>JAMKCF010000008.1:7830175-10230175 GCA_023634235.1 Pisaster brevispinus
TTTCTATCTCCTCTTTTTAGTCCTCACCTCGAGTGGCCTTTGTGCCTTGTGATGGGCGACTCCCATAACAATTTTTTTTTTTAAACATCTAAAGAGGTCTGGGCTTGGATGGAGAGCATTCCTTTAAAGCAGGGTGAAATTTACAGAGGTCAGTAAATGGTCTGACAACTCTCTTAGGATTCCCTTAAAGTGCGTGGTGAAAAAAAGAGAAATATTCCCTTGAATATCAGCCAAATCCTGCACTTCAGTGAGATTTCACGGTGGTTTTGCAGCAAAGATTTTCATAGTGATAATCCTTTGTAGAAGTAGGCCTACTGTCATCATCAGGGTTAAACAAGTTTTTGGAGCACTATTTTTGATAAATGAATGTACCGTAGTATCCTTTGACCAACAGCATCCTACCATAGAGAAAGGTTTCTCTATGATTCTACTGTGACTTCTCTTACAGAAAATCTAGAACACATTCCGTGGCTCAGATGACATCATTTTCACAAACTTTATTTTCCATGTACAGGTATGCCAGTCTTAAAATAAATCTACCTGTCAACAAGTAGATGTCCAAGACCTGACCAAGTAGCATGATGCAGTCCTGGCTTAACCTTCCTTCGCTGAAAGCAGGTACATTTTAGTAACAAGCACTTGTTTTAAAGGGGCTGTGTCATCAGTATCAAAGCAGGCCCGGGACTGATGGAATTATGAACTGCGTTGATCATGACCACCACAGCCCCTTTAAAGCAGAGTTCATATTATGCAAGTGACGAATGTGTTTGAGAATATTTTTAAATGAGTTTAAATATGGGGTATTGCATTCAGTGAGATGAATATTCCCTCCCGCTCCAGGTTTTTTTTCAGGTCCAAGGGCTTAATTTCTTTGCAAACAGCAAGAAAAACTAACTTTAAACCTGTACTGGTACTTGTTTTGAATATTTTGATCATGATCTCTGGCAAGAATAATATACACTATTTTTGACATACATGTACACAACTTTGACTCCAGGGGGTGGGGGTTGAGGGCAAAACCCTGAATCAAGTTTCTTTGTTTTTGTTTATTTTACCAAGCACCAATGATGTAATATTCCTTTAACCAACAGTGTTACTGTCACATCACTGAGGAAAGTGCAAAACTTACTCCAGAGCTTGGATTACAACATTTTCAGAAATTATAATTTATAAACAAAAAGGTGTTTATTTTGTTTGCATACTAGGCCTAGCTCCAGTCTCTGAAATATTTACCTGGATATCAGTCATGCAGCCTGGCCTAAAAACTGCCTTCTCTGTAAACAGGTACATTTATGAACACATGCATCATTTAACAATTCTTCAAAAGTTGCATCACTTCCAGCTTGAACTAACAAGTGACAGTTACAATAATGGAAGTGGGGAAAAGTAGAGAAAAAAGTCAAAAATCTTTTATGATGACCTCCATCACAAAAGTTGCACTTTATTGTTGTTGTTTTTTTTTTTAGGGAAGCGAAAGGCTTGCCATCTCCAAAGAGAGACTTACCCGTCAACAAGTAGAGGTGTCTGGGATCTGCTTAATGATCAGCCTGGTAAAGGAGCTTTTGCCCTCTCCAATATAAGGTAAATTCCTCTGAAACATTAAATCATTGTTCATGTTCACATTGCTTGAAAAGTGCATACATTTTCGGCATCTAGAATTTGAAGGGATTCACAGTACCTTGCCTCATCAGGTATGTCCAACATCAGTCATAATTTTTAAAACAGCAGTCAGTGTCAAATCATTATAATTTACTCAATATTTTAAATTTATGGGCATCATTACATGGTTTTTTTTTTCAGTACTGGTACTAAAAAAATAAATGAACAATTAATACTCGTGTCCATTTAATCTTTGTGACCGAGGTCACCTTTCAAAAATACAATTTTATTTTTTACAAGTTTTCTTGCTGGCTTTATGAGTAATACTAAAATGAGTAAATGCTTCTCTAAATGTTTCTTTCTGCTTACTTATAGGCATGCCATTATTTAATGATGTCTACCCATCACCTAAGTAGACTTCTGAGGCCTACATCAGATGCACACCATTGGCCCAACATCTACCCATCACTTATGTAGATGTCTGAGGCAGATAGAAAAAGTAAGTAAAATTGAATTTCTTTCTTTCCACATTCATCTTTGGTATAGTTGGCTGTTTCTGCAGCACTGTACACATTGTACTTTGTAAGCCATAAACACTCTGAGGACTCATGCAGACAGAAGCCTAAACCCAGATGAGTAGCCATTTTTATTACAGATTTATTTCAACCTTGCAAAAAACATGACTTTGTTTGGCAATCTACTCAGAGATGACAGGCTGGGTTGCTATTTTCCTGTTGAGTTTTGAGAAGAAAGTGTCAAGAAGACTTGTCAGCTCTTTCTGGTAAATAGAAATTTGCATTCCATTTGCAAGACAAGTTAGCATCTGAAAGCTGTCTGATAATCAAAGTCATACCAGCACCGATCCTCAAGAAAACTATTTCAGGAATTTAAAGTCCATTATTGTTACTTATTTTGATTGCAGCAATAAAAATAGCAAAACCGAAAATGTGCATAAAATCCTTCAAAATGGCATTTTCATTGTTTTCACTGAAACATGACAACAATTTGAAGGAATTTCACTTGAGTGTATGTTGTCTTTGTTACAAAGTAGCTGGTGAGAATTAAGGTATTGGTTCCAAAACAATTATTTGTTTGTTTTAATATTTATAACAAGTTTATTCCAGTCTTATATTTAAATAAGAAGTTATGGATGAAAAAGCATCACATTTCAGTCATTGTTGCGCCACGGCACCTTGTAAACCTTTACTTGGTGCTATAAAAGCAAAAAGGTCTCATTCTTCAAAAACATAACTTCACATAACTTGCAGGAAAAATTACTAAAGCGCTGTGGTCTAAATGAAATTATATAAAAGCCCAGTGTACGTGTGTAAGTATTTCTTTGTCTTGGATTAGAAGTACACAAAAAACACCTTAAGCAAAATTGATTTATCTCAACTAACTTTCAACTAGAGATACTATTGTTTAAGACTTATTGTGTATTTTCTTTGTGTGCAGCAAGGCTGACTCTCTCAAAAGAGATCTACCCATCAACAAGTAGATGTATTAGACCAGCCAGTAAAAGGTAAAATCCCAAAGAGTGAAGATTCAGATTATTTTATGCAAGTGATCCAGTGCATTCTCAGTAAAAATTGTATAAAGTGTTTTGAAGAATTTATCATCACTTTCCTTCAGTGTGACTTGCAAAATTTGGATCTCAACAAAAAATGCTTTTAAATCCCGTTTGACCTTTTGACTCTTAGATAACTACTTTTTTTTCCCAGTTATCTCAGTATTTATAATGTTCTTTTCAACTTAATTGGCTGTCCTTCAAACCACAAACACATGTGGGAATTTACAATAAGGAACCATTTTCATTCAATAAATTATATAAAGACAAAGTAGTTTCTAAAAAGAATTCAAGATTCAGTATTTTTAAAGATTTTTCCCTGCATCCACACTTCATTGTATTACTCAACCATCTTTGACTGGTTTCATTTGAAGTCGAACAAATAATACTTCACTTGAAATGTATTTTGGCAAAATGTTTTGCATTTTAGAAAGGTATTGCCATTCTTCATGAGATCTACCCGTAAACTAAGGAGTTGTCCAAGATATCCAAGCACCTTTCATCAGCCAAACGTCTTCTTGTAATATCATACCCATCACAAATTAAAAGGTGTATATTTCATTTCAATATAGCTCCAGCTCAAACTGTTTACGCGTCAACAAGTAAATATCTCTGACCCAAATATGCAGCCTGGCATAACAACTGCCTTCTCTGTAAGCAGGTAAATTTTGGAACTAACTATTCTTCAAAAGTTCCATCACTTCCAGCTTTAAATAATAAGTGTAAAGTTACATTAATGGAAGCATGGTATAGGGGAAAGTAACAATCTTGTGATAATATATGACCTCTATCCCAAGAAATCCCTCTTATTTTTATTTTTGTATTTTTTTTATAGCAAGGCTTCTCTTAAGAGACCTACATGTCAACAATAAAGATGTACTGTCGGAGATCCGCATTATAATGATCAGCCTGGTAAAGAGGCTTGCCCTCTCCAGTAAGGTAAATTCCTTTTAAACAACAAAACATTTTTCATGTCAACATTGTTTGGAAAGTGCAAACATTCTCAACATCAGTCATATTTTTTTTAAAACAGCAGTCAATGTCAAATCATTGTAATTTCCTGAGAAATTCAATATTACCTGATGAGGCAATTTCTTTTGTCAGTATCAGTGGTCCTTGAATATCATTTCATGGCCACCAAGAAAACTTGTAAAAAATATAGAGCTACATTTTTTCAGAGGTGACCTCAGTAACAAACACTAAATGGACATGAGTGAGAGGCCTGCTCTAATTTCCTAAAAAGCAAATGGCAAGTTACCTCCTATTGACCCCTGGCAACAATGTCACACACGCCTGTTGGCTGGCACAATCGCCATTTGGGAAAATTATGCCTAAAATATGCACTACACTAATGTAGATGTCCGAGGCAGATGGACAAAGTAAGTAAATTCAGATTTTCTTTCTTGCCCCCATTGTCATCAGTATTATGGGCTGTTTTTGCAGTATGTACACATTTATACTTTTAAGCCATAAACACTTTTGAGACTCATGAAGGCAGAAGCAAAAACCCAGATGAGTGGCAACTTTTAGGGGTTGAGCAAAGAAAAATTTACTCGAGTGGGATTTGAATCAATGACCCCCAGATTAATGTTCCGGCGCTCCACCAACTGAGCTATCTAGCCCTATGTTGGCGGTCTCCCTATTTCGTCAACATCTTTGTTTGGGGGTGCCAGTCAGAAGCCTGCAACTTTTAAATGCTTTGTATATAGTCAGGGATCACACCCCAGTTTACAATACAATCTTGGAAGCCGCAGCGAGTAGATCACTTTAAGGGGACGCAACTTTTTTATTTAAAAAAACAAGTAATAAACCTTTGACTGGGTAAATGTTTAATAATTTGGGATTGAACAAAGAAAATTTGACAAGAATGGGGTTTGAACCACTGACCTCCGGGGCTCTACCAACTAAGAATGACATCACTTTCTTGTTGCAATCTTTTCAGAGATGACATGCCGGGCTGCTTTTTTTGTGTCTGTTTAGTTTTGAGAATTTAGGAAAGTGTCTTGATCGAGAAGCTTTAGCGCAAATGTCAAGAGCAATTGTCAGCTCTTGTTGGGAAGTAAACAATTTGCCTGCCATTTGCTAGTTGAGAGCTGTCTGATTAAAAAGATCATACCAGCACTAATCTTTAAGAGAACTGCTTCATTCAGGCATTTTTTTTATTTCCCAGTTGTTGCTTATTTTGACTGCAATAATACAACAAATTGTGATAGGGCCTTACATCTGGGCCTATAGACATTAAGGCTGACCATCTCCAAAAAGACCATCAACATGTAGATGTCCAAGACTGTCCTTTTAGGAGTTGCACTTCAATATCAATAGTTTTGTTTTTCTTCTGTGTGAATCTATCTGATTCAGCTCAAATGCAGCATCAATAGTTTTGTTTTTCTTCTGTGTGAATCTCTTTGATTCAGCTCAAATGCAACATCAATAGTTTGGGTTTTCTTGTGTGTAAATCTCTCCGATTCAGCTCAAATGCAACATCAATAGTTTGGGTTTTCTTCTGTGTAAATCTCTCGGATTCAGCTCAAATGCAGCATCAATAGTTTGGGTTTTCTTGTGTGTAAATCTCTTGAATTCAGCTCAAATGCAACATCAATAGTTTGGGTTTTCTTGTGTGTAAATTTCTCCGATTCAGCTCAAATGCAACATCAATAGTTCGGGTTTTCTTCTGTGTGAATCTCTTTGATTCAGCTCAAATGCAACACCAATAGTTTGGGTTTTCTTGTGTGTAAATCTCTCCGATTCAGCTCAAATGCAACATCAATAGTTCGGGTTTTCTTCTGTGTGAATCTCTTTGATTCAGCTCAAATGCAACACCAATAGTTTGGGTTTTCTTGTGTGTAAATCTCTCCGATTCAGCTCAAATGCAACATCAATAGTTTGGGTTTTCTTGTGTGTAAATCTCTCCGATTCAGCTCAAATGCAACATCTGCTGCTTGCTTTTCACTTCATAGCAACTTTTCCATCTGGGCTTAATTTGATAAAGTAGCTAAGCACAACAAAAAATGTTTTACCAGAAAGGTTACCAGCCAAATTATCATTTGACATTTACCATCTGTGAATGGTATGCTGTTCCTTTGTGCATTAGCAGAAAAATGTTTTTTATCAATATTTTCTTCTTAAGCAGCTCTATGAAATTGGGCCCTGACTGCTTCTGTTGCCCTTGTATATTTGTTTGTGTTGTTTTGTCCCGTAGTAGTTTTTGAGGAACACGCTGCTGGGATCGCAATTATGTGAGGCTGCTAACACTTTTACATTTTGTCTCTCTGGTCTTTAGGCAGTTTGCCAAAATAAATGTCTTTATTCCCACATGTAATTCAACTTCCTTAAGACATATCCTGTCCTATCTTTATCCATTTTTCTTCAGGTGATTTTCCGCAACGAGGTAACCGGTGAGTTCCAGTTCTACTATGCTACATTCAAGAGCACCGCGCCCGGCGTGATCGACACCATTGAGATGACCACGCCTGTAAGGCTCAGTACGTCTCATACCATCTCCCTGGACATTCCTCTCAATCTACCAGTGACCTTCACCACCAACTGCCCCATCGCTGACATCATGCTCCCGTCTCAACTTGTGGTGCCTATTCAGTCGGAGGTAAGAATTTATCAAACAGAAACTCCTTCTCAGTGGTCCAGACATCAGCCCCCCCCCCCGAAACTTTTTTCTTAACTTCCCTGCTATTTGACATCTCTCTTGCTGTCAGTCTTTTGGCCAATTTGACACATAACCTAGTAGAGTTTAATCAAAAGTCTCTTCTAGGTTTTTTTCACTAAGTTACATCAATAAAAACCTTGTTGGAATCTGATTTTAGCTCTGTCTTATTGCAAAGCAAAGCTAATGAGATTAAAACAAAGAACAACAAATGACACAACTTTCCAGCTATTTTACTGAAAATGGGACCACTTAATGTGCAAAGATAATTCTGAAGATTTAATTTTTTTGCAATCCTAGATGAATTGAATGAATTCAAAGTCTCTGTTGATTTACAACACCACTCCCTGATCTTCTACTTTTCAGGGATCACTGAGCTTTGAGTTTCTACCCTTGAAAACCGGAGTGACTAACAGCAAGTTGCAGCTGAGCAGCGCAGCAGAGCTTGGCATGTTCCAATACGACCTTCAGCTCACAGCGACTGCAGCAGGGCCGGAGAAGGCGGTGTACTTCAGGGCTTCGCTGGGCGGCGGGCAACAGCAGTCGGCACACTTTTTCAACTTTGCCAAGCTCAAGACAGAGACTCTGGAGAGACTCGAGGCAACCGAGTGATTAACTCCAGCATGGGCGGAGAGTACACCTTCCCTCTGTTCGGCACCTGCATCCCACCCAAGCCTCAGGGTCCTTACAGCATCAAGGCCAACTCCACAACCTCCATCCCGTTTCATAACGTCTTCCCCCACACCATGGCGTTCACCTTCCAGGTGGATAACCCGGCATTCTCATGCAAGCCCGGGGAGAGCATCCGGGGGAAGAAGCAGCATAACCTCATCGTTGGGTATGAGGGTAACCCTGACCTCTCCAAGGCACCCAAAATGGGTAATTTGGTTGTAACTTGTCCCAGATCAGCTGGAGGGAACGCTAACGTAGCCTGGACCTTCTATCTCAAGGGTATAACTCCTTGAACACCAACCACTTCAACTGTCAAATTCAAGAAGATATAAACCGCTGTGTCAGTGCAGAAACATTGTATATCAACATCGTGTCTCATACAAAAAATGCTCCATGCAAAAATGTATCTCGAAAGCCTGTTGGTTTTGTGTGTACATCCAGGTTGATTGTAAGTGAGATACAAGGTTTTGAAACTTTCAAACTCTTGCGGGATGCAAGTGCTCTCTTAGGAGATATAACATTTTTGCACTGACACAACGAAATATGAAGGCAGTCCAAAAAAAAACTCTTCTAGGGGTTGTAATTCAACATATTTTGAGGTTGAACAAAGAAAAATTGACTTGTTCAATCCCAAATTATTTAAAATTTACCTAGTCAGTTTTCCCTTGTGGGTTAATACTTGATTTTCAAACATATTATGACATAGATTTTTTTATTTAATTTAGTTTGGAGTCCACATGCAACATTTTTTCCTGTAAATAGTCTTTAATATCACAGAAAAAAAGGACTTAACCCTGGAGAGACTTGGCAGCTGCAAAGTTTCACAGCTTTCAAAGCGGCCTCAAGTTTATCTGTCGGTTTGTTTTAAAAGGTTATTGTTTTAAAGGAATTTCTTACAATAGACACTGAGCATTCTGTCGTAACATATATTGAAAACATTAAGGAAAAACGAGTTTTAAAATTATTACTTTGCACAAACTGTCTCAGAAAGATTTGATTGGTGCAGTTCTTTCAACCACTTCTCGCTATCGCTGGAGCCGGTTTGTGTGAAGTGGGCGTGGCTTAGAGTGAAATGATGTCACACTTTTGAACAGGAGCGCAATCATTATGCACTCTCAACCAATCACAGGACAGAATCTTGTTACAATGAGATGTTCAATTTGAATATTTATAGATGTATTTTTAAAGTGCTTTTACAAGAGGGATCAAAGCGCTGTACGAGAAATACCAGGGGGTCATGAATAAGAAGTGTCTAAGGCATCCCCTGTAAATGGTGAGCTACGGGGCGCCCCTGATGCTGATGGGAATAGTGTTTCAAAGTTTGGGACCAGCTTTTTGAAAACGATCTATCTATTTACAGTGTACAGTATTGCTCCAAGAATACCGGTACTGATGTATTATATAAATTATATCATTTCTCTTGTAAAGAAATTACAGTTAAGAATACGATTATATGATTTTACAATCAAATGAATGATCTATATTGGTATTTGAATAGCAGTAATTTTATGATAAATGCAACTTAACTTCCCGCTGGTAAAACTGTCTTTTTTTCATGCCTTAAGAATGTTAACATTTAAAGGTAGGGTCATCTCTTAGTTTTTGTCAATGTATATGCTGATTTAGAGGCCAAACAATCAAGAAAGATACTATGGAAGTCACCTATGAAAGTGTTAGTTAAAATACAGTGTCTACTTAGTGAGAAAACAACCCAAAACTGTCACTGCGTTTTCATTAAGAACGTTGAACCCATTCTCAATAGCGGGTACCAACTGCATCTCTGGCCGTATTGAGGGCAACATTCAAACGGACATCAGGCATATTTCAAAAGGTCACCTACAGACTACCTTTGGAGACTCTGTTTAGAAATACTTCTACCGATTTCAACGGTGGCACTTTTCAGACAAAATAGTGTCACAGGATGCTTTCTACCATTACCGTCTTTATAATAAGTCAGCTTTTGGATAAAAATCACTCGATGTATTTTCGAAGTCTACCAAAGTATGACCCAAACCTAAGTATTAACATCAGCCACCTTGATTTGCATGTGTTCAAATTGACCACCTTGATTTGCATGTATTCAAATTGGCCCCCTTGATTTGCATGTATTCAAGTTGGCCACCTTGATTTGCATGTATTCAAATTGGCCACCTTGATTTGCATGTATTCAAGGAAAGTATCAAATAAAGACTTGGTAGAACTTTAAAGGTCACATCCGAATCAAGGACTTTGGCTGTGGCTTTTGTCGAGATTGTAGAACCTTCTATGTTGTCACTCACTGACTGCCACAGCTTTAGCCAAAGTCGCTTCATTCAAACACAGACTTTACCATCCATCCAATGAAGTACATCAACTTAATGTTAAGTTTATAACTCATGGAAACAAATAATCAACTTTTTAATAGAATAATGTAATACTGAGAGTGTGGATCAGATTTTGATTATAAATATCCGTCCAAGTATTTTCCAATCCTCCTGTTTTCCTGTAAATATATTATTGACTAAACCACTTTGTTATGTATTTTTGAAGTACAAACTTGTAAACAGCGTGTGATTTGAGTAATAAAAATGAGGGCCTTGGTTTTATCACATGAAACATTACCGAGTTGTGTTTTTAATTTGTTTCAAAGGGGCAAAAATTCAGATATATTTTAATTAATTTCCAATTTTTCGATCATCACCAAACATGTCACCTTCCTTTAATTGAGATTCCTGTCGCCCAAACATCTTCTACGTTCAATGGATTGTAGTTCTGCACATATAAAAGGTTTGTTTAAAGTTTACAAGTTGCAGAAAAACATATTTTTACAACTTAGCCAGACACCCCTTCTCACAAAAGGGGGAGTTAAAAGTAAACAAACAATCAAAAGTTGTTTTTAAAAAAACATACAGTTTTGAGACATTCAGGCTTTCTGCACACAAAAAACTAGTTACAGGGAATTAAAAGTAACTTTTGAATATTGAAAATCAATAAATCTTTGCTTGTCCCAAGAGGGCGCCAAACCGAGACCAGCAAGATAACAGTCTGGGTTTTCGACGAGGCAAGCTTTCTGCATGAAAAAGTGGGCAAGGTAAACTCCTTTTTTTGTCTTCATTTGCCACTGTTGTTCATTTATTTTAATGAGTAATAGCTTATCGTTGATGTTTCTTGTTTATAAATTAAAGCTGACACTTCTGCACGCAGAGTTTCAGAGTCGGAGTCAGAGTACCAACTGAGTTTAATATTTCGCAAAAATGATTCGAAAATGGCGCCGACTTATTCACAGCAACCTTTCACAGGCATGCGCTGTCCTCCAAATCACTGTTGCTTATTTTGATTGCAATGAAAAAAATAATCCTAAAATGCATGAGTTTCTCAAACAAGTTTTGTTGTTGTTGCTGACAATGTTGGTTTTATTCATTTATTGAATCCTAAGGTGACAAAAATCGTGTTAATTACGGGTAATGTTCTCAAACACTAAACGTTGGAAATTTTGCATTTTGTTTGTGTTGCAGTCAGGCTTACATGGCTTAGCATCTCCAAAGACATCTACCCGTCAACAAGTAGATGTCCAAGACCAGCCTAAAGGAGCAGCTCTCTCCAGTAAAAGGTGAATTCCCAAAAAGTATTATTTCAATATTTACCCCCTTGTCCCAAATAAAGCTCTGAAAAGGGAAATTGTGCAGAATGCATGTTGTTGCTTTTGTTTAAACAGAAGTCATTATCTTGTAGCATTACAATTCATTCAAAGGTATTAGTATGTTGTTTGGCAACCACTTCAGAAGTGAAATGCTGGGTTGTGTTTTCTTCCTTTTGAGGTTTTACAGACTTTGGGAAAGTTTGTAAGGAAGCCTCATGCAAAACACAAATATTCTTCAAAACTCTTAGCATTTGGTAATTTGAATGTTGGTCATGCCATTTGCTAGATAAGTTTCTATCTACTAAGAGCTGAACGATGATGAAGTTCATACCAGCACCAATCATCAGAGAACTGTTTCAGGCATTTGACGTCCCCCCCCCCCCCCCCCCGAATAAAAATCACTGTTTATTTCGAGCAATGGAAATAATCCCGATATGCATGAGTTCGTCAAACACTTCCTACTGCTTTAGAATGTTGGTTTTCTTCTTTTATATTGGATTGAATTTAACAATCAAACACAAATCTGAAGGTAATTAAGCAAGTTTTCTGAATAGGAGTGTTGTAATGATGGGTAATGTTCTTATAAACACTAAATGTTGTAACTTTTGCATTTTGTTTGTGTTGCAGTCGGGCTTAGCATCTCCAAAGACATCTACCGGTCAACAAGTAGATGTCCTAGACCAGCCTGTGATAAAGGAGCTACACTCACCAATAAAAGGTGAATTCCCCAAAAGTACCATTTTGCAAAATAATTGTGCAAAGTACACATTGTTGCTCTTGGTTAAACAGACGTTAGCACCAGTCTTTTTCCTGTAGCATTTACAAGTCATTTCAGAAGTGAAATGTTGGGTTGTGTGCTTGTTTTTCCCTGTAGGGGTTTTAAAGATATGGGGAAGGTTCCTGAGGAAGCTTCATGTTAAACACATATATCAATACAGATGCTTAACTTTTGGTAATTCAAATGTTGGTATGCCATTTGCTAGATAAGTTTCATTCTGAGAGAGAGTTCACTGATGATAAAGTTCATACCAGCACCAATCCTCAAGAGAACTGTCACTGCATTTGACTTCCTACAAATTCACTGTTGCTTTATTTGACCACAACAATCAAAATAATCCTGAAATGAATAAGTTCCTACAAACAGTTTTTTGGTTGCTTATAATGTTGGTTTTCTTCACATATTGTTGACTGATAGTGTAAACAAATCTGAAGGTGAAAGCAAATTCTCTAATGATGGGTAATGTTCTTTAACACAAATTGTGCATTTTTTTTCTGATGCAGTCAGGCTCAGCATCTCCAAAGACATCTACCCGCCAATAAGTAGATGTCCAAGAACAGGCTATGATAAAGGAGCTGCACTCTCCACTTAAGGTGAGTTCTAAAGTATACTTTGCTTTACATTTACCCCAGGTCCCAAATCAAACAAAATTGGGATGCTATTTGGCAATTTTATCAGAGTTGAATTGCTGGGTTGTGTGGTTTTTTTTATATTTATGTCAAACGCTTATATAAATTCAAAATTTTCAGCATTACTATGGTGTATTTGAATGAAAATGGTTGAAAATCAAGTAAAACGATGATGACTGTGAAAACAAACAAACATGGGATTTTGAACATTGCAATTGTTTGACTGTTACAAAAATGATCCATAAACTTGACCTTTCACAGCCAGAGATGAAGCTAATAGTTCCCTGACATCAAGTGCAAAGGAACTCAACTCCACTGACATCTTGAAGGCTACAGGGTATAAAGGAGAGCAATGTGTATGTAAACATCAGCATCATCAAGACATCTTAGCTGTTCATCTAGCAATCATGAATGAACAACCAAGTCATCTGCTGTCTTCAACTGTAAGATATTGTAGATGTGTTAGATTGATGTTTTGATGTTTTTCTGTTATCGTCGTATAGTGGGCTGTTTTTGCAGCACTATACAGTTAACTTCTTGTAAATAATTACACCATTGCAAGCTAGCACATACGCGTTTTTATTGAACTATGCAGCTGGAGATCTTAGAGCCTTGGTGGTGCGGAGATACGATTTGGTGGTGCGAAGATTCGATTTGGTTGTGCGGAGATTCGATTTGGTGGTGCGTGGTTTCGATTGGTGGTGCGTGGTTTCGGAGATTTGACGGTGGGGGACTTCCGATTCGGAATCGATGGTGGTACAACACGGAAAATTCCGAATAATAAAAGGGACCTGGACACTTGCACGTGGCATGTGGGGTCCTACTTCCGGCCGGGGTAACAGTCGGTGGTTGATCTTAAAGGTGCATCAGGCTCCTCAGCGGGTAGGATGGTTCTGGTGTGATCACAATCGGTTGACTAACGGGAGTAGTCCCTAGTCTTGGCCGTGGGGCTAGTGGACCGCGTTACTACAGTAGGGGACTGCCTCGGGGACTTGTTCGCCTTGGGGTGGCGGACCGGACCCTTCCTAATGGGAGGTGCAATGGCCCTGACGATCTGGAAAGCGTGATGGGGCTGGTATCCTGGAACCTGCACGTTGGTAGCCCTGCTTTTAACTAATCTCACCAGGATGAATTTGCAAAATTGACTAAATTAAAATGCTTGCAATGGTGTACTTATACAATATTTATTGATTTTAATTATAAGATTATGAGTCCAATTGAGATGACTGTTAACCAATTACTTCATATTCCTAGAACAACTCCAATCAAGAACTGTCTGTTCCTGTATTACTACTTCAGATGGTCAACTTTATCAGGGTACAAAAAGTAACTTTCATGTGGTAGTTTTGACCCAAATAAGTATGGGATTAATTACATTTCTGTTAATAAATGCAATTATGTGACGTATAGAAACATGGCTGCTGCTGATGGGTTGGAGTGTGAGTCAGGTGGACGTAAAGTCATCGCTCGTTGACAATCTTGCAGCCAGTATGAACAACAGTTTGCACAACACCTTGGAAAATGAGCTTGAATGTGTTCTTATCGTTGATTTATTCGTTCATAACTCCTTCATAAATGGACATATTACAAAAATGTTACAAAAAGTATGAGAATACAATGTATATTAAAAATAACTACTTTATATGAAATAAAAATAAAATACTGGACCAAAATACAAAATGTGATAATGAAGAAGGCTAGAATTAGGGGGGGAAATCATTTGACTGTAACCAACAAATTTACAATGTCTGGTAATCACACATGTAATTATTAATACTAAAATTTGTTTGTATAAACTGTTGATATTCTTTTTAAAAAAAAAATTTGTGGATAGAGCTTTGTTGACAACAAAGTTTATTGTATAAAACACTTCTGTACTTCAATTCCTTTAAGTTTTACCATTAACATCTGAAAAAAGCAACCCCTGTGACTTGATTCAAAAGACAACTAACAAAAGACCACTCCACAAGTGGCATATTGGTATTTTAATCAGAAAACAGAATTACAATCTATAACCAAAAATATTCAAGGATAAAATATGTTGAAGTATTTAATTAGTTGCTATTAAAATAAACTCTTTACAACCTCATCTAGGGCCTATTACAGATTATATCCGTATTTAAATAATAATAATGTCACAACTGATATAAGTTTAAATGCACCTTTGTTAAGAGTAGTTCATGAATTTGAAAATAAATATGCGTTAAAGATAAGGTAGTGTCTCCTACTAACATTCCATAATTAAATTAGGTTTCAAATTTAAAGGAATGAGTTTAAGTTAAAAGTATCAATCATTAACAGTGATATAAAAACTGATATAAAAACAAATTGTATTGATTAATCTTCAAAAATAAATCTTCTTTCTAATGATTAAGTTTTTAACAAATTTTATCATTGTGTAACTTAATGTGTTAAATTGATGACATTGTTAAATGTTTATAGACTGTTAAACATTTACATGACATAGAACAAAATACATCAATTAAATTAACATTAATCTAACTGTAAGAAGTACTATCTAAAATTTGTAGTATTTAACACTAAATCCTGACATTAATGTTTAAAAATAATAATGAAGAACTATGGGCTGACACCCAACTGTCAATTTTTATGCAAGATACAACAATTAAGATTTTCCCTTTTTAAAACAGATATAGATTTACTGTATATAATATTGATCCAATGACATCAATTCAAATGAGACAAAAGAAATAAATGTTGGAAATTGGTGTCTGCGTCGGGGCCTGTGAAGACTGTCTAGTTTTATTTCATAGAGTAGATTAAATCAGTGCTATTGAGTAAGTGCTATTGGTAGTAAGTAAATAAAATAAAAGTAAATTTTGATGTTGTATAAGCCACTTTTTAAGTTGTAAGAAATTGTATTTAACTTTTAATTTAATACTTAAGATGCGTGTGTCAGAGTGCAATTTTATCAAAAATGAGGAGCGGCTAGATGGTGGTAGCGCCCTCTAGCAGTGACCAATGAAAACTTTAAAATGTACATTTTTGCTATGAATATTTAAGTATAATAGTTTTAGAAAGCACTTTCGTTGCAAGCACTGTGCAGTCTATACAATGGTTCTTATTTTACGAATTGAAATTCAGTGAATTTTTGACCCCGCTGAGGTTAGATCAATGGGCTGACATTACCCTTCCTTCGAAGAAGAGAATGCAATAATTTGAGCCAACTTTACAGGGATTAATGTCCCAATCAAGGGTTTATTTTGTGCATTTTGAGACGACACGCATCTTATGTTTAATACTTAAAATAAAGAGATATTTGTGTAGTTTTTATTTAATTTGTACTAATTGTTAATGGTAAATGACTAATTATTATTGTTTGTAGTCTTAATTGTCTTTTCTTTTACTTGTTAAACACATTGTGTGCTATGTAATATTGGGGGGGGGGAGTGCTTCTAAATGGTGTGTCTAAATGGGCATCAACATAATCTTTTTCGTTATCTTTTCCTCTCCTGGCTCATGTAAGGTCAAAGGTTGCATCTTTAATTATTTTTTACCTATTCAATGTAAGGTTTATATATAAGGTCCGAGCACTGTGCTTCAAGCTGCAATTTAGCCCAGTGGGCCAGCTCACAGCTCCTGGTATGTTAGCTTGGGGGTTCAAATCCTGGTGGTTCCTTTTTCTACCAGTAATTTTTTATTTATTTTTTCTTGTAAAAAGGGGGTAGGGCTGGTACCTTCAGCTCTGTAGCCTCTTTCTCTTCTTACCACTCTGCTACTGAGTTTTAATTGAGTCATATTGTATTCAGAGCAGAGTAACATATATTTGAGCTATAGATATTTAACGTTTTTTATACATTTTAAAATAAGTTTTAAGTTCGCCTTAAACGAGGCTAGAAGCCACTCTTGGTAAGGGGCTACAAAAAGCAAACATTTAAAATGAAATGTACTCGAGGGAGCTGGAGGTAGGAATTTATATTCCTCTTATAACAATCTAGATTGTAGGGTGGAGGGAAACATGTACCAGACAAGGAGTTCTAAAGATTAAGGAAACCGCTTTGGTAGTTCCTTTCTCTTTCTTAGTCATTACAAATAATACAACGGAACACCTAAAAGTTTAGAACTAAAATATACGGTGAAGGACCTTGCATTTTGCAAATAATTTCATATCAATTCATCTACGTTTTAGTATATTTAATTTAATATATATCATGATTGTTTTATTGATGTGTGAAATAAAATAATTTCTGCTTGGAAACATGCACCAATTTGAAGAGAAGATTTGTGCCTCAAAAGTAACACTTAGGACAACCATTTTGGTATAAAGGGGGTGAACATTGGGTACACGGTATTGGCTTTTGGGTTAAGGGGAAGCCTTGGGGTACAAATGGTTTGACTTTTGGGATACATGGTATACAACATTTGGGTACGGGTAAGGCTTGGGGTACCTATTCAATGTAATTGATGTGTGAAATAAAATAATTTCTGCTTGGAAACATGCACCAATTTGAAGAGAAGATTTGTGCCTCAAAAGTAACACTTAGGACAACCATTTTGGTATAAAGGGGGTGAACATTGGGTACACGGTATTGGCTTTTGGGTTAAGGGGAAGCCTTGGGGTACAAATGGTTTGACTTTTGGGATACATGGTATACAACATTTGGGTACGGGTAAGGCTTGGGGTACGGGATAAGACTTTGGGTGCAGGGTAACTTATCGTTTGGGTAAAGGGGAGGGGAAGCCTTGGGGTACACATTTTTACAGGGATAGACCCTCTCGGGATGCCACCAGGTTGACAAGCATTTGGGTACAGGATGAGCCTTATTTGGGTTGTTGATTAGTCTTTGGGTACAGGGTGAGCCCTGGGTTGTTGATTAGTCTTTGGGTACAGGGTAAGCCTTGGGTTGTTGATTAGCCTTTGGGTACAGGGTGAGCCTTGGGTTGTTGATTAGCCTTTGGGTACAGGGTGAGCCTTGGGTTGTTGATTAGCATTTGGGTACAGGCAGAGCCTTGGGTTGTTGATTAGCCTTTGGTACAGGGTGAGCCTTGGGTTGTTGATTAGCCTTTGGGTACAGGGTGAGCCTTGGGTTGTTGATTAGCCTTTCGGTTTTAGCCGATGTGACCCTTAGTCCACAGGTGAGGACTGAAATAAAGCATTCATGTTAAAACATTAAGCCTCGATCAGTGTATAAACACGAGGAGAGCAAGGTGGCAACAATCCCGTGCTCAGAACCGTTCGCCGCCTCAACCCCCATTCCCCCCAAATGAGATAAAAAAACAAAAACAATGCGCAAAATACTAGTTTGGTTCATTAAATATAGCCCCAAGTTATGTATGGCTTTGCCCCTAAAATACAAAGTGTCTGGTTTGAATGTATTGCCCACTGGGTACGAGAGAAGACCTTGGGGTAGGAACGTAAGACTTTGTTGAGCCTTGGATTACGAAGTGAACCTATATGTTTGAAAGCTTTGTGATAAAATAAAGTTTATGAAACAAGTTTTATCTTATCGAATAGTTTGTAAACCGATGGAAGCGATAAGGTTTTTATCGTTGACAAAAATAACTTTGTAAAAAATCCAAGTTCAACGTAGAATCATCTCAAATATTGATATAAAAATTTGACATAAATTATGGTGGGACCCTAATTTTAAGAAAACAAAAACAAAAACATAAATGATGTATTAACAACACACAAAATAACTAAGTATATTAGTTCTTCTTCAAAGTTCTTAAATAAAAATATTAAAAGGTCGAATGAACCTTTAAAAGCCTTAAATACCTTTACCCTTTCATTTCCCCCAAATATCATTTGTTTCAATCCAAATTCCAAATACCGCGTAACCCTCCTTCATGAGAAAAATCGCGTTTTGACCCAGGATATGAGCAAATTCCTATGCGGTTATTTTGTACACGGCCTATGGAGCGAGGTGGATCCGCTATATGGGCATATTCTTAGACGCGGAGTTCCCATACACTGTGCACAACCAATGGGCACAGGAATGTCCTCATATTCGGGGACCCCACGGCCCCATACACTGTGCACAACCAATGGGCACAGGAATGTCCTCATATTCGGGGACCCCACGGCCCCATACACTGTGCACAAGCAATGGGCACAGGAATATTGCCATATACGGGGTCCACACGGCCCCATACACTGTGCACAACCAATGGGCACAGGAATGTCCTCATATTCGGGGACCCCACGGCCCCATACACTGTGCACAACCAATGGGCACAGGAATATTGCCATATACAGGGTCCACACGGCCCCATACACTGTGCACAACCAATGGGCACAGGAATGTCCTCATATTCGGGGACCCACACGGATTTTTTTAACGGTGGTGGTTTGCAATATTTTGGAACTTATTACAAAAAAATGTTTTTTCGAGGAAAGGAAGGACGGACATCGTTTTAAAGGCTTTTTAGTGTTTGTTACACATTTTTAATAACTTTCTGAGACAATTAATTTTTTTTCAAAAAAAAAATGAAAAAAGTGTTTGTTTATTTTGATCAAAAGTGTAGTTTTTTTTAGAGTTTGAATTACAAAACTCAAAGATTATTTGGACTTTCAAAATGCTTAATTAATATGAGAAATCATCTTTTACAACAAAATTTTGGGTTAAAAAATCTTTTCAGCGTTTTTCAAAACATTTTATCAGAATTTGTTTGTTTACATTTTTAACGCAATTTTGATTATTTATTGTCCAAAATTTAAGATTTCACATTTTTTTAGTTGACAGCATGGAGAGTTTGAAAATCACCTTTTCTTGTTGTTAAAATGCCACCACCACCACCACCACCTTGGTTTTTTTTATTCTCTAAACCCCAAATTTGCATTAAAAATCCTCTTTTTTAAATAGTTTTAATACCTTAAATTTTCCCCAAGTTTGGAATCCCCTAAGCAATTTAGAACATTTAGAAAACTAATTTTCTGCTAGTTTTGAACCTTAAAAATAATATTTAACCAAACTCAAAATTATGAGAAAAAATAATCCATGCATGGTGTTATTCCCATTTTGACCCAAGATATGGGCGAATTCCTATGCGGTTATTTTGTACACGGCCTATGGAGCGAGGTGGACCCGCTATATAAGCATATTCTTAGACGCGGAGTCCCCATACACTGTGCACAAGCAATGGGCACAGGAATATTGCCATATTCGGGGACCCACACGGATTTTTTTAACGGTGGTGGTTTGCTATATTTTGGAACTAATACAAAAACATCAATTTTTAGGGGAAAGGAAGAACGGACAGTCGTTTTAAAGGCTCTTTAGTGTTCATTACACATTTTTAATAACTTTCTGAGACAATTGAAGTTTTTCCATTTTAATAAAAAACAAGGTTTTTTTAGTTTATTTTGATAAAAAGTGAAGGTTTTTGTAGAGGTCGAAATTACAAACTATTCCATACATTATTTGGATTTTTTTTCTCAAAATGATTAATTAATAACAATAATAATATGGGAAAGTGTAAAAAGTAGAAAAAAGGCATTCGCAGTGTATTATAACTTTGGTAATTGTCAAAGACCAGTATCCTCAACTTGTGTATCCCAACATATGCATAAAATAACAAACCTGTAGTTTGGGCTCAATTGGTCATCGAAGTTGCAAGAAAATAGTAATGAAAAAAGCAGAAGAACTTGTGGAAAAAAAACCGAACCCGAAACACACTTGTTGCATAGAAATTGCCTGAAGCCTTTCTCAGAGAGTTTTGGGGTGGAAAATTACCTTTTTGTCTACAACTACATTAATTCAAAGGAGTCGTTCTAACAATGCTTTCTAATGTCACCAGCTCCCGAGTGCTCTTTACCAATAAGTTAATTAATTGTTGGCGTAATTACCAAAGGTGATAGCCTCCCTTTAATCTAAACGTACCAAAACATTCTAAGCTACCAATTTGACCTTTAACACGAAAAGTACCACACAGTAACGTAGACCCTCCAAAATAATGGTAATTTAATTACTTCATTGTGAAATGTTGACTATCTTTACATTCAAATGGAGAGTTGACTCCAAAGCTGGTTCAATATCATATTTAATACATGTAAATCTTTAAATCAATGTTGCAAGACAGTTACATGTACTGTTGTATTATTTCAATACAATTTGAGCTTTCCTTTAAATCAATCCCATCCTTCAGTACTTAAAAATCATTGACAGCATATGGACCTCTACAGTGTAATCCCATGAACATAAAACACACAAAACATGACTTTGTTCTACCCATGTCAAATGTTCTTTTAATACATTCGAAAACAATTCATTTGAAATTAATTCCACCCTTTAGTGAAATGCCATGACAATTTGACACATAACAAAACTTTGTTTCTACCCATGTACATGTTTTCCTTCAAAACAGTATTAAAAACTCATTTAAATCAATTTCACCCTGCGGTGAAATCCCCCATCTCCAGCTTAGCAATTCCCCCCAACAGTCCACCCCTGGCCCAAGTCCAACCAGCCCAGCCCAACTGCTGACTGAGCTCCCACCCCTGGCCCTAGTCCTCTATTATTGTTACCCAGCTTGGCTGATTGCCCAGCAAGCTCCCATCCCCTGGCCCAGCAACCTCCATGGCTCCAAGGCCCTTGGTGTCAGCCCTCAGATCTACCAAAATTCCAAGGGTATAATAGATAGCTGGGGGAAAATATTTCTGAAAAATGTTCTAAGTCTGGCCATTCTAATATTCACCAGGTCAAAAACTGTTAAGATTTTCATGAAAGCTCAGTAGCAGAGTGGTAAGAAGAGATAGAGGCTACAGAGCTGAAGGTACCAGCCCTACCCCCTTTAAAAAAAAAAAAAATTACTGGTAAAAAAAGGAACCACCAGGATTTGAACCCCCAAGCTAACATACCGGGAGTTGTGAGCTAGCCCACTGGGCTAAATTGCCACTTGAAACATAGTGGTCGGACCTTAAATATAAACCTTAGATTGGATAGGTAAAAAAAATAATTAAAGATGCAACCTTTGACCTTACATGAGCCAGAAGGGAAAAGATAACAAAAGAGATTGTTGATGCCCATTTAGACACAGTTTATTTGTAGAAGCACCCCCCCCCCCATATTACATAGCACGCAATGTGTTTAACAAGTCAAGTAAAAGAAAAGAAAATTAAGACTACAAACAATAATAATTTGTCATTTACCATTAACAATTAGTACAAATTAAATAAAAACTACACAAATATCTCTTTATTTTAAGTATTAAACATAAGATGCGTGTCGTCTCAAAATGCACAAAATAAACCCTTGATTGGGACATTAATCCCTGTAAAGTTGGCTCAAATTATTGCATTCTCTTCTTCGAAGGAAGGGTAATGTCAGCCCATTGATCTAACCTCAGCAGGGTCAAAAATTCACTGAATTTCAATTCGTAAAATAAGAACCATTGTATAGACTGCACAGTGCTTGCAACGAAAGTGCTTTCTACAAACTATTATACTTCAATATTCATAGCAAAAATGTACATTTTAAAGTTTTCATTGGTCACTGCTAGAGGGCGCTACCACCATCTAGCCGCTCTTCATTTTAGTTATTCTCGATAAAATTGCACTCTGACACACGCATCTTAAGTATTAAATTAAAAGTTAAATACAATTTCTTACAACTTAAAAAGTGGTTTATACAACATCAAAATTTAATTTAATTTTATTTACTTAATACCAAGCAGAATAAGGGATCATTCTGATGTTTGAACGCACTGATTTAATCTACTTTATGAAATAAAACTAGACAGTCTCCACAGGCCCTGACGCAGACCCCAATTTCCAACATTTATTTCTTTTGTCTCACTTGAATTGATGTCATTGGATCAATATTATATACAGTAAATCTATATCTATTTTAAAAAGGGAAAATCTTAATTATTTTATCTTGCATACAAATTGACAGTTGGGTGTCAGCCCATAGTTCTTCATTATTATTTTTAATATTAATGTCAGGATTTAGTGTTAAATACTACAAATTTTAGATTAATGCTAATTTAATTGATGTATTTTTTTTCTATGTCATGTAAATGTTTAACAGTCTATAAATATTTAACAATGTCATCAATTTAGCACATTAAGTAACACAATGATAGAATTTGTTAAAAACTTCATCATTAGAAAGAAGATTTATTTTTGAAGAATAATCAATTATGTATTTCAGAGATAAACAATTTGTTTTTATATCACTGTTTTTATATCACTGTTAAATGATTGATACTTTTAACTTAAACTCATTCCTTTAGATTTGAAACCTAATTTAATTATGGAATGTTAGTAGGAGACACTACCTTATCTTTAAGGCATATTTATTTTCAAATTCATGAACTACTCTTAACAATCCTAAGGTGTATATAAACTTATATCAGTTGTGACATTATCATTATTTAAATACGGATATAATCTGTAATAGGCCCTAGATGAGGTTGTAAAGAGTTTATTTTAATAGCAACTAATGAAATATTTCAACATATTTTATCATTGAATATTTTGGTTATAGATTGTAATTCTGTTTTCTGATTAAAATACCAATATGCCACTTGTGGTGTGGTCTTTTGTTAGTTGTCTTTTGAATCAAGTCACAGAGGTTGCTTTTTTTCAGATGTTAATGGTAAAACTTAAAGGAATTAAAGTACAGAAGTGTTTTATACAATAAACTTTGTTGTCAACAAAGCTCTATCCACAAATCTTTTTCTTTTTTAAAGAATATCAACAGTTTATACAAACAAATTTTAGTATTAATAATTACTTGTGTGATTGCCAGACATTGTAAATTTGTTGGTTACAGTCAAATGATTTCCCCCCTAATTCTAGCCTTCTTCATTATCACATTTTGTATTTTGGTTCAGTATTTTATTTTTATCTCATATAAAGTAGTTATTTTTAATATACATTGTATTCTCATACTTGTAACATTTTGTAATACGTCCATTTATGAAGGAGTTATGGACGAATAAATCAACAATAAGAACACATTCAAGCTCATTTTCAAAGGTGTTGTGCAAACTGTTGTTCATACTGGCTGCAAGATTGTCAACAAGCGGTGACTTTATGTCCACCTGACTCTCACTCCAACCCATCAGCAGCAGCCATGTTTCTATACTTCACATAATTGCATTTATTAACAGAAATGTAATTAATCCCACACTTATTTGGGTCAAAACTACCACATGAAAGTTACTTTTTGTACCCTGATAAAGTTGACCATCTGAAGTAGTAATACAGGAACAGACAGTTCTTGATTGGAGTTGTTCTAGGAATATGAAGTAATTGGTTAACAGTCATCTCAATTGGACTCATAATCTTATAATTAAAATCAATAAATATTGTATAAGTACACCATTGCAAGCATTTTAATTTAGTCAATTTTGCAAATTCATCCTGGTGAGATTAGTTAAAAGCAGGGCTACCAACGTGCAGGTTCCAGGATACCAGCCCCATCACGCTTTCCAGATCGTCAGGGCCATTGCACCTCCCATTAGGAAGGGTCCGGTCCGCCACCCCAAGGCGAACAAGTCCCCGAGGCAGTCCCCTACTGTAGTAACGCGGTCCACTAGCCCCACGGCCAAGACTAGGGACTACTCCCGTTAGTCAACCGATTGTGATCACACCAGAACCATCCTACCCGCTGAGGAGCCTGATGCACCTTTAAGATCAACCACCGACTGTTACCCCGGCCGGAAGTAGGACCCCACATGCCACGTGCAAGTGTCCAGGTCCCTTTTATTATTCGGAATTTTCCGTGTTGTACCACCATCGATTCCGAATCGGAAGTCCCCCACCGTCAAATCTCTGAAACCACGCACCACCAATCGAAACCACGCACCACCAAATCGAATCTCCGCACCACCAAATCGAATCTCCGCACCACCAAATTGAATCTCCGCACCACCAAATCGTATCTCCGCACCACCAAGGCTCTAAGATGTCCGGCTGCATAGTTCAAAAAACGCGTATGTGCTAGCTTGCAATGGTGTACTTATTTACAAGAAGTTAACTGTATAGTGCTGCAAAAACAGCCCACTATACGACGATAACAGAAAAACATCAAAACATCAATCTAACACATCTACAATATCTTACAGTTGAAGACAGCAGATGACTTGGTTGTTCACTCATGATTGCTAGATGAACAGCTGAGATGTCTTGATGATGCTGATGTTTACATACACATTGCTCTCCTTTATACCCTGTAGCCTTCAAGATGTCAGTGGAGATGAGTTCCTTTGCACTTGATTTCAGGGAACTATTAGCTTCATCTCTGGCTGTGAAAGGTCAAGTTTATGGATCATTTTTTGACAGTCAAACAATTGCAATGTTCAAAATCCCAAATTTTGTTTGTTTTCACAGCCATCATCGTTTTACTTGATTTCAACCATTTTCATTCAAATAGACCATAGTAATGCTGAAAATTTTGATTTTATATAAGTGTTTGACATAAATATAAAAAAAACACACAACCCAGCAATTCGACTCTGACAAGATTGCCAAATAGCATCCCAATTTTGTTTGATTTTGGGACCTGGGGTAAATGTAAAGTAAAGAATACTTTAGAACTCACCTTGTACTGGAGAGTGCAGCTCCTTTATCATAGCCTGCTCTCGGACATCTACTTGTTGACGGGTAGATGTCTTTGGAGATGCTAAGCCTGACTGCAACACAAACAAAATGCAAAAGTTACAACATTTAGTGTTTATAAGAACATTTTTCAAATTCAAATTCAAAATTGTTTATTAAGATCTTGCATCGCAGCTAAAGGCTGAATTGCACAAGATTTACAGTAAAAAGCAACAAGATTAATTACACAGTAAAAAGTAGATGAAAATGCAAAAATACAAAATACAGAATGACAACACACATTAAAAAAGTAAAACTTAGTGGATCAAAAGCCATCTATCTGGAAATCGGGCAACTATAAAAGTTGTAAGTAGCATTACTCCCATACAGCCCTAAAAATCCCGCAATCAGAAGCACACATAACCCATCATTACAACACTCTTATTCAGAAAACTTGCTTTTACCTTCAGATTTGTGTTTGTTTGTTAAACTTTCAATCCAAAATAAAAGAAGAAAACCAACATTCTAAGCAGTAGGAAGTGTTTAGACAAACTCATGCATATCGGGATTATTTCCATTGCTGCGATCGAAATAAACAACAGTGATTTTTTTTGGGGGGATGTCAAATGCCTGAAACAGTTCTCTGATGATTGGTGCTGGTATGAACTTTATCATCAGTCAGCTCTCAGATAGAAACTTATCCAGCAAATGGCATGACCAACATTCAAATTACCAAATGCTAAGAGTTTTGAAGAATATTTGTGTTTTGCATGAAGCTTCCTTACAAACTTTCCCAAAGTCTTTAAAACCCCCAAAAGGAAGAAAACACAACCCAGCATTTCACTTCTGAAGTGGTTGCCAAACAACATACCAATACCTTTGAATGAATTGTAATGCTACAAGATAATGACTTCTGTTTAAACAAAAGCAACAACATGCATTCTGCACAGTTTCCCTTTTCAGAGCTTTATTTGGGACAAGGGGGTAAATATTAAAATAATACTTTTTGGGAATTCACCTTGTACTGGAGAGTGCAGCTCCTTTATCATAGCCTCGTCTTGGACATCTACTTGTTGACGGGTAGATGTCTTTTTTAACTATCGGTAGACATGTCTTTGCTAAACCTGGCTGCAACACAAACAAAATGCACAATTTGTGTTTAAGAACGATACCCATCTTTACAAACAACTAGGTTCAAATAACTTGCTTTTTACCATCAGATTTCTTTACACTATCAAAGAGAATTATGTGAAGAAAAAACGTTTGGAGGAGTTGATGCATTTCAGGATTATTTTGATTGTTGCGTTCCAAAAAAGCATCGGTGAGTTTGTGGGAAGTCAAATGCAGTGACCGTTCTCTTTAGGATTGATGCTGGTAGGAATGTTATCATCAGTGAGCTCTCTCTCTCTCAGCAAATGACATAATAACATTTAAAATACCAAAAGCTAAGAATCTGTATAAAAACCTTACAGAAAAAAACACACAACCCATTATATCACTTCTGAAATGACTTCTGTAAGGCTAAAAGAAAAAGACTGATGTTTAACATCTGTTTCAACAAGAGCAACAATGGGTTTTTTTCACAATTATTTTGTGTTGAATATGCATGATGTATCCATAACGTCACGTCTGGTGAACCTTGCCCTGTTGTGTTTATGACAATACATGTCCCAACATGGCGACGTCCAGTTAAGTTCAACTTGTGTCACAGTCACATGCCAAACAGCAACAGAGTGTGAAATCATGTAACCGCTGTGGTCGAGATACCGGTCACAAGACATGCCCGGCTAGTGGACAGAAATGCAATTACTTCCACAAGATTGGCCATTTTGCAAATTGTATGCCGGGGGCAAAGCCAAACAGTTACAGTCAGTTCAACTAGATCCAACTGAGGATGACAGCGAAGGAGATAGTGATTTCTTCCTCGGTTCTGTTGTTACTGTCGTATAATCCAAACTCCAGGGGCAGAAACAGTTCTCTGCCAATGTGACTATGAGCTATCACTAGGCAACTTCACTCCGACAAATGTCCAGAAAAGGATGAAGCAACACCGAGTACACAATCTGAAGACCACTACAAAATATGGGGGAAGAAGATCCCATAATACAGAACTGTAGATTTACTTCCAGAATTAAATTCAGCTCGAATACTGCCTGTCAAAACAAAATGTATAAAAAATCCCAAAGGTCAGAAAAAGTTGTCCAGTGAAGAACAAAACATATTCACAAATTGTCCAGATTCTCGATAAAGGGCAGCCAGTTCTCAGCAAAGAAGCCTGTGAGACCCATGGTTAACTGCAGCGAGTATATACCATGATAAAGCCAGACAGCGTATTCGAAGGTACAGGATGTCTGCAGGGCTCACCTGTTCATATGAAGCTGACAGACACAGCTACACGCCCTCATGTGTGACAGCTCCTCGTCGTATTCCCTTGCCAATGTTCCTACAGCTAAAAGAGAAATTGGAGACAGACTGGTGTGCACCAATTGTGACAGTGCCCAAGAAGAACAAGATCAGGGTCTGTGTTGATCTTTGCCAGTAATAAACAAAACTGTGGAGAGAGAGCGTTTCACAATCTCTACACTTTTGGGGAAAAACAGCGTAAGTTTCTCGATCCTAGACACCATTTAACATGGGTTTTTGGTAAGTATACCCCTGGACAGTGAAAGTCAGAAATTCACCACATTCATCACTCCATTTGGGCATTTCTGTTTTACACGTCTACCCTTCGGTATCACATCGGCGCCAGAAATGTATCAGTATGAGTGACCTGCTCGTAGATCTAGATGGAGTGGTTGTATATATGGATGACATCCACATCACCGGTGGTACGCAGGCAGAGAGCATGATGAGCGACTGAAATCTGTGCTCCAAATACTCCAGAATGCTGGATTGCGTCTGCCAAAATTACTGATCGTTATGATATCCCAGAGGTAGTTGGAACCGACAATGGCCTGCAATTTCTTGGAGAGTTTAGACAATTCCCAAAAGAATACTCCTGCAACTACATCACCTCAGTCCACACTACCAGCACGCAAATGGACAGGCAGAAAAAACTGTTCATGTTGCCAAGACCATTCTCCGTCAACCAGACCCTGTACCCGCTCTGATGGCCTACCACACTACTCTGCTCCCAAGCCTCGGAGTGAGTCCTGCAAGCCTTTTGATGGGCAGGGAGCTGCGTACCACACTACCAATGCTGCCTAAGAACAGGAAGAACCTGCACAACACCGACGCTAACTGAAAGTGGAAGAGGGAAGAGTACTTCCATCATAAGCATTGGACCAGCTTGGAGCCTTGGACCAGCTTGGCAAATATGGGTTACCATGTGCGAAAACAAAAGCAACACTGGCGTTTTGCACAATTATTGACCATTATGGACCAGAGGTGAGCATTTAAATTATACTTTTGGGTAATTTACCTTTTATAGAAGTGTGCAGCTCCTTCATCATATCCTGTCCTTGGACATCTACTTGTTGACGGGTAGATGTCTTTGGAGATGCTAGGCTTGACTGCAACACAAACAAAATGAACAATTCTTGACATCTAGAGTTTAAAAACAGTACCCATTATGAAAACAATTAGATTCAGTTCACTTGTGTTTAAATTTGGATTTTTGTTATACTTTGGATAACAAATTTGTGAAGAAAACCAACAATGTAAGCAACAACAAAACTGGTATGAATTTAATCTTCAGTCAGATCTAAGAATGAAACTCATCTAGCAAGTGCCAAACCAAAATATAACTTACCTAAAGCTAAAAATGTATTTAATATTTGTGTTTGACATGAAACATCCTTATGGACTTTCCCAAAAAACTTTAACCCCCCCCCAAAAAAAAAAAAACCACCCCAAAACAGCTATTCAATTTTGAAGTAATTGCAAAACAACAAACAAATATCTTTGAATTAATTATAATGAAAGAAAATGACTGATAAAAAAAAAAACTTCTCTTTAAACAAGAGCTACAGTACATGCATTCTGCACACGGATAATTGCAGAGCTCCATTTGGGACCAGGGGTGGAAATTCAATGTACACTGTTTGGGAATTCACCTTTTACTGGAGAGAGCTGCTCCTTTAGGCTGGTCTTGGACATCTACTTGTTGACGGGTAGATGTCTTTGGAGATGCTAAGCCATGTAAGCCTGACTGCACCACAAACAAAATGCAAAATTTGCAACATTAAGTGTTTGAGAACATTTAACCCGTAATTAACACCATTATTTTCACCTTAGGATTCAATAAATGAATAAAACCAACATTGTCAGCAGCAACAACAAAACTTTAAGAAACTCATGCATTTTAGGATTATTTTTATCATCGCAATCAAAATAAGCAACAGTGATTTGGAGGACAGCGCATGCCTGTGAAAGGTTGCTGCTGTGAATAAGTCGGCGCCATTTTCGAATCATTTTTGCGAAATATTAAACTCAGTTGGTACTCTGACTCCGAGTCTGAAACTCTGCGTGCAGAAGTGTCAGCTTTAATTTATAAACAAGAAACATCAACGATAAGCTATTACTCATTAAAATAAATGAACAACAGTGGCAAATGAAGACAAAAAAGGAAATTTACCTTGCCCACTTTTTCAAGAAAGCTTGCCTCGTCGAAAATCCAAAGTGTTATCTTGCTGGTCTCGGTTTGGCGCCCTCTTGGGACAAACAAAGATTTATTGATTTTCAAAAGCTTTCTTTTGATTTGAATATTATTTAAAAGTTACTTTTAAATAAACGATATTTTCAGAGTCTTAGATCGCTAGAGTAATCAAACTTGAAGTATTCAATGTTATTTAAAGTAAAACTGTAACGTCACAACAAAATTACATGAAAAAAAAAATAATAAAAAAAATGGCCGAGTACCTAATGATCCGCGCCTGGGAAGTGGCCCATATCTTGCATCACAACGCGAATTACATCGTAGAGGATGTATTTCCGTATAACTAGTTTTTGTGTGTGCAGAAAGCCGGAATGTATCAACATTTTATGTTTTTTTAAAAACAACTTTTAAAGTTTTGTTTACTTTTAACTCCCCCTTTTTGTGAGAAGGGGTGTCTGGCTAAGTTGTAAAAATATGTTTTTCTGCAACTTGTAAACTTTAAACAAACATTGTATATGCGCAGAACTACAATCCATTGAACGAGTACCGTGTGAGTAAATACCTTGTCCTGTATTAAATTCTCGCTGTTTGAATAGTGTGTATCCCCACACCCCCACCCTGCCGCAACCAGTCGGCTTTATGGGGGAAATAACGTACGAACAACGTTCCTCGTTGCCCCACCCCAACCCTCTCTCCACCCTCCCATTACCCTTTGTACTCATATTTTTTTTTTTTTACACATTGTGAGATGAAATCATCGTGTGGGAAAGAAGACGACGGATTGGCATGGTGCACGCTTTCGATGGTGGTTCAACCATCATTTTGAATGTGAACACAAGACCTGGTTTGTATTACTTTATCAATAATCGGTTTATCATCATTCAATGGCGAATGGACCAACCTTCTTCTACGGTGAATCCTATGTGCATCCGCGGCCTCCTTGCAAGCGGCACACAGGGGTCACGTTGAAGCCACGACATGCTCGTTCCTTTTAAATGAAATTTCTTTACGCGCGTAATAAAAAAGAAGAAGGAAGAAACAAAGTCCGAACCATAGATAATAGAATAGACCTTATGCATATGACGTCATTTCAGTAGGGCACCCTCGCCTAGAGGTCAAACGGAGGTTTCTCATCGGCCAATCCTGTGCGCCGTGCGTACAAATCTGCGCGTCTCGATCGTTTCGTCACTGTTTTACCTCTAAGATGGCGGCTGGATGACGTCAATGCATAAGGTCCATTGATCTCTATGGAGATCAATGATAAGGTCTATATAAAACCTAGATCGGACACGCGTACATACGTGCCATTAGCCGTACACAAAAATTCCTGGTTCTTCATGGACGCGCTAAAAAGTCACGTGAACAGGGCAACGCCACATAAAATAAAACGGGAAATAGGCCTAAATGAAACGGTAGGCATTATTATTTGACAGGTTTGTGGTACATTTTGAAAACCCATTTCATGGAATAATGACAACAACCAAGACTTATCAACTCAACATAAGTACAAAAGCGTTGAATAATACGGACACATTTTAACAAAACATTTTAATATTACAAGGTTATTTATTTTTCACTGATAGCAGAATAAAGTTTTAGATCATCAGTATATTCATCAATACAAAAATAACAATTGTTAGTAATTGGCACAATACAGAAGAACCCCCATTTCGAGACAGAATTGTAAATTTTACCATTGGAGATACATTCTCTAGTGTAATGTACTTCCTGAGTATTTGCCAACGGAGTCAGACCTCTCTCTCATTCATCTTCATTTTGTACACATTGAACTCAACAAATTAAGCATAAGATTAACAGTCTTCCACCCAGACGTTGTTTGACCAAATAGAAATACTTCATTGTCAAAGTATTTATGTTAGTTTTATCCTTAACCCAAGCAGAGTTACAGAAGGTTTGTCACTCAAATAAATTAGCGCGAACGCCGCACTCACTCCTAAAATTAATGAACTTGAATCATTGTACAATACAGAATACCCCCCCAGAACATCGCCCTTACTGGTGGGAAAACGTTACTGCTTTGTGAACGTATCATTTTTATTTTAAAGTATTTACTGAGTTGGGCCTACAGTTAGGAGGGGTTTATATGAATAGTTCAAATGAAATAAAATTAGTCAGAAAAACGCAAAGTAGTCATCCTTTTGGGAGCCAATCATTGTTGTTTCTCAGTACATCCCTACCAAGGGTTAGTGACCGCAAGGAGACCCCTGCGTCATTTTGTACGAGGGCAACATTGAATACGAAGTTCACGCGATGTGCTTGCTAAATACATGATATGCGGTCAACAAATTGGGCTTCAGTTAGGCCTATATAAAGTTGTTTCGTGGGGTTTATCTTATTCGTTTCAATAAAGGATGAACACACTATGTCATGATTTATTGTCCAAAGTGAAGGAATAAAATTCTAAAGTGTTAGCTTTATTCGGGAATTAAATAAAACTCTATTGCAACACGCACTAAGACGCAAATACATGTAGTTGTTTTTTGACTACTTACGAAATGGCGCCGGCTGATGGTGACGTGACGTATATACACGTCATTGTGCTTCTGCTTATAGTACATCTCTATGGGGGTTTGCCAACCAATGGTGTTTGTACGCATGCGTGAACGTAATTAGCGTATCGAATGGGAAGGGCATTGGACATTGTCCCGACATAGACTGTGGGGGCCTATAAACTCAAAAGGGTTTAATTTAAAAAAAAACACTAAAACGTAAAGATTGTTGCACTGGCTACTAGATTGACACAATTTAAAAATAATTTGTTAAACTAACGCCATCTAACAAGCAGATTTTGTGTGAAAACACTCATTGGAAACAAAAATTCCAAAGAAATAGGCCCCTATACTTAACCGAAAAAATTGAAGTATGTTCAACTAACTATATGCTACAAACATAGCGAAATGCGTGTACAACAGAATAGAATAGCTTCCAAAGCTCCTGTATTATTTCAACAATAAAGTTTTGCCAAGATGTTTGTTGCAAATACAAGTTTAAACCTGCTAGTATTTCCATGTAAATACTTTAAATAGATTTGCTAACGGGGAAATTAAAGACAGGTACGTCAAATTGAGCAAACGACAAGTTAATGTGTGCCACAAAAAGTCACCTTTGAACCCTGAACACCCCCCCCCCCGGCCGAGGCCTCCCGTGATCGAGCAAGCGCAAGCCGAGGAAGGGTGCCGCGCGGGGACGCTGAGTGCCAGCGCAGTCTAAAAATAGTACAGGGCGCGCGCGCGTGGTTGAAACGCTCATTATATATGCAGCTACTTATAAAAAAAATCAAATGGCAACATGCTTTGGCTAGATGTTGGGGAACTTGGAGAGATGACAAAAAAATGGCAAAGTACCGCCTGTTTAATTAAAAATGGACACTCAATAAGTCAGCGACGGCATCATTCATGGTCAATATTGGCCGGGAAAACCTAAATGAGTTTTAATATTCATGTAACAATGTATGAATGTGTTGCTACTGCTACACAGGCCTATAATACACTGTAAAACACTGTAAAAATTTGTAGTTATTGTAAAACAGACATATAATTATTCGCAATAAAGAGGAATTAGTTAGGCACTTTTTATAGTGTTATCTAATAAAGTTGATTCGCTTTATCAATGTGTGTTTTTCGACCATGGTCTAAGTTTTGACATTGTATGGCGCTTGCTGCGTGGCCATTGGTGGCTGGTTATAGGCCGGTGGTGGCGCCCCAGGTTGCTGACTGAAAGCTGCAGGCTGTTGTTGATTGCCCGGGGCCATAACAATGGTCGTGGTTGACGGTGGTGGGTTGCTCTTGCAACAGAGGTGGTAACACAGGCATCCGCAGCAAACACACACGAGGATTACCCCGACGACACACCCGACAATGACACTAACAATCACTCCTATGCCCCAGCCAACAACGTTATTAACAAGGTCATCTGAAAAGCGAACATAAAATATTAATTCTATTTTTCAGACTCATCAACAGAGACCAGAAATTGCAAACAATGTACATTGTATTAAACTACATCAGCCAATTGGTTCAAGATTCTATCTACTGTTTGTGCTGCTTTTACAGCTGCATAATAATACAATAGTAAGTGTTGATGTAGAACAAAGAATATTGTTTTGATTGTATATTTTGCTTCCCATTTAAAATATAGTTTATGTTTCGGAAGGGGGTCTCCGGGTAATGGGGAGAACAGAGGGCGACAGTGGCCCGACGAGGCCATTGAAAAAGTTGTAAACCACAAATTAGTTATAATAAAAAGTTAAGTATTTACCGAAATCCTCATCGCTCGAGTCCCCACAGTTGTCGAACAAATTGTACTTCAGACTTTTGTCAATACATCGGCCATTGTCGCATTCAAAATCATCCGACCCACAGAACAAATCTGTACACAATACAAACAAAGCGTCACTTGCGTTGTGCAAAGTGTTGCAAAGTGAAACTGCGAGTGAAACAGTTTCCGGTGAATGCCTTGATTGAGAATAATATCGACACCAACTAGTTAGTTTTAATCATAAATCTCATTGATAATAAATTTGTCTTTGTTCAAACCCAAATTATTAAAAAATTTACTCAGTCAGTTTCCCTTGTGGTTTATTACTTGATTTAATCTATAATAAAGATCAAACAAGTTGAGTCCTCCAGAGAAACAACATTTTCGTCTAAAACAATGCAGCAACACAAAACACAGTTCAAATATAAAGTTGTTTTCATGTTGTTTTAATGACCCATAATTTTGATGAAAGGAGTCATAGGTATAGGTTGAATGATGGATATACTGAAATCTATTTTTATAAAACAAAATGAAAAACACATACTTGTTGAGAAGGACGTCAGTATAACGTAAAACCCACGATCATATTTTGTGTAGCTGTCAGTCTTGAAGCGAAGGGTGATCGAGCTCAGTGTCGACGCGACGGCTGACGGTGTGGACGATCCACAAATGGTGTCCAACTTGTTCACAAAGAGATTTGATGGTCCATCGTAGATTTCCAGGTAGTCACCATCAGTGCAATAAGGCTGCGACCCATCAATGTCCACCCACCAGAAGGTAACAAGAACCCTCTGCAATATGGATGTCTGGATGGTAACAGTGCAGTCCTGATTCGATTCATAACTGTACAAGATTTGGGAGTCCAACTGCTCACTATGGTCAGTGCTGATGTCGATTGTTTGACCGCACTTATCCGTGAAGTACTCTGATGGTATAAAGACAAAGTACAGGGTTGTTGAAAATAAGGGGGGGGGGTTGTTATATCTGAAAAACGCACTCATTATTAAGTAAGACATTTCCATCTGAAATTCTTTCAACATTTTTAAGAAAAAAAGTAGCGCTCTGGTCATGAGTGTAAGGGCGTATTTTGCTTTCAAAATGTCCAGAAAAATTGCTTGGTAAATGAAAACATATGTAAAAAAAAACCACCAAAAACCAAAACTTCGGCTTATATATTCTTCACCGATTTCTCGAATTTAGACACAATATTAAAAATAGAGCAATTTTATAAGCGGGTGCGTGCTATCCCATTTTTTGCAAATGGCAGCGTAAGTCTATCATGAGATACTTTCGTTGAAGTCTGTGCGAGTTGGTGGGGCAGGGTTATACGTTTACACTTCCTGGGTATTGTCACTTTCACTTCGTCCGTCTGCTGTCGTATATTTTCCCCAACCCCCACGTTCAGTGACTTACCTGTACTTACAAAAACAAGTTTGTTTTATACCATTTTGTTTTTGTTTTTTGTTCTATTCGGGGGTGGGGGGGGGGGGTGGGTGGAGAGTTTCATTAAGGGGAGGGTATACCTTTGGTAATTATTCCACGAATTAATGACCATAACAAATTACTGCAGTAAAGAGCACTGGAGAGCAGTCGGTATTATAAACATTTGCTAGAAACGACCCATGCAGTTTTGGAGAAAGACAATTTTCCACTGAAATCTTTTAATCTGAGAAAGGCTTCACGCGCATGAAACCTTTTTTTAGGCATCTGAAAGCACACAATGCAACAAGGGTGTTTTCTTTCTTTATATGATTTTCTTGCAACTTTGATCACTAATTTAGACCAAGTTTTCACAGGCTTGCTATACGTTATGCATATATTAAACACCAAGTGAGGATACTGGTCTTTCACAATTACCAAAAGTATATTATACTCTCTTAAAGTTTTAGACTGAAATTCACTCGAATCAATTGAATTAGTGACAACCCGCAAATGATTTGGCCGTATATAGTTTCAATCATTTAGAGTGAATTTCAGTCTAAAGAGAAGGGAAAGCCTTAAAATGACGAATTTCAAGCATAGTTTTGCATAATGGTTAGACCGTGCAAGTCTCGTTTCGAACATTTTTGGGACCACTGTGGTCCCACGTACATTGCTTTAATGCGTGAAAGAAACAAACTCACGCGCTTTAACGGATCACAGTGTTCGAATACGCGCGAGACTTGCACAGTCTATAGGACAATGAACACATTCACCTTTTCTAGAATTCCCTCAAATTATTAACGTGTGTGTTATTGAATCAGTAGAAATCGTTTCCCGTTTAGCCATAATTGAACAAAAGTTGCACTTAAATCCAGTTCCTACATCAGCTGCATGCATAGACTTCAAAACACTGGGAAGCGGTGATGACAGAGTTGAAGAAACACGAATGGAAATGTTCCAATTTCAAAACCCATGATGTTTTTTCTTCACACACAGTGACCCAAATAGTTAATATTGACCAAATTACCGCTCGACATCTACCATGATTCTAAACCCCGCGTAAACGAAACAATTTTTTGGAAATTCTTACCCAATGCCGTGGCCCGCTCAAGCTGGGCCACCACCAGAATCCCCAGGCATAAAAGACCACACCTTACTTTTGACGCCACCATTTTGTGTCCTCCGATCCGGAAACACGTATTTTTTTTAACGTCACCGTAGAGCTCGTAATTGCGAGATGTTGCTTCTGCTCTGAGCCAGTCAGGTTTTACTGTTATCGTGCGCAGCGTCGGGTTTCTATACGTTTGTGTTCGTGCAGTCGTGCACGAACACCTCTTGTTGTTTTCGTTATTGTTCATTCAACCAAAAACAAGGTAACATGATTGTATTACGGTATGAGTAGAGCAGTGCGATGTTATGTACATGTGTGCGTCAACCCATGGTATTGACCTTGTGTATTATGCAAAATTGTTTGCACGCATCTGACCTTGGTGCACATTGCCTTCGAATTGGTTTTAGGGCTGTAGGCCTAAAAGCGTTTGTTGTGAAATTAATATAGTTGGAAAAATGTTCACATAATTATTATTGTTCGAAAATTGTGCGGTTTTCCGTTTACTGAGTGAACCACATCCGGTTCAGACAGGCGCTTTAGAGTCGCGCCGAACCAAATTACTGAATTAAGTACATGCGAAAAACGTCTGAAACAGTTAGGAGCATAGCGACTGCGATGCGCTTGAAGTCAGTCTTTCAGAACGACTCTGGAGCGTCTTGGTTTCAGACGTCGATCTTGTCATGAGCCGAACCTAATTTAAATGTTACTAAGTTATGTTCGTCTGTCTGAAACCACAATTTGATTTGGGTCGACCTAGAGTCGCTCATTATCTATTTTGGTTCGGTGCGACTCTGGAGTGCCTGTCTGAACCGTGTGTAAGACGGTCCGCCGATTTGCGGTGTCAAAAATTACAGGTCCTCCTCATACAGGTCCTCTGAACTAAACATTTTGCTTCTTTTGTTGAAAAACACTATCAAAGTACACACAAAACCCGTGTGAACAACAATGTTAATTTCATGATTTTAACCTTAGATCCATTTATATCTGTTTTTATGGCTTTCTTGAAACTTGGTGCGTTGTACATCCAATTCGCCATATTTTTGACCCGGGGACTTGAGTGTGTGTTTTTAATTTTTATATTTGATCATAGAGCAAGAAACTCCGTTGGGAAATAAAATTCCCAATTGGAAATATATCTAGGAGGTGAAATTTCCAATTGGTAGAAACAAATTCCAACTAATTCCAATTCAATTAGATCAAGCCAACTGACTCCAATTGGACTGAGCTGGTCTAAATGGAAAGTCAGTATTCCCAGTATAAACCAACTCATACCAACTCAATACCATCTCACTCCAATTCTTTCCAACTGGATATCCAATTGGAATGAGTTGAACATTTGGTAAGGGCAAATTATGCCGGGGGAAGTCAAGGCTCTGTGTCTATAATGTAAACATTATGGTTTCACAGACTACATGCCTTGCATCTCAGGAAACTGTTATTACTATAGACTGTGCAAGTCTCGCGCGTATTCGAACATTGGGATCCGTTAAAGCGCGTGAGTTTGTTTCTTTATTATTATTATTATTATTATTATTCATGGTTTATTAAAACACTGCAATACAGCGGCTAAAAGCCGAAATGTACAGTTTACAAAATTGTCATCAAATTATTACTATATTACAAAAAAAGAATGAAATATCAAATAAATAAACACACATGCAACAAATTTGTGACAGAAAAAAAAAAAATTAAAAAGAGCACAAAAACATTTGGATTAGATTAAAAATCAACCATCGCTCAGGATCCAAAGAGCCTCGCCACACTGAAAACAGTAATTAAGTGGTGAAAAAAAGCATCATTTAGTAAATCCAATATTGCCATTAACATTACAACAATTATTATTGGGACTGATAAACAGCTACCTGGCAAAAAATTAAGAAATGGCAAATCACTGTTGGCAAGAACACATTTGGTAATAAAAAATTGCTATTTACATTAAAACCATTCATTAATGCCAAGGGGATTTAGCCAGAAGTTCACAAAATGTGAGCAAGAGCCGGAATAGTGGATCGTTTGTACCTTTCAGTACGACACTTGGGAATGCGAAGCCCGGTTACTGTGCTGGCTCGAAGTACCCTATCACCGGTAGTTGTTTTTCCAGGGGGGAGCATGTTCCTAAACTTAGTGGATCCAAGTAAGTTCTTACCAAACTTAATCAAAAGGTCTTCTCTTCTAGACTTGAGTGATGAGATGCCCAGTAATTCAAGTGCCATGGTATAGGACTGATAGTGATGGCCAAGGATAATGCGGGTGGCACGTTTCTGAACATTTTCAACAGCAATGACCTGGTGTTCAGTAATGGAGCTGTGCCAAACTTGACTAGCATATTCCAGAACAGGTCTAATATAACAAGTATAAACTGCCACCATGTCTGTTGTAGGTAACCTACGGGATGCCTTAGAAACAACTTCCGCAATGTGTATGTCCCATTTTAAGTTGTTTTGAACAGTCACACCAAGCAATTTAATTGATGTTGCACACCTGAGATCTATCGAATTGAGAGAAACCGAATTTAACGCGTTAAAGCAATGTACGTGGGACCACAGTGGTCCCAAACATGTTCGAATACGCGCGAGACTTGCACGGTCTATTAGTGTAATGTTGTAACTAAATTTGCATGATCAAAAGTCAACAAAAAGTTTAAACCAATCAAAAGGCTGAATCATTGGGGCGTTCCAAAGTCACTTTTCAGTTTTGAAACCCTGGTAAATAATGCTGCTTATGTGGGGTGTGGGGTGTAGTCAATTACTTTGGAAGGGTTAAATATTGTTTTGGGAATAATGTTTTCAATTTAAAGACTAAATATCATTGGTGGACGATTCAAAATGGTTAAATTTGTAGATATACGTGATCATTTAAACCATAAAAATGTTGCTGTTATTAATCAAAGTTTGCTGCCTAGAATAATACACCCCTACTTAAAGAATGAATTAGGCCCAGCCGGCCCAGTGGCCGGCCCCCCCCCCCCCGGGTGGCTGTTCAAAGGTCAGATTCGATTTTGCAACATGGCGCGACCTTCGCAACTTTGGACGTCTGCTGGGTTGGATGTGTCACCCACACTCCCTCTCCACGACCACGAACCCCTCATACAGATAGAATTTTGTTGTGTTTCTTGCGCTTAAATGAAAAAAAAAAAATTTGAGCAAGGTAAGAAGTAGAATTGGAACTGTATATTCTTCAGTTATGAACTTAAAAAGAGAGAGATCAGATTGAGAAAGACAAAAAAAATGGCGAGAAGTTTTGTAATCTTTTTTAGTGTCCAAATTCCGGACATTACCTTGCATTTGCAATGCGTTCTCTCTCTCTGTAGTTAGTACGTAGTAAATAGTAGTAGACATAGGCATTTGCCCGTGGTCTCCTCCTAAAATTGTACCCCGCTTGAATCACTGGTACCGCTCACACCACAGCCCGTCTTGTTAGTGCTGCTGCTTTGAGTTCGGTGGTATTGCAACCTGACTGACCTTGCATATGATCATGGAGCAATAATCTAGTTTATTGCTCCATGATATGATTAATGCATTATTGCATTGCACTGCAGAGTGCAGTTTGCAAATTACATCCGTCCTGACACAGCCATCTCTCATACCTGGCTAGTCGGGTGCCTAGCCTACCACGTCATCACGGCAAGCGGTAGATCATGTACAGTGGATTCAATCAACGGCTTTTTATAAAAGACTGGTTACGGGCACTGCAAGTACATGCTTTATTTACCGCTTGCCGCGACGATGTGGTAGGCAGGGCACCTGACTAGCCAGGTATATGAGAGATAGCTGTGTCACTGTCAGGGGACAGATGATTTACAAAAATTCGCTGGGGCGTTAGTGCGACCAAAGAATTCAAAATTTAGAAAAAAGGAGTACAGCCTTTCGCGAGGCTTTTAGTTTCCTGTGGTGATTGGTCGAGGTAATTGTTTGATCGATTCAGAAAATAAAAATAATAATGGAAATGTTGTAGTTTTTATAGTACACAGAGAGATACACACACAGACGTGTTGGCAGGAAATAATGATATTGGGCCCAGATGTTTGACCGGCGTAATAATTATGCATAATGAATGGTCCGTGTACGAACTTGACCAAAATGGGAGAGCGGCCGGGTTTTCGGGTGGGTTGCGGGATAATAGAGATCAGTGGTTGCGGGCCAGGTTTTGGTGCTGCACGTGATTCGTGCCGCACGTCAACGTTGTTTTCGTCGCGCATGTTTTCGTAAATCATCAGCTGCGCTTTCATACCTTGCGTTCGTTCATCCTCTTTCAAAAAAAATATGTGAAATAAATCAAATTTTGAAATACAAAGAAAATAAAAAACCTGAGGGTCTGTGGAGATTAAACCCTAGTGCCACAGGAGGACAGAACCAGCTCATAACTCACATTATGGCCCTAGCTGAAAATCGGACCAGGGCCACAATGCTGAGAGCTGAGCACTTTCTGTACCAACCACCCATGCCACTCAAACATATCGGGCTGGTTACAATTATAACTCATCTAGCACTCACTATGATGTGCAAACAAATCCTGTCCAGATTTGTATTATTTTTTATCTATTCCGGTTTCGTAGTCGGAACAGCTGTTGTTTTTGTCAAGATTTTTATTTGTTTTTCTTCCCCATTTTATTCTTTATTCTGTCAAAACCCCATAGGATTTGTTCACAAGTTTTGTTTCCTCCTAAAGTCATAGCTTGATACGAAAGTCAGATCCAATATCCTATCAAAGCTTAGGTCTTGAAATTACTGAAAAACACAACTAGCTTTATAACATTAATTAATTAATTAATTAACTTGGTTATAAAGACACGAATATTTATTTAGCCAATCTTGAGACGACGATATCTCAAAAAGTATAGGTCCGATTATCAAAATAATTTTGGTTATTTACTTGTGGGATAACTTATAACTTTTTTGTTGGCTTAAAACGCTTAACGACAGCCCCCATGACATCATTCATTGCGCATTTTGTAAGTGTGTACAAAACCCATGGCAGGGCTCCAATTTGGGGCTAAAATCCACAAGACCGCAGGGCTTGAAAGCTCCAAATTGTACCCGGAGTTTATTTGACTAGACCAGAATCAAAATGAGTTGAACAAGCACTAAAGCCCTTTTCACACGACGGAAAAAATGAACATCCTTTGCGAAATTTTACAATTTTTTGTAAAAAAATTACAAATTGGGCTTCGTGTGAAAGGACAGTAATATTTTACATCGCCTACAATCCGTGCAAAATTTTCGCAAACCTTGCGAAATTTTGTAGTAGGTCCCGACCTCCGACAAAATCTTACGCTAGCGTAATTTTTCGCAAGGAATCTAGTCAAACCTTCGTGTGAAATGATCTGTTGTTTATTGACCAACAATCCTCGCGAAAGCGGTATTAACACGCATGTGTGAAGAACCTTCGGGAGCCAACCTTTGTGTGTTTACACACCGTTACCGGGCCAACCACGACCACGTGTGCGTTCCCTCAAAATGGCTGACAACGATGTTATCGTGTTGCTGTACTTGCTGCATTTTCTTGACTTTGTTCATCGCGGAAACCAAACGAAAAAACATCAACTAAAACATCAAAGGATATTACTGGCATAGTATTATGAATGGACTCCCCAACGATTTCGCGAGTGTCAGCCATTTTGAAGAATGTTTACATGGTTTATTTTTTACCGCGACACACTGTGCACACGCGACATACGTCATCATTTAACTGGTACCAGCGCTGTTTAAGAACAAAAACTCTATAGTTTAGTGGTAACCAGCTAAGTCTGTACTCTCGTCTTATAGAACGTGGTCACATTTTTACTTGGTGTCGTGTGAAAGCTTGCGAAAGCGTTCAGGCGTGGAATGACTTCAGCGCTCGTTAAAATCGTCGCAAGGAATGTTGGGTTTTTTTTTCGTGCGAAAAGGGCTTTTGAGAAGATCTAATCTCATTTGTCTTTTGATGCGTTTCAAAACTAAACAGAATTGGAAGATATTGTCTATCGGACTCATTAGCCAACATTTTTCACTATGGCATTGTTTACACAGTGAAGTACAACTGAAAAACACAAGACTATCGGGCTTGTCTGATTGCAAATTTACTGGCCCGATGCTAAAATCACTGGCCTCAGGCCTGTGGTCCAGTGTTAAATTCAAGCCCTGCATGGCTCTAAAAAGTGCCAGACACCAGACATTTAACCAGTTCATACATTTGTACATTTGAAAGTTTCACAGTTACATTGACAACATGTGTATTGAAAGTTAACAGCCATGAATTGTCGCATGACTGCTTGCAATGGTTTCTTCTGATACAATGTATGCACTACACTGAACTTCAGGGTGTCTAGACACTATTGTGTACATTTAACCAGTAAATACATTTTGTACAACTCATAGCTGACACAGTAAAGGTCACGGTCTTGTTTTCCTTAGTGTGCAACACAGAGCCTCATGTCTACTACTACAGTCTATGACGACCGAAGGGAAAATAAACCAAATTGGCTCAAGCAGTGACGCAGGAATTATGTAAACTCTTACCTGAACAGCAATAATAAACAATGAAAACCGCAAGATTTATCTCCTTTATTTCATAGGACAAATGACAGAGGGCACTATAATAAAGATGATCTTTGTGATGATGAGCCAGCTTCTTTAACCAGTGTTCTGATGGTTGTGCTGGTCACTAAATTCCGTCCCATTTATGCTGTTTGATACCTTCAATAAATAGAAGGTGAAGGGTCCTCTATCTCGGAGTCAGGCTCACTTTAAAGGTATGGAGCGTTTTGTCAAAGCAAATGAAATCGGAACAGCTTCGTGTTTGTTCACAAACAACTAAGGTCTATATAGTGTGTATGTTGTAATTAAACTAAAATACATTTTCACAACGTGATGGTAAAAACAAAGAAACTACGTTGTGATAAAATTAAAAGGCCGACAACGAGATGTTCACAATTATACGTGTGTAGTTAAAGGTAGAGACGATGTGGCTGTCACAACTTTAATACTACATTTTTTGCACAAAACCGGGACAGTCTCTACAACTACAATACTGCCTCCCAAACTATTTTTTTCTCCAACATGCAAAGTTTCATGCAATTTAAGATTTATACGATTTGTAACTTTTCTGTTCCAGATCAGCTTTGACTTCACCCCATCCCAGCTGGGCATCATTGAATCCTTCTGGAGCTTCACCATCCCTGAGCAGAACATCCTTGTTCCGTTCCACCTTGTGGGTGACGCTAAGGAACCTGCTGTAGCCACTTACCGATCACACATCAACTTCAAGTCATTACTGCTAGGTAAGAACTGGAATGGCGTTGTTAATGTCAATTTACTTTCTTTAACCCTGTAGTACAGACGATTCTTTCCTATAAAATCATGACAAATCACCCAGAAATTTTCTTTGTTTTCTATTGAATACATTTGCTGACCGACCTGTAAGACTGTTATGTGATGAGGTGGTCATTTCTTCCAGAGGTGGAGTAGTTTATGGTCTTGGCATGTCGTGGACGATCGATCAAGTGCACTAGACTCAAGCTCTGGTGTTTCTGGTCAGCAGAGTGTGGGTTCCAGTCCTGGTCATGACACTTGCATTCTTAAGCAAGGCACTTAATTATTATTGCTTCGTCCTTTGGATGGGACATGAAGCTGTTGGTCCAGTGTGTTGTGTAATGCACGAAAAAAGAACAAACTTCAAAAACCTGATAGATAATGATAAACGGTTTGAGAAGCCCGAGATAATGCCCTATATAAAAAGTAGTTAAATAATTATTAATGATGTTGTTTTCTACAGCCCAACTGAGATCTCATCTTGTAGATAAAAACTAAAGATTTCAGGATCGAGAAAACAGTCTGGAACGATCGGAAACACTTTTTGTTTGTATGAGAATCCTAGTTTGACTTTTACTTTCCCAACCAGGTAACCAAGCTAGTGAGAGGATTCAGCTGATCAACAACGAGAGTCGACCTTTCACCTTTGACATCTCTGAAGCCTTGTGTCACTCTGAGGCATTTTCATCCGAGTTAAACGTCACCCCCAAGGAGGGTGTTATCCCACCGTTTGGAAGGTGAGTTCACAAAGAAAAACTATCCCAATATGATGAAACTGAAACAATCAGAGCCCGATGTTTTTAATACATCCAAGTGAATTTCTGAAGAAAACAAGTGATATTTCATAACACCAATTTGGTGTGACTATGCCTGAAGTTTGTCAAACCCTTTCTCTTAGTCTAATGGATTCAGAACTGTATACCCAAACTAATTCCAGTACATTTTCCAAGTGAAAGTAAAATTAGATCTATGACAGCGATGGAAATCAGCATGACTTTATTGTCAATGCTACAGCATGCATAAGCACCAAAATTAGCATTACCAAAAGAAAAGGTTACCAGCCAAAGAGCTTGTTTTATATACCTTTTGCAACTGGTTTCCTGCTTGTTTTTTGCTTAGCAGAAGTTTTTTAAGTAGTTCTGTCTCCTTACACAGCTTTATGATATTTGACCCAAGACCAGCAACCCAAGTGGTGGATATTCATGGCCGCCAAAAGAAAACCTTTACAAATGAAACTGAACAAAGATATAAAAATTCATTTTATCTTTCATTAATGGAATCTTTTTAGTCATCAATTTAAAAGAAAATGTCTCCCTCTCTTCTCAGGATTCCGATCGACGTTTCCTTAATTCACCTCTCATGAAGAGAAGGTGGTCAACTTCAATGTGGAGATCAACATCAAGAAGAAGACGCTGCCGATCTACCTGAACGTCAAGGCATCAGGGTACTCCATGAAAGCAAAGGTCCTCTGCGAAGATTCCACCGGCAAGAACGTAGAGCTGTCTTCTCGTGTAGTCAACGAGATCAACTTTGGAGAGGTAAAATAAAACCTTTGGTCTTGTAAAATGAAAGATGACCCAGCGCTGCCCACAACACTTGCGAGCCAAATTCAACAAAATCTGCTGGGGCTGTACTGATCGTAGAGTTTAGATGGAACACTTCTGTGTCCAATTTCGCCAATCAACCTGAGGACATGTCTTCAAGAAACAACTCAAGACTTAACTATTAAGATCTGTTTAGAGCTTTGAATTTATTGCTTGGTTGTTTTGATTGTACTGCACCTTGATCAAGCTGCTAGGGTATTTTGCTCTATAAGAACTCAATATTATATGTTGATGACCATGAGGGCAAAAGTAGCGGTAATATTGGTTATGATTTTGTGTAACTTTTATTTTCTTCATTATCCAGGTGGAAGTAAATGAGAAGGCTGTTCATTCCATCTTCATCGTCAACGCCGGGAAGTTCAACTTTGACTACGAGTGGTCGATGAAGGAGCGTTCGGGCAAGGCGTTGAAGATGGTCAGCATCTCCCCAGAGACTGGGTCTGTTCCCTGCAGTGACCGCAAACATTGTGTCCTGGCGTTTAAACCACCTCACAAGACTTCAATAAGGGGATGTGAATTTCTGCTGAAGGTATATCTTATTATGGATGTTGATAATTTTTGTATTTTATTGATAGACCAAAAAGCTTGCATAAACAAAATTATCCAGACATTTCATGAAACAACTTTGAAGAGAAATGAATGCGCAAGCTTCAAGTATGTTTCAAGACCAATAATTACTAACTCCTTGGCAATGAAGTATGCCATGACAAGTCACCTTGATCCACTAAGCCAAGTAATAGTCCAGTCCGATTCCCAACCCTCTGCCTAAGACATCCTTAGCAGGACAGCTCATTTCAGAGCTAAGAAATCTTTCAAAAGTCCCCCTTTGACCAAACCTCCGACTAACTTTCCATCACCTATATCCTGACTAGGTCACCAACGGTCCCAGCTACCAGATCACCCTAGCTGGTCAAGGAGTAGCCCCAGGTCTTCACTTCTCCTTCACCAAGTTTGACTTTGGGCCGTGCTTCATCCATCGAGCTGGAATGCCTACCTTGTCCAACCTGCTGACAGTCACCAACAGGGACACTAAGTCCATCAGGTACAACTTCCTCATCAACTTTTAAATTCCATCAATTATAGTTTTTCTCTCCACCTTAAGATGCATCTGATCTCCTGTGTTTTAGCCGTTAAATATCCACCCTGCATGATAATAATACAAGTAGAGCAACATTTAGAATGTGCCAAGTCTGTCATAAATGACACTCCTGGTGCCTAATTATCAAGTCTGTTACAGATTGTTAAGAATGATTTCATGAGAAGTGGATATTGCTGCCACACCATGCCAGAAACACCATGCCACGCCCCTTGTCTGTATGATAAATGCACTGGATTATTTTACAAGCATTATACGCAAGACCAGAACTCAAACCCACACTCTGCTGATCAAAAACACCAGAGTTTGAGTTTATGAAGTGTACATTTTCATTTGTATTTTAGCATTGACTGTCTGTATACGAGTACATCCCATCTCGGGGTGCAGTTATCGGCGTGTGTATGGCAGCCAGGAGACAGCTGGGATGTCCACCTCACCTTCTACCCACGGGAAGCCATCAAGTACAGGGAGCTGGTCATCTTTGAGCTCAACGGACTGTCTCGTACTCGGGTATGTTAGTTTTATGAGCCCAAAGAGTTATTTTCAGTTCGCTTGAACGAGACCAGCAGGGCTTGATTTCACTAAGCCAGTGAAGTATGGCTGCTACAACTCTTCCAGGTTTCAAAACTTAATCTGTTTTTAATCAAAGCATGCTGATCAGAAGTCAAGTTTGACTCCACAAAATAAAAGCAAAAAACAAAACAACTTGTTCATATTGTCAACACGAACTCCATTTCTTAATAAATGACTTTCAATCCATCCCATTATTCTTCATGCCATCAGAAATCCTCAGAAATTCCTCAGAAATCCTCTTCAAATTTGTCTCATTTCTTACTCCACTATCTCCAGTGTTAAAAGCAAAAACAAGTTGCCCCATCCACTGATTGGAACAAGTACGATGGCAGTCTACAAGTTTTATCCTCAAAGCGTCATTCGCGCAAGCGCAAGCCTTCCCATAATGCATGGCAGCTTTTGCCTTGGTCCTAATAAAACATGCCTATTTTCCATCAAAACCCCATAGGATTTGTTCACAAGTTTTGTTTCCTCCTAAAGTCATAGCTCGATACGAAAGTCAGATCCAATATCCTATCAAAGCTTAGGTCTTGAAATTACTGAAAAACACAACTAGCTTTATAACATTAATTAATTAATTAACTTAGTTATAAAGACACAAATATTTATTTAGCCAATCTTGAGATCACCATATCTCAAAAAGTATAGGTCCGATCATCAAAATATTTTTGGTTATTTACTTGTGGGATAGCTTATAACTTTGTTGTTGGCTTAAAACGCTGAACGACAGCCCCCAAGACATCATTCATTGCGCATTTTTTAAGTGTGTACAAAACCCATGGCAGGGCTCCAATTTGGGGCTAAAATCCACAAGACCGCAGGGCTTGAAAGCTCCAAATTGTACCCGGATTTTATTTGACTAGACCAGAATCGAAATGAGTTGAACAAGCACTAAAGCCCTTTTCACACGACGGAAAAAATGAACATCCTTTGCGAAATTTTACAATTTTTTGTAAAAAATTACAAATTGGGCTTCGTGTGAAAGGACAGTAATATTTTACATCGCCTACAATCCGTGCAAAATTTTCGCAAACCTTGCGAAATTTTGTAGTAGGTCCCGACCTCCGACAAAATCTTACACTAGCGTAATTTTTCGCAAGGAATCTAGTCAAACCTTCGTGTGAAATGATCTGTTGTTTATTGACCAACAATCCTCGCGAAAGCGGTATTAACACGCATGCGTGAAGAACCTTCGGGAGCCAACCTTTGTGTGTTTACACACCGTTACCGGGCCAACCACGACCACGTGTGCGTTCCCTCAAAATGGCTGACAACGATGTTATCGTGTTGCTGTACTTGCTGCATTTTCTTGACTTTGTTCATCACGGAAACCAAACGAAAAAACATCAATTAAAACATCAAAGGATATTACGGGCATAGTATTATGAATGGACTCCCCAACGTTTTCGCGAGTGTCAGCCATTTTGAAGAATGTTTACATGGTTTATTTTTTACCGCGACACACTGTGCACACGCGACATACGTCATCATTTAACTGGTACCAGCGCTGTTTAAGAACAAAAACTCTATAGTTTAGTGGTAACAAGCTAAGTCTGTACTCTCGTCTTATAGAACGTGGTCACATTTTTACTTGGTGTCGTGTGAAAGCTTGCGAAAGCGTTCAGGCGTGGAATGACGTCAGCGCTCGTTAAAATCGTCGCAAGGAATGTTGGGGTTTTTTTTCGTGCGAAAAGGGCTTTTGAGAAGATCTAATCTCATTTGTCTTTTGATGCGTTTCAAAACTAAACAGAATTGGAAGATATTATCTATCGGACTCATTAGCCAACATTTTTCACTATGGCATTGTTTACACAGTGAAGTACAACTGAAAAACACAAGACTATGGGGCTTGTCCGATCGCAAATTTACTGGCCCGATGCTAAAATCACTGGCCTCAGGCCTGTGGTCCAGTGTTAAATTCAAGCCCTGCATGGCTCTAAAAAGTGCCAGACACCAGACATTTAACCAGTTCATACATTTGTACATTTGAAAGTTTCACAGTTACATTGACAACATGTGTATTGAAAGTTAACAGCCATGAATTGTCGCATGACTGCTTGCAATGGTTTCTTCTGATACAATGTATGCACTACACTGAACTTCAGGGTGTCTAGACACTATTGTGTACATTTAACCAGTAAATACATTTTGTACAACTCATAGCTGACACAGTAAAGGTCACGGTCTTGTTTTCCTTAGTGTGCAACACAGAGCCTCATGTCTTCTACTACAGTCTATGACGACCGAAGGGAAAATAAACCAAATTGGCTCAAGCAGTGACGCAGGAATTATGTAAACTCTTACCTGAACAGCAATAATAAACAATGAAAACCGCAAGATTTATCTCCTTTATTTCATAGGACAAATGACAGAGGGCACTATAATAAAGATGATCTTTGTGATGATGAGCCAGCTTCTTTAACCAGTGTTCTGATGGTTGTGCTGGTCACTAAATTCCGTCCCATTTACGCTGTTTGATACCTTCAATAAATAGAAGGTGAAGGGTCCTCTATCTCGGAGTCAGGCTCACTTTAAAGGTATGGAGCGTTTTGTCAAAGCAAATGAAATCGGAACAGCTTCGTGTTTGTTCACAAACAACTAAGGTCTATATAGTGTGTATGTTGTAATTAAACTAAAATACATTTTCACAACATGATGGTAAAAACAAAGAAACTACGTTGTGATAAAATTAAAAGGCCGACAACGTGATGTTCACAATTATACGTTTGTAGTTAAAGGTAGAGACGATGTGGCTGTCACAACTTTAATACTACATTTTTTTTACAAAACCGGGCCAGTCTCTACGACTACAAAACTGCCTCCCAAACTATTTTTTTCTCCAACATGTAAAGTTTCATGCAATTTAAGATTTATACGATTTGTAACTTTTCTGTTCCAGATCAGCTTTGACTTCACCCCATCCAGCTGGGCATCGTTGAATCCTTCTGGAGCTTCACCATCCCTGAGCAGAACATCCTTGTTCTGTTCCACCTTGTGGGTGACGCTAAGGAACCTGCTGTAGCCACTTACCGATCACACATCAACTTCAAGTCATTACTGCTAGGTAAGAACTGGAATGGCGTTGTTAATGTCAATTTACTTTCTTTAACCCTGTAGTACAGACCATTCTTTCCTATAAAATCATGACAAATCACCCAGAAACGTTCTTTGTTTTCTATTGAATACATTTGCTGACCGACCTGTAAGACTGTTATGTGATGAGGTGGTCATTTCTTCCAGAGGTGGAGTAGTTTATGGTCTTGGCATGTCGTGGACGATCGATCAAGTGCACTAGACTCAAGCTCTGGTGTTTCTGGTCAGCAGAGTGTGGGTTCCAGTCCTGGTCATGACACTTGCATTCTTGAGCAAGGCACTTAATTATTATTGCTTCGTCCTTTGGATGGGACATGAAGCTATTGGTCCAGTGTGTTGTGTAATGCACGAAAAAAGAACAAACTTCAAAAACCTGATAGATAATGATAAACAGTTTGAGAAGCCCGTAGATAATGCCCTATATAAAAAGTAGTTAAATTATTATTAATGATGTTGTTTTCTACAGCCTGACTTAGATCTCATCTTGTAGATAAAAACTAAAGATTTCAGGATTGAGAAAACAGTCTGGAACGATCGGAAACACTTTTTGTTTGTATGAGAATCCTAGTTTGACTTTTACTTTCCCAACCAGGTAACCAAGCTAGTGAGAGGATTCAGCTGATCAACAACGAGAGTCGACCTTTCACCTTTGACATCTCTGAAGCCTTGTGTCACTCTGAGGCATTTTCATCCGAGTTAAACGTCACCCCAAGGAGGGTGTTATCCCACCGTTTGGAAGGTGAGTTCACAAAGAAAAACTATCCCAATATGATGAAACTGAAACAATCAGAGCCCGATGTTTTTAAGACACCCAAGTGAATTTCTGAAGAAAACAAGTGATATTTCATAACACCAATTTGGTGTGACTATGCCTGAAGTTTGTCAAACCCTTTCTCTTAGTCTAATGGATTCAGAACTGTATACCCAAACTAATTCCAGTACATTTTCCAAGTGAAAGTAAAATTAGATCTATGACAGCGATGGAAATCAGCATGACTTTATTGTCAATGCTACAGCATGCATATATAAGCACCAAAATTAGCATTACCAAAAGAAAAGGTTACCAGCCAAAGAGCTTGTTTTATATACCTTTTGCAACTGGTTTCCTGCTTGTTTTTTTGCTTAGCAGAAGTTTTTTAAGTAGTTCTGTCTCCTTACACAGCTTTATGATATTTGACCCAAGACCAGCAACCCAAATGGTGGATATTCATGGCCGCCAAAAGAAAACCTTTACAAATGAAACTGAACAAAGATATAATAATTCATTTTATCTTTCATTAATTGAATCTTTTTAGTCATTCATTTAAAAGAAAATGTCTCCCTCTCTTCTCAGGATTCCGATCGACGTTTCCTTAATTCACCTCTCATGAAGAGAAGGTGGTCAACTTCAATGTGGAGATCAACATCAAGAAGAAGACGCTGCCGATCTACCTGAACGTCAAGGCATCAGGGTACTCCATGAAAGCAAAGGTCCTCTGCGAAGATTCCACCGGCAAGAACGTAGAGCTGTCTTCTCGTGGAGTCAACGAGATCAACTTTGGAGAGGTAAAATAAAACCTTTGGTCTTGTAAAATGAAAGATGACCCAGCGCTGCCCACAACACTTGCGAGCCAAATTCAACAAAATCTGCTGGGGCTGTACTGATCGTAGAGTTTAGATGGAACACTTCTGTGTCCAATTTCGCCAATCAACCTGAGGACATGTCTTCAAGAAACAACTCAAGACTAAACTATTAAGATCTGTTTAGAGCTTTGAATTTATTGCTTGGTTGTTTTGATTGTACTGCACCTTGATCAAGCTGCTAGGGTATTTTGCTCTATAAGAACTCAATATTATATGTTGATGACCATGAGGGCAAAAGTAGCGGTAATATTGGTTATGATTTTGTGTAACTTTTATTTTCTTCATTATCCAGGTGGAAGTAAATGAGAAGGCTGTTCATTCCATCTTCATCGTCAACGCCGGGAAGTTCAACTTTGACTACGAGTGGTCGATGAAGGAGCGTTCGGGCAAGGCGTTGAAGATGGTCAGCATCTCCCCAGAGACTGGGTCTGTTCCCTGCAGTGACCGCAAACATTGTGTCCTGGCGTTTAAACCACCTCACAAGACTTCAATAAGGGGATGTGAATTTCTGCTGAAGGTATATCTTATTATGGATGTTGATAATTTTTGTATTTTATTGATAGACCAAAAAGCTTGCATAAACAAAATTATCCAGACATTTCATGAAACAACTTTGAAGAGAAATGAATGCGCAAGCTTCAAGTATGTTTCAAGACCAATAATTACTAACTCCTTGGCAATGAAGTATGCCATGACAAGTCACCTTGATCCACTAAGCCAAGTAATAGTCCAGTCCGATTCCCAACCCTCTGCCTAAGACATCCTTAGCAGGACAGCTCATTTCAGAGCTAAGAAATCTTTCAAAAGTCCCCCTTTGACCAAACCTCCGACTAACTTTCCATCATCTATATCCTGACTAGGTCACCAACGGTCCCAGCTACCAGATCACCCTAGCTGGTCAAGGAGTAGCCCCAGGTCTTCACTTCTCCTTCACCAAGTTTGACTTTGGGCCGTGCTTCATCCATCGAGCTGGAATGCCTACCTTGTCCAACCTGCTGACAGTCACCAACAGGGACACTAAGGCCATCAGGTACAACTTCCTCATCAACTTTTAAATTCCATCAATTATAGTTTTTCTCTCCACCTTAAGATGCATCTGATCTCCTGTGTTTTAGCCGTTAAATATCCACCCTGCATGATAATAATACAAGTAGAGCAACATTTAGAATGTGCCAAGTCTGTCATAAATGACACTCCTGGTGCCTAATTATCAAGTCTGTTACAGATTGTTAAGAATGATTTCATGAGAAGTGGATATTGCTGCCACACCATGCCAGAAACACCATGCCACGCCCCTTGTCTGTATGATAAATGCACTGGATTATTTTACAAGCATTATACGCAAGACCAGAACTCAAACCCACACTCTGCTGATCAAAAACACCAGAGTTTGAGTTTATGAAGTGTACATTTTCATTTGTATTTTAGCATTGACTGTCTGTATACGAGTACATCCCATCTCGGGGTGCAGTTATCGGCGTGTGTATGGCAGCCAGGAGACAGCTGGGATGTCCACCTCACCTTCTACCCACGGGAAGCCATCAAGTACAGGGAGCTGGTCATCTTTGAGCTCAACGGACTGTCTCGTACTCGGGTATGTTAGTTTTATGAGCCCAAAGAGTTATTTTCAGTTCGCTTGAACGAGACCAGCAGGGCTTGATTTCACTAAGCCAGTGAAGTATGGCTGCTACAACTCTTCCAGGTTTCAAAACTTAATCTGTTTTTAATCAAAGCATGCTGATCAGAAGTCAAGTTTGACTCCACAAAATAAAAGCAAAAAACAAAACAACTTGTTCATATTGTCAACACGAACTCCATTTCTTAATAAATGACTTTCAATCCATCCCATTATTCTTCATGCCATCAGAAATCCTCAGAAATTCCTCAGAAATCCTCTTCAAATTTGTCTCATTTCTTACTCCACTATCTCCAGTGTTAAAAGCAAAAACAAGTTGCCCCATCCACTGATTGGAACAAGTACGATGGCAGTCTACAAGTTTTATCCTCAAAGCGTCATTCGCGCAAGCGCAAGCCTTCCCATAATGCATGGCAGCTTTTGCCTTGGTCCTAATAAAACATGCCTATTTTCCATCAAAACCCCATAGGATTTGTTCACAAGTTTTGTTTCCTCCTAAAGTCATAGCTCGATACGAAAGTCAGATCCAATATCCTATCAAAGCTTAGGTCTTGAAATTACTGAAAAACACAACTAGCTTTATAACATTAATTAATTAATTAACTTAGTTTAAAGACACAAATATTTATTTAGCCAATCTTGAGATCACCATATCTCAAAAAGTATAGGTCCGATCATCAAAATATTTTTGGTTATTTACTTGTGGGATAGCTTATAACTTTGTTGTTGGCTTAAAACGCTGAACGACAGCCCCCAAGACATCATTCATTGCGCATTTTTTAAGTGTGTACAAAACCCATGGCAGGGCTCCAATTTGGGGCTAAAATCCACAAGACCGCAGGGCTTGAAAGCTCCAAATTGTACCCGGATTTTATTTGACTAGACCAGAATCGAAATGAGTTGAACAAGCACTAAAGCCCTTTTCACACGACGGAAAAAATGAACATCCTTTGCGAAATTTTACAATTTTTTGTAAAAAATTACAAATTGGGCTTCGTGTGAAAGGACAGTAATATTTTACATCGCCTACAATCCGTGCAAAATTTTCGCAAACCTTGCGAAATTTTGTAGTAGGTCCCGACCTCCGACAAAATCTTACGCTAGCGTAATTTTTCGCAAGGAATCTAGTCAAACCTTCGTGTGAAATGATCTGTTGTTTATTGACCAACAATCCTCGCGAAAGCGGTATTAACACGGTGAAGAACCTTCGGGAGCCGACCTTTGTGTGTTTACACACCGTTACCGGGCCAACCACGACCACGTGTGCGTTCCCTCAAAATGGCTGACAACGATGTTATCGTGTTGCTGTACTTGCTGCATTTTCTTGACTTTGTTCATCACGGAAACCAAACGAAAAAACATCAATTAAAACATCAAAGGATATTACTGGCATAGTATTATGAATGGACTCCCCAACATTTTCGCGAGTGTCAGCCATTTTGAAGAATGTTTACATGGTTTATTTTTTACCGCGACACACTGTGCACACGCGACATACGTCATCATTTAACTGGTACCAGCGCTGTTTAAGAACAAAAACTCTATAGTTTAGTGGTAACAAGCTAAGTCTGTACTGTCGTCTTATAGAACGTGGTCACATTTTTACTTGGTGTCGTGTGAAAGCTTGCTAAAGCGTTCAGGCGTGGAATGACTTCAGCGCTCGTTAAAATCGTCGCAAGGAATGTTGGGGGTTTTTTTCGTGCGAAAAGGGCTTTTGAGAAGATCTAATCTCATTTGTCTTTTGATGCGTTTCAAAACTAAACAGAATTGGAAGATATTATCTATCGGACTCATTAGCCAACATTTTTCACTATGGCATTGTTTACACAGTGAAGTACAACTGAAAAACACAAGACTATGGGGCTTGTCCGATCGCAAATTTACTGGCCCGATGCTAAAATCACTGGCCTCAGGCCTGTGGTCCAGTGTTAAATTCAAGCCCTGCATGGCTCTAAAAAGTGCCAGACACCAGACATTTAACCAGTTCATACATTTGTACATTTGAAAGTTTCACAGTTACATTGACAACATGTGTATTGAAAGTTAACAGCCATGAATTGTCGCATGACTGCTTGCAATGGTTTCTTCTGATACAATGTATGCACTACACTGAACTTCAGGGTGTCTAGACACTATTGTGTACATTTAACCAGTAAATACATTTTGTACAACTCATAGCTGACACAGTAAAGGTCACGGTCTTGTTTTCCTTAGTGTGCAACACAGAGCCTCATGTCTTCTACTACAGTCTATGACGACCGAAGGGAAAATAAACCAAATTGGCTCAAGCAGTGACGCAGGAATTATGTAAACTCTTACCTGAACAGCAATAATAAACAATGAAAACCGCAAGATTTATCTCCTTTATTTCATAGGACAAATGACAGAGGGCACTATAATAAAGATGATCTTTGTGATGATGAGCCAGCTTCTTTAACCAGTGTTCTGATGGTTGTGCTGGTCACTAAATTCCGTCCCATTTACGCTGTTTGATACCTTCAATAAATAGAAGGTGAAGGGTCCTCTATCTCGGAGTCAGGCTCACTTTAAAGGTATGGAGCGTTTTGTCAAAGCAAATGAAATCGGAACAGCTTCGTGTTTGTTCACAAACAACTAAGGTCTATATAGTGTGTATGTTGTAATTAAACTAAAATACATTTTCACAACATGATGGTAAAAACAAAGAAACTACGTTGTGATAAAATTAAAAGGCCGACAACGTGATGTTCACAATTATACGTTTGTAGTTAAAGGTAGAGACGATGTGGCTGTCACAACTTTAATACTACATTTTTTTTACAAAACCGGGCCAGTCTCTACGACTACAACACTGCCTCCCAAACTATTTTTTTCTCCAACATGTAAAGTTTCATGCAATTTAAGATTTATACGATTTGTAACTTTTCTGTTCCAGATCAGCTTTGACTTCACCCCATCCAGCTGGGCATCGTTGAATCCTTCTGGAGCTTCACCATCCCTGAGCAGAACATCCTTGTTCCGTTCCACCTTGTGGGTGACGCTAAGGAACCTGCTGTAGCCACTTACCGATCACACATCAACTTCAAGTCATTACTGCTAGGTAAGAACTGGAATGGCGTTGTTAATGTCAATTTACTTTCTTTAACCCTGTAGTACAGACCATTCTTTCCTATAAAATCATGACAAATCACCCAGAAATGTTCTTTGTTTTCTATTGAATACATTTGCTGACCGACCTGTAAGACTGTTATGTGATGAGGTGGTCATTTCTTCCAGAGGTGGAGTAGTTTATGGTCTTGGCATGTCGTGGACGATCGATCAAGTGCACTAGACTCAAGCTCTGGTGTTTCTGGTCAGCAGAGTGTGGGTTCCAGTCCTGGTCATGACACTTGCATTCTTGAGCAAGGCACTTAATTATTATTGCTTCATCCTTTGGATGGGACATGAAGCTGTTGGTCCAGTGTGTTGTGTAATGCACGAAAAAAGAACAAACTTCAAAAACCTGATAGATAATGATAAACGGTTTGAGAAGCCCTTAGATAATGCCCTATATAAAAAGTAGTTAAATTATTATTAATGATGTTGTTTTCTACAGCCTGACTTAGATCTCATCTTGTAGATAAAAACTAAAGATTTCAGGATTGAGAAAACAGTCTGGAACGATTGGAAACACTTTTTGTTTGTATGAGAATCCTAGTTTGACTTTTACTTTCCCAACCAGATAACCAAGCTAGTGAGAGGATTCAGCTGATCAACAACGAGAGTCGACCTTTCACCTTTGACATCTCTGAAGCCTTGTGTCACTCTGAGGCATTTTCATCCGAGTTAAACGTCACCCCCAAGGAGGGTGTTATCCCACCGTTTGGAAGGTGAGTTCACAAAGAAAAACTATCCCAATATGATGAAACTGAAACAATCAGAGCCCGATGTTTTTAAGACATCCAAGTGAATTTCTGAAGAAAACAAGTGATATTTCATAACACCAATTTGGTGTGACTATGCCTGAAGTTTGTCAAACCCTTTCTCTTAGTCTAATGGATTCAGAACTGTATACCCAAACTAATTCCAGTACATTTTCCAAGTGAAAGTAAAATTAGATCTATGACAGCGATGGAAATCAGCATGACTTTATTGTCATTGCTACAGCATGCATATATAAGCACCAAAATTAGCATTACCAAAAGAAAAGGTTACCAGCCAAAGAGCTTGTTTTATATACCTTTTGCAACTGGTTTCCTGCTTGTTTTTTTGCTTAGCAGAAGTTTTTTAAGTAGTTCTGTCTCCTTACACAGCTTTATGATATTTGACCCAAGACCAGCAACCCAAGTGGTGGATATTCATGGCCGCCAAAAGAAAACCTTTACAAATGAAACTGAACAAAGATATAATAATTCATTTTATCTTTCATTAATGGAATCTTTTTAGTCATTAATTTAAAAGAAAATGTCTCCCTCTCTTCTCAGGATTCCGATCGACGTTTCCTTCACCCCTCATGAAGAGAATGTGGTCAACTTCAATGTGGAGATCAACATCAAGAAGAAGACGCTGCCGATCTACCTGAACTTCAAGGCGGAAGGGTATTCCATGAACGCAAAGGTCCTCTGCGAAGATTCAATCGGCAAGAACGTAGAGCTGTCCTCTCGTGGAGTCAACAAATCAAGTTTGGAGAGGTAAAATAAAACCTTTGGTCTTGTAAAATGAAAGATGACACAGCGCTGCCCATAACACTTTGCAAGCCAAATTCAACAAAATTTGCTGGGGCTGTACTGATCGTAGAGTTTAGATGGAACACTTCTGTGTCCAATTCCGCCAATCAACCTGAGGACATGTCTTCAAGAAACAACTCAAGACTAAACTATTAAGATCTGTTTAGAGCTTTGAATTTATTGCTTGGTTGTTTTGATTGTACTGCACCTTGATCAAGCTGCTAGGGTATTTTGCTCTATAAGAACTCAATATTATATGTTGATGACCATGAGGGCAAAAGTAGCGGTAATATTGGTTATGATTTTGTGTAACTGTTATTTTCTTCATTATCCAGGTGGAAGTAAATGAGAAGTCTGTTCGCTCAATCTTCATCGTAAACGCCGGGAAGTTCAACTTTGATTATGAGTGGTCGATGAAGGAGCGTTCGGGCAAGGCGTTGAAGATGGTCAGGATCTCCCCAGAGACTGGATCTGTTCCCTGCAGCGACCGCAAACATTGTGTCCTGGCCTTTAAACTACCCCACAAGACTTCAATACCGGGATGTGAATTTCTGCTGAAGGTACATTATCATCAATGTTGATAATTTTTGTATTTTATTGATAGACCAAAAAGCTTGGATAAACAAAAATATCCAGATATTTCATGAAACAACTTTAAAGAAAAATGCAAGTATGTTTTGGGACCACTAATTACTAACTCTTTGGCAGTGAAGTATTTCACGAGGATCCACTTAGCCAAGTAATAGTCCAGGCTGATTCCCAACCCTCCGCCTAAGACCTCCTTAGCAGGACAGCTCATTTCAGAGCTAAGAACAAGCTCTGGTGTTGTCAGCAGCAGAGTGTGGGTTCAAATCCCGGTCATTACACTTATGCCCTTGCGCAAGACACTTAACCATCATTGCTTGGTAAAAAGTTGGACTTCTTATGGATGCCAGGATCCTAATGGATGATACCCGAGCCTATATTCTTATGGACTGTGAAGGGGGTATATAACCCTATTTCAGCCTGAGGAGTAGGTGGCAATGTGCCCCTGGTGGCAGATGATTTGGGTCGATGGCCCAAATCAGTTAAGTGTAGCCCTCACCTTGGAGAGGCCGTCCAGCCTTGAGATGGTAGGCGATCTCTCATAAAAAAAAAAAACTAACAAAAAGTCAGCAAGTGTCAGCAAGTGTAAGCTTTGAGAGTGAAGCCACAGAGTCGTGATTGGTCAATCCATTCTCGGCCTAAGCTTTATTTTGTATTTTGTTTCTTATCATAACATTTTTAAATTTTTTTTTCTTCTTTCTAATAACAGGTTGACAACAGTGATTTCCACACTGATAAAAACATCACAGCAGTGGAGGTTCAGAGGTCAGTATTGACATTACATTTGAGCCGTCTCGTCTTGGAGAGACTCGAGGCAACCGAGTGATTAACTCCAGCATGGGCGGAGAGTACACCTTCCCTCTGTTCGGCACCTGCATCCCACCCAAGCCTCAGGGTCCTTACAGCATCAAGGCCAACTCCACAACCTCCATCCCGTTTCATATCGTCTTCCCCCACATCACGGCGTTCACCTTCCATGTGGATAATCCGGCATTCTCATGCAAGCCCGGGAAGAGCATCTGGGGGAAGAAGTAGCATAACATCGATGGGTATGAGGTCAACCCTGACCCCTTCAGGGCACCCAAAATGGGTAAATTAGTTGTAACTCGTCCCAGATCAGCTGGAGGGGACTAGACTTTCTGCCTCAAGGGTATAACTCTTTAAACACCAATCACTTCAACTGTCTAACTTAAGAAGTTATAAATCGCTGCGTCACTGCAGAAACACTTTATCTCGATTGTGCAACAGCGCACATCTTGCCTGAAAATGCTTGGTGCAAAAATGCATCTTTGCGCCTGTTGTTTTTGTCTGTGTGTGCATCTGGAATTATTGGAAGAGAGATACAACAATTTGAAACTTTCAAACACATGTGGAATGTAAATGCTCTTTTAGGAGATAAACGTTTTTGCACTGACACGACGAAGTATGAAAGCAGCCCCAAAACTGCCTCTCCCAGAGGTTGTATTGACATAGATGTTTTTTGTTTAGTTTCGAGTTCACAAAAAACAGTTTTCCTTGTTGTGTAAATTTATTTGTATTTTTAACATCATAGAAAAAGGATTTTATCTTTAAGAGATTTGCAAAGTTTTTGCTACTTCCAAAGCTGCCTCAAGTTATCTGTCTAATTTTACAAATATTCGACGTTTACGGGCATTTCTTTCAATAGAAACTGACCATTCTGTTGTAACATCTGTGCAAAACATAAAGGAAAAACAAGTCAAATAATTGCATTATAATTTTGCACAAATTGTAAGAGATAGATTAGATTGACGCATTTCTTTCATGCACTTCTTGCTATTGTGTAAAGTGGGCATGGCTTACAATGAAACTATGTCACACTTTTGAACAAGAGCACAATCATATATGTACTCTCAACCAATCACAGGACAGAATCACGTTACAATGGAGTGTTCAATTTGAATATTTATAGATGTATTTTTATAGTGCTTTTTTACAGGAACAATCAAAGCTCTGTTCAAGAATAGGAAAATTACCAGTGTGTCGTGAATAAGAAGTATCTATAACCGCTCCCTAATAACGGTGAGGGATGGGGCACCCCTGATGTTGACGAGAGTAGTGTTGCAAAGTTTGGGCCCAGCTTTTTGAGAACAATCTATCTATTACAATGTACAGTGTTACTCCATGAATACTGGTTCTGACATGTTATGTAAAATTACATCATTTTTCTTGTAAAGATATTACAGTTTGGAATACAATTATTCTATGTTGCTATTTTAATAGTAGTATTTTTAAGATGTATGTAACTTAACTTTCCGCTGGTGAAACTATCTTTTTTTCATGCTATATGAATGTTCACATTTCAAGGTAGGGTCATTACTTGTTTTTTGTCAACGTAATACTGATTTAGAAGCCAAATATCAAGAGAGATACAATGAAAGTCACCTAGTGAAAGTTTTAGCTGAATTCACTGTCTACTCGTTGAGAAAGACAACCTAAAACTGTCACTGCATGTTCATCAAGAACGTTGAATCCATTCACAATGGCAAGTACCAACTGCCGTATATTGAGGGTAGCATTCAAACGGACACAAGCAAATTTTTCAAAAGGTCACCTACAGGCTACCAGTGGAGACTCAAATGATTTGACATACTTCTATTGACTTTCAATCTACGGTGGCACTTTTCAGACAAAATAGTTTCACAGGATGCTTTCCACCATTACCATCTTTATAACAAGTCGGCTTTTAGATAAAAAAATCACCTGATATATTTTCGGGGTCAGCACCAAAGTATGACCCCTAACCTTTACATAATAAAATTTGGCCAGCTCGATTTTATATCAAAGTAAAGTATAAAAAAAAGACTTGGTAGAACTTTAAAGGTCACATCCGGATCAAGGACTTTGGCTGTGGCTTTGTCGAGATTGTAGAACCTTCTATGTTGTCACTACTGACTGCCACAGCTGTAGCCAAAGTCGCCTCATTCGGGCACAGCTTTTACCATACATCTAATGAAGTACATCAACTAAATGTTTAGTTTATAACTAATGGAAACAACCAATCAACTTTGTAATAAGATTTGAATGGTGTAATATTGAGAGTGTGGATCAGATTTTGATTATAAATATCCATCCAAGTTTTTTCCATTCCACCTTTCCTGTAAATATTTTATTGACTTTATTGCATACTACTTTGTTATGTGTTTTTTAAAAAGTACAATCCTGTAAACAATCTTTGATTTGGGTAATAAAAATGAGTGCTTTGGTTTTATCACATGGACCATTACCGAGTTGTGTTTTGAATTTGTTCCAAAGGGGCAAGAAATTAGATGAATATTTAAATTCATTTCCAATTGTTTTCGATCATCACCAACCAAGTCACCTACCTTTAATGTATATTCCTGTCGCCCAAACATCTTTTTGAGTCACATTTTATTAACATCAGAGTGACACATATTTGAACCAAGAATATTGACTTTTTTAATGTTTTTTTTTATAATGCAAGTTCGCCTCAAACAAGGCTAAAAGCCACTCTTGGTAAGGGGCTACAGGAAGCAAACATTTCAAATTAGAATAACTCCGGGCAGCTGAACGTAGGAATTGACACTCTTAAAGCAGTCTAGTTTGAAGGAATGAGGGATTGAGGCAAGGTGTTGCAAAGAGATGCAGTACGTGGAATAAAGCTGTTGGAATGGCTCTTTGCTCTACATCTCAGCTAAGTGAGAGTGTATGGGTGAGAACAAGGGGGGGGGGGGAAGTCTGCTTTCACGCACTCACATCCTGATAGGAGGAACCAGGTCATGATAGGAGGAACCTAGATGAAAATATCTGTAGAAAGAGGCTGGCCACCGAAACATTTCACATTAAGGAAACCGCTAAAGGTAGTTGTTTTCTTAGTCACTACAAACAATACAAAGGAACACTCACAAGTTTAGACCTAAAATAACAAAAGGTAAAGGACCTTGCATTTTGCAATTAGTTTCCTATCAATTCATTTGTAGTTCTTTGTTTTAATATATTTACGTTAATCATACTTTGATTGTTTCTATTGATGTTTGAAATAAAATAATCTCTGCTTGGAAACATGCACCGATTTGAAGGGAAGATTTGTGCCTCAAAAGTAACGCTTAGGACAACCATTTGGGTAAGGGGGTGAACATTGGGTACACGGTATTGGCTTTTGGGTAAAGGGGGAAACCCTTGAGGTAACTTATGGCTTGAGTTTTGGGATACATGGTATTGAACATTTGGGTACAGTACTGGTGAGGCTTGGGGTATAGGAAAAGACTTCGGGTGCCGGATGATTTATCTTTTGGGTATAAGAAGGGATCGACTGGAAGCCTTGAGGTACAAATTTTTCAGAGAGACCCTCGGGCTGCCACCAGGTCGAAGAGCATTTGGGAACAGGGTGAGCAATTAGTTGTTGTTTAGCCTGTGGGTATGGTGTGACCCTTGGGCAACAGGTGCAGGTTGAAATAAAATAATCATGGTAAGCATTCAACATCGGGGATCGAGCAGTGGTGTAACAAGAGGAGGAACAAGGTTGCGAGAGCCCACTGCTCAGAACCCCTTCCCCTTCCAAATGAGATTGTTTTAAATGCACAAATAAATAAATAAATAGCCCCAAAATGATGACATTGCCCCCAAAATACAACGTGTTTGGTTCGAATGCATTGCCCATGGGTACGAAGGAAGACCGTGGGGGTAAGTAAGGCTTGGTTGAGACTTGGGTTACGAGGTTAGTTTACAAAATAGTTTGCAAAATGATGGAAGCAAGCCAGATGAACCTTTTTTTCAGAATATTTTTTATACATTGTTATTTATTATCTGTTTAAACACAAATTTGATTATTTTTGTCAAAAATTGAAGGTATATAACTCACCTTTTTTAGTTGACAGCATGCAGCGTTTGAAAATCACCTTTTCTTGTTTCTTGTTGTTTTTGAATTTAGTGCCCGCCAGCTTTATTTTGTTTCTCTAAATCCGAAATAAATAAGCATTAACAATATTTTTTGAAATTTTTTTAACACCTTTAATTTTGCAAGTTTGGAATCTCTAAGCAGTTTAGAATATCTAGAAAACTAGTATTTTGCTTGTTTTGAAACTTAATTTTTTTTTAAAAACAAAAACCTAATTATGAGAAAAAAACCCATCCATGGTGAAATTCCCATTTTGACCCAGGATATGGGCGAATTCCTATGCGGTTATTTTGTACACGGCCTATGGAGCGAGGTTGACCCGCTATATGAGCATATTCTTAGACGCGAAGTCCCCATACACTGTGCACAAGCAATGGGCACAGGAATATCGCCATACACCGGGTCCACACGGCCCCATACACTGTGCACAAGCAATGGGCACAGGATTGTCCTCATATTCGGGGACCCCGCGGCCCCATACACTGTGCACAAGCAATGGGCACAGGATTGTCCTCATATTCGGGGACCCCACGTCCCCATACACTGTGCACAGCCAATGGGCACAGGAATATTGCCATATACGGGGTCCCCACGACCCCATACACTGTGCACAACCAATGGGCACAGGAATATTGCTATATACGGGGTCCACACGGCCCCATACACTGTGCACAACTAATGGGCACAGGAATGTCCTCATATTCGGGGACCCCACGGCCCCATACACTGTGCACAACCAATGGGCACAGGAATATTGCCATATACAGGGTCCACACGGCCCCATACACTGTGCACAACCAATGGGCACAGGAATGTCCTCATATTCGGGGACCCACACGGAATTTTTTCACGGTGGTGTTTGCAATATTTTGAAATTATGACAAAATTAAGTATTTTTGGGGGAAAGGGATGACGAAAAGTCAGTAATAAGGCTTTTTAAGGGTCCACTTACACTTTCTGAGACAATTTTCTTTGTTTTCAATTTATGAAAAAAACCCAGTTTTTATAAAAAAAATTGAGGTTTTTTGTTAGAGTTTAAAATCACAAACCATTCCATAGCCTTTGAAGATTTTTTTAATGCCTAATTATGAGGAATCATATTTTACATCCAAATTTGGGGTACAAAAATGTTTTCTGCGTTTTTCAAAACATTTTTTTCAGAATGTTTTGTATGCATTGTTTATTATCCGTTTAAACACAAATTGTATTATTTTTGTCAAAAATTTAAGGCATCAAATCACCTTTTTTAGTTGACAGCATGCAGCGTTTGAAATCACGTTTTCTAGTTTCTTGTTGTTTGAATTTAGTGCCCGCCAGCTTTATTTATTTTGTTCTCTAAATCCGAAATAAATAAGCATTAACAATAATTTTTGAATTTTTTTTAACACCTTTAATTTTGCAAGTTTGGAATCTCTAAGCAGTTTAGAATATCTAGAAAACTAGTATTTTGCTTGTTTTGAACCTTAATTTTTTTTTTTTAACAAAAACCTAATTATGAGAAAACCCCATCCATGGTGAAATTCCCATTTTGACCCAGGATATGGGCGAATTCCTATGCGGTTATTTTGTACACGGCCTATGGAGCGAGGTTGACCCGCTATATGAGCATATTCTTAGACGCGAAGTCCCCATACACTGTGCACAGCCAATGGGCACAGGAATATCGCCATACACCGGGTCCACACGGCCCCATACACTGTGCACAAGCAATGGGCACAGGATTGTCCTCATATTCGGGGACCCCGCGGCCCCATACACTGTGCACAAGCAATGGGCACAGGCACTGTGCACAAACAACCAATGGGCACAGGATTGTCCTCATATTCGGGGACCCACACGGAATTTTTTCACGGTGGTGGTTTGCAATATTTTGAAATTATGACAAAATTAAGTATTTTTGGGGGAAAGGGATGACGAAAAGTCAGTAATAAGGCTTTTTAAGGGTCCACTTACACTTTCTGAGACAATTTTCTTTGTTTTCAATTTATGAAAAAAACCCAGTTTTTATAAAAAAAATTGAGGTTTTTTGTTAGAGTTTAAAATCACAAACCATTCCATAGCCTTTGAAGATTTTTTTTAATGCCTAATTATGAGGAATCATATTTTACATCCAAATTTGGGGTACAAAAATGTTTTCTGCGTTTTTCAAAACATTTTTTTCAGAATGTTTTGTATGCATTGTTTATTATCCGTTTAAACACAAATTGTATTATTTTTGTCAAAAATTTAAGGCATCAAATCACCTTTTTTAGTTGACAGCATGCAGCGTTTGAAATCACGTTTTCTAGTTTCTTGTTGTTTGAATTTAGTGCCCGCCAGCTTTATTTATTTTGTTCTCTAAATCCGAAATAAATAAGCATTAACAATAATTTTTGAATTTTTTTTAACACCTTTAATTTTGCAAGTTTGGAATCTCTAAGCAGTTTAGAATATCTAGAAAACTAGTATTTTGCTTGTTTTGAACCTTAATTTTTTTTTTAAAACAAAAACCTAATTATGAGAAAACCCCATCCATGGTGAAATTCCCATTTTGACCCAGGATATGGGCGAATTCCTATGCGGTTATTTTGTACACGGCCTATGGAGCGAGGTTGACCCGCTATATGAGCATATTCTTAGACGCGAAGTCCCCATACACTGTGCACAAGAATGGGCACAGGAATATCGCCATACACCGGGTCCACACGGCCCCATACACTGTGCACAACTAATGTGCACAGGAATGTCCTCATATTCGGGGACCCCACGGCCCCATACACTGTGCACAACCAATGGGCACAGGAATATTGCCATATACAGGGTCCACACGGCCCCATACACTGTGCACAACCAATGGGCACAGGAATATTGCCATATACGGGGTCCCCACGACCCCATACACTGTGCACAAGCAATGGGCACAGGAATATTGCTATATTCGGGGTCCACACGGCCCCATACACTGTGCACAAGCAATGGGCACAGGATTGTCCTCATATTCGGGGACCCCACGTCCCCATACACTGTGCACAGCCAATGGGCACAGGAATATTGCCATATACTGGGTCCACACGGCCCCATACACTGTGCACAACCAATGGGCACAGGATTGTCCTCATATTCGGGGACCCACACGGAATTTTTTCACGGTGGTGGTTTGCAATATTTTGAAATTATGACAAAATTAAGTATTTTTGGGGGAAAGGGATGACGAAAAGTCAGTAATAAGGCTTTTTAAGGGTCCACTTACACTTTCTGAGACAATTTTCTTTGTTTTCAATTTATGAAAAAAACCCAGTTTTTATAAAAAAAATTGAGGTTTTTTGTTAGAGTTTAAAATCACAAACCATTCCATAGCCTTTGAAGATTTTTTTTAATGCCTAATTAAGAGGAATCATATTTTACATCCAAATTTGGGGTACAAAAATGTTTTCTGCGTTTTTCAAAACATTTTTTCAGAATGTTTTGTATGCATTGTTTATTATCTGTTTAAACACAAATTTTATTATTTTTGTCAAAAATTTAAGGCATCAAATCACCTTTTTTAGTTGACAGCATGCAGCGTTTGAAATCACGTTTTCTAGTTTCTTGTTGTTTGAATTTAGTGCCCGCCAGCTTTATTTATTTTGTTCTCTAAATCCGAAATAAATAAGCATTAACAATAATTTTTGAATTTTTTTTAACACCTTTAATTTTGCAAGTTTAAGTATTTTGGGGGGAAAGGGATGACGAAAAGTCAGTAATAAGGCTTTTTAAGGGTCCACTTACACTTTCTGAGACAATTTTCTTTGTTTTCAATTTATAAAAAAATTTTAGGTTTTTTGTTTGAGTTTGAAATCACAAGATTTTGTTGAATGCCTAATTATAAGGAAAGACCAACACCCTCTACCAAAAAACCAAGGGAAACAGCAAAGGAAACAACTTCTGAAAACTTATTTTTAAGTAAGGCCATTCTAATATTTATGAGATCAAAAACCAAGGCCATTCTAATATTTATGAGATCAAAAACCAATCTCAATTCATGAAAGCTCAGTAGCAGGGTGGTAAGAGCAAGAAGACTACAGGGCTGAAGGTAGCTGGTTCAACACTCATCCAATTTTTTTCAAGAAAAAAGAAAAGAAAAAAAACCCTTTTTTACTCGTAAAAAAAGAAAGAATCAACCTGGATTTGAACCCCCGAGTTGACCCCTAAGCCCACTGTGCCAAATTGCCACTTGAAAAATTGAACTTTTTCTTCATATATATAAAACTTAGGACGGATGGGTCAAAAAAGATAAATTAAAAAAGACACGCCCTTTGACCTTAGCATGAGCCAGGATAAGAAAAAGATAATGAAACAATTTCTGTTGATTAGAAATAGTTTATTTGTAGAACAAAACAAAAACACAATATTACACAATACGAAATGTATTTAATGAGTAAAGGTAAAGACAATTAAAACTACAAACCATAGTAAAGAGTTTTTTAGCATTAAAAATGATCAATTAAATAAAAAGTAGAATAGAAGGTATTCCTTTTTTTTAAGTATTAAGCAAAACTAAAATGTGTATGGTCTCAACATGCCCAAAATAAACTGTTAGTTGCAACATGTATCCATTAAAATGCTCAATTCGTAAAATGAAAACCCTTGTCGACTACACAGTGCTTGCTTTGCAAGTGCTTTCTCTCAACTATTATTCTTCAATATTCATAGCAATAGTGTGTATTTTAAAGTTTCCATTAGTCACTGCTTGCAGGCGCTACCACTATCTTGCCGCCCCTAATTTTAGTCATCCTTGAAAATATTAAAGGATTTAAAATATTAAATAAATTTAAGTAATACTAACATTTCTTACATCTGATAAGTGGGTTCATAATATACAAGTTTACTTTTTAACAATATTTATTTACTACCAAGATCATTCTGATGATAGAACACACTGATTTAATTAAGATTAATTTACTGCGACTGAGGTAATCATTTCTTTATTTTCATATCACAGGAAATTTATTTTCCCCCTCAATGATAAGCATATTTTGTTCTGTGGCTTATTTAAAAACATTATTGTATATTGATAAACACTGTATTGTCACACTCTTAATTAAAAAAGCTTGTCGATGTCTGTGGATTATGTAGAGATAAAACAATAACATATTCCAGTGCATTTTCAGGGGGCAAATAGACTCATACCCATCATTATTAACGAGGACAAAGTTTCAAATTCTTGTTTAAGTGCTGTATAAAAAAAATATATATAACTAATATTGTACAGGTAATTTCCTATTTCCAAGACAGTTCTTAACTGACAAAGTGTGTTGTAATAATTGCATTGGTGTATGTATATGTAAATACATAAATAATTGTTTTAATAAATATAAAACACCACTTGAAGTTTAGATCCTCAAGCTGCAAATTATTCATGTATAACTACAATACTTATTACTTATGTACTAATAAAATATTGCCAGTCACGTGTTTATAGAATATATACTAAGTAATAAACCACAAGGGAAACTGACTGGGTAAATTTTTCCAGGTGATCCCCTGGCTGCCGCTTCCCAGGCTGTATCGTACACTTGGGTGTGGTCCCTGGCTACATGGCAGCTAACGGTTACATGGCTTCTGACTGGCACCCCCAAACACCTAGGGCTAGATAGCTCAGTTGTTAGAGTGCCAGTATGTTAATCCGGAGGTCATTGGTTCAAGTCCCGCTCCAGTCAATTTTTCTTTGTTCCAAACCCAAATTAGAATATATATTAGATACTTTGTTAAGAGTTATTCACTTCACTGTGAAGTCAGAAAAAAAGTCAATTGGTGAGTAGTTTCATTAGTTTTGTTTATCATAGTTAACAAAAAGAGTAAATCCACATGTCTATTTTAATACATATAGGTCTTACTTAATCAATATCGCTACAATTGAGAGGACATGTGCCCACTGAGTATAAAAACTCATATAAAGTAATTGTTTTTATGAATGCAACTGTTGTTGAATTAGTTGTTTCATTGTAACTATTTTCACCAATGTAAGTAATCATAATGGGGACTTTTCAGATGCTAGGTGGCAGCACACTTACCAGGTAAATCCATTGTTCTCTGTAATGTGCGCATGCCCAGAACTACATGAACAATGGAAATCTACCTGGTAAGTCTGCTGCCGCCTAGCGTTCCAAAGTCTCCCATTGTTGAAAAAGTGTTTATCTGCATGTAGGCCCATAGTAATGTAACATTTTAAATTGATATACTGTCAATGTATGTAATAAAATTGGGCAGTCTTCATGGGCCTTAAGGCAGACCCCAAGTCCCAACATTAATTTCTTTTTGTCTCACACAATTCCCCCTACAAGTGATGTCATTGGATAAACAGAAGGTAAATAGAAAAAAATAGCTGCATTGTTAAAAAGGACAATCTTAACAATTTGTTGTACCTTACTTAAAAATTAACAGTTGGGTGTCAGCCTATAGTTTATCTTACAGTTATTTTTAGCATCAATATGTTTTTTGAAAGCTAATTTTTTTTAAGTGAAGCTAGTGTTTTAAAATGTATAGTCATTAAAATTGTGACTACATTAGGACTAGATGGCTCAGATGTTGCAGGCTCAAATCTCACAATAGTAAAATTTTCTTTGTTCAACCCAAAATAGAGTAATTTTACTTTACTTGTTTTGGCATGCTTCTTATTAAAAACAAAGAAATCAAACACTGGACTGAAATATGATGCTGTTTTATCACTAACACCTTATTATATAGGATTGGAATGATTTTGTATCTTTAAAATTAGCAAAAACAAACAAACAATGAACAAACAAATCATTGTTTTTGAACACGTACATCAATACGCTTTGATGTTTAATTTACTTATACTGGAGAGGGCAAGTTCCTAAAGCAGGCTGATTACTATGCAGATCCCAGACAGTACATCTACTTGTTGACAAGGTAGATTTCTTTGGAGATGGAAAGCCTTGCTGTACAAAAAAAAAATAAATAAAAAATTGTGATTTGTGATTTTTGTGTGTGATAGAGGTCATACATTATCACAAGATTATTACTTTCCTCTCGACCATGCTTCTATTAGTGTAACTTACACCCAGTTCAGACAGGTGCTCCAGACAGGCCCCATACCAAATAGATTAGGAGCGACTCTAGGTCGACCCAAAGAAATTTTGGTTTCAGAAAGGAAAACTTAAGTTAAGATTACATATTAGGTTTGGCTCATGACAAGATCGATGTTTGAAACCAAAATCTCCAGAGTAATTCCAAACGACTGTGTCAGTTGATCTTTCGACTTCAAGCGCGTCCAGTCGCTCCAAACTGTGTCAGACATCAAACTTTTCATGCACTTAATTCAATAATTTGGTTTGGCGCGACTCTAGAGCACCTGTCTGTAACGGGTGTTACACTTGTTATTTTAAGCTGGAAGTGATTCAAGTTTTGTAGAACAGTCAAACGATGCATGTTCATAAATTTATCTGTTTACAGAGGAAGCATGATGACATTTGGATCACAGATATTTACTTATTGCTGTGTAAATATTTTAGAGACTGACCCTAAAAGCAAACGAAATAAACACCTTTTCATTTGTGATGCGTGTGACATTAACAACATAGTGCTGCAAAAACAGCCTACAAAACAGCCTACTATATACGAGAAAAAGTCAACCCAAAGATTTACATACTTTTGTATCAGCCTTGAATATCTGTGTCATACGAGAAGATGTTTGGCTGATGAAAGGTGCTTGGAGATCTTAGACATCCCCTTCAAGTTGATGGGTAGATCTCATTAAAGAATGGTATGCCTTTCTGAAATGCAAACAATTTGAAAATAAACTTTCGAAGTGAAATGTTATTTGTTCCGTTTAAAATGTAGCCAGTAAAAAAGTTTGTTGAGAAAGTACAAATTGGAAAATTAAACCAACGCTGAGGTGTGCATGTAGGGTTAGAATCGTTCACAAATAATGAAACAAGAGTTGTTTTTAGGAACTACTTTTTCTTTAATGAATGAAAAGGGTTCCTTAGATTACAGACAGTCCAATAACTTGAGAAGAACAATACACATACTGAAATAACCTTAAAACAATTGTATTTATCTAAGAGTTTAAAGGTCAAAATGGTATTTAAAAGCCTTTTCTGTTTAGATCCAAATGTTGCAAGTCACACTTAAGGAAAGTGGTGATAGATTTTTGAAAACTGTTGAGACAATTCTAACTGAGAATGCAATAGATCAATTGCATGAAATAAACTTATTACACTCTTTAGGATTTTACCTTTTACTGGAGAGTGCAGCTCCTTTATCATAGCCTGGTCTTAGACATCTACTTGTTGACGAGTAGATCTCTTTGGAGATAGTAAGCCTTGCTGCACACAAAGAAAATGCACCATTTGCAATAATTGGTGTTAAAAAATATTATCTATAGTTAGTTTGAGATAAATTAATTTTGCCTAAGGTATTTTTGATTTGGGTTTGTACAAAGAAAAGGATATTGTGCAAATGTTAGGCTTTGTTATTTTTACTGTTGCAATCAAAATAAGTAGCAGTAATGGACTTTAAATTCCTGAAATAGTTGTCTTGAGGATTGGTGCTGGTATGAACTTGATTATCAGACAGCTTTCAGACACGAACTTGTCTTGCAAATGGAATGCAAATTGTTGTTTCCCAAGAGCTGACAAAGGGGAGACTTTTGGTGACACGAGACAAACCAGACATTATCATCACAGGATTATGACTTTTCCCTCTACCAAGCTTCCACTTCAAGCTGCAAGTGATGCAACTTTTGATAAATAGTTAATCAGTTCAAGTTCAAAAATTTACCTGTTAACAGAGAAGGCAGTTGTTATGCCAGGCTGCATATTTGGGTCAGAGATATTTACTTGTTGACATATACAAATTTTGGAGACTGGCGCTATATACAAACGAAAAAAACCCACCGTTTTCGTTAACGAATGTGATCAAACAGATCTTCACACTTTTGCATTAGCCTTGAACATCCATGCGTTACAAGACGAGGTTTCACTGATGATAGGTGCCTGACGATCTCTTAATTGTTGATGGGTAGATAGATCACTTGTGAAAAAGTATTAAAAAGCCTACTGCGCACAAAAAAAATGTTTCCAACCCGAACAAAATCAAATGACCGAAATGTGTTTATCTTGAGATATCAAAGGTTGTATGCAAACCTGCCAAACATTGAAACCCTGGAGATAGGAAAACCAGTTAATTATGAGTCCACAGAGCGACACAAGAAGTCATGCGAGTAATGCTTAATACATGTACACATACAAATTATGTACTTATTTACATCAATGTACAAAAAACATTGTATCCCGTAAGAAAATCTCTACGGTCGCAAGCAAATGGCACCCTCTTTTGCCAGAACTTTTTTATCTTTTTCAATGCTGTCATTGTCAGAAATAAGAATGTTCTGTTTTTGTGCTGCCTGTAATCTCAAAAATCTGGATAATTCCAGTTAAATCTGAACAGTTGGTAGGTAAGTGTATGGCTTCTGACTGGCACCCCTCACAAAGATATTGACAAAATAGGGAGACTGCCAACATAGGGCAAGAAAGCTCAGTTGGTAGAGCACAAGCATGTTATGGTCATTGGTTCAAATCTTGCTCCAGTCAATTTGTCTTTGTTCAACCCAAAATTATCTTAGATTAAAGTTACAATATGCAGGGTAAAAAAAACCCAGATGATTGGATGAGTACATTAAAGATGTAAAACTTACGTAAATTCTACTTATAGTGGATAGATAGTGGGGGAAAATATCTATGGAGAGCAAGAAGGAGTCTACAGCCAGTGTTGTTGACTCGAGTCGCTGACTTGGACTCGAGTCAGATTCGAGTCACCAATGTCATCGACTTGCAACTTGACTTGGGGAAAAAATGACTTGAGAGTTGAGAATTTACTTGATCCAATTTGATATTACGACAATTCAATTATCGTTTGAAATAAATGTGGGAAATCAAGTCTTCGACGCCGATGCCGCTGCCAACGACCCCGATGTTTTCGAGTGGTCTTGTCATATGGCCAAAAGTTATCTGCATGGATAACAGGTTTTTGATTGTATTTAAGTTTGTCACTATCATGGGAGTGGACTTATTTAGGGACATACTGTGACTTGTGACTTGACTTGCGAAAACTTGACTTGTTACTTGACTTGACTTGAGCAAACATGACTTGTGACTTGACTTGACTTGAGCAAACATGACTTGTGACTTGACTTGACTTGTGAAAACTTGACTTGTGAAAACTTGACTTGTTACTTGACTTGACTTGAGCAAACATGATTTGTGACTTGACTTGACTTGAGCAAAGATGACTTGTGACTTGACTTGACTTGAGCAAACATGACTTGTGACTTGACTTGACTTGAGCAAACATGACTTGTGACTTGACTTGACTTGAGCAAACATGACTTGTGACGTGACTTGACTTGAGCAAACATGACTTGTGACTTGACTTGACTTGAGCAAACATGACTTGTGACTTGACTTGACTTGAGCAAACATGACTTGTGACTTGACTTGACTTGAGCAAAGATGACTTGTGACTTGACTTGACTTGACTTGAGCAAACATGACTTGTGACTTGACTTGACTTGACTTGAGCAAACATGACTTGGATACAACACTGTCTGCAGCCCCTGGATCCACACCTGATTACTATTGAATATTAGATCATACAAAACTCTGCTTTATGCACCATTATCTCTCGTTTCAAACAAGTGTTTGTAAATTAATGTACCTGCTTGCTGTGAAGGCACACCTGTTTTATACCAGGCTGCAATGATATGTGGGTCTCAGACATCTCCTCGTTGATGGGTAGACTTCTGTTAAGACTGGCATACCTGTAGATGCAAACAAAAACAAAAAGAACATTTTGTGAAAGTTATGTCATCCAAGTAACAATTTAGTCATTTTCTGTAAGGAATGTGGCAGTATAGCACTGTTGGTCAAAGGGACATTGTAATAAGTTAAAGGCAAAGTATGCCTTTGGGTTTTTTAACCCTTCAATTTTTTTACTCCTATATAAATGGAGACATATACAAATAAAACTAACCTGTGAAAATAACATAGCGTTTTTGAGATATTGCTGAAAAATCCGGAGCGGTTCACGCAGAAATAATAATCCGTAATTGGAATACACAATCTGAGAAACGTTTCATGCAGAAACGCTTCTCGATTGAACTGTTTTTTAAATCTCTCTCTCTCTCTAAAGCCACATTCCTTAGAAGGGAATCGTTTCTCAAAATGTTATACACACTCAACAGCTGCAGTGCTTCTACCCAAGTAAGTTTTTATGGTTATTCATTTTTGGAGTAATTACTAAAGGTATAACCCTCCCTTTAATTGACATCCCTCATACAATCACCAACATTGAATAACACACTGAAATATGCACACAGACAAAAGCTGGCAGCGAACGCTGGTGTCCTGTCGGAGAAGTGACCCCTTAACAACAATGGCAAGAAAAAAACAATTAGGAATACAGGAGGGATTAGGCTATGGTAGAGGCCATCTTATTGGGGGTCCCTGCTGTGTCTCTGTCTGTCGAAAGAGTCCCTAAGCCCATGTGTTCAAGACACCACTCATTACGATGATGATCGCACAGCTGCTCTTCCATAATGGTCGCAGTGTTCTGAGTGGCCGTCAGTTGGGTGGCACTCTCTGTTTGGCAGCTGGTGACTGCCAGGCTCAGTGGAGTGCCTGGGCGAGAGGGGAAGCTGCCCCCTATTCTGGCGTGATGGGTCCCCAGCCATCCACGCTCCCTGCTCCTTTTTAATGGATCACTGCTGGGGCTACTCACCGCTGTTGGTGGAGGTGGTGTCAGGGGCCGTCCCAAGTGATCACTGCCCCCCCCCCCCCCTTGCTGGTGCTGACAGTTAGGTGACAGTTGTCTCTGGAGGTATAGTGGGGATGCAGACGGGGACCGTTCCGTGCGGTCAAGATCCCCCTCCCAGGATGGTCTGGCTGGCGTTGGGTTGGATGGAGCGGTTGGATGGTGCGCCAAGTGATCACGAACCTCCCCTCACCCCACATGCTCCTCATCCATCTCTGACGGTCTGGCTGACATTTGGTTGGATGAAACAGTTGGAGGGTGCTCTGAGTGGTGACAAACCTTTCCTTGCTCCACCGGCTCCTTGTCCATCTCTGTCGGTCGGGCTGGCATTTGGTTGGATGAAGAGGTTGGAGGATGCTCCGAGTGGTCACAAACCTCCCCTTGCTCTGTCGGCCATCTCTGTGTCGCTGGCTTGTACTTCCAACTCCTTCCCTACGCCTACACTCCTCACCAGTCCTGGGCAAAGTGGGCAGAACCGAAGGTGCCAGAGGCGCATATCTGGGTGGTAAAAACTCTGGTCCCACCCATAGGGGCATGAGTAGGGTTTCTTTGGGTGGAGTATCAAGTGTCAAGTTTCTGGCCTTAGCGAATTCTTTCTCACAGTAACAGCAGACCATGAAACCATGTTTCACCAGGACATCTTCTCCAGTGATTGCATCAGGATCAACCAGTAAAACTGTTTTCTCCACAACCAGCTTTGTCGACACTGATGGATAACATGTTTAGTCCCTTAGTTCAGTTGTCTGCTCATTGATGAGGAATGGCGTTGTCGCCCCAATGCCACTGGAAATGATAAGTTGAAAGGAAGTCAATCCCCAGGATAACTTCTGGCTCTACATCAGCAACAGTGCAAAAGTGTGGGTTATGAATTGGTCCTCGGTATGCAATTTAAAGTCAGCCTCCCCCTGTTTCTGCATAAGTTTCCCGTTCACCATCTTCAAGGCTTGTGACAAAGGTTGGAGGTCTTGCTTTTCAGATCCTGGCAATCTATTGTAGATCAGCGTCTGATATTAAACTCACCGATTTCCTCGTGACAAGCAGAAAGCCCACAGGCCTAGATTTGACCTTCCTAGAAGCAGAGCTTGCCCTGGGGAGTGCCCTCATGGTGTTCGTCCGGCCCTGTCCTGGGGGACCTCTGCCGTACCGTCTTTGTGTCGGTCTCGTCTTACAATGTCGTCTCTGCAGATAGTTGTTAAGCCCTCACCTATGGTGTGGACAATCTCGCTGGCAGTGACCAAACTCATGGCAACCAAAACACTCCATCGTTGCTCAGTCGGTTGTCCGGGGAGCACAGCCGGTACTCTCCTTGTTCTTCACCGATTGAGGCGGTGGCGGTTGTACTACTGACCTGAAATCTCTGTGCTGCGCCTGCTAGTCAAAAAATGGCTCCATCTCGGTAGCGAGCATTAAGAGTGCCTTGGTCAGGGTTGTCGCTTTTCCTGGAAAAATATGTGGCGCTGGAGTAGCTCATTGCCCAGTGCATTAAGGAACGAGGCATTCCTTAAAGGTCCTTACTGCCAAGTCCTCCCACGGCTGGATGGGCAACTTTGGGTAGCTCTTGGATACCAATCCCTGAATGGACTATTCCAGGCTGCTGATCGTTTCCTCCCGACTTCTGGTGTGCATCGACAATTGGGCCCGGTGTAACGGACTCTGGGCCATAACCTGAAATTGTTCCACGAAATACTCCAGGATGGCGGAATACACTTTGCGCGCCTCCCGTGCCATGTTGCCCAGGGCCTCCTGTGCCGAGGCCCTCAGGTTTGAAGCCAGGCACATTGTCTTCTCCCATTACACCCCACTGGCTGACTGTTGCGATGCTCTCAAAATGAATCAGGTAGTCCGCCCATGAGGATTGTTGATGGTGTGCACCTGTATGCCTCAGATGTCTACTTAGTTGACATCATAGAGAAATGGCATGCCTCTCTGTGTTCAGAAGAAAACAAAAGCAACACACTATTTTGTCATAGTCATCACCTTGCAGTGGGGTTAAAGATTTCATTTGAGGGACAGGCAGGGGTAAAGAATAGTAATTACTATCACTTTTTGAGGTGGGCGTGGGGAGGGGCCTTAGACTTTACCAATTAACGTTGGTTGATGTAATGAACCATCTGTTGTGATCCTTGATGCACTAGAACAGAGGGAAGGGAAGGTAGTACATTCTGCTCTACCAGCCAGGCTCCTAGTGGATGATACCCATGCCTACATCCTTACGGACTGTGAAGGGGGTAACCCTATTTCAGCCTCAGGAGTAGGTGGCAACATGCCCAAATCAGTTAAATGTAGCCCTCACCTTGAAGTGGCCGTCCAGCCTTGTGATGTGAGGCAATCTCTCATATTTGTTTGTTTTTATCTAAAAAAAACTGATGGTCTTGTAACCTCTGTGAAGGGGCACTGTACAACTAGGTACTTGAAATTGCAATCATGAGCCCGGAATTTTCCTTGCATTTATTAAGATACGGTTGTGTGGCTTCTGACTGGCACCCCCTGAGCAAAATGTTTTTTTTTTTCAACATTATGATACCATTTTATTTAGTTTTACTCAAATAAATGTAATCATTACACTCGTGTAATCAAGACCACTAAATAAAAAAAGTGGAGATGGGCAGGTCACCTAGCAAGGATGTGTGACAACAGGTGGGCGTACAAAACAACCAATTGGACTCCAAAACCCCAAACAAGAAAAAGAGGGAGGGAGACAAAACAGATGATGGAGAGATGAACTTATAGTATAGCAGCCCAGCTCGCATTTGGAGCGAAAACCAACAAGACTACAGGGCTTGTGGCTGAAAATGTTAACGGGACCAGAAATTTTCTTACAAGACCAGAAAGAAAAATGAGAAAAAACTTCCTGACACCTGGACACTGTTGCATATTTAACTGTTTTTTAAAATATATTTTAACAAGCATTCAGACATGTTTGGGGAGTTTTATTTCATTTTGTTTTTATTGGTATCCATTACTCAACAGAACTGAAAGACAATCATGGGACTCAAAGTCAACATCTGAACCTAGTTTGTTTTTTTAATATTACACAGTGAAGTATTGTTACCCAATTGAAAAACACAAGCCAGCCGGACTTGTCAAGTCACATGTTTACTGGCCCGACACTAAAATCACTGGCCTCAGGCCTGCAGTCCAGTGTCAAATTTGAGCCCTGTGTATAGGGGCATCGCTTGGCAGCAGACAGCTCAGGATAGAGTGAAATGGAAAATTGATGAAGAGGCTTTCCTCCTGCAGTGGAGTGAAATGAGCTAGAAAGAAAGAAATACGATGATGTGGTTTACTAGAAGGAATTTACCTTTTACTAGAGAGGCCAGATCTTTCACTCAGCTGAACATTACGGAGAACTCGGACATCTACTTGTTGAATGATAGGTAGGTCTCTTTGGCAAGCCTTGCTGAACACAAACAAAATATAATTTGTCAATATTGACAAATCTAAAAAGAAAATCCATCTTACGAGATGAACATGCACTTTTCACTTTGAATAGACAAAGTATAGACATCAGGAAAAATACACAATTTTCTGGTCTTTGTGGCCTTGACTAAGCTACTTTAGTACTTGATGAACGGTATTTTATGATGTTATTATTATAACAACAGTCGACAGTACTTTTTGGTTTTGCTTTTAACAACAGAGAATCAGCCAAGAGTATGCTCAAAATTAATGAGTATCTCTTTTTTAGAAAAAAAACCCCACTCAAATACTTACTCAAGAATACCTTGGAAGCACTTACTGGTCCATCTCTATCAGTGCAATTTCATTGCAGAAGTATTCAACACACTTTGACAGCTCAAAAAAAGGGTTAGTGTGAATGTGTAAACTTTCGCTCTGGTACCTAGTACAACAACATAGCGTATATAAGAGGGTGCCTGACTAGTATGGTATCCTGACAAAAAATGTATAAAAGTACAGCAAAACCTGACTATTTTTTCGTGTAAGGTAATGTCGTCTGCTAGGTTTTCCGTGCTGTTTTGAATGTGATTTTTCAGGACAAAAGACTTCAAATTAGGCTTGGGATCCACCATTTTCAGATTCAGCACCCCTAAATTAGGTAGACTATGTATGTTACCAACTTTTACTCAAAAATGACGCTTGATGTTACTTTTTTGGAAATCTGGCCTAGTCTATATTTGCATAACAAAGCTGCAAACTTCTCATTGGCTAAACTCGTTTCCATATTTGGTAATAACATCCACCCCCATCCACAATACTTATAGTTTCTAATCCACCTCTCCTCTCCATTCCACCATACTGAAGTTTCAAATCCCCCCCCTCCTGTCTCCAACAATGCTTTAAAAGTGCATTAATCAATTTTCTCCAAGTTCTGTCTCTGCATAGAATTTACATTTAACAAAAATAATAAATGAAAACATGCCAGTATAAAGAGCCTTCCACACCCATCCGCTCTAATGTCAATAAGTTACAGCCATAGTCACTCGATTCACATGTTTAAGCATATCTTGGGTGGGATTCGAACCCACGACCTTTGACAACCTAGAGCATATGACTTACCACTAGAACACTGACACCCGGTTCAGACAGGCGCTCCAGAGTCGTGCCAAACCAAATAGATTAGGAGCAACTCTAGGACGCCCAAATCAATTTTGGTTTCAAACAGGCGAACTTAACATAACATTTACATTAGTTTGAAACCAAGATGCTCCAGAGTCATTCCAAACGACTGCAAGTTGATCTTTCGACTTCCATCGCGTCCAGTCACTCCTAACAGTTTTAGTGGTTGAACTTTTCATTTACTTAATTCAATAATTTGGTTCGGCCCGACTCTAGAGTGCCTGTCTGAACCGAGTGTGAGATTGCCGAGTAATATGAACTTAATCAGAGGGAAAAAAGGACTTATTCTTTAGATCATGAGCTGTTTTATTTACACATCACTTAAATGATCTATCAATAAAATAAACAATTCATGTTATATTATATTACATCCAAATTAACCTGATATTGAACACAATGACCCTTAAATAAAAGTAAATCAGTGCATTTAGTTTAAAAATACTCCATTCTTAAAAACACTGTAAGAATTAAGTTAAAAGGTAAGTTTCTGCATTGCTAACTGTATCTCGAAATGTAAATCTGTAGGAAAATATGGCGTAGGGATAAAACCAAGAGAATTAAAACATAATGGCAGCAGACATGTAAATTAAGGTATTTTGCTGACAAAATTCTTCGAACTAAAATCCGATTTAAAATCACCAACCCACTGAATACAGTCAGTGCTCAAATTATCTTAAATATTTAGTTTTAGTGAAGTTTCCAAACTTCTTATTTACAACAGAATGTTTGGCTCATTTTGTTTACAACTGGCATCATAATAATGTGACAGATCCTGATATAAACCATACATGAGTTCATTTGTCACAATTTATCAATTATTAGCAATTTGTTTAAACATAAAATAAATATTTCTCCATGTTTACTGAAATATTAAATATGCTGCAGTTATAGACTGTGGGGGTAACTTCACTAATTAGACTGTTTAGCACCCAGAATTAACTATTTAGTATTGCTTTCAAACCTTACTGTTCCAGTTTATACGTTTTAATCCAAGTCCATGTTTGTACAAACCTTGTGACTTCAAATCTTTGAAAAGAGGAGAGCAACCAGGTTTGTCAGAAACACATCACTTCAAAAATAAACTAGACAAAAACCTAAGCCCTCTGCCAGCATAGAACTGTTTTGACTGTAGCCAACACCCCAAAACTGTGGTCCAATAAAAGTGGAGAATTTGGCCCCAAATATGCCACACGCTGTTAGCAGCCACCAAAGTCAATCAAAAACAAGTCGTTTGATTTTGATGGATTTTGGTTAGTTAGGAATAAGGATTTGTATTGCTTAACCCCAAACTTTCTAACAAACTTAAGAACCCAACAAGCTGTGTATCAATCTTGGATAGTTTCCTCGAAAGAAAAGAAATCCACAAATGAAAAATCCACAAATTCATGTCACGTTTTCTGAAGACCGGAGGATGGTAAGGACGGAAACACTCCTACAAAGACACTGTTGCACCATCCAGGCAAGCATACATTGCTCAAATCTCTCCATCTTCAAGCAATGAATCATAAAAATCAACGTAATTGTGAAATCGTCATATTTTAGTTGCAAAACCCATCAATCAAGTACTGTACACATGTTGTTGTGATGTTAAGCAATCGTAATCACAGTAACTTTAGAGTTTAACAATGTTTAAGTACTATGTTTTTTCTACTATGTTTTTCCTCGAAAAGACAAACACCAGAGGAAAACAAATTACAAGACATTTGTTAGATTAAAAGACCTTGAGATACATTCACAACAGCTTTCTAATATCACTATGTTTTTACCGAGGTTGTAAAATCTTTAGATCACACCACATTTTGGATTGACATCACTTTTGCTTGGAATCATTTAAGTCTTGATACTCTTGAAGGCAGTCTTTTGTAGCTAGAATTTTTTACTGGACAAGATATATGTTACAAGACCTAACAAGATTTGTTATTTATGTTTGTCTTAATGATCGCTGATATTTTCAGAGGCTTGGATAGGAAGCATAGTGGTCCAGGGCCCAATTTCATGGCTCTGCTTACTGTAAGCAAAGAATCGCCACTTAGGGAAGCAGAGAATTCCGCGCTTACGTCAAGCATATTTCATGGGTCAGTAGGGAATTTTCGCTTGAGAGCGTGTGTACTCCACGTTACTAGGCATTCCTGGCTTACACAGCTAGCGCAGAAATTCAGCACTTGCACAGTAAGCGGAGAATGTTTATTGTAAGCGCAGAATTTGGCGGTAAGCATAGCCATAAAATTGGGCCCTGGTCTGCAACTTAAACCCTTAATTCCTGAGAGGGCTACAGACGTTTAAAAACCACTACTGATCAATTATTTGTTAAACAAAGACAAGATGTGTGCAGCGTGCATATCATTTCAGGACGTTATTAATACAGGCATTTAGTACACATTACAATAAAAATAAACAAAACAAAAAAAATACACATGTACAATAAATTATACGTGTATTGACCTTTTGGTTCAAAACAAATTTTGTGAAAATTACCTAAAAAGGATGGTATGGAAGAAGCACCAGGATTAAAAACGGTAACTCGCAACAGACTCGATTCCACATAATTGAGAAGAAAACCCTTCAGTTTTCTGTGGAATCCTTCAGTGGTTTTGAAAAACATGGGGGCAGTTTCACAGAGCTTGGTCCAATTTCATGGCTCTGCTTATTTTAAGCAACACATCAGTGCTTACAGTAGCATAAAAATACTCGCTTAATGAAAGCGTATTTCACAGGTAGCACATTTCGCCTTGTTTGTGCATACTTCACTTTTGCATTCTTCGCTTACACCAGCTAGCACAGAAACTTTGCATTTTTCATGTAAGCGGAGAATGGAACCCGTAAGCGCATTAGAAGAGCCATGCTACTAGGCCCCGCTGAGTTGAGCCCACAAATCTGCTAAGCTTAAAAACTCTGCTCAGCAAAAACAGTTACCAGTCAAAAACACATACACTATGCTGTGTTTACAGTAAGACTGGTCCTCATTTTTGCTCAGCAGATGAACTTGCAGAGCAACATTTTCTGTTTAACAGAAATAAGGCTCTCACTCCGTTCACAAACTCTTTAAATTTGTCAGATGTCTTTCAACACCAAAATCTTCTTTGCCCACTTGTTTTGGAACCAAACACCTTGACTAGAACTTCAACGATACCTACGAGAACGTATTTTGAAAGCTGTATGTGGATCCTGTTACAGTTCAACAAATAAAAACCAACGTGAATACGTTTTCAGTGAAATCTCTAAAAGAGTAGAATGGCTCAATTCTGACAGTTGGACAGGACGGCTTCTATTCACACTAAACACGTATTTTATTGTTGAATTTACACCATGGAAAAAGAACCTGGAGAACGCAGAGTGAGTAACTATCCATGCCACTCAAGATGTGAGAGCACTTTATGGTAGCTCGGGCCCATTTTATTACACCATGTTTTAAACACAGGCATGGCAAAAAAAGATACCACACGACACAAAATTACGTCTGTAGATTGATGAATATAAAACGGAGAAAATGCTCGACACACCATTTTGCCGTACACTCATGTCACGTGGTACCGATATGTGCCGCATCCACAGCAGGCTCACCAGCTTTCTCCAGGTTCTTTATCTCTGACTGACACATTCCCCAAGTATATAATTTAATCACAGTCTACTGCCCCAAGAAAGGGGGGGGGGGCTAGGGCGGGACAAGACTGACAAGTATAGGGTGGCTGCATTACCACAAGAGCGTGGGTCTATACAATCAAATTGTCACTATTGAGATTGACTCCTGGGAAGGGTGGTACACTAAAGAGCTCATTCTCTCATTTTAGACAATGGAACTACTTGTACAATAAATGAATAGATGACACTGCTCAGCATTATTTGCCTTTGGTGGATTATACCATAATTATAGTGCCACAGGGTCAGACATTGGTTTTTAATTTTTAACCTCATTTAGCCAGACAAGTGGTAACTATCCACCACTTGTGATAAAAACTATTTCTTGTTCCAAATTTTAGAGGAATATTTTCCGCTGGAAATTATCGGTCAAGTCAGCCATGTCAGGGAGGAGTGGGACGAGGATTCAGCAAGGGAAGGGTCTCTTTAGAAAGATACTCGTATCTCGACAACATTGTTTATACACACATAACCAAATTTTAGGACATTTCAAGTACTCTTTTTCTATAGCCTAAAAAGGTAGATAAAAAAAAAAAAACACTAATCATTTTGACAAGTTTTGTACAGCTGGTAAGCAAAAATATAAACCAAAGCATGGAAGGATCTTGTCGAGCACAAACTAGTCACCAACCAAAAAACTATGTTTTTAACATTGTTGCGGCTGGTGCCCTGCTTAGTTTCTGCCAAACAAAACAGATGTTTTCACGCTAAGTACGTTTTGTGCTTACCATCTATAAGAAACTGAGCTCAGATTAACAGGTACCTCCTCCTGTCGGGGCTGACCGGGTTAACATACTATTGGTTAAGATTTAAACTAGTGCCTTCTCAGTCTTCATCTTTGTATCTTGCCATGAAACTGGAATGGAACTTCTTGAATCTTTCCATCACGTCCTTGAATTTCTCCACAGACGGCAAGATTGTCATCCTGTCAAGAGAGAATCAGGGTGGATTTGTTGAAGGAATGAGGTTATTTCCGTAAGCTTGGTCCGTGATTTATCGGATATGAAGTGAACCACAAAGTGAACAACACGGATTAGGACTTCCTGAAAATTGTTTTCATTAAAATACGTATCAACTTGCACACATGACTGGCTACATTTCTTATTGAAATACCATCTATTCAATGAAATATCTACCTATGAATGAAGTTTACAAAGGCAACAACAAGTGTACCTCTTGTTTGTTAAAAGCTAAATCTTATAGCTGGATTGTCTGGGGTTTTTTTTTCACAGAAAAACTGAACAATTCATACTTTTTTCTTTTAACAAATTTTGACAGATGATGTTGCTTCACGACGAATGGCCTCTGTTAAATTTTCACAAATATGGCCATCGTACAAAGCAAAGATATGAAACCAATGTGTGATTTACCTGAAGTGATAGGTGCCTGGTCTCTGTCCGAAGCCAGATCCTGGAACCACGCATATACCGGCCTCCTCCAAAAGATGCTCAGCGTAGAACACATCAGGTGCTTTATTCATCTCCTAATAATACAAAGAAGAAAAAAAACACCCCAAACACATCAATTTTATATATGTTTTTGGAGTAAAAGAACGTTTATCAGAGAAAAAACAAAAATGTTTTTGGCTGGATGGTATAACGATTAATTTTAATTTACATATGTCTTATATACAGGGATGTGATAGGCTGTTGAAAAAAAAACCCTGAACTGTGAGTGCAAAGCGTGAAAGCTTGCAAGGGCGAAAACTTGCGACCTGGAAGCCTACTTACATGCATTTAGCTTTTGCTTTAAAAGCCCTAATCTGCACTCTGGGGCATTCTATTTGGTTTTATCTTCATGTTTTTTATGTACTTAAAAGATTTTTATTTTTTATTTATTATTATTATTATTATTTTTATCTATTTATTTATTTATTTATTTATTTATTTATTTATTTAATTTAATTGTATTTATTTATTTATTTATTTATTATTATTATTATTTTTAATTGTATTTATTTATTTATTTATTTATTATTATTATTATTATTTTTTTTTTTTTTGGGGGGGGGAAAAAAACAAACGGATTTCCGGTTAAAAACGGAGAAATCACATCCCTGTATTTATGTCCTTATTTGTACCTTGGCCTTATTGATGGCATTCTGCGGAAGATCGATCCTTGGGAAGGAATACATAGCACCCATGACCGGATTACAGGTCACTCCCTCCACGGAATTGAACGCCTCGGCAACAATCTTTGCCTTCTCTGCTAATGACGATAGCACATGGGCTTTCTCCTGCAGGAAACAAAACCACAAGAATAATTGGATGTACACATTTCCTGCACTGCTACTGCAACTGTAGTTTATTGAAGGAAAAAAAAACCCAAACAAATATAAAACAGGAAAGTGCAAGGAACAGCAAGACTTTGTACTGTATTTTCAAGTTTTTTTTCAATGACATAGCCGAGAAACACAAAACAAGGAAACCAGCTGATCAGCTGAAGAGTTGTATGCCTAGCACTGGGACCACAAAGGAGGAATATTGACAAACGGCACTTGACAGGAAAAACACAACAGACCATGTAATAATTATTCACTGTTTTGTTCTGTCTTCGAAAAATCAAGCACCCAATCAGATGAAGTGTGGTTGTGTAAATTTAACTATGGATATTTCAGAAAATTTAAACAAGAAATACACTGTAAGAACCAGCAGATTATTTTTGTAAAGTGCCCCGAAGACATGTCAAGAAAACTGGTTGTTTTATCAACTTCCAGCCCTGCTTTTTCCCCCAATACAGGATTAGCTCTTGATAATTTACCTTTGCGAATGATTCATAGGAGATTTCTCCTTCCTTTGGTGGGTTGACTACTACATCCATCACAGCCTGTTTATGAACACAAAATTAGCTATAAGTCAAGATGAATACTAATGCATCATAAGTAGAATCAAAGTGGTTCCTCGACTTTACGGTGTTTTTGAATCCCGACAAAGATAGCTGCCTTAACCCTCCAACTCTTATCGTTCTCCAGTGAGTCAACCAATCATTTGAAGCCCTTCAAATGCACGGGTTGTGTATGGTGGCACAACTGCGCCCAGAACTAACTGTATTCACAACCTGATGTTATAAAGACCTTTATGCACATGACATCATTTGAGTCGAGCGCCCACAGCTAGATGTCAAAAGAAGCTTGCTCATTGGACTACAGACCTTATGCTTTAATGTCATCCAGCCGCCAACTCTGGCTCATGAACAGCCTCCTGTTAGTCAAATGACATCATTCCACTGTTACCCACACCCAATCCATGCAAACTGGCTCCAGTGATTGCAATCAGCCAATGGTGGACTTTTTGGAACACTAGGTGGCAGCAGACTTACCAGGTAAATCCATTGTTCTCAGGAAATGTGAGCATGGTCAGAATTACGTAAACAATGGAAATTTACCCGGTAAGTCTGCTGCCACCTAGCGTTCAAAAGACTCCAATTGGAAGGCATTGAGCTATCCTCTCTCTTTGAATTTAGGTACCACTAGTATATATCCTTTTTGGTCGCGCCTTTCAGATTTGTTAGTGAAGACTCATGGACTTTCTAGCATTACTAGTTTTTATAAGAAATGCCTTTGAATAACGAAATGGGGGATTTATTTTGTGCACATGAACATAAGTAGTGAAAACCTTGACTATGCAGCCGAAGCACCCATCTGATGTAATGACCTACAAACAGGGTGTACTAGAAATCTTTCAAATCTAACTCCCACATGTCTTACTCTTACCTGCCCAGAGACTGTCGGACAGAGCTTCGCCGAGATGAGCTTGAAGAGTTGAGACTGGACGTCAGGATCAAGATTATGTATCTCACAGTAACCTCCTCGGAGGCCACACCTTAGGGAAGGGGGAAAGGGGAGAAATAAACCATTAGTCACCTGAAAGGTACTATACATTATTGGCCTACAGGAGAACAAATTCACTTCTAGTCCTAAAATGAAAAAAACAAACTAGTTCACGAGAGACAACCATGTAATAATCCCTTCTGGTTCCCAGAAGTCTCACCTTCTGGTTCTTCCCAGAACCAACTCTTCTTCCAAAGGGATTATGACGTGGTCGCCTCCCACAAACTAGTTTACTTCTTAAGTTTTAACACCATGCAAAGCTTCAAATCTTACGGTTCCCTAAAATGTTTGAATACAAGTGAGACTTGCAGTGTCTACTGCAGACAGAAAATAATCTCAGGATAATTTGGTGTTGTATCTACCTTGAGAAAAAGTAGCCTCTGAAGTTGTTCATTACTCAAGTTATTCACATGACATTACAGGAATGTACGTTTGGCAGAAAACTCTTGACAGCAACACAAAAAGAATGTAACGGACTTGAACTTACTCTCCCATGTACCCCTTGGACGTTGAATGGAAGGATGCCAGCTCTTGGTTGGAATACTCGTCTCCGAGCTCAGTTAAGACCTTCTTGAAGGAGTGGAAATGGCTACCCTTGGCGTAGACATTGTCCTGGTACACCTGAATTCAACCACACACACAAAAAAACATCATAGTGTTACTTCACTCAAATTAAGCAAGTAATTAAGAATGAAACACAGTAATGAAACTTGACAAGGGCTCTTGTTGAGCCATGTACAAGCAGCCTACTTGCCAAGTCTTGGGTCACTGGTCGAGAGAGTGCTCAGTTCAACTTCCCTGGAAGACCTGCAACTAGCCTTTTTGAGATATGGTGGTCACTAAAGGAATGCACTGGTTGGTTTGGGTGTCTACAGACAAATTCACCCACACCAACAAGTGTTATAGTAATGTGTCTACCATACCTATAAATGGCTTATGATTGGCCAATCTAACACCGGTCCAATCCCAAGCTTTCATAAAATCTGAAGAAACTAAGAACGGGTTTTGAAAGTTTGTTTTGTATGAGTTGTCCAAAAGAGTGAAACTGTTTATTTGTACTGAATGAATGCAGCGAAGTAGCATGGCATTAAGTTTTTCAAAATCAGAGTACCTTTTACAAAATGGAAACAGCCTTGCTTCTTCAGAGATGAAATTACACGCCTGATATAGGCATGGGGGGGGGGGGACCCAACAAGCAAATCCTAAGCGGTTGAATTTTGTTTTTTTCTCATGTACGTACCTCATCAGCTAAGATGAAGAGATTCTCTTTGTGAGCAAACTTGATGACATCTTCAATGTTGCTTCTACTTACAACTTGACCTGAAAGGATTACAATTATTAAGAGTTTCTTATCTCTACATATTGTATGGTATTGTAACATTCAAACCCACAGATTGTAAGGTTCGGGTATATGTTTGACTGCTCAAAGGTATAATACAAGATTGGTAAGGATAAAAAACATTGTTTAATTTTAGTCTGAAAGCCGACTGATATATTTTTTTCCTGTGAAATATTTCCCTCGGCCAAGTGTACACTTAGCCTCCATACTACTTTACCTGTTGGGTTTCCTGGGTTGATGATGACAATACATCGAGGTGTACAGTGTTTTCTCGCCTCGTCTATTGATCTCTGAAGTTCAGATACATCCAGCGACCAGTTCTTGGCCTCGTCCAAATAGTAGTTGATCTGAAAACCAATTCAGAATCAATTCCAGGTTACACATTAATTCCACATCTCCTGGTGAAGCTGACAAACGGTTATTAGTAGTTAGTAACGAGGAGAAGGTTCCTTAAAAGCAACTAGCACTGTAACCAGTATGTGGTGTGTCATGGCCGAGCAGTCTACTGCATCGGACTCAAAGTTGGCTGAATCATTGGAGTGTGGGTTCGGGTCTCGGTCATGACGCGTATGTCCTTGAGCAAGGCACTTCTCTTAACCCAGCTGTATAAATGAATACCCGAGAGTGACGAGACAGTGTTGTGTTGGATTAAACCCCTTAGTGCTAATTTAAGTAGCTTTGGGTTGTATGCTTCCCAGGGAGTTGAGAAAGTTAGAGGAGTACGACTGATGAACAGGGATGATAATGTTGTTAAGTGCCTTGATCTAGCTACAAGGATGTGCGTTATATAAGTATTATTGTTATGCAAAAAGACGGTGATGAATAAATGTACAGTTCTAGATGTTGGAGGGAAAAACCCCTGTTGGGACTGAACCGGGGTCCACAGTGGTGAAATGCAGGGATAGGTACCACTAAGCAAACCTTATCCCCAACAGATAAGTCCCCAGACGTCAGATTGAAGTCATATCCTTAATATGGAAAACTGAATCAATACACAGTTTGCACATGTGTACAGTTTAATATTACACTACTCGGTAGTACAAATAAACTTTATTGTCGATGAAAAAAAATGAGCATATGGCCAACTTTGACAGGATGGCTCTGTAATGTGTGTATCTTAAAGTAATAGAAGCAGCTGTTGTGCCTACATACTGTATCTTTCCTATCTTATCTGCTACATATAATATTAACTTGGAGACAGAGTCCTTCGTTGATATCGTCATACAAAATTTCACTGAAAGGACACGAACTTATAACCCTGGCGATTTGCTGAATAAAACAATATCACATATAAACCTTTACTTCAATGTCAGTTCATTCAACAATAGTCAATTGTTGAAGTTACTTCTCTCTCTTGTCCATGAAAGTTCAAAAACCTAGCTGTGAGGTTACTGAACAAAATCTAAAATAACTAGACTCTGACCGATGTCCAGTGAGTACAGTATTTGAAGACCTTTGCGTATATCGACTGAAGTTGCAGAAACCCTTCTCTAAAGGTATCACTAGTCAGCTTCCCTTTAGCTCACTTGTCCCCTCCCTCCCAAACCCTATGGGTAGCTCTACAATCCAACCCCTTCTCCATTTATTTCAGCTGAAGTTTATCTCCGCTGAAGTTGCGGAGACACTTTGCTAAAGCTATCGTATGTCAGCTCTAACATGCTTGTCCCCCTTCCACCCAAACCCCATGGGTGGATGTACAATCCAACTCCTTCTCTACCCACCACCCTAAGACACTCCTTACCTGGACGGCATCTATTTCAGCTAACGTTGCCGAGTAGAGTGGATACTGAGGGATTGGTATCATGACACCACTTCTCTCCTTACCCTCACCTGAGACAAGCATCTTTAGAACACACTGCCAGAACGAAAAGAAACAAAACCAACAAATGATAAAAGCATCAATTTCCATCTTCTTCACTTGCTCCAGCTGCACTATTAAACAGCACCTATCAAACTGGGATTAAACGAGGAGCACAAGATAAATGTTTAATTCTAATCCCGAGTTTGTGTAACTCTCTTACCCTAATTGCTTCACTAGCTCCTGCTGACAACATGATGTTGTTCGGGTTGCTAGGGATCCCACCATCTCTCCTCTGGATATAATCTGCAGCATCGTGTCTAATCACATCCAGACCAGTACTGTCACTGTAAGAGCCTGAGGACATTGGGGGGAAACAAAGAAGATATCTGGTTCAGCTACATAATAGAGATTTCAATCCTCAAAGACTACAGTACCAAAGTGCCTCAAAGACTACAGTACTAAAGTACCTCAAAGACTACAGTACTAAAGTACCTCAAAGACTACAGTACCAAAGTACCTCAAAGACTACAGTACTAAAGTACCTCAAAGACTACAGTACTAAAGTACCTCAAAGACTACAGTACTAAAGTACCTCAAAGACTACAGTACCAAAGTGCCTCAAAGACTACAGTACTAAAGTGCCTCAAAGACTACAGTACTAAAGTACCTCAAAGACTACAGTACTAAAGTACCTCAAAGACTACAGTACTTAAGTACCTCAAAGACTACAGTACTTAAGTACCTCAAAGACTACAGAACTAAAGTACCTCAAAGACTACGGTTACAGCACTAAACGTAACCTTTTTTTCAGTATACCAGTTACATGCTTGTGGGTATATTATACTAGGTACATGAATACCCTGTAAGCGTTCGTCTTGTGATAACAATTTGCCATAAATATACAAACATACAAACATGACGTAAACAAAATGAATGCGCTCATCCATAAAACGGTCTCACAACTGAGTCACACGAATAATGACTCAGGGTTTAATTCCTATGGGAAATTTTGATTACCAGAGATACACATGTACATAACGCAAAGCTTAAAATGTGAGCCCAAAAGACTGCGTAGATGACTGTATATAAATATTACAAGATGTTATAAAATCTTTGAACTTGTCAATAAATCATTTCTGCTTTCACAAGGAAAAACTTAATTGTGGGTACCTGCATTTAAGTACGAGTAAACACCCAGTGTATACATGTGGTAGTTGTGGCATGATGGCGTCCCGTACACTTGTACATAGAGCAAGGTGTACTCAGTGCATGTTTTAGTTTCTTTGTCTTTTAATACCAAATACTAAGGGGATCAGATTGGCGTTGTGGTTTCTTTCCCTGCCTTTCACCTCTGTGGACTCTGGTTCGAATCCCACCTCAGACCGGAGCCTTGCAGGTGAATTGGGCTTTTCAGTCCAGGCTACCTGATTGCGTGGGTTCTCCCCATTGGGGTTTTCCTTTCACATCTAAAACTGAACATTTTGTTCTTGTTTGATATTAACCCTGTTATTGCCGCAAATTGTGCTGTAGGATGCATCATAAAATACTAGGGCTGTGCAAAGGTTTCAACAGTTTCACGGTCACACAAAGAGTATGAAGGGAAGAGGGGGTAGGAGACCATGACTTTAAAAAGTTTGTAAAATGTTAATATTTAATGTGCATCAAATTTGAAAGAAACATAATCACAAGTATCACTTTGGGGGAGGAAGGGAGGGGGTCTTTAAACGTAGTACTCTCTGTACAACCAGAAAATATTTTGAAAACTTTAGAAGATCGCTGTATCTTCATTACAAAATGGTTTAAATTCGACTCCCCTCTTTGCACATTATACGACAATACAATACAACAGTGGTTCAAACCACCACAGATTTGGATCAGCATCTGTTTATTTTAGATACGGACCTCCTGACCCTTTTTGTAATTCCGTCACCTGTTAACTAACTCTTAGGTCGTAACACACAATGCAATTACCAAGACTACTTAATGGGCACTCAGGACTATGCCAAGCCTGGTACCAATATTCAAGCTTGTTGACAACAGGTCCAAAGAACAAGAGCGAGTGATAGGCCCCATAATGATATTTTCACAGCACTTGAAGTGTGTGGTAACCCGCACTGCTGCTTGCAAAGTTTTTGACAAAATTCTCATTCTTGGCACCAGGCTGCAGAACACTGCCACAAAAGAAATTTAGAAATTCGATAAAAGTTCTTAACCTTGGAACTAGGCTGCAGAACACTGCCACAAATTTTTTTTTTTTTAATTTGATAAAAGTTCTCAACCTTGGCACTAGGCAGCAGAACACTGCCACAAAAGAAATTTAGAAATTCGATAAAAAAGTTTCAAGTTTCAAGTGTCAAGAACAAGATATTTTTTCCTTGATCTTTATAGACCACAGAAAGCAAATCACTTCCGATCAAAACTACAGTGTTTCCTGGTCATACAGCTCCAGCGACTTCGTCCAGAAATTTTGCATCAAGGTAAAATATTTGCGACTGAACAGGTTTTGCGTACACTGTATGCTAATATTGAGCAGCAACCTTCTTTAGTAGCTACTGAGTGATAACTTTTTATGTAGCATTTTGCTGTGCTATATATAACAAGGAAAACCGATCACTGTCCTATATTTTATGATTTACAGTCAAGTGTTTTTAAAGGAAACGTATGCCTTTGTTTGATTGTTTTAATATTATATAAATGTAGATATATACAATAAAACTAATCTTTGAAAATGTTCATTTCAAAAGATTGCAGCGTTTTTGAGATATCGCCGAAAATCCGGAGCGATTATGTCCACGCACAGACGCAGGAAGAATAATCCGTAACTGGAATACACAATCTGAAAAACGTTTCTGACAGTAACATTTCTCAGCTTAAAATTTTGGCGGATGAAAACTGATACCCTTTTCCATAACCACATTACTTCGAAGTGAAATGATTCTCAAAATGCTTTTATACTATCAAAAGCTGCTTTACTTCTAACCAAGTAAGTTTTTATTGCCATTCATTTTAAGAGTGATTACCGAACTAAACCTTCCTTTTAACCCTTACTCCCAAGGCGTTATTCAATTTTAAACTGTATTTATCTCTCGACATTTCAAACATTTCTCGCACCGTACCTATACTTCCTCCTTTACATGAATGAAGGATTCGCCTAGCTCTCTCCTTGGCATCTTCAGGGAAATTCTCATCTTCAAGTAGTTTGGGATATGTACATAGCGCAACCACCTGGGCAAAAATTAAAGGAAACAAAATTGTTGTTAATAGATTTCTTTTGCAGCTGGGAAAAGGAGCTTCCGGTCAACGAACATACCTTTTCCCAGTAAACCATTCACTTTTCTGCACAAAGCCATCCCCTGAATTGAGTTACACAATTGATGCATCCGGGACGACCATTTAAATGGAACTCACATCAATACAAAGGCAGATAAATAAGTTCACACTGTGAATCTCTTTGCTTGGCTGGTCAAGTATTTACTGAAAAGCTTGCCTTAAAACCACAAAAGGCAGGATTTGATTTGAACACAACATACTTGAATACAGTGCAATGCCACTAAATTTACGCACTAAAACTTAGTACATGTAGGATTTTTAAACGTACACAATTCAACACAAATGTTTCACATTTCAAATATCCATTTAAGTAACAAACAAAATTAACAAAAAGTAAAGTAGTAGGCCCTATCAAAATGTAATATTTAAAGAAAACAATTAGTTGTTGAAACTGGCTGTCAGCATGGGGTATTTTTTTTAATATACAGACATGCAGCTCAACATGGACAAGTACAAGCTGAATGTCTTCTACTGGCTGGTCCAGATTTTTATCTTTTATTAGTATTTTAAATTCTTGCATTTTAAAAATGTTATTAGCTCATGTCAATTCTATGTGAAGCGCCTGTGAGCATTTGTCTTTTAAATGGTTTTGGCGCTATATCAATGTTTATATTATTATTATTATTATTATTATTATTATTATTATTATCTGGTACAAATAAATTTCACAATCACCGAAAGTAGGAATTATGGGTGTTTTAGCTCAGGTGTACACATGCGTATTTAGTATACAATTTTCATAGAATGTTGTAGCCAAGTGGTCTAGTGTGAATCACACTGAAGTTGTAACAGCTCAGTCAGAGTGTGGGTTCAAATCCCGGTCAAGACATTGGGTGAGACTTTTAACCAGAATTGCATCTCATCAACTGGGGTGAAAGGGTACCTATTTGTTGATGTGAACGCTTAGCAACCTGTGCGCCCATTTGGCTGCCACTTCTGCATACTCCAAACGACATTTGGATAGTATACTGTTTCAGGAATGCTCAAGGGAAATTTTATCTTAAAAAAAAACCCCAAAACATCTGTCACAAAACAACAAATCTTGCTTTGCAAAAAGTGCCAGACTTTTTCCTGTTTCAGTTTGGGACATATAATAATAATCTGAATGAGACACAGTGTGAGTTGACCATGCACAATATACCATGTCATTTATTTCAAATTCAAAAATTGTTCCACATCTTTGGGTAGGCAACATTAGCTGTTGCATAAAATTATCTTCATTCAATGTTATCAGTTGACAACAGAAACAAATGTCAGACAAAAACAAATTCATACAGTCTGAAAATACTTCTGTAAATTCAGCAGATGTAAATCCATTCAGTACAACAGGAAAAGCTTGTACTCAAAGCCAACCTGTAAGCCTAAACAAAAATATTAAAAAGAAACCAGTCACTCTATAAACTTGTGCTGGTAGTATCACCGGAAAACATTAGGTAATCAGGACTGCTGCCAAGCGAAACAGCTCAGGAATTTTTTGACTTTTTGCTGTTGTAACCAAACTGTAACTTTTTCACAAGCAGGGCTTGAATTTGGGGAAAAAAATTCACAAGACTGCAGGGCTTGTAGCTCACAACTTTTGCTGGACCAGAAAATTGTTCACAAGACCAGAATCAAAATGAGAAAAAAAAAACTATCTACACAGTGTCAAAATTGTTTGTACTTATGGGTAACTTTCATAAATAATCATCAGAACTGAAGGATATTCATCAGACTCAAAGTCAACATTTGAACATAATTTTTTTTAAATGAAGATGTGGTGGAGTATTATCATTCAAAAACACAAGACCGCCGAACTAGTCCAGTCATGAGTTTACTGGCCCGATGCTACAAACTCTGGCCTCGGGCCTGCGGTCCAGTGTTAATTTCGAGCCATGACAAGTCTTGCACTGCAAATGCTGTGTAATACATAACTATTTGTTTTTGTATTTATCGGGGATAGGCAATGACATCACTTGATGAATATTCAGCGGTGCCCACGTCAGCAGTTGTGTAATGAACAGTAATTGAAATCAATAATGGCAAACTTCATCCTGCATAGTACCGACTCACTGACGCAATCCTACGCTGGGTTCTACAAACTAGTGCGTGAGAAACTTATTGATGGAATAATCTGCATCTGTGTACATAATAGTATGAATTTCCTTTAATGGTGTAAATAATGTAACCAAAATGAGTTCAGTTGTCACCTTAAACAACTTAGAGGGAAAAGTGTGAATTTTATGGATGAGTGAATTGATAAAACCCACTTTCTAATTTTCACTCAAAACAGACCATACAACTGTCCATCAAATTGGGTTTTTAATTGAACTAATATTTATAAAGATCTTTCATCAGGGATTCAGTGCACGTTCACATTATGCTTATTTTGATTGCAGCAACCAAAATAACCAGCAATGATTTATACCCGGGGTTTTCAAATGCTATTTCCTCGACTTTGACAGTAATTGAAACCAAAATTATATGTACTTCTCTGGAGGATTAGTGTGAACTTAAACTCAGATTTAAACCAACTATTTGTTTGCTATTCTGCAAAATATTACATGTGTGTAATAGACCCCAGTCATTGCCTTGGTGCCCTTGGAAATGTATGGTGGAAGTTATCATTTCACTCACTTTAGGAAAATCTGCCTTGCCCCAAGAGTATGTAGAGTATATCCTATGTAGAGTATATCCTACACAATCCTGTCTCACTTTGTGTTGTAAAATTTAAAGCAAACATTGCCCTGTGTTCAGAAAATGGAGCATTTTTATTTATTTCTTTATTTTTTATATATATTTTTTCCTTCATTTTTTAATTGCAAGACACAAAACAACAACAACTCTAAAAATCAACACAAACAGACGTAGACAAAGGTCACATACTGAAGGACAAACGAAACTAAGAAAAACTGAAGACTAGAGCCTATTAACATACAGTTTTTTCTTCTCTTATCACACGCTAGTCCCGCATGACAACACATCTACCTAGAAGATCTCCAAATCTCATACGATTCTTTATATCTTGCCAGTTAACTGGTCTCTCCATCTCTATCAATCAACAACAATACTTAGAGTTCAAATTTCAAGTGAATTATGAATCATACGGGACCTGGATCCGAAAGATAAAACAAATCAAAACACATTCTTCCACTTTTGTTTTACTTGATAATCCAAACCCTTAGCTAAACTGCCAAACACTGGAGCACTTGCTTTAAATAAGATATTGGATTTGGAACAGTAAACAGACTATAGGGATCTGTCTAGTTTTCTACCTTTGCTTTTCTGAACCAACATTAATTGTTAAAATGGTTATTATTGGCCAAAATGCTCAAAATGGCATTAGTATCTCTTCATTGACGATTTCCAAACAGTATTGCAGTTGTATTACAGATATTTAACATGCTACTTTTGACAAACCTGAAGAGTGTTTTTTCCCCTCATTTTTCTAAACTGAGGCGTACTTTTTTTTTTAAAATGAGGGAAATTAGCAGAGAAGTTGCACGCCTGAAATTAACCAATTGATATCTGCATGGGCACATTGTGCAGACAAGTCCTCTGGGAAAATACATGATTTCAACCTAAATGAAGACCTTCCAGGGTGGAAAAAAATAACAACAAGGGTCTAATGTTCAAAGTGCCAAAAGTCTTGGTTTTTGGGGTGTTGTTTTGTGCAGTACACAAACACTTTAAAAGTGTGTCGGCGACAGTAAATATTAACACAAACAGTGTGTGTAAACAAGGCATCTCTCAGACTGGGGGGTTTGGATGTTTGTCCACTCGGCAGAGTTTGGAAACGTGGCGTATGTGGCACACCTTGAAAATGCGCCACTTTATGCTGCGATCTTGACGGTTAGCGCCACGTATTCTTAACAGATGCTTTAAATGCATCACCAGATATTGCATTTTTGATCGATTACAGACTAATTATAGTACAGTAAAATTGCTTTGCTTTTATGCAAATGCAACCTTAACAACATCCCCACAATGTTTCAGGCCCGATACATCATGGAGACAACAGTAGGCAATTGCCTTCATGGCCCCTGGCCATTGCCTTGGTGCCCCATATTAAGCTTGGGCGGTTTTTGATTTTAGGGTCCACGGTATACTGTCGCCAAAATACCGCGGTTATCAGTATTACCGGGAACTTTTCGGATGGGGAAAAACCCCCCAAAAGAAGCACAACAAACACCACGCATTGAATTGAGGCCAGACAATCATGGTTATTTAACAACAGGTTAGCGCTGAGCTTGTCTTTATCTTTTATTAGGACAAATAGATTGACTTGTTTTCAACATAAAACTTATCAAATTAAGCTTACTGTTCGTGCAGCAGCGGTAGGAAATTCTCATGGTTGATAACTTAATGAAAATACCGCGATCTATTTTCTGCGATCTATTTTCGTTTGCATGCTGCACGCGCTGTCGGTATCTTGGTGGTACCCGCACAGCCACTTGTGCATTGCTAACGCATGTACTCGTTAACCAGCGCGCCACGATCCCGATCCGAACGTGTAACCAGGAAGTCGCGGAATGTCGGTGTTTATCAGAAATTCGCCGCTTTTGACGCTCTTTGTCGCAACTTATACAAGCTGTCGGTAGAGGGCGCAATAAAAATGTAGCGCCCTCTTGAGGTTATCGCTCACCCAAATGGCTTTGCAAAACGTCGAGCGTGCGTTTGCTTGAGTTGTGATCGCCCGCTTACTTACAGAGATACGGCCGGGTGCCGCGCCGGGGGCAGTAAACTGCTAAAAACCGCAAACAATAAACAGTCTGCTCGGGATGGACAATTGGGCTTTGTATTCTCCTCATTTATGGCCTAACAGATAAGTTTTTTTATTTATTTTTTTTAAATGGCTACAGCACATGCGTTCATGTCTTTTTTTTTTTGTGGTATTGAAATTAAAAACCGTGCGGGACGGTATTTCGGTATTTCTAAAACAGCTCACGGTATTTTCGGTATTGAACAAAAACCGTGACTACTCGGTAGTACCGTATAACCGCCCAAGCTTACCCCATATCCAGTACACATTTTTATTTCCCTATGTGCCCTTTACTAACAAGGACAAACTGCCTCGCTCTCTTTGAAGGAACAAAAGTATCAGGCCTGCTGTTTGGCTTTTTTTATTTACTTTTGTCTTCAGCAGAAGTCCTACAGATTGATATCCCCAACTTTTCCCATACATTTTGCCTAGTAACTGTAAAGTGTTAAACACAAGATATTTAATGGCAATGAAAGCATTTTTTTGTTGACATTGATTCGCAAATGTCACTTCACATGTACTAAGATATTTCATAGCAACGCCTGCCAACAATAGTCTGACTTCTAGAAAGGTTAAGCAATGGTTCACCCCGTAGCTGTTTTTTCTTACAACTCAATAAACAAAATCAATGAACTGCCTTTAGAAAACCTTTTGGGGAAAATAAAGAAGCAATTTTACGAAAAATAATCAGTTGTTTCAGAGTTGATCCCCGCCCGATTGCACTGCTGGCAAAAAAAAAACGAATCTGACATCGATGAAATACAAACCAATAGAAGTGTTGCGCATTCTGTAATGAACAGAATTTTTGTGCCTTTAAGGTATTCTTTTAAGGCTCATAGAATTCCTTGTGTGTCACCGGCAACTGTGATGGACTACAATTTCATGGCTCTGCTTACCCCAAGCAAAGATTCGGCGTTTACATAAGCAGGGAATTCCGCGCTTACGTCACGCATATTTCAACGGTTAGCAGAGAATTTTTGTTTGCGCGCGTGCGTACTCCACATTACTAGGCATTCTTCGCTTTTACAGCTAGCGTAGAAATTTGGCACTCGCACACTAAGCGGAGAATGGAGATCATAAGCGCAGAATTCGGCGGTGAGCAGAGCCATGAAATTGGGCCCAGTAATTTACCTGTCTCAGGAAGGTCAAAGGCTGCTGGCCCATGGCATGTGCATCACCGATGTTACACTTGACGATGTCTTTGAATGGTTTGATAGCACCCTGTATGCAAAAAAAAAATGTCAAAAGAATCTATATTAATCAAAGGATTGAAGAAGAAGAGTATTGAAGCCTACTAATTCAATAGGAGAAAGTTATTTGATTTCAAACTGACTTCAACATTCAAGGTACGAAGTATGCAGAGCTCAAAATACCCACTGGCCCCAAGGCCAGTCAATTCAACATTAGGATGGTAGTATTCTAAATTTAAAAAGTCCTGCAGCCAACTGTGTGACTGTCTCCCAAACGCATAAACCCTATACGATTATTTTCAATTTGAAAGTTTAGCAAAGATTAAAAGAGAAAGAAACCTATTTTTGGTTTAGCCAAAAGCCATGGGTTTAATGCACAAGACTAAGGGTGAGTGCGGCTAGGTGCTAAAAATAGCCCAGTCCTGTATTAGCAGATTTTGAAATAACCACTTGTCCTGGGGCCGATTTCACAAAGAGCTAAGATTGTTTTGTAACTGTGTATCAATCTTAACTGCTGAGCAAAGTAATGATGTCACAATACAAATCACTACGGTAATACTGACAACTCATTATAAGATCAGTCTTACCTTTTTGTGAAATCGAGCCCAGAGACTCGATTTCAGTCATTTTTTATCACTAGATATTCAAATGAGTTAAAAGTAAGACTTGATGATCCACTGTGCACTTTCCAGCAAACAAGATCTTAGAACATCAAGAAATAAAACCCTGCCAATTTGAAACATATACCCCATCAATCACTATCAATGTATCAGTAACATACTGATTGCTATTGTATGTTTCTACGATTAGCCCAAGGACATCCTCAATAGACTGTGCAAGTCTCGCGCGTATTCGAACATTGGGATCCGTTTAAGCGCGTGAGTTTGTTTCTTCAACGCGTTAAAGCAATGTACGTGGGACCACAGTGGTCCCAAAAATGTTCGAATACGCGCGAGACTTGCACGGTCTATACAATCCTCCTTTGCCCCCATGTTGGTTTGCTTATACTTATGCTCTCTGATATTTTGATTACAAGTCTCTTCCACCTTTGCTTTCTAAAACTTTCTTCTGATGTCTACCTTTTAGCACCGATACGGAAATAACTAAACTGAAGATTGAATCGATACAATTGTGTCTGCTAATGCCATGCATAGACACAGTAAATGTATAATTCAGTAAGGAGCGCACAGTCTGTCCCATGCGTCCCATCTTGTTCACTATTAACTGTGACGTTATAAACTGATGAGTGCACGAGTGTAAGCTACATACGAGTGCAATCATTATAAGTACATGTAGCCACTCTGAAAATGTAATATGCCCTGCAAGAAAAACACACTTTGTTTTTCTATCAGTCCCGAGACAAAAACTATAATCATGGAACTTGCATGCCAATAGGGAGGCTGTGGAAATATTGAGACAAATTATATAGGGCCTAAGCTAATTATTTGGGAAAGGCACAGTTCTATTGTATCAGACAAACTCTGCTGTAAGACATTGTTACGACCATGGAGCATTATGTTGTGACTAAGCCCATGTCAACACTTTAGTTTCCAAAACGAAAAACATTTTCCTTTCCAAACGGGTCATTGAGCATCTTTTGTCAAGTAAAGGGAGGGTCAACCTTTGGTAATTACTCCAAAAATTAATGATCATATTTACTTGGTAAGAAGCACTGTACATGTAGCTGTTGATAATGTACAACATTTTGAGAAACGATTCCCTTCAAAGGAATGTGGTTATAGAGAGAGACAGTCAACAACATTTCAATCTGAGAAACATTTCTGCATGAAACGTTTCTCAGATTGTGTACTCCAGTTAAGAATTATTCTTCCTGCGTGAACATAAACGCTCCAGATTTTTGGCGCTATCTCAAAAACGCTACCACTTTTTGAATTGAAATTTTCACAGTATAGTTTTATTGTATATATATACATGTATACAATGTACAATGTATAGGCCTATGTTTGTGTTTGTTCTTGTTTATGCCTCTGACGAAGATCCGGTTTGGATCCAAAGCCAAGGCCAACTCCCCTACTAATTTTATATCTAGGCCTACATACATTTATATAGGATTAAAACAATTCAACAGACAAAAACTGGAGGTATACTTTGCTTATAACATTCTGCTACATATGTACAATTGTTAACATGTAGTTATTAACCAACCATTTGAAACCATTTAACCGCATGGATTGTGTATAGTTGCACAACTGTGCACACAACTACAAAGTACAATATATTATACATGAACTGTATACATGTGTACTAATTGCATGCATTTACCATATATCATTGCAGGCTGTCATCATTCAAAGCTATTGGATGTTATTGAATGGTCATACAGTGAGAGGGTTATATAATACGTACGTACGTACATTTATCTGAGTGAGTACCATTTAGAAGATTAGGTCCAACAGTGTGTAACTGTGCCATCCAGGTGACAGTCTGCTGCTGAGTGGGTACCAACCACAAAACCAAGTACCTCGTGAACACGGTAAGTAGTTCACAATTCCCAGAAGTGAGTGGGCATGTGTGTCGGGACATTAACAATTAATCATTTCTCATACATCACTTTGGGTCAAGGTGATAAATGCCTTAGTTCATGGGATTGGTCTAATCATGGACCAAATTATGAATATAGTGACCATGAGCTGTTTGTATGGTTCTGTTCTCTGCTAGTTTCTTTTGACCGAATACTATGAAATATCTCTATAATAATAACTGTGGTAAGAACGCGCGTTGTTCGGAGGTACATTCCATGTTGTCCACGGGGTCAATGACAAGGTTAGAGTTGGTCAAATTATTTCAATCCTAACAAATATGTTGAGTGTATCAGTTTTGGTTGAATCACTTGATTTGATTATTTAATATAGTTTTCTCTGAATTCAATATTTTGGTTTGACAGTGTCAACAAAATGATTAATTTTGAGATGTAGAGGCAGCAGCATCAAATGTTTCAATGCCCTGGGAATAGCCTCGCTGTTCCTAGAAATTTTCCAGTACAATTTCAAAACACACTCAACAATAAGGAAAAGGTGCCTTGGCCTGGAAAGAGCTAAGTATCAGGCCTTGGGTTATATTTATATAACACGTGATTACAACATCCTCCATTAACCGCCAAATTCTGTGCGCTTGCGATCACCATTCTCCGCTTACTGTGCAAGCGCCGAATTTCTGCGCTAGCTGTGTTAGCGAAGAATGCCTAGTAACGTGGAGTACGCACGCTCACAAGTAAAAATTCTCTGCTAACCCGTGAAATACACTTGACGTAAGCAAAGAATTCCCTGCTTCCATATGTGCTAATTCTTTGCTTACGGTAAGCAGAGCCATGAAATTGGGCCCTGGTCTGCTAGCCAAATGGCAGTCACAACAATGCCTTTCCCATTATTTGTGCCTTTATTTATTTGCTTCGCTTAATGGACTGTTTTCTTGTAAAGCACTGTGGTACCCAGTGTAACATCCAGTTCAGACAGGCGCTCTAGAGCCACGCTGAACCAAATTATTGAATGAGTAGATGGAAAATTTAAAGTCTGAAACAGTTAGGAGCGACGAAAGATCGACTGATTGCAGTCATTCGGTACGACTCTGGAGCGTCTTGGTTTCAGACCTCGATCTTGTCATGAGACAAACCTAATGTACATGTTACATTAAGTTCGCCGAAACCAAATTTATTTGGGTCGAGACTCGACCTAAAGTCGCTCCTAATCTATTTGGTTCCACATGACTCTGAAGCACCTGTCTGAACCGAGTGTAAAAGCGCACTGTAATTATTATTCTGATCACATGTACATGTATAGCACCATATGGTACATTGTAAGTAAAATATTAAACTGTTTGACTCTTGACCATGATGATATGCCTGAACCTATGTAAACATTTAATCAGATTCATAGTGCAGGCCAAGAGTCAAAACAAAACATGTAGTTGGAATTTGAAGAGTGGATGTGGTTAGGGTTAATAAAGGAATGAAAGTTTGTGTTTGTGTGAAACTCTGGTTTATCAAGTAATAAGTAAGTGAAACTGACTGGGTAATTAATTTTTTTTTTTTCAATTGGATTTAGGTTTGAAAAAAAATGTGATTGTTGTTTCATACAAATCAAAGAACATTATCAGTCGAATTAGCAGAGAAGCTTTCAATTTCATGTTGATCCTTGAGCTTGTGCTCCATAAAACAACTGCCATAATTCACTGAATCTTAAACTGAAATTACATTCAGTTTTTAAACAGGCTGAACTTCCTTTTCACCCAAAAGCACAAAAAATACACTGAACTTTTTAAGAAAACTTTATAAAACACACAATGATTTGGTTTCCTATAAAGCTCCTTCATAAAAAAAAATTATCATGCAAAGTTCTACTGCTATCATTTAATCCATTCTTGATTCAAGAATTATTGCTTAAATATCAATTGTCTACTGTTTGTCTGGGATTTGATACTTATAATACAATTCATCATGTATCACGTTTCATTTTAATGGAGATAAATGTCACCCTTGATCCTCCCGATGGTCATGGACTGAGGATTATGACATACCATTCCATCGGTTAAATCTTGGTAAATTTTGTTCACCTTCTTAATTAACATTTTGAATGTACTCAATGTTGAAAAACAAAGTGTCAAAACAATTTGCCAAATTTAAACACATATTTATACGGAGTTATGGTTATCAATTCGCAGCTACATGTAGCTTAATTTGCTAGCAGGGTTCATATGCTATTATTTTTTTTAAATTACGGTCATGAAAAAGTGGCTGTTAGATACAGTCCTTTTGTTTCCCCTATTTATATGCATGGTTAATGAGAAACAAGTAATCTACATTCATTGGCCTAATAATAATATTGTATGATTGGTTTGAAGTGCCTTGGGAGTGGGGGCTGTTAAGTGGTAGGCAAGGACCAAGGGCTTTCATGAAAAAATGTTTAACACTAACTTTGAAAAAAGATGTGTCCCATTTGCGCACATAAGAATTTAAGGTTAAGATACCATTTTTGTACTCCTAGAACTATGCTGTTCGTTCCGCTATCGTCTCCACGAACCTCAAACGTCATCATGTACAAAAACCTCTTCAAAACGTTTTGCCCTTCCATGTTTATGCACCTGGAAATTCTCTTTTGAAGACGGATCTCACCAAGAATATGGCTCTATGTGATCTTTGTTTGAAAATTTTGAATTGAAATATCTTTTAAAATTGTTATTTATTTCATCACCTAAAACACCCAGGTCAAGCTAAGAGGTAGGTTTTTACTAGGTGAACACATGGAGGTGATTTAAACTGCCGACCCGCCTGTAGGGAATGCGCCTCTATTTTTTAATCGGTGAGCTGAAGAAAACATGGGTCCTGACGTGTGGCCAAGGATTCAGGTTTCCTGTTCCTTGGCCACACAAGTGGGGCTATAGTCATGGTAGTAATTATAAGTTATATTCCTCCATGATTACACTGACACTTTATAGTATTAATTAAATTAGTACTATCTCATATCTGACTAGCAATTAGCATGGCATGCATGTGCACATACATAGGACTCAGGAGAATGGGTATACCTGTATTCCGTAATACTCAAATAAACTATTCAATACTCAAGACATAGATACATCATCATATTTATGATAGCATTGTTGCAATAAATGATGCACACAAGTGACATTATCATCTATTCTATATGTGATGCGGAAGCCTTAAGTTTAAGGAAGCATTCCATCAATCAACACGTTCGTTAACCATACAAAATAAGCACATGCCTGCTCGAGTTCCTTCTCCAACTCTGTTGCCCTGGCCACAATCGGTCCCCTCACGGCATATTCCATCACTTTGATGTGCGGATTCATCGTGTCCAACGTAAGCACTTTCGATCGCCTAGGCTGGCTGCCATTAATACCGCCTGCCATCATCCTTGCACCGTCAAGAAATGGTATACAGCCGGTCGGTAGTTTGGCTTGTGTCCGGACTGCTGCTTGTCCGAACGGTGATGATATAACACTGACAAGCCGGTTGGCATGAATGGCGCGCTGCATTTTTTGTGGTGGTGGCGCGATTTATTCTTAAGGATGCAGATGACGTTGATTTCACAGAATTGACACGACGGCCGTCTAGTACACGGATGTACACAGCTAGAGGTCACTGCGCACGTGATTAATAATAGCTAGTGGTAGAAAAACTTAAAAACTCCTGATAGTTCTCACTCAGTCCAACATTTGCACCATATTTGAGTAGTTAGTTAGACACAGTTTTACGTCCAAATGCAGCTTATCTGATCTAGGATATCTATACTTCTGTCGAAACAGCTTGTTGGGCTATTTTAGTGATCATAACATGACAAAATAATACAATACTTTCCACCGCTGGCGAACCAAATCATCAGCAAACTGCAGTGTATGCACGGAAACACGTAGAGAGGGCGCTGTGCTACTTATGCGGCTACGTTAGGTCATACCAATACACATAGGGTTAGTGTAAACTTAGGTACTTAATCAATCATAAATGATTAAGAATAAGATTTTCTTTAATAAAGTGTCAAAGTATACTATAAACAAATACATCAGCTCAAGGTAGAACTAACGATATTATGCTAAGCATTTATCATCGAAAAACGGGTTTTATTTGCGAAGGGAAAGTAAGTATTTACGACCTACCCTTCGTATAAAATGAAATATGCCAACTTCAGAAGTAAATCATCATCGGCGGCCGGAATTAACGCACACCAATTAAAACACAGTACACTGCATCAGCTGATTCTGTCCTTTAATTTACGTTGTTTACCCTAGTCCAAGTCTTTCTTCGGTATATAGCAATCAGGGGAAATGGATGAGGTCCATCAATGCTAGTGGCCCCGAAGACAACAGAGGGCGATACCGGACGCATGCCTGAGTGTGGGGTGTAGATTTGGGATCAATTCTATTCTTGCTGCACAATGGTGCTGAAACAGTGTCCAGATTGTGACCAACAGGTAAATTAACATAACATGATCATTGATACGCACATATACAGTGCACTTACTACAGTTCAAGTATGATGAACGTTCATCATACTTCATGCGATACGAAAGTCAAGCAAATTTTCTTGCGTCACAAACCTGGAAACATTTTGGGGTTGAAAACAAAATAACAATACCTCCATGGACAAATTTAGTATATCACTTTCAGGATTTGATTGAACCATGGGATGATGGAGGAACCTCCATGATTGAACCAACAATTCCCGGATTAACGTGCCGGAACTCTCCCTTTTGTTTTGCGGTACAGTCATTTGACCAGTTCGGGATCATTGACCAGTTCGGGATCACTTCAACTTTGCAACAACCCCCATAATTAAGTTACTTCTCACATTACCAATTTCTGTTGATACATGTGAAGAATAATGTAACACAAGATATTGTTGTGTGCTACTTGAGCGGCCGATAACTAAATGTTACAGATATACAGTAGACGACAGAAAGAGGAAGGCAGACACGTACTGTATACTGGGCTGTATTGGAATTTTATTGTATTATTCCTGGCTGATGGTTAGACGAAAGAAAACTGGATTGGGCCACATGGGCTAACCAGACTACCGAGAAAAGCAGAGAATGAACTAAGAATTAAACTATATAGACAATATATAGAGGATTGGTAAATCTTGGTCACTGACCGGATAATAGTGGTGGTCAGTGCAGGTCCATGGGGGTATCCAGTGGGCCTACCACATGGGTGATTTATGGGCTTGAGTGCATGGTCAAGGAAGTGGACGGAAGCTTGATAATTGGGGATAATGGGGTTAAGGTTGGAAGGAGGCTGTGTTTCTAATAGGGACAATTATTCTTAAAATAATTACTGGTGATGACAGCTAGATTCAGGGTTTACATTATTTCCATGTGGGGGAAGAAAATGTCCTCATTTTCAAAAATATCAAAAGTGAACAGAAAATACTGTTATTTAAGAAAAGTGGAGCGTCAAAGGTGGTTTTAACAACAAAATGGAGAATCCCAAAAGTGGCACAATACCAACTAATATTGACCGGGGGAATACTTGAATGGATGTACATTAATACAAGTGTGTGAACCAAGTAGAAAAGTGCACCGTTAAAATACGTTAAGTACAATACAAGGCATAGAAGCATAGGCAAATGAATCAAGAAACATTAAAAAGAAAGTATTATTATAATAATAATAATTATTATTAGTAGTAGTATTGTTATCATAATTATTTTTACCATTTAAGCAAATAACAATCAAAAGGGATGGGTGAATGTACCACCCGAAAAAAACAAGGTGGTAACTGCGTACACACTATGCAATAACAACGAGAAAATGTAATGGTAAATTAACAAGAATGCAAAATCTATTATTAGAAGGAGAACCGATGGGGCAGGGTGACAATTCTGCCACTGCGTGTGCGACAGAGAGGAGAGGGGGAGGGAAGAGGGGACAGGTGGGGCAGACGATGACGGAGGAGGGAGGGATGGAGTAGTAAGTGCACCGGGGGCATGTAGGGAAGCACTAGAGGGCGGGGTGTTGGTAGCAATCCCCGACCCGGGTCGACAGGAGACGTGTATGGCTTTAATCTATTGTAGTGGATTGTATAGGGCGTGGATTTAGGGTTATAAATATCAACAATGGAGTAGAGTACTGGCCTGTCATCATTAGAGGGGAGGCCTGACAGGACCTTGAACGGGCCTTTCCACCGAGGGGCAAGTTTGGTTCGAGATTTGGCAGGGTCATCGCGCCAAACTAGGTCACCAGGGTGAAAGGGGGAGAATTTCACACAGGCATCATAGCTGGATTTTTGAGAAGCACTAGAGTGGTCTTGATTGTCAGCGGCTAGGCTGAAAGCAGAGGAAAGTTTGGCTTTCAGTGCATCGGCATAGGAATGGGATGATGAGGAAGAGGTGGGGGAGGGGGATCCAATGAGAACGTGTGCAGGGAGTCTGGGCTCTCTGCCCGTAGCTAAATAGAATGGGGAATAGCCAGTTGATGAATGGACGGCAGAGTTGTATGCGAGTTGGACCTGAGGGAGAATGTTATCCCACTCAGCAGTGGGTGACGTTACTAAATATGTCGAAAGTTGGTCCTTCAAAATGCGGAAGGGGAGGGATGGAACTAGTGGGTGATGGGCATGATGGGGGAGACATGATAAAAATGCCTAGAACTTATAAACAATGTGTAAAAGCAAAAGTTATAATTATGTGCGGATAAACACAAACAGTCACAAGAGTGTCAAAAGTGAAAAAAAGTATGACGGCAATTTGGAAAAAGCAAAAACAATTACAAAATAATCGAGAAATAATCGATAAATCGGAACGCACTGTATGACAACTATATAAAAATTGTAACACTCTGGCTCTATAGCAGACTAGGAGAAAGAGAAAGTACTACATGTAGATGGATGTAAAATGAAAATGCACACAAGAGGAACCGTTTGGATATAGGACGGTAATACAGAAAGTTTTTACCAAAAAGGAATATGTAAATCAAAATACGTAAAAGGAGAAAAACTTGCTGTGGAAGGTGTCAGCTTGGGCTGCAGAGCGGTGGAGTGCTGAAGAGCGTGATGGCTACTGCAGGACAAGGAAAAGAGTTGAAGAACACGAAACTGTCCAATCCAAGAAGAAGGCGTTCCGGGAAGTCCGAAGAAATGAAGAGACAAACTTGTAGGTAATGTCTGAAGAAAAGAACAGAAACAGTAACACAGTGTGGAATCCGAAAAATAACAGCAGGAGTCCAGAAGATGCGGCGGCAGCAAATGAAGCAAACAAAGAAAACAAAAAGTCTGGAGTCAGGAACGAAGAACAGGAAACAGGACACTGAAAACTAGCAGGATGGGCTAACAATGTCAGCCTCAAAGTGGCGACGAAAACAGTCTAGGAGAGGAAGCGATGGTGGCAGGTAACTGAAGTGAAGAGTCATGTGACGGAGAGGGAACAAAAGTTCGCAGAAACTTGGAGAAATCCAGAGAGCGGGGGTAGTCCGGAGACAGGATAAAAGCAGAGACAGCACAGTCACTGGAAAAGGGGTATTGCAGCGAAGAAATTGTTATTCGTCAGCTATGCGGATTACGAAGTGCAAACGGTGCCAAGTCTATGAAGAACAGGAAGAAGAATGACGATACGAGAAGGGAGGAGACGCCTGGGCCCGGAAGAAAACTGAAGAATCGACTCGTAGTGAGAACACGTTTGGCGAAAAGAGTTCACTTCGATGGCTTGTGGCAGGCAAAAACCGCTGCTACCAAATGTAACACAAGATATTGTTGTGTGCTACTTGAGCGGCCGATAACTAAATGTTACAGATATACAGTAGACGACAGAAAGAGGAAGGCAGACACGTACTGTATACTGGGCTGTATTGGAATTTTATTGTATTATTCCTGGCTGATGGTTAGACGAAAGAAAACTGGATTGGGCCACATGGGCTAACCAGACTACCGAGAAAAGCAGAGAATGAACTAAGAATTAAACTATATAGACAATATATAGAGGATTGGTAAATCTTGGTCACTGACCGGATAATAGTGGTGGTCAGTGCAGGTCCATGGGGGTATCCAGTGGGCCTACCACATGGGTGATTTATGGGCTTGAGTGCATGGTCAAGGAAGTGGACGGAAGCTTGATAATTGGGGATAATGGGGTTAAGGTTGGAAGGAGGCTGTGTTTCTAATAGGGACAATTATTCTTAAAATAATTACTGGTGATGACAGCTAGATTCAGGGTTTACAATAACATGCAATAAACCAACAAACCCAAAATAAGGTTCCAAACTTCATCAACAAATAAATTATGGCCATTTTCTTGAAGTTTGTCTGCGACTTTGATCATTATTTTAAAAAATAATGTTGGTTGAAAAACGCTGTTAAAACTTCTCACCTTTAAAATTTGAACGCCAGGGCGAATAATATTTATGTTAAATGCTTAGAATGTGTAAAAAATATTTCAAGTAAATACTGAGCAGTCGTCTTGTTTTTTTGAGGAGACGAAATTACCGAAATCGTCTTTTGGGGGGCATCGTACCCTTGACCAGTTCGGGATCACTCACTACTCAGCATCTCTCATTGCGTCAAATGGTGCCGCACTCAGTGAGGTAAAATCTTACTGCTGCAGTCAAAAGTTTATTTGTTGCTTTTAAGATACATTTCTTCAACAAATTCTTGTAGGAATATTGTTTTTTTGTGAGAAAATAAAACTTGGAGGAGGAAATTGCGACTGTAAGAATAGATATTTGGGTCAATGTTGCTTTTAGGCGTGCTTCACCTTTTCATTTGCCTTTGCTGTTGTTTTGTGTTTTTGTTGCTGGATTTTTGCACTGCTGTTGAATACACTTGCATGAAATTCTCTGGAGAAAGGAAGTCCATGTCCATGCCAACACACTTGTGAAGTTTGTGTCCTTGAGAGACAGTTTTATGAATGGGAGTATTGGTTTGCAATAGAGGGCAAGCTACTGATTCAGAATAGAATCAACTGATCCTGAACTGGTCAAACAGGTGACAATACTTTTCTCAAAGCCTCTTCAAAAGTACTAATCTTTTTTTGTCAGTGGATACTTGGTGAGTTTTATAACATGTTTAGGTAAACTGATAAACTTTTTTGTTTAAAATGTCAAAGAGATTGCAACCAAAAACAATGTGAATTCAAAAAGGGATCCCGAACTGGTCAAATGACTGTACATATTAATTTGAAAATTGGGCTCTGCTTGGTTAGGATGGTGTACAGAAACTATCAAATTAACTGTTTTCTTTGCGCGTTTTGTATTTCGTTATTTTGGCGAGGACAGATGGCATACCATGCATACACCACGTAGGTGTGAACGCGCAGACAATGTATCACTATCAGTTTAAGGTAGCTGGTATGTGCAATCCAATCAACGTATTTCTATTTATGGTCCTGTTAATGTTCAAAGCGCATGATAGTCTGGTTCTTCAAAATATGCACAAATAGTTAATTATGTGTAAGATTAGGTGCCACGCAAAAGATGATTAGCCTAAAGAATGGCCCTTCTTGAGCATTCTAAAACTAACGGCGAAAGAAAAGTCACAAATTTCTGATGATTGTTACCATTTTTCTTTTTTAAAGGTATTTATTTATGGGAATAGTGTGGAAAGCTGGTCCTCGTGGTAATGACCTTTGTTGGTGGCTGGCCGCTGGCCTTCAGCTTGGTCCATTAACAGCAACCAGCCACCAACCCGGTCATTACCGCGTAGTGAAGAGCAGTTCCCCACACTGATATTCCCTCATTATTTATTACATCATTATCGTTATTAAGCAGTCGCAACTGAGATCCCATTCATAACAACTTGCCAGTCTTTATCCCTCATTATGTTTGGAAGGTCCTCCATATAATATTTTGTGTCTCTGTCAATCGCGTGAATGTAGATGAAAGGTCTATGTCCTCTTTATATAGCATGGAAGTCTCCTACATAATAGAGTACATCAGGTAAGATCTGGTCACAGCAGGTCATGACCAAGCTGTCTACACACTGAATTCAAGTCGTGGTGGCTGCCTCATCACAATATGGGTTCGAATCTCAGTCCCGGCACTTGTGTCCTTGAGCAAGACACTTAACTGTAATTGCTCCTCGGCGTTTATGTCCTAACTTATGGACTCTGCCAAGGAAGGAAGTAGAAGTAGCAGTGGTCTTCAGCGCGTTAGCAGTGGCCAGCAACGCATGCTCTACTTTGAGCAACAACGGCAAAGATGATGACCGCATTTAACCAAACTTTTCATTAATTGCAGGTACCAGTGGCGTGTAAGGCTTGTTATTGTGGCTATGAGTTCTTCCAGAGAAGGGTTTACCAAGCCAAACCAGACCCACCATCATCCGGTAATATTCCAGTCCAGTTATATTCCCAATATAACCTACTAAACTGAAATGTCCCATCCAATAGTGGCATCAGTCGTTCAGGCCTCAATATCAGTCTTGATTTGAAAAAGCGATATAAAGGCAAGTTTTAGTGTTGTTTGTAGAATTGCTCATTGGTTAAGATAAGACAAGGTGGCCAGGTACAGGCAAATAACATAAATTGGGTAGTGTCCCTGCACTGGCTTATACAACCAAACAACTAGAAAAAGAGAGCAACTCAACTTTAAGAACATGGTACAAAGGTACATGGTTAAACCATAAAGACTGTTGACTTTGGGGCTGTTCAAAGTTTGTAAGTTTTCCTGATTTCAGAGTGTTTTCAAAGATCTTACTTTGAAAGACATTAATTAACCATTTTAGGAAAGAAAAACGACAGCCCAATGTCCAAGTTTCTTATTTGAGGTGGTGTAGAGTCAGTTCAGAGGGGGTTCTTACACTACACAAAGAGGAGGCAGACATTCTTTGCTTAGGTTTTGTTCTTGTTTGTACGGTCACAGCCCTGCTGAAAGTGTGACATAATGGCACTGAAACCCACCCAACCCTACATAAGCTCGCACACACAGCAGAGTCCAGCATTCTCCAGAAGACGGTCAGAGCACACTGACCGAAACGTCGAGCTGAACAAACCGGCTCTTCTCAGAACCACCACTACTCACACAAAGAGATTTCTTACATGGTGTCACTGCAAACCTTACTTACTTAGTATTTTTCCACCATGCATAGCCTTAAGTCTTATCTGGCACTTGTCCTGTTCAGACGTAAGATGCATGCCACAGTACTGGCATGATCTGCTGTACGCACAAAGTTGGGGTATTTCTGGCTCCAAAGCTGGCGTACATTTGTGTGTGATTGTATCCCGTTCGAGGGCATTTCTTTTGACAGAAACTGATAACTCTAAAAACAAAACTTGAGACTTTGAAAGGCAAGTCCAATTTAAAGTTACTTTTTTTCCCGTGCATAGTTCTCCTCACGGAAAAGCAATGCTGTTTGGTAATTGTAGGAACCAGTTTGTGTGAAGTAGGCATGGCTTACATCACACTGTAGGATCCGGACACGGATTTGCATTCAGAATTAATCATTTGTTTTGATGTTTGTTGCCACAGAGACAAATAAGAACAGACGAACGGGTAGAGTGAAGAGGGAGAGGCCAGATTATTACAGTGCCAGTGAGTTTGAAACACAGCTGCGTCGGGTAAGTCACTCGGTCTTCAAACAATTTTTTTAACAAGGCATGCAACTTCTCAGCTGTATTTTTTCTAAAAGAAACCATGAAGTATACTGCACAAAGTTTTCTGTGCTAAAAACCATTTTTTTCTTCATTTATCTTAAAGTAACATATCTGGGTTTTTTTAACGCACTTATGTTAAGGTTTGTTGTGATGTTGAGAAAAAAATCAAAATCTGTGTTAATTGTCCTGATATTAAAATAAAATACAGAAAAACAAAGTGAGACAAAAATAATGCTATTCTTAAACAATTTTTAGTTGATCATTTGTTAGCTCTGAAAGTAAAAATCTACTGTAATCCAACAATCACTGTCGACCATTTTTTGCATGTGTTTCAAAAACTAAGGAGGTTGACTGACTATTTTGTGCTGTTACAAATAATGTATGAACTTCAAGTGAAAGAACAGATGTGTAATATGCATTGACAATTGGATTGACTTGGATTTACCCTTAGGCTCAGTTACTTTGGCAACATAAATTTTTTCTGAAGAAATGTTGAATTTGTATTTGCGCTCTTTCCAGTTGTCCAATAAGTCCGAACGATGTGGGAGCACAAGCTCTCTCCCTAAGAGCCCCAAGAAGAAACACAGAGGACGTCCAAGAAAGAAAGGAACACTGAATAAAAGCTCCAAGACAAAAGTCAAAGGGGAGAGTTCAAATGCAGGTCAGCTGAGTATAGACATAGACTGTTTAAAGTAAATAAGGTTATGCATGATTGGATGTATTTGGTGCTGTAGCAAGACCACTGCTTCCGCCTCTACTTTTGAAGCATTGCTGTTGAAGTCGGTGCTCAGTCAAAACTTCAACCAAAGATGCAAAATTCAGACTCCGCCACACTCAAAATAAACCTCTGGGCACCTCATATTGTTATATAAGTTGTCCAACTCCCTATTGACCCCTTGCACCGATATCGCATGCTGCTATTGTCTGCCATGCGCGTCATTTTTTGAATCAAATTACCCATGAAACATAATGGTAAGCGTGTAAACACTGCGTCGCCTAAAATATACACTTAACTGTATAACAACACGGAGACATCGGCCACGGCCTTCGTGGCCTGCGTGTAATTCCAGGCCTGCTGAGCTCTCAATGCTTCCAACAGATTCGATAAGACCAGACAAATTCCTCAAGCAAATGCAAAGAACTGTATCATGAAGTGAAGCCTCAACATGACAGACATGTTTGAAACTGCACCAGTGTAGTATCTTTCTAAACGTATCCTGGACAGACACACAAACCTGATGTCTCGAGATACAACCATTTTGAATGGACACTCTCGCTTGTGTGAATCTTGCCAGAATTGCTGTCATTATCAAACTGATTCACAGCATTTTTGCAACAAATTGAATAAATCTGAGTTCGTATATTCAAATATTATCAATGAAAAATAGTATTAGCTGTTGCAAACTGCTTACCAACCAAAAGGACCTATGGTATAAATGCAAACAAATAGTAAGTGGCCTGACGTTTCGACCCTAGCAGAGTCTTTCTGGAAGGCTAAATGATATCATTTACACTTGTACTATACTGACTGATTCTTACCTCCTCTGCATTCACCCAGATGCTAAGGATAACAAAGAGGAAGACATGTACTCCAACCTGTCTACAGAGAACTCGTTTGTTTACTGCGTCGTCCTAAATGAGATCAACCGTAAGCTTCAGAGTCAATGGAACGGCCCGGCAGACACCAATAACACCATGGTGGAAAATAAACAGTATGTCTTCACGGAAGGTGACACATAAATAATATTCCGGAGAGTGACGGTTAACTTTTTTTGCTCGTTGAGAGACTTTTTAGGCTGTGTGATACCAGTCAGTGGCAGATTGCAAAAACAACAACAAAAAACGGGTGAGAAAATACATTTGTGTTAAAGGATCATCTGGTTCCAGGTGTTTTTGTATGAGACAACGATGGGGACAACTAATTGGGTATCAAATTATATACACTTAAACATTGAGAAGGTGAATAATACAATGACATATAAGATTTGGGAGAACTCCTCAATCCTGCTTTGTGAGATATGTGCGAGGCGCCTCCTCCAAATACAAACTCAAAGAATATTTGATCACATTTGTCAGCCCTACCTACCTTATATCCTTCACCTTCATCATCCATCCTCCTGATTTCAGCCGATTTTGATGGGTTCAGTACAGCCTAGCCAAACCAACTCTACATAGAACAGACCCTGATAAAAACCAATCTTATCGCAGTACATAGGGTTGATGATGATACGGTGTCAGTTATTTGTAGATTTTGCAAGATTCCTAGGAGAAGAACAAAATGGTGGGATGACAAAGTTAAAGTTGCAATTAAGCTATTATACACAGAAATGCATGTACATGTATAATAAATAATAATACACAATTTTTATATAGCACTTCATCTACTGGCATCGCAAGGTGCTCATTATTTTACGATGAGCATAAAGATCTGTTTTTGAATTATGAGACCTAGCATAAGGATTAGAAGGTTCGGCGTGGCAATCTGCAGCCAACCGTACCAGAATCACCAGGGCAAACCCCTAACCTTAACAAAGTGTAAGTTGTTCTTTTACATGCATCACAAAACATATATGGTATCTACGGCTTTACGTCCAAGCCAGAGGACAAAGCCAGTAGGCCCCTGGTTTAGTGTCATGCTCAAGGACACGAGTGCCATGACCGGGAATCAAACCCACACTCTGACGACACCAAAGCTTGGGTCGGGTTCACTCGACCACCGGGGCACAACACTCCAAACGTGAAATGTAAATTATGTAAAAATGAAGACACATCTGTGAAAACCAACCTGTAAATTACATAGACATTATATAAAGTTTATATTTCAGCGGAAGAATGTAGAAGAGCAACCTCCTCAACTCAAGGATAACTGTGCTCTCCGAGACTGAAGTTCAACAAGTATAGTAAAAGTTGATTAAGTAATAACCCCATCAAGATTACAGGGTTCCAATCAGGATAGACTTATATCCCACAAGGGATAGTTCTGGGGGGACAATAAAATATGTGGCAGTCCAATAAAGAATTTCCTGATCAGAATCTTATTTTGTGAAAACTCATTTTTAATATAGCTTTTTGTTTTATGATGTGGTAATCATCAACTAAATATCCCAACAATACCCAGTTTGTCAGGGTTAGCTGGGATCGACATGGTGCCTAACACCTCCAACTAGTACAGTAGGCCTAAGTTTTTGCATTGATTAGGTTCATGAAGTTTGGCCAAACAAACTTCAAGTTTACCCCTATCAAGCTATTTTGTTTTGACAGTGAAGCATGGACGAATATATGAAGGCAGATGTAACAACATGTTGGGTTCTAATCAAGGTAGATTTTGTTTTCAAAATTGGGGTAGTTTACATAACAACTTAGCAATTTGGAGAATCTCAAGTATGAAGCAAATTAAGTCTATTGTTCTCTTGAGGAGATAGTATCATGTGACATACTTAATGATGTAAAGTGCCTTTATAATTAACTGTTTATTGAATGCTGTACAGTGTAAATATAGTAACTTTTTGTAATTAATGTTTATGCATGCTTCTCTATTCATTTAATAAACTACATGTACATAATAAACTAACATGTTTGTCTGAGTCAATTGTTTGTGTCTATAAACCTAATTGATTTGATTGTGTCTAACATTCACTTGTTTCCCACTCGACTGATACATAAAACACAGAAATTGTAAAACAATAAGTAATCATTTCCATTGTCCTAGGGAAATCTGTCCCTGCTGATTCTGTCCCTCATTGGGAAATTAACATTGGCTGGAGGAGGAGGATTCAAAAGAGGGCGCTATCAGAAGAAGTTTGTACACAGTTTGCCATATGGGGGGGGGACACAGCATCTCCTGCCAAACCATCAATATTACTAAAATAAACCTTCAGAAAAGGTGTAAACTAATTACATAAGTGCCAAAACATTAAAACACAGCCATTGTTTGTTGCATGGAAGTTGCGGACTAAACAGAGGTACAATTAGTTGTTTGCAAATTTTGCATATTTTCTCTAAAACTACAAAAATGCACTTTGTATAATCTAAACAGCGCCCTCTTGAGACATTGTTCCTTTTATGCTGGCGCGAGAGACTAGGCGCTGACTGGAACAGCTGATTCGCGCTCGGGGAGGGAAGGCTCGTTGTTCTGGCGGCCATACGCGGCACACGGCACGGGTACAAATTGTGTTATGACAATGGTGTTTTCCCAAGTAAGCACGCTTAAAGGCCCTCTCTTAGCTGTAGTTCGGCAGCCAGGGGAAAAAATTGGAGCACCGTACACGTGTCGCAGAGAACTACAATCGAATTATCTGGAACGTGAGCAGAAATTTAAACAATCGAAATCAGATTTGGAGGTTGGGATATTTAGTGGCGGTTTAACATCAAGTGAACTGTTGGGCTGGCTGCTTTGAGTTTCCTTTCTGCTTTGCGGGAGATAAAAGCAGAACCCTCTGGAAATGTGTCAATGTTATTAAAAGGACAATAATGAAGCCACATATGTATGATAAGTTTTTACTGGATAGTATTAGTATTATATGACGAGGCCATGGAGTGCACCGCTGGGCATTAGGTGGCCGGGTAATTTAATTTGTTGTTCGGGTACGAGGCTAGTGGCTTTTGCAACTTTAGTAAAAAATGAGAGCATTTTTCGAATAAGACTCAGTGACAAATAATGAATTTGAATAATGTTTCATCCACAACTTAACTCACTAGGGTAGAAAGAGCAGTCGCCGGAAAAGCAAGAGGGAAAATTGTCGCAAATAGCGAGGACTGAAGAATCTAATGCACAAGTGACAGTTTGTTTGTGTTTTTAGGAAGTTCAACCCCGTTTGTTTAGTAAACCGCCCATCCCCCACCCCACCCTACCCCGCCACACTTCATTTTGCCACTAACCAAACATCGAATGAGTGTAGGGTATATGGTAAAAGAAAATAAGATTAACAGGCCTGCGATTTATCCCTCCCCCTCCTCGCCCCGCCCACATAATGAAAAGTATCTACCATATGAGGGCGCTATTTTTCTGTCGTTAGAATGTATCTCTCCGTAGATGTATTTTGTATTGAACATTCTGGCGTGGCACTTGTAGGCTATTATACATTTATTTCAATGTTGCCACGATTAAATACATGTGTACATCGTTCAAGTGAATTAAGGTGCATGGTCACAAATATATAATGGCGAACCAGAAAAGTAGTAATAACACTAACAATTTACACGGAAGCTGGATAAATATTCAAAATAGAGGACAGCATTTAGGCCTCGGGGTGAAGCAAAGGCTTCTGTTCCCGTATCTACGGACAGACACTTCAACAAACAAACAAACATACCAACACTCCAACAGACTGAAAACACTGACTGATATTTAAACATGTAGGAACTAAGACAACAACATCTGCCGTATATACACCAAGCCGCCATATAACCATGGGTGGCTACCGATGTACAGTATAACGTTATACCTCATATCAATGCAGCATTATTGGTAGGAAGAAAACAATCATTATGTTCGATCCTCAAGTTTTCATTACTCCTAAATATTACATCCTTTAACCCATCCTTATCTCACATGGGAACATTTCCAGCAAATCTTTGATTCTCTTTTTTTCGCTCGATTTTTCTACGCGGAAGTTAACTCCGCGAATAACGCACGCTCGGGATGCACAGGGCACGGTTTAGGATGCGACTTAATTCCCTGGTTCCCGAAGTTTAAATAAACCGTGGTTTGTTGCACTATAGACCCATTAAGTGACAGTAAAACAAACTTTACTCAGTATACCCCATAAATTCAATCTATATATGGGCAGAGCATCATGAAGTTATTCAGTCAAAATGTATGGACCGATATAGGTTTGAAGTAATTCAAACGTGAGATACAAAACTAATTGTTACCAAAATCTAACAGGGTATCTGGGAAACAATAATAGTTGGGTTCTTTTACCCCTCTTTTTTCTGTGGGTTGTTGGGTTTTTGTTTGTGCGTGTATAAGAGTAGAGATACAGCCCCGAATCACCCGCTCCAGAAATGTATGAGGGCGTACACCAAACTCACGCCACTAGGCTTAGCTATGGTGCTGTGCAGATGTCTTCTGCCGTTTACTCAGAAATTATGATTACACCCTTTTACTATTCTTGTGCCATCGACAAGGAGAACAAGTTTGTGGGAAAAGGGCATAACCATCAAACACCAAGCCGCTATTAAACACTTTTCCACGCTAAGGATGCCATTCTCGGTTTGTTCAAATGCTATTATCCATTAACGTTAATAATGGAGCGATTTAACGTGCTAGATTGAATTATAGATGAAGAGTGATTGGTCATCTGGCCTGCCGTGCGGGGACCGACTATCAGTCTCTCTTTAATTATTTTTGGTCTCCTCAGAAAGCCCAGATATCAATAATTACTACACGAGTCCTTCTCTTAATGCATCAGCTGATGGCACGGATGCTACTGGACAGCCGTCACTAGTGATAAATCCACCCCTTTAGCCCCTGTAATGATGCCACGCTTGCTCCTCCAGTCTGATTATAATGTATCTCTTACATTCCCCTCAAGCTCGTTTCATCATTCATTCCCTCCCGCTGCGCATCATGGCCCACAATCGCCATACAAGAGGCATGCACTCACCCCCAATGCTTTAAAAGCTCCCCTGTATTCCTCTCCCGTGCCCCCATTAAACCCCATCCTTCATGCCAAGCATCCTCCTCACGGAGATCGTTCTGGATATTTCCTCTCTGTGTGCTCCCCAATTTAACCATGAACCATCATCACGTTAGAGCAGGCGCTTCACTCCCTCCCCACCTCAAACCGTGTGTTGCATTTTCACATTCCCTCGTGCATTAAGTGGGACAACCTTCATTGCCCCCTCCCCCACCAACACACCCCTGAACCCATCGTCACTCAGCAGGCGACATTTCGCTGCGTACCCCCCATTTCCTACCCTGCATTGCACCGGCATCTTTACCTATACCCACCTAATTCCCCAAACCGTCTCCCACGATGCTGCATGCATCATCATCATCTCCCCAACTCCCCTATACTCTAAGTGACTACATCCGTGATCACCCTCAAGTCGGATGAGGTGATGCTGCCATCCGAAATATTTTCGTCGCCAGTCAATCACTTTACTTTACACAAGAAGGCGTCATGTGCACCTGGTCAGGCCCTTTGCCGTGGTGTGGAAGCAAATTTTTTCAAGGGAGGAAATGCGATAGTCTGTCGGTGGGCCTAAGCTGAGATGAATTCGAAGAGATACGCGGCATTGGTCCGCATCAATGGATTGCCTGACCATTCATATAAAAGACGTTCTCGTAATAGGGGGATATCAAAAAGGTTTCGGTTAACATGGAGAGTTCGTTAATTGGGCAAATCTGGTGACTAGTCTGGCAAAAAAAAAAAATAAAAAATGGTCCAAATTGCACATACGGAGATTTCTTACCATAGTTGTCTCGTAACCCTCCGATCTGCGACCGCCGGGAGCATGGTAAAGGTAATGATGCGTCATTGTTTTTTGGGAGGAGAACTTTTAATTCCACCTCTAGTTGTTAATAACGGAACCTGTTGGGAAATACAAACAGGAAATTGAGTGGTCACAACAGGTTTTTTCCTGCCACGTTCGTGTAAAGTATCATCCATGATCGTTTCAATCGATGCCATCGAAAAACAATTGTGATTTTGGGGAACTTGTTTTCTCTGGAGGATTGGCACTGCTATGGACATCATGATCAGTGATTGAAACTAGGTTTTTTTCTTTTGATGTTTATCAATCACACCCAGACAAAAAGCTTGTAACACTGCCGTTGGATATCTAAGTGCTGTTTTGGACACGCCGTTTAAATAGTTCAAAATAATAACATGAACTTATTCAACTCTACTGCCAGGTTCGGTGTGTACTTTCTATGTATACATTATGAATGAGACGGGATGAATGAAGGTTTATTATTTCACTCCGGATTGAATACGGAAGATTGCAAAAGAGAAACGTAAAAACTAAAAGTGGAAACAAGATCTTTTGTAGTAACTTGGATAGGTACATCGTCCAAAATGTTGTACGTTCTGGTGTTCAATGTGGTTGCACAGAAAAGAGGGGAACCACTGGCACTTAATATGCAACCTTTGTCTATAAATGGACCCTACATCATTTTAATGGACCAATGATACTTATACAGCATGGATAGACCAAATGTTGGACCAAGACTGTGATCAAATGCATGATGCGTAACAATGTCACTGGTAAAAAAATAACCCTCGTATATGCCTGCATTATAAGAAATAACTGACGAGAAGTATCCCGCTATAATAATATAGGAAGAAAATAGGCTACACCGGAATACGCAGGGACACGTAAAAATAACCTGACAATACTTTCCCAGTATGTGAATTATCACGGTAGCCCAAAACAGACAACCAGTCAAATAGTTGACAATAAACGTCAACTTCTGCGATACGGCACTTATTCAAATTGACGTCAAAAGTATTGACGAGGGCCCCCATCACTTTAAAGCCACCATAAATAATTATGAAGTATACGCTGAAATTGTTACTGTAAAAATTAATGTTCAGACTTTAGCCTACATTAGTAAGACTGGGCTCACTTAGGCAGAGCATTATTTTATTACAGAACGTGAATTTCGCGACACTTTCTCCTCGCCGCGTGCACATGGGTGTATCATTATGGTTAGTGACGGTTGATTGGAGCGCTAGCGTGTCTGCGTTTCATTTCTGAAGATTTATTAGACCGAAAGGGACCCCACACGTGTCTACGTCTCCGAATGCCATTTTTATTAGGGGGAAAATATCAAATTCTGGTGCAATTTCCATCAGGGACAATGGGTCATTGATGAGGCATACGGCTACAAAAGAGCGTCTTTTGTTGGGACCGATGCAAAGAATCGATACCCGATAGACGATACAATACCGATGATATGTTTACCCACGATGGCATTGTGTCCCCCTACATTTTCGAAAATATCACTTTACCACCTCAATAACAGATGGAACGTGTGATACTATATAGACTCCGAGATCCCCCCTTCTCCATCCTTGTTGTGACCACAATCCCCAAAAGTGCAAGGTTCCCCCGGAAAGAAATACGCCACCAACAAAAAAAACCGATTCGAAATCGCAAGCTGACTTCGTTTTTCAGTCCAAGTCTCAAACAAGAAATGCGAAGATGGGGTAACAATTGCGCCGTATCGAATAAAGAGCAGTCGTGTGTGGTTACCGGGGAACGGTCTCAAGCAATGTCAGGAAAATCTTTAGAAATCCGTGAGTTTTTTTTTTTTCACAACCGGTCAATCTCAATTATAAGGGAAGAGGAAAGGAAGAAGATGAAGTGTTTTCACAGGAGGTATTTTTATCCTGAAAGGCTTGCGTATCACCTGGGGCATTTGGCGCGCTTGGTGGACAAATATCCGGCTCTCCATGTATTTTGTTCGGTATTGACGTTGTGCCGTGGAGAGCTTTCAGTGCGCATTTGCCTGGCGCATTCAGATGGACTTTTGTGTGTTCTTTGGGATTAAATAAGCAATGATGGCCACTGCGAATGAGAGATTCGGATAAGTGCTAGAGTCTTCATCAGTCGTGCAAATTTTCTTAAAAATCCGTGGAGCCATCCTGCTACACCTTTGCATGCTCGGGGCTTAATCTGCCATACAGAACAAGAGAAGGGAGGGGGAAAAAAGAAGAAAAAAAGGAGAGGAGATCACCGGCAAGTCTACAATGCTTATAAGGAAATTGAGCATTCCCAAGGGCTGCGATTTGATCCAATCAGTGGGTAGCAATGTGACGGATGGAACAATGTGAACGATTCTACCGACCATGATTGGTCAGTGAGACGCTCCTCGGGCTATACGTAATATCCGCCGATGTCAGAATACCAGTTCCGGTTTTATTACAGACGTATACTGAACCTTTTATTATGTTATTCATTTATCTTGGAAGTAACTTATTTAAAATATTTATACAACGGCAAAAATAGCAGCATCCAAACTCAGTTTTGGAGGACTGATTCTATTATAGACACACTACAAAATGCCATCAAATTTTCAAGAAATATTATTTTCGTAAAGCAGCGCCGTTGAAAACTGCGTCCCAATGGGTGCAATGCTTGTCATGAACGACTGCAGAGTGGTTATCTTTTATTCATAAAGCAACTTCTACAGTTACCAACTTGCAGATACAAATATGCAAAACGAATATGGTATTTTTTAATAAGACAGAACTTTTCAAGGCATAACGATTGGCTTTACATCACAGGCGTTTGTAAGAGCATCAAATGCTCTGTTTTCAACAAACCTTTGCGGCACTCGGCAACCAATCTGTGAAAGTTGCTCTCAAGGTGGTCATTCTTTTGAGAAAGACTAAATAACACGCAGTTTATAAATGTTTGTCAGTAATGTTATACACAGCATGTGCTTATTTTGAATTGGTAAATACAATTTTAAAAAAACCACACTTTTAAATACCCAATATTATTCACTATTAAAGAGTAATTTGTTATCATTGTAAACCAAATAGTTTTTAGTGCTTAGACTTTTTTGATTGTAGAGTAAAAACCGAAATGAAATGAAATGAACTGAATCAAGTTCTCGGGTGAAACTTGTTTTGTCGCACATGGAAGTTTTTCATACAGGACGATACCAAGATTATCATAAGAAGCTTCTAGATAAAAAAAAACAAACGTCCATGAGCTTTTCTAATTTTTTTCTTTCTCTCCAAGCATGTTCGATACCTTTAAGCCGAGATAATCATGTTTCGCACGCGGGCTCGCTCTTCAATTGTTTTCGTGTTTCAAGTTGTTTATCAGCGCCGTTGCATCTCTTTAACTGCACTATAGAGGGCCCTTTGGTGATACCGTACAACGTAACGGAGCTTATTTTGCGTCTAAAACTAGGTTATGATATCAAAAAATCACTGTATCCTCTGGGAAGAGGCTTTTTCGCTTCTCCCTCATGACTGTTTGACTTCGTGCTTGAGATGTACTTTAAGGGCTATACACTTAAAAGTGTGTAAACAAAATATTGTAAAAAAGATACCAAAATATTAGACGACGCCCACCTCTTCCACCTTTGTGCGAAAACTCCGTTTTGACTGCATGTTTACTTTTGCTTTCTTCCCCATTGTTTTAGCCCACAAACCAATACAAAATCGACGCTGTTCATAAGTTTCGGGGGGGGGGGGGCAGGCCCCAGCACCCAACGTTGGTACGATTATTGAAAGGGGGTATGTCTAGCAGACACGCCATTGTCGCACCCAACTTTGGAGTGGGTGATAGGGGCACAAGCATCCACGGGCCTAACAATGTGTACGCCTGTTTGGTCAAAACAAATATTAAGAGAGGGTGCATTATTTACCCAAAGGAGCACTAAGTTGTTGACAGAGCCGAAGAAGAAGAGGTTGTCATCCAGGGACAACCCGAAATGGCAACATGAGCCCACTCTCTCACGAAATTAATAAGGAATATATTCCTTCTCATCGGGCCCTTCTTACTGCGCATAATGTGTGTATCATACACTGATGCAATGCGCTGATGCATTGTATACTTGTGTATTATAAGCCAGTGACTTTCAAGGACAACGGCTGGCATGGTGAGTGAATTATACTTAACCCGACACTATTTTATAAGATTTTAGGTGTACTTTTCAATTTTAAAGCATTAATTTATTACCTTAGCGTAGAGACTTCAGATACGAACCATGATCAGCCCAACAGTCGTCGGTTTTCAAAAGCCGCGGCCAGGCGTAAGTAGTTCCAGCTCTCTATGTAGTATTCACAATAGTCATGCGCCACATCCTTAAAAGTAGTTCTGCAACGTTAAGAAAACAAGATCACGGGATTATTCATTTTCAAAGTACATTTACACATTCAGTAACGTTTTGTTGCTGTGAAAAAGCCTTACTAAAATGTGTAAATAAATAATCTGTCTATATTTTCTCAAACTCCAATTTTTACACATCAATAACAGCCCACTTAGAGCATAAATATTGGAACTCTGTTTTATAACTTGGAGTGAGAGCCTTTGCCAATTTAATTCAAAGTAGAATGAAAGTCAGGAATATTATTAGACAGTAATATAATTCTCTCAAACAGGGTATACTACTTTGCATTTAGCCCTAAACGGGGTATATTTATCACAGAGTCAGATTTCGGGTTATAATAAGTCTATACCCGTGATCCATGATCGGGCTGAGCTAGCTCTTAGCCGATTCAACTCTGCAGGACAAAGACCGATCGAGGGATAACCACATATCACAATCGGGGGATATTACGGGCACAGTTCGTGACATCTGTGTGTTTTTTCTGGTTGAGGAGATCAAGGAGTGATGCAATGTTGTACCTTGAGGATTTGGGCGGATGCTGCCGTAGATGAAGACGGATATGTGCGGGGGAGTATTAAAAACCAAAGGGACACTCGAAGACTGTGCTAAAACAAGTGCTTGAGAATGAGGTGTTAGGTGTCCTCCTCTGGCTGTAGTCTCTTGACATTGTATTCAATGTTCAGACTCCGGACTGTAACTCTCACTAAATCAAGGACGGGACTCTGACTTCGCCGAGATTGTCTTTTAAAGGGATAGCATCACTCGATTTGGGTAGAGTAAACGCATATCCATCGTCATGTTTTCAACAAAAAGTCCATACACTGAACCACAGAAAATGTCATCACATTTGACGGTAAAGTTCCTGTGAAACAACCGTCAGAAATTTTTGATGCCAGTTTGTTTTTGCACAATGTTCTTATTTCGATCACTACAATCGAAATAAACGTTGTGGGATGAGGGTCTTCAAATGCTATTCGTGACTTTAACAGTATCTCCGATGGACTGTTTCTCTTGAGGATTGGTACCTTCAAGATGGAATCTAATCGGTTCCCTCACCGACAATTACAAATCCAGCATGGGAGACTTTGAAACGATAGGTGGCAGCAGACTTACTGGGTCAATTGTTTACGTTTGAGCATGCGCACATTACTGATTTGCCGATTGTAGAGTCTGCTGCCATAAAGTATGCTGATTGATTGCTGAGTCCGAAAGCAAAGTTGTGCCAGAGCGCCACTTGTCAGGAAAATATTTTCCTCTGAAATGCTGCCATGTGTGCGAGAAGTCAAAATTGTTTCCCATAACACTCGGTCTCTTGTTTCACTTTTCTAAATCGGTCCAAGCATACAAATAACATGAACGTGCACAATATCCCTACTAAAACATATACATTTTATTAAACATTTTCTGCCCATCTTATTTGGTGTTTATTGCAAACCTGCAGGGGTCTGGAATGATCAACTTGCTCTTCAAAAATACAATGATGTATCCTACCGTACCTCTAAATGTGGTCGATATTGATTGATTTGTCCAGTAAGTATCAGCAGCGTTGTAGATGGAAAACATCCTGATGAGCAAAATATGGAACTGGAAACTCTTGATTTAATATTCAGAGATAAAGCAAAACCAACAACAGATTCGCCAGTTTGCGTATAGAAAAACAACAAAACAGGATGGATGCCAGGATACACACAATAACGGAGATACCAGTCTTTTCCCTGCATAATAATACCAACGTGGTGAAAAACAAATGTCAAAAGTGCTGCTACACCAAGAAAGATGTAAACATAACAATTGCGAGCAGTATATTGGAGGGAAGGCTTTCCGTTGGGAAAAATTGACACAGTCCTGGCTGTGTCAAGACGCAAACAGAAACCCGTTGTTTACTCGCCTTGATGTGGATCCAATCCGGGGTTTGATTCCAGCGCATCTGGGGACCGGCATAAACACGGCGAGGAGTGGTGCCCAGACTGTAAGGGAACACCACCCTTGTGAGTTGGATGAGGAATTACCAACCTCCCAACCTGTCTCCTGTGACGTCAAGGTGTCATGTCTATCGTTCAAAATGATGTCGCCGAGGACTAAAGGGCTTTATTCAGCATGGGACTATATTTGCTGGGCCGTGATTCGGGGGTGGAGGAGAAAACAAAAAAAGGAAGGCGAGATACCAATGCAAACAAAGTGAAGTGAGCTTGAAGCTGAATAATCACAGCAGCGAAGGCAAAGTTCTTTCTCTTTCATCAGAATGTAAGTCAGTCCATGATGTGAGATGGTTTCACATTGCTTGACTTGGAACTTATCGTAGAGGAGATCTTATGAGATAGGCGGCGATAGGACATCCGTTCTTAATGTACCGTATAATACAATCCTGAATATATGGCTTACGTACGTGGCCATCAATCTTATTGATACATGTCTGGTTCCGTAATCTAACTTTAAAACTAATTCTCTTCCATTAAATGGAATAACATGGATTGGTTTATCGATAGGAATGAAGTCAATCCCTTCCCATCGGGAATGTGAGGCGCTCCCTTTTTCGAATCCAAAGAGTGAATTTCATTCGTGACCGTTTTGATAAAACTTGCCATTTCTCTTTTGCGGGAGGTGGTTTAGCATATTTATGTTAAAAGCGTAAAATAGACACCCTCCTTTTATTGCCCATCCACTGGTTGCGCCCCTGGTGGTGGGACCATTTTCAGCCCTATTCCAAATGGGAGAACGTAAACAACTTTTGATGACACGATTTTCTGTAAAATCATCGAAACCTGACTTATTCTAACGAATGAAAATCCGTAAATTTAACACATGAACCCTTTGTGTGACGTTGTATGGACCTCTGAACTAGTTCAAACTTTGTACATGGCCCAATTCGAAAACAGAAGGATCCTTTGAGGACAATGACGATGTGTTTTTCAAAACACAGGCCATCGTCACGAGAGTATCTCGGCAAAAGCCCCCCCCCCACACACACACACCAGTGGCGTAACTAAGGGGGGAGGGCATGGGGGCACGGGGGGCACGTGCCCCCCCAATAATGTCAGTGCCCCCGGATACCCCCCCCCCCATTTGAAACCCGCCATTACATACATAACCAGTTTACAGTTTGTTTTACATTGAATCTATAACTGATTTACCAGCAGTGCCCCCTATAAAAAAAAATGGTACCCCCCTTGTACCCCCTAAAAAATTACCCTGTACGCCGCTGCACACACCCTCTCCCTCCAAAATGTACGGTCCTTTGTCTCCCATTTCCCTTTGAATAATTTCAAACTTGTTTTCTTACACTCTAAAAAAACCCAGGTCAGAATCGACTCGGATTCCGGGTTCCATGGTACCTGACCCATGTCCGGGCCAGTATGACCCCCAAAACTCTGTCAAACTGATGCAAAATCCGATTCAAAAGTCCAAAAGTTTCAACCAGTTTCCGGTCAGCCTAACCGACAAATGGGTCAAGCCCCCCGAGACCCAGAATCAGGGTCAATTATGACCTGGGAGTTTCTAGAGTGTAGCTTCCTATAACTATACCCAAATACAATCAGAAGTCGGTCATATAAATAGGTGGAGTGCTGTTATTGTTCGATTTCAGACTCACTTCATTGTTTGTGCTTGCAGAGGATGATAAAAAAAGGCTGAAATTTGAAGGGGAAAAGGGACAGCTGAATTGTAAAACGCGATAGGAGAATCTGATAAAAGATGAGCGTCCTTAGAAAAATAGAAGGATCAAAATGTGATGCAAAAAGCGTGCCTATAAATAATGCATTTTAATAGTTGTTCAGAGATTTTATCTCTTTGCTGTGCATATGAATGGCATTCAGGGCTTTAGGTCCCCCAAAAAATGTACGGAAATAGATGCACATAATAGTGCACACAACTTCACTTCACTCACATTCACAATGATTCAATGTGAATTTGGAGACGTTTCGGTTTTGTGCAATATCCAGTCTGATCATAATTGATGGCCGGTGGTAAAATCCGACACTTCGTAAACATCAAAACTTGTCTTTATCTTTCTCTGTTCGCTCACCAGATTAAAATCTCCATTATACGCGTGAGTCACTGCCTTGTCATGTCCCCCCCCCCCCAAAAAAAAATCAAAAAAAAATCGGCTTACACAAGCGACCCTTTTCTCAGTCCAAGATAGCCATAAAAACCTAGCATTGGTAATACCAAAAGATATTGCTATAGCGAGTGGATGATTATTTCCCTCCGTAAGATGGGTGTTTCAATCTAAAGAAGTGCTGACAACCTCGTAAATCTCAGAGCTAAAAACAAGCTTGTGAGTTTTCTTGTTAGGGCGGGAAAGCGATATCCCTTGTCATCTGCTCATTCTCGATGAGATTCGGGATGTGCACTGACATTACGTGACATCACGGACGCCATATGAGGCTCTTATCTTTGGCGCAATTTTTTCCAATTAAGCAGAAAACCGTGAGTAATTCATCGTCAGGCAGTTGACAGATCGTTGAATGATTCACGGTTACCCGTTTCGCTTTAGGTTTCGCCCACTTTTATTATTAAATGTTGCATAAATTATCACTAACTGAGTATAAGGAATTAAGAGACAGTGAACGGGTGTGCTACGGTATAAACTGAAAGCTATTTGAGTCGAGGTTGAATAGTTTAGTGAACAAGACCCAGCAACCGAGACAGCTCGTGGTTGAGGCCGTAAAATCGTACCCGTAGAGGGAGGTGTTTCAACCACTGAGCTGATGCTTTACAACATCACCGGCAGCACCCTGAAAAAAGGGACTCCATAATAATGATTAAGCAATTCTGTTTTGCTTGGGCTCTGATGGTTCAGCTTTAGCCATGGTTTGAAGACACATTTTATCTGGCCGTGCATCGATGAAAATAAAGACCCCCGCAGCCACTGTTTGGCTTCCAGACCTGTTTACAGCTAGACCCATTATATTAACTGAAGAATACACGAGACTGTGCATGAGGAAGAAAATTGATAGGATTTGGGACACGTTGTAAACAACACAGTCGACACAATCCAGCTTAAGAACCCCGAAACAACCCCTCCTCTCCGATCCCTAACACCATAGAAAAATAACACCCACGGACAGGACCCATCCAGAGCCTCTACGAGGCCCCGGGTCAAAACTCCGGCTCCCCAGGATACAGGGCACACAGGCTTCAGTGTCCTGATTTAATTCATTCGACTCGTTCCTTCGAACTGAGCCGCTGACCACAACAAGCTTTGACTTTTTCCCCCTTTTCTTTTAAGTTCTATTTTTAGTTAAAACGTATGACCAAAGGCTAACACAGGCAGAAATGGATTTGAAGCCATGCTGCTCAACAATCCTGAGGGGTTTTCAGTCATTTCCATCAATCATCGTGTGCCATGGAATATATATATATATATATATACAGGCCCAAATCCCCTGTATATAAAGGGGTTCCATCGGGTAGGGTTTTATATAGCGGAAGTTAAAACTATCGACCGTTCCAAGTTATTGCACTACAAATTTTAGCTCTTCACGGTTCCCAACTAATGAGTGACACTAATGCAGTGTTTGCTATCCGCACTATCGCCAGTATCCTCCCTGTTTTGTTTTGACTGAGAGTAATTTGCTAAGACCAAATCGATACAAATATGTCATCAAAACCACTCCTGGATTGATATAATGCACTCGATACAATGCACGACAGCTCGAGCCCGTGCCCATGTGGCGAGCTTATTACTTGGGCAGAAGGCATCGATAAATTCGTCCGGTTAACTGTGAGTCACGGAGCATTTACTATTATTAGAAGTCATGTCCTGGTGGCTCAGGAGGACTTGATTTTTCTGCTTTCGAATTCCAGATTTTCCCTCGGACACAGTCGTGACGAACGGCACAAGGGCAGATCAACTTCCGATGCTCTCGTTGTTTTACACGACTCGTTACCTCCTCTTCTCTTTTATTTTGCTCACGTCTTGCTCTTACCGTCCTTTCCTTTCCAGCCGACCACCCATTCGGTAATAACCCACTTCGCCTTTTAACTCTGCTCGCAATCCCTGGGTTGTGCTTCTTCATTAATTTATTCAAACTACATGCTAGCCCACCCGCTCATGTTGGATACTAAAGCTTGCATGGTGCCTTTAAAAACAAAGGACAGTAAAATGGTCAAACGGTTGAAACTACGGTAGTGGTTCGTTCTGTTCTCCCCTTCATCCACGGTGCTCCCATGCAAAACTTTCTGCGAAAGTTTAAAGGTGGCCTACATTGTTTAATTCATTGGGGGAGGGAGGGGGTACAGTCATGTCTCCTTTCAATAAAACACTCACAAAAAATAAACTGTGAGATTTTCATAGAGGTGGGCAGTCACATTCTGTGAAAATAGCACTTTGTGTTTTTTTGATGGGTTTGTTTGCACATTGCTATTACCTGAGTTTTTGCATATGAAATAAAAACATAAAAAACTGAATGCTGGAAGCATTTTTTGGGGCGTATTACAGAATATACATTTCAGACGGCTATATACTTTCAGATCAAACATTAGTACATTTATTTATTATCCAACTATATGCAATATTGGACACAATGTGATTCCATCTAAAATTCAAGCGAACGAAACATCAAGAAAGATCTTACCTATATGCAGCGCCCCCATCGGTGAATCCTTCTTCCCATCTGCCTGCGTTCATCCGATATCTGTAAATGGAAAAGAGGGTTCACGCAAGATTTACAACAAGTAAGTCAATTATCAACAGTTGAATATTTGTTTCAAGGCAGATTTTGTTGCTGTTGCAAGAGTTCCTTATATAGGACATCTTCAAATTAAATATTGGCAAAACTATAATAAAAGCTCTACGCCTAAGTCCTGCCATCACTCCTATGGTATAACCCATAACCTTACTTGCTTACGAAGCCACAAAATCTTTGATAAGATGAGCTTGAATCTGGAAGATGAATGTCCCGCCGGTGGTTTTGCTTTTGGCAAGAAAATGTAATTGTTTTGTCTTGTTGCTGTGTCTTCCCATCCCAAAGGGGGAGGACGATCGAGTTGCCCGTGGTGTCTGCAACTCTATAATTGGGGGCACCACGCAGCAAACTCACACTGCCAACTGGAGAGCGCAATAAAGTCCATTTTGAACAGTTTGTCTTTCAGATATCTTTACGATTGGAGGCACGCATTGCCTATAGCATGGAATAGTATTAGCTTGCTAATAATGTATATAATGAAACCATGAAATTGATTATAGTGGCGGTGCTTTTTCTTTGAAGTCTCAAGATCGGATGGAAAGTTCAATTCAAACCTTTTTCAAAACCAGCAGATATATTCATACTGCAGAATGAACAATGCGACAAAATATAATGAATACCTGTAAGTTAATTTAATTTCAAACGATAATTATATACTATAGAGAAATTATAACAAAAAAGTACTTGGGTGAGGAACGTTACTAATGGCATACGGTCACTGCGCTGTAACGGTTATTCCACACGATCGGACAGGTAGTTTTGTCCCCTGATCTCGTATATCGACGAAACTGATTTTAAACAGAAAGTCAAGTCAGTAAAAAGCAACTCCATGTTCAGTCACAAAAAAAAATTCAAATGGGCAGTTGTTTCACCAAACTATAGAACAGATGAAGCCTATGCGACAATGTGGTAAGCATTGGCGCAGCTCCAACCTGTCATGGCTGCCCTTAAATTAAGAAAAGCGAACACTATACTGTTCCTGGTAAATTTGTAAAACAAATTCCAGGAACTTTGTCACGAATTGATCAGCATCTCCAAAATGAGCTTTGACATTGTTGTAAGGCAATAATGATGAATCGAGCTTGTATCCAATAAAACAATTATGTCTCTCATGTATAATGGTAACCCTTTTTGTTTAAGATTGTTTTCATTGTATTGCCACTTCAATATCGAAGTCAAAGGTCAACAGATTAATGTAATAACGATGACTTGGTAAAAAAAAAACACCAAAACAACAACATCCCATTCAACAACACTGCCATGCTTAAAATGATGTATCACCATTTCTTGAAGGAGACAACTCGTGTTGATCCTCTAGGTTGCAATAAACACACCGTCCAATCAGTGTGGAAATTTCACCAAATTAGGTAGTCTCGCCTTTTTCAAACCCACACACCAAATGGATTACATTTTGTCATGATATTTTTGTTCACCTGCTTTGGATTGTATTTCAACCTATAGGTAATCCAAATCTTAGGGTGTTTGTGGAGGACACTGCATAGCAGTATTCCAAACGAAAATGATTCCTCAAGATAATTGGTAAAAATATCAAGTTTGCAGGAATCTAATTTTATGAAAACTAGCACATCATAAGTTATTCAATCCTTCAATACGAATCATGTAGACACCTTTAATAAGTAAGTCACAACCTAATGAGCTGACTGCATTTAAATAGCACCAGCATCGGCGAAACTAACGAGAAATATAATATTCATATTTCCTATTGATACAGATTGTCACTTCACACATTGTCATTTCCAAGGTAGCTTGCCAAGTTCGGCCCCTGATGTCTTGAGGTGATGCAATTAATGATAGCTCCCAGCTGTGACAGCTTCTATAATCCAAAATGAGTTGATTGGTATATCATTTATTTATCCTGCCCCGTATAAAAAACATTTACTTGAAATAGTTATTAAGATTTACAGCCCTTAGACGGACATTTAATCCACCGGTTTATCCCAGGACCCATCATGGAGAATTACCTCCATGCTCCAGCAGTCAGTAAAGGCATCAACATAACAAGTGATGGTGATGGCCGTTAGATTAAATAATTATGTTAACGATCTGAAGTTGTGTTTTATCATCCTCAATGAACATTTTTTTTAGTCAGGCAAGGCAAATTCTCACACAACTGGTTAGGATTTACTGCAACCGTGCAACGGTTCAGTTTTAGCTTAATCAACATTTAAGAAAAAAAGTGTTCACAATATCTGAGATTTTTTCCACTTGACTTTATACTTTCATATGGGGTGGGGGGGGGGGGCTCCAAAGTACGTACACTTGTAATGAAAGACATAAGCTAAGTAAGTTTTGAGATGTGTCTCTTTCTGCATACCAGACGTTGATTAATGACACTGACATCATCTGTAAGATTCTATGTTTTGTTTTGTTTTATTTGGCTGTGTACGCTATGTGCCTGTATAAATCCGGGCTTTGTGGCTATACAACACGTATACTGTCTCGAGTCACAGGTAGACCAATTACTGTTTAACCCGTAGATGCAACGACTTGCGATGGGGCAACAGTTATTTAAAAACGTGTATTTCATTTCTTGTTGTTGACGACGATGATACAGCGATGATACGACATGAGTTAATTAAGTATGAACTTGACGCCACAAGCTGTGCTTTGGCATTTGCACCATAGTGCCATTCCTCTAAATGTATTGCTGTCAAATGTAAACGTAAAGGCTTCTCTTCATCTTCTACCGTGTGCAATCATGTCATAATTTAAAGGACTAAATAAACTGAAACAATTTCACGCCACTTTCATTTCAACCTCATGATGGCATCCAAAAGCTATATGATTATCGCTTGTGATGCAATGGCGCCTCTGAAATGTTCAATAAAGGGGTCTTCTAATCAAAGTTCCACCCACATTAGACAATGTGAACGGTTATTGAGCATCTCAAAAATACGGAGGGATATCATCAGAGCAGAGGGGGTTATCAACCTCACTCCCAATCCTTCATCGACCCCTCTGGTGGGTTAGCGAAACCCAAACGCACAATCATTCCGCTGAAGGGAGTTGGGACTAGAGCCGTTTATTGAGAGAGTTGCGACAGCTTGCGATTAGAAGCCACTTTGTGTAAAAACAAAAAGACATGGGCGAATATGGGGTGCCAGACTAGTCTTCACATTGGGTTGTGCTCCCATAGGTCTCTATTATATTGAAAAGATCAATGTTTGTGCTGCTTTTGGACAGAAAATGGCGCCCAGCAACCAGGAGACCGAAGAAAACTTGTTCCTCTCAATTTACGGCTCATTGGGTTGTACATTACACAGACGTAATTGCCAAAGATTTTGAAAACCAAAAATCATGTAATTTGCTATCGTGCGAATAAGCCACCAAAGGCAGCAAATATTATTCCCCCCCCCCCTGTGCTGAAGCTTCCAGGAACGACGATAACGTATTCGAGGTGAAAAGGGTCATTCCAATACTACTTCATCGACTCCCGAAAACTAGAGGCCCGTGTTTCACATCTAAATTGACAGTCAGGTTCTGTGGAACCACCTTATAGACAAATTAATGTTAAAGCCAATGCTATGTGTCTGGTAAACTCCCATCAAACCGCAAAACCAAAAGCTTCTATCGAAATGATCGTCTTCTTGTAGGGATGATATGCCATTTTCTGGATTAAGACGCCGAAAATCAGCCAAGAAGCTACTCAGCTTCCGCCATTCCGTGCCTTGGGGCCTCGTGAAGTCTGCACCACAGGAGAGCGAGATATGTATCTCCACACAGACCCAACTTCTGTATGTTACAAAATCCGTACCCAACAAAGAGATCCACTTGAAAGATATTGGGATTGTAGATGAAACATCGTTAGGCGAAGAACAACATTGATTTATCAAGATTGCCTGAGGGTCTATAATGTACCTCATGACTCAAATTGCTGTTTCAAATTCTTGGCTATTTCATTAAATGAACATTAAGCCAGCGTTTGTCCAGTGCAAACCTAAGATAGATGCAGCGCTAACCTAACAAACCATCCTGATAGCCATTATTGCGAAACAAGTAAATTGAACACATAACATGGTCGAGGTTGTTTTGACAAATATTGACAACTCAAACTGAAATGCAAATGCCAACTAGCCACGAGAAATATAAGTGAGCGAAGTAGGCTACGCAAACGAGAGGTAGCCCAAAGCTACATCAAAACAGCCGTAAGAAAAGACTGCCGTCAACAATATTGACCGTTGAAAGTGAACACAATTATTAATGCGAATTATGGCACCGTTGACCATTCGATTCGAGAGAAACTTTACCGGTAACATTCTTTTTCTTTTCCATTCCGCAAACACTTTGTTTTATTTTGCTGGCCACGCGTTAAAGGCGACGATGCATCTTCAATGATGCAGTGAAGGTGATGCAGTGAGAAATGAAATGGCAAACGGCTGTTGAGAATCCCCGGGGAAGCTGACATTATCACAGCTTGCTGGATAATGACTTTGCTGTATGCAAAACTTTTTGTCAAACGCCTGTCGAGGTGGAACTAAGACCCACAGTCCGTCAAAACGAAGACGTTTATGTAATATTCGCCTGTGTCGGGAGTCTCTTAATGATGTCATTATTTTTAAGATATCTGTAGTGTAAAGTAAAAGTAGGCCATTTCCTCTCCTTTAGAATAAAAAAGAATGATAAAAAGTACGGTAAAGAAATCCCTCTATTCAGTTGTTGGTGGTTTTGAAAATAACCCAGGTGAGTGTAACAACTGCACGTTTATGTCAGTATGCTCTGATCATATTCAGGAGACTGAGCTATAGGTTAAAAAAATGGTGTTAAGAAAACAATGATTAATTCTGTTAGACATTTTGTTTCTTAACTTTTGAGGGTTTCCTGCATGCAGATGTATCGAATTGTTACCAAGAGTATTAAGGGATGGTAACTTTCCAAGCCGGAATTATTCCTTCAATGCGCTGGTATCATCCCTCGTTGTACCGACCAAACCCGTCACGAGCCCGGTTATTGGGTTTTCTTGCATGCATGTGGGTACTTTTCCTGTTCCCGTTGTTGTTAGTGATGTTGTTGTTGTTGTTGATGTTGGTGTTGCTGCTGCTGCTGCTGCTGTTGTTGTTGCTGCTGCTGTTGTTTTTGTTTTTGTTGTTCCTGCTGCTGCTGCTGTTGTTGTTGCTGTTGTTGTTGCTGTTGTTGTTGTTGTTGTTGTTGTTGTTGTTGTTGTTGTTGTTGTTGTTGTTGTTGTTGTTGCTGCTGCTGCTGCTGCTGCTGCTGCTGCTGCTGCCACCTGATGCTGCTGCTGCTTCTGCTGTTGGTGCTGCTGCTGCTGTTGTTGTGGTTGCTGTTGAGGTTTGCTTGTTGTTGTTTTTTACTTATATTTGTTTGTTTTCCTTGGGGAGGGTGAGTGAAATGCAATGACATTTTAAATCAGTATGCCATTTAAATCAAACTTTGGGATTGCTCCGAGGATTGCTCTGTATGTTTCCATCAAGTCGAGAAAAATAGCTGAATTCCTCAGCCCATAAAACCAGCTGCCATTTGCTGCTGCATGATTCTATCCTTTTGACAAGATCACCAGCTTCGGGCCAGTTCATGTGATAAAAAAACTGTACTGGCTCACCTCTAAAATCAATTCATTTCGCGCATGCGTTCATTCCATTTCAAGCGAAAGAAAATTGTCGTAGTCAATAGTTAATTCAAAATAACGACGGAGCATCAAATGGATATTGGGACTGCAGCAGAGAAGCTGAGCCAGGGCGTGAGGCAGATGAAATGAAACTCATTAAAGCCGGTGTGTATAAGCCGCCGAAGGGGACGGAAGGGGTCATGATACGGGCCCCCACCCTAATAACTATCCCGTAGGCTTTGGGTACATTATTGATTATGTCGGTACATCTGAAACATTCAAATCAACTTGCTTTTATGAAGGAATCTCATGAATGTAAATTTGTCAGCTTGTGGAAGGGGAAGGGTTTGTTCTCACCCCCCCCAATCCTTGCTTTTGCTGTGGCAATTGTCTCTCCCCTGCATTATTTGCAGTATATTTGCTCTATAGACAGACTCATTACGCCCCAGGTATCTTCGCTTCCCCGTCCCCGGGCACGGGTCGTGTTTTCCCTTTCCCCTGTCCTTTATTGTTTTCATTCGTGTATTGAGTAACCAGGTAGGGAACAAAATCGGCTTCACGTGACGCGAAAGATGAACACAAAATACCAAAATCACAAGGAGCAAGTGTCATGCATAGGAAAGCTGATGATGGAAAACAGAGGAGAGTTTCACAGGGGTGATCTTTTTTACCATGTGGATTGGATATCCCGTGTTTGTTTGTTTGTTTGTTGGTTTGTTTTTGTTTATATTGCTGTATACAGTGTTCTGTTTCCAGTACTGAGTGGTTGGTATACAATAATTTTACAGTTTGGTCTACATCTCCTAAGCTTTTAGATAACAGGCCTACGTCGTCTATTTCCATGTAAATGACGATTTGCGTTACTGAACATCTAGCCACTGAAAAATCGTCTACAAACTGTGTATTATACTTGGACTTGTTTCCCCGCCGTCGCTCACTTTAGTTCAATACATTTCCCCTATTCTCTTTCATTTCAGTGTTTGTTGATGTATTGATTTTGAAAGATAGTGGCGAGTACAGCAAGCCCCAAGGATCATGCTCCAACCGTCAGATGTTGCCATCTCCTGATATTTATAGTCAGACAGTAATGGTTTGACCGCAACTGGCCCCTCGTGTCCACCATTACCATGGACCTGTTGCAAGCAAAACGCGACGGCCGTTCATCACAGCAGTTCACTGCTTCGTGCTTGCATAGAGAATTCTCTATGGTGCTTGCAATGCAAGTTCAACGAGAAAACAAAACGGAATATTTCATTACATGTATTGCCTGTCTCGTTCTTCGTCGTACACAAGTCACAGGGACTGCTCTAATTAACAACTAAACTCCGTGTAAAGTTTTTAACTTACCAATTTCTTGCAGTTTTTACGTGCGCAATTGTTTCACACAGTCACACTTTGCGGCCATTTTGAAAATGTTTCATCGCGCCACTTTTTCTGCCAAAGAGGGCGTTTCGCATTAAATCGGACCACAATTTGCATAAAATTAATGCGGTAGTAATTTTGGATCACGATTGAACTTAACCTTTACTCCCCGGCACATCAGACAGGCTACCACCGCCACATATTTAAATACACATTATTATGCTGAAGATTACGCTATTAAATATTTTAATAATCCTTTGAAAATGCTTTGTTGCGAATCCCCACCCTGCCCCCTCGACACGCCAACAATATGAGCAACCCAACGTGCAAACTGTGCAGCCGTATGGTATATACTTGTTGGCCGCCACTGAGTGGACGCATTTTATCCACAGTCCGATCCGTAACGCATGTTACCTTATGCTACTTCCACTCTGTGATTCTAGCTTAAATTCACAGCTGCACCCCACCCCAATTGAAGCCAAAGTACAGGACGACAAAAAACTCGACAGACTTCACACGTTTGATACGGAAATGGCACAAACGCAACACAAAACATAACCGAAACAAATTTCACCCAGTAGGAATATTGACAAGACACTCTCGCTTATATATTCTTTACCTCTCCGTCCATTAAAAAACAACAGACATAATGCAGCATAGTAAATTATGAATAACACATAGGTTTTTTTTTATGAGCGCTTTCTATCATCTGGTAATTACAGACCGGCGCGCAACCGTCATAAAACCCTAGCAGCGTGTTCCGATAAATCACTCAAGAAAATGGCATCCAAGACCCGAAGGGTTTGGCAGCCTGTGGGCACCAATAAGCAGATTGTCTTGGCGCTAAGGATTATTAGCTAACTAAACATATTATCGAGACTATCTCTAGCTGGCGGTTTAGCGGCGAGAGGTATGTGGGTTTTTTTTGACGAAGGCATATGAGAGGAGAGACCCCCGCAGGTTTGGATTTTCACCTTTAATGGAGTCTACATAAATATAACTCTATTATAAAGAGTCTTATGAGTCCATCTTAACTAGACTTGGACGACAAGAGATGAGAGCCCGTTCGAGAGAGTTCCCGCCAAAAGGGAATGTAGAGTTTGAACGCACGATTCAATATTATGAGGACCCTTTGCGATTCAACAGTTACCCCACGACATGACTAAAAACGGAGGACTAAACCTATACTTCTATGCAACACTTCTTTATAACACGATAGTTTTTGCTATGTTTTATATATATATTTTTTATTAAATCAAATGGAAGGGTCTCATTTCGCAAGGGGTCGGAATTCTAAAAGAAAAAGAAAAAACTCTTTCTGCTCATGGGCAAGTGATTTTTAGTTTGTCACAGTCCCCTTTACCTCCTTTTTAAAGGTAATTTAATTTGGTGTTGAAAACCTTGTCAAGGTCCTGCATACATTTTCATATCGGGAACCAGAAGACTAGAAAAAAATTAACAATGTACCCTAGAATGGTTTTTATCTCGAACGTGTAAGTATGGCTGTTGCCATGCCAACTGGACAATACAAAATATATGTCAAAGACTGTCCCGTCTTGTAATTACGACGTCCAAGGTCCCTTTTTTAGCAGCAGTTGCTATGGGAACCTATCGTTTTTAAAGTGATTACTGTTAAAAATTCATGTTCGATGTCTGGAGGGAGTCGATGTTCATTTTGAAAGTCAGTTACTGTTAACCTAAGCGTGTGATTTCATAAGTCTAAACCACTGAGATATCAACCCTCACGCTGCATGCTGGTGATACCGCCATCACTAATGGTTCACTGTAATGCAGTGATTGGACACCAGTTATGATTGGTCATGCGTACTGCTTCTCCAAATGGACTTCCAGATTTAACTCACAAGTGTTTTGTATTCTTCAGTTTCGTTTTAGCGGGATTTAACATCAAGGTCTTTCCTCTCGACAAAACGTTGCCATAGTAACGGCAGACTTCAACTAATGACGGTTCGCAGGATTTTCCTCTGGAATATATCGCCCTTTTTTTATTATTATTTCAAGCGCTTGCTTCCCAGAAATGTAATTATTTCTTGACATTTGCATTCGAAGCAGGTTAACATCTCTTTATACACCAATGACCTTGTCTGGACAGTATCGTCCAGAGCGTCATTGTTTTATTTAGACGGTCGTTATCTCTTGCTCTCCCGGGTTCCTCTATGCAAATACAAGTTGAAGAAATGAAGAGTCTAACACTTTACAGGACCGAGAAATTGGTATTGCTTGATTGAATGTAATCCAACCGCATTGAGGTCATGGAAGTCTGCCACATTCAGCATCCATTGGGCTTCAATCTCCTAAATAAATACCGAGAAATATTCAGTCAAGCCCGATGGCACAGGGCGGTTGAATGCAATGAGTATTTCAGCATACTTTACATTGAAAAAAAAAAAGATTATAGGAAACACTGCTTTAAAGATAAAAAGTAAAGTAATGTTGGAGTTTTGTTTATTTCTGCGAAATGAGTTCAATCGAAAGCCCTCAAGGTTTTTTTTACTTTCCACTATGTAGAAATATTGAGTTTTAACAACAATAAGGTATCGTCGGTATAGACGAGTGAAATTGGAACCATTCGAACTTGGGAAAATGGTAGCGAAAAAAGTGGTATGGACTGTGACGAAAATAATAAACAAACAAACAAACAAACAAACAAACAAACAAACTTCAAAAACGCAAAGTTATTTGTTTGGTAGCCGGGGCGGGGCGAGTGGGGTGGTGGTTGGGGGGGGGGGTGAACAGCACCCTTCGTCACCCCCATTGCCAAGTATCTCGCGTGTTGGTCGGAGTTTGTGCTCTGTGTTTTATGGCATTGTATATGGCCTATAATATTGATAGTAAGAAGAACAGATGGAATATTGCCAGCCCCTGCACACTCCAGTTTAAAAAAATACATATCAGGCCTGCGTGCTCTACAAGTAGAGGTGACGAGAATGAAGACATTTATCAATACTTATACAAAAGCCACAGTCAGTGCACTGGCCTTCCATCAATATTCCCCCATGATCTCATCGTTGTCACTTTAGATAACATCAAAAACAGCACAAAAACCGTGGCAAGACAATAACTAACCATCTCACTGAAACTTCCAACATTTTTACAAAAGCACAAAGCAACTTCACATACCATGTTCATCTTTACAAACCGTGTCTTTGTTTTGGTATTTTTTTTTTCTCTTCTTTTTTTGTGGGGGTGGACCTTTATCCGAACTTTACAAATATGAAAACTCAAGCTCAGTGTATAGACAATTGTAGCAATCAAAATTGCTAAATCCATTGCTTAATTGAATCTCTTTCTTAAAATATAATATCTGTCAAATGGGTTTGTCCATATTTTATATCTGTCAAAACAAAGGGACTAAATTAGGCTTACTACAAACTCTACGAATTAATCTTGTGACTGTGGTAAATAACCCCTGTTTTGTTTTGCATGTTATGCACTTCAAGTAATTTTTCTTTCGTAATGAGGAAACAAGGTGAAATTAAGACGGACTTCATTTCAGTTTTTAGTGAGGTGGTTTGAAATTAAACCACTAGCTTTTCAAAAGTGATTATAGATCATAAAGAGAAAGTACATCGTTGGTTTTTGGAAGAGAAAATTAATTCCCATCCTATTGTTTCAAGAAACACACCATGACAAATATTACCAAGCTGTGACAAAACGGTTCAATGTTTCGCTCGGAATTTTATGTACTTATTTATTTACTGTGATGAAATCGCAATAAGCAACGGTGATTTTAGGGTGTCCAAACAAAATTGTCTTAAATCGACAATAATTTCAGGCGAAAATACTTCATTGGGGGATTTGCACTGGCATGAATTTCATAATCAGCCATCTTCCACGTATCACTGAGGTTGTTTTTGTCCCTTTTGCTTTTTTACACTGGACAAACTGGGGTGTTAAAATTGACACCATGGGTGTTTTCACATATAGATACCGAAGAGAGAATCAATATTCACATCTTAGGGTGTTAAAAATAGCACCAATGGGATAATTTTTGCCGAAATTTATGTTAATTTAACATCCTATAGTGTAAATTTTGATTCCTTTTTTGGGTATTTTGACAACACGTAGGGTGTCAATTTTAACACCCCAGCTTTTGCAGTGAACTATCCCAGACTGCATCTTTAAAGTATTTCATGGGAAACATAATTCACTTGAACAGAGTGTATCTGAGTCTACATAACTTCGTTGTCAACTATGATTGATTCTGATGACAATTTCCCATGTTCCAGCACCTCCCTGGGAACAGTTTCCATGGAAACATCCTTGCACTCAAAAGTGCACATATTAATCACACAAAAAACAACAGCAACTGTGTGTTTTTTTTCTTCATATAATTTATTAATTATTCAATGAACTGATGACAAATGTGGAAAGAGATACGGACTGACATTAATAATAAGAAATACAATGTTCAAGTCAATACAGTATAAATAATGGAATGAAAGTTATCATGAATAAATTAACTTAAAAAAAAAATCAATTAGTCGAGTATGTAGAATGGATTGCATGCATGCATATAATGTTAATCATATACAGTAAATGACAAATGATATATTTCGATAACTTTTCCCGCCCACCATGGTCTGACAGTAAAACAAAAAGGTATCAATTGACCCCTTTGCACTGATGTACACACCCCCCCCCCCCTTGGCAACTATCTACATGTGCCTATGTCCTACCATTATGGGAGTTAACTTGCATGTAAAAGTATAGTGCAAGTCTTACCACACACAGGAATGCCCGTTAACATTCCTGCATTTCTGAATAATATGCCAATTTACCTTTAATTGCAGTTAATATGCATTAGTTACAGATACTGGTTATTATACCAAATTTATCTGAAAACCGAATTATCGCTGCTGATATGAAAACATTTCTCACAATTAACCATACAGACAAACTGTTCTGTTGTATTATGCTGTAACATTACTGGAGCTTGAAGCATATCAACTGTACTGAAAGCTGCAGAATGCACTGCAATTTGCCAATTGGAAAAACTCTTTGTTCTGTAGTAACTACAAAGACTGCAGTTGGAGGACATGTCAGTCAAGAATCACTGTGATAACTGACACTCCATACTCTAGGTGTCTAAAAGCGGTTTAGAGCATCGAATTCAAGTTCTGGTGGTTAAGTCATTGGGGTGTGGGTTTGAATCCCGCTCATGACACTTGTGTCCTTGAGCAAGATGCTTTACTATAATTGCTTCTCTTCACCCAGGGGTATAAATGGGTACCTGCGAGGGTAGAGGGTGATATTGTGTTTGAAAAAGCCTTTGGGAGCACCACGGCAGCCCGGGGCTGTATGCTCCCCAGGGATCTGAGAAAGATTAAATGAGTGTTATTGGCCCAATGACCAGGGCACTAATGTAAAGCGCATTGATACGTTACTGTAAAATGCGCTATATAAGAACTAGTTTTTATTATTATTATTATACTCTATATGAATCTGTTGGCAAATCTAACTCATACTGCACAACAACATGTAGGCTGCAGTGTTCAACTATTAATCAGGGACCCAAATGCCGAGTGTTGCTGATTTTATGATGTGGCTAGTCTGCAGAGTGCGCATCTACCAAGTATGTTCTGTGAGAAATGACCAAGTAAGGATTGGTATCCAAGATTGTCCAGGAACACTCAAGGATGTCAAACAACTCCACAAGTACTCTGTCATACACCTGCGAGAATGCAAACCTTCAACAAATCATACAAAGTATGCCCCGGAGAGCAATAACCCCAAGGTCTTCAATCCCGTCTTGCACACAAGGACCAAATGCCAAGTTTTGCTCTCTGCATATACATGCACACTTACATGACTCAAAACACCCACTACCTCAAAATTATAAGAGTATGCAGAATATGTGTGGGAAGAGCAAGGACCTTCAAGTCAGTGCTCTTGCATTGCCCATGGTGCTAATACTGCCCCACTGCGGGGAGAAAACAGTAGCTTTTATTACCATGTACAATGTAGCGGCATCCATGGTCAATGCCGTTGACACTCTGTGATCAAGGCGAAGGCAGTCATGCTTGAACGGATCACAGCTGCTATCAAGTACCCATTTGTTGACTCAAGCAGGTTAGGCAATTCATTCCAGGGGAATTTGCTTCAAACTCCTAGCAGTCATATTTTGACAACATGGGTCAATCCTGATGGGGATCTTGGGCTATTCTGTATTCTGCCTGCCTAAATCCAGCAGACAGTATTTCTTTTTTTTTGACAAGGGCCCAAGGCTGTTTGGCAAAATCTGTCAATCATAGATCCATATTGAGTAGGCAGTTGGATCCTAAGTGAGTTTAATTTACTCAGCAGGGGGGAAAATTAGGGTTTTTTAAAACTGTAAAACAAAGTGTTTATTTCTAACATGGTGGTTTGCCAAGTTTCACACACTCTCAAAGGTAGGGTTTGGATGAAAATGGAAACATTCTGCAACCTCTGCAGAACTGAATGCCTTGGGTGTAGTATTGGAACCAGAGTGTTTGCAGTAAGGACCTTGGACCTTTTTTATTACCAGACAATCACATAAAAACCTGACAGAAGTGTGGACCACAACATACACATGAAAAGCAGTGCCACCACAACAACAGCAGTTTGCCACGCTATCAACTTCAGGGACCACCACAGACACAGTGGGCTTTAGAGGACTACACGTGGGACACTCAATTGAACATTATTACGATTCAGTTATACTGCTAAATTGTGCATGACATTCAGGTGGCATTTATACAGACACCCGGCAACACAACCTCGTGTATCTTAAACACTGCTAGTACAAAACCCTGTATGCTTCAATCTCAATACGTATGAACCAAAATCAGCATCGGAAGTTGGATCAAGACAGATCAGTATAATGCAATAAATAGAAAATAAAAAGAAATTGATTACTTCCAGAAAGTGTACAGAATGGACATAATCAACAGAGCCATCACTGTACTGGTCTGTATACTGGACTGGTCTGTATTCTGGATGTGGAATTTAAGATGATAACAACAGTATAGCATTTGTTAATACAAGTAGCACACAAGGTTGAGATTCGACATAGACTATAGACTCAGTGGATATTTCATATAGAAAGATATTACTTTAGCTATGAATTATGATATTAAAAATATTAAGGATCATCTCCACACACATGAATCAATGTAGGCATCTTGATGGTACAGCAGGAGACAATGAGTCGCTAAGCGGCAGCAGAAATATCAGAATTGTGCGCAAGCACAAACTACGTAAGAGTATATGGCATATCTGCTGCCACCTAGCGTCAGAAAGTCCCCCTTAAATAAGATCATAAATAAGTTATCATACAACTACAGTCCCTTAATATCTTTCTATGTAATACACATAATTTACACATTGTTAATTTAACTTAGTTAACTTTATATCGACAACACTTCCCTTTCCACAGTTCAACCAAAGGTTCTGCTTCAACCAATACAGTTAATATTACACTAAACATTTGGCAATCTAAATTCAATTTTCTCAATAAAATAATATGGCACCAAAACTAGCACCCCCCCCCCAAAAAAAAACCAACCCCCAAAAATCAAAATAGTTCTCCCCAGAACATCACAATTCCTGGTTTGCTTTCAGAGAAGCCAGGACTGACTTGCAAAGAATGTACAGGCCCAAATCAAACCACTATTTGACACATGCCACCGATATACTGTAAGGGTACTTGAAATACGAGTGCTGCTGGGGCAACACGAGTGAGTTACCGGGGGCCCCGTCTTGCGGACAGAACCTCAGTCCGGAGTTGCAGAGAAGATGACAAACATCTTGGGTGGGGTATCTTTTTACCGTCTCATCTTACCAATTGCTGTAACAAGACTCCGCAAGCGTAAAATTTAACTCTTTTCAAGTGACAGTTCTAAAAACAAATCCATTTTCTCCCCCGTCTAATGAACGGCAATTTGAATCTGAAATTTCACCAAAAAAGTTACCTATTGAGAGGAAATTGACACGGATGCCTGGAGTTGGCACCGGAGGCCTTCGATCCAGATATCAGAAACAAGTGGCAATAGTTGACACATGACATCACACATCAGAAAGTCAAAGGTCATAGTGTGTCAGGGTTCAAATGAGGCAGACACTTGGAGTGTTGTCTGTGAACACATAACGGCCAGACGTACACCAAATGGGGCTTACATAGAATGTATAATTTCCAACCGGTATATTGTTTAATTTGATATGTAAACTCAGATCGCCAGGGGCGTGGTTGTTAACAATCTCATTAACCATGCGAAGCGAAAAACCCTCAGCAGAGCAATTAGTTGGATCGGTAGCACTATCGCTGACAAAACACACACCCACAAGGACTTGGGGGAGGCTGAACAAAGTCACAAGGGCTTTCAACTTTGTGGTTTTTGTTCAGCCAACATTAGTTTGGACCCAAACTTGCTCCTCTCAACTCCGAGATCTATTTGCAGTCCTCCTCTTTTAGTGCAACCTCCGATCCGTTCCCGTCCCCATCTCGAAAGAGAAAACCTGTGAGCAAGAAAATCTCTTTGCCATGCCCCTTGTCGATGACATTAAGGCAGGGGCAGTGCACCATTCCTGGCTGCTGTTTTCGAGATGCTAACTGAATCAGGGCTTCTGGGAAGGTTAATTTTTCTCCCCGCACTTGAGTCAAAAACAGGAGGCCCTTCTTACAAATGAGGCATCAAAGTGTTATTGCATCTTGTCAGGTCTGTTACGTTTGAGCATTCTTGAAGAGTACTGCTCAGGAATATTAATTCCCAGGTCAGTGCACCTTCCCGATAGCAAACCAATGGATTCTATGGGCAAAGGTGGGCTCTAAACCCCATGCTCAGCCACTAAAAACGTTGAGGACAAATTCTGCATGAATTATTTCTCCCCATTTCCCCACTGCCTAACAGCCATGACTTAATATGATTTTGATGGGTAAAAAAACGAAAAAGAAAAAAAGAGTGAGGTGTGCGTGTCCTACTCAAAACCTGTCTTCTTGTTTTACAAGCTCAACCCAAACTCAAATAAACTGTGGCAATCATACAAAATTGTCCAAAGGGAATTAAGATTCATGAATGCAACATGTGAGACTCTACACGATAAGCCATTAGTGAATAATAATTTATATAGTTTACATACAGCACTAACTCCCACCCCCATAACTCACAATCCCATATAGTCCCAACCCAATCCCTTACCCTCCCCCATGCCCACATAAAAAAGATTTGGCAATGATCTGAAAGCACTGGGTGAGTTAACAGCATACAATAAATCTATGGGTGATCTAAAATGGATGCTTTACAAAACTTCAACAGACAGTGGTATCTTATTTCCATATTAATCTCAACAACATGCTTGGGGGACATACACCTTTGGGCAATCATTACTGAACTGTTTGAATCTAATTTGTTACTTTAAGTGATTACGAGTTTCAAACTGAAACCAACCACCGAAATTTAAAGCCGATATCATTGTACAAACTTCCTCAAGATACTGATGACATCAATAACAACACAGTAGGCCACATTCTCTAAGGAATGTATTTGAGCTCCTTAAAAATTACTGACATAATCACCCTACTCTGCTGCCATTCTAAATTGAAAGCCAAGAAATGTATGTTCCCATTTCAGGTAGTTGGGATCACTATCGGAAGCCATACATTACAAGCAATTCGGCCACAAAAAATGGCAGACAGAGGAGCTGCGTGATGAGTAAGCGAGGGCTATAGAGATTGCTCCCGATAGATGGCATCTTTACAGGCAACTTGGATTTTGGCTTTGAGCTGCATCAAGCGTCCTCATTTTTTTTTACTTAGCCGAGCGGTTTACTGTTCAATCATGCTAGGAATTTGATAAAACTCCTGCATTCCGCATGTGGCATTTACATGAAATGCAGACTGTGCGTTAAAAAATATTATATATCATTGCACGTAAAGATGACCAACTTTACACTCAAGTGGGAACTATCTTTATGCAACCCTAAAATGACTAAATTTGATATAAAGTATACATGCATGTGCAAAGCCTTCACCAAAAATGTACACATTATTTATGGCTTAGAATTACACAGTTGGCCAATTTCGGTTTACCCTTCATTAATGAAGGCCTACCTGTAGTTGCATGTAAAACCACATTGGTGAAAGGCAAATCAAAGTGTAAACATTCAAATTGCCAACGCAAAAAAATTACATCATTCATTTCACAGAGACTCTTTGCATACTACTCTGCAAACTAGGTCAGCAGAACAGGGCCACCAGCCCAAAATGTCACCTGGTTTTGTTAAAGAAAAGTTCCTCACAAAGGTTTGCTTTGAGAAGTTTTGAAGTTGTAAAGCAGCAGTAATTACAGTTCATTGAAAACGGGGCTGGATTGAAGTTAACATTTCTTGGGATACAGCTATGACAACCAAAATCACTTCACTCTACAGTCTAACTGAGAGTTTATTCTTTAGATTCCAGTTTCATAGAGCTGCTTAAGAAGAAAACTTTGCTGACTAATTTTGTGCTTAGCAAAAAATAATGGGATACCAGTCAGAAATGGTGTATGTGACATGTTATTTTGGCTGGTAACCTTATTCTGGTAAGTATAATTTAGTTGGGCTTACCTACTTTTTGTGCTTAAGCAGCTCTATGAAATTGGGCCCCTGAGAACAAGTTCTGGGTCATCTCTTTGACAGTCACCCGCCCACAGAGCCCATATTTGCTCCCAAAAATTGCTGGTCTCAAAACATTTTGATTAGAAAAAGTGTTGATTTCCCACCGTAAGTGTCATGAGATATGTTAATGAAACACATGACCACATTTTTTGCCAAGCAACTGTATAAAAATTCCGGTACGTTCTAGGCTCAACAGAATGTTCCCACATGCCCACAATTCTTTGGACCGCCAGAATATTCCTCTAGACTGCATCACTGCGCCGAAGTACAGCAGCAATCCTACTTGGCCGTGAATACGTGCATTATCATTTTGAGCATTCCAATGGAACGTTCCAGCGATCCAATGGAACGGTCCAACAGAACGGTCCATGAGCACGTGCTGGACTACTTATCCGATACAATAGACCATTATCATGCTGCCACCATCTTGGTCATGTTCCTTGTATCTAATCACGGTATTGAATGCTAATATTCATTGTACAATATAGGAACCAGACTATTTCTCCTTCCAGCCTCAGTTTGGTTGCATTGATTTGAATGGGAGAAAATCAAGATGGCCGCACCATGATAAAGGTGTATTAGAACGTTCCAACCTATCCAACTTTTGCGACGCTCCCTTAGTATCACCTGCTTAGCAGTTTCATAAATTTTAACAACCCTTGTCTGTGAACTTCTCTAACATTACAACTCTTCTTCATAACGTTGTTCTATACACTGATAATATTTCTTTACACAATGCTGTGTTTCAATGTACAAGCATTTCATAATTTACTTTGTACACTATACGTATGTTAAGCAAAAACTCTATGGAGGCACAATGCAGTGGTGATAATACATGTATACTGTACATTGTTTGGGTTGGTTAGCACATTCAGCTAGCAACAGTTCTGATTCACAATAGAATTATAAATAATTAATGTTAGGAGTAGATTGTAAACTACTATTGTTTTGTACACAAATATACACAGGCTAAGTTACACATTTAACATCACTGTACACAAAAGAGTTTAGTATGGTTTCAGATAGCGAGACAATAACAGCGCAACATTTTGCCGCAACTTTGTCAACTTGCCGCACATCAAAACTGCTTGTTTGATTGATTCAGATATCTCTTCTCCAGTAGTTCATGTAACATGCTTTACCCAATTAGTTTCTTTCATTATAAGGTATAACTATTGTACAAATCCAGTAATGCATGAGAAACTTAGACTAAGAGACATTGATGTTTTTTGAAAATCTTTCTAGACACAGTACTTTTTTCCTGATTCAAATTTAATGGATTTGAGAAACAACAAATAATTGAAAACATTTGTTTGTTTATGAAGCACTGACAATCTTCTCTTAATATTAGCCTTGGTTCAAGACGTTACCTAGCACATAATTGGCTGCAGACAAATGAAATTATCATTTGAGATTCACAGCTTCTAAGCGAGACACAGATGTTCCAGCATAAGCTAGATTTCATTTTCCCAGATATCAAACAGACTTTCCATGCTGGCCTTTGTGTGGAGAGAACTGTTTAAACAGACCATCCAATCCAACACAAAATTACCACGACACACACATTTTTTCCCCAAACAAATTGAGCTACAACGGAAACATCTGCGCCAAATTATGTGTAATTTTTTTAAGAGACAGCTGAAGTCAACGGCAATACAGTGTTATACACATACATGAACATGTATATGAACAGTATGTTAAAATACATGTACATAATGTACTGTACAATGCCCTGTCAGTGATATACGTCTGAAAGCCAAGCCCATGGGAATGTTTGAATCATTGTAGTTCAGTTCCAGACTCATAATCAATTACTCTTAACCCCTAATAAGCATTAGGAAGACCCCTTCTCCCTCAGAAGCCCCCAACTGCCTCATTTAAAGTACCGAATCAATCAAGCTCAGGCGTAACCAGGGAATGGATTTTGAGCAATTTATAGAGGTATGAATATCAGTTAACCGTTTTCTCAGCAGTTTACGGCACAATGTCATTATGTAAGCTAGTTTCCAAATGTTTACGCACCACTGTGTTAAGGATCAATACTCTTTACAAAAATAACACCGTCTCTCATCAAAGGTGCACTGTCAGACAGACGGCATTTTGTCAACGCCAATCACGCTCAGTGTCAAAATAATCAGAAGATAGCTCTTCTCGTTTACCACAGATTTCTCACGGGGCAGCCTCTCTTTCTATTTACACGCATAATGTACAAAAACAAAAACAAAGTGGGGACTGAGACCGTTTTACAAGTTACGCCTCATACATTACGCCTACACCATACATATGTAATGCACAAGTGACAGCATCAGAGCCACAACTGTTATCTGTTATATCATTATTTTTTTTCAACAAGAATTTTCATTTTCTTTCAATTTAGTGGTACCACAGCCTTCGCTTTGAGCTTGAGGGCAAGGACAAAGTTAAATACAAAATAGACTTGAGCAGTACTTTTCAAAAATAACATTTAGACTTTTCTTTACTCACGCATGTATGAAACAGTGAAGAGTGACTAAAAACACATTTGGAGTGAGTTCACAAATACGGTATCATGCACATCTACAAAGGGGGCAATTTCATGGTTACTTTCACTTTTCATTGACCACAGAAATCAGACTTTCCTGACTTTTGACAAAGTGAGAATTGTTTTCAACTAAAGAAAACCTCCCCGTAACCTCCCCAGGTTTTCAATTAATTTCATGGTTCAGTGTTGTGTGAGTAACTATGGAATCGCTCAATTGATTTTAATTAATTTGTGGAATAAAAATACGTTACAATCCGAGATAAAACTGACATTTGAGAAGAATAAACAGAACATTTATACAAACTGGAATAAAAGATGAAATATGTACACTGTGTTTCTGGTGATAAAAGCTTGGATTACAAATCAACCCACTGTTTACGAAATATGTACAAAATACTCATTATGCTTTACTGGAAACTTGTGGTAGAAATTGCACAACCGGAAAATACATTGAAAATGAGATTGGTGAAAAATTGTGAAAAACACTGTGGAGTAAATATGATGGAGTAAGGGAATTGCCGCAACAATAGGCACCTTGGATTTGAAAATAAGATATGATTTACTTGACATGAGTTAAACTGTTGGGTGGCTGCCTCTGTCTAGTTCAGACACACAGCATCCATCTGTCCGATTTCCAGACTATGTAAATGGTGAGGATAATGCTAATACTCATTTTACAAAACGGGCTCTGACTATTTCCCTCCAAGCCTCTGTTTAGATGAATAAAAGTACAAAAGGGGCACACACACACACAAAATGGACGCATCCCAACCATAATCTCCCCGCTGAGGCCAGCTGCATAATGTCAAAGGTCACGGTGAATAATTTACTTGTCAGCGCCTTAATGCAAATTCGTTTACAACACGATTAATTTGAGAAGTGAGGAATGCTTGAGATAGTGATAGAGTGTCAAAACTGGAGACGTAGAGTCATGCACAACACTTCAGCTTGTGAAAAGGGACACACTGCGCAACTTAAAGGAACAGCACAACATCTGTTTCGGGAAACGGCCATTCATTTCTAGCTTCTAACCATGAGACTATCATTCTCATCCTCTCTCAGTCTCATCCTCTTTGGCTCAGAGGCTTCTGAAATTCATCAAAACCCACCAGTGTATGGTAACTCAACACCTGGTTTGTTAATCCTTCACTATAATTATCCGTCTTGTTCCCCCACGCCAAGTCCAGAGTACTGACGGTCTGATGGCTGAGCATCCACCAAATCTAGAAGGCTTTAGGGGGGTTTGCAGTGATGATCCATGACATTTGTTTGCCGGTAACATATTTGTTGTACTTTAGAATAAGAACTTCAGTAGTTATTTCTATTGAACCATAATTTCTAATTGCAAACATATCAACTTCTCTGAATTGTGTCCTTCCAATAAAAACCAAACACAAGTGAAATGTAGAATATTGACGGACACCCCTCTCCACAACACAATCTTTTTAAAAGAGGTTAAAAAAGAAAATGCTGATATTTATGAGCTAATGTGACAGAAATAACCAGCCTTCATTTCACTTCGAAGAGTAGACTTTTGGGGATGCTATGTGGAAGCAGGCGTACCAGGTAAAATGGATACTTTGTTATAGGCAAAGTAACGCGTTCTCTAAACTATGCATACAATGGGAAACAAAAATTACCCTTGATATGTCATCGTGAGTTTTCCCATTGTGATATCTGTTTATGAAGCTGATGTTCCCCATGTTGAACTGTTCCTTTAACGACCCTGTGCATGATCATTACACTTGAGGCCATTCTGAGCCATGAGATCCGCTATGCCAAAGTGTTCCCAGGACTTTCACGTTTTTTTTGTGTTTTTGTGTGCGTGTTTTTTCCCCCTCTCTTTCTGAGGGGGTTTTGGGTGGTTTAATTAGTCAAAGTGCACTTCACCTTGTACAGAATGGCGACCCTTTATGTTGTAAATTCCTGACGTATCTCGGAGCATTTTTAAGAGGATTTCAACAATCCTTGATGCGTGAAAGAATTAAAATTTCCGGCGTGTGGCATTTCTACACTCATGTGTCTATTGTATGGACATATGTACACGTGCATAATACGACGTGATTAGATGAACTGAGGCGTGGAATTTTGTAAGAACGCCCTGACATTGAGAGAGGCTGATAAATATTGCCATCAAGTTTAGAGTAATCTTCTCATAAGTACTGGAATTGTACGTCAGTGAACATTTTGCAAGGTACAGCGTAGGCGGAAAAGCTAAGTAAACTTCAGATATTTTCAGGCTCCAAAGTATCTCCAAACAGCAATAACCCTACCATAAGGTGCAGCACGTACTTATACATACACTGTTTCTCTCCCATAAAAACTGGCAATTCGCATAATATTTTCAGTTATAATTTTTTCTCCTGAATTTCTTTCTACCCCAAACATTCCTTGGATAGCTACAGATAACAGAACAAACCCTGTCGTACTTCCTCCGGAAGAAACACCGAGCACAGTTTCCATGAAAGGATTACTTGGTGCAAAGCCGACAAGTCTGCAAGGTTTTCTTTGGACAGCTCTTTAAATCAACCTTGATCCCATTAAAAAGAGGTCGCGATCTCTGAGATAATACCTCTGGGGAGAAGGTTATTATCTGCGCTTCTTTCCTTGACTGATGCTGTGATGAGATTACCGAGGTTTAAAAGGGTCTTCTTGCCCACAATCTCATTATTAACTACAACAGAGATAGTATTGATAAAGCAAATTGTGTATCAACGACACTAATTTACACTTCAACTCCTTATCAGGAATTTACTACTTTTTCAGCGGGGAAGAAAACTCATTCCACTCCCGCAGTTTTTAAACCTGTAAAAAATCATCAAAAATTGCTTCCCCCCCCCCACACCATAAACCAATTCAATATTTACTTTTACTGTGTATAAGTGAGCCTATTTTCTCAAGGACTGAACTGTTAGCGGCAATATTTTACTTGGTGATTGTGTCTTGAAAGTCAGGTTTGCCTTCTCCGCTTTTGAAATATTTATTTGATTATTTTGATCTCAGGTTCATTTTAAAGTACCGCCGCCTTGGTTAACCTTGTTTTTGTTTAGACACATTTTTGTTTCTACGATCAGAGGCTGAGAGGAAAACAGTCTGGCCTATTTTTGTTAGTAGTTAGAACCCGTAGTCAGGGATGTTACATCACACAGGGAACTAGACAAAGATGGTGTGACAAGCATGGTCTGTTGTCTCTTTAACAACAGTCCATGGCATTCAATATAACAATCCTTGATGGAGATTTGGGATGTAGAGATTACAATCTGTTAGAGAGGGAATTGTCCTGTAGATAGCCACACAAGTAATTGACAACTGTGTACATGACTGTGTCTCATCCTTGACTTCCACTATCAAATTATTCATACAAGTTATTCAATTTCACAGCCCTGAAGAATTTTCAAATTTTCTGATCGGGAATATTGCAGCGCATGTGAACAATTGTTAGACATGTTTAAATAATACTCTTTCTTCTGAAAGGATATTATACACTTTGTGTCCATATAAGGGAATTCGTTAAAACTGTTGAGATTTGTACAAAAAAATATTAATGTTGTAAAAAGCTCACATTACCTATTTTAAAATGCTTTCGAACAAGTACAGTGCATGTGTATTATAATGCTTTCTAGACTGTCCAAAAAGGAATAATGTACCTAAGTATTACTGGAAAATGACAGAATTTCATTACAAAATAGTTTACAGGAATAAGGTGCAGATACCAAATTTACACCATGACTGCGTTCAGATTACATATTTAAACAATTTGATTCTAATATCTGCCAGTTTTAAAATTTGTAGATATTCATTTCCTCAGCAAAAGAGAAACCCACAAGTTTATGAAATCTCTGTGGCTCAAGTGTTTACACGAAGAAAGGTCGTTCAAAATCTGATCTTCACTTCTCAAAACATTGAACCGTCGGAACAGTAATTCAACGTGTTTATAAGATGACCTTTGATTTAAGAAACCGGCTGCTTGTGATTTAATTGTTGTTTACCAAAGACGTCTGCTGATTGGCTGTGCATGGATGACTTGGCACCTCTAAACTTGATTGGCCAAATTAGTCATGTGACCTTCAGCATGGAGGGAATAAAGTCCTGCATTATTAGATCCAGGTTGCGTACGCGTGGGACCCGTTGTACTTCTTTGTGTTGGTAACTTGGCAAGCAAGTTCTGTGAGTGTATTTTACATATTGTAAATTCAGGGTCCTTAACACTTTACCGTGCATACCTGTGATGCACTTACTTGTTGAAATTGAATGGGTCCTGAATGAGCTGATTGTCTGCATAGACTTGAAAGTAGTTCTTCATGAGACATTCAACTGCAACCACTGTGTTTCGCTCCTACTAACTACAAACAAATCCCAACAACTGTAGAACTGATATGAATGTACAAATGAATTAAATCAGCTTTTCTGTGCAGTCTTGCCAAGTTCTGCACAGGGCCCAATTTCACGGCTCTACTTACCGTAAGCGAAGAATCAGCGCCAGTGAAAGCAGGGAATTCTGCGCTTACATGTACGTCAAGCGTATTTCACAGGTTAGCAGGGAATTTTTGCTTGAGCGAGTGCGTACTCCACGTTACAAGGCATTCTTCGCTTACACAGCTAGTGCAGGAATTCGGCGCTTGCCCGGTATGCCAAAAGTGGTGATCGCAAGCGCAGAATTTGGCGGAAAGCAGACACGAAATTGGGCCCAGATGTATTGCAGACATTTATTTGGCTGTGATGAACATGACCTTTGACCCATACTTATTGAACAGGCATGAAACCATCATGGATAGTTTCATGAAATCTGTCACCGACACTCAGTAAAACAAAAACCCAGTTTCATAGAATTGCTAATGTGCTTCCGCACAGGAATGTCTCACTCAAGTTACAGCTACCCTCAAATTTATTTTGCTCCACCCAATCCCCGGCCAATTGTTCGTGAGAAGCAAAAGCTATGCAGAAATTATCAAAGTACAGCATATAAAAGCAGAGAATGGTGAGCCCTGAAACGCAGCAGAAAGCAACTCCGTGAAACTGGGTCCCAGTCACAAGTGTTTCCTTTAGTTTTTTCTTTTTCTTCCCCCTAAATCAGCAACAGACTGACACCTGATCAATACGAGAACAGTACAGCTCTATCAGAGGTCCAGTTAAAAGAGCAAAAACAACATGTATTATTTACAAGAACCTCTGTTCCATCTGGGAATAAGGAAGCAATCCTCTTGAGATTTGGGTCCAATCTTATTCACGTCAAAGGCATTTCACTGTGACTCCATAAATTCTTAATCTCTTCATCCATCCTTTAGAAGAAAGAAAAAAAAAACCTTCAACCACAAACCACATTGGTTCGAGAGTTAATCTCTTTCATATTCACCTTCAGGATATGAAAAAGGAATAATCCTGGAATAATCCGAGAATAATGCGAGGGAAATTGTGTGGCTTCAGCGGTGCTTCCGTCCCTTGGTTGCCGCCCGTCAACTTGACTTTGCAGCGTAGACTCCACGGAGCTGTTTTTCAATCGACAAATGACATCTCGCATTGGACACACAATCATCTGAATGCTGTAATCCCTGCAGATTAAAAACCACAGAAATTACACTTGTCATTAGAATAATGAAAGGTTGTAAACACAGAAAGTACATGGCCAGTTCGCCCACTTGACAAATGTCAGTGTTCATAAGCAAAATTCACTCAGTTTGTTTCCTTGAGCCAATATGATTTGTGACATGGTTAGACAACAGTGGAAAGTAGGAGGGGGGGAGGAGAAAAGCTTGTTGATAACAATTTGGTTCAGTCACTTGGGACTCAAAGACACAGTTTTGTGTCGCATTGAGTGGTCTGTGGAGGATCGTAACTTGGCCGATTCAATCTGGGTCTGTTTGTTTTGGTGCCTCATGAATGTGTCTTTCCCCTGTTCAGTCTTGCTTCTTGAGGATATTGACTTTGATGTGGGAGGAATGGGGTGAGATTGCACCGAAGTGAATAAATTTCAACCTTTCCTTCCATCAAGATAAGTTACACGCTGGAATTTTAAAGACTCTTTTATTTATTCTCAAGTTCTCAATAAATAGCATGGTCTAAACATTATTTGGTTTAAACAATAGTAGTTATTAGAGGCTTTACATTTCAACATTACTATGTCTTTCCAAACTTGTTTACCATTGACTCAAACTTGCTCTGGATTCCAGCAGTCTGAGAATATACTTTACTTGTACAGTATGTTTTTGTCTTTTTTTCATAAATTGTAGCCACAATTTTCCTTAGCCATGTTTACAGAACTATGCATCATCAAAACAAAATGAAAATACAGCTCCAACAGTATGAATACATGTTTGTTATAATTTAATCAAACTTAAAACTTTGTTGTGTTGGTCCAACGAGGGATGATCTCCTTAAAAAGTGTCCATAGGAACACAAGTTTCAGAATGTCAAAAGGTTGTATCCCACTTAAAATAACGCAAATGTACACACAAAAGTCAATGGATACCGATATACGACATTGATGGACAGAGCATGTGCGCGCGAAAACAACTTCGCTGCCAGTGGAGTTACGACCTTGTTGTACTGACATGACATGATTTTTGATTAATTGTGTTGACAGCCCGAAGCTTCAAAGCATTCTTTTAACTGTGAAAATTTAGCAAGGCAGCTTGTGCACCAAAGTGACCAGAAAAAGTAGCCAAATACATGCATTTTGTATTTTCTTTTTACAAGACAAAGCATAATGCTGACACAAGTGCATGTCTACCTGTTGAAACCAAAGAAAACAAATCCGGCTCCGTGTGTTTTGACAGACCGAGGAAGTCCTCGTTTCACTTTCGTGTTCAAAACCAATGGGGATGTCGCTAAAAAAGCCAAGTCCAAAATAATGAGAGAACAAGAAGTCCTAGATTTACTAGGTCTACAAACACGTACATGTGCCTTAATTGTGTTGCAGTGAAGTTATATACTGTACTTGTGTACCTATCTTAATTTATTCCAAAAGCCACACCGACCATTCTACCAAGCACCGAATGAGGTGATGTACACGCATTACACCACTGATATCACTGTTCTTGTGAACTAGACACTGAAGATGAAATGAATCCCAAATATTCAGATCCCAGCAAGAGAAAGTCTCCAGCCTCCCTGACATAAAAACGATCAAAATACATTACAACACTCGCAGGGGTGTAAATTTGACCATTGGGACTGTTACCCACTACAGCCAGACGACAACAGCCACAGCAAATTGGTGTGGTGTTACCGTGGGTACCATCAGCACTTGAAAAAGGTTATCCCTGAAGTAGGTCAGAGTGGATTTTAAGAAAGACCAAACTTGAGAGCGGTTAATACCGGGAGGATGTAGAGACGTAATCCGTCTCCAGCCAGACACTGAAAAGCACCTGTGATATGCTTATACATATTTTACAGGTGCCTGTAAAATGAAGTGTAGTGTTCGTACTGTTGACAGGTTCCTAATCAATTTCTACGACTTCACAAGTTGTTACAGAACGGGTCTAACCTTAAAGATGCAACCTCTACTCTACCCATCAAACTTTTCTCGGAACAATTCTTATCTCAAAGCCACATGTGAGCATTCAGATTGGCTTTTGTTGGTGATTTCCTCCGTGCCTTTAACCTCTGGTAGACCTTGGTTAGAATCCTGCTTTGGACCTGAGCCTTGCATGGGTGGCTTTTCAGTCCCTGCCTGATTACCTGGGTTTCACCTCAGTTGGGGATTTCCTCCCACATCTAAAGCTGAGATTTCTTCAACATCTTCTATACACAGGTGTCCTCAAGCCTTAAAGTTGCAGTGCAAGGCACTTTTGAATGTTCTTTGGTTTCAATACCAGAAAGATGAAGTAAGAGTAATAAAAATAACAAACAAACTAGAAGCTCAAGCCGGCAAAGAGGGTCTGCACCCTTTTGAAAAGTGTTTGCTTATGCAAAGTTCAAGATGGGTTGAGACTGAGAGTGGATCAAAATTAACAATAGACCTTATGCATTGACGTCATCAAGCCGCCATCTTAGAGGTAAACCGATGATGAAACAATGGAAACGCACAGATTTGTACACGCGGCACACAGGACTGGCCAATGAACAGTCTCTTTTTTGACCTCTACGCGAGGGCGCCCTGCTCAAATGGCATAACGTGCATAAGGTCTATTTGATGCACCAGGTAAAATGGGACCAGATGCAATCTTTAACAGCAGCAATCACAAACCTGGACAGACCTGTATATAAATATGCTTTGGCTCAGATTCTATTGCTATTTGGTCCTCTTGAGCAGACTGCTAACGCGAAACAAACATTTTAAAATTACATGTACAGATTCACTGGTGAGAGGATGGACAAGACGTATCTGAAAAGGGTCGGAAAATGAGGGCTGCAACAGATTCACACAGAACAGAAAAAAAACAAAACGTTTTTGTCTTTTCAACTGAAAAACGGTGGACTGCAATTGACAAACTTTTAATCTACAACGATAATACTTCAAAACGTCATGAGGGAAAGTCTTACTTGTTTGATTTAGCTAAGCTGATAAAATCCATTTCAAATAATCCGCTCTGAAATTACGTTTTCAACCTGTGGATGAAAAGTACATTAGAGAGTTGTTTTTGCCAACAGGTGGATCCGAGGACTGTGGGCTGTGCGCACTTTCTGATTTGATTAGTCTTTTTCTCCAGCAGTCATATCGTCTAAACAGATCATCAGGCCCCCAAGATTGTAAAGTACATTGCACACATGTCCAATATTGAATCCCAAAAAATGTTGAGCTATGTAAAAAGGCTACATTAAACATGTATAGTTTTACCCCTATATTCCCGCTAGTTTGACAAATAATGACCACATCCGACGTTACAATCTGCAACAACAGTCTAAGCATGGTCGGTTCGCTGATTACTGACCCATTCCCAGTCTGGTAAAACCAAAAGACTCTGAAGGTACATGTGATTTTAAAGACGGCAACTCTATGTACGTACTTTGCTTTACAAACATAAGGAGCTACGTCAATGAACATAATGGAAGACCCTGGGACAGAAGATTATTCTTTACCTCAATTAATTCTCCGTCTTTACATCGTCCCTGAGCATGTGCTCATTTCCAAGAAAAATGAATTAACATGGTAAGTCTAGCACCCCGCCCCTTCCCCAAAAGGCTCACTGTGGCACATTTCAAAAGGCACCACAAGGAGCAGACATGGGTCAAAAAGGGGACTTCTTCTATGAACTTCAAGGTAAAAAAAAAAAAAAAAAATTTTAAGAGTAACGTCATCACTACTAGTACTATCCTCCAGTTTTTACCAAACACAATACAACCAGCCTGCAAACATTGCATCACGATTTGGTGAAACAATAAAACTTGTTGACATTGATTGTGAAAGGATTTTTGTTTTCATACTAAAAAAAGAAAACAAAGAACATTCGTCTTCATTAAGCACCTACAACTATTCCCTGAGGTTCAGAGATTTCCAAGCTCAGCAAAAACAAACATCAGGAATACTTGTGATGGCAAGTTGCCCTTCGAAAATCCCTAAAAAAGAGAACACTTAAGGTTAGGCCAATAAAATGATGAGTAATTTTAATAAGAGGAAATATCCAAATCAATAGTTCTCTATTGATGGGGATGAAACACATTCAACAAAATAAGACCTTCCAGAAATTACAATCACAAAATTTCGTTTTATCAAAACAGTCTTGTAATTCCATCATGAAAGCAGCCCTATATTAAGAATCGTTTGAATTCCAGGGTCACCATTCATTCATCTGAAATCCACCGACGGGATTTTATTAAACGTCAATATCTGTTTCTCCAAACCAACAGTTCTTACTTCCCTGCATAGAATGATTGCCTGCAACAGCAGCTCTTTACTTTTTTCCTCCTCTCCTTTTTTTTTTTTTTTTTACCTTCTCCTGCTTATAAATTAGAAGGTATACCACAGTAGATAGTATTGGGCATAATTTTCCCAAAACTGTATTGATTTTTGCCGCCGGGCTGTCTCATTCATTTTACACTGGTACACCGACACAAGGTCACGCGGCAGCAATTTAGAAATTAACCTATTCAGCACTGAATGAGAACGCAGTTTTTATTGCATTCTTAACTTCGGCAAGGTTTTCTATTTTCCTTGTGTTTCCACATTCACCTGATGGTCAAGGTCTGGGTTATTGTGTCGTGCGTTTTAAGACGCTCCTCAAATAAAGTGACGACGGCGAGGCAAATTAATCACTGCCGCTTTTGACGTCGGCTTACTGACAAACTGCGGAAAAAATTATTCGGGCAAGACGTAGGATTTGACACAGTGCAAATAAATGATGATTTAATTAAAGTGCGGCGTCTGTGGAATATCACAGATGATTTTTCATGAGTAATATTATTAATTATTGAAACCTTCATGTATATGTACCTGAAACTGACTTCAGTGTAAACAAGGTCATGTCTGTATATAGTCCATCAAACATGTTTCATAATGGTGGCGTTTTTCTTTCCTTTTCTTTCCTCTTTCTTCTTTTTTTTTTTTGGGGGGGGGGGAGAAGTCCATATTTAAAAGGGGTCATCTACAATAATAAATTATTTAAAATTTTCATAATTTTTAATGAAGCAAGAAATGAAAAGAGGACAATGTCTGAGTTGAAGAATCAAAATTTGGGTGAGTGTGCGAGTCACAAAAATTGAAATTGAAAAATATTGATCCTTATGAATGTCCCCTAACCAAACCAAAAAGAGAATCATTCTACCCAGAACCTGTATACAAACTGATCGACAAAAATGCTACACACATCAGCACGTTATTCACAACGCTGGATTTGACATTTTGAATACATGCACTGCAGGCCCTATATAAAATTGACTCCGATGTAAGTTAAATATTTGCTTTGTGTAAACAATATTGTGGAATAATATCATTCACCGCGGCATAGCCTCAATTAACTTGTCTTATTACTAGAGAACTTCAGTCAATACTATTTGTATTAAAGGGTGACTAATTCCATGAAGTAAACTCTTCACATTTAGGAATTTGCACAAAAAGTAAAACTAAGAATGAAGTGGGACAATTTGTTTAAGCTTTGTTATGTGCAACTAACGCTGTCCTATACCTTGAACACCAGCTCGTGGCAATCAAAATGAGTCTCATGTTTAAAGTAGACTGGTGCCTGCAATATTGAGTCCCACTTCATATTGATTTCCAGTTTGCCCTCAGGGTACCTGACAAAGATGGCTGCAGTGTGAAACGAGCAGAAACCGAGACACTCCAAGTTCAGGCACAGGCTTTCGACATCTTATCGGTATCGATCCAGCCTTTAAAAAGATCTGTGGTGGAAGCCACAGTCCCCCGTTCGTCCTGATCCCAAGCTCAAGTTCTTTTACCATTCCCATCGAGGGGCTGTTATCCATTTTTAGACTATCCATAAAATGTAACGAGGATTGGATAATCATGACAGGTGCTGTGTTAGAGAGAGAGATGCTGCTTGCCCACCGGCTCCCTCCGCTATTCCTCATTTTTCTAATATCACATAATCCTCATTCTATCGATTTTTCTTTCGTTCTTTTTTTTTGAAACAGGGACCTAATCAAACATAAAAGCCACCTGCTCTGCTTCTAATTGGAACTAATCAAGGAAAAATGGATTAGTACACACTCCACAGGGCCTTTCTTGAAGGATATCTAAAACGTCCTGTTGCATTTAGACAACAACTTGCAACGAGTATAAACACATGTTGCTCCTGGTTCACTTCACTGACTTTGAACACTGTGCACAGTTCAGACCCCAGCCAGAGCTGCCTTGCCCATCCAGCAGGTGACAACTGGGGTCTTCTCACAAAGAAAGAGGGAGTAATGTGTGTGTGGGTGGGTGGGAGGGGGGGGGGGGGAGGGGTTGCAATATTAACTTAGAAATATGAATAGCATCAAGTGTGTTTTTTACTGTATCTTTGTTTGTGGGCAAGTGTTAATGCAAGTGTAAGGAGCCTGCGTGATTTTCACACATGTTCAGGCAGTTCTGAAATGGAAGCCGAAAGCAAGGCACAATTTTAAATGAGTATTAGTTTATATTTACTGTTGACAACGGAATGCAAAATTCAACTTAGAAAGTGTTCCGTTCACACTATTCCGTTGATATTTACACTCTACGCTCAAAAAGAACGATTGAGCTGTCCATATCCTCCACCCCCCACCCACCCTCCAGCAAAATTGACAGGTGATTGGCATGTCTTGCCAAGGGTGGTTACAACTGTCAATTTGTAACAAACAACTTAAAGGGATTGCTAAAAGACACTCATCAAAAACATGTAATCCCTTGATTTATTCAACCTCTTTTGATTCAAATTGATATTTGAATTCACCTGTAAAAGTTTCATACAGTACTGTTTGCTTTTTTCAGAATTTGAAAACCTCAACACAATGGTCCATTTTTGTATTTTCTGTTTTGTTAAAATTGTGTAAAATTTGTAATGATGATTATTTTTTTCTCTCAAAACACTATCGTCCATCGAACATACTTTTCCATCTGGAGACAATGCTAACTTTAGAGCACTAATTTTGTTTTTCCACAAAATTAGTTTCTTATTGTTTAGCTTATAAAACTGTGAGTTATGTTTCCTAAATTGTAATGATGCGCCCTTCTTTTGATTTTCGATGACAGCATCAAGCCAAGACAACTTTAAGTCCATCTACATGTATATATATTTTTTTCTGGCATAAGCAGCAGGTCTTGCTATCTCTTTGAGCCTCTGGAAAGAGACTACGCAATCCTCCTGGGTTTAAGTTTCTCTGTTCAGCCGTATCTCTCTTGCAATGTCCCTGGCCAGAGACTTACTGCAAATTTCATCCTGTTTTCATGTTGTTCACCTCTTCCTTTATCCCTCCACCATGTGAAGAAAAAAAAATCCCAAAACAACACATGCTTTTTTCAATAACGTTTCACAGTGACTATAGCCAGAATGAAAAAAAAAAAGGTCTGGGTCTGATTGCCAATGGTAAAAAACATTGTGTCCGGTTATGGAAAAACACTCGGTGATAAAAATACCCCAGAAGTGTTATTGTCTAAGAAATTGACTTCCTGAAAACATCAAATTCTTTCTTCTGCATCGCAGGAAGAAAAAAAAATTCAATTAAGTTCTGCTGACAAAAGCCAAACGACTGAAAATGAAATTGAAGTTGCTAAATTAACACTAACGCAAAAGTCAATACTTATTGCATTATAGAAGAACTGAGAGCCGGGATAACATGCCGAATGAAAAGGAAAAGGAAAAAAAACCAAAAAAACTCACAAGAAAAAAAGGTTGAGGTATGGTATGGCATATCAGTTTAGTCACAGAAAACATTGTTTTTCTATTGAATTGATTTTTTTTTCTTCTGCAAAATTGCTTCTCAAAAGGTCTTGCAGTTTTTACTCACAGAAAGAAAAAACATTTGTGAAGATTATTAGAAAAATATCTACGATAAATGAATACAAAAATTGAGCCCTTAAAAGATGAATTTTTGAAGAATAGGATTCATGGGTGCAGGTCAATTATATTTCTTTGCAGAAATGAATAAATGTGTAAGCTCTGGAAAAACGAAGAACATTTAAGTCCCTTTCACATTTTTTTTTTCCTGGGGAAACTTGCAATGAAAACTTGGTTGACCTTTTCAGGCTTCAGTTGCTAAACCATAATGGCAAACTACCCATGAAATGGCCATGGAAAAACTAGATGGTGTGGACCCGTCTCCTTACATAGCCAGGACAGTTTAAAGAGAGGCTATACTTTTGGTAATTATTCAAAAATTAATGACCATAAAGACTTACTTGGTAAAAAGCAATGCAGCTGCAGAGAATGTCTTACATTTTGAGAAACAATTCCCTTCAAAGGAATGTGTTTTTAGAGAGAGGGATTCAAAAACCTTTCAAATCTGAGATACGTTTCTCAGATAGTGTATTCCAATTAGGGATTATTCTTCCTGCGTGGACATAACCGCTCCAGATTTTCGGTGATATCTCAAAAACGCTACCACCTTTTGAAATGAAATTTTCACAGGTTAAGTTATGTGTAATAACATTTATATAAAATTAAAACAATCGAACTGTTTTAAAATTTGCCTTTAATGGCAAAAAGAAGATTTGTACAAACAAATCCTGATATCAGAAAAAAATCCTGACAAATCAAAAGCTTGACAAATACTTTTAACAGCGACCTTTAAGTATTGTACATGAATAATGCATCTCTAACCACACACCAAAATATTTTTCCTGTTGCCCTCCAGAATCCAAAGCTTCAAAGCTTTCTCAACTAATACCAAACCTCAAATGACCATTCATCATCCATCTTTCCATATTATACCCATTTGTTTTTCAGTTGTGCAAACAAAATTTCGACTAATTCTGCGGTGACACATATTCCACGCATTTGTTTTTCCGTTTTGCAAACTAAAGTCCTCTAATCAGATATGACGCAAATTTAAAAGAGGACAGCCTTTGGAGTCACGAGTCTGTAGTGAAACTATTCACATCATTTCAGCGAGCAGGAGACATGCTGGTTCTCGATAAGCTTGAGTTTACCTCGAGCAAAAACACTCAAGATACGAGCCCTGTTCATTTCTGACCAGAATGTGGTACTAAACAGTGCGTCCTTTAATCTAGCGAATTCCCTCCTCTCCCCTAATCATAACTATCATCACACTGCCCAGAGGGAGGCACTCAGATAGATGGAATAACTAGTGTCATAACAATTTGTTTTCACACTGAGCCTCTGGGACAAAACCAATGATGTCATGCCAGCAGGTGAGTAAACAAAGATATGTGGGAAAAAACAACAAGCAAAAATATATATACATGACTGTTGGAAAGTGTATGCTGGGGGTGCTTGGATCACAGCTGGGTGGTCCCACGGAAAAAAAAGAATTCAGAAGAAATAATAGCCCAATGCATTCTGAGTATGATTTGGCCCAAATGTAATGCAGCGTTTGTTCGGTGTTGCGATGTGTTACCGACTAACACAAAGTCAGCAACTTCCCACTGCGTTCCCCACATACACTATCAATACAACTTCCTGTACACAAGCTTCCGAAAAGTATTATTAGATCTAATGGTTGGCTGCAGAACGAAAGAATAAACAAACAACCGAAAGGTTTGAATCTCCGGAGAAAAATAAGAAATAGTACACGCTGAATCAATGCAGACCCAGAACTCAAATAAATACACAGCCAATTTGATTGTAAAATAGAGAAGTTTTTCCTCCAACTCGTAAAATATGATTTACACAGCATAGCAAAAAGTTATATTTCATAGAAATGTGGAACCAAAATGCCTAATTCCCTTTACTTCTGAACCATCATTTCATAGAACTGTTGAACCCAAATGCCTAATTCATTTACTTCAAAACCAAACGATCAACAGGGAACCAGTGGCCTGTCTATCATACACATTTTTTGGCCAGAAACCTGTGTTTTCCAAGCAGATTTTTGTGCTTGGCGAAGCTTCTCAGCTACAACTGAAGTTTATTTGCACATTTTTATAGAGAAACGCCAGTGACAAAAAAGAAGGGTATCTTTACTATACACTAAATTTTCTGTGACCAAAAATAAAACTAACTTTAAGAGCTGATTTCATTGAGCTTCTCAGCTAAAACTGAATTTCATTCGTACCTTCTATCAATAACAGACACAAGTCACAACAAAACAGGGTATCTTTCTTGTTATACTGTTTGGTTTCTGCCAAAACGTTCCAAGTGTTTGATATTTCTTTGAAATTAGGCCAAGGTTTTGTCAGAGTTTTTGTTAGAGTTCAAACAAGAACAACTGAAGGTTTTGTTCATCATATGTAAATAAACTTTGTTAATAATGTGATCACTTTACTAGTGTACACTTTCAATGTGCATAGACCACTGTAACAATTTGCATATCTTTTCAAATGTTTCAAATGTCGTTAACATTCAAGTATTACCTTGAAAAGTTTAGACTTTTTCAAACTAGTCTTTAAAAGCATCAGTTGTACACATTTTTTGTTCATTAATTTTTTCTCAGCCAAATCTCTAATTAACTGCTTTACTTGACAAACTACTACAATGTCAGTCAATTTCAGATTGTTGTGTGCACACAGTGAGCAACTACTTTTTCACTCGTCACACATTCTGCTCTCGTCTTCACTCATATAATGGATTAATAGAATCCATCGGCAGCAATCTCTCAAGCCTTGAGCTTAAAGGAAAGCAATCTGCTCTATGCTTCCTCACTAGTCGTCCCTCCACCAACAAAATGCTCCAAGACGTGTTCGCGTAAACTCAAAAGTCGACTGCTCTTTAACAGTCTGCAGTGACTTATCCCAAGGACAGGAATTTCCAGCCAGAAAATTAATTAGTCTATCCTCAAGACTCAAGTGGAAAACTAATTAAACACACAAACTGTGACAAGGATACGAAGCCAGGACATCTGCAAAAAGGAAAGGGGGGAGAGAGAAAAAAAAAAAAACGTGCAAAGTTGTGACTGATTGAAAGAACTTGCGACTGATTGAGGGTTTATCAACGCTGATTGTTGCTGGCAGTCAAGCTCCCAAGGCTATATTTAACATTGTTAGCTCTAACGAGAAGGCTCTGTTCATGAAATATTATAATCTGCACCAAGAGCACTGCACTCTTTTCATTATACCTCAGAGAATCATTTCAATATTTGATCTGCACAGTCAAATTTCACCGCGGAGCAGACAATGGGGGTTAGAACAATTCTTTTCCCCCAGCAACAGCGAGCCGTTGCAGTGCTGGTTGACAATAGTCGACTTGAGCAACCCAGGCAGAAGAGTTATCATCGGGATTATTAATATAGCTTTTCATTATTTATTAAACTACGGATTTATTCTGGACAGCCAGCAAGCATATAAATTATTTTTTATGCCACAAAGAGAACCCCTAAAAAATGCAATTTCTAAAACACACGCTAATTGCATTTACTTCAGAACGGTTCCATATGGCCATTTGTCGTCATTAAACCTGGCATATGGCCGCTGTATTGCCAGAGGACCAATTTGGACAATCCAATTTTGCGTTTTAGTACACGAATCACGTATGCTTTGCAATATGTATTCCATTTTGCTCTAATATGCATAAATACAATTCAGCGTATAGGCCTGTACATATATATTTTTTTTATGTAGTTCTGAATCGATTCTTTTTTTGTTCATGATTCCGCCAGATGTATTATCCCTGTAAACCATACCCAAATCACACTCAAACCCTTTCTTCTATCATCAAACCAAACCATGACAATCACCGTCATTTTTCTCTCTCTCACAAGCATTCATCAAGCGCCCAAATCTCTTCTTTATGCGGCAATCATTTAAACTCTACAGAAAAACTCTTAGCTGAAAACGCAAGCTGACCCAATGAGTACAGTCCTTCTGATTGGAGACTTGAAATCCTACAAACGGAGAGAATGCCGTAAAAGGTCAGAGCGACCTGGGAAAACGGAGATGTCAATCAAGAGAGGGGTGATCTTGGAGGACTTCTATCTTTCAGGGACTCGGTTTCAGCATGACCACGGGGCATAGTTACTAGCCTTTAATAGATCCCAATGGTGCACATGCTGGATTGTTAGGCCCGCAGGGGCAAGGGGGGCTCATGTTAAATGGCATGTTAAAAAAAGAAAAAGGGGGAGGGGGGTTCTTCACTGCAGGAATATGTTATACATGATGTGGATGGATGTAGCATACAGCTGTACTATGTTTAGAATCTACTGCACTCACTCTTGAGGCCTCAACTGACTTCCTCCATGATTTGACCACGGAGCTCTAGCTCTATGATTTGACAGACTGTTTTGTCGCAGATATAACAGTTTGTTTCACAGGGGATAGGGATGCTACATCGTTGCTTTTTGCAGGAATGGTATTAAATATCACAACAATAATAGTTTTGGGGAGGCTGATCATCCTTACTCGCAGCTGAGAAGCTGAACTGTGAAGGACGGCGGCTACAGCGTGTTAGACCCACAGGCATGCAAGAGTGCCTTCAGCAGCCAGCCACATCAGCCCATATGTGACCACCGAGAACAGCCTCAAAAGGGAGGAAAGCCAGAAGGCCTAAAGAAAAAAACCCTTGTGGCATAGGAGAGAACCCACCCACAACTCTACTCACAGCCTTAGCTGGGAATTAGTACTTAGGGCCATATTGATTAGAGGTGAGCCTGTTACATACTAGCCTCACATGCCACCCAACTACTAGTTATCAAGAAAGGAAAAAACCCTCAAAAGTGCACATTTTTTATCAATATCGTTACAATGGTTCTGTATGACGGAGGGAAGTTGAGTTAAAAGGGACGGAATATTGGGGTTTTTTTTTGGGGGGGAGACTATACTTATTCCTGCGAGACAGTGATCGGATAAAACCATGAGTAGATGGTTTTGTATGATGAAGAAAAATTCCATTGTTAAGTAGTTTTTTCTTTTTAGACGAGTACAATCATTTCAATCCTCTAGTTTTCAACAAACATCAAACACTTAACTGCGAAAAGCTTTATAAAGAAAGTATTTTTAATATCCAGCAATCAAATGTCACATGTTGAATTGATCGCTAACTGTACACAATTTTGTTTGTGGAGGCACAATTAACCGTGTCAGTTGAAAAATGAAAAGCGGCAGTCGTGACTCGACACAGCAATCAATAGTCGCCCAGGCTTTGTACATATTATTACTCATGCATTATTACTCATTCATCATTTCCACACCAAAAAAGTTCAGAATGAGTGGAACTGTGTTTTGTAACTCAACTCAATGCCAGAACTCACTAAGTGCATGGTGCATTTGTTGACAAAGTTTCTGAATACTCATGATTGAAACCAGATGCAAACAATAAATCTGGATTATTTTCCCTTTATATTGTATCCTAGTGCACTTAGTCATGACAAATAAAAAAAACGCATTTTCAGACTCAAACAAACTGGTAAATACAGAACACACTGTCATGGCGCTAAACTTTATAACATCGTTTTTTTAGTGAATTCATTCAAAGTCTGATAAAACATGCAAAGCATTAAAAAAATGAAGGCAAAAAAAAAAACCCAACTAAAGTTTACACTAATCTTTACTCAGTCTCCAGAAGACGACCAGAGCACACTGTTTAAAACATCGAGTAACGAACCAACTCTTCACAGAGCCTCCATTACTGAAAACAGACAGTCCAAGGTGTCACTGCAAACCCAACTAATACGATAATGGTTCATTGGTTTTGATGCATGCCTTGAGCAGCCTGGTATAAAGGCACCAGCTACGCGTATTGAGTAAAACGTGAATTTCTCTTTAAAACTTTGCGATAAAAAGTAACAGAACAAGCCCAACACTTTTTGGTTTTTAAACCCTTAAACTGATGTGTATTAAACACTGTGTACTCTGTGCTTTCCCAAGTTCTGTGAAAACATCCACAGCCTGATACATCATGGAGGCAACGGAGGACATCACCTCAAAGCCCCTGGTCATTGCCTTGGTGCCCTTTGAAACAATCCAGTACAACTTCTTCTTCCCCCCCCCCCTTAGAGGTGCCCTTTGCCAAGGACAAATTGCCTTGCCCCTATAAAAACCACGGAGCTGAAAGAACAAAGCAGCAGGTCTGTTTGTTTCAAATAAATAAAGACCTGTTAGAATCCTTGCCCAAATGCAACATCCTTGAAGACAACATTTTGTAATGCAGCTCCACCATTTCACTTGAAAGGATATCACATGATGATGGTTGTCAATTAGTAACAAATTGTACTTTCTCATGAAGATCGGTATCAATTAGTGCCTGCTTTGTGTCGAATACAAAAGCTTCCCAACTCAATGCTTTAGTTTTGTGGATAATCACCCGTGTTTGTTTTTTATTTATACAGAAAACTGTGTAAATGTTAGTGCGCTCTACATGGAGCCAAACTGGCAAACAAGAGCGGACTGTTCTTTTTCTCATGTTTGTGTACGTGCACGCTTTGAAATGTTGTTCATATTTTAATTCTCTTGAATATCATAAACTCACGGTATGTAAACAATGTGCATTACACCATACAGGAACATTCTCCGTTCAGAAAAACAGGAGACCACCATGTGGGCTAACATAAACATCCACGCCATTGTCAACAGCCCATTCAAAACCATGTTAACTCGATTTCCAACATACATGTATTTCCAACCGACCCGCAAAGTTTTGCAGACGGTTATTTATCCTGCATCATGACACGGTACAGACCTTGTATGATACCCAATATAGGCTACAACAACATCGGTACAATCATGGTACAACGTACTGCAAATAATGGCCCAATTGGTTTGCCTTTTAACATTTCTGGGTAAGTAACCACTGTGAATAGAATATCAAGAGTTGAGCACACAAGGCCTGTTACAACAGCTTCCTTGTGTTTGGCTACGCACGGCTGCTTCTAATTGCAGTGCCAGATGTGAATATCATTGCATGCAAGGGTTTTCAAATTAAAAGCAGCCGACAGAAAGAGAAAAAAAAAGACGGCATCGCCGTTCTGTGAACACTTACCCGGACAGATAAATACAATAAGTCCGTTTCAAATCACACTACGATGGGGTGCTTCCATCACCTTGATAAAAACGTTAACCTGACCGTGACGGGTAGAGACTTATGAGGTTAACCCGATCATATTCATTACTTTATTGGATTGAAATTAACAAAAGAAGTTTGACGGATAAGTTTCACGATCAGACAACTCCTTTTTGTTGTTACCATTGCTGCTTTCAAACTGTAATTCCAGTTTGAAAGCCTCGAAACACCCAACAAAATTTTAAAAGCTCATTCAAAATCTGACTAGCACAGTACAAATTAAGTACTGGATTAAACTACTCCAACCAAAACTCTTTGTCTCTCCTCATTTACATTGTTGCTAACAAAGCATTGCCTGAAATTTGTAACACCGTGAAAGTTCCACCAGTTGACTCCGCACGCACTTTAAATATATGAAACTGTTCAGCCCAAATCGCTCTCACACGTGTACACATCCACACGGGCAAAGATTATTGCCCCCCAAAAAAGGTATCACTTTGAAATGTATGTGGAACAAAATATCTTATTTGGCAAGGCTTTGACATCGCCAGGGGTAACATTTTACCGAATGTGTGCAGTGGGAGTGTGCAGCTCAATTATTAGAGCATCATCCGTGTTCAGCAAGCCCTTCAAGAAATTCTGACCCCAAATTAACCACATTTCTCGGTATCTAGTGCCGTTTATCCAGAAGCTTGAACCCAGTTGCCCGGCTAGAGAAATTTAATATATGAAAAATTGTGTAATCTATTCACACAAACCAGGGTATCCTGACCGAAAAAAACCCCCATATCTATTAGTTTACATAAACATCTCATATTTCCGATCTGCCAAAAAGAGGTTTGTCTATGAATTGAGCATAACCTCCAAGGAATATTACTGCTCAATGCAGGGCCATGTACACAAAGATGATTGCGCAGACGTTGTGGACATGACTTCACCCACCAAATTGTTAAATTTATTTATTTATTTATCCCCCTCTTTTTTTTTGAGGAGAGAGGGGTGGGACGGGGACATTCAACTATGCAGACCCCTCAGTGAAGTTCAATCAACTTTCAGAATCAAGATTAAGAGGTAAAGTATGAATTTTGAGAACAAATAATATTAATAAATGTGGGAAAGTGCTTTTTTTATGTGCACATTTGAAAATACATTATTCAGTATGCAAACTACAACTTTTTCCATGAAAAAACTTTTCATAAGTACAGTATACATGACTGACACACTGTCATCAAGCTGTACGGCAAAAATTTTTGCTAAATAAATACATTGACTTGCTAAGCAGACTTTTTGCAAGGAGTCCTGTTGGTAACCCAGTAAGTCACACACTTGCTACCCCCAAAGCTGGTATACGCTTGTGAGTGATGGTCACTCAAGTTCATGGTTGACAGCCATTTCTTAAGACAGAACACTGAAAATTCTGACAATTCCTTGAGTCTTTGCCATGTACATACAAAGTGAAAGGCAAGTATAAAGATTGTGCTTTTCTATCAAAAACCTTCAATGGATTTCTCATGGGCTTGTGGTAATCAGTGGAGCCAGTTCGTGCCCAGTGGGTGTGGCTTACAGTGGAATTACGTCACACTTTCATTTCATTTCATTTATCAATTCTGGTTGTGAAGCCAAGGACTCTCAGAAAAGCCAACTCAATCGCCATACTAGCCAAGAACCCCAATGGAGAGAAGGCAAAGAATGAAGTTTCAGTTTTAGATGTGGGAGGAAAACCCCAGAGAATTGTTCCAGGGACAACCCACGCAATCAGGCAGGGACTGAAAACCCAATCCACACAGTGCCCACAGCAGGTTTGGAACCGGGTCCCAAAGGTGGAGGGCAAAAAAAAAGATACCACTACGCGAACTCGACCACACTTAGGAACAGGGTCGGGCATTGGAAGCTGCAGCAAAAGTAGACAATTTGTGCAGCAGAGAAAAACATCATTTAAAAAAAATAAAATAAAAATCCCAAGATGCCAGCTGATTAAAGACAGTATAAATACTTTACAGCCACTCAATGCTTTTGCTAATCAAACAGATAACAACTCAGTACGAGAATGAGTATGTATGAGTTCTGCAATCTAAATGCACTATGCCTGACGATGATGAGTGTCGTCTTCATCACTCTCAGTCTGTCACGCTGGTCGATCGTGACCATGATATATGGGTTGTCTCTATGCAAAGCATGAGCTCTGTCGATGTTTATCCAATTTGTGGGCAGCAGTTTACGTGCTGGCATATATCGTTTGAGGCACATAGTGTGAGACACAGACAAGTCGGAACTGTTTGGATAAAAACAGTTTTTCTTTCGCGCCCCCTCCGATAAGTTACTTTCTTCTGAGTTTTGAGTTTCAAAAAACGGACTTGGTAAGACAGAGCTGCAGACAATTCCATATTGCAATCAGGGAGATTTTGTACACCAATCAGGGAGATAGTTAGAATTACATTCAACATAAAAGGGAAACAAGTTTCCGTAATCGGGGAGATTTTCAAATCTGTTCATCAGAACATGGCAAGATTGGTTTATTTTCAGGAAACTTTCTAAAGAATCAGGGCGAGTTGGAACTCAGGAAGCTCTGGTAACACTAAAAAATTACCCTGAAATTCAAGGAGGAAAAGAACGTCCCTGTTTTGTAAGGAACAATGTCCGAAATAGAAACATCCAGATCAAAACTCTCATTTTGCTCCAGCTGCCAGGAAATCAGTTTCAAAGTAAAAGCGATTCCTCTTAGCTAAACCAATGCTGGTTCGCTGGCATATTACAAGAGAGTGACTGTTTTTAAAAAAACTGACCCATGAACATTGCAACGAATTAAACATGTTGGGTTTTTTTCTTTTCGGTCAAACATCACTTAATTGTCACTTTTCTTCATTCTCGTAAACAGGATGTTTGAATGGCATGGGTTATTGCTACATTCAGGTATCTTCCACCTCCCTCTCCCTCAAATAATAATAACAAAATCACATTTATTGTGCACATATTTCACCATAAAGATGTTGAAAAGTGCATGACAACAAGCTTCAAGTTACAACAACACTTAACATTGCTCTAGAAATTATACTCAAAAGTTCATTCATATCAGTCATTGACTTCTACCGGAGGTTTGACTTTACGTCGCCAACATTGAAAACAAAACCTCACATCAGAACTTCATGCGACAATAACCCTCTGCCCTCTTCTCATCAGCAACAAGACCACGTAGCCGTGGCAACCCGGAGAGAAAGGCTAGCCCCTCGATTCGGGGGCGCCAGATTTTATTGATCTGAAGAAGAAAAAACCGCACTGACGTAGATTTCCTTGGCTAATTGGTATAGAGGCCAAACGCTGGAAAACACCACTAATTAAAGATAAACATTGCCTTGCGAATCCTTGGAATGGATTTGTTGTTAAGGTGATAAAATGTAAGTTGTATATGGGGATGTTCCGAATAAATATTTTTGAGGGATCAGACAAACATTTATGTATGCTTTAGAATTTGTTTACATATACATGTATTAGTCTGGCTGCAAAGTACACAAACCATGGAGTTACATACATGTGAAAGCAAAATTATATGATTGTTTTAATCCTATATGAATAAAGATATATACAATAAAACTAACCCCTGAAAATTTTCATTTCAAAGGGTGGTAGCCTTTTTGAGATATCGCCGAACATCTGGAGCGGTTATGTCCACACAGAAATAATACTCCGTAATTGGAATACACAATCTGAAAGACGTTTCATGCATGAAACGTAGGTTGAAATATTTGTTAATCCCTCTCGCTAAAACCACATTCCTCTGAAGGGAATTGCTTCTCAAAATGTTATACACGTACATTATCAACAGCTGCAGTGCTTCTTACCAAGTACGTTTTTTTATGGCCATTAATTTTTGGAGTAAATACCAAAGGTTTCCACAGCTGTCTTTAATTAAACACATCATGTAGATTAGATACAGAAGAAAATGGTTACCATCCCACACTCTGCCCTTTTTGTTTAGAATATAAACTTGCTCACAATGATTTTGCGATGACCAATCAAATTCAAGCCGCTAGTAAAGAATCCTGTAAATGCAGTATTCTTGTTTCCTACCTCATGCATATCACATTAAATTCAAGTTGTTTATGCCCATAAAACCATATCACATTCTCGTTTAGGAGGCTGAAAGCACAGCACATGTACATCAACTTCCCTACTGATGCCCATCCACACATTCCAAGTGGCCCTCAAAGACATCCAAACATCTCGTTGCGTGTTGATATTGTACAGCTCTGGCCACAGCCACCTTTTTTTCTAAGCAAACAAACTGACCTTGAACTTCACAAAGGCAAACTGTAGACAGTCACACACACAAAAACAGGCACCCTACTTAACTTGTCTTTCCCTACAAAAGCAATTCAGTGATTACTCACGGCCTGCTGACCAAAGGTATCAAAAATCTGCTCAATTCTAGATGACTTTTTTTATATAACACTACACTTACTGATAATTACAAATTGATATTCGTGTCTGATGTTATGTGAGTAACCATTAGAATCACTCCGGGCTCCAGGCACAAATTTAAAAACATTTCTAAGCAAGATGTGCTGATCTTGTTAAAGGGCAAGTATGAGAGTAAATCAAATTCCATCCTCAATAACCACATCATAGAAACTATCTGTGAAAACCTCATCAAATTCAGTGATCATGTTTTCTGAAAACCTCATCAAATTCAGTGATCATGTTTGGATGAAAAAATGGTTGAATGTTTTGTCAGAGCTGTTGTACACGCTCACATCGAAAATAATATGCAACATTGATATTAAGCAACTTTAAATGCCATTTTCTCAACGACTATGGCAGTATTTCATACGGAGCTGTTTCTCTGGAGGACTGGTACTGGTCTGAACTTTACAGTCGGCAAACTTTCAGATTGAAACTTGTCAGTTTTGTTTTAGATAATTTACCGATCCTGTGCATTGTCTAATTAGGGAATACCATTTTGTTTCCATGTTAAAAAACAAAGTTCCAGAACTGCCAAGATAAAATCAGAGAGAGAAACTCATGGTTTATCCTGCTGCATCGCCATCTTGAGAACAAATCCCACTCAACAGTAACCTGCTTGTTCACAACTACGAGAAGATTTCATCAAGAACAGATAACGCACACATGTTGACATACTAAAGTATTTTGATATGAAAGAGTGGGCGGGGCCAAACTGACTGTTACAGGATATGTATATGAACATCATGAAATTCATTCCCGACTGTCTAGTTTTCAATAGACACATGAACCATGATACAACCAGCCTTTGTCCAATATGACTGTTTATGGTTTGTGAAGAACTTTGTGCACATTCATGCATTACGTACTCAATGTCAAATTTGCAAATTAAAATCAACTTGAGTGTCGGGAAACTATTTCCTTGCATAGGACTATGGCAGTATTTAAAAACCGAAGGTTTTTTTTTTTTAGGGAAACGATAACAAAGTGAGCTATTTGGTTACAAATCATCAATATAGTGTATAGTTAAAAAATGGTGACGGCAGACTTCTCATAAACCTATGTGAGCTGAAATCTCCAGAAGTAAAAAAAACAAAAACCCCACAACAACCCACAGTGTAAAAAGCAGTGAGCAAATTTCATACAGCTGCTACATGTATAGATAATATTACTAAACAAATTCCAGCTAAGCAAACATTTGCATGAAACCAGTCACAACTAACACATGTGTCAAGGCAATTTGGCCTGTAACCTTATTATTGTTTTGTGCTTTGCTAATCTTGGCGCTTAATGGCTAGTTATACTTTTGGTAATTGTCAGAGACCAGAATCCTTACTTGGTGTATCCCAACATATATATAAAATAACAAACCTGTGAAAATTTGCGCTCAATTGGTCATCGAAGTTGCAAGAAAATAAATAAAAGAAATAACACCCTTGTTGCATAGAATTGTGCGCTTTCAGATGCCTGAGAAAAGGCTTCATGCTCGAAGCCATTCTCAGATTCAAACTTTGGGGTGAAAAGTTACCCTTTTTTCTAAAACTACATTACTTCAAAGGGGGTCATTTCTAACAATGTTTTCCAATATCAGCAGCTCTCCAGTGCCCTTTATCAAGTCAGTTTTTTCATGGTCATTAATTTTTGAAGTAATTACCAAAAGGTAAACTCTCCCTTTAAGCTTCTCTATGGATCTGGACCCTCAGGCCGCGTTAATGGCAGTTTTTCCCATGCACGCGGACAATTCTACATTAACAGCACTGAAACTTTTTGCAAGCTTTAAACACAGCAATTTGAACTTAAACTTGCTCACTTTTTTTTTTACTGGTGTGGTAACAATCACCACCAAGAATTTTTTTATGGGTTTTTTTTGCGATATTGCGGTATTAACCTCCATATTCCGTAGTATTTGAGTGCAAATACTTGTCTAAGAGTTACTAAGGAATGGGGGGGGGGGGGAGACGACAATAAATCAGTAAGCCAATCCCATGTTTACTAACTTTTACCGCCTGTAAAGGCATCTTTGGAATGCTTTGAACTTGTCGCGCGGTCCTTTTTTTTTAATAAACCGGCAAACGTGTGCGTAAATATTTTGAGCAGTGAACACAAAGGAATGTCGGAGAAGATTATGAACTGATCATAACAATGAATCCTGGCTCACACATTCCTAGTGACTTTCTCACATGTCTGTCATTCCGGAAGTGTTTATCCCACACCGTTGTTCCATGGTTGTATCTTCGGGAAAAAGTCCACACACCTCACTAGAGAAGGTAATCATCCACCTAACAAACCAACCCACGCATTCCTGACTCGAAACCACAAATGTAAGAATAACTCCAGTGTCTCTGGCTGTTCTTCCGATGACTACTGGATCTCTATTACCACAGAGAGTTCCAAAAGGTCAAGTACTGTTTACTCCTATTTTGTTTTTGTTTTGTTAGTTTTTGGTTTATATTGGTGGGGGGGGGGGGGGGGGAGGTTTGCTTCTGATTACCAATATCAATCACTGAGTGGATAATGGCATTTCTCTGTCTATGATAGAAGTAAGTGTTCAATGTAAAGTACACGGGCAAGTTTGACACCTGAGGGCCTAAATTACAAACCTGGAATGTGAACCCCTGACCTACAAAGGTCAGCCGGGTCAGAAGCTAGGCAAGTGGCAAAGCCGACAGAATTCCATTATTACTTTTTTCTTCGGTTGGGTTGCCAACCCAACAAGTTTTACATAATGCAGTTAATTGAATATCCCTGCACGTATTTTCGGTCCACCTATAAATGTGTGCCAAGCTGTCAAAGTCCCGACTGTCAAATTGTTGATAAGTGGAAATTGACATCAGTTTTATTTTTGGTAAGTGTGGCCAAGCATGTGTCTGCTGTAAAGCTAAGCCAAATAAGTGTACCCCCCCCCCCACCGTTTCTCTCATTCATCATTTTGAGCCTCGTTCAGCTAATGAAGCACTACATCAAGTAGAAAAGGCCAAACAGGCTGAAATTCAGTTATTTTGGCTCAGAAAAATAACATTTTTTCCCTCAAAGCACTGTATTTGGCGAGCTAGTCATTCTTGAAATAGTCTAGAATTCTAGAATATTGGTAGTCAGCAAGTCGGATTCCCTACACCCTCCAAAGAAAACGCCCTGCACCCCTGTCTGAGACCCTTGTTGCTCCTCATGTACAAGGTTTGGCTTCTTTTTTGTTTTAACAGCATTTAGTATTCAGATGGCATACCAATGGTAGGTAATGTTTGTAAACAACCCCCAACAAGGCAAGGACAGTGCACACTTAACTCATTCACTTATAAACACTCTGAGTTTATACAGTTACAGGAGACCTCCTCATTTAAATGAAGGCTCAATACTTTCATAGTGACCCAAAAAAGAAATTGCGTATTTTTTTATCCAATTTGTTATCCTCTTGTTAAAAAGATGCTAGTGGTAGTAAGCATCCTGCGAAAAAAAATTCCTCTGAAGTGCAACACGCAACTCTCAGCCAATGACAGTTCTCCCTTTGATGTCAGTGGGGGCGCTGTTTGAGCTTGTGATGTCAAAGGGTTTATGGGTACTGGTGTAAAGCTTGTAAGTAAGCTCCGAGATTAAATACCATTTAACAAGTTCCCCCATCGTATCCAAGCATGTACCATCACTTTTTAACTGTTATCAAGTCAAGCAGATATAACATACGGTTGAAGTGATATAGATCAAGTATGCAAAATTCCATAAAAATGAACACTTAAAATTGTTTTGCTAAACAGCTTTGAATTTTTAAAACTCAATAAACCTTGTTTTTTTATACCACCAGCATCTTTGTTCATTTCCCTGTAAAATACAGACTGCAGAAATGGTCATAAAAATAGATTCACAAAACAGGGTCTCTTCCTTTTTGTAAGTTTGGTGTAATTCCTCTGTAAGCCAAATCAACTTCACACAAACCAAACTGGATCCGACAATTACCAGATACCCATGGGATTTGTAGTTTTTCCTTTGGGGTTTTTGTCAGAAAGAAAAATAATGCTTGGACTTGCCTTTCACATGTTTTGCAAAAAGTCAAGGCCTTATATCAGAATTATCATATTATTTTCAAAAGACATGTCTTTGAACGAAGAAATGATGTTTTGTATAACTACACACAAAAGTATCAGTTTATCAGTATCAGTTATCTTGCAGTTAAAAGTAGCAAACACTTTGTGCATGCTGCAGATGTGACACGTTGACTTCAGACACAATAACCTCAGATTAATTAATCTTGGCTATTAAATTACTTTGAATAGACAATGGTTAAGTTGAAATTGATGTCGATGTGTGTTCAGTCTTTCAGGACAACGAAACAGTTAACTTTCCAGCTCAAAATACCCAGTGGACCACTGGCTAGAGTCTAGCACTGGGCCAGTAACATCAAACCCCACCCATGCCGTCTATCATTTTCCCATCATACCCTGCTAAATTTACTAATGCATACACATGTACTTTGGCATTTCTAGTCCAAACCATCCCCTAAAAGCTCAGAAAATGCTAAAATAAAAAAAAAACAAGCATCATTTGGCCTTGTAAAAACATTCATGGTCCAGTAAAATTTCTGCGATACAAGACTTGGAGATATTCTTGAAACTCGAGCCCTGCACTTTTGTATGATCTTGTTTTACACCGATGTATATTATTTTTTGGTGTATTTTTAGGTATTCAGCACACGTGTAACAATCCCATTCTTTCACAAGGATAAAAGTACTCCACACAGAAACATTACCCGGGACGATTGGTACTTGTGCCCGCTTGCCAGGAATACTAATGTGATCGGTCGGGAAGTCGGTCGGTTGTTACCCTAGTAATGCCTTCCCTTAAAGGTACAGGATACATCTTCGTTTTTTTCGCGAAGTGTGAATTCTTCCACATCCCTTAAGTCTTCAATAAAACACATCAGGACCCAATTTCATAAAAACTGTAAACACAAAAACTTGCTAAGCACAGAAAAATCTTGCTTAAGAGAAAAAGGTAACCAGCCAAAATTCCGTAAAGTTTACATTGTTTCAACTGGTGCCCCACTCATTTTTTTGGCTTAGCAAAGAAATTTGTTAAGCAGTATTTTCAGCTTAATGAAATCGGGCCCATACCATCAGCTTTGGTGGTCATGTTTCTCGAGAAGACACCAAAACTATTCTTTTCTTTTGAGAAGGATTTAGTGCATATTTGCTTATTTTGATATTTGCAAATTTTGGCGGATAGTTTTCTTGCATATGAAACTATCTTAAGACAGAAATACTTCTTGAGACAGTTGGTATTTTTGTAAATCAAGTTACTTGCACGAAGTAAGAAGCTTCAGTTTAAACATCTTCAACTTGTACTTTTGCAACCTTTGCACTGCGCCTTCGATACAGCAGTCAAGGAACTCAGTGTCTTGAAAAGTGTCAAGGCCCTGGACTTTGCTGTTGAAGGGGCGAGGCAATTTCTCCACGGTTGTACTTCCTCTCTACGTGTCTGAAAATCATAACTATCTGTGGGCACACATTCTGAAGGGGCACTTCAACACCCATGTAGGTAGGGGTTCCTGGTGCAGACTGTGACCAGTGTAACGCATGGCTTCCATGAAATGAATGAAAGGAATATTTCATAAGTCCTAGTGATTCTGTCTTCTTATACCTCACTCATAACTTCCTCTGCTTTTGTAAATCTTGTAGTGCCCATTATGGATTGCCTTTCCACTCAGTTATCTTTCAGTACGGATGTATATTAGAGTGTGGGTTCGAGTCCTGCACGTGACACTTGTGTCATTGACACTGTAATTAATTCTCATCACCCGGGAGTAACAGCGAGGGTAGAGATTGATGTGAATGATTAGCAAACCCTGCACCCAGTTGACAGCTGGTGCTGCACACTCCTTAGGAGTTGAGATGGTTGCAGGAATTCTTAGGGCCGAATGAACAGGGATAATCAGGTACTTAAAAATGCATATGATAAATGCAGGGCTCGAATTTGGGGAAAAAATCCACAAGACTGCAGGGCTTGTAGATCAAAACTTTTACTGGACCAGAAAAATTTGTTACAAGACCGGAATCGAAAATGAGAAAAACATTATCTACACAGTTTCACATTTGAGCTGTTTTGGAACAAGCATAAAGAGAGGATTTATCTCATTTTTCTTATGGGCAATACTTTTAATTTACAAAGATATTTGTATATTATCAGTTTAAATAAAAAATGCAGTGAGGTGTTATTATTCAAAAACACAAGACCGCCAGACTTGTACGGTCGTAAGTTTACTGCCCCACTGCTAAAATCACTGGCCTCGGGCCTGCGGTCGAGTGTAAATTTCGAACCCCTGAAATGAATGTTAATATTAGTACAATGTTTGGATTTGTCTGCCTCTAATAAAAGTTGGCATAGGATAAAAGGTTTCGATCACTTCCTGCATATTTTAGTATTAACTTTACACTACAGCCATGTCATCTTGATTGTGCATTCGATGCGGATTTTACTTTGGGAAAAAAAGTTGAATGGAAAAACTTGCGACTCTGGAAGCTACGATTGCCTTTGAGTTAACAAAATTACAAAACTGTTACGGGCCACTCCATGGTTACTCACATTACATGGCTCACAAATAAATTTGAGTTGTGAAGAGTTTTCATGATTGAATGTGTTGAAATTTGATATTGTCAATAAACAACTTTGGATACATCAAGTCACAAGAACCATTCAGAAAGCCAAGTTTCATAATCCTATTGTACAATGTAACACGAGAAGACTTCGTTCTGGTGGATATGGATAAACCTGAATTTGTTACTTTAACACGTTGACTGCCGCCTACGTGTATATTCGTAGTAACAGGTGTAACGGATTCTGCCACTACGAGTATACTCGTAGAGAATGAAAGGTTTTTGTATTGTTGATTGAATACACTGGCATCACTGAGAATGCAACAAATATGCTTCTGGCAGTGGTGAGGGTAAGGGTTAGAAATGAATGTAAATACGTTCTTTTTGTAGACACCAAAAAAGTAACTATTTGGTATGCACGCATGCACACCACACTTGGCAAATGGGAACGCCCTACGAATCTATGACCGGCAGTCAACGTGTTAAAGGCAAAGTATACCTTTGGTTTTTGGAACCGTTACATTGTTTTTATACTATATAATGTAGATATATACAATAAAAATAACCTGTGAAAATTTTGTTTCAAAAGATGGTAACGTTTTTGAAATATCGCCGGAAATCTGGAGCGGTTATATCCATGCAGGACGAATAATCCGTACGTGGAATTACACAATCTGAGAAACGTATCTGACAGTAACATTTCTCAGATTCAGATTTGGGGGATAAAAACTGATATCTTTTTCCAAAACCATATTTCTTGGAAGTGAACAAATTCTCAAAATGCTTTTTTCTATCGAAAGCTGCTGTGCTTCTAACCAAGTGAAGTTTTTTTTTGCCATTAATTTTAAGAGTGATTACCAATCGTATAGGTCAATCGTCCCTTTAAGAAAACAGATTTCTTTGACTTGAAATGTTCAAATCAATTCGACTGTCAACAATCAAATTACCAACATCACTCAGAAAAAAAAAACAGATTTCTGACAGACGTGATCAATGTAAGGTGTGTAATGAATGATGGAAAAGCCCCCTGTGTATCGCGCACACAAACCAAATAAAGATTCCCAGTCAATTTACACGCCACTTGAGGAGTGATATCAAAACAGTGGCCATGAGGACTGTACCTGACGGAACTTATTATTTGTCGACTATTTCTCAATATAATTATTTGCATTTTCCCTGAATCCACATGAGTTAAACCAGCCGAACAAATCTCCTGTTTGCTCAGAGTGTACTCATGCAGGCCATAATTGGCACTTCAAAAAAAAAGAAGAAGAAATCCTCGGATAAATCAGCAAAACATCTCGGTGAGAAACTGATGTCCAGCGTATACTCCTAAATGGCCGTACGGGATCCGGCGGGGGTCCTTCGTTTCAGTCACTATTGATTTTTTGGGGCACGGGCACTTCTAACTGAAGTGAACCGATACTCAAGAAAACAACTTCAACGCAACGCGATGCAACGTCAGCTTGGGCGTAAAAATCACGGGATTGGAAAGGAAGGGCCGAGGGGCTAATGAATATATTAGTGTTTCTTCAGGCACCAGCAATCCATTTAATCATTCCAAGCTGGTAGCGTGGCCCCAGTTTTAGTTCAATTAAGAAGCCTTGGTGTATAGTCAAACAGGAGACAATCCTGTCAGGCTAAGTCAGTACTGATCCTACCTCCCAGGTCATTTGTATTCATGTAGTATATAAATGTATCTAGGCCGGGCCGGAGACAGGTAGGGTAAGTGATCCACCTACAGACAGTTCTTCAAGAAGCTCCTAGACAGGTCCATCCAAAACATTACACCACGACCCTCCTGAAGCACCACCTGTAATGCTCGGCAAGATGAGACAGTAGAGAGAGAGAGAGACAGATTCAAGACCCACCTTGTGGAGGGGGGGGGGGGGAAGCATAGAGTCTTCCTGTGTGGACTTAATTGCTGTGTGCCTGAACACCTTTCGGATGCTTTAAGTGTTTACCGATTCCCCAGGAAGGGATGTTTTTCTCTGCTGGGTTTTTCAGATGGAAAGTCTGTTTTATTTGGGGTGAGGTTACTTGAACTGAGGGCATACTGCATGTAATGAACGAGAGCGATGAAGGAGGCCCACCACTCTAGTGCAAGGGGTTCTTCTGGTTGACACTCACACACCTTTGAACGGAAAAATACACGATTTGTGCAAAACACCTTGATGAGGTGCCCACGAAAAATGAAGACACAAACAAAAATCAATTTAAACTACATTTTACTTGTCATCTTTTTCCTTTGAGTTACTTTACATTGTCTTAAAAACGTACCTTTGGGTTATTGTGAACCATTGTAACTAAAGATTTCAATATATACACGTACATTGTACATGCACTACCTACAGAGTACCCAGAAGCATCTTTCCAGTAACTCTAACCCTCAAATTCCTAGAGCCACATCTTGGCCAAGTTTGATGGATTTAGTCCGGCGCAGCAAGACAAAAAAACATTGGTGGTACAGGACCAGTCAAACCCAGTCATACCAATCTACCAAAAGTTTCGTCCAAACATATAAATAGGTAAACTGAATTTAAAATAGCACATGAGGTCAATGGAGTAGGGCACCCTCACATAGAGATCAAAAGGCAGTTTGCCCCATCCATTGCGGTTTTTCAATGTTTCATCATCGGTCTACCTCAATGACGGCAGTGGGATGATAAGATTGCTTAGGGTCTACACCCTAAGGACTCTGACTGTTTTCCCCCGGGGTGAAAATGCCAAGGATGTTCATGAATGCAAACGACTTCATACTTGTTGGAATAAATACATAATTCACAATTCATTCCCTTGAAGTTGCCTGCCATCCGGGCTTACTCTAATTGGAAACGTGGAACAATTTGCCACACTTGGTCAGTGAAGCTGTGTTCGTCAGATTGGGGGAAAATATGCTGGTTTCAGTCCTGAAGCTCTGTCAGGCGTGGCTTGACACAAAAAAATGCGCTGGAGCATCCAGCCATGATTTAATTTTATAGGAAAATAGACCTGTGTAAATATTACTGTTCAGTCAGTCATGTTGTGGCAAGCCGATAGATATGTGATTTGATACTCGCCATGTTCAAGGTTTTAAAAATGAAGGTACAAATGTCTACGATGATATCAAAAATAGTTTCAATGATGAGTAAGCCTTGTACATAGACCTTGGACCTTGGACCTTGGACCTTTTTTTATTTATAAAATCAAAATATCTTGTGAAAGACTACCGTTTAACAGCTTTGAAATACAACGTGTTTTGTTTTTGACTTGTTTTAATAATGTCAATCAAGCTTTTGGATAATGCAGGCTGTTATTTAAATCCTTCAATAGACTGTGAAAATCTCATGCATTTCCGAAGATTGGGACCCGTTAAAGTGCGCGAGTTTGTTTCTCTCTAACTACTGATGGCCTAAAAAGATATTTTTCGCCCATTTTTCATTATCTGTTGGCATGTACACGATGTTTCAATCACAATGAGATTAATCAAGCAAAAAGCCATGAAGATATCTTTGTCAAGTTACAAGCCACAAGGGAAACTGACTGGGTAAATTTGTAATAATTTGGGGTTGAACAAAGAAAAATTGACAAGAGCGGGGGTTTAAAACCGATGACCTCCGGTTTAACGTGCCGGCGTTCAACCGACTGAGCTATCCAGCCCTATGTTAGCAGTCCCCCGTACTATATCTTCCTTTACACTTGCTAAAACCCATAATTTCTGCGAGCAATTTAATCTGTGTGATAGATGTCATTGGTCTAAATGCAGTCAAGAGATTATCAAAACCATTTACCCCAAACGAGCCATTTGTGGAACTAATGTAATTTTTGTCAGACCATAGCCATCCCGGGGATGTAACTGAGGGAAGAACTAGTCTAATCCCACGTGTCAACATTGCCCCCTGTATCACTCCTAATGTCTGATTACAAAGTACGGGAATTCAGGCCAATGTTCTCTTTCACCGGTTCACAGCCAGTCATTCAAATATTGACAATTCATTGTAAATAGTCCCCGGTGCCCACCATGCCGATCCCGAGCGGTCATGAACTGTAACGCAACACTTTTAACTACGGCAGAAGTTGTTTGTCCTCTCAAGAGAGTGACGGGAAAAGAAAAAAAAGAAAAAAACAAGGTGCGGTGAGATTCTTGGGGGAGTCGCGCAGTATGGATAACTTTTTTTATCCATTAGCGTTTCGTCATTTTTTTTTTTTCCATTACCTTTCCAACTTGTGTTTCTCGCTAAATGAAATAATCAGGAAAAAATGAAATAAAATTCCGTAACCGGATCTTTGGCTACATTATGCTCTTTCATCATAGCACTCTTATTACTGGATAATTTACGTTTCCCGGGTAAATTGAATTAAAAACTGACGGTTGGATGGCAAGACGGTGGCAGGATTCAGTGCCTTTTTTTTTTCAACCAGAAAGTGCTTGCTGTACCATTAGGATCCTGTGTGTGGGATGATCGCCGTTCATGTGAGAGTACGGTGCATTAATGTACCTGTGCATTTCATGCATTGCAATGAGAAGGCAGCTTCTTTTTTTTTTAAGTAGACACTAAGTGCTAAAGGACCTGTGGGAGTTGATTGCTTTCATGATGGGATCTAGACAAGAAAGTGTCATGAATTTGATGAAAGCCTGCTGAAAGTAAAGGTTAGATGAACAAAACGATACGAGAAATTGTGTAAAGATTTTCTAATCTAGAAAGGAAGTCTCCAGGCATTGACTGATGATTTTATTATTTATTTTTTTCCATTATCTGTAACAGTTCTAAAACCAAAAACCAATCAACCATTAAAACAAAATTGTAAAGGATTTTATGCACCTATTTCAACTATAGTTTTCTTGGCGACAGTTTTTCTCATCACTCGGCAATAGTTCAAAAGGAATTATTTGGTAGTGGTGTCACGTTTTGAAAATGGAAACATTGTAAACGGCCTGATGTTTCAACCCTAGTCAGAGTCTCTTTTTTTTTCAAAAGATAAATGACAGCACAAGTTTTCAAACAGTAAGCTTTTCAAAGGATTTTTAGAAATGTAAAACAGACTCCTTGCAGATGCCAACTCTTAGCCAACAAGGAGGCCTTCCTTTGACGTCATTGAGGGCACTGTTTCAGCGCATGGTGTCATAATGCAAAAAAAGTGGTATTAACAATCATGTAGCACTACTTGAACATCTCCATCTGTAACGACACTAACACCAAGTCTAATCTGAATAAGCAATCGTACAGAGCTCAACCGAAGACTTAGGGTCTTATGGAATTTCACATCAGCATCCACTAAGGCAAAGTTGCCCCTGTCTCGGCCTTGGTGCCCTTGTCCTGGCCTTGGTGCCCTTATCATGGTCCTACTGCCCATGTCTGGGCCTTGGTGCCCCTGTATGGCCCTTGGTGCCCTTGTCTTGGCCTTGATGCCCTTGTCCTGGCCTTGGTGCCCTTATCTTGGTCCTACTGCCCCTGTCTGGGCCTTGGTGCCCCTGTATGGCCCTTGGTGGCCTTGTCTTGGCCTTGATGCCCTTGTCCTGGCCTTGGTGCCCTTATCTTGGTCCTACTGCCCATGTCTGGGCCTTGGTGCCCCTGTATGGCCCTTGGTGCCCTTGGTGCCCTTGTCTCAGCCTTAGTGCCCTTGTCTTGGCCTTGATGCCCTTATCATGGTCCTACTGCCCATGTCTGGGCCTTGGTGCCCCTTTATGGCCCTTGGTGCCCTTGTCTCAGCCTTGCTGTCCTTGTCCTGGCCTTGATGCCCTTATCATGGTCCTACTGCCCATGTCTGGGCCTTGGTGCCCCTGTGTGGCCCTTGGTGCCCTTGTCTCAGCCTTGCTGTCCTTGTCTTGGCCTTGATGCCCTTATTATGGTCCTACTGCCCATGTCTGGGCCTTGGTGCCCCTGTATGGCCCTTGGTGCCCTTGTCTCAGCCTTGCTGTCCTTGTCCTGGCCTTGATGCCCTTATCATGGTCCTACTGCCCATGTCTGGGCCTTGGTGCCCCTGTATGGCCCTTGGTGCCCTTGTCTTGGCCTTGGTGTCATTATGATGAAAGGTGTTCACTATTTACATGAACAGTGGCTTTTCCCTTCAGCTCAGGGATGAGTTTTCAGGCCTTCCGGAGCTGATGCTCCGTCGCTTATAATTATGCAGATTTCTCTACTTGGAGGCAACTTTGCAAGGCGGACACATTCCTCCTCCTGAGAGTATGACATGAGACAGGCAACGAGAAGGTCTCACAATACACCCGTCAATATGCCAGGCAACAAGACAAATGCCTGGAGTAAAGACTTACACCGAAGACTTACTAAATTTCACAAATTCATGGTGGCTTGTGTGCAATTACCTGGACATAAGATACAATCAAATTAAATGGCTGTGCCCGTGTGCTGCGCTAAATCGAATCAAGACCTTTTTACGCGGTGGATGCCGTACTTTGGTTCCCGCTGATCAGGGGGAGAAAAAAGTCCCTCTATCAATGGACTCATTTTAGTCACGAAACGTGCCTCGATCATAAAGCCCCTTTTCCAGCCGAGCTTGCGGTTAATGGAATTGTTGGGTGGGGACAATCTTGATGATAGCACGTTTGATATACAAACAGATGTGTAGGGATTAGGATTTAAAACAAAATTTCAATCACATTTCTTTTTGAGTGGCAGATGCCCTTGAAAAATATAAAGACGGCCCAACCACACGATCTTTTAAGTATAAATCATCATTAGAATCATGCTTTCCTTTCTAGGACTTTTACGTTAAAAAAAAAATAACTGGGTCCTGTCAAGTTTAGTGAGTTTCTTCACTGCATACTAAGTACATACACAGACACACGCCTACATGTGCATTCAAGTAGCTGGGGAAGCTGTGCATAGAGTAAACACTTGGGAGCAATCCACAGGTTTGTGGTAATTTTTTTTAAAGCAATTTCTGCCAAATAGACGTGAAAGCATTCATGACAAAATCAATGGTAAGTTAATGGGAAAGAACATCATTGTTTTATGAACTGGTTCATATTCATTCCCATACCCCTGGTTTTCTCAGTCAACCGTCCTGTGAAAAAATTTCATCAACACGTAAATGTAGTCTGTCGGTCATGGTCTAGTGGAAACAACAACAAACTTATAAATCAACTTGTACATTGTATTAAAAGTGGGGGTAAGAAACCATCAACCCCACCTCCGTAACTCCCAACGGAACGAGTAAACAAGAAAATCATATGCATGTACATGTATTGTACAGTGCACACATCGTAAGTACTAGAAAAACCACACGCACTTTATGTAACCGAATAAATTGATTGCACTTATATCGATGAATAGATTTTATTAATTTTCCTCGTTACTCACAGTGTTGGATTACGTGCCTGAATGGGCAAGGTCAAAAGGAGAGGTTGCCAGCCACTTCCCGGCTGATGACTTCTCTTGAGTCTTATCAGGTTACCGGTTGGAGGAGGAAACCAATCTAATAAAGACAGGATTAACAGCGAGGACTATGATGATGGGTTAGCTGACCAACCCCCCCCCTCCTCCCCCATCAAACACACACTGCAACCAAATGATATCATTTGACAGTAAAAAAATATGGAGAATTTATCTCACCATTCCTAGCAATTTTTTACTCTGCATGCATCGGGAGCCACAACAATTTAACCAACTGGGATTGGAATGAGCCTCAGCAGAAGTGATACACTCGCTCGGCCTATATGACCGCGTCTCTCAAACCACAATTAAGGAGGTAATCAACGCTGACACCAGCGCCAATATCTAATTTAGCCGGTAACTGGAAATGCCGGGAAGATATTCCCGCTTAGCGATTTCTTGGGATTTCAATTTAGAGAATAGAAAGTTGTCATGGGTTGATGGCAGTACACCAGACTATGTCTGTGTGGATGTGTGCATGTATGTGCCCATTATCATGATACCACCATCTTGGTCATGTTCCCTGTATTCAGTATCAGCTACGAATATTAACATTCATTGTACGAAAAAGGAACCAGACTCTTTCTCCTTCAAGCGTTGGTTTGGATACATTGATTTGAATGGGAGAAAATCAGTATGACTGCACCATGATAAAGGTCTATAGTGTGATTTTATCATACTGTACCATCTGTGAATGTACTTAATACACATCATGCGCCGAGTCAATTTTCTGCTTGCATAATTACGTAAATAAAAAAAATTTGCATCATCCTTTACACAACACTACATGTACTTGATCACCAGGTACATGTAGATGACATACAGTGTATCCTATACATTACATGTAAGCTAATGCAGTTTTCTCGTTCGTATACTCTTGTGTCTGCATGCGGGACACATGGAGCATAAAATACTTCACTTCAGCTGGTAAACAAGCTTGCTTTGCATCCTTCCTCCAAAGCAGTACATGTGTGAGAGTCATTGCTGATAAAAAAAAATGTCTGAAACTAGGATCCCAAATTTTAGGGGGTATGTTGAACTGATGACATTTCCACTTTCCGATAATCCCATGAGTTGCAGATTTCAGCGCTAGAAAAATCAAAGAGCATAACTTCCTTAGGGCCTTCATGTATGGAGAAAATAACATCAATTTTTTTTTCATAATGCAGATTGCAGAATTCATATTATATTCATAAGTCTGAATTCATATAAAAAGTCTGGAATGTCTCATCCCAGTACACTAAGAAACACACCCTGAGCAGATTTAGGGCGTACCCAATTATTTTGCTGACGACTGTCCACGAACAACCATTTCCTAAGTTGAAAAAAAACAAAACGCTCAAGCACCTGCAAATTAGTCTGAGACCAACGGATTATTAAGCAACAATTCAGCTCCTCAGCAATTCTCAGCTCAGCATTTCCATGCTCAGGAAATTCATGTTACCAAAATCCTCCCCGGGTCAACGGTGTATCTAATAACCATCTTGTATTTCTCCCAGGGATGTTTAGGTGTGCACATTGTACACATACTCCGGGCACTGCAAACATAGTTTTCTTGGCATTCTCCCAGGAAATAATATCAGGGGCAAGCCCTAATGATTCCCCCCCTTCATCCGCCCGAACACACCATCTCAAATTAGGTCTCATCTCCCACAACGTCTCTGGGGGCGGTATCTCCACGGTCGAATACATAGAAAGAAGGATTAACGAGCGGAATTACCCTGCAACATGCCGGTCCCCCGAGGGACAATGGGCTCAACTCTCCGATCGTCTCACCCCCCCCCCTCCCCCTTCCGTATGATAAATTAATATACGTTTGGGGCGCTTAGGCGGGTCAAATTCTGTTTTCTCAGAGATGTGATAGTGCGCCGGTCACTGGCATTCTCCTTTTTCGTGACTTGCGGGGTTGTCGTCTTAGGACAGAAAGATTTCAGGGCTTAGTGACGGATGACAAGTTAAACAGAAGACATCAATCTCGACTCTGTAGAGCAACAAGGCGAGCGCACTCAAGATGAAAAGATTAACAATGTACTATAAAGGTTTGAGGTTCCAGTACTTTGAAGATGGCATGATACACAACATTTGTAAATTTTCCGCAGGGGTTTGTAAAAGCTTCATAAATGAAAAAAGAAGAAGATTTGAAACCTGAAAAGGCAAGGACTTCTTCAGGCATGAATTTAATAGATGCCTGAAAGCATATTGCTATTAGTGGTGAAATTGTGTTCTTGTGCAAACAAGACATAGACTGAGACCATGACCCAAAAGATTGAGACCAAGCCCGAGACCTAAAAATCCAAAAAACAAAACCAGAACTTCCTAATCTCAGAGTTTTCAGACCTATCATTAGACATTTACATCACATTAAAAGATTAACAATGGAGTGAAAAGTGTTAAATATTCTTAGATTCTTCTCGGAGTTGATGCAGTTGAAGGAGATTCCTGAGTTGGGAAATATTTCTCCAGAGCTCAGGAGCTGTTGATGAAAAAGACCAGCTCGCCAGCAACTTTTATTGGTGATTGGCCAGATAACTGAGATGGCGGATATTGAACGAGTTGTATGAAAGGAGATGTGACGTTCCAACCATTAAGAGACGAGCAGAGAACCGAGTTTACGGCAATAGGCATCATCAGTGCATCTAGGTATGCTCCAACAACCAATTATCTCATCGTGTATAGCAGGTACATGTAAGCACATCACATCTGCATGATCAACTCTTCCTATTAGCAATTGGAGAATGACAGTACAGAGTGCGAAATTACGAAAATTGGCAATGTTATGACCACCTGCACCTCCAATCACTCCCATTTTCCCTGTGTCCCCCCCCCCTTCCCGCAGCAAAGTGATTATTTCACCTTTACAAAGCTGTACGTCACACGAAGAACTGAAATACAGCGCATGTACAGTGTACAAGTACAGTTCCTTGCTCTATGAATAAAAAAATAGCTTTCATACACCAACTTGACTTACTACATGTAGTCTTGAGTTTGTCCCAAATTTGGTTGGTCCATGCTCTTTAGTGCAAAGCCAAACTGTACACTTGTTTGAGATTCTCATGTCTATCAAACTTAGACAATGAACAATTCAACTGAAAAGAACAGTTGTTCACAAACTACACTAGAGCGCTCTTCTACAATAACAATAATTAAAAGGCCTGATATTAACACATTTATTTTGTGCTTTTTTCAAGCCAGGTAGGACCCACGAAGCGTATTTAATTATTATTACCCCATTTCATCTGGCCTTTAAGCAGTCCTGAAACCGCCAACTCCTAAGGAGTATGCAGCACCGGCAACCGCATGGATGCACAGGTTGTCTTAAAATAATCTACATCAACAGTCTCTACTCTCACATGCACCCATGTCCACTTATGGGTGTTAAAGTTGAGAGTCTTGCTCAAGGACAGAAGTGTCATGACCGGGACTCGAACCCACACTCCGAAGATTCAGCCACCAGAATTCATGAATTCAATGCACTATAACCACTCGGCCTGGACACGACATAACGATAGCAAAGCTTCATTACGCCTCGCAATTCAAAATGATGAATATCCAGGCAGCCCAGGCAGCCCAGGTAGCCCAGACAGCCCAGGCCTGATAATTGGGCTGCTTTCTTGCAACGGCAACACAGTTTTACATGATATATTGTGGTTCGCAGAGACACCATCTACATAAAACTCTCTCTGTGAGTTGTGCTTGTTCTGAGAAGAACCAGTGGTCAATCAATAACTCAACGTTTCGTTCAGTATGCTCTGATTGTCTTCAGGAGAATGCATCTTCAAGAAGATCAGAGCATACTGATCAGTTGTTAAACTACCGGTTCTTCTCAGAACCACTATTCCTCAGAGAGAGAGAGAGAGAGAGAGGGGCTTATGAAATTGGTGTCTCGGCAAACCTCACTAGATTGTATTCCCACCATGCAAAGTTTCAAATCCAACTTGGCAAAGGGCACAGGTGAGACCAAAGTAAAGAGGCACCTGGGGTCTGGAAGCAATCACCTCCATTTCGCCTTCCTAAAGTATCTGGCCTAGAGGCCTCTCAACGTACACTCTAGACAAGTCATGAAAGGTTCTGTGAATAGAATAAATACATGTAGACAATTGAACAAATCTAATATTCTATACATGCTCTGAAAAACACCTCTTCAATATTTTACCAAGTACCAGCGCTTTTGTTAATGGCTTTTATTATTGACATAAATCGTGCAGCAAATATTTAGAAAAGATGTATGCATCCCCCACAGTTATAATGAAGAGGAGGTCTTAATCCAATATACCCATAGAACAGGTCACTGTCCTGATAATGGGGCAAACACAAAGCCATAGGAACACCTACATGTATTTGAGGACCTACCAAGTTTCGTCCTTGTAAGTGCATTGAACTCACACGCCAATCCTTTTCCCCCCTAACATGTGCCTAATGGGAGCGTTCAACTGTTTTTTAGCTTAATGTAACAATGACCTGGTTCTGAAACCCAGATAGTGCTTGAATATCTTCTACAGTAAAATCCACGCGACAAAACCCAGCGATAATAATACCCAAGGTTCTACAAGCTTTTCAAGATCAAATTAAGTGGACTTCAGGTTTCCCAAGATAAATTATTTCGGGACAAAAACTTCCTGAGATAAATCATTTGGAGATCATGACATCCTGGAGGTAAGATGATGACTTCCCAAGTGAATTATCTCCCGGAAGAAGAAGCCGTCCTGAAAGAAGGATGACGACTTCCCAAGATAAATTGTCCCGGGACGGCGACATCCAGACTTCCCGAGATTAATCATCTTGGGATGAGGAACTTCCAGAAAGTCAGATGAAAACTTCCCAAGATTATTTTGGGAAAAATCCTGAAAGTGAGATGATGACTTCCCAGGTAAATTATCTCCCGGAAGAAGAAGCCGTCCTAAAAGAAGGATGACGACTTCCAAATATAAATTGTCCCCGGATGGCGACATCCAGAGAGACTTCCCGAGATTAATCATCTTGGGATGAGACCTTCCAGAAAGTCAGATGAAAACTTCCCCAGATTATTTTGGAAGATCCTGAAAGTGAGATGATGACTTCCCAGGTAAATTATCTCAGGATGAAGACATCCTAAAACTTGGGATTTGGGCTTCCCAAGATAAACTATCCCAGAAGAAGCACGTCCAGAAAGTCAGATTACTTATCCTTGTTGGGGTCTCCTGATTTAGTGCATTGGACTCAAGTTCCGAGGGCTGAGTCATCAGGGTGTGGGTTCGAATCCCGGTCATGACACTTAAGTCCTTGAGCAAGACAGTTGGCTATAATTTCTTCTCATCACCCAGGATTAAATGGGTACCCGTGACGTGAGGGCAGAGATGGTTCTTGTGATTGATCTAGCTTAGTGTGCTACATATTTGGCAGCACAGGCTGTACACTTCCTAGGGAGCTGATGGTTTAAGGAATCAAATAAATGGCCCAGTGACCAGGGGTAAAAATGTTCGCATGTGCAATGATCATTCTTTGGAATAACGCTATAATAAGAGTCGGTATTATTATTATAAATGGTGACATACAGAAAGTAGGACGAACGCTTCCTGAAATAATCTACAATGGCCGTGCCACCCTGAAGGCTTTCATCGCAACTGACATCACAACCTACCTACCGACTGCGCCATTTTGAGAGTCAAATTGGTGTGGTAAAAACTAGTGCGGGTTACAATTACATGAACACAGGGTCTGCTCCCAGCTCAAGCAGTTCAAATCACTTACATGCACTATACTCAACAGTTTACACTGAATTCTAAAAAAACGACTCCTGAACTGGCGGATGTATAATGCATTTATACACAAGTGCAAGGGGTTTACTTTCAGAATAATTTGAACAAGCAGGGGGGGAAATACTTTGCTGAAGCAGTCAGCACAAACAGAGCCCAAGCTGTCACTAGCCATAACTTGAACCATCAACAATGCTCGTTATTCCTTTTTTTTTAAGTTGACTTAAAGAAAAAAAAAAAAAAAAAAACCTTTCATGTATCAAGAATAGTTTAGAAACCAGAGTCTTGCTTTGTTGTGTCCAGAAAGCTTTGTGCATAGCAACGGTGTGGATGATTCACTCACAATATCATTACAAAAGCTACACGCTAAAATGAAGCTTTTTATTCTGGTGTTCATTTACCACACAGGTTGTTTGGTGTGCATGCGCCTTGACAGATAGGGTTTCAAACATTTTAATGGGTAGAGGTGGTTATTGTGTCATTTCATGCTTGAGTGAATGCTGCCTCTGGCATTTTCAGACCAGTCTGTTCCATGATAAACATAAATCCACCCAGCCCTCTATACATTTTCGTTTCAAACCAAGTAAGTTGCAAGGTCAAATAGGTCTTCATCAATCACTGGAACAAAGTGAAATCATAAAATGAAACCTGAAAATGGAGATTCAGGTCTGTTTCCTTCCTCCATGGTGCGACCATAGAATAAGGAATTCATTCCACCATGGTACAACAATGGTTCTAACCCCAAACATGGCAACCTACTTTTGGTTCTTAATGGTTCCAAACATTGCTTAAGGGTCTTAAAGAACCAAATAGTTACCAAAGAAGTTTTGCAACTTTGAGTGATCCCTTCGATGAAAAAAATTCCTGCACACTATACAAAAGACGTAGAAGGTCACAAGAATGCATCATAGCATTTGAATTTGATCCATTTTGAACTAGTACAATGCCTAAAACAATTTAGGTCAATGTTAGAAGTACAGTACCACAATTAAAGTAGTGTGTTTCCTTGAACGAAGGTTGGTGTATAGGGTTTTATTTCAGCATAAAGTTCCTTTGGAGAAATGAAATGTCAGATACCAACTAACACCATTACAAAATGGCTACTCCACCCACCTCTGTTTAATACTACATGTATGTACGTATGTATTTAAACAAGAGAAAACAACTTCGCTAAGGCCTGCTCAATAAAGACTTCCAAATTCATCAGAGGACGACGTGTGCACACTTTTACTTAAAAACAACATTGTGCATGTACTTCTTGCAACTGTCTCAAAAACTTCCCACGCGTGATGTAAATTAAAAAAACGACCACCTCAGCAGGCATCACTTCAGATGTTGTTACCCAAAAACTTTTGCAGGGGCGTAACTAAATGGTATGGCTGACCCTGGCCTGACATCAAATGTTTTTGCTCACAAAACATCATTACAATGAAACTTGGGGGGCAAGGATTCGGCTGGATCATTCCGAGTTGTGTCTCGCATCACTAAAATTGTTTTGACGAAAGTGTGGTGAATCCTGGAGAAATGACACGGGGGGGGGGGGGGGGGGGGGAGCAACCTCAATCTCACAAGACGCTGACACAGATCCACGTTGGCGACCCATGAAGAAGGTTAATGGTGTAATCAAATAACATTTAACCCACTTATATATATTCCGAGCCTGCTGCCTGAAATACCACTCTCCACATTGTGAAATGGGTCAACATTCATTTCTAGCCCTTACGAGGACAAGAAGAAGAAAGAAAAGAAAAAAAAACCCATCTTTATATTGTGTATAACTTAACAGCTTGGGCTTCGCATTCAATATCGGCAGAACTGGTCTTCCTTCACAGCTGAAAATCAATGAGAGAATGTGTATGATTTCACCTTTTATTAAAAAGGCTTGAGGATATTGGCCATCTTCAGTTTGGCCTTTGTTGGTGAGAGGCGACCCTTTTTTTCCTCATATTATCAAATAATACATAAATGCGAAATTGATTTTTTTTTTTACTAGCAATACACTCAAATACACCTGTGAGATAAATAAAGGTCAGGCATTCCCTCAGGTGTACAGCAAAAAAAAGACGGGGGGATAGGGGACGCACACAACAGAAAGTCTGGTAAAAGGGCGGGGCAAGTTTAGGGGGCCACAAGAGGGAAATTACAGGTCTAGTGTTTGTCTTGGATCAAACAATCCCGACAAGAAACCAATGATCCATGGGAAAAAAACAACTCTAGCAATTCACCTTTGAAATGGATACAATTTTGACAACAGGGAACTTTTTGGTGGGTAAAGCCCCGCCCTGTGCAAAGCTGAGTTGGTTTTGGTTCAAATGAAATAATAAAATACCTTGTATCCAGGTCGAAAAATCAGAATCACACCACCGTGGATTGTACATACATGTAGGGGCTTTCTAAACATGCCCAGTGTGTCCAGTCTACGAGGTTACTGGACCAAAGTTGATGACATCCTAACTATTTAACCACAACAGACAACCACACCAATCTTCATCGGATTACATAGTACGAAGGATTAACCCATGTGATTCCGATGGGATTAAGATAGTAGGGCTTGAAGGGTACAAAGTTGTGCGTTTCAGGTAAACATATTTGCCAATGTCTGTTGACCTGTTCAGTACTAATAAGTTTAGCATTTTTCACAATTAGAGACGCATCTCATCGATGCATCGATCCGTACACAATGCGCTCAGCTGCAGGCAGGTATCAAATATGTTTATGAGTTAATAACTCATCAAAATAGTTGCAAGACACGGACAGTTCTGTATGACTGAAGAAGTCAGCTTAATTTTTGTTGTAAAATTATAAAGAAAAAAATAGCAAGGCAGTCTCTGAAACAGCAGTTTGAGACGGGAAGACAAATTTCAACTTCAAAAGTGACTACCTCAAAAAACAGACTTTTGGCTGTGGGCACACTTGTCACTGGTTCCCTGTCTTTTTTTTTCTCAGCACAATTATTTATCACAAAATGTTTTCTACTTTAAACTACTATACTTTTTATGACCTACAAAGTTGTAACCGATATTTTACTTCCTTTTAGACTCTGTTTTCACTGAAGAAGTTGTTGTTGCTTTTATAAGTCAGATAAAATGCACAGCTGGCGTCCCGGCTCTATGCCAAGGGATTGCTGTAAAACACAAGTAAACCCAATCGCTGAGTGCACTTTAATCACAAAGGTCCCCCATGACCAACACTTGTCAATCCCACAGAGATACCTGTATGCTTCGAATAGATTTGCTCAACAGTTCTGCTATTCAACGGGCAAATCCTAGCTCACTAACATGCTGTGTGTGACTGTGAATTGTGCCTTGAATTAAAAATAAAATAGATAAACGTACATGAATCTATGTTTTTTAAATCAAATTTATGTACAATGTTCATTCTATCCAACCTCATGGATCGAATGTTAATGAAAATGTAATCAACTGCATTTACCTAAAAGATTCTAGATCAAAAGCAGTTTGTTATCCTGCTTCAGAGTCCACTTATACAGGAGAAGAAAATGGGGGAAAATTTGTATGATTTGGGGGTTTTTAACTTTTTTTCAAGACATTAAAAAATGTTTCCTTCATTAGAAAAAAACCCCATGATGTTCAAACATTGCAAAGTACAAATCTGAACCTTTGCTCGTGTTGGTCAGTTTAAAAGCTTGAACTTCATGTACACAATTCAGGTGCCTGGTGCTAAATCAAACAATTGCTTCTATGTTTCCAATCTTATCAGATCCTCTTTATTTTTTCATAGGGCTGTGAACAGAAATTATGAGCACAAAACAAGTTTGCTTACCAGAGCCCAATTTCATGGAGCTCCTTAGGCAGAAAATTAACTTTAAATTGCTAAGCAAATATAAGCAAAATACCAGTCACATCTTGTACATGTTATATGGTATTTTGGCTGGTAACCTTCTTCTGATAAGCATAATTTTGTTATGCGTAGCTAATTTGTTTTGTGCTTTTAAGCAGCTCCATGAAGTTGAGCTCAGGTTACTGACTATTTAAACATCAAGATATAAACCACAAGGGAAGCTGACTCCGTAAATTTTTTAAATGAAATTGGAGTTGATGAGCAAAGAAAAATTGACTGAGCAGTCTAGCTCTACGATGGCGGTCTCCCTATTTAGTTATCGACTATTTGACAGTAGATTTATGTACCAGGCTCTTGCACACGTATGCATACCTCGTGCATATTTATATTATTTATAATGGTTTCATGTACATATTTGACTGCCCTGACTTCAGACTTCACAAGGCGAGCAGGGACTCACAGACCTTGACGAGGATACCATCAAATGGCTTTAAGTTACCAAATTACCTGCAGATCTAAATACAATGTTCACCTTGGTCCACATATCATACGTAAGAAGAAGAAGACCATTTGAAAAAAACAAGGTGGGGAGTTTAATAAACAGGAAACGAATACAATTGTTGACTAAAAAACCCTTTCAGTCATCCCTTTCTATCTAAGAGCATTGCTTGCCCGTCAGGAAGTTACCCCTAAATCAGATTAGTTCAATCATTTAGTTCTTCAAAGGAGATTACACGTCAAATCTTGTTCAGGGGGTTTAAAAAAAAAAAAAAATCAGGTGAACGGTTTAGAAGCAGAGCGACAAGCTTCAGAGCTTTCCAACTCGTGTCATTGTTTCGCACAGCTCATTAACAACGGTAGTTTAAATGACATTTAAGGCAATAAACTGCCTGATAATGCTTAACCGAGGATGAGTTAAACGAGAGTTTGATGTCCTGCTTATATCTATTTGAAGACTTGATGCTCAAAGCTCAAGTTGCAGTGAACAAACTGCAACCGTGAAACCAAGGAGGAAGACAAAGCTGGCTCCTTCCTTGTGATTTCTGTGCACAGGAGCAGTCAGGCAGCGCTGGGCCATGCTTCAATGAGGCTTTGTGGGGGGGGGGGGGGGACTGAAGACACAATGGATACAGCAAGTTCCAGGAAAACATTGAACAGGGCAAACCAGATGTATGGGTTTTTGTTTCTCTCTCTGAAGACATCTTTAGAGAAGGTAATTTTAAAACATATGCCACAGAGAGGAAGGGAAGGGGGACTTTAAAAGATATATATTTGAAATCACTTTGCCTTGAAGAAATCTGAACTTACTGTAGCTTTCATGGTCAGAAAAAACACACGCTGGTTTTAAAATTGGCTTCTGACTGGCCCCCCAAACAAAGATATCAACTGACAAAATAGGGATACCGCCAACATATGGCTAGATAGCTTATTTGGTAGAGCGCCGGTCCGTTAATCAAGAGATCGTTGGTTCTAGTTCAACTCTAGTCAATTTTTCTTTGTTCAACCCCAAATCTAAAGTCTAAATGATGGTCAACTTTGTGCTTTCTTTCAATGATCTACTCTTGCATAAAAAACAAAGTCACACCCCTTGTAAAGCTTTTAGTAATTTACTCCCAGTCTCACCTCTTACCAAATTGATTTTTTTTTTTTGACAACAGCAATCCTGGTTCCACAAGATGTCTTTAAAGACCACCTTGTAACGGAATATGGATTTTTTAACGAATTTGCAGAAGTCGTCTCTGTAGAAAGTTTGGGTTGGGGGCGAGGGTGGCAGTTGAGGAGGGGAGGAAGTGGATGCGCGCTCAATAAAACCTCCCCCTTTTCTTTGTCATCAAGACCTGCTGCAAAGCTTGTCAACATCACTACACAAGCTGTCAAGAGTTTCAAACGCGTATTGACTGGTTGTGGGACACAGTCGATTCTGTTGTTGCACCGTCTTCCCAATCAATAAAAATCAATGAACGTTTTTGTCACAAAATACATTCAGTTAGCATGTCTGGCTGTAGGTTTTTTTTTATTCCCCAAAACAGAGATCTTGGATTTTCTCTTTAATTTATAAGTTAAATTATTATCCAGATAATTTAAAACTGACCTCTGGTTAACAAAAATCATTTTAAGGTAGACAAATTCTCTGTCAACAAAGTTACATGTGTATTCTACATGTGTATTACACACTGGTTGCGCAAGATACATTTTCTTTTAGTGTCTTATTACCAACAAGAAATCATGAAATTTAATTTATGTCAACTGTTTCTCAGATTCTAGATAAATTGCCAGGAACTGGATGCCTGTAAATTACATCTGGGTTGGGATTAGGCAAAAGAGGAGCAAAGAAATGGATCTGGGGAAGGTGAAATCAATTTTGATTTCAAATTAAAGTTAACAGCCAGACAATATCCCTTTGCCTTAACAACACCAACCCCATCCCATAGCCCCACCACTGTTCATGCAAAGTGGCCCTTAACCACAGCAGTGCCCTGTATTAAAATTGTGTAAAGCCTTGCATTTTAAGCACTAAATTACTTTTATATCTTTCTTTTTTTTTCGCAAATAAAACTGCAGTCAAGGCATACAAGTTCAAAGCTGACTTTCTCAACTTTATTTGGGTCACAACCTAAACTTTCACGACTAGGTTATTTTGCGGTCACATGGTGTGTTGTAACCAATACAAAACGTAGTATTATATAGAGCCGCTTTTATCGGCCCAAGAATGAGTGGCTTGGAACAGGGCTAGCGTTACTGGCTCGCCTAACTTGAACCCTGTACAGCATTTGGCGATGGCGAAGTGGCCCCATAACTTTAAACAGCAATGATGAAGCAGTAATACAAAGCAACAGCTGCACCATAAGCCTTGACTTCAGACACTGCCTTCGTTTTGTTATTATTCATAGAAAAATAATCTTGTAAAATTATTGATTCAACATGATTACAGTTAAACAAATACTACAGTATGTGATTTTAATTTCTTTTTTAAATGGCATTCAACAAGTGGGTTTGTCTCATCTCTGTATTCTGAATTGTTTTTTAATTGAGAATAAAATATCAGTTTGAATTCTTGGTTAATTTTCAAGGGGGGACGGGGATAACAGGGTGTGTTTGTCAAACTTTAAATGCAATGGGCTTTTAAATGTCACAACCAGGGGTGTAAATGTACAAAAATGGAGAAAACAAATCTTTAAAAAGTTCAGTTAATGTCATTAACTCACAACTTCTTAACTTAAAGAGGACATGTACAGGTACAGACTCTCTACATACACATGACAACCACAGAGAGTAAACTCTACATTTGGACACAAGAGGGCCGACTTGTGCCCATATACTGAGGGCTGTCTTTATCCAAAAGCGATAACAACTTTCAAGACAGTTCGGATAGAATGCAAAAACGACAATCTGTGAAAGTACCCGCAAATCAGGAAAAACTCCTTACAAACACAGGCTTGCCCTACAATGTGGTCCAAGATGGGCTCACTCAGTCAAGTTGAGGCGCAAACAACGCATGCCCCAGAGTGTACCACAACTTTTTCAAGCTCTTTTTTTTCTGTTAGTGGATGATGCATGTAATGTGAAAATGTCTAAAAATGGCAAACTTGTGTTTATGTGACAAAAAAATGATGATAATGTGATTTGCCCATGTACGTCCCCATGTCCTGTCAAAGCGTTCTTAAACAGTCGTCATTGGTCAACTTTAACAATGCATTTGTTCATCAGCAAAAATAAGACCAGCAAATTAAAATATGCACGTGCAGTGTGACTGTGAGAACATTGAAAATATACGCCAAACAGGGAGCATCAGAGTGTTTCTATCTATATTGCATAATTCGTTTAAAATTAAATACGCTCTATGGAGCGAAGGAGCAAATGAAGCAAATGACGTATCGCCCACAAGGCTGACAGACACGGATTTCTGCGACCTTGCATTTTGTGTGACGTTTATAACGGAACTGGCATACACGCATTAATACAACCCTGTGTATGAGTAGACTAGGTTTTAAACAAAAAAAATCAGATTTGTCCATATGCTATACAAATATTGGATGCATTTTTGAGTGCATTGTCACAGAATATGATCACAAAGTGAAATGTGGGAAATGGAAAGCCAGGTTTCACCAATATTTTGTTTTATAATTCACATAATATGACATAGATCCTCGAGTCATTTGCATTTTTTCCCAAAATAAAAACCCCAAATATACAAAGAATATTTACCAGCCCCACTCTGAAACTTCTAAAAAACCCTTTTGAATACTGTGGACAACTCCATGTAGACACCGTCCCCCATGACACAACCTTGCCTCGTTGGGACGAACGATTATTTTGGAAACGATGCTTCGAAGTGTCCGAAGTGTCCAATAGTTATCCATATATAGGACTCCTATATGAAATTTTTGAGCTTCATGGCAGTATACATGGCAAAATAAACAATGACACATGGGGCCTGTGCCATCTATCAGATAACAAGAATCAGTGTGTGTGTGGTATAAAACTTTATAACATAATGATAGTACTGCCATACACACATAATACAAACTGTGTATGCGTAGATGCAGTTTAAAAATTTAAAAGTATAGTCAGATTTGTCCAATACGCTATCAATCACTTCTTGCTCTATGCTTTAACGCTTTAAGCCTAGTCATGTGTGTACAGTAATTTGTGGTGCGAGCGATAACATTTAATGCATTTCACAAGGGTACTAATTTACATTTTTATGCGGTAGATGGGTAGTGGTGCAGTGGGGAGGGGGGATGTTCTTGAGAAAGGAGGTCCTTACCTGAAAATTGAATTTAGGCATCATTTACAACGTCTTAGTCAGAAACTCATAAGGCACTTGTAAGACGCAACATGCTGAGGCTAGAGTGGATACAGGTGGAGAGGCGATGTTACTCCAGAGGTTCAGCTTCCTGTTAAAGATGCAAGCGTCACACCCCTCAAAGATGAACACATTCCTGTCCATGGTGCAATACTGTAGGCACGCGCCACCGGCGACCGGGCCAAAGTTACAAGCGTCTTCGGACCACTTGTTCTTGATGGCATCTAGACAGAAGGCTTTCGTGGCAAGATCGGTGACGTAGATTTTGTTGTCGTAGGCTTCGACGACGGGGAACTCCCACGGCTGGTCACCTTGTGGGATGGGAATGTCTGGTAGACTTATCCACTCGTCAGTGTGCGTGTCATATCGTTCAACTGTTGATATCGAATGTCTTGCGGCATCACGTCCTCCTATCGCATAAATGTAGCGATTGCCCAGGGTTGCGAGGTGCATGGAATAACGTTTGGTGGGCATCTGTGATACATAGCACCACTGGTTGACATCAGGGTCATATCTTTCTACACTTTGCTGTAGACGTTCCCATCGCATGCCCCCCATGGCGTAAAGACATCCATTGCACGATACCAGCGATATGTACTCTCTGGGCGTTTGTAAACTGTCCACGGTACCCCACGAATTATTCATAGGGTCGTAGCAGTGGACGCAGTTTGAAACAATGCCACTGCTCGATCCACCTGCAGCATACAGGCAGCTGTTCAGTACAGCAACAGCATGGAATCGAAGCTCAGGTAACCCTGGCAACAGTGTCCATCTGTTCTCATCGATGATATAACCAAAGCTCTTCTCCAGTGGGCCTTGATCGCTGACACCTCCTGTGATGACCACAACGTCAGTCAATCGCCCTTTACGTGGTTTCAAGACTGGGCTGTCACTACAGTAGCTTCGCCTTGTTGTATCCGTCTGATGTAAAGCTTCCGCCAAGAGTTTCAAACATTCCTCGTTTCCGATCACAAGGGGGTCTTTCTCCACAACATCTTTGAGGTAATTACGATCAAGCTGTGACAGACGGACATGTGCCAGTAGTTGAGGGAGCTTTGCTGCCCTCTCTTTATCGATTCTCGCCCACTCCATTACCATCTCGTAGATGCTCTCCTCCTTCTCGACTCGGATTTTGTCATCAGTGATCAAGTCTAGAACTTCTCTCAGACCCAGCTGAAGGATGTCTTCGATGGAATACTGCACAACATGCATGAACTGATTACGGATGAACTTTGATGCTCGCTGGTAAAGCTCCTTGAACTGGTACAGGTCCGCCAAGTGTCTCACCACCAGGCAGTTCGAGGAGTCCATGTTCTGCCAGAGGAATTTGTGACAGTAGTTTTTGAGATTTGTCATGAGGAATGGGTCGGCACCACGGAGTATACACTCTACGTTGTCTGCCGTTAGTGTTATTCTACCCGTGTACATATAGTCCAATATCAACTCCATCCCTTCGGCCGAAGTACACGAGACATTGGCCATCGCTTGCAGGTCCTCTTCTAGCCCACTATTGCACATTGTATCGAAGTACGGGCTGCACGCTGCTAGGACATTGCGGTGGGCCTTGAACACCCGGCCACCAACCCGTAGCACCATGTCACAATACTTATCGTCGGATCGCTGCTTGAGAAGTTTGTTCAGAATCTGCGAGCCCTGGTCGTCCTCGACGAAATCCATACAACCGTGGCACCCACTACTACTACCGTTCATTGACACGTTGGGGCTTGGATGTGGTAATAACTCCTCCATTTTTAGACCGTGATTTTGTCCGAAAACAACCACTTTACACGGTCAAAGAACTACAGCTCTTGAGCATGTTGTGTGCTCCACCATGGCACAACGCGTATTATATACACGACTCACTGTGTGTCACGTTGTTATCACCAACAGCGCTAAAGGAGGTCGATCTCATGGGGGAACAACAATGAATGGTCTCTGCTCGAGGTTTGGATGTTATCGCGGTCTTTTGCTTTTCGACGAGGAGCAGAAAGAGGGCGCTATTTAAAGTAATTGTGGTCAACCCCCGCGCGTGAAGATTTTTACTAATAGAAAATGAATGACTCCACTTTATACAAAGTTTTAAATAGAACAAAATAACTTACAATCTGAATGACTCACTATTATACCAATCCTCAAATTTCTGTGAAAGAACAGTGGCGTAACTGTTTTTTTATAGGGTTGGTACACTAATTTCCAGATGTTTTACAACTACTTCAGGCGCCCTTTCGTCTCAAACATTTTGTCAAATTTTGAAACTGCGAAACATAAAGGCCATACATTTTATGCCTATAAAAAGAGCTTTCGCTACATTTATCCAGATGTACAAATTAACAGGAGTTGGAAAAATTTAATTAGAAAACTGTGTAACATGTCTTTGTAGTAGTTATTAATAAATGAATAGTTAATAATGCGGCTCTAAAGATTTGAGTTTATGAGATAAGAAATTTTGATTGAGCCTAATTTGAAAACCGATGACGTCATAGGTTATTTCTTTTCCAGAAATTTTGATTCATTAGTATGTGCTAAGCTTGTGCGAATTTGAAGAAAAAAAAACATCGTCAAGAGCGCTGCCCATCTCGCAGCAATGACGTGGGGAGAGTTGGAAATTATTTTTAATGAATGAAGGCCCAATTCAAGCCGTTTGGTGCATTTTTTGCGCTTGTTTTATCTTGCGCACACCATTTTGTTATTTTTGTTGGGGGGGTTGACCTTTTTTTTTGGGGGGGGGAGTTACGGGCCTGGTTAAGCTCATTCATATGAGGTATAGATGGTGCAAATAGCTTATGGTAGTTTAGGATAGTTCAGGAGATACAACATTTAGCTTTCAAAATAGCAAAGCTTTTAAACACAGGTTGAAAGAAGTCAAACTAAAGATGGACAGTGACACAAATAGCCTCTGAGTTCAAATTTATTAAATTTAATTTCACAACTTCAAATTTCAACAGCAACAGTCATAGTTATTACTACTATCACTTATTATACATTTTTCTTCCAGCATTAAGCAGAACTGCTTCTGTACAATACGGCTGCGCAATTTCAGGTAGCGTGTCAAATCATGGAGGAGACTCCATGGTCAAGTAAAACAAGATCTTCAGATTTCAACAAGTGAACCACTTCCAAGTTATACAGTTCCTTGGTTCAAATCATCAATGGTGGCTAAATGTCATTAACTCTCATTGTTAAGTTTTCAATTTTAAAAAGGATCAACAATTTTTTTCAAAGCAAAACCTCTCAGCAAATGAAAACAAACATCTTTAAAAAATAAAGTCTAACATAAGAATAAAAACTTTACCTGCTATATATATCCCAAAATTTTTCACCACAAAAGTGCTCAATGTTTGAGAGACAACAGTATAACTGTCAAATTTTTGTAGTCAACACTTGTCTTGTGATTTCACTTTCCACTTTAATTTTGTTAACTTGATGGATTTCAGTTTTTAGACAGATTGCATTTACGGGGTAGACAGTGATTGTGCTATTTCTTTTTTAAACTATTTGATAAACAGATCTAGAACATAATGAACTGCCTCAAAAAATGTCCTTAAAAAATCAGGACTAAAACCCTTTGGAATCCCAAAAGTTCTTAAATTAAAAAAAAGTTAATACCACGACATATTAAAACACTATGGAAGCTTTAAAAGAGACATTAAGCAATAAAGAAAATTAACATCATAGTTAGGCCTATGACTTACATTTCATAATTATGGCTTAGTACAAGTCCTAACTATAACCTATCTCATAAATACGACTTATTTGGCACAATTCATAAGTATGACTTAGGCCTATGCTATTAGTCCTAATTATGAGATTCAAGTCATATTAATTTACAACTTGCTCTTTTTGTTCTAAATGCCTCTTACATAAACAACAAAACGTTTCAAGACAAAATAATCTCAAATGAGCAAAACAGAATCAATTCCTGCTCTAAAATTGTCTTCCGTATCCAAAGGTTTCAGAAGAATATTACATAAATGAAACACACCCCGATATTACTAACGAAGGAAAGAAAGAAAAAAAGGCCAAAGGAATGACCCCAAAACCAAAATGAATATCTCTGACCAGCTGTACACCATTGAACAAGTTCAGTCACTAATCTTTAGTCAATTTGCCATTTAAATCACGCATGTGTGGTCTGTGTTTCACTTTATGTAAAGTTCTACATTCCAAGTTCTAATTTCTCAACAAGATAGTGTACCTATATGTCCCTTTGCGAAACCACGGCTTGGGTTCAGGCTTTTGCTTGGGATCCCTCTGCTTGATTGAAGCCCCATAAGGAAAGCACATGTTTTCTAAATAACTAGTGGAGTCTAAGCCCAAGCCCGAGCTCAAGTCGTGGTTTCGAAAACGGCCTTTAAGTGTGGCTTTGCATGCCAGCATCACAAGACACACCTAGCCTAAAGACCAGGATAATTGACACCACAGTCCCACTGATAGGGCACCAGGGCAAAGATCAGAACTCTGGGGCATTTGTCTCTGTTTTTTCTTCTTTTCATGAAGGTTCAAAGCCAACAAAATAAGGGGCCATGAGGCGGTCGTCTTTTGTCACCTTCATGATACCCCAAATCCAAGTGCCATTTCAAAAACATTTGTTTTACCTCACAAAAACATTTAAAAGCCAAAATGTATTTACAAATGATAATACAGTAACAGTCTTGAGCTTAAAGAAATTTGACTGCAAGTGTACAAATGTATAGGGCCCAATTTCATGGCTGAATCCGCGCTAGCTGTGTAAGTGAAGAATGCCTAGTAACGTGGAGTACGCACGCCCCCACAAGCAAAAACCCTGTGCTAACCCGTGAAATACGCTTGATGTAAGCAAAGAATTCCCTGCTTCCGTAAGCGCCGATTATATGTTTACGGTAAGCAGAGCCACAAAATTGGGCCCAGCTCAGTTATAATACTACAAGATTAAATTCTAAACATGCTTACGTCTAGCAACTACTGCACATTTTATGAACAATCCCATGGCACAAGTTGTTAACATTAACAAGTTTTTATTGTGGATGACTGCACTATTAATTGATTGCATAACAAGGATTACATTTCCCTCACGGATGGTACAGGTGAGCTTACAAGACAATAAATTACATAGCCAAGAGTTTTGTTGGTTTTTTTTTTTCCAGTTCAAATACTTAACACCATGTACCTTATAATATACCATATATTTGTTAACATTAACAATTACATTGAAGTACATACAAGTAAATGTATAACACATGCACAACCGAGTTAATAGCACTTTCCTTTTGACTTTACGAACATAACTGCAATTTTCTTTGAAGGACAAAAATTAACAAAAAAGGTAAAACAAGGCTATAGGACTTTTTTTTTTTCTTGTTTTTTTTTGTCAGAACACTTTGTAGTCTGCAATTGTAACAAAGAAAGTTGCATTGATTAGGCAAGACAGATAAACCTCTTATAATAAAATATCTGTGCTACATTATTTTTCATCTAGATTATATTGTAATATACAATTATCGACACCTAACTCTACAACTTACCCACAGTTCCTTTACTTTCACTACAACCCATGCTTTATTTTTACTTGCAATATTATTTCTTTTTAGATATTTGTTTTCCCTTTCTCTTAATTCATTATTCTAAAGACCACACACATTTGTGCAAGAATTTGTCTTTACAGCACCAAAAGGGATTTCACATAGCAGAACATGCTTAATAGTAAATTTATATTATTGCTCAAAAACTTGTTAAAACATTTATACAGGCTGAAACAGAAACAAGCCACATAGTTTTTTTTAAGAATAGAGGGCCACAATGGAACACTGACTTAGGGAGCTGCTTGAACCAATGGGAATAACAACCAGGGCCCAGTTTCATAAAGCTGTTAAGCAGAAAACACTGCTTAGTAAATTTCTATGCTAAGCAAAAAAATCAAGTGGGCACCAGTCAAAAATTTATGACATTTTGGCAGGTAACCAGTTTCTGCTAAGCAATTTTTTTCTGTGCTTTTTGTGCTGACAAGCTTTATGAAATTGGGCCCAGAGCTAATGTACCGACTGACAAACAAACCTGTATTGAAATAACTATACTGATAGATAGGCCCTACTAATCTTGATTGAGATTGGGGACTTTCATTTTGTTGATGTAGTCGCCGATATTTTGCAACACAAGTTACTGGGGAAGAGATATCTGTATCACACAAACATCTGGCTCAAAACGAACTGATCCAAATTCGTAGACTTGCCCAGTCCCTCTGAGCCAGTCTGTGTTGCGCCCTCTACTGGTGACTGGTGTCACCCATTATTTTGTCATGTATTTACTGCTTTGATGACACTGACAAATTTAACATTGCACTCCAATATGGATAATTATTGGATGCTTCACAGCGTCGTTCCCAAAATATTCAGTCCCCGCCCAAGTTTCTGTGAATATTTTGAAAAGAAATGATTATATTCTGCAACAATGCACTCTTGTGCATCCAATGTTTGTATGTGATCAAAAATACAAGTTACTTCAATGCTCAATGTGGTAGCTTTTACAATCAAACTAATTAATGCTTAATTTACATAATGCTTAATTTACATGCAAAATCAAAAATCAATTGTTTGTTTCGATGGAATCAAGGAAACAAAGGTATATACAATTGTGAATATTCATTTAATAAGAGAATAACCATCTGCTTCTCACCTCAACTTTGTTAAAATAAGAGCAGTTTACCTTCGTGCTAGGAAGTTCAAAAATAGTCATAATTCCTCCATTAAGTTGAAGAGTATTTGCACTTTCAAAAAAATCTCTACACAAATTCCTTAAACTTTTTTTAACCACACAATCAAGTTCAACATATCTAATTGCATCTTTAAAAGTTGAACTAAAAACATTTCATACAACTTGAAAACGGATGAAGACTAACCAAGAAAAAGGTACAAAAATCCCTTACAACCTTGTCACCATTTTTTTGTCAATCACAGTTGTCCAAAGACAGAGAGAGAGAGAGAGAGAAACCTGCACACAGTGCACTAACCCTGAAGGCCCAGACTGGCAACCAAAACAAAGCAGTTTCACCAAATGTGACCTTGATGGGGGTCCAATCTGTTTTACTTCTGATTATTTCAGTGAAAACAACTAAACAGTTTCCACACACCTCCGACAGATTGGGCCACCATTTAAAATTTATAACTCTTAAGCTTTTGGGAATGATAAGATACATCATCAGGCGGAATAACTCCGCAGAAAAATTTACATCTTCACTTTTTTTCCTTTAAAGTAAGTCATTGCTTAGGGGGAAAAAAAAGAAAAAGATAAAAAAAGTACTTTTTCTCGATCAGTATTTTCTTTTGATATTCTTGTGCTTTTACTCAAATGACTAAATTTTCATATGGGTTGGTCCCAAATATGTTGCCATAAGGACAGACACACAGTGGGAGTTAACACTTGAAAAAGAGAATTCAAAACAATGCTTAAAGAAACTTATCAATGTCTTTACATCAGGGAGTTTTTTGTGACCGTTTTTTTTCTTTCTACGTCTGTATACAAAAGTATACTTTTGTATACACATATTTTTGAATCCCTGAAACAGTTCAATAAAATAGCTTTTGGCGTATGTACCGAGAGGAAATATGTTGTTTTTTTAAGTGGAATATTTAAATATAATGGAACAAAATAAGTACAAACGGACAGACTGAATGTCCTAAATGCAATGAAAATATGTGTTGTGACTCGCATTACACCCTAATACTGACAGTCTTCAAAGCAGTAAGAAAATGAAACGGTAAAAAGTAAATAGGCTTTCTTGAACAACAGCTTTAAAAAAAGGGGGAAAGGGCTAAAATTACTTAACATTCATTGTCATGGTAAATTACCATGATTTCTGAAAAAGAGAATTACCCATCGAGGTCATCAAATGACCTGTGGGTTGTGTGACCTCTGAGAAACAAAAACCAAATTTTGTCAGAAAAAAAGTGTACACCTGGCTAATAATATTTATTTACTACAAATCCAACAGCACAATTAGCCCAAACAATAGGATGAATAAGCAATGAGAAGAAGTGTTCAGTTTTAGATGTGGGAGGAAAAACCCAATTGGGGAAAAGCCCACACAATCAGATAGAAACTGAAAACCGAATCCACATGCAACAAGGCTCCGGTCTGAGGTGGGATCCGAACTGGGTCCCACAGGGGCGACGGGCAGGGAAAGAAACCATGAAGCCAACCTAATCCCCTCATACCTGATCTCATCCTACATTTTGTGCAGATGCTTTTTTTTTATTACATGTAACTCAGCTTGATTTTGTGGAGAATAAAAGAGAATAATTTTATACAAAAACCATAAAAACTTGCCGACCAGAATTTGCCAAGAATTGAAACAAGGTCATGTCAACAGTGTGACATCGTTTACACCATGACATGTGGTTCCTGAATGGGACACTTATCCTATTGGTTCAAGTCCCTCAAGTCCCTCAAGGTTCCACCATAACTACCGCGTGGTCAGTCCACTTCAGCTCCTTCATGGTGTGAGGACTATACTGCCACCACCAACACGTCACACCCTTGCGGTTGCAAAACAGTGTTTACCCCCTGCCAGTTCAAAACATGGCCGAGCTACTTTCCTTGGCCTCATTTTGTTTCATCAATTGTTCTGCCAACTTCATCGACTCCCTGGCAAAGATTTGGCAAACTGAACATCCTAAATGTTTGCACTATTCACAGGTGATTTAAAAGTGAGGCTGCCAAACAAAAAAAGCCCCACTATAACTGCCCCTGCACACGGACAAAATTTGACCGGTTACCAAGATGGCTCTGCTGGGAAGTCATTGCGCGTATGCAACGGTTTCATTGGTAGACCGTTCACAACTTCGAATAAGCCACGTGGGAGTTACATTTGAATAATATCTGGTACAATGACTTGCTTAGTCACAAGGTACCGCCCAAATTTGAATTTCTCTATCGAGACAGTTACTACATGTCAAATGAGCAACCTCCAGATCCGCAAACCTTGGTACCATTGTGCCGTACACATTCATTCAGAATTGTGCATGGGTGTTTGCTTCTCTTGCTTAACTACACAAAAGCTTGCCCCGAACAATGTGACATCAAAACTGTCTCTATAGTCTGAGGAATTCAAATGTAAGCAGCAAGTTGCGACTGTAGCAAGTCACTGTACCAGACCTTATTCAAAATCTAACTCGCAAATGGCTTATTGCATCCCACGCCCGAATAGTATTGCACATTTTGTATAACGCTTGTATTCAAGGGAGAGTGTACAAGATAGAACTCTTTGCTCTTCACGCACCTTAACTCAAAATCTGGTTAAACTAAACATACTGTATAAGTGGCAGTGTGAGCTTTCAGTTTACGTGCTTTGGCGTAAACTTTGGTTCACTCACACATTTTGTTTTCACCACTTTTGCTTTTATTCATTGGTCGGGGGGGAAACACTGGGTGCTTGCACCTCGACAACGGGTGGAAAAAAGGACAGACGGGTTGATTTATTAATCCGTGGAGATGGAGGTTGATAAACTCAGGTATCAATGTCCTACTCCTGTTTTGATTCTTCTGCGACGCACACCAGCATTTTCTGCATCCATTCTGTAAATCCACCTGTGAAGTAAACACAAAATAACAACAGAAAGAAAATTAAACCACCTGATTCTATACTCAATCATCAAACCAAAATATGTAACATTATTTGAATGGAGCTAACTATACATGAGCTTGTTAGATATTCCCACATTTTCATCAAGAAAGAAGTATTGTTGTTGAGGGAAAGTTACATGTACCCTCATCTTATCCAAATCTTTGGATTGAATTTGCGAATTTCTAATTGAACTCAGTGTTTCACGGTCAATACAATATGCTTAATATAAGACATGCTATTGACCTTTATTAACCCGATGTCATCAGCACAATTATTCTTGGTTGCGCCATTTTGGCCATCAGTTTTCCCTTGTATTACTGCATTAACTCTTTCAGTGCCAAGGTCGTACAAGTACGATCTATTTGATGTGTTCCGAAAAGCACCATTAGGGCACATGTACAAACTTTTTCATGTACTCAAAAAGAGTCATCAATCGTACATGTACGACCCATAGTATATCACGAGAGGGCATTATCACTCAAGAAATACTATTGACTTTAGCATGTACCAAGGCAACACAAATTAGCAAGATACATTGTGTTTGGTGAGAAAGGCTTTATTAATTTTTGTTTTATACAGAATACAAATTTTAAAAAAGGCTTACGGATGGCATTGGTCAACCACTCTGGTTTACTCGTCCAGTAGACTCCGAATAAGTAGACCGGAAAACCTGTACAGATGATGGCTGTACCAATGAGAGTGTCGACGGGCGCCGCCTGGAAGCCCATGATGACCAAGAACAAACACATGAAGAAGAAAATAATTGGGAGGATGATTGGCACCTGGAGGAAAAGAATCAAGAAGAATATTCATGTCAGATTTGAGACTGTAAATGGTGGTGGATAGATATGGGTTTCAGTTTGCAGTTCACACAAATCTCACAACCACCTGACAAGCTCATTCATTTGCCAAAATTCACTCCAACCAAAAGTCTATGCACGCCCAAATCTCCAATGAGCATTGTAAAGATTGCCACGTGACTTCTGGCAAACTCTTTATGGAGACCCTGCCACTTAATCACCCTCTATTCTTTACCTATCCTCGTTTGTGTTATTAACAAGGTTCAAGGTTCAAGGTTCAAGGTTCAAGGTTCATTTATTTCCACAGTATCAAAAACCAAAATCCATCAAAAGTAATCATTACAAAATGCAATGTAAACGTAGGTTTAAAGAACTAGATGTAAAAATAATGTGATACAGAGGAGGGATCCATTTAAGAAGCAAAGCTTGTAAGGCAATAGTCCCTTATGACATGCATACACATTGAGATTAAACAATAATGTCAAGTGAACCATGGTAGTCCGTGGTCGAGTCTGACCACCAATGAACAAAATATAATTACAATTAGTTACACAGTTATTAGACGGAAAAATAAACTTCCTGAGGAATTGAATTGAAAGTGGCAAACCAGAAACACCATGAAAAATCTGTTCTCTTTCCATCTAGAGACTAAGGCCCAATTTCATAAAACTGTTAAACGCGGGAAAACGGTGCTTAGCTTATATTTCTGTTTAGCAAAAATTACCAGAGAGCCAGTCATAAACAATACAGGGCTCAAATTTGGAGCGAAAATCCACTATTGAGCTTAAGGCTTGTAGCTCAAAATGTTTACTGAACCAGATTTGTAACAAGACCAAAATCAAAATGAGAGGGGAAAAAAAAAATCCACACAGTTTCACAGAAGAGAAGATTGTTCTCATTTGCCTTACTTCAAACTCAACAGAATTGAAAGATATATTTATCAGACTCAAAGTCAACTTTTGAACATATTTACACAGTAAAGTATTATTCAAAAACACAAGAAGGCTGGACTTTTCAGGTCGTATTTTTACTTGCCCGATGCTAAAATCACTGGCCTCAGGCTGTGGTCCAGTTTAAATTTCAATATAAACAAAAAGCTATTTTGGCTGGTAACCTGTTTTTGCTTAGAAACATTTTTGTTTTGTTTTAGCAGACATAAAATTGGGCCCAAGATGTTGCATCTACGTTAAAACAATATGAAGACCGTGTTTGCCTACCTTGACGGGCCTGGCCATTTCAGGTCTTTTCCAGCGCATGAAGAGCTGGCCAGCGATGGACGTACCGGTTGCCAACCAGGTTACAAAGCTGAAATAATTGATGAGCTGACCAATGTTACCAGCAGGCATGTACAGCAGAGTGAGGCAACACTGTTTAGAGGCAGAATGGAAGAACCAAAGCAAATGAATGGGTTGTAGTAACAGTGTTGGTTCTACCCTACACCGTTAACCAAATAAGGCAAACAGCCGGAATTGTTTGTTAATTTATGATAGGACAAGGCCATTTTGACTATAGGGCACATTCATTGAAAGTCTAAATAGGACTATTTTCAATGTGGCATCTATTAATAATAATAATACAAATAATAATAGTACTGAGTTCTTATATTGCACAAGGTATGTGGAGCTATGTATGAGACCTATTCATTTTTAGCACCATGTAATGGTTTACAAGGTGCTGTGGCGCAATATGCAGCCAATCAGACCAGGAACACCGGGGCAAACCCCTTCTCTTTACAATAAGTGCACTGGGTTCTTTTACGTGCAGTACACAACACATAGGACCTATGGCTCTACGTCTAAGTGTCTTGCTTAAGGACACAAATGTCACGACCAGGACTCGAACCCACACTCTGATGATCAGAAACACCAGAGCTCGAGTCCAGTGTTCTTATCCGCTCGGCCACGACACGCCACAAGACCAGGGGGGCAACAGAGGCCATGTCCACTGTGGCCTCCCTTTTAATACTAGGCCTGTAATGTCTCTTTACAATGGAATGTCCAGGTGAACATTCACGTCAGCCAGTCAACTGACCGCAAACAAAAGGGCGCTCCAAAGTTGTTCTCGGCATTTAAGTGTCAACCAAAAGCCAGTTTGGAAAAAGTTTGACAAGAGAGACCTACAGCGATAGCCCTGGGGCAGATATTGCGAGAGTTGCGACAACTTGCGATTAGAAGCCATTTTATGTCCCCAAAAAACACATGGGCGAACACAGGGTGCCAGAGTAGTCTGCTCATAGGATTGTTCTGCATTTGGACCACAAAAAAAAATGGGGTCCAGCAATTACATGACCGAAGAAAATTGCTCCCTCTATGTCATAACCCTCTCAATACACAGCTCTGCCCTGGGTGATACCCACAGCGATAGCCTGAAGTGGGCTTGAGTTAACTCAAGGCCTCCTACAAGATATACACTCACCGTGAAGATCAGAGATGGTGTAGGAGTCTTTCTCTTCACACTGATCATGGCTAGAGCTTCTGGTAGATGACCATAGCGAGCCCCAACGAAGTAGATCCTGAAAAAGACAACAGGGATATGATTGTTAAAAACTGAAATGAAAATTGATTCACACCGTCCCCTAGGGTGTTCTGAGCGTTCATTGCATTCAGTGAGTAATTACAGACACCTTTACATGTTCACCACAAATAGAAAGGGAGAGGTTTGGATACAACGTAGTTGTCTTTCATAGTTTGGCGGTAAAGTTAACGTCTTTATAACCTCTGATGTTTCTGGTCAGCAGAGTGTGGGTTGACACTTAACCCATATTGCTTCGTCCTTTGGATGGGATGTAAAGCTGTTGGTCCCGTGCCTTGGGTAATGCACGTAAAAGAACCCAGTTACACTTATCACTAAGAGAAGGGGTTTGCCCCGATGTTGCTGGCAGTGGCTGCTGAATGTGCAGCAGCAACTTGTAAACCGAAAAACCTGTCTAGAAATAAATAATGATAAGCGCTTAGAGATGCTTGTAGATAAAGCACTAGATAAAAACTAGCTATTATTACTATTATTATTATTGTTCCCTGTGTGTTACTTTGCATAGGGCATTACAGGCGAGGAGACAGTAAGATGCGCACCGTAGGCAGACAGTAGTGTCATGTGACGTCAGTGCAAGGAGTCTACGGGCAACATTATGGACTCGAACCCCCAAGTAAATTTTTACACAAACACCATAACTTACCTTGAACCTGTGAGCAGAAGACCATTGACACCACCAAAGGTAGAAAGGGCCACAGATACCGGCATAATCCATGCCATCGGGCCCAACAGCTTCATGCCAAATGTCTGCATAGGGTGAGAGGAACAAGATGTGAAATTTAAGTACCGAAACGAAAGCCCAACAATTAAAATGTACTTCAGTTTTACAGTGGTTCATGGGTGTCGTCTTCTATTTCTTGCACGGAGGATCCATAACTATATCTGTTCTATCAGCCCTTTTCACACTCTTATTCTCATAAAATACAGCCCTGGGGAGGCTCCAGGAGTTGTTTTACCCCACGGTTAACTCTGCGCACTTTCACACTGTCCCTGCCTAGATCCATATTCCAATGGGTTCCAGTGGCACGTTTCAAGAATACCCCGGGGTTTTACCGCTTACCCCTACTCCAGAGCAGGGGTGGCTATTCCCTGGGATATGCCTTTTTACTGGGGTATGTCAGGGGGTAAAGCAATCCAAGTGTGAAAGGGCCAGCCGTTATTCCCCGGGGAATAGAGTAGTGTGAAAAGGGTAACTACTTGGATGTATGTAGACTTAACAGCAGGGCATGAACTATCAAGACAATCTCCACTAAACCAAAGGTCTTGTAGCTCAGATTTTTTACCAGACTGACACAATTTGTACAAGACCATACAGGTTTCTTTCCTTTTTTGTTTTATTATGTGACAAGCACAGACTTTAACATGATTACTTTAAGGAGGAGGGTCTGACTTGCAAAGTTTAATAGTCAAAGAATCTGTGAAAAGTGTGTTCTGAACAAAATCCTAGCTTGCTGGGCTGGTTCATTTGTAGGGTTACTAGTCCAGTAGGTAGTCTAAGTACTGAACAATCTTCTTGGTTGATTACTTTAAGAATATCTCATTTGTTACCAACAAAGGCAATGGTACATCTTAGAGGAACTTGTGGGAGATGTGAGAGGGTTAATGTACAATGTACAGCGTATTGCTCTCACCTTATCATAACCTTAAGGATGTTCCGTCCCAACTTGATGATCGTCATAACTATAGTTGGGACTGGTCCCAACTTGAGTGTTTAAGTTGGGACGCCCCAACTATAGTTGGGATCGCAGTGCACACAAAGCACCCCCATGAATAAACTAAAAACATAATAGTAGTAAGTATCATAGTATGAAGTTTTTAAGACCACTTTCCCTTGAGAATATTTAAGATTAATTAGAATTTGGTTTTTCGGAGAAAAGGGAAACTAAAATGCGTAGGCCTACTGAGACACCATAGAAAAGAAAGCGTCACCCCCGGCAGCACTCAGCATATGAGGCTGCTGGTAGCCTGTGAGCTGTCCGCTGTCAGAACCCTCTAAAACACTATTTACACTGAATTAGCGGTCCATTGTGAGCAATATACTATCATTCCAAACCAGTTTGGACATGAGTTTGTACAGAGCCGAGACCCGGGTTTGAAATAAAGAATCTTGTTAATTATTCGCCGATAGTCACGACCCATGATCGATCACGGTGTCCTGTTGAAGTCTATGGGCGATCCTAACTATAGTTGGGACGTCCCAACTTTAACACTCAAGTTGGGACGGAACAATTGTCAAGTTGGGACGGAACAAGGACATTGGGAAATGTCTTGGTTACTCACATTACAATATTCACCGATATCAAAATCATGGTTTCTAAATGAGTTTTGTGACTCCGCTTGTTAAAATTTGCTATTCTTTTAATACAAGGTATGCAACTGCAGTTTGTAAAAAAAAAAAAAAAAAAAAAAAAGGGGACAGACACAGAGCAACTTTGTACACTTTTTTTCAACTTTCATTTTAATGGCAAAGCTGAGAAAGCCCAAATCGAGGAAGCCAGCTGATCAGCTGAAAAGTTGCATACCTGCTAATGTCAGCTTTCAATGTATCAATTCACAATTAGTTTCTGATGTATGTGGTATGGGTGACTTCTGGGGGTATGCTGTGTGGCAGGCTACGTGCCAGTAGACCACATTAATCCATAGCTCTTGGGAAAAGTGCACATTCTACTGACACAATAGTTTACTCTGCATCATTTTTTAAAGCTGTCATATCAGGGAAATTGTGTAAACTCTGGAGAAAGACACTCTATTTACATTACAAATTTGAAAGACTGCAGCTTTTCCATGTCTTTGCGTACAAAACCTTGCGCTGCCAGCGTCCCAGCAATGGCGGCGCGGGCTGCAGCACTTGCGCGTGCGGGCTAAAAAAAAGATCAGGCTACACTCAAAGTACAAGGACTTATTACATTCATGGTGCATATCATTGACGGGTCAATTTTACGCATGACAATTATCCAAGTGTCTGAGGGAATTTAAGACTGCTTCATTGTCATAATAACACTTTCTTTAGTTTATCAAATTGTAACAGAAGTAGCCTTTCTGATGGTGGACACTGTACCCGAGTGCACTGGTTAGTTTGGGTTCGTACAGACAAATTTCCCCAAACCCAACAGTGTCATAGACTTGTGTCAACCATTTTCTAAAATGGCTTATTCAAGGGTCTTGTGTGGAGGATCAATGACAGTACAAAGACAGCTTAGCTTTTTCAACAAGTAGGGGGGGGGATGGTGTTGTCTGGCAGGGCGGTACTCCGGCTTGGGTGTCAGAACCCTCCTTCTAACCTTGTACATTGCTTACTAGTTATTGATCAGTCTGCTGGCATGCTGGCCCAGAATCCCTTTGATTGCAAAAAAACACCTGGTGCACAATTCTTAATATACAAAACATTTGGTCCAGCATTGATTTTGTTCCTCCTGTGTTGGTTGTTTCATGTGGTGTTATGGATAATTTACCATATCAGAACATTGCCAAATTCAATAGCAGCACATGGATGTTATAGATTTTTTATTAGTTACCTAATCTTCGGCTGCTACATAATGCTTTTGTTGTCACAAGTTCACAGAAAATTTCCAATGGTTGGTTTAGCTACAACAATTACACAGTAACAGAGATACAGTTCCACTCCATTTTGGATTTAGTCTGGTTGTAACTCTTGTTAATCTGTACTTGCTTTAAGTAATTTCTATAGCTATTTACTGTGATCAACAACTAATGGCAAACCAAACGCTCCACACAACAACCCGCCTCAGACTCTACACAGGCACAGAGTCAGTGTTTTAACAGAAAGTACTTTGTTGTTTCTTTCAAAAGAGCGTTCATTTTTACAATTATTTCATTCTATTAATGTCAGAGCAACTTTAAGTGCCTTCCAAGTGACATTTAACCTGCAGTATCAACCTGCAACTGCAATCTGCAATCCATCAAAAGTTCATATCCTTGCCAACTTTACCGAGAAAAACCAGCGTCAACAAACTCTCTTCCCCTTTTTGCGAAGCCCAGTGTCCTTGGCACATGTCCAAATATTGACTGAAGTTCTAGTTAATACATTTTCACACTATCGGTAATTACAATCAATACTTCAACCTCATTCCCATGAATAGTGGAAGTATTGATCCCTCTCGTCACGAGACCCCTGGAGGGAGACACAGACAAACTATGTCGATTGTCACCAGAAAGTGGTTTCTTTGTATGCACAAAACTTTCATGTGCTTCTACAGCATGTGTGTGGGTCTGTGAGTCAAGGGTGCAAGTATCTTGACATGATCTCACTTCAAATAAATTGTGTTTTATGTCACCCTAAACTACAGACAGTTAAACATGTATCGAGAATGAAGAAAGAGAGGGAGACCACTTGCTACATGACTTGATGGCTCTCATGCTGGCTACCATGCTTGAGTGTGCCCATGGAGCAGCAGCAGATCAACCTCTGGCCTAATCACGCCGTGCTGTTTTTTTTTTAAAGCATTATAATTACACAATTCCAGGGTTATGATTGAGCAAGGTTTACTTGGATAAAATGGCATGGCAAGATTGATACACACATGGGAAGAAGGTTGTGAATACTTTCATTGATAGTAAAAGGTGTGTCTTTGTCTGAACGATTTCCACCATCACAAACTATTCCACCAGATGCCACTATTTTGATGAATGAAAACTAGCAAAACACAACTCAAACAACTGGAGACCCATTTCTATCCTGAAAATGTGAAGAAACATAGAATATGGGCTTGAAAATGTCCTGTTTGTAGAATATATTGCTATAAATCTTAGTGCTTAAAAGTGCAAAGAAATTGCTCCTGGGCCTGTGGTCTACGGAACATTGGTGTCTAGGTTCTCTGGAACACTTGGCCTGGCCCTGAGTAAAACTGAACTTAGGGCCAGGCCAAGAGTAAAACTGAACTTTGTTTTATTATTGTGAAACAATATGCACTCCAAATATGTTTGTATTAGTACCGTTAAAACGAGTTAAGAAAACACACACTTTGACCTGCATCTTTTTTCCCAAAAACATTAGCTCTTGTTTAAATGTTTTTATAGGTTGGTTTCACACCGCATTTTTTTTTTTAACAACTAGGTGTCTGAATGAGCATACTCTTTTTGAGTCCCATAACTCATCGATTTATTCAGATCACCTCGAACATGTTCAGTCATCTACCCACTCAGCACATTCATAAGATTAACCTACCTGACCTTTCTGGATCACATTGGCGGGAAAACGAACATGATATCCAGAAACCTCCAACGCTGTCACAAATTGGTGCGTTTGTATCAAAATATGTAATTCTTGCATTGAAATTCAGAGGGGGGGGGGGGGGGGAGGAGATAGAGCAATGCGCATTTTTTACTCCGTAACAGGAGAACCCAAGACACATATATTGTAAAGTGGAATGAGGGAAAAGGAAGGGGTGTGAGGCTGGCTTTCTTTAACCACTTTGGTACGGCTTTTTCAAAACTGTTTCTGGAACTGCCATTTTCGGAATGCGGGCCCAAAATTTATTTTTTTGAGATGATCAGTGTCTACTGGGATTTAAGTAGTTAAATTGTTTTGAGAAATATAAGAATTTTCTTTAAGTATACTGTCACGAAATCTTGTTAATTGTTAACTACTATAACAGTTTCTGGACCACAGTACTTTTTCCCCCCTTCTTTTTGTTTGTAGGCACAGGTTTAGAAACCACAAGTGAGAAAAATGGGTTAGTTTAACTTTTGAACTTTGCATGCTAACTTCACTTTTTTTTCACACACTGTACAATTTTCAAAATATTAGCCCAATTTTTGTTAATTTTCAGAACCATAATTGACTTACAGGTCACAGAGAGTTTAGAAACTAGAAGTGAGAAAAGCCAAGTTTTGAAACTGTTCCACTTCAAAAATGTTACAACTTTAAATTTGTGGACGTGCTCTAAGCTTTTCAGCATAATAGCCCATTTTTATTTGAAATTTGATTAAGGATGGAAATATTGGGTTCCCATTGAGATCAAGGGATGTCATTTGAAATAATTTGTTTTATCTTATGTCCTGCTGTGTCTGAATCAGACAATGTTTTTTTCTCTAACATCATGAAGAGAGAGGGTCTCACATCATCATGCAAGGCTCAATTTCATAAAAATGTTAGGCACAAAATGGTGCTTAGCAAATTGTTCTGCTGCCCAAAAATGTGCAGGGACCAGTTTCAAACATATTTACCTGACAGTAGTATGTTGGCTGGTAACCTGTTGCTGCTAAGCAAGTTTGTATTTGTACTACGCAATGTGTTTGTGCTTTACCCGTGTACATTAAGTAAGCATATTTACTACCACTTCTTCCGGCGGTCAGACTTGTGGGAAGTTGTGGCAATTATTTCCAACCAACGTCACGACAACACTGCACCCCCCAAGTGCATAATTAAACCATCAGTAAAAGATTGATGGGTCTGTGCTGCGCTCTGCACATGGAAAAATGTAACGATGTCTGTCCCCTTGTCAGCAGTTTCTAGGATTTCCACGTTTCAACAAAACAAACCGTTCACCATGCTTAGCAAGGTTTGTATTAACTTGTTACCAGCTACCAGGGAAACAAGCCCTTGAATCCTTAACTGTGCTTAGCAAAGTCTGCATAACTTGTTACCAGCTACCAAGAAGGACATTGGCCCATCTGGTATCTAACCGAAACAAGCCCTTGGTACGCTGTTGCTTCAACGGTGATCGATAGCCTCTCTTCCTGTGGAGCCACAGCAGGGAAAAAGTTAACTCTAAAAGTTCGTCCTAGGTTGTTTGGGTGATCCAGTTATTTGACTTGCTCCTTGGAAGACGGTGATTAATAAACTTGCACTATGTGTGACTCAAGGCAGTTCGACACACAAACCCAAGAGAAAGATGGTATTGATACAAAGTTGAAAAACAGCCAATTATGTAATTGGAATCGGCTTTTTGAAATAATAGAAAGTACAAGGATGATAGTTTGAGAGGGAAGGAGAGGGGTTACATACATTCAACTGACTGTCATAACAGGTGCAGTGACACTGATGCCATGCTTTGTGATTAACCCGTTTGAGACAACTGAACTTCACCTGAACTGAAAAACTGAAAGTCTCTCAGACCACAATTATTTCTTCGGCTGTTGTTTTTAAATAATGGCTCAATATACTTAACATCAGGGAGTCACAAATGCTGTACCATCCCTAAAATGTGCCCAGGTAGGTACGTTTGTAACGTCTGTCTCAAATAGACATTTGAATCAACCTGCTGAGAACTGACCAAAAGATCCTCTTTGAAGGCCTCTTTTAAAAACAAGGCAGTAGGCACCCATGAAACTGGAGATCAGAACAGAGGCCACAAGCTCCAGATGTCTTCCAACTTTCCACTTATTGCACCAAAGCAGCAGGTAACCTTTGAACTGTGGCTGACCCCCACGCAATGCAGTGACCACGAGAGACCTTGCATCCTTCAATCAAATGCAACCCTCACGGTATTGCATATTGAAAGAAAATGGTGAACAAGTTGTGATGGGACATTTTGCGGCGTTCATTGCTATTAAAATCGAATACAATAGAAAAGAAAGAGATTTCAAATTATACTCCAGTTAATGTTGCACTGAACCCTGACTGGGTTAAAATTTCAACGAAAAGCCCACATTCGTTTCCGTATGTTTCTGTACATTTCAGGAAACCAGGTGTAACTCGACCACAACGTTTAGACTATTTTGTTCATGGACAGAAATAAAACTTAGTTCTGGGATGTTTGATTTGTGGTTGGTAACTATTATTGCACTTGACAGCCATTTCATATTGTCATCCATTTCTTTGCTTAAATCTTTCTGCAGTGTGTCATATTTAATACAATAATAAAAAACGAGAGATGTGGGGCTTGTTTCAGTGTCCCTGCACTGCTACATTCAATTGCTTCCAGCTGCACTAATTAAAACGCTGGGGGAGTTTAATTAATCAAAGCCGTCGATGAAATAGCATGTACATGTAGTAGGCTTTTGTCCAAACAACTTTCCCATAGTAGTCACAGCAGCACAAACAAATGTTAATTATCAAAAAGCTGCAGAGAGGTGGCGGAAACGAACCTTGATTGTATAACATCTTCGTCTGAATGAGACGCAATTGTTGTCAGTGAAATGGTCAAGTGATGCTTTCGGATTTCGTTCTGTAATTACCCTTTGTTTCTCCCCGAGAAACCGGGAGGATCTTGTTAACTTTCTTCCAGGAATTAATTACGCTTCACACTATTGAAAACATGAAAAGGCCATTTTGACGTCATACATTTGTTATTGGGAATGCAATAAATTGGTATCAGGAAGTATTTTAGTTTTAACGGGAAAGTATACCTTTGGTTTTTGGAACCGTTCGATTGATTTAATCCTATATAAACGTTGATATATACGATAAAACTAACCTGTGAAAATTTCATTTCAAATCTGACAGTAACGTTTCTCAGATTACAATTTTTTTGGGAGGATAAAAACTGATAAATTTTTTCATAACCAGATTCCTTTGAAGTGAAATGATCCTCAAAATACCTTATATTATCGAAAGCTGCTGTACTTCTAACCAAGTAAGTTTTTTATTGCCATTAATTTTAAGAGTGACAGCCAAAAGTACACCTTCACTTCCCTTTAATGACATATATATTTTTTATTGCCATTAATTTTAAGAGTGACAGCCAAAAGTACACCTTCACTTCCCTTTAATGACATATATCCTAAAGCTAATTCTACAAATTTCATATATACAAGTGCTCCTGTTTTGGTAAAAGAAATACATTGGGGGTGTCTCAGTTTAGCAAATTCAGACAGATTTTTCTTAAAAATTACAAACAGTTTTCCTTAGTGTTCATGCTTTTATAAATACCTAGAATTTCATCTCTGAAAGAGCAAGACAGGTCTACACTAGAATATTTTAAACAGGCACCAAGAATGGAGGTTGCAGGACCCAATGTTGTACCCAATGGCTCTGTTTACCACAGAACTTTGCGCTGACAGTCACCTTTCTTTGCTTACAGGGTAAGTGTAAAATTTCTCTGCCCACAAGCACAAATTCCTTGCTACCCTGCTTAACCATTGGCTTCAGTAATGAATTACTGAAGCAGATCCATAAAGCCACAGAATTCCAGGCATGTCATTTCAGAAAAAAGGACTTCCTATTATTGTATTTTATATTATTAAAGCCGTTTTGCAATTTGACCTAACATATTATACCACATACAATCATCATTATTGTTGTTCGTATTGATACTTCAGTGACCTTCAGAAAGATAGACTAATAATGGAGCTCATTATCTTGTCACTAATTGCCACCCATCGACAGATTACCACAGATCTTTTCCTACCAACTGGAGATGGGTGGTGGAGGTGCGGGATTGGTGAACTCCCTGATAATCATGGTGGCGTGACGTGTAATAACTTTATCATGAGGCAAAGGTGTGTTACAAGGCTAACGAGCATCATTACCATCATTTACATACAATATTCCCGAATGGTTAATTCAAAGTCCATGTGTATGTGACTCAGAGTGTTCCGTACATTTCTAATGAAGTCATTTGTGGCATTATCTTGAGAACAAAGGCAGGTGGTTAATTTTAGGCTGATATGACAAAGATGCGACACACCAACAAGTAGGGAGAAAAGTGAATGTGAATGCAGTTTAGTGAAAATGTAGACAGACTTCCAATCCAAATAGGCTTCAGTTACTACAATACACAAGCACTTGTTGTGTGTGTGTGTGTTATGTAGTCATTTAGCCTCTGAGAAGGAATCTGCTAGGGTCTAAGCATGAGGCATTACCATTTTCTAAATACATATCACATGTTTTGGTTTGTTTTGTTTCAGTTTTAACAATGTATTTATTTATTTATTTTATTTATTTAAATTTGTCATTTTAAAAATATTTATTTATTATATTTGTTTTATTTATACATAATTTGTTATATATTTTATGTGTGTTATTTACTTTATTAAATGTATTTAATGCATTTAATGCATTTATTGCATTTATTGCATTTATTGTATTTATTTATTTTATTTTATGTATCTTTAAAATTGTATTTAATTACTTATTTACTTTTTATTTTTGGGGTGGGGGAGCAGCAGTTTCCTTTTTGCCTTAAGCATAAACGTTATCATCTGAGCAGTGGCGATGACAATAATGAAAATTCAGATCATGTTTCACATACAAGTTCCTGTCACTAACAACAAGTTTTGAAACCAAAACACCCCAGACCCAATTCTTCCAGACTAAAAAAACATTTATTTCCTCAAAAGAATTCATTTCCTCTGAATGGCTTTTCCCAGATGGAGGAAGGTCCCCGACAGTGATCCATTGTCCCTCCAGAGAAGCTTTGTTTATCCTTTGTAACTTGAGTATTGCCCTGGGCACATCCTTACTGCCTGGAAAGTCCCCCAAATTACCCACAGATTTTTATTTCCAACAACAGCAAGTTTTGTTTCTGTCTTTCAAGCAAACAGCTGCCAGTAGTTTGCAACATACTAGCTTGCCTGATAAGCACAATGTGATCCACCCTGGAAACTAGAGTACATAGGTGTCTCGGTCTCTTTCTTTGTCAGCACTGAACTTGGGGGTCAAATAATATGAATTGTAACCAACCAGATATTTGAGCCAGACCGGAAGTCCTTAAACATATATTCAAGGCCAAGTCTGAATATGTGCTCAAGAGTTAAACCCAAGTCCAATGAGTGAGTCGTGAAGACTGGTCCAAGTTAAAAGTCCCTGAGGTTTTTTTACACTCATAAATAAGTAAAATATTTGGCAAGATTTCAAGAAAACCCTCTTTTTTTTCCAGTTCGGTTTCTTGTTTTCACAGCAAGTGGATGAGTCCTGAAGTTTTACACACCCTTGTCAACAATTGGTAAATTACTTACCACAGCAACTGCATCGGATGCAGAGAGCTCAGCCGGGGTCATAGCAGTGAAGTAGGCCACATTGGCCAAAACGTACACCACACACACCAACGGGACAGAGATGACAATGGCACGGGGCAAATTCCTGGGGTTAGGGGGTGGGAGAGGAGGAAGAAAAGTTTGTTACGATCCGTGATGACGTCCACCTTGATTGGATAAAACATCATTAGTTCGGGAAATACAGTAAATTCATTTCCACAGCTTTCGATAAACACATTGTACAAACAGTCCTGTGAAAATGTTATCGGAATTCAAGCCTTATTTTTAAGTGAATGCAACAGGACTTGGATTAAAGTTACGCTGGGGACTTTGTTGTGCACATTCAAATTGTTGCAAAGAAGACAACCAGCGTTGACTTTGGAAGCAGCCAAATGTTTTTATCTCGGCTTGGCCAGCATTTCAAACAAAACAACATATTTCTGGGGATTGGTCATGAGCTCTCAGATTGAAACTAATCAACATTTGTCCTGGTTATTACTCTGTTTTTCAGGACGATTGTGTGAAAATACTATTTCAGTGGTATGTAGGCCTACAGTAGCATGAGTGTAACATCACCCCTTACAGTTAATTCACCATCTACGTGTACCAATCAAACTGTGAACTTTTTTGAGATTTGCTACATTTACATAACTGCGTATAAAGCCAAGATTGATTACATAACTTACTTGTATGGATTGACAAGTTCCTCTGTGACAAAGTTCAAGTAGTTCCTGAAACAAGAAAAAAAAAAATCCAAAAAGGAAAATGTTTAAAGAATCAAGCATATTCTGTTCATTTCCTAAATAATTAGAAATCTGCATAATTAGAAATCTTAAACTTTGAGGACGTAATCACACCAACCTGTAAAAATTTGATCAAGTTCTGTGGTTGTGTTTAAGTGAAAACTATCAAAACTGGGCCTAAAGTTCTTGAAGCTGCTTTACTCAAAACATTGCTTAACAATAACAATAATTTTTACTGAGCAGCAATAATTAGAAATCTTAAACTTTTAGGACGTAATCACACCAACCTGTGAAAATTTGATCAAGTTCTGTGGTTGTGTTTAAGTGAAAACTATCAAAACTGGGCCTGAAGTTCTTGAAGCTGCTTTACTCAAAACATTGCTTAACAATAACAATAATTTTTGCTGAGCAGCAATAGGTTTGGGGCCGGCCACTTTGGCTGGTAACCTGATCTTGCTTAAACAGATTTTCTGTGCTAAGCGAACTTAAACAGCTCTTTGAAAAATAAGGCAAAGTTCAGAAACCAATGTAAAACCTACCATCCTCCATAGGCAAAGAGACCCGAGTACAGGGCAAGCACAATGTCAGATATATCAGTTGTTGACCCTTCAAATGAATTCTCAAAGTTTGTTGTGTTCCCTATAAAAGAAGAAGAAAAAAAAAAACAAAAAAACGAAGATTCATTAATTAAAACCTTGAAATAATAAGTGAGCATGATGCATCATAGATGAGCTTTTGCTGTTGGACTTGACGAGCAATGTGCGCAATCTCATCGTATTCGTGGGCGTACAATTTGAATGAATGCACTGGTAATCACCAAATGATAGTACATGGTGACGTTAGCTCATTCATTTAATGGCGTGTGTCCCACTACAAATCAAGGATGCCATCCATCGGATATCAATCAAGGAGGAAGAGTCAAAAGATTAGCTGAGTAGTATGACCAAGGGGTATGTACACCTTTTGGCAATGGGGGCATCTGGTTCCAGGGGGGGGGGCAGAACAATGAGGGCAGGATTGGCTTCTTACTCTTTACAACTCCTTTTCCACATTGATTGTTTGATGTGTCAACCAACTATATTGGGCAGTGTGTGGCCAGCAGGTGCAGGCTTTTGGTGTTGGTATTCCCAGCTGTCAGAGTGTTATTCAGGGTGTATTTTGTGTAAATCCGCAAGACAATGGCACTACAAACCTCAGAATTTTTCCTAGACTAACCACATTTCACTCGACCCTACATAAAAAGCCATTATCTTAGAGGGTCAGAGTAAATGCCTGGTTCATACTTCAAGTGAAAGTGAATGCAAAACAAAAATGTCGTGACACAAAACCATCAACATGCATTGCTTTCCGATTGTATTCCACGTTTTTGCTTTTTGCAATTAGCATATTCAGAAATCTGTGCACCAATTCTAAAATCAGAGACCAATCCACACAAATCACCGTCATGATTCTACAAGCTTTGCTCCGACACCACCGGACTGCTCTACTTACCAAGAAAAAGCTGCACGATGCCAACAATGATGATGATTATCAGAGCAATAACCTTGGACGCAGTGAAGACATCTTGAACTCGGGTCGCTGCCTTGACACTCAGGCAGTTCACAAAGGTTAAGACACCTGAACAGAAAAGGGCAATCAAAGCACACACATCAAACAAAAATGAAACAATTTTCAAAGATATTTCAAGATTGAAGTGCATTCCCCTGTTTAGAGCCTGCTATTCTATTTTATCACAATTAATACAAAATAATAATATTGATCCTTGTTTACTTTAAGTGCATCTTCTGGAAGAATGGGAAATCAAGTAAAAATGGGGAGGGGAAACAAACAACAACCACTGGTATGCTACAGTATGAGAATCCATGATGTGCAACTTGTTTTTAAAAAAAATTCTCAGAGCTTTTTGGCGTGCTGTGGCCGAGCGATCTACTTCATCAGACCCAAGCTCTGGTGTTGTCAGCAGCGGAGTGTGGGTTTGAATCCCGGTCATGACACTTTAACTAATAATTGCTTGGTAAAAAGTTGGGAAGGTAGTGCATTTTGCTCTACCAGCGAGGCTCCTAGTGGATGATACCCATGCCTACAATGTACATCCTTACGGACTAAAGGGGGTAACCCTGTTTCAGCCCCAGGAGTACAATGTAGGTGGCAATGTGCCCCTGGTGGCAGATGATTTTGGTCGAAAGCCCAAATCAGTGAAGTGTAGACCTCACCTTGAAGTGGCCTTCCAGCCTTGTGATTTTTTAGCCGATATCTCATAAAAATTAATAAATAAATAAATGAATAAATAAATAAATAAATAAGTAAATAAATAAATAAATAAATAAATAAATAAATAAATACATAAATAAATAAATTAATAAAAAAAAAAATTAATAAATAAATAAATAAATAAACACTACAGACGACCCAATCTTTTACAAATGCTGCAATACAACTAAATTGTAATAAACTGTTTTGTTGCTTTATCTCAAAGCAACAAATACTACTGATGAATCAATATTAATTAACACTTTAATGATTCTATTACTACGTGGGATAAAACCTTCTTCTAATAGTAGCAGGACAATGACCGCTCGATAGACTCATTTCCCATCAGGCAATAAAGGTTGAAGTCACCTCTCTACTCATTAAATAATTACAACCAATATCAGTCTCTGTAGGTGCAATTTAATAACTTTTATGGTTAGATTTGGGGGGGGGGTTTAAAGAAGAAGAAAAAAAGATGATTCTACAATTTAATTACATGTCTTGTATTGAAAGGTTCACTCATAGCCCATATCCAGTAGGCAGTATAAAATTCGTTATTATACAAATCTCTGAAGGTTTGCCAGACATTGGAACAATTGGGTAAACAATTTTGTTTTGATTTTTTCTCTTCTCACTCTCGTCACCCAAATTATTTTGATTGGGAGCAAAACCATTTTTTCCTGCCAATTAAGGATGGTATAGCCTCAATCAAGGGACACTCTGTTGCCTATGACCCCAGAAGCCCACTCCAAAACACCTCTGGCTTTGGTTTAGGCTTCGTCCGCCTGTACCCAAAGCCCACATTTTCAAAATAACTGACGAGGCCTAAGCCTGGAGCTCAAGTTTCAAAGAGGACCCTAAGTCTGCTATATTGGTTATCCAAAGCTATCCCATTTAGGAATTTGAATGGATCCAAGAAATCCCAAATGAGGTCACATGTGTGTAACAGGCCTGGAATTCCATCTTTGAGAAGGTAAGGCCATTTTCAATTTTGCAAAGGGCACTTCCATTGGAAAATCTTAAAGTCTACAGGAATACTTTGATGGGGCATCAAGGCCAAGACCAGGGGCGACAGAGGCCATGGCATCCATATAATTCCAGTCCTGGTGTTTCAATGAAACGAGGGGGTGATGAAAACATCTTTAAAATGCCCCGCTACCCCCATTTCAAAAATAGTTGTCATCTTGACTCCTTGGGTTGGAATATTTTGAATAGCTGTCCCAGGAATAAGTACTTACATGTAGAAAACCCAGACAGGCACGCTCGACTAAACACCTGATATTTACCGTATGTAATGAATAATCCGATATCAATAACCATGACCCAGGGTGAGCTGTAAAGGAATATCGATATTGCAATCGATAGTCATCTTGATCTTTTGTAGCAATGAGATGTTTCAACTGCCTGAGGTATCACATTCATGATTCAAACAACACTCATAAATGTTGCTAAATATTGTGCATACTTCCATTGCCTTCTTATAGTTATAAAAACAGGTGTACATTAATTTGTGAAAAGAATACCCAATGACACTTTCTCTGATGAGTTAAATTTAGAATGCAAATTGTAATACTTTCAATTCAAATTGTCAAATAGAACTTGGTGTTTTCTACGGCGCGCAGGTCTAATTTCCTCTCGACAATGAAGTCAAACCTTGCTGCTCACCGTTGGGCAGATGGTTTTTCTTCTTTCCACACCAGCAATTACTACCGGTGATATTGAATGCAATACCAAATAAGGAGTCGTTCAGCTATGAATGGCGCTAATGACGTCATTATCAAACCCAGAGGGGGCAAGAATCATAATGAGAGCTTCCAGTGAAGCCAATCTCCAGTCTCCGGTCTTAGCTATCCCGATTATCGATCCCGCTAGAGTTGATCACTCTTTACTCCGCCGTGGCGGCGTTATGCCTGCTAAATTTTGACTTGTTTTTCCTTCTCCCTTGCATTCGCCTACGTTCCAACCCCTTGGGGTGTAAATGTATTTCAGCGTACCACCTGCCGTGGTTGATACAACCTTGCGGTAGAAGATGCAGAGAAGTGTAAGAGTAAGGATTCACGGCAAAATCGCCCTCTCTAAAATAACGATCCGATGTGGGTGGAACCCGACATTGTGCTCGATAAAATCCAACCTACTGTACATGTACGTTTGAGGCGTTAACAAAAAGCTGCAACTCGCTGTCTGTATATCCTAATGCTAGTAAATTCAAGTCTATTATTAAGTTGGATGTTTAAAAACGAAGCATACAGGAATGGTTATTAGGCCTAACAAAAAAATATTTCCGTTTTCTGTAACCCAACCAAAGGTTTAAAAATCTGCAGACCATAAAAAATTGTTATCAATAAGTTGAAGATTTTCCTGACTGAACGGATATTTAATTTCTACACAACGTCAGTGGCACCAGAAATCTACGTATGGTGCTACACAGTCAAAATTCATTGTTTGGAGATGACCTTCACATTGTACGACTGACGATTTGTATTTAAAACACCAACATTCAAGAGTTAACTAAAACACGTTTTCAAATCTATTTGCAAAAAAAATGTACAAATCCCTTTATACCCCTATCCAGAAATGGGACAAAAAATAGAATGATTTTGGCATTTGTATAAAAAAATTGGACCACCTCTATTGAGGGAGTTTTGTTATTTCCATGTGATTTTAAAGTGAATGGAAATAATTAACTCTTCCAAAAAACCAATGATAACAATGTTTAGTATTTTAATTTCCCAATTGATTTGAATGTTTACTTGTAAAAAAATATGCCACTAAACTGTGGTTTTACTTTGATAGAGTGGCAGGCAGAATACTGTGAAACTGAAAGCAATATTTGTGCCACGTGTGAGAGAACACGCCTAGCAACCCTTGCAGAGAGTAGACCTTGGCTGTCTGCCAGATCATATTATTCATGGTCACTGATTCCATAACAAAATATGTCATAAATTTTCCCGCTCATTCTCACAATGGCCGTTCAAGTTGTCTACGACTTACTGCACACACTGTAGTAAGTACCTCCCATATAGGGATTGCCATATTTGACGACCATATTTGTGTCCATGCTTGGCACTTTACAGTTAACTTTCCACAGACTTCACGGGTCATCAATTGGCCTTGTAGCCGCCTCAGACCTTCGTCACAATTTTTTTTTTTCATTGAATGCGGATGAATTCCGGGCAAAATGCAAAAATGTAGTATAATATTGATTTTTGCATGGTTGATTGCTCAAGTTTTCTTTGAAAATTAATTTTCTTTAGCCCCCCCCCCCCCCACCCTCCCCAAGCCTATCTCCAATTTCAATTCTGAAAGTCACAATGTTTAACCCATTGTGCGGCTTCCTTTGAAACTTTGGAGATAATAACTTGGTCTTGCTAACCGTATCACACATCAAATATCTTGCACCATTTCAATTACAACATTCTAGTTTTAAAATTTCATTTTTCCCTTTTCACATCTCTGTTTTGTATGTTGTTTGTACTGATGAAGTATTTTTGCTTTACACACTCATTTCACACCGTCGCTGTATTTCTAATGCGCTAGGCGCTACTACTAATAGTGTACATGAACATTTCGAAAGAGAAAACACATACTGTAGGCAGTTTCATTGGCCGGAATCCAAGTTCATATTTAGGTCGACAGTGCCAGGGGAGGTAAACCTTACATTAGGAGTGCAGACTACCCCCTAGAGAGCAAATATTCAACAGTCTGCAAGAAAACGTATCTGCCTACATTACCCCTAGAGCTGCCAAAAAAACTCGGAGAACTGCCAAAAGAACACTCGGAGTGCGCAATAACCCAATCATGTAACTCGAACTGAGCTGGACTAGAAATATTTGTCACCTAAATTATTTCTTTCTTCATTTTAAACAATTTTGGGTTAAACAATACTAGAGCGGGACTTGAACCTGCGATCTCCGGATTAAGGTACCGTCACTCTACCAACTGAGCTATCTAGCCCTAATGTTGGCCGTCGTCTCCCCATTTTGTCAATATTTTTGTTTGGTTGACAGTGTGAAAACATGATTCGTTTGAAATTAAATCGCATCCAAATACTTACATTTTCACATGTGCGTTCAAGGGCCATACAAGCGCTCAAAAGTTTTTAAACAAGTGTGCTCACAGAGTAGTCACTTTTGGTAGCCAATCGGCGCTGTTTTTCAGTACATCCCTACCAGGGGTCTGTGGCGAGAGGTATCGATACGGCGCGCTGCCCATGGTAGCGAGGCTAGGACTGCAGGTCTTGTTCAGTTGTGGGGTAAACTGGCCAGGTGCTCAACTTACTGGACTCTGGCCAGTGGTCTCGTGTTTATATCTGGAACCCTGACTGTACACATGAAGAAAACCATATCCCAAAGCAAGAAATTTCAGGGGACGATCTCATCCAGCGAGCTTGCACCATTGCATAATATTTAGACTTGGCATGTTTTCGTGCACACTAAATGCTAATACAGAGTCAGCAAATGATGAATTTTGCTATGCTACATGTATCCAAGGGAATTTGTTCCCGGAATTTGGTGTAGGGTTGTGGTTGTATATAAACCCTTACGAAGCCCTAGCAAAAATTATTGATCGATCAACTGCTGCTATATATATATATATATATATATTTTTTTTGGGGGGGGGGGTTATAATTGCTGCTGTCTTCATTTAAATATTTCATTCACCAAGTGCACTGGTGAAATCACTCAACCCATAATGGGAAGGGAATGGCCAGGCTAGGAGCAGTCTAACAGCAGGGTTCGAAATTAGCGGTCGCCCGGTCGCCAAATGCGAGTGAAAACAGCGGTGGGTGAGTAAAAACCCTTCCTTTACTAGCCCGCCGGGCGAGTCAATTGTTCCTTTTCACAATAAATGAAGAGGGGTACAGTGGTAAAATCCCAAAGAGAGATTACTTTTAAGTTCGTAAAATGGTTTGGCAAGTCTTGACATTGCTAGATTTAATGTGGCCGCGATCCGATCATTTAAGTAAAACACGCACGCACGCACATAACCACATGGTAATGGTAGTGAGTAACCACAGGCCCTACAACGTTCGCTCGCCCGCCATTAGTCCACGCACACATATAGCACATGGTGTATTGTACAGTACAACAGCAGGTCCAAAGTCTACCCTAACCAACATTCCGCACGTTGTTATTGGCCCGTTAAAAAATATCATATTCATAAGAAAGCTTGGCTAGCCTCCAACTCTGTACAAGTTCACGAGTCGAGTAAACAAATGCTGCACAATGTGGCGCACGCCCAGGGATTCTGTACTATACACAGCGTTGGGTTAAGGCTATTCAAGCATCGACAACTTTTGCCGATAGAGGGCGTTGCAGGGCAAAGTTCATTGATTTTTTTCTCAATTGTGCATCGTCGATCGATCGTTAACACGAAGACTTCATTGCAAAAGAAGTTCTATAAAACCAATTCTCAAAATCACAAATCCATGAAAATGGTTGTTGATGAAAAAAGGATTATTAAGGGCAGAAATTAGGGGATAAGATTTTTTTTTTTTTGATGCTACAAAAATTGTGTGCATCAATACATACGGGCGAGTGAAAAAACTTGCGGGCGACCCAAAATTTTGGCTGACTCGTCCGGCGGGCGAGTGAAAAAAAAAGTTAAAGGAAACCCCTGAACAGGTTCATTATGCAAGAAACCAGTAAATAATGGTTGTTTGCTTTTAGAGTCTTCCCAAGCAGAAATGAAAACAATTCTAATATCCCCAGAAATACTTGAAACCCTGGGCTCTTAGTCTCCATGACTCAGCATGCCTCACTTGATGAACAGTAGTATTTCGGCATCAAGGCCAAACCAATTATGACCACCTTAAGTTTCCAAAATGTACACCAAATGGTGGACTCTACATCCGGAACTTAACAATTTCCTCCATTTCAAAACAACTTTCCTGTCTTCTCGGCGAGACGACTTTACCATTATCTTTATTTACATAATCTTTTCTTACAGGCTCCATTCTTCGATCAGCACTGAATTAATACAAATAATTATCTGCAGCAGTGTTTCTTTAGGTCTAGCAACTGACCCAGTCAAAATAGCCAAAGGTAATTACATCATAATGAGCTGCAAAACAAATCTGCAGACTATGACGTCAATTCATTCAACATTTTGGCTTGGTGGTTGAAATCTTTTCTACTATTTTCCCTCATAAGACGATTTCTTTCCCCCTTCAGAGACACATTAGTTATTTTCCTAATACTAACAGGCAAACACTTACTCAGTGACTTACAAAAAAATTCTGTAACAAACACACACAAAAACATCTTTAAAAATGTTCACTTTTTGTTGCATGGTAATTTAGGGAACTTTCAACTTTTTTGAGTTAAAACTCAAGGTATCTATGCAAATCTTCATAACTTCATAAAGACATTGAATTGCTTGTAATTCATCTTTAGATGAATTTATAGTAATCATTAATTTTATTTTTGGACACTTTTCAAGGAAACCCTGAACTGTGTTTGGCAACAGTGTTCATGAGTCCATTGCAATGCAATAAGAGGGGCCAAATTTCTTGCCTGTTTACACGCAAACACCTCCTCAAACCCAAAATACATACACATGTACAGCCGAAGCCAAGCACAAATGCTTCCGCTATTAATTATGGCCTTTTTTTTAAGGTGGTGAAAAGGGGCCATTAAAATGGGTCTAGCACAATGGACAGATGTATACAGTTTATACTTTTACTTTCCGTTCTTTTGTACAAAAGCTATGTTAAGAATTCATGGACAGACAAGTCCATTGAATTCAAATGTCACCAGTCAATGTATACATAAAAGCCAAGATATCTGCCTGACCAGCATGAATTGCAAATAGCCGATACCTCTTATTACAATTTGCATCCACGCATCCTTACATGTAAATACAGAAACGGTTTTGTGACGTCAATCCAATATTTGGCGCAATGCCAAGGCTCCCGTTAATCTGTCTATTGATATAATAGACGTTCACACTTTTCTTTAATGACCCCATGAGGAAGACACCTGAGAATATTTGAACTGCAATGGGAATTCCATTTCGAATAAAATTCACACACATACATACACAAATTTTAAATCCATTTGCTTGTTTGTTCCTGTTTTGAAACTGCTGGGTATCCAGGGAGTGTGGTTTGGTTACGGCATGGAGGTAGTGTAGTACAGCAGTATGGGATCCAACACAATCACAATACGTTGCCTTGGGCATTTTTATGTTTATGTCTGAATTTATGTACTATGTAGATGGTACATGGATCCATCTAGTAGACCACGTGCAGTGTAGTCTTAATCACTTTGGTCTAATTTGTTTTCATTTCTACAATAATGGTCAAAAAATTGCTCGTTTGAAGTTGGCTTGTGTAATGGGAAACAGTTTTAGGGATTGGAAACAGTTTTAGGGATTGCTATCAGCAGATTTCCTAGTCTTGTACAATGTATGTCGAGGGCAAAGTCAATGTTTAATTAATTGTACAAAATGAGCGCTTCGCATTTTGAAGTAGGATTAATGAAAAATGACAAAGTTGCATACTTCCACGTACATTGTGTGTACATTAGAAAATTACCGATACATGTATGGCAAATTTGTATGACTTCAGTGATGTGAGAAAGAACCTGTCATTGATATGCAGCCGGGAGTAAAATTGCCCCAATTTTGCGTCTTTCTTGCAAACATGGAATACAGTAGTAACGGACGAATAACGAAGAATGTGCGCATTCATGGACTTCATGTTTAGAAAGTTTCTACAATCATCGTATGAAAAATGTTTGCTACCTGGTATTGTGCCTGCCACAGATCACGACACCATAGACTTGCCATGAGTCCTTCAGTTTCACCCCTGCGATCTGCACTTAAAAGGACGGCGTCTGTCAGAACATTCCAAGGCAAGGACTGTTAACCAGTCCAACCTCCATCATGTTGATGGCGAAATCCTGCAACTGATCACGACTCATCCTATCAAATGCAAGCAGCATTTATTTTTTACCTAAATTCAATGGTGTTCAGATCAATGTTGGAATCCATTGTGTGATATCCAATTTGCTGTGTCCAATTGGAGCAGGTGCAAATATTAAGCAGCTTTCTTCTCACACGCGCAAAGCCCACAGACATTAAAAAATCTAACCAAACAGCAGACCCTCCGCAATTTCAATAAGAATAGGATTAATCGACTGTTACCATTCAGCATTTTTCCTAATAAAAGATATCTTGTAAAGATTCACTATTCAAATAAACGGTAACAAATATTGTACATTATTGCAAATTTCTGGATAAAGGAATTCCCGCCATTCTGCCTTACATGTACATCCAAAGAGGCATTTAATCAAATTGTAGGTTGCTATTGTTCAATAAATAAATAAAAAATTCCAACCTTGAACTTCTTTGACAACTTGATAAAGCCATTGTTATGGCCCCCAGAGAGAGCAGTTCATTGAAAACTGCATGGGCTACAACCCCAGTTTAAATCAACCAAAACAAATAGTACATTAAATAGCCAGTGTGTTACAGTAACTGTATCACATTTTCAGAATCTGACCTTTTCTGTTTATGTAAGGTTGACTGGGTGACTGGAAAACACACACACAAAACAATGAGAGTTGAGGTAAACTACTTTTTAAAAAATGTTAAAGTGCAGCTGTGAGGTAAATGTTGAGACCATGTCACACTGTTGCGAATAGACTGAGCTAACGTGTGCCCGACATTTTGGGAAATTTGGGTGTGCGCTCAAGTAAGTTGTCATTTGTTCGTGACACATTTGGCATTAACTGTAATTGTTAGCGGTTCGTACCTGGGCAGAGGTGCGCTAGGGTCTAGAAATTGTTTTGAACATGTTCCAAATTTTTAGCGGGTGACAACTATGTTAGCGTTGAACATTCACAGTGTGAACGCTTTGCATGTTGCTTCTTTGTCCGCTGTTCGGCCAAATAAATATATCCAACCCATTTGGAACTTTGTCATAGCCAATGCCCAACCTAAACATACATGTAGCGTTTATCTAATGAATGGGTACTGAATGGCCAACGAATACACAGCGCATTCTGATGTACATCAACTTTCACCAGGCATCCATCTAACGTGCATGACGCCAGAGTACTGATACAGTAACGTGCGTGTACAGTACAGCTACAGTATAGGTAGCGTTTTTCAGTCACAACTGTGACATCACCGACCTAGCTTCATCATTTCTGCTCAGCTGATCATCAGAGATGGAGGATATGCTCGCAGACTCCTGATTCAATTTCTTCTGACCGTTCATCAACATTAAAATGACCTGAACCAGCTTGGCGAGCGTATTTATGGGTCAGTGGAGACACGTCACCTTACCCGACCACAGCACGCAAGGCATACGTTGTGCATTCGCTGGCCATTCATTGGGCATCCGTCTTAAATACATCAGGAGTTTGCTAAGAAACAGATTTTTGGCAGAGAATTTGAGAGTATCTAGACTTTGCCAAATTTTTGGAAACAAATTCAGTACGCTATTCGTATTTGCTAACTACATGTATGTGACTGGCCTTTAGCAGACTTAAACACATGTACACATCCAAGTGCACTGTAGATCCCAGTCCTAGCAGAGAACCTAAATACATTGAGTGTGTAGCAGCGACTGATATTTTTGTGCACTGTTAAAAGAATAATTATTATACTTAAAGAAAGTCGATAATGATTTGTTGTTAAATCCTGGCGAATAGCGGATAGCAGGTGCTTCTTCAAAGCTAGACTTATCAAGTAATTACAGCTACACTGATGAATCTGTGAAGTGAGTTGTTTTGTACATTAATCACAAATACAGTTATTGATTACTAAGATTGTCTTATAATTCTAAGAGGTGTACAGCAATTTTGTGCACATCACACCAAGTGCACATCTGCACATCTTGGATTTGGAACCACTGATCCAAATGCCAAACAGTGTACTTTTTAAAGAAATGCTATTTGAACATTTTTCATTATTATTCAACCCCGGACAATTAAAAGTTTATGTGGGCTAGCAAAAAGCAGTTTACTAGCCTGATGGGATACCTTGAAAAAAGTTCATGCAAAAAAAAAAAATCATTTTGGCAAGTGGCCAAACTTCATGCTCTAAAACACATAATTATTGGTTGAAGTACATGTAGTGGGAACCTTAGCTGTGAGCACGCTCTGCTCACGCGTCGCATCACCAAGAAAACATGTTCTAGTAAATTGAGACATCAATGATTGCATCATTCGTGTTTGGTAGACCATGAGCAGTAAAATGAACAACTTCAGAAAATATTATTAAAACATGATTCATAAATGTGCAGATTGCATAAAGATGATGGAGGAGCACCATGGATCATTTTCGTTAACAATATTTCTGATGAAATTTATTCGCGGGAGGATTGGTAGTTGCTTTTAAACGTCATCCCTAGTAAAAAAAATACTGTACATTAACAATACTGTACTTTTGTCTCTAACTTGATCTTTTTACTTGAAATTTAACATACAAAGTCTATAAAAAGTGAGCTTTCCATAATTTTTTTAAAAGCTTTTTTGATCTCACACGTACAGTGTATGTATGTACCTTTAAGAACATGTATGGCAGAAAGATTTCAGGTGTTGCATAATACAGTTTTGGCAGGAATGGGAATGGTCAGTGAACTCTTCTGTGATGAAGGCCACCCAAACAACCAATAACTTGAATAATAAATCCCTTTCAGTAGGCGTTCCCACAAATGTGAAAGATTATCACTTCCTCCTAGCTATCTGCAAGACTTGATCAATACACCCAGGATTAAGGGGCCCAGCTCTGAGCGCATACTACTGAACACAGAAGGCCACATTTTAGCAATGTCAATAGTGCAACACTTTGTGTTCCTAACAACCAAGACACTTGAAGTTATCAGCAGAAAAGAAGACCTCATTTTCTATTCTTTTGTTATAACCCAAAAAGCGTCACTTAAATTATTCTGTCACGATACTACTCACTTCAGTCAGTCGTGCTGTTTATGTTCCCTGAGACCCTGCACTGTATTCACTAAAACAACAGGGCTATTTTACAGCATCAATATCTCGTTGAAGACAAATTTCTTTGAATCTACATGTATAGGCATTTTATCCATGGTTTGAAATAATCAATACGGAGCCAGTTTGATTGCCTCTTTATTCCTTGATCCTATACTTCAGTTGAAATACTGAAACAGACTTCAGAAGGAAACTGGCAAGCTGCACATGTCAGTCTTGATTATGTATGAACCATCATCTCCACTTGGGTTCTCCTTCTGACAATATGGTTTGTCAATTAATTATAAATGCAACAAAAGTCACATGATTTGGTGGGTTTCGGCCATCCGCCAAAATTCCAAATCCACCTTTTGGTTTTGGGAGTGCTTTTTCATTCTAATGGCATGCCGTGGCCGAGCTTGGGTGTTTCTGATCAGCAGAGTGTGGGTTCGAGTCCTAGTCGTGACACTAGTGTCCTTAGGCAAGATACTTTTAAACCATTATTGCCGAGTCCTTTGGAATACAGGTGAAATAACCCAGTGCACTTATTGTAAAAAGAAGGAGTTCGCCCAGTGTTCCCGGTCTGATTGGCAGCATATTGCACCACAGCACCTTCTGTAAACCATTACATGGTTCTATTAAGAAATAGGTCTCATACTTCAACATGTAGTTCCAAATACCTTGCAGGAAAAAGTACTGAGCGTTTTGATACACCCTTAGGGGTCTGATAAAGCGCTACTTAAGAACCCAGAATCTTTGCAAAATAAAAATGGCCGTGCCCTCTCAAAGTTGAAATTCCAGGTCGGAAACACCATGGCTTTTGGTGGAGGATTTCTTACATTAATTGGGGTCGCAATGTTGGGGGTAGCATGCTATTGGGGCAAGATGACCAGCTTTCCATTTTATTGAGGGTAGTTACTTAATTTCAGGGATGTGATAGGCTGTTGAAAAAAAAAACCTGAACTGTGAGCGTAAAGCGCGAAAGCTTGCGAGGGCAAAAACTTGCGAGCTTGAAGCCTACTTATACATTTATCTTTTGTTCTAAAAGCCTTTATCTGCACTATGGGGCATTCTATTTGGTTTTATCTTGGTTTTTTATGGTCTTAATTTTTAAAAAAAATATATGAAAACTATTTTTTTAGGGCGGGGGGGGGGGGGGGGTAAAAAAACCAACGGATTTCCGGAAAAAAACAGAGAAATCACATCCCTGTAATTTACACAGGGGCCTGGTGTCTTTGCAATTAAACTGAATAAAGCCGCATTTTTAAATATCACATCAACAATGACTTCCAAGTTCATCATGATCAAGTACATCATACCAGCATAAGCTTAGCTGAGAACACGGTTGTACAAAAGAGAGTATCAGAAACAAATAACAATACCAATAACAACATTGTGGTTATAAACATTAGTTAGAAATGAAAGGGTACATTACTTGTATAATGTGTAATTGTTAATTGGTTTTAAATGAAGAAAATGATTAGAGGGAACCTTTTGATGGCCTAATTTGTCTATGTCTAACACTCGCATCCTTGAATTGTGTGTACACATTGTAGACCATGTGACAGTGTCCACATGTCGGACAGATCTTTTTTTAGTTAAGACAAAGAACAATCCATTTCTCTCTGTACCATGAGAAAAAAAACTTTACTCCTATTGCCCAAATTGTTTGAACTGATCAAAAAAGAAACTAATTAATGTGGTTGCGGTTGATAATTACCAATTGAATTGGTAATTATCAACCACAACCAAATTAATTAGTTTCGTTTTTTTATACCAACCGGAATGCCATATATATATCTATAATGTTTATAACTGGTTCCCTGCGTAACTGTGTTTAGAAAATTCGGCTTAGTACTTTTGTGATTAAATGCACCCCTGCGAAGTTGACTTTAAATGTAGATCGTAATGCTAAACATGGAGATTATCAAAAAGTCAAACAGGCATTTTGAAAAGTAAGTGAAGTCGGATAAACTGGGCCCAATTTCATGAGCTGCTTCAGCAGAGAATGCTGCTTAACAAATTTGTGCTTAGCAAGAATAAGCAGGATACCAGTCACAGATGAAACATGTGGCATGATATTTTGACTGGTAACCTTAATTTGGTAAGCATATTTATATTGTGCTTAGCTAATTTTCGCACTTAAGCAGCTCTATGAAATTGGGCCCTGAAAGCATTACTTACACACACAGCAGGTAGCTAAGAGCTTGATGGCACCCTGAGGAGGGGGACATCCATCTGTGGTGAAAAACGGCTGGAGGATGTACTGTGCAAATGTCATCGCCACTACCGCCTGAGCTGTGGGCCGGATAATGACCAGGGTGACCCAGAGCAGAAGGAAGGCTGGGAGACCGCCGAAGGCTGTCAGAATGTAGGCGTAGTCCCCACCCGACATTGTAATCATGGTACCCAGTTCTCCGTAACACAACGCTCCGATCATGGAGAACACACCACACGCTGCCCATATTACTAGAGACAGTCCAACGGATTTGGTGTAGTCCAAGACAATTTGCGGCGAAATGAAGATGCCGGATCCTATGATGATCCCGACGATGATCGTTACGCCATTGAAAAGAGAAATCTTGGGCTTGAGTCGGACAAGATCGCCGTCTGAAACTGCTTTCCCATTGGAAGGTGGTTTATTCAACGATGATGGGGCAATTTCTGTTTGGGCTCCTGTGTCCCCACCTGCTCCTTCACTAGCCATTATAAGGTTCTAGATTCTCTACTTCTAGGGAGTAGTGTAATGATTCTTGCCGAACACCTGTAAGTGTAATAACACACATAAACAAACATTTTAGTTGAGCTTTGCTGCAAAGTATACTGTGGCCTTCAAAGAATAGCAAAGGTAGTAAATTTTATTTTACTGTTTTGTTTCCTTTCTCCTTCTTCCATTATATTCACATAATAAATGCCTAATTAAAAAGAAGAATAAAAAAAGTTGCTACCTATATACAATGAATCCTTTTCATGTATTTTTGTGGAGAGTCTGCACCCATCCCTATGCATTCAACCACCTTTGTTCATCATGATCTAAAGCTATTTTCCATTCCAAAGTACAAGCAGTTTGATAATCGTTACTCATGTAGTAAACTGTCATTTTAAATGGCCGTTTTATAATTGACTTGGATTTTCATGTAACGCTAACAACCTCACTGCTAGTTTATCGAGTCCCTCGAACTTCTAGCAGTGACGTTGTTAGATGAGGGCCTCATCAAGGGGAATGGAGGCAAGTTGCTTCAAGTGCAAAGTATTTAGGGCTGGAGACAACATGCTGGGGGCCCTACATTTGGCAATCTTTTTTCAGCCTCTTATACTTGATTTCTAACCATCAAATACTGTGAAATCATGCAAACAATGTACTATAACATTTTGATTCCTTCTGCCCAAAAAATTCAGCATACATGCATGCGTGGGAAATATCCAAACGGGCATGGTGGTAAATGCGCAAACATAGCAACATTTTCTGAATGCCTTTGAATGCCTCAACTATCAACCTCTCCTATAATTTAAAAGACGTGAAACCCATGGTTGATAAACAACTAATTGGGTCAAGTGCATACATTGCCACTGACTCGGCGACTGCCACGTGCCGAGTGTTTTTAACTGTTTGGATACCTCTTAAAATAGGATCTGATTTGTATTGCTTCGAAAGTAGCATGCATAACAGATTGTTAAAACATGCAGGAATGGTTTAAGTCGATCATCATGTGTTACAACATGGAGGAAGGAACACTGTTTCCTTCCTCCATGGTTACAAGCAACTTCTCCCTCCTTGCCCAGGTATATTATGAAGCTACACACTACTAAATACTACTAGTACTACGTACAGTAGATTCGGTGTACAAGTAGTGTACAAGTAATGTACATGTACGTCCACGTGCAAGCTGCTGCAACAGCCGGCCGGGTTTTACACTAACACTGTTGTTACAAAATACAACGGCATGACTACCGACAATATGGAACACAATAAATATTGAAACAACGAACTACCATCGATCACCCTTTAATATAATAATAGTAACGCCATGGAAGTACAAACAAATATCGTCCCATAATTATATATTTTTTTTTTGGCGGATAATGTAGGAGAAAGTTCAGGTACTTATACGGCATGACATTGAATTCATTGCACGCATTCCAATGTCTGGCTGGCACGGCGTCCATACTCTACACAGCCGGATGGCTCAGGCGGATGGCTCAGGCAGATGCAAAACCTCCTTTATGCTGGCAGACTTTAGTTCGCCAAATTTTATATTTTTGTGTTACTTTCCTCGACATACAGTACACACAATTATACAAAAGTCATGTATCACATCTTCAATAAATACAGAGTTAAAAGCCTACCTTGATTTCTTCGATTACAAGTTGATGATGACGATCTCAACTACGAAACCGAGTCAAAAAATACACAATCGGACTGCCGTGTACGAACGACGAGGCCCGCACTGTCCACAACACACAGAAATTGACACACAGAATTGAAACGCACGTGCATGTAATCGTGGTTTGCGCGCGCCAAGGCTTTGTTTTGTGTTCGTCTTGGATTTCACCACTCTTATATAGGCAACATGAAATAAAATTGGAACAAAACAGTACATGAAATTCGCATAATTCAGAACTTTTATACTTGCATTTGAAAAAATAATTGTAATTATTGACGGAAAGATAAGTAAATTTTAAGCTAGTTTGTGAAAATTGTAAGCTTCATAAATGATTAATTACAGCACACCCCTAATAAATTAAGCACGTCGAGAGCCCCTCGTGATCACTGAAAAATTGCATCACCCTCCCAGCCAACGTTGCGAATGAGATGGAGGTTTGTACGTAGTGTAGTAAAAACATGTGCTTGGAATTTTCCACTATTGCAAACTTTTCATTCATATTATTTTTCTAGAGGTGTGTTGTGGTACCCTTGTGGATACTTTGAAAATATTGTGGGTCACATAAAAATAGGCAATAAAATTCCTTGAAGGGTGATTTCGACCACGACCTAGTTTCTTTTGCAACGTCACGACCGCAAATTTTGGCAAGGCATGGTTGGCAAAAGTATGGTAAAAATACAATAATTTATCAGTTATTTAAAACATTCCTATCACAATATCAAAAATCACTGACGAGTTAATGGTTGCCACTAAAAGAAATCTAAAGTACCTGATATTCTTCATAGCAAAGGGTGTCAATGTTTCGTTAGGTAAACTTTGTGCCAATCCAGTTATCAATTTTGTGTGCAACTCAAGGCTGTGCCTATACATAGAAAAACAAAAGAAAGGTCTCCATTGGATTCGAATTTGTGACGTAATAATTCGTGTTTTAGTTGGTTTTATTAATTTTGTTTATTTAGTTGTTAGTCTTTTTATCAGATATATAAAAACAATGGCTAGTTTTATTAGCATTGAGGACAATCTCATGATACGGTTACTGTTTCTACCAAGCTACCATCCCACTACTTGTGTCTGACAGTTTGTTTTTAAAAAGCAAAATTAAACATTTTTGAATTTCTTTTTTACAAAATTCTATATTTTAAGAATAAGGTGCGTGTCCTGCCACCCCCCCCCCCCCCCCCCCACTCACACCATTGAGAGTTAAGCAACGTGGTGTTTTAACAATAAAGTCGGAGAACCATTTTAGGCCCTAGACCCATTATTTTTGTTCATAATGGACGGCTAGCCTGCCTGAGACGCAGTTCTTTAACTAGGATGGAAATAGCACGGTGCCTTAGCTGTAATTTGTATGTCGGCGTCGGTCGGGGGAAATTGGCCAGGTAGTAAACGTATGGTCGGAGCTGCACCTTCTCTGCCACAAGAGCAACGTCCAAAGAGCCCTCTCGAGCCTTTTGCTGCAAGAGGGCGCTTTTCATATTTCCGATCGGATGTTTGGATGCTCCCAATGAGTTCTGCTCTGCAGACAGCTATGTTTGATATCCCTTCTGCTGAAGAGGTCTTATCAGTTGCCTTTGGTTGGCAGAGTGGGTTGGGTGCCAGGGGTGGTTGGGGACCCATAGGCGGATTGAGCATTACTTTGTAAGAGGACTGCCCATTAAAATTATCCATTGGAGTCATACTATACCTATGAAGAACTTAACAAATATCTTTCACTTGAAATATCTTGGGGTTTTATTGTTTGTTCATGATCGTGCATTTTGTTCGAAATTGTCTTTTTCAGTGAACGCGAACAAACGAAAAGTGAGTAATTATTTTGGTAAGGCGATAGTAGTTCACTGCGTTAAAACTAAGGCATATTTTTTTACAATTAATATCAATAAATAATATCTATAGCTATTTAATAGTTTTTTAAGTAAACACTTAAAACGATTAATTTACAGAATCGAAGAGTATAAGTTACGGAGACTAAAATCATAGAGCTCACTCTTTCCCTACTGTCAGAGGATCTATATCAAAATCTAAAAACCAAGACACAATAGGCTTTCATAAAATAAAGTTACAAAGGGTAATTCAGGTTTACAACAAAAACATGATAAACAAGACTTGTCATTAAAACATCGAAAGATAAAGGTTTTGTTCAACGGCATGGGGAAAATCGAAAGGGTTGTCAATATTGTATGCTACTATTGAGACTAACTTTATAGTCTATATGACTAAAGACAAATTTATACACGAAAACAACACTAGTAATTGTGCCACATATAGTACAGATCTGCGGTTTCAACAATAACTTATTCATGTAAAGTCACTATGCTTTGCATGCATTTCAGCAGAATCGAGTTACTTATTGGCCTTAGTATAGAGATACACCGTTGAGATGATTTTAGATGAATACTATCCCCTAAAGCATTCAGAGTGATGAGTTTGTATAAGAATGTGTCGCCGTTTTTTGTTAAAGGAAGGCTCTTTACAAAGTGTCTAATGAGTGTTGTTTAACTTAATAACAAGTTAATTATAGGTAACTTTTTTATAGTTGACACAAACAGCCTTAAGTTTGTGTGAATAGCCATACAATGTAACATTTCAAATAAATAATATTTAACTTGTTTTGTTATTTTCTTAAGGTCAAACAGAAACTTTAGAAACTTCTATTACAATGGTCTGTTGTGATAAATTCCTCTACAATTGGCTGAATATGAATACAACAACCAGTGATGTACCTTTTACTCAATATCAGATTTGTAGATACAAACACTTTATCTTTCACGACAATTTGATCTTTCACCGAAATGCTGGCAAGATGTCATTAAAATTCATCCCGAATACTGTTTGGCTGTTATGGGAGCATTATTGGATTCAGTCGCAGAAGTTTCTCCTTGGGATTTACATCAAAGAATATCAGCTCAAGGTTTGTCGATTTAATATGGGCGATCATTTCGACAATAGAACTTGCCATCCTTCTCGAAGTGACCTGGGACAAAAGGAGAGAACGAACAAGTTAATTTGTGGAATCATTAATCTGTAACTTTATATTTAAAAAAATATATTTAAAAAACACAACATAAAATTAATGAACCTGTGTATAGGTCAGTAAATTCTAAAGTATAATATTTTTAACATGAGAAGAGCGATACCCATTTTCGAGATTCCTCCCTTCGCTTTTTCATTATACTAGTTTCCCGCTTTGAAAAAAAAGGAAGTTCAAACCATTCGTCCAGTTTATATTATATACTTTCTTTTGTAGTGTTCATGGAAGTTCGCAATTGATAACCAGTACTTGATTACTAGAAACAGTTAAAATATAGTTATGCCCCAAAACATGTTGAAAATCCAAATGGATGTTCCCATAATATCAAAACCAAAGCCACCATTTTGTTGTACCCATGTTTCTCAAGTTGTCTCCACACGTGGCGCAGTTAAAGCAGTCGAAGTGAATGTTTTTCTTTTGTACTTTGGAGAATTTTCCTCTGTAAAGAAAAAAACAGTAACAAACGAAGAATCGTCAATTAAAATAAATTAACAAATACCGTGAAAACGCTTTCTATTTCACATCATTCATGTCCAATACATATACAATTATTTCCAGTAGGCCCTGTAACATCACCTGATATTTTAAAACCAAAGAATGTTTTTTCCTATAATACAAAAAGCAGAAAACAGCAATTCTTACTTGAGTTTGGCCCCACATACGTAACACGTGCTTGGGTCGTAGGGCAGTTCTTCTTTGGGTGGGGCTTTGTTTTTGAAGACTGTCTCTCGGCCCGTCCCCTTACCACTGAAAACCGATGGAGCTGAAAAGAGGAGTGAATTCAGAAAACTTACTGAGATTACGTATAGAATTGCAGATAAATGTATATATATTTTAGGGAGTTATTTTTGTTCTTCGCGGAACATTAATTCCGAAAGAAATAGACCGTTTGACAATGCGGATATATACCTTCGCCAGATTCCCTATATACAATGAAAGGTACAATATGACGTGCTAATTATTTGTCCTTCAAGTCTTGGTTTAAGTAGGATTTGAAACTTTGCATGGTGGAAGTATAACTAAGAGAGGTTTGCGGGAACACCATGTGAAAATCTCTTCTTTTGAGTAGTGCTGAACGACTCTTGGTTTAGTTGTTTAATTACATTTTTGAAGAACACAAGATGATAAAAAGGTTCTTGAAGAACCGTTCAAAGTTTACGAAGGATGAAGATTGTTAGGATGTTTAGCCTAAACAGTTTCTTTAAATGAAGTAGTCCGTCGTTCTTTGGGGAAAATGCATGTAGACTTAACTTCCTCAACAATTTCCTTTTTGCAGATTAATTCTTTCAACACCAAGTCCCATGGCAGTAAGAATATAAAACTGCAAAACGGAATGCTCTAGTATTGTAGTTGCCTGATGCGAATTGCCTCTATGGACATGAACATGAAGAACATGGCCATGAAGAACATGCAATCGCCAATATTGTATGGGGGAGGGTCTATAGTGTGAATAGATTAATTAACACAAACATCTGAAATGAAGAAGGAAAAAAACCCTCTATACTTATGTAATACAGAATCTCTCCCAATTATTCATACCTTCCCCTGTCTCCAGTTTCCGGAACGATTCTGAAACAGTAAACCTATTTGAAAGAAGACCCTCTCCTGTGTCAGTGATGTCTTGCTGGTCCACCACAGGTCTGTCCGCGGGCGGGAGAAACTCTTCATCTACACCCTGATGCCATGGCAACCAAGACAGAAACAAGTAAACAAACACACGTCTTATTATATAGATTGAATTGGAATAAGAAATTGACCACCGAGGCTTGATTCATGATGGTTTTGTTTGATTATTGAAGATGACGGGGTAGAAATCTGGTGTGGCGAACAATTTATTCAAGGAATTGCATTATCTGACAGCTGTAAAGACATGATAATGGTATCTTAAAATGTGATGAGATAAGCCTATATACAAAAAGAAGAAGAAGAAAAAAAAGAAGACGATGAAGAAGAAGTAGAAAAAGAAACACATAAAAGAAAAGTCATTGTAAAATTCCGTCTACTTTTGGGTTCAGTAAAAACTTATTCACATTCATACGAGAAGCATTCTCTTGCTAACCTATACAAGATATTGGGTATCCATCAAATAATTATTCATCAGTAATTAAATATAGTATAATTCCCAATAAAAAATAATTTCTAGCTACTCCCTTTATTGTTATTAAGTTGTTTGTTTTTTGGGGGTTACTAAATTTTGATCGGAAAAAATTAAGGGATTTGTTGCTGTTTACAAAATAACGACCAGTCTATGGGCATGTGTCTTTTTATCTTATTTTACATCTTTTTAACAATGCAACTGAAATAGCTTCTCTCGTAGGCGTATTGTTTTTGATGCCTCTTCCCTTTAGATCTTCGACCTCAACCTAAATTAAGCTCAGTGAATTTCAAAATGCGCTCATGAAGTTCCATCATATACCATTATGTCACGAACAAGGCTTTCCTCGTGTGATTTATGTGGTAGTGGGTCCCCCTTTCTCGCATAGCCGGCATACCAGTCGCATTTTTAATCTTTTGGCCTCTGAGTATTTACTGACATTGAATGCATGAATTATATATTATGTTATGATAAACACGGGGTATAGGCCTACAAGGTTTTGTAAAGAAGTATTACAGCTTTTACGTGTTGTGGTTTTTGTGTTTATACGCTATACTGGATCTGGTTCGTTCAAGGGCTAATGATGCACCGGAACTTGAATATCATATGATATAATATTGAGGTTTGGGCGTAGCGGTTGGTGCACGTGCGGAAACGAAGTTTGAATTTCTTAGTTCATTGGGAATCTAGTACATGGAACGTGTGTCACAAAAAGGTTGATAATGTTAACCGAATACTTCACAAAAATTGTCAATTGCTCTGATCGAACACCGCTATCTACGGGTCTTATTTACCCTTCTTGTCAACATTTTGACTTTCTGTCATTGGCTTTGAAGTAGTCAACAGTCAAACACAATTACTCTTCCAAGATAGACTTGTCCCGAATAAAATAAAGGATTTCATTAGCATTTTCTTCGCCACGGACAAACTCCCTTGCTAATTAAACCATGGAGGTACTAAAGTTGTCTAAATTAACAGGAGTGTGTTTATGAAGCTGTGGGACGTATTATGTATCCAGTTTGTTCCAGAACCAAAATGGAGGAAGGTCACTCAAAACCTGTATACACAGGTGCAGCATGTAGAGTCATAACTGGAAATGAATAGCATCCTTTTGAATGACCTATGGGGTCAGACAGCGAGCGTCTTGGGACAGTCCTTGGCAATACGTTTTAAACCATGGATAAACTGATAAACTTAGAGCGATGGATTTGTACATTTTTTATTTGGTTATTTTCTAAAACAATAAAGAGTAGCTGTAACTTTTTTTAAACACCATTTGCAAAACAAAATAACATTAAGACACAATTCAGTAAATTCAAAGATTAGTATAAGTTTTTTCAGAAGCAGACGAAAAATATATGTCTTCATTCTATAATCAGCACAGATTTTACAAAAAAACAAAATTCAAGTCATGAATCCATATCATTAAAGGGTTAATGCCTTGATCACCCCCTCCTCCGTGCCGTGCCTTATTGCAGTTTAAAAGTGTTAGACACTAACAAAACTGACTGTTCACAATATGGTTGTCAACTCAGACGGGGACCTTATACTGTGACCATGAATGAACGTCCTCCATGCTGAGATCCACAGAAAATGGAATCACATGGATGAAGGCGTTGCACGCGTGTGCCAACCGAAAGTATTTGTATGTCTGAACAAGCCCAAACAAAAGAATGGCAGAGGAGCTGTCTCAGTTTAGCAAATAAATACAAACTATGCTCCCTTGTGCGTGGGTGTCACATCTTGACAGCGATGGAACTGTAGTCGTTATAGCTGGTATAACAAACATGGTGAACTGAAACTGTAAAATGCTAACATCCTTGACCCCTCAAGACTATGCTCAATCAAAATGCAACAGAGATATAAAGGCACACCATACATGTACAATACATGATGCATCTTTGGTTTTGGAAATGTCATTGCATACAAATCCCCTCTGTAGTTTTTATACACAGTGCAACAGGGTACACTACATGTATAATTGATATGTGTTCTTAGAGTAAACAAAAAAAAGTTGTGTTTTGTCAGGGATTTTTTGTAAACGATTTTCAAATTAAGAAGAAGGAGTGTCTTGGGAGTATTTCAGATGGGAATAATATACACTTATTCCGAACATCCAATGTTGATTAATATTCTACAAAACTTTAATTTGGGGCTTCAACGTTTTGCCATGAAAGAATAATTTGCTCGTTCAAACTTTGTTGATGACATCTGCAATAAATACGAATGAAGTATAAAAAATAACAAACCTGTAAGCTCGCCATGATGTCAAGAGTAAATACTTTCCCGTGCAGGATGTGATGGATAAGTTTGAGACTGTCGTCTTCTGTGGTCACTCTGATTATCGTCTGCTAAACTGCTGTCTACCTCAAGACTGAAAACATTATCTGGAATCCCATAGGTGAACTGCAACCGGGGGTGCCTAGGTGACATTTAAATGGGAGTCGGTTGTCAACTGACTGAAATCAAAGCTTCTGAAGGTGCATTGCTACTGCATGCAAAGATATTCGATAAGAGCATCCTTTTATTCTTTTTATATTATTTAACTTGGGGTTGAACAAAAAAAAACATGACTAGAGCAGTAATTGAACCAACGACCACAGGATTAACGTGCTCTACCATCTGAGCTATCTAAGCCCCTATGTTGACGGTCTCTATTTTTGTATTAAAACAAATAATGGGAAGAAGAAGAAAAAGAAAGAGTTATCTGAAATGAAGAAGTGCAGCAGAAAGTATATTACAAGGTGGCAACATTGGTGTTTACCCTTTTTTATTTCAATGAATGAACCAAAGCAAGCTCAAAGCTGCTGTCGACTGTCGAAATCAAGTGGGAGCGAGTTGAACCCGCTATATTATGAGCGAAGTCGCAAAACGCTGTGCACAAACAATGGGCCCAAGAATTTGACCATATCAGCGGTCCAAAGGTCCGCGATTGCTGGGTCTGCTGTGCACAAACGATGAGAAAATACAAGAGAGAGTTTACCATGGTGTACAAAATAACCGTATAGGATATCACCCTATTTGGATAAAACGGAAATTTTCTTATGGAGGGGTGGTTGTGTTTCAGGGATTTGGAACTACGATTAAAATAAAAGTTTTTTGGATGAAAATGAAAAGCGAAGAGTGTTTTTTAAGGCTTCTAAAGGTCCATTATGATTGTTTACAAACCTTTCATGAAAATCTAAACTTTATTCAACAAATATTTTTTCCTTCGTTTTAACAGTTCCACCCCACCCCGATCTTGCTCTATGCCCACGATAAAATGAAAAACTAAGACATTATTCTAAAATATTTTCATCAGTTAATCAATGTTTAACGGAATAACTTTCTTTGTCCGACCCCAAATTATTTGGAATAATTTTCTCTAATTGTAATCATTTATGCTCATATACGTTTATTTAAAAAACATTTTTTTAGTTGCCATTCCACTGCGCCGTGATTACGTAATCACTTATGATCGCCAAAACACGTGGAGTACCACAGGAATCCACCCGACAAAAGAGAACGCCGGAGAAGCAACGAACATCGAGGTTTAGTTTCTTTTCGTTCATTTCTTTTAGTTCCCTCTAGTTTTTCTTTATTTTGGAACTTGAATGAAATTGATTTAAAAGATAACTTTATTTCGAAGTAGTACTGGACACCCATACTAAAATACCCTTGATTTCCCAAGCTGGTGGAAAGGAATGACCCAAGCGACGAGACGATAACCTGCCGACACTCGTCTTCCGGGGCACTAGTTTACCCGGGGACAGGCAGCCGAGCGTCGGTGAAGACAACCGGTACTGCATTGGCCCTAGCTCCCTCCCCCTCCCCGTCTCACCCGGACCACGATCATCGAGCTCCTTCTTCCGAATTCTTTCCCAATCTCTTATACCAGAATGCAGTTTAAGAACATTTCCATTCTGTTGCTTTGCCTATATTTTCGACATCTACCCTGGATTTCGCAAGGGTCCCAACTCGGAGAGATTGTTCCAGATAAAGTGACAGATTCTCTCTTCGGTGACATGGGCCAGGTACGGATTGGCACATTTGCGGTGAATTATAACACCACGGAGCTCAATGTGATTGTTGAAGACATTGCTGGTTAGTTACATCCTTCTCTGGAAGGAATTCATTCAAAGATCCGAAAACTTGCTCTATCTTCAAACATAGTAAACTGAATCGAAAGGCTTTGGAACCTCTCTAATTAATTTGTCTTTATCTTAAATCTTAAGACAATTCAACCATTCAACCCCATGGTCTGAACATCCAAGAAGGAAATGACTAACAACCTTTTGTCTTTGCCTTCTCCTTTTTACTATAGATATCCCCCTTTTTAGTCTGTCTCATTCCCAAATTTATTACTTTCTTCTCCCACCATTATTTTTGTCTTTTGTGGTCCCAACCTCTTATGGTCAAACCAGCCCCTTCCATCACCCTCATCATTGTTTATCCATTGCTTTCATCTCTGTCATCTCTTTCCACTTCAGTGACTACTTTTCAATTCTAGAAACTTGTTCTGCCAGGGTTGAAAACGTCAAGCCACTAATTATTTTTTGCATTCAAATCTTATTTAAGGAGTAAATAGGATATTATTTGTTTTTTGTCGAAATGAATGGAAAACGGTGATTAAATTCAGCATTTTTCAATAATTTTCTATCAGATGGTTATTTAATTCTGAATTAAAACCAATTAAGTGTATTTTTAATGTGAGGTCCTAGTTGATTAGTAACTGTTTCAACTTGATTGAACCAATAAAAAAAAACCCACTTATATTCATTAATTGATAATTATGCTACACTGAAGGTTAGCTGTCAAAATATTCAACAAAGCTTTAACATATTATTATTTTGAATACTTTTTATAAAGTAAGACTTTGCAACTTTGCAAATTGTAAAGAATTCTGTAAAATAATGCCAAGGTTTTTACTGGTGGTTAGTGTCTGAAACTTGTTATACCAAGATGTATGCTAACTTTGTAACATTTCCATTTAATACCAATCCATCTCATCAGGTGAGAAGGAGTTATGGGTCTTAGACTTTCAACCTTACAACTTCAAATTGAGAACTCCGATCAATGAGCACACAGGTGACTTGCGGTCAGATGAAACCGGCCAATGCTCGAACATTGAGCAGGATCTTACTTGGACCGATCGTTATTTTGACGATGACTATTTCCAGTCAAGAAACACATCCTGGAACAAGAGTCTGTTTACAGAGTACTTTAGAGGCGACGATAATCAATCATCTGCAATTCGCCTTGATGATGTAAGAAAATGGATGAGGTGTTTAATGGAAACTTATACCAGCTGTGGTGTGAGGAAGAGGTGGGGGCGGGGCGGGGTGTTTTCCGTTGTTGTCAAATGATTTCAACAAGGTTCCGATAATGGATTTTACAAAATACAATTGAGCAAATACTCCATAGCTATGCAATGTGGGGACCATTTTGATAGTCAAAGACCTCCAATAATTTACCAGGCAAACCATTGGCAACTGGTGCGGGTTCTACCATTGTCTTTTGCCCAGGTGCCCTTTGTAAAGTTCTGATGCAGAAAATGTGAATTTTTGTGGTCATAGGAGTGCCCCTTTACCTGAGCAAATTGAAGCCTCTTTAAGAACAAAGATCAAGGCCTGGAAAATATTTCTTCAGTAAATGGCAAGGACCTATCTATCGGGAGCAATAATTGAAAGGAACTGATGGTCAAGAAGTAAAAGTTAACATTCTTGTTTTCAGATTCGTTTTTATGGGGATCTTCAGACTTTCTTGGACTGCACACGAGCAGACGGAACCAACATCTGGGAGTACAGCATCAACTCGGAGGAGATACAGTATACGACCATGTTGTATGCTACCAATGTACGCCCGGTACCTGGATGGGATCCACTCGGGGAAGTCCAAGCACCTGCAGTTGCCTATGTGCAGACTCAAGTGAAACTGGTTTGGAGATTGATACGCACTGCTATGGTCAAGTGAGTTCAGAAATTGTTATGGAAGAGCCAGCTGTCAGACCTAGTTTATGACCTAAGCAATGCTACACTTGAAAGGGGATGTTTCCAAGTTACTTTCTTTGCCCCCACAATTTACTCCCCCGCCCTACTCACCTCAATTGTTTGCCTCCACTGGCCACAATATCTAAGTCATGCCCAAGCCATTGCACCCACATTGATGCAACTATATTAACATTCTAAATAATGAACTCGATTAATGTTTGTCCCTTAAATTTAAGCTTGCCCCCCCCCTCAGATTAACAGGTCTGATGCTGCTACTGTTTTGGAGGTAGATACAGTTTAGTCAACTCTTTCCTGGCATGAAACTATAACATTCTTTCGATCTGTTGTTGATTTTTTTTCTGTCGTCAGCTTTGTCGTGAGTTCTGTCCCAGTTGTCAGTGAACGACTCCTTGAGGAAATCGGACGCCTCATCATCTTATTTGACTTCGCAATCGTCGAGCCAATTCTTTTCCAAGATGGAACACCGGACTTGACTCGAGCCCATCTTACATTAGGTTTCAGTACCCAACTGCCCTCGAGGAATCTGTCCATGGTTGTGTTCAGGATCGGGACGGAGAAGTATGAGCCTGAAGTGGAAGGAAATGCCCTGGAGGAGGTGGTCAGATGGGTGAGTTTTGTTATGGTTATTGGAACCGAAAGTCATCATGGGTTATTCAGGGAATCTCCAATGCAGGAAAAGGTCATAACTCATTTGAGAATAAAGGTCATAAGTCAGTGAAAGGAAGAGGTCGTAAAGCAGGTTAGAAAAAAATAGATTAAATCAGTTGAGGAAAAAAGTCATAATTAAGTCTCTCAGTTGAAGGGAACAAATATGAATGAGTTGAGTTTGCTGTAATAAGTCCAGTAGGACAATAGAACATAATTAAAGTCATATCTTGTTGTACAGTTGTTGTACTGACTTGACGATGTCCTATCAACTTAAAGTTTGAGATTGTTGTCCAATCCTAAGTTTTCTACAGCTAGGTTAGAAATTACAGTCATTTTACCAGAACTTTATACAAGTCTAGATATATTCAGAACTTTTTTAAAACTTAAAAAAAATTATTTATACATTCAGGCATGCAACTTCTCAGTGGCTCAACTGATTTCCTCTTTTTTTTTCTTGGATCTTTGTGCTGTAGAATTAGAAAACTGAAAAATATGATACAGATATTTGTGTCCAGGGAAGCTTCCGCTATTTATGGTAATTACAAGTTGCATACCTATTTTATTTCAGATTAAAATTATCATTAATCAGGTTGTTAACATTTGTGCAGTAGATAAGTGTCGTAGGGTAACATTTTATCCCAATCTACAGAAAAAGTAACTGCCTCTTTTTGTTTTATGTCTAACACCCTGCACAGCCTGCTTCACAAATAGAAGACACACCTGTGTGTAATCTGGGCAGACCACAGTACTGTAAGCAAAGCTGGGAGTATGAAATGATCCTCAAAATGGATATCTCATCTCTGGTTGATGACGAACCGCTAGATGCCACTGGCTTATTCCAGTTTGAGTTTGACTCCTACAAATGTACAAATCTCTATTCAACTTCAGGTAAGAAGGTAAATCCAACCGTGGGCCACCAAATTGGGCGGAGAACTTCGCTGGGAGTGGGGTTCATAAATAAATCCAGAATATAGATGTGTCATGGCCATTCAGTCAAGCGCACTGGACTCGAGCTCTGGTGTTTCTGATCAGCAAGTCCTGGTCTTTACACTTGTATCCTTAAGCAAGACGTTATTGCTTTGTTCTTTTCGGATGAGGTGTAAAGCCATAGGTCCTATGTTTTGTGTAATGCATGTAACAAAACCCAGTACACTAGTCCTTAAGAGGAGAGGTTTCACCCTGGTAACTCTGGTAAATGGTTGGCTGGCAGGCCTCACTTCAGTTCTTGCCCCACATCCACGACTTGGCAAAGTTTTAGGTTGAGTATAGACAGAATGAAATAGAGAGGGGTATGAGTTTCAGGGTAAATTTACCTGAAACTTTACCTGAAGTCTTCTTGCCTTTGCTAATAAGGTGGGCAATTCCACAGTGACTCGCATTTGATTGACCACAGATGCCAGAAAATTAGAATGCTGTAGTCTTGGGATCTCTCCTGGAGACTATGGTTTTACTATTCCACCCGTTGCAGTCAATACCTTCTTTTTATACTAATGTCAGGTTGTGCACTCATGAGTGATTTGCCGCCATGGGAGGTTAAAATTGATCTGACTTTACAAACAACTGTAGATGCTGTTGATGAGGACCAAGATTCCATCAGCGTAAGTATTTTGGACCTTTTTTTCCCGTCTTTTGGACACCAAGGATATTTTTGTCAATAGCTTCAAAACAAATCTCAGAAATGCTTAGCTTCCACAATCAGCCTTTTCCAGTTACAGCAAGGTCGTTGTTGTGCTTCTTACATTTTAGAGGGAGATAAATCTTGAAAGCTGTTACAAACTGCTTACCAACCAAAAGGACCTTCGGTATAAATGCAAAAATAGTTACTAGCCCAACGTTTTGACCCTATATAGCGGAGTCTTTCTCGAAGGCTAAAAGGACTTAAATCTTGTCGCATCTGCTGCGCGGACAAAGTTTTTGCTACTTTGTCTGTGCGTAATTTTACCAAAAATCATTTCGCTGTTCAGTGACATTTCTTAAGACAGAAAGTGATAATCCTTACAAGACCCTGAGTTTTTCCAAAATATGTGCAACAGCCACCTTTTTTGCTTATTATAAAAGAGAAATGTGGATATCCTGTAGCAGTGGAATGTACATTTGCGTGTATTTCATTAATGATTAAGGAGATTTGACGGGGCGTGTGCCTATTCAGAATGGAATTTCCTTTGTTGCATTATTCATCTGCTTACAAGAACTGCTGGCAAGTTACTCTGCCGAAATGTTCTGCTAAGATTTATGTATATCCAGCTTGGGGGTACTGTGTGAGCAGAAAACTTCTGCTCACAGTCTTTTTGAATTTGGCTTCTGGGTACTCAAACCATTTTGAGATGGGACTGGGGATGGGGGGATAGGCGTCGTCAAAAAGTTGGTGGCTATACACCTTTAAGTATCTTTGGCTAGACATTTGACTTTTGTTCGGTTGTTATAAATTGTTGTCCGCGTATCCCTGAAAGGTTTCAATCGTTAAGCTGGTTAACGACAATGGGGAAGATCTGCGCGGAGGGCAGACAATCCGCCACAAAGAGAACGTAACTGTGGAAGTCAACTTCTCGCCAGCTTTCCTGCGATCACACTACGTCTTGGAGCTACAGCTCTTCATGGTGTGTGTGGGAGATCAACATATGGAGTCCTCACGGGCAAGTGTAGAGTCTTTGGGTTTCATTGTCTTCTTAAATTTCTTTCAATTGAAGAGTTGCAACAAATTTCCTAAGATCTCGGAGTTGTATTTAGTAATGACAAAGTGATGCAATGCCCCTAGCAAGAGGAATGTGGATTCCTATTGGAAGTTTTCAGTCTTCCCTTTTGTTTTGCTTTTGTTATATTCTGTACCTTGAGGGCTCTTGGCCTCGTTAATTTTTGAAAATTGTAAAACTGTCTTAAAATTTCTCTCTATCAAGACAATGTTTATCTTTGTGTTCAGGGGTGTCTTGGAGCCAGTGAAAGTAAGCGGTACTCTGCATTTGTTGGGGAGGATTTCAGTTTCACCTTTGACCCCTCTGAGGCACTCGAGTATCAAGATCTCCCTCAGGCGACAACCGCACCACCAACAGGTAAGAGTAAAAAGATAAACTTATGATTTTTAATCTGAAGTCTTACATTTTACGAACTTTAGACCAGTACCAATTGAACTGAGAAACAGGCATAAAACCAAAGAAAAAACATGAACCATTTTCTGTGGTTTCTTGAAAACTTGATCACTTAAGTTGGTTATATTATGCATTTATGGAAATTGAGAGTCATAAATGAATGTACTCATCCAAAAACCAATGGCATATTAGTTTTTGACATTAATGTTTGATACTGACTGGTTCAGTGCTGTTTAACACTTGGATTATGTTAGTGTACAAGACAACACAAAAGAGGCACAATTGATGGCAGCATTTTCAAGAAAGGGACATCCATCTGTCAAGTGAAAGTTGGGATAAAGAGATCTTACTTGAGTTTCTGATGCGGAAAGAACAAATTCATGTTGGAATTGGAAAGAATTCTGATAAACATCTTTTTGCCCCAAGTATAGTACTGTGTATTTTAACACTTTAAAAACTAAGAAAGATAACTAGGCCTAAAATCAGTTAAAACTATTTCATAAAATGTTATTGTTTTCAGATTCTCAAGATCTTCACAGTGTTCTTGCGACAGCCATATCAACATACACAAGTAAGACCCACTTTCTGCATCTCTAAACCTTTTGGTACAAGGTTGGCAGCAAAGTTTGTTGTCAACTTTTTCAATGTTGAATTCATTAGTATTTATGTTTGCCAGCTTTGCCTTTCATAAAAACGCAAGCATGAATTCAGGGGTCCGTTGTGGGTATAGCACCCTCCTGGCAAAATTAATGCAACGCCTGCTTATTTGATGGCACATTGGATCTCCCAAACCAACCTGTACATTCCTAACTGTGTTTTGTTCCAGTTGAGAAGACCTTAACCCAAGAGTACAATGTGTGGACAGATGTCGTCGAAGGCGGTGTTTTCATTCGACCCCATGACCCAAGTCTGACCCAGAACCTTGGAGAGCCTTCTTCATCCCTTCACTTCCTACAAGATGAAACGTCAGACGATACTATGATGTCTTTACTGTACCTAGTTGAGCCATACATCTACCCTGGTGCCTCGGGTCATCGTCCCACAATCGTCGCCAATGAGGATTCTTTCTATCAATATTTTCTACCCCACCTAGACCACTATCATATTCTCGGTACAGTCTACGCAAGAACCAAGGGAATTCGTGATGATAGTGCCACTCTCAAAATGTTCTACGCTGCCTTCACAAGTGGTCCAGCAAGACTGTCCTACGTAGGGACAGAAAATCCGGTTCAGTTTCCCTGTGACAAGTACCAATCTGACGTGCATCAATGGCTTTACTATCACGCAAACTGGGTGAGTCTGCCTATAAGTGCCTGCCGATTTATCATGGAGTTGATCAACTTGAGGAAACTTGTTATTGAAATTGTCACTTTGAGATTGACATCTCCCCAGGAGCCTCTGGATCAGGTTGAGTTTGTTAGGGAACTCGACCGTTTGGCCGGTGTCTTGAAGCTGGAGCCTGACTTCTTAACTAGCATTCTTGAGTTTGGAGCTGCTTCAAATGGCCAAGACCAGACAGTCCTAGATTTGCTTCTTTACACAATTCTCTTGTTTCAAGATGATGTTGTAGTACTAGCTTTGGAGCCAACTGGATTCCTTTTGACACTACGAGATGATTTGAAATCTATCGCCGATGAAGAAGGTAGCTTCAGCTCCTTCGTCGAAGAATCAGTCAGGCTACGTATGAACAACGATCACATTGAATTAGCCATCGTACTCCAGATTGTATCAGAACTCATCCTATACAGAACTGACTCGATATTTGTAAGATACTACCTGGTGACCAGATTCTCTGACGATTATTGGCAATTTGTCGATATTGACGAATCTTTCTACTACTTCTTGTGGAGTGTAAATGCAATAGGCACGGCTATACACGAGGGTCATGTCTTCACAACGATCTCCAACAACCCTCAGATAAGCCTTGACTCAAACAAATGCCTGAATTATCACTACCTTGCTGGGTTCGCTGAACTCTGCCGGATCAACTGGGTTGAGGTACACCCATTCTGGGCATATCTGTCCCCTGTCTCCATGCCTGTGGAGGTGTATCCAGGGGGTTGGGGTTTCTGGTCAGCTTGGACTGGGTGCTCAAAGTCATGTGGGGCAGGGGTGCAAACAAGGGAGAGAGAATGTATTGATGTAGCAGGAGGATGTGTTGGACAGACAATAAGCGAGTCAATGTCATGCAACCCTGAAGATTGTGATGTGTACACTGACAGTGAAGGTATAGATTATAAGAACATAGTTTTCTAGGTCCCGATGTCGCAAAAAGATCAAATTCATTTCAACTTGAGTTTTCGCTGTCACGTAGTGATTTTTATTCTATTTTGATATCATTCTTTGCTAAAACAGTTCAGGAAGATTCGTAGGCTAATTTCTTCTTAAGATTTCTTGGCTCTTTGTGAAATTGGGGCCCAGCATTTCTTTACATACAGGATTGAAGTTCCAGTATCAATCCCTCAGAGAAATACATCCATCTAAAATATTCATTATTTTGATTGCCGCAATCGAAATAAGCCTGCTATGTGTGTTAACTAAATCAGCACAAGAATAAAATTAATCTTCCAAGAACCAATAGTGTACTTTCCCCTGTGTTGGAACATTACAGTTTTCAAAATTTTAAAGTTTGCACACACACAAAAAATAGTTAGTGGCCTGACATTTCGACCCATAGGCAGAGTCTTTTTCTGAGCCTAAAGTTTCATAGTATTGTGTATATGTGGCTCTCGTATGATTTCAATTGTGACTGTTATGCAGTTGATTAAATTATAAACCGCAAAACTTGTCAGAAGCGTCTGATTCTCCGGAATGGATATTGAGTTTGTCATCCTTAAGTGTTGGAATCAATCCAATGTATTGTACTTTATTAGGTCACGTCCTAAGGCTGGAGCTGGGATTGGGTCGTCAAACATGGCATCATGCCAGGGAGTACTGTCAATCCAAAGGCGGTCACTTGGCACGGATTAAAGACCAGATCATGCAAGACTTTCTGACGGAGCGTCTGGCTTCCGATCATCTTGCCTCAACTGGTAAACCAATGTGGTGTTGTCATCAATTGATTTAATGTACACATAGTATCTCGATCAATTACTGTAACAGCTGACCAGCTGTTGGTTGGTTTGAATGTTAGCCTGAAAATGGGAAAGTTTTGATAGGGCTGTCACAAAGTGGGTTACCTCTCTCAAACTAGTCACATCAAAGGGATGTGGATGGGGGTTGGGGGGATTGAGCCTCAAGTTAAAGGGCCCGGCTATTTGTTTGAAAAATTAGGAACAAAAATAAAAATGGAAAGGCTATTTTCACCCAAAGGAATGTTTAAGACATTGACATCTGGAAACTCCAAAACAAACTGTTCTGCCTCTCTCCCCCCTGAAAAAAACCTGTTCTGCCTCTCTCCCCCCTGAAAAAAACCTCTTTCAGCTCTAAGAAATGTACGGGTAGCATTTCTGTTGAGTTGTTGTTTGCTTGGGTGTCCAATGAATTTTCATCTATTGGGCAATAACATTTGATACTAATTCAGCATTATTAGATGTATCACTTATTACCTAAAACAATAACTACAGCAATAACTGTAATTAGCCAATGTTAATAGTATAATTTGTATAAATACTGAACTTTTTACAAGAGCTTTCATGACAAAACTGGACAGTTTATTCAAGTAAACTTTTTTCGGGGTCAGCTTTCCTTTGTTGCCATATTTGTTTAATGACAGTATTGGATTGATGCCAGTGACGCCATTAGTTTCTTTGTCTTTTCAGACAATGCCCCATTTAAGACAATAACCCATTGTTTGAGTTTGTTTTTATTCTATTGTTCTAGGACAGCTTTGGTTTGATGCTAATGACATCATCGGGGAGGGCTCCTTTGTCTCTTCAGACAATGCCTCATTGTCTTTTACAAACTGGAGGTCTTCCCATGGGCCCAGTCATCCTTCCCCTACGAAAAACTGCGCTGTTTTTAGGTAAACATTTCAAGTGAAAAAGTCATCAGACCATACAACCATATGTTTGTTTATGAGCAAATGAATTGCCAAAAGGGAAAAAAAAAATTTATCAATACCAGTATCTTGTTAGCTTGTAATAATAGTGTAAGTAGGTTATAGGAACTTCCAAAGAAAGTGCATCCACTTTTGTATGAAAACAAAGAACCAGGCATCATATGTCCAGGGTTGTAGCAAGGGCGTCTTCTTCGGCAGGGTGTATGGGAGCCAGTTTGCCAACTGACATTTTCTTTTGGTCGGTGTATGGAAACAAGTTTGCTGACGACCTGTCGGCCACTAATGTTCTCCACTATTTCAAGAACGATCAGTGCACCAAGCAGGGAACCCCATTGCACTCAATGCCAAAGCAAAACCTTTTTCAGAAGATTAGGAACTTTGTCTGCAAACTGACACAGAATGTTTGTCTGGATTTTGCCGGTTGAGGCTTTAAATGCAGACTGAGTCAAATCATTGCTGGGTGGATGGAGTGGGAGGTGTCCGCCTAGCCTCACCCCCCCCCCCCCCACCAAGGATACACCCCTGTCAATTAAGCAAGAGGTGAAAAGACTGTCAAGAATGGCTTAAGATGTCATAATAATATGTTGGACATTGGGACTTGAAAAAAATACGATATGTACTGGGGTTTATTTCAGTCTAAATGTTAAAGGATATATACAACTAAAGAAATGGACATTATTTAAAACATTTTTGAAGGGAATTGGGGGACTGGAATGTGGAATTGTGATGAGACTAATGAGAAATCTGTAACTGAGTTTGTGGAAATCAATTGCAAAAAATGAACAGGGTGGTCATTTGTTCTTGGTTTGATTTAATTTTTGTCTAGTTCTACCGATGGACTCTGGGAGGATCAGGATTGTAACAACATCAACAAATACTTCTGCCAATACGGTTGGTTTTATCCTTATTTGATGTTTCTGAATATGTGACAATAAAGGATGGTGCTCACAATAAAGTCAAATTGCTTTCACTGTAGGCAGGTTTTCTGAATGATTTATGCGTTACCAATACTAACAAATATAAAAAATATCAAGTCTTTAAAATAATTTGTGAAAATAGGAATTATGATGTTTGTGTTCAGTGATACGTGAGTAACTGAAGTTTCCTTTCTCAAGTTGCGATAACAGAAGGTCCATTAAACTCTACTCCTCATTGTGTGTTCGCCATAATTCACGTCAACCGTGAATGCGCCGGAAAGTTATCACGTTAAATCCCTAATTGGGTCAAGCAAAGAAAATTGAGCAGGATTGAACCTGTGACCTGGGGATTAGCGTGCCGGCGCTCCACCAATGAGCTATCTAGCCCAATGCTGGCCGTCTCCCTATTTTGTCAAGATCTTTGTTCAGGGGTGTCAGTCGGAAGCCAGTGTTGGATTTACTTTAAAAAGTTCCACCATTTGGGTGGCTGTGTTTTCTCTTTTGTGACTCGGGGGGCAAAGCAAAATACATGTGTAGTACACATTACCCACATTTAATGGACGGTTTTGATGGTGGGCGTGGCTTAAGGGACTGGCATCCAATCTAAATTACACATTACTTTTGGCTCGATGATGATAAACTGCCCTTCTGTCTCTCACTAGATTTCATCCTGGTATTTAAGGCAGCTGCAGATACTGGTCAGAGCGTCTACGAGGCATGGACATCATCCTCATATTCACCCGATGAGGTATCCAACGAACAAAGCTTGTATAAAAGTGGACTCGTTGAGAGATGGGAAGATTCTATCACCGTCGAAGAGGTACATAACCTCAAAATTGTTTTCTTTTGTTTGTGTGTTTTTCTCAAGATTTTTCCTGCATGTCGTCATTACTTTTCAAGTCTAGAATTTCATTTATTGAGAAAATCAAAGAGTTGGAGCATTTGGGCCAATAAGACCAAGAACATGGCAACTCATGCTAATAATACAAGACATTTATATGGCGCATAATGTAGCCTCTATGCACAACACATAACATAAAACATTGAAAAAGCGTTGATCGCATTTAAGCGTTTGATAGCGTTTATCACCCAAATATCTAGTAATAATATCTGTAAAAAAGCCAAAGGGAAAGGCTGAAAATGGGTTAAAGATGAACATATGTCGATTCAATTGTTACCAAACCGCAAGTTTTGGATTTGCTGGTGTTTATTCACTGTTTCTTCTGCAACCACAGTTTCACTAATTAGAGTTGTCTGTCCTCATATTGCCACTTCCCAATGTCTCTCCCTCTCTGTCTAGGTAAAGGTGGCCATGTTGATCAATGGCCAGCCTGTTGTTGAACTTTCATTTGATGGAAGAGACAGCAATAAGATGAACTGGTTTGCATCACATCGGATTATCTCATCCCCTTATGTTGATATTGAGTCTGCCAAGAAAAACTTCTTCAGTGTGGAGGGGTTAGAGTTTTGACTTTTCTATGCAGTCATTATAAACATTTTAAATAATCATTTAGGGATGCATGTGTTATATGTGTAACCAAAAGCACAGTGCTTTTAACTGTTTAAGATTTCCAAAGTTTAAATGGAAGCATGCCTCATAAAAGTTACATCACAAGATGTTTTGCTGAAAGACCCAAACTATTTTCTCCAAACGAATTTTGAAAAAAAAAAATACTTTCACGGAGGCCACGTAAAGTGGACAGACTTGTAGCAGGCAAAATGTTTGCTACTGAGATATTGTTAGGTCTTGACAATAACTCATTCGTACCTATTAACGAACGATTAGTAATCGTTCACAGAGTTTTTTGTTCAGTATTTCGAATGAAAGTTCATAACATCCTGGACCAAAGGAAAATATCTGGCTAATTTGTTAACCAGTTACTTGTTCCCGTCGATTTGGCAAGTATCCAGATGATGTAGAACTGTCTGTAAAGCAGTGTACTTAACTCTGTGCCTAAGAGACTATCCGGAGCTCCCCCCCCCCCCCCCCCGCTTCTTGCTGCCAGCTTTTGACATATTTTCAAGTTGTATATCTTGCTGAAGTGTTCTTATGTTGTAATAGTCATTCCTGAGAAAATACTCTGACATTTATATGCCCCCTTCCCTCCCCCCATCCCCAGCTCAAAATCCTGGATGCACTAGTGCTGTAACACATACAAAAAGTCATCTAATGTCTGCCTAACTCATGAAATTCCCCCGTTCACTCCTCTTTCACTAAGACATGCAAGCATTGGGCGCCATTTCTTCATGAGTAGCTCTTACAATGGATGCCCTCATCAGACTGGATGGATGGTCGTCCTGGATGCTGGCGACCATTCTCACCCCTGTAAATGGGAGCGTGCCGCCACCTACCCTAAGTTCTTCTTCAGCAAGGATACAAAGTCAACTAACTTCAAGGGAGGTTTGTATTCGCAAATGACTCCACAGACTGTCAGACTGTCAAAATAGCTCCTCGGGTGCATTCAGGGCCAGAGAGTCCAATAATTTTAGCGCTGGGCCAATCACCCCAAAACTCAAGAAGTCCCGCAGTCTAGTGTTTTCAAAAACACATTTTAAGGAAATTTAGGGAACGTATACTTCAGCTCTTCAGATTCAGATTGACAAAACTAAAGTAAATCGCAGGAAGTTTATACATAATGCAAAAGAAATACATAGAGATGAGAATAAAGTAGAATTAGGTACGGCAGAGGGATCTATCATACAGAAGCAAAGCTTGTAGACAATGGTCCTTCAATGCACGCACGTGCATTGAGCCAAGAATAAGAAATAACAAAGATGACCACTGAAGAGTCTGTGATCTTATACCAACGGAAGGACACTGACACATGATGACTCCATGCACATTTTAAATTCCAAATCATCTCCTTAAAAGTGAAGCAAATCAAGGGCTTGTAAAAAATAGTTAAGGCCCAGTGGGAAGTTCTTAGTTTACGAGCTGTGGTCTGTGTTCAATAAACTCAATACCTGGAATTGTTCGTTGTCATATTCCTCTCCCAACTGCCTTATCTGGCACCAAAAACATCCTATTTTAATGTTTTGAGTTTCTGAGTCTAAAGTCCTAACTTCTCACTGTTAAATTCTTCTTGAAAATATAGTTATTATAATTGTGTCTTAATCTCTCAGGGCAGGTTGGCATTGCTGATGAGTTTGCAATTTACATTAGATATAAGAGTACAGGTAATTTTGTTTGCATCTTTGACATTTTACTTCTTAATATCGATTATCGATTCCATTCTGTTTTATTGTTTTATTCCGTTTTTATTCTCTTTCATTCACTCCTCATTTTACCTCTGGAATTTCTATTGTGGATGTCTATTTCATTCTTCGACATTCTGTTTCATTGTTTTGTTGTGCTTTATTCTGATTTTCTTTTTTTCCAATTATTTTCTTTCATTCTGTTTCATTCTGCTGTACGCTCCTCTGTTCTGCTCTATTGCTCTATTTTGTGCACAGTTTTCAGTTTTATTCTTCTTCTGTACTGTTCAACTAATCGTACTTCATTTGTTTGAATCTGTTTCCTTTGCCATAAATCTATCTCATTCTGTAACATTCTGTTTCATTCTGCCAGCCTACATTCCTCCACCAGCTACGCTCCCACCTCCCACAGTCTACACTAATGAGTCTATCTCGGGTCCTCCCCCTGGCAGTGAGCTTCAGAGCGAGGAATATGATTTAGAGAAACAAGTGCACCGGATTCAGCTGCAGAACACAGTCTTATCAGGTAAGAGCAACAGTTCACAAAATTGGTTGGCCATATACCAAGAGCCATGCTAAAAAGGTAACGTTCTCTTGCCCTTCTGTCTGGCATCCTACATGACTTAACAACATTATTATTAACAACATATTGTCAAAACCAATAACATGCAATTCTTAAAGTAATAATGGTGATGCAATTACTCTCCATTCATAGCTTGTGTTCTTTTTGTGTGTGTGCTGAATATAAATCGCGTAGTCGCGATTTTTTGTATTTTGAATTATTTCTTTGTTGAATTCAGATTTTGTACTTCCACCGATACATTTTTGAGAAATGGTCGTTCAAATACAATTTAGCCCCAACCCTGTAAGCAAAGAGTGGTAATTGTGCATGTAGAATTCTGGGGTAAGCAGAGGAATTCGGTAGTAAGCACCGCCTTGAAACTGGGCCCTGTCTGGCACGCGATGTTTGGTAACATGATTTCAAGGTTACATTAATGAGTCACATGCATATCTGTGGAAGTAAAGCTCTCTGTGGGATCGTTAGAGGTCATGTAGGCTGTGACACAACATGTTTACAAAAAAGCCACAAATTGAAAAAGTTCATGCAGACAAACTTCATGCAAGGCAAACATAAAATCTTGTATTTATTGAAATTGTACTGCAAGAGTGTAAGGGTCATTTCTCAAAACTTATTTAGCTGTTTTTTTCACAGTTCTTTATATTGTCTGGTAATTATCATACCAAATTTAATGTTTATCAATGATTAGGGTAGTATCTTGCCTGCCAAGAAATGCTGTGGAATGTACTAATTAGGTCACTCTATTTGTAAACAAGGTGACATGGTGTATTTGGCCTTACAATAATTCTCAATAGGTGAGAGGAATGACTACACAATGACTGCAGTGTACTCACTAGTGAGTATCGATGATGTGAGAACCAAGCGAGATGGGCACCGGGCAAGGAGGACCTTGATAGCATCTGCAAAATTACCACAGGTATAGGAACCTTTTAAGTTTGCAAGGTTTTTTGTTTTCTGTGCAACTAACTCCAAAGCTAGCCGCTTAAAATAAAAGACTGCCAAAGAAATAAAAGGACTACACTGTTTTGGGAAGAGTGCATTAATTTCTCTGAGTTTTCAATAAACACAAAAATTCTTTGAAAACTTAGGTGGTCATGTTTTTTGAGTGTATAATGGTCTATGTTTATTTCATGGGATTTTGTGCATGTTCATACAGTGCTATTTTTAAAATTTCCAAATCAATAATTATGAGTGTGTTTTGGGAAGATTTGCTCGCATTTGTATTACGAAGTTAAAAGGAAAAGACTGGAATTGGGATCATGACTTGTCTGACTTTTAATTGATAGATTGTAGGGCAAAGGAAAAAATATGCACCAAGGCTTGATGAGGGTAGTCCAGAGGGAGATAGGGTAGTGAGATGCAGCTGTTTGGCCGACGCAATTTTGTAAAGTTGGCGAGGCGAGAGAGGGTGCAAGAACAAGGCAAACTGCCAAGTTTCACAATAAGTTGAACAATAACCTTACAAGGCTCCGCTCTATGCAAGTGAAAAAACAGCACTTATGGGGGAAGATAAGATCCGTTTCTAACATAAAGCGTATTTCAGATGTTGGGCAAGGAACTTTTGCTTGCACGCATGCTTATTTAACCTCGACATTAAAGCATTTTTGGCTTTTACAAAGCTAGCACAAATTTTGCGCCTACTATGTTAACAAAGACTGAGGCTTTTTTGCTTTCTGAAACTTTTCAATGACTTGTTTATCACCAACTACCTCAGTAGTGCTCTTGGGATGATTCCCAATTTTCTGGAATGAAATTTACTTTGTTTTGAAAATTGCAAGAAAATGACAAGATTCTCTTCTCTTTTAACAAAGCTGCGAAGTGCCCAGTTTGTTTCCGAGGGATGCCCGCTGGGATCAGAGTTCAACCCTATTGACCTGTCATGTGACTGTCTCAAAACGGATTGGTTCTATAGTGAGGAATCATTCCAGTGTGAGCCTAGAATCAATGCAGTACAAGAAGATGATGTCATTCAAGATGAACCTGACAATACACATGACTGTGCAGCCATTGGACCCTTGCAAAATAGCCATCATTCACTAATCATTTTGGTTTTAGTTCTTAATTGGTTGGTTTTTGGGGGGATAAAATATTGATTTGTTCCCTTAAAAACATGTTTTGAAATTACACACAAATTTTTATTATGCTTATTCAAAAAGTCGATCTGTTAAAAGTTTCTTTAAGATAAGTAGTTTCTGTAGTAAGCTGTTACTTGAGGCATATTCTACCTTGGACAAGTGGTCAAGCACACAACGAGGGCCCAATTTAATGGCTCCGCTTACCGGGAAGTTCTGTGCTTATGGCGCATAGAATTCTGCGCTGGATGAACAGTGAGCAGAGCCATGAAATTGGACCCAGCTTTGTTCAAATCACGGTCATCATACTAGTGTCCTGGAGCAAGACACTTTAATAAAATTGATTCTCATCACCCAGGAATAAGATTGTTGATGTGACTGATTAGCAACCTGTGTGGGGTGCCTATTTGGCTGTTGGTGCTGCATACTCCTAAAGGAGTTCTGATGGTAGTAGTTGTGTATAATGACGCTTTGATACACTGCTTTAAAATGCCTTTTATCATGTCTGTTTGTTATTATATGACAGCAATTATGCATCTTTGATCCAGAAAGCTTTTAATCATATGTCTAAAAACAATTTTGTGTACCTTTCTGTGCTCTTTATTTCATACATTTTGCTAGTGTAAATTAATGAGGTAATTTATTTATTGATTCAAAAATCTTTCCAAAAATTTGGGAAGTTATAATTATCTATTATTCTAACTGTTCAAATATTGTTATATTTTTGATATTAATTTCTTTGTATCCTTTATTTTAGAATAATTTCAAAGTTAACTTAATTCTCGTAAGCTAAACTTTCTTTCTTGAATTGCATTTTGCTGTGTAAATTAATGAGGTAATTTATTAGTCTGAGATTCAAAAATCTTTCTAAATATTTTGGGAAGTTATAATTATCTATCATTCTAACTGTTGAAATATTGTTATATTTTTTATATTAATTTATTTGTATCCTTTATTTTAGAAAAATTTAAAAGATAACTTAATTCTCATGAGCTCAACTTTCTTTCTTGAATTAACGGCAGTGGCTATGGTTGGGTGGATGACAAGGTCTACTCTTCACTCTTATTCTTATTAACACAAAACTTCCGAGCGCAGTGATTGTCGGAGTTTGAGTATATGACACTGACACTGTGAGCAGAGCTAGGCAACCCGAGTTTGAATGTTAGTGTCTTACTTCTCAATACTCCAGAGGCTTATAGACCTTATGCATTATCGCCATCACACCGCCATCTTAGAAGTAAAACCATGATGAAACAACGTAAAACACACTGCTATTTATGCGATTGGTGCAGGATCAGCCAAAGAGCGACCTCCTTTTGACCTCTAGCCGAGGGCGCCCTACTCAAATGACATCATGCGCATAAAGTCATGCATACTCAAGATTGTTTATCCTGTTAACATTGAGTACTCCAGAGTGCCTCGGAGTACAACATACGAGCAAGTCCAAGTATATCCCCAGCTCATACTGTGAGTATATTCTCACTGTAAATATGCAACCTGGGGTTTAATGTTAGTGTATTCTCAATAATTCCAAGTATTATTCTCAAGTGTATTCATCTTGTTAACATAAATACTCCAGAGTGCCTCAGAGTATGACATATGGGTAAGTTAGAGTATATCCCCCAGCTCATAATGTGAGTATACTTGATATACTCATCCAACTGAGGTATGCAACCTGGGGTTTAATGTAAGCGTTTTACTTCTCAATACTCCTGAGTATTATTCTCAAGTGTATTCATCTTGTTAACATAAATACTCCAGAGTGCCTCAGAGTATGACATATGGGTAAGTTAGAGTATATCCCCCAGCTCATAATGTGAGTATACTTGATATACTCATCCAACTGAGGTATGCAACCTGGGGTTTAATGTAAGCGTTTTACTTCTCAATACTCCTGAGTATTATTCTCAAGTGTATTCATCTTGTTAAAATGAATACTCCAGAGTGCCTCAGAGTATGACATATGAGTATTAAGTTTGAGTATATACCCCAGCTCATAATGTGAGTATACTTAATATACTCATCCGACTGAGGTATGCAACCTGGGGTTTAATGTTAGCGTTTTACTTCTCAATACTTCTGAGTATTATTCTCAAGTGTATTTATCTTGTTAACATTGAGTACTCCAGAGTGCCTCAGAGTATGACAAATGGGAAAGTTTGAGTATACCCCAGCTCATGTGAGTATACTTAGTATACTCAACCAACTGAAGCGTGTAACACCCATGCTTTACTTCTCAATACTCCCGAGTGTTATTCTCAAGTTTATTTCTCTTGTTAATATTGAGTAACTCCAGAGTGCCTCAGAGTACGACATGTGAGTAAGTTCGAGTACATGTATACTCTCCCAAATGAGATACGTAACCTCCAGTTCGTGCAGTGTATCGATTGCAAAATTCCAAGTTCGTTACACTCATGCACACCCCTAAAGTCAACAAAACAACAAAACAAATGCCCACAAGCAACAGTGGTTTATCATTTTTGATGTGCATTTTTCTTTTTAATTTATTTACATAACAAAACAACATCATTGTAATTTAAAAAGACCAACAGAAAAATAAAAGAAATTATAATAAATATTATGTTTTCTACTCGGGGAAACCGAAGATTTGAAATCCTTAACATGGGTTACAACATATTAAGGAAAAAAAAGAGAAAAAAAACCCCTTAACGAACATTCCAGAAAAGAAAAAAAAACTGTGGAAACAAAATATTTCTTTTAAACTTCAATGCTGGCACTTTATATTTACAAATATGCCGTTACTGGTCAACTAAAAGGCTGGTACAGCATTGACTTGGGGAGTACATTCATTCCAATCCCCTGATTGTCAAGAAACATACATATATACAATTAAACCTCTCCTGTGCAGCAGCCATCTTGATTCTCTCCCATTCAAACCAATGTAACCAAACTGAGGCTGGAGGGGACAATAGTCTGGTCCCCTTCGTACAAATTGAGAATTCAAACTATCCTTGTCATTGTGTATACAGAGAATCAGACAAAGATGGCTGCAATGTAATAAAGGTCTATTGACCCCTTGCACCAACGCCATGCCATGGTCATACGCAGCTACTCTCTGCCGCGCTCACCATTTTGGGAGTCAAAATTACACATTTAACAATGGCAAGTGTGTGTAAACACCATGCCGCCTAAACTGTGCACTAACATTGTATATTAGGTACACTGACTCGACCCAAAATGGTGCAACCAAGACTACAGGGATGATGATCTAACTTTTGAGGAAAAGTTTGTGGCAGTTGACTATTTCGAAACTATTTGTAATCAATTTTTTTCTAAATGTATAGACCATTATGTTTACAAAAAGAGTGGCCGTGTACATTTTTAGGGCAATTCCTGGTAGGCAAGATAATACACTGGTCAATTTAGAAGTTTGACATTTTTTGTTTCATAGTTGCCACATAATTCAAGATTTACAAGAACAGCTGAACAAGTTTAAAGATCTGCACCCTTTCTTCATATCAAAAGTTCATAATGGCACTGTGCAAATTTCATAAAATATAAGATTTTATGTGGGTTTTTTCCCCCAGTGACCTGTGCACAAATCGTGCCTGCAGGAAGTCCAGGTTCTGTGGATCTTTTTGTAAACGTGACGTCACAGGTTATATGATCTGTACATTTGCAACAAAAAGATTTTCTTTGGTAATTGGTGGTAATGCGAATTTATAAACAGCGAGTTTCAAATATTAATAATATAATTTGATATTGGTAATCAATGCTGTACCATCTATTAATAACAAGCAGTAACGCATTGCATATGTTTAAGAACACGGCATAAGGCAGAGACCAACTCACTTTCATTAAAATTGAAATAAACTCATGCAGGTTTTAAGTTTTATGTAATACTTAAGAATACAGTATTCCATGTCAATTTATTTTAACATCAGACCATTTGGGGAAATATTTTACTTCAGAAATAAAATAGTGTCCAAGTCTCAGGTCGATACAAACACCCATAAAAATCATAAAGAAGACAAAAATAGATATATTTGTTTTGAGTTACGTGAAACGAATGATATAAGAAAAGACAAAGCTTTAATATTTACAAGTTTAATTTTTTTCTGCCCTCGCAAATCCATAAATCTTGACAGAACCATAACAGTGTTGATCTCGAGGACCTCTTATCTGCAATGACTGGATCTTTTTTATTATAACCAGTATTTGCAAATAGCAATTTAAGATTTTCTCTTCTCCTGTCTGAAGTTATAACACTATAACAACTGTATATACAATATATTTGAGACGAGAATTCATCTTCAAATTAGAACAAAACCTTACACTTTAATTTTTTTATTTTTAATTAACTTTCTTTGTTTTTTTGTTCAGTTCCTTTACCTTTAGAATGTACACAAGTCTTCTTGTGTACAGAGAAAACCAACCCAAAACATTAAATTTTCATTTGAAAATACCAAGGCAGAGAAATGTCCATAAAATCTTATTGCATTGTTGAACGATTCCTGTTTGGAATAAATCAATGTGTGTAGGAACGGGAAGGTGCAACATTCGTCTTTTGAGAATCCTCGCTTTTAACTTTCCAGGCGGTCACTGCACAATTAACCTGTGAGGCCTGGAAACATTAAAAGACAATCTCCTTTTTCCGGCTCTTGTTCACAACAAGTTGAATAAAACTGATGTCAAAATGACACAACAAAGTCCTCCTCTGAAATCAAACGAGATCTCATTTCAACCAAGTGATCCTTCAGATTATGTTTTCTCCGATTTTTGTAAACAGTTCTTTAAGACTATTGTACCTTTCCGTAAACATCAACAACAACAAACCAACAATAAATTGTAAAATTTACTCTCTATACTTATTTACAATTTTTTTCAAACATACATTGCATTGATAATGTTTGTTTAACAGTAATAGGCTAGTTCTACTCAGTCCAACTCTATAAGCACATACATGTAAGTTAGGTTTGGTATCAAGACATGTACTTTAAGGGGCGGGGTGGGGCGTGGCAGAGCAGGGAGGCATCGTGTACAAAGCATCTTTTTACCACTTAAATATATCTCAGCAGAAGATGCACAACAATGGCCTTTGTTTCCACTGAGTAATCTTCTAGTTTTCATATGATTACCAAAAATAACCTCAAAATCTTGTTGAAATACCTACACAAAAATTCATGATTAAAAAAAAGTTTGACGTGCAACTGTTAGTAGTGTCAACAGCCATGGGATATATTCTTATATCCCACTCTGACATTCTATAATGCAACCTGTGTATTGAATGCAAAACACGCTTACATTTAATGGCTGTACAATCAAAATCGTCAGCACAGAAGTACCAGTTCAACCTTTTCAAGAATGATAACATTCTGAAAGTCAAGTTTTAAAGTCGTTTTAAATTCTTGCTCTTTGTGCAAACCTCCATGCAAATGAGGTTGAAACCTGAAGACATTGGAAACAGACAAATACTGTTTTTTTGTCATTCTTCTTTTTGCTCGCGAGATTGCCAGAGGATCAATTTTTTATCCCAAGCGCCCTGTAATCAACTTGATCTTTACCCATAATCCACTCACGCTTGTGGTACATGATTCAATATGATCAGATGATCTTGCCCAAGCTTAACAATGTCGTGAAAGATGAATTGTTCATCTTTTTTTTCACGACAAAGTTTCAAAGTCCGAGAAAATTTAGTCAGTCAAGCCTTTCTACTCAACAGTCAGTTGAACTTGGCAATTGAACCTTCTGCTTCTGAAGTACATTCTTGAGTGGATAAATAATCTATTTATTTCTGTATTAAAATATTAATTTACAGTGAGCTTTCCACTCAATGATAATATACTACAGGGAAGCTCACCTCCATTCTGGCCTGCATTTGCCTGAAGAAAAATAAAACAATAAAATAGAACCCAAACAAAACTAATTTCAAGACTTCTGAAAGAGCTGTTACACAAAAAAATATCAACTTAAATAAACTCGCTACAAAAATAAATAACTAACCCTGTTCTGTTTTGAAATTTCAATTTTGGGAGGGAAAATAAACAATAACAATAGAATAATTGAGCAGGGGGGAAAATAAAAATTAGACTTGATAAATGCACTAAGCATGCAAACTGAAATGCCTAGTAGTAAAACCAAAGAGCTCTATTTCAAATCTCAAACCAAAACTTCTACATTTAAACCTATCAATCCTATCATCATTCACTTGTACTATTTCTTCACTTGTACTATTTCTTAGCATACTATATATTTGTAATGACTAGTGTCAAAATTATTGCTTTTAGCAAAAACCTTTTCTCATCAATATATTCTCTGTTTCACAAACAAACATTATAATATATTCTGTTCACACATTCAAGACTATAAAGACAAAAGACAAGTAGTGTTTTTATTTTTGTTTTTTTTACTCGATAAGATTTTGTGGGAGGTATAGAGGACCAAATATTAAACGTACTCTGATGAAACACATGTATTTGTTAACTTGTCTTACACTAACAAAGTCCTCAACATTCAATATTGCTTTTTGAAATTCTGTACAAAGTAGGTATTGTTGACTTTTTAAAATTTTCATTTTGTGTTTTATTATAAGTAGAGATTTTACCCCCCTCCCCTAATACTTCCACAAATCATGCTGATATGAAATGCAGAGACAAATGATATTAAAAGAACAACGTTTTGTCAAATGCATTTGATAGGTATCTGGGATTTCCCTCCAATCTTTGTTGTGTAACTCAGTTCTCAAAACTTGAATCAATTTAATGGCACTGCTAACCCTGAAATTCCGCTCTTAGCGGTGCCACCAAATTGAGCCTAGATTGTACCCCCGCAAATATATGTCCTTGGTTCAGTCGTATCTCACACACCCGCTGATGCCAAGATAGACAGGAAGACCCGATGCAAGCTGGATGAACACCTCAATACGTTTTCTTCTCTTGCACAACAACCAGCATCAGCTTTTGCAGAAACAGGGTCAGTTTATCTGCAAAGAGGAACATGACAAAACAAAAACTCATCAGTGATAACAATTTCAAGTTTAAAAGGAATTTCAATCATTGTTTTGTGGATGTGCACAATCATTCTCTGAGCATAACATTAACAATACATTTTTACAAGTAAATATTCAAAGAGGGCAGTAGACAAACTTTCCATTGTTTAAGTAATTCTGAACATGCACTTGGGTGAAAATACAATGGATTGACAATATGTCTTAACAATAAAACATAGATATGTCTGTAGTGATAATGCAGATCTCTTTAAGGATGTGTTTCTCTAACATTTGAAAACACTATCATTTATAATTAGGCCTATGATTGCCATAAAAACAGTCAATACCACAAGACAATATACCCTGAGATGGGCAAGGGAAAGCAAAAGCAAATACACACTATGATCCGTAGATCTGTTGCCCCACATCTGGGGTGCACAAAGATATAAATAAAGATAAAAATGTTTGTCCATAAAGCAATAATAAAAGCTGGTAATTATACAACATTGTACAATAGCAAAAATACATAGTTTGTAAGAATTGACAAACAAATCAATACAATAATGCACAGGTGAATGGGCAGACAGTTTAAAAAGGTGGACCACAAAAATAAACACCCAGTGGCCACCCATATACACAGCAAGAAAAGAGGCACCAAGCATCCAAGCTGCTGACAGTTGGGGGTAAACAATGCAAACCCCAACACTCCCACACTTCCCTCCCTGGAGAAAATACATACACAGTATATATATTCATGTAAAAATAAAGGAAAACAGTAAAACATTAAGAAAAAGAATACAATTAAAATATAGACAGCAAGCCACGCCCACCTGGATAAAAGTTATAAAAACTATTCATTGTAGATTCATGAGATTGGCAGACAAAATATTGGAATGAACTGTGGAAAGGCAACATGAATGTGTTTGCAAACCATAATCTTACATACATTTACATGAATCCTTTTTGGTGTGTGAATGACACCAACATTTGCATTGCATTTGCACTCATCTGATGAGTGCAAATGCAATGCAATGCAATGATGACGTCATTAACTTGTACAAACTTGTACAAACTTCCGTTACTTTTCAACACGATGGGTTTTCAAAGAACATAACAAGCCCAATTTTTCAGATCAGGCCTGGAAGTCCTAGCAGAGTTTGACCTCTTGCCCTGGTCTCGGGCAAGGTGTTTTTTTTCAAAACATTCCCAAAAGACACTTAACGTGGGGCTCCATGCCAACCCCAGCCAGTTCCTGCCAAAATTCAAAACCGAGATGAAGTAAACATATGAGTAACAGCAATTTCGGATGGGACATTAAGCCATTGGTCCCGTGTGTTGTGTAATGCACATAAAAGAACCCAGTACACTTTTCGTAAAGAGAAGGAGTTCGCCCCGGTGTTCCTGGTCTGATCGGCAGCATACCGCGCCACAGCACCTTGTAAAACCATTACATGGTGCTTTGTAAAGGAAAAAGGTCTCATGTTTCAAAACCATAGCTCCATATACCTTGCAGGAAAAACACTGAGCGCCATGAGCGTCACCGAGTGATGGATTTGAGTGCTATATAAAAAGCCACTACTATTATATTCCTATATCTGAGAAGTGCCTAATTTTGGGCGTGGGGCGTGAAAATAGCCACGCCTCTCTGAAGATGAACTCCAGGCAAGCAGAATGATGCTATGCGGCCATTGGTTACTTACCCATATAGACATCAACCCATTCGGGTTTGTTATCCCACCAGATGCACAGGTAGTAGACCGGTACCCCTGTCAGTAAGATCCCCAGACCGATCCCACAGTCAAGGGGCGCTGAATACAGCGAGACGCCAACCACATACAAGCAGGACGCCATGAAGAGAATTGGAATAACCAGGCTGACCTGCGAACGCAACCACACCAAAAAGACTTGGGTCACAAAGAAAGACTTTACAAACTCATTTACTGTTGTAAGATCAGACAATTCTTCTTCTTCCTTCTTTATTTAGTCCAAATAAATGTACGGGTGAAAAATGGAGATCATAAAATTTCATAAGATTTCATACGGAGAGAGCTTTCAGTGATATTAAGAAATTTGGGATGTAAATTAATTTAAAGTTAGAGGTCCTTGTATCTTGAGAAAGATGCGAGAATTGCATCAGGGATAAAAGAAATACCCATTTTGGAATTTTTCTTCTGCCATTTTTTTTTTTTTGGGGGGGGGGTACCTACAGTGGTGTGTAAGCAATGTATACTAAGAGGAAGCTACACAATGCATAAGTTCATGTTGTCATCGTGCCTTTCATAGAACCTTTTAGTTGGCAATACCATACTGCCATTCTGTTGGAGCAGGGCTCGATTTCACAAAGAGCTACGATTGATCTTTAAATGCGTATCAATCGTAATTGCTAAGCAAAGCATGATGTCACAATACAAATCACCATGGTAATTTATTGACAACTCGCCTCAAGATGAATCAGAGTGCTTTGTGAAATCGAGCCAACTGGTCTTATGTTTAACCCTTTCGTTACCATAGGCGACTTTAGTCGACTGCACTCATACCCCCTCTTCCTTACCATTGGCGACTTTAGTCGACCAAGCTTGCACACAAAAAGGCACTCAAGCCTGAGCACAAAGGCCATTTGTAATAAAGTTGTAGTTTTGTCCATGTTCACCCTCCATACCCAAGCTTACCATCATTGGAAAGAGAAAGATCGGATCTTTCCAATGGTGGTAAAATAAAATAAGGTTGCTATTATGCAATCTCTTCAAATTGGAGTTGGAAGATCCGAAATGCCAAACAACTACGGAGCGCCATATGGTTGTGTACAAAAAAGTGTTTGGGATTACAGATTGAACTGAGGAAAGAAAGACCAAAAACTTTGACATTTATTGGACCAATCTCAATGAGTTTTAGATTATATGAAAGGGAATTCAATAAGGAAGAACTTTTTTATTACTTATTTTGCTGTAAAACAATATCTTCAAGGAGATAATGGAGTTTGTAAAAGTGGCCTTTGAACGAAAGCTTTCTGTTGTGCAAGAATGTGTGCTTCACGCTTGAGTGGTCAAACAATGTGGTCACCAGCGGTTGTTTATGTCCAAACAATTCGGTAACGAAAGGGTTAAAGATTCTCAAACCCTTTTTTTTTTCAATATAAATAGCAGGACAAGCTACTATGAACAATTCTACACAACAAAGTAGATACATGTTTCATCACACAGCGTTACCGCAAACACGAAACTCCATCATGTAACGTCCCAAATAGCATATTAAAATAAAAGATGTTCACCATTCAGTAAACATGTTTGTGACTTCCGCATTAATATTAAAACACTTTTAGGAAATGTGTATTTGGAAAGGTAGCTGTTATTCTATATGTACTTAAACAAAATCTTGCCGGTGCTCGGCAAAATTGTAAGCGCTGCTCCACTCTGAAAATTTGACCCAGTACCTTTCCAAAGAAAAGGTCTTCAGACTGATTTTCTAGTCTAGCTCTAGCTCATTGATCTGATTTCACACTTAAAGATTTGCAGAAGACGTCATATACTGGCCCCTCAGTTAATTGTTTTAATGAAGGTGCACCGTCGACCTTTAGGTTCGTCTCACGTGGCTACATATAATGTTGGTGTATCTGGTCATGTACGGAACCTTAGCTACATTGTTTTTTAAAGCAAGAAATAAATGATTGATTCAATGAACAAATGAAGCCCTTCATAAAACTGAAATTTGTTTACTGGTAATGGTTCACTGGTTATTCTGTTTGTTTGTCATTTTGTCATGACAAAGAACCAGTGCCACCCACGAAACAAATCGTGATAGTGCTCTCAAAAAGAAAAAAGAAGAGAGAGAAAAAAAAGAGAGAGGAAAATGCGTGTTTGTATAATAAAAATGTAGTGAACGATTGCAATCGGGATTGCTATCGCCAAAATGCCATAAGAGGATGGTGGACCCCTGCAGCGTCCCTCTTCCAAAATAAAAGCATGACACCCCCCTCCCCCACTTAAAAGCGATGCCCCCCTGTGCCCCCCCCCCCACCCAAAAAGTCCTGCCTACGCCGCTGCAAAGAACCAGAGGCGGTTTTCACTTTCTTTTCAAATTTAAAATCACAACCACATCGTAATTGTTTCAAGCAAGAGATCAATCCATAATTGTTCAATGCATTGTGGGTGGAGCTTATAGACCTTTAGCAAGGAGCAGCCATCTCGTTTTTCTTCCATTCAAATTCATGCAAACCAAACCGAGGCTGGAAGGCCCAACAGTCTGGTACATTTTTGTACAATGAATATCAGCATCTGTTACTGCTGTTGGACACAGGGAACATGATTGTGGCAGCACGATAAAGGTCTATCGAGTCTATCTAGATCAAATCAAAAGCTCAATCGTCCTACATAATCTCAACAATTTGTGGTGTCAAGACATACCTTAAAGGGGCGTGGTAAATCAGGTTTCTTCCACCTCATGTAGGGGAGGACAGCCGCGGAGAGTCCGAGGAACAACCACTTAGCGAAGCTCAGGTAGTTGATGAGACTGTAGACGTTGTCACTGGCCAGCATGATCAGACAGATTGGTAACTGTGAAAGAAAAGTCAAACAGAGTTCAGGCTCAGCGTGGGAGTGGACTGATCTGATTGGAGCCGCACTGGGGTACACTGCGAGGGTCATCTGAATGATGGATGCGTTTGAATTACTGGACGAGAGTAATTTGGTCTCCTAGGCAATCCAATAGCTTCAGTGAACGAGTTCCCTTAATTACTGCACTGTAACAGCACAATGGTCAGAACGTTAATGGCAGATTGCTTGTTGAACTTCTTATTAAGGTAGATTTTTAAAAATCCAATCATGCATTTTGATAACTACATGAAGGTTTTTTGTGGGCTATTCTGGAGGGAGAGAAGTCTGTGCCCACAAAAAATCTTCATGTAGTTATTAAAATGCATGATTGGATTTTTGAAAAATCTACCTTAAAAAGTAGTTCAACAAGCAATCTGCCATTAACGTTCTGACCTTTGTTTGAACAAAAAACACAAGTCACAGACTTTTCTCCCTCAAGCATCTAACAGCATTTTTCCCCCATCCAACGCCAAGAGTGCTTCTACTAGGCTGAAACTACTGGCTACACAAACTTTCTATATTAATTCTACTATTATTTTAGAGCTAATCGTCACCGAGGATCTCTTACCATAAGGAGCACTGCAGGCATCGGCGTACGCTTCTGGATGTGGATCATGGACAAGATTCTGGGAAGGTGGCCTTCTCTGGCGGCTACAAACGTGGTTCTGAAATCATTAAAAAAAATAAAAATCCCAACGCTGATTATTCTTGGCTCACTCTTCATTGTAGACTTCTAGACCAATCCATTTTAGGTCAATTCCACACGTCCTGTACCAGTGTTTTCTGCCATTTAATGGGATGCACTTAAACCCATCATGCGCCGACTTAAACTTGCGTCACACTAGCGTTTTGTGTAGTTCCCTAAGTATGATTGATCAAAGATGCCTGTGGCGCATACAAAATTGAATGCTGGGTGGGCGCAATGCATGATTTATTGCCTACAGAGTAATGGCGGCATAATATAATTTTCATTTGAACAAGCGCTAAGAAAATATCTCATTAATCTTGTCTAATGGTACACATGCTTCATAACTCAACACTGGAAGATATAATTACACAATGAGGACTTGTCCAGTCCTGAGCTTACTGGTCCGGGGCTAAAATCACTCTTACTGATTTTCTGAGAGAATATAAAATCAGAAATCAAAAGGATATCATCCTTGCATTGCTAACAAAATATCTGAAAGCGGGGAGCTTCCTGTAAAATCACATGGACCTAAACTACACTTTACATGTTGTCTTTGTCAGGGAATATATGCAAAACCTTTTGTAATTGTTTCCATTTCATTTCATTTCATTTATTAATTCTGGTTGTGATGCCAAGGAAAAACAAACTTAATCTCTGTACTGTAGCCAAGAACCTGATGGAGAGAAGACGAAGAAGGAAGTTTCAATTGTGGGAGAAATACTCCAGGGAAAACCCCGGCAATCAAGTAGGGACTGAAAACCCAATCCACATAAAAATAGTGGAGGTGGAAGACAATTGAAAGATACCACTGCGCCAACGTGACTGCACATCGTGGTGGATGTGTAATTCACTCTTAAATGATTTCTCAACTCAGCGGAAAAAAAATCATTAGAAGCTTTCAAGACGGAGGTTTAGATCATGAATATCAATGTCCAGTGTTCATGTACGTATTGCGTTGATTAAACTCCTACGGGTTTGAATGCAGGCTTTGTAGCTCGGGTATTTTCTGTCAGACATTGGGATATGGCAAAGGTGAAGATGAATGAAGACATTAATGGATCAGGAGAACGCAAGAAGCTCTCTACGATCAATGAATCCTTGAAAACCAAGCAATCAAAAACAGGGGGCTACCATTGTGGCTTATTGCTATTGCCAATCTGGAAAAAAACGGAGTGTTGACAGTGTGTAGATGACGTCAACAGACATGTTTGTCTTCTAATGTTAGTTTATGCATGCACGTCTTCAGTTTCAAGAAGGTTAAGCACTGAGATTGTTTTCTGGGATTGAGAATTGTAAACAGAGTATTTTGTTTTCTTTTCTGCACCGCTTCTGAATTGTGGACAGAAAAAACAGCACATATTTGTAAATGAAAAATAAATATGTGTGATTTGGTCAGATTGGTAAATCAAATATTTTCACTCGGAAAAAAATTACAAACCTCTTGGAATGTGGAATAAAATCAAAAGGCTTATGGGGAGAAATCGAATTTGTTGCTTTGTTTGAGTAAAAGAAATTTACAATAGGGTGTGCATTTTGTTGGTGTTGGTGGTGGTATGTGATGGTCTGCAATAACAGTTGTGTTTATTTTCACATTTTCACAAGAGAACATATATACAATGTATACAAAATATTTGATCAGCATCAAACAGACTGTGGCATGTCCAAAGCAAAAAACAGCTGCATTTGAGAATCTGTTCACTGTGTATTTGCCCTAGATTGTGAGGAATGTTCTCAAGTTCAAAAAACATTCATCGTCCAATTCTACCCATAGACCGATCTATGTACTTTGGGTTTTGTTTGTTCTTTTTGACAGTTTACCATCGGCCGCATAAAAGTGCTTACAATGCCATTTCTTCTGATGATTATGAATTGATTACCCTCTTAAGATCTGTACAAATATCTCTTATCATAGAGTGCAAAAGTTGACTTCTGAACAACAAGCTACACATGTAAGCCACAAAACTGTTGCCTGATGTGTGCCTACATGTTTGTTCTGAACATTGAAACATCAACCAACAAGAACCAGTTCAAACTTCAGCCCAGGGGTACGTGCACAGAAGGATCTGGCTTTAAGTTCAAAACAACAACTTTGTTATCATTTGTTAGTTGTATTATCTTAAAGCCAGGGGTACTTGTTTTGTCAGAAGGGGGGGAAATAAAAATTAGGTCATGGATTTAGCAAGAGGCCGACCCCATGTTCATGTTATTGCAACGGTCTAACTTGTTTGGGTTCATTCACCAAGATTTTAAAAACATGTTATTGAAATGGTGAAAGCCAGAAGACAAGGTTTCCATCTGCAATGAGAGATGACGGTTGAAGTTTCTGAGAAGCGGTAAAGCCAGGGGGGGGGGGGCCTGGGGGCAGTGCCCCCTCCCCCCCCACGAAAAAAAGGTCGCGATAGTGCTCACAAAAATTAAAAAGAAAAAGAAGAGAGAAAAAATAAGAGGAAAATGCGTGTTTGTGTATTAAAAATGTAGTAAACGATCGCAATTCGGATCGCTATCGCACCCACAAAATGCCATGAGAGGATGGTGGACCCCTGCAGCGTCCCCCTTCCAAAATAAAAGCAATGCCCCCCCCCCAATCGAAAAAGCCCTAGCTACGCCACTGTTCCCGAGGCCCTCTTGCTAATTTTGTATTGCTTTTACCTTTATCAATCAGTATTATGTACACATGTACAAACGCCATCATCAAGTCAAAATGTAGTCACTTTCACACAGAACCCAACGTGCAAACTGCATAATTTGTGATTTTTAGTGCAATCCTAACACCGTTTTAATGACCTTGCTTTATTCATCGGACAGGGGATCACGCCCACAAAGCAAACCACATTCTAATTAAAGCCACAATTCTACTGGTACACTTTGCGCATTCCTGCTCGACGGCTATAATCCATGCAATGGGAATAACATTGAAATGCTGATCTCAAAATTAATTCGCTTCTTAATTTGATTAGTTAACAATTTGAATATAAACCATCTACAGCCACGGAATTAACCAATGCACCATTACAGTTAAGTGATGTAGCATCAAATGGCCGTCAATCAAATATTCATGTATTCGCATTCTCCCTCGATTGAAGTGGAAATGTGTCAACAGCAGACCAAGTTGAATAAAAGCCATCCATATTTCCAAGAATAGCAATTACTGCTTCCTTTACATGAATTTGCAGCCATGCTGGAAGCCTACAGCAGCGGTGGGTCAGTCAGCGCTGCGTCTAATATGTCACACAAGTATTGTAAGTGTGTGACGTCCGTGACATGATAATAACTCCATAGACCCAAGTTGTCAAAAAATGACAAAAGGTTATAACGGGTCTGGCAGTCTGCACACGATTCATCCTGGTATGAATGTAAAATAAACGTACATTTGTACTATCACTGGTAATCAAACTCTCACAGGAAAAGGATGAAACGGATGATACAATTACAGTCAACCCTTGTTATAAAGAGCACGTTATAAAGAGCACAGTTATAAAGAGCACTGTTATAAAGAGCACTGTTATAAAGAGCACTGTTATAAAGAGCACTGTTATAAAGAGCACTGTTATAAAGAGCACTGTTATAAAGAGCACTGTTATAAAGAGCACTGTTAAAAAGAGGTTCTGCTTATAAAGAGTACACTCTGAAGTCCAGAATCTCATTTCTTCTTTGTGTTTGTTTTGACTTTGCTGTCCTCTTATAACAACATTCCTGTTACAAAGAGGTAGTTAGGCCAGTACCACTGATCTTGTTATAACGAGAGTCGACTGTACTGTTAATTATTGCCTCTTTGTTTCTTTGAAGATTAATTTGATAATCATTCTCAAGTTTTTCTACGGACACGCCATTCAAACCACCTGTGTAAACAGCATGTTTTCGTGCCAGAAAAAGGGTTTGTTTTCTCAAACAATTCAGTGGATTTTTTATTTTTTATTCGCACCTATTTTCGTGCTACAATTGAAATTAAGCAGCAGTGGTCTGGGGGGGGGGGCTCCAAATGCTGTCTTCTTGACCTGTGCATTGCAGGGGAGGGGGGAATTTGTATTCCTCTGGAGGATTTGTAATAATAAGGACTTTATAGCAAAGTGAGCTTTCAGATTGAAATAAATTCTTACCTTGAGTCACTGAGCAGACTTCCATTAATTGAACCAGCACAGGAGAGAGCCACCGAGAGAGGAATAATGAATAACATCGGTCCATACATACGCTCACCAAATGTCTATAAAACAAAATTGGGGAGGAGGGAGGAGGGGAAAATGGGAAATATTATTGCAAGTGTTTGACGGAGTCATCTACTTTATCTTGCTAAAAAATCTTGGAACAAAGTTTGAATAGTTTGACAGGTTTTTAAATACTTCATCATCAGGCAGCCATCTTATTTTCTTTTCAAATAAAGATTGGCATACTCAGGCCGTGTACGACTTGGTGGCTTCAGCTGTTGCTATGGGCTTCAATTGCATGTTAACATGGTGATGCAGTTGCAGCCACTAATTTGGGAACAGCCTTAGGCCGTGTTTGAATTGCCGCAATGGCTACAGCTGCGGCTGTTGTTAAGGGTGTTGCTATTGGCATCCTATGCTTTTTAACGATTGGTCATGTGACAACCCAGCTGCAACCGCAGCCACAGCCACCACTTTGGACATGGACTTAGGAAAACTAGTCTGGCCCCGTGATGGAATCTATCACGCCAATGTAATTGTACTGTACAAATCCAGGGGATCAGACAAACATGGCTGCCGTATGAGAAAGATCTATTCAAAGCTCTGATGCTGCAAAAAATAATGACACAACAGACGACCAGAATAATCATCGGCCAGAAAAAGAAATGGACACAGGAAGTTGTCATGCAGTTTTACACAAGGTGAAATGACCAATTTTTTCATGAGCACTCCTCATGGCATGGGTGACAGTTTTACACAATTTGCGTTCTGTGTGAAAACAGAAATATTAAACAAAAAATAGTTAATAGCATTAGTATCACAATGTTTGAAAGGACAGACGCTCCACACAGACACATTGATTTCGTGGCGGGCGTGATGTTGGTTGTGACACTTACCAACTCTTCGTCTCAGACAGAAATAAGGGGGAGGGGGATTTTAGACACTAAAGCGGCATTTATACATGCCTCAAGTTGGGGGGGGGGAGGGAGGTAATCAGCCAGATAGATGTTTGATTCAATTGTTGCTGCAAATGTTCCTCGTCAGTCAGACTCTAAGTGAAGTAAATTTGGTAGATGAAGAAACGCATCTCATTTTGTTCCCACTTCGGTAACGATGTTCCTTTCGATTTGGTCGTCTTGACTGTAGGATGGAGACTCTGGATGAGGCCCCCTTTTCTTTTTCTCTCTACTCCCCGACGTGTCCCGCCGGCAGCAATCTGAGCTAAAAAGCAACTCGCTTCTCCAGCAGCTCATCACAGTTTGCAATGTAGACGTTGAAACATGAAATCAAAATTAGCACTGTTTTTCCTGTCAACAACACATGGCAAGATGGTGCAACTGTTGGTTCCATCAATTCCCAGTTGTTCCCAACTGGCAAGGCCTTTAACCCGCGGAAGAGAAATCTGTCACGTTAGCAAAAACTGAAGATACGATTGCATCTACTGCGGAAACAACGACATGAGAGATAAAAAACCGATCTTATTAGAGTGGGTCTTGAAAACAATGGACTGAAAGGGGGGCAAGGGTTACAAAAAATACAATCCGAGCTGTTGCGTTTTTGTTCTCCTTCACTTACCACGGCAACAGCTTTTGAAGCAAGGAGTTCCTGGGGTGAGACCACGGTGAAGTAGGCAATGTTGGTCAGCACGTAGACCACCATGACGATGGCCACCGATAACAACACTCCAAGAGGAAGGTTTCTGTGACGGGAACAATCAAAACAAAAACGGAAAAAAAATTGAACGGAATTTCCATGACAATAAGGTTCTGATGTAATTTATGACTGGCTTCGCAGACTGTAGGCCTTCAGTTATTTTAATACAAGGACTTTCTTTTCATAGATAACCTTCACATGGCTTGATGTACAGACACACAAGGCTAAATGTTATTCACATAACATGTGGGAAAATAAATGTAACTTTTCTACTAGCATGTAGGAAAAATGAGCAACATAAAGCATTCATAACCTTGTATGGATGGCAGACGGTTCAATTTTATTTGTGTACTCAAAATAGGATACAAACATTGACTTCACCAAACTTGGTTGATCAAACTGAATAGTGTTTGCTGTAGTGAAACCTGGTGTATCTTTTTGTTTGCACACTTGGCCACTATAGACCTTTATCATGGTGTGGCCATCTTTACTTTTCTCCAATCTGAACCAATGTAACCAAACCGAGGCTGGAAGAAAAAATAGTCTGGTTCCTTTTTCAGTGCAATGATTACTAAGCATTCATTACTGTTATTGCATACAGGGAACATGACCAAGATGGTGGCAGCACGATACAGGTCTATACATTCTTTTCTCAGAACCACAAATTTGGTTTGTGTCAAACAAAATCAATCTTCACAAAACAAACGAGTGTTTGTTTTCCTTGAAAACTAGCTCCTTTAGGAATAACCAAACGTAAACTTAAGCTGGTATGAGCCAGACCAACCCCCTCGGCTAGTCAAGGTTGGAACCATCGTGCTATATTTTAGTCCTTTTGATTCCCGCTGTTCTTTGTCACAAGGTTTCAAGAAACAAAGGAAGAGTACATTACTGGATGAAAAAAACATATTAATAATACAAAAATTAAGAAGAGTCAGTTAACAACCAACCTGTAAAATATTTTATGTAAAAAAAACCACCTCATCAAATTCCATGTTCTTGTTTTTTTAATAGTGAAATGGTGAAAACAACAAAAAGAAAAGTTTCCTTGTACATTTAAACATACATGTACAATAATATGATGAATAAAAATGTGTGACTTTTCCAATCGTATTTAATGTTTTAATATTTACTGCCTTATGGAGACCGAGAACAAAACAGAAAAGGGAACACAAAAGGTCTCCATAGAGGAATTCTAAAGACTGGGTTACTCCACAAGGAATTCAGTGTACAAAGTCTATGGGAGGTTCTCAACTACAGGGACAAAGGAAAGAACAAAAGATGTCTCCACAGGGATGTAAACAATAGAATGCTTGGACATGATGATAATGATACTGGTTTCTCTATTGTTTAATGTAAGAATTGATATTTGTCATTTAGCCTTCGAGAAAGACTCTGCTAGGGTCGAAACGTCAGGCCACTAACTAATTTTTTGCATTTATACCATAGGTCCTTTGGGTTGGTAAGCAGTTTACAACAGCTAATACTATTTTTCAATTGATATTTGCAATACATTTTAGTTGTTTTTTACAAGGCAGCTGGCTATGCCGCTGCTCCTCTTCAAAGTAAAAAATTAACCCCATTTATCAAGTACCATTTCCCTTCTAAGTAATGTATACGTTGATGCAGTTACATACATTTCTAAATATAAACCACAGCATGATTTGGGGAAATTCAGGGCTGTGCCCTGCTCCATGGAAAGAGGAAAACATTATCAACCTATAACCCAACCTTCCACACCATTGTAACTAGTAATGTCCTACATAACTACGCTGTTTATACATGGAGGAACAAAACAGCGTGTGTGTGTATCAATTCATTCATAAGAGCCCAAACATGTATCAATTTATTGCTATCTATGTGAGGACTTTCCTTTGTCCCTCTAACTTAACACTCTCCATAGACTTAGCACATGAAAAAATGTGAGGACACAAAAATACAAAGGATTACAATGTGAGGACAGCATTGTCCTTTTTGTATTCCTTTGTTCTACTGTCCCCACTCTTATGGTATTACCATTACAGCTGTGTACATGTACAGTGTGCATGCACTCGGTGACCAGTTTGGGCAATTTGTACACAAATGCATGGGACGGTGGGAAAGCGTGCAGACTTTATGATTGCATCATCCGTTTAGAGTTGGGTGTGGACTGTGGGTAGCACTGCAAGCTTCAATTCAGTGGACATAATTTGCCAACATGCATGCATTCTAAACTTTTCCAAAAACACTGGTGACATTTAAATTGAAGCTCTGAATTGTATTTGTTTTTTTGGTATAACTGTTTGCTCCTGCCTTGTTGTACAGTATTGTACAGACTTTTTGATTGCATCATCCTTTTTTTAGAGTTGGGCGTGGGTGGCAGTGGACATATGCCAACATGCATGCGTTCCAAACTTTACCAAAACACTGGTGACATTTAAATTGAAGCTCTGAATTGTATTTTTTGTTGTTGGTATAACTGTTTGCTGCTGCCTTGTTGTAAAGTATTCATTTCTCACTCGATTCATATATTTGTTTACTTTCTATTCTCTAATTTTATGGTTTGTTGTACATTGTACATGGATTACTGGCTTTTACCGAAGAAAATTTGTAGGAAATCTTCTTTGTCAACAAATGTGTGTATACATACTCAGGTCTTTGCTCCATTGCGTACATATACCTATGAAATAATTCAGAGCTCATATTGCCTTGATCTGTAAACTCCACCCCCCTGACTACAAAGAAACCAAAGATTAGACTTCTTTAATTTAGCAGCAGCGTGCTCCCAGAATCTCTCAAACCCACTTCAAAATAATCAACTTGCAAGTGTTAAACTGCACAAAGACAGGGAAACTACCTAGCACACAAAACTGTGTGCAGTGTTTTCTAAAAAAGTAAGGTGGAAAAAAAGAAAAGAAGAGGAAACCGGTTGACCAGCTGAGAAGTCCCATGCTGAATATAATTATCTTTGATAGCTTTGTGTTGGGATTGTTCTCAACTGTGGCACCTTATCACAAGCAGGGATGGTATTTCTGTCAACCACTTTGAACACTGAAATGGTCGTCTACATATTAAAAAAACACAAACCCATCCTTCATTCAGGAGCATTGACCCACAGTGTACAGATTCAATTTTTCTCAACGAGAGCATTCATTACAAAATGGTGACTTTTATATAGTATTACCATTATGGTACTTCCATTTAAAGTAAATTCAAGGATAAGCCTTGCCACAGATGATAAAATAGAATAAACTTAAACCTAAATCATGAAAACATCTGTTCTATGCATTAATGAATATTCAGGCCAAGCATCTGTCTATATATATATGTATTTGCAAGTGCGTCAGACTGCACAGACCATACAGCTAGCACACAGACATTGTGAAGTAGGCGAGGGACCATGGGTCATCCACCAAAATCCGGGTTCACTGGTGTTGCATCATCCTCAATAAAAACAGCAACATGAACCCAAAAATGCAGCATTGGCTGAAACATGAACCATTTGGTTTTTATAAACATGATTTACTTCCACATTTCTGAGAAGGAAACTTACAAGTTGAACACAACAAAGCGTCCAATATCAATATCATTCCAAATAAACAAAGCCCGACAGGAAAAAAATTGTTTCAGTTTTACTTTTCGTTTCGACTGATGACTTATCAAAATCAAATCATACAAAACAAAGAAAGTAGTGAAACACTCAGTTTATTTTGTGATACCATTTAGTGAAAAGAGAACAAATTCGACACGCCTCAAGAAGCAACTTTTTCACACGATATTTCAGCTATGTCATTATAATTTTTCATCCATGTGCCGTTTTTCAATAATCTGCACACAAAACAGTAACACCTCTTCATCATACTGGGCCAGAATCAATGCTATAGCGAGTACAATCAATTCATTTACTACACCATCCCGTACAAGTTACCTATATTTTTGCACATATAAGTGAATAACCTTGAAATCAGTTGGGCTGCGTCCAAAAAAATAAATAAAGTAAATATATAAAAAAATGTCACACTTGCATTTTTCTTTTCTACCTTTGATGCTGTCGTTCTAGGTCAGGGCCACTTACTAGAGCTGGACTTGCCAACACTGACACAGCTTTGAAATTCGAACAACACCCCCCCCCCTCGCATCCAAGAAGAAAATGTGTAACAAAAAAGTGTACACAACCATAATGTTAATACTGGGCGATTTCCCTCAGGATTGTACCACTTTGGGAAGGAGACTTCCAGCCATAAGTTTTAATTCTCCAGATGAACTAAAAATAACTCCCTTTTCTACTTTCACTTCTTACTCTTTCCCATCGTCAATTTCCCACTAACAACCCCAAATCATTTATAGGTTTTGACTGATTAAGGCTTAAGTCTTTCGGGTGTTTGACAAAAAATGCAAGATAAAATTATATAAGACCCCACAAAAAATGTATTTTGTGTTTAATTGTAAATGTCTTGATTCTATAAGCAACAACTTGTTATCAAAGGTGTGTACATCCTCCCCATCCTCCATGATCCTCACAAAATACATTTTGAAAAGTACAGCTGTGTGTAAATTGTGGTCCAGTAAAGCTAGGTGAATGACCTGTCTACTATGTCCATGCATAGAGCAAGGAACTGTTCCTGGTCCATGCAAATGGAGGTCAACTACCATTTAACCTAATTGCTTATCACATCCTACACACATTATTACATCATACAGTATCTCTTGATTGAGCATCCTGAACAACAGATCTTGTGTGCAGACTACCGACCTCCCCCCCCCCCCCATACTCTGAAAAAGGGTCTGTTAGCTTTCCCCATCAAATTTAGATTTCAAATATCAGCTTCATTCTGTTTCTCAGGAATTGAATTATCGCATGCCTCGCATTATTCCCCCTCCCAACATTAATAGCCCTGAAGGCAGAGCTAGCTGAACATTTCACTTGCTAGCATTTTGTCAGCCATGGATAACAAAGCCAACTTATCAACCTAAACTTTTCACCTGAAACTGTTCTTAGTTTTATGTAAATATTTATAATCTTTGGAAAAGGAAAAAAAAAAAACCCCAACGCAATATTCTTTTATTAGTAACACTAAAGCAATCAAACTAGCTCATGGTAACCAAGCGATGTTCAATGACCAATTTCAGCTCGGTGTACATGTATACCTAGATCATTGGATTTATCTTAGTTTAGATCTTTGGTACTTATATCTCTTCCTTTTTGTCCAAATCAAATCATTGTGACCATAAATAGGCCCACTCCAAAACCATGGCTTCAGCTTGGTCTTAGGCTGTATCTGCCTGTTTAAGCCCCTTATCGAAAGCGCACAGTTTTTAAAGATAACTGACAGAGCCCAAGCCGGAGCTGCGAGTTCATAAGAGGGCCTAAGAATGAAAAGAGAAATATAACATGACACCCGGTACGGGTAATTCAAATTATTAGTCTTGATGATTATTATTAATACAGGGAAACATGTCAAATATGGTAAAGCATGATAAAAACTACTGCCAAAAAAAAAAGGGGGGAGGACAATTGTAAAATCAATCCATCACACAGAGTTGGCACTTTGTTGGCAAAGTTGTGCCGGACGAAATACTTGGCCAACTCCTTGGACTCTGGAGGGCTGCTTGTAAGAGAGCCAGATTCCTTCCGATTGGTGTTTTTCATTTCACTACATCCTACAACAAGAGCATCATTATAGCCTACACAAACTTGGCCAGCAGTGTTGGTTGGTGGGTAGAGTTCGGGAGGGGGGGGGGGGGGGGGGGCGGGAAGAGGTCAATAACTTGGAAATTGAACCACTCAACCGAGATGTACTTAGCACGTCAGGCATACTGGGACAAACTATAGCTCTCTCAGTAATAGTGCCAGAATTTGTGCTCACCTTGTATACTATTAGCAATGATGAAAGTAAGGCTTTAAGTTGTTAAGAACAGCCCATCAAAGAAGGACTCCAAATAATCTGATCAAAAGAAGGCTTTGATCTCAAGTTTGTTCCAAAGGCGTAAAGTTTTTTAAGGATGATCTACATGTACCATCCTAACACAACCACGCTCCGGAATAATCAATAAATCTGTCTGCTCTCAACAACATCTGCCTGTGAGCTGACCAACCGTCTGGAAATATTCAACTGCACAGGTTTCATGGCGTGCAAAACTGTGAACACACAACTCGCTGTGAACTTCGCAGGCCTGAAATTCAAACAGAGCGCACGGCCTCTGTTGATCTGGTTTCGGCCGCTTCAAAAGATTCCCAGACACTTTAAGCTTTTTTTTTTCCAGTTGAAGTGCCCTTTACGAAATGAAAATGGCCTTGCCCTCTCGAAGATACTCCAGGCCTAATTTTGTCGTGTGCAGATGCACGCACCACATGATATCTTACGGCAGGCTGGCATAGCACATCATTCAGAAACCATGCGTATGATATCGAGTGGTCAGACCGAAAGGCGTCATTGTCTGAGACTAAGCACAGCCCCAAAACAACGTGGACTTGTTAACGTACGTCTCAAGAGAACAAACCAAACTTTCCAACTCTCAATAGGAAATTGGGTTCATAGATGACTGATATGAGTTTCCTGCCTTGTAATACATGTATGATAAACTATCCCAACCACAAGCACGGTCAATGAACTCAAGGAGTTTCACTTATGGCGCCACCATGCTCTTCCCCCAGGGTCAGTTCACAAAATTTTCAAGGAGAGGTAGACCACTATTTACTGAGAAAGTTCCTTCTAGCCTTTATACTCTATCACCCACGCCATGGCTTTTCCTGAGCTACACAAACCTATGAACTCATGCAGTTCCAACGATAAAATCTGCAGAAATTGTGTTATCAAACGGCGAAGAAAAGTTCACTTACAGGACAACAAGTTGAGACAGTTGAGCAGAATCGCTAAAAATGTTGCCTAAATAATCATTGATTGTATTTTTGATAGGTTTCCCTACACAGCAAAGTCCTTCACCTACAGACACTTGAAATCCTGACCTATATTACATACGATTTTTGGGGATAACAGTCCCACATTAAAGGTACAGGGTTTTTTTTTGTTCTTATTTGGTCAAATCTCATAAAAGTGGAGCATAAAATACTGCTCAACATTGGATTGTTCATGAGCAATCAGAATTGCTTGGAATTTAAGACTTTTCAGATGATAGCAGGCATCCCAATCACCAAATCTTTTCCATTGTTCCAAGTGACGAGAACAATAGAAAAGGACCAGTGAGTGGGATGCCCACTATCACCTCATGAGTCTCACATTGTTTGGAACCGGTCCAGACCAAAACCATGTACACCAGTAAACCACATGGTGTTGCGGCTGGCGCTCTGGTGCAAAAAAAAAAAAGCTCAAGAACTACATGTAACTTTGGTAATTTCTGCTTTTTGATCATTGGAAGAAATACTGGGTCAACATTTTTGGAATTGCCAACAATTTATAATCAGGCTTATTATGGGAGTCATCATCTATTCTTTTTGTTTTAAGATCAGCTGCTTCTTTAACCACAGGATGACTTGCCTTTATCAAGTTTCTTCCAACATTGCGTATCCACAAGTTTATTCCTTAAACAAAAACTATCCTAATATTTTGTTTACACCAGGTGGAACTAGTTCACATCATGACCCTAAACATACAAAGTTTTTCAGAAATGATAATCCAGACGATTTCAGAAGTGCCCGGAAGATCTGGCTACAGTCTTGAGTACCCCTGCCAGCAACTCCAAGGTCCTACCTTCAAGACTGTTGCTGTTGGCCCACCTCCTTAGGCATATGGCCTCACAGTAATGTAGAGCATTCATTAGGGGGCGGAAGCCCAGACTCTCAAGGGAAGACAGAATGAGTAAGACACAGACATCATGACATTTTCAAAACAAGGCGACAGTCGAAATCCGGTTCAGAAGTTCACCTTAAAAATTATGTATCGGTGTTTCTTTACAATGCTAAAGGGCCGGGGTAAAGATATCAAACAAACTTTATGCAGGCCTGGAATTTCACCATTGAGAGGGCAAGGCCAACAAAGGGCACTTCCATTGGGAAAATCTTAAAGTCTATGGGATACTTTTGAAGGGGCACCAAGGCCGCCAACAACAGAGAAAACAGAGGCCATGGCCTCTGTGACTTCCGTGTAATTCCAGGCCTGTTTATGGATACTTTTTTCGCCGATCTATCTAGTTTTCAGGGGGTCATGAGGTTAATTAATAAGTTCACCAACATCTTGTTTGGAAATTACAAGCAAAAGTAGGACAGGTTGATCAAGTATGAACATTTTAACCTCCTTCCCGTTGCACCCAACATATATTTGAGTTCAGGCAAGAGTTGTAGTACATCTACTTCTACTTGTGTACTTTTTTGCTGTATTAGCACTTGTACACATTCAGAATGTTTACATTCCACCTTGTACCCATGAAAGCAATGTCTTGGGATTGGTGACTCACTCTCATAAAAAAAGTACTCAAACTTGCACTCATGTGAAAAGGTACTCAACTAAAATTCTGGTTCAGGTGCAGAGTTACCCCAATACGTAGATCTGGAATACTTTGGGTCCAGATAAATGTGGTTAAATGTCACGTATTATTAGAAAAGTTCTGATCTAGAAACCTTCAGATATGAGGGCATACAAAGTTAAAATTAGCATAACCTTGATTGATGTCAAAGTCATAGCGTCACTCACAGACAGTGTGATATTTTGCATTGCGGAGAATAGTAACTAGCACTGTTATCATTACCTTTCAAAAATACACAAAAGACGCGAGAGAGACGGGGCTGGTGAAAAAAAAAGGAAAAAAAAAGTCTTATATTCTACTTAGACCACAGGAATGTTTTGCAGTTAAATGTCTAGAGGGTTTAATGTCATCCATGATAGATGACGATGTTGGAAACCATTCAATTTCTAAAGGATTAAGGGCAACACGACAAACGGGCTGGTGAAAAGCAAAAAAAATGTACTCGTAATTGTTCAGTAAAAATATGCAAATTATGAGTAGGGGGGAATCAATCTCCTACATCCTTGCCTGCATTTGGGATAGAAGCTGTCACATACCTACAGTAACTCATCACCCAAACTTTAGGAAACTGATATCGGTATTGATCCCCAGCTCCACAAAAATGTTGCACATTTATACCCACTTGACGACACAGCAGACACAAAACCCTTCCACGATACTTCATGCACTTGGCACTATCACAACGTTTCATCCACTCTGGCTTTTAGCCATTAATTTCCCGCCAAAGAAAAACATTGTGGTACATTAGCAGTGACGTCCAAACCAAAGTGAAAAAAAGTCACGGAGTAACTAAACCATGTAAACCCACAAGCGTCTACACTTGGCTGGCACCGTGGTAACAACATGTCAGTAATTCCAGTCAGCATACTTGCAATGGTTTCAGAGAGGGTACGTGTGTGGAAGCTCTTGGCAGGTAGCCAAGAGCATAGCAACATTCTTTTATAATCTGACAGGAAGGAAATAACATTGATGGGGACTCATGCACGTGGTGCTCTGGCATACGCTGTTTTTCACACATGCTGTTTTGCACACATTGCTTCTTCACAACTTCACACATACCTTGAAGGATTTTGAATCTCTTCCGTTACTTGAGCCAACATTTGCCTACAATCAGGACAAAAGAAATAGAAAAGAGAAAAACAAATTACACAAAAGGGTTTAAATGTGGATCCAAAAGATATTAGTTATTTATATTGCTCAGACTTAAAAAAAAGCATCAAATTTCAATAGACAAGAGCATGCCATGAGACACTATGAAACAGTTCTGTGTTGTGAGAAAAGAACCAGAATGGATATAATATGAGATTAATCCCACGGTTTGCAATCCAGAATTACTTCAGATTGTACACACAACAACAGGCCTGGAATTTCATCTTTGAGAGGGCAAGACCATTTTCTTTTGCGAAAGGGCAAGGGCATTTTCATTTTGCCAAGGGCACTTCCATTGGAATAAATCTTAAAGTCTATGGGAAACTTTTGAAGGGGCAACAGAGTCCATTGCCTCCATGTAATTCGAGGCCTGCGACAGCAGACAAGAAAATACAGACAACAATTCTGACACAACTCAAATCAATTCATGTATTCCACTTCATTACATGTATAAGATTTTGCCGCATTTTTAACTGTTTTATTCCTGTATCAAAAACGATTGATCTTAATAATATAACTGTGCAAATTCTTTACAATTGTGTTAATAAAAAATAAAAGAAGCCTTACCAGCCAGCATATGCAAAGAGGCCAGAGTAGAAAGCCAGGGGTACCAGAGTAGGGTCGGTATTCTCAGAGCCTTCAAATGCATTCTCAAGATGTTTAGTTTCACCTGTAGGTAATAAGAGTGATTTCGACGAGTTACAATCAACAGAAATACTTTTTTTCTCTCTGGAAGTTAAATATCAAATATAAATGGAGTCATTTCCTTAACCTTCTTGTTGAGTCCTTCAAAATCAACTGCAGGATTTTAATGGTATTTGGAGGATCTGGATTGAGGCACTCTTGACATTGACCTACATGAAGGAACAGGGCAGGTAACCTATGCAACTTATAATATTAGTTTATTTAAAAAGATTGAGGCAGTAGGCACCATACTGGTTGATTTTAGATTTGACTGTTTCCTGCAGTATCAGAACTGTTAACCTTTGTTACTTGGTGAGCCCCAAATTAAAAGTACGTTTGATTAAAGTGCAATGTGTTTAATTTTGGTGAACACAATCCATTCACAAATGGTCTAAACATATGGACAGGTCCCCTACAACCCAGGAAGCACCTTCAATAATTTTTTTTTTTTTTTAATTACACATGATCAAAAGAAAAAATTGTAATATAAGATATTATGCTCATTGTATGCATGCAGTGCAGTTCAGCCACCGTTACGTGGTGGTACTGTTCTTTACAGTATGTTTGAGTAGCATGCCATTAAACCTTGACAGCTCTTGTCACAGTGTAATAAACAATGCATCTTTCTTGTATGGCCAATTCTCAGCAGGACAGCTGTAATACACCCATGCAAGGCTTGACAGGACGATTGCTTGCCTTGTCATTGAGACAGGCCCCAACTCAATCCACCTTATCAGCTGGGATCTATTGAACAAGTCTGGTTGTTTTAGTATCAATAAAAATGGGTTAATGAATCCCCCAACTAGACTAGGCTTTAACCAGGCTATTTGGCTTTGTTTCAATAGGGAATGTATGGATTTTTGAAAAAAATTGAAAAAAAAGGGAAAAAAGATGGCAGAGTAAACAACTGTTGTCTACAAATGAACTTCTAATAAGGGCTCATGACACGCTGCAGGGTTAAGGTGACTTTAATGTGCATATCATGGAATGACATTAAAAAAAAACTCAGGTTTTCCTCATCTCCTACATACACTGTATCATCATTCTCAAAGACATGATCTACTGAGAGAGATAATTCTCAGTTGGTTACCATATTTGTCAACTTGAAAAAATATACCGAGCGAGCTAAAATTATTCAATTTGCAATGACTGTCCTCTTCATTATACAACACTGGCTTTCGACACGTAACTTGTTTTGATACTTTATGACTATTTATAGCACACAAATTTACATAACATTGATCGATCACAGTCTCTAAATTTACAGGATCTCTGAATCCCACTTGTTTGGATGTTTTCTTCGCAGATGGACATTTTCTAAAATTAGATTGAACTCAATCCCACCCCCTCAAAAAAGGATGAGAAAAACAGAGTTAAATTACCCTTACAATAACTCCAAAATAAGTACAACGTATCGTAAAAAAACCCACAAAAAAACTACTTGAATACTGCGGTGCATTTTAGGAGTGTATTTTAGGAATTGCAAAAGTAAGTGACGTTATATTATTTGTTTTAAAATAGTTAGTGGGCTGACGTTTCGACCCTAGCAGAGTCTTTCTCGAAGGCTCTTGTCATTGTGATTGAATAATAATCCCTGACCCCATCTTCATTTCTAAAACTTATGTCCAAATGTTGACTTGGAGTCTGATGAATATCCTTCAGTTCTGATGATTATTTATGAAAGTTACCCGTAAGTACAAACAATTGTGACACTGTGTAGATAGTTTTTTTTTTTTCCTCATTTTGATTCTGGTCTTGTGAACAATTTTCTGGTGCAGCAAAAGTTTTGAGATATGATCCCTGCAGTCTTGTGATTTTTTGTCCCCCCAAATTGCCCTGAATCAGCATGAACAGTCTGTTGCAAGGTTTTGAGCATAATGGAGAATGCAGGGGAGCACAACATATCAATAGTAACACCTGTTGCTTTATCAGAAGAAGGGTTTAGTTAGGGCCCAGCCATATGGAAACTTTAAAGGAATAACCACTCCTCTTTTTCGGAGGAGAAAAAAGCAACCGATCTAATTTAAAGAAGCGCCATCATTGGAGCTGAACAGCGCAAATTAGTTTGACATTTTACTGAAAACCTAATAATTACACACTTTTGTCTGATAAGCTTGAGGAATTTTTTCATATTTTTTTGGTTTCAATTCTGAACATAAAATTCATTGCATATTTAATGATACATCAACTATTTTACTACATGTACATGTTCATACGTAGGAGCAACCATTTCTAGACACAAAAATAGTTTCAAAATAACCAACAATAAAATCTATAACCAATGATGAAATTTACTCGTCAAGTTGTGGTGAGTGGTATCACTAGGCGTTACCGCTGTATTTTCGTGTTCATTTCCATAACAACCTATAAGGGTACAATTTCTACGCAGTGTCTGCGTCAATGTTTGGAATTGCATCATCCTAAAGCTTAAGTTTATGTATAGATTTGCAGGTAATACAATATCAACAAGTCACCTCCATCATGGAGAACAGCTGCAGGCAGTTACAGGCTACAAAACCCACAATACATGATCCCACCTAAGCCAGTTCCGAACTGACGTAGTCAAATGTATTAACCAAACAAATAATTACTGATTTAGTCTCCAAAAAGTTCAACCTCGTTTGTGTATGGCTTACTGATTAACTTGATACAGACTAGTGACACAGCAATGTCGTTTTGCTTTCACTGTGAACAACTTCCAGTTCCACCCATATTTTATTGTTACTATATTTACTATACAAGTCTGTCAGGCCTGCTGATTTGGTGCTATATAAATTATCATTATTATTATTCCACCAAACATGGAAAAAACCCTTTCCAAAATGTATAGTAATTATTTTGCCAGGAAGTCACACTGGTTTATTGTGGATAACTATCAATACCCCTTTTCACACTGTATCTCTTTATCCCCATGGAAAAAAGCCCTGGGGAGGTACCATGAGTTTTTTTTACCCCACAATTACACCGGCCCACTTTCCCACATCGGTCCCTATTCCAGTGGGTTCCGGTTGCACGCTTCAAGAATACCCCAGCGTTTACCGCTTACCCCTACTCCAGAGTAGGGGTGGCTATTCCCCGGGGTGTGCCCATTTGCCCGGGGTAGATCAGGGGTAATGTGGTCCAAGTGTGAAAGGGCCGGCCGTTATTCCCCTGGGGTTGCCGCTGGGAAATAGAGTAGTGTGAAAAAGGCTAATGAAAGTTGCTGAAATGGCTGAGGCTGTTTCCAAATTAACGGCTACAGCTGGATCACTATGTATTGTGAAGAAATATAGCCCCTAGCAACAGCTGCAGCCAAAGCCAGAGTCGCCAGTTCAGACATGGCCAAACACATGCTTCAAAATCGATTAAATGTAAATAGCTTCCTGATGACATTCAAGCTTAGTGACATACATTATGTACACGCACGTATTAATTAAAACTTTTGTTGAAAAAACACCAGATGATGAAATTCAGTGACTGGGCATATTAATTTGGTGCAGTTGGCCTGTTGTACTACATGTATTTAGCAACATTGCCCCCCAAAACTAAACTGAGTTGAAGTTTTAAAACAAATGGGCACCTAATATTGAAGGTTTTTGATGGCAACTGCCCCATTTCTGCACAAAGAATATTCTTCACAGTGAAAGGAACAAAGTGTAAAGAATATAATACACGAACACGTACATGTTTGTAAATGCTATCAGGAGTTTTTATTGAGTACCAGTATTTATAAGTTCAATAAATGCAGTCAAGTTGAAAATGATTTCCTTTTGCCTGGCCCCATTAAAATTTCATGACTAAAGCTGATAAGCTCTGAAATATAAAAAAATGTAACAAAAACAACACCACCAATACACTGTAAGTTGTTTGATTGTTTAATTCAAACTACACAAAAACCTGGCAGGGTTACAGGTAGTTCTACGCCCATGGTTGAGGGTGGTAAAGGATTCATGTATAGTATTAATTACTGGCCAGATGTTTAGATAGCGTGAAGGTCCCAACCAATAGATGTTCTCACACAGCTGTGTCATTTATTTGCACAAAATCCTTTTTGGCTTGACAACGGCGTGGAGGGGATAACTAAGCCGACGGTTCCCACTGTCGATTCCGTTCACATTCTTGACCTCAAGCACACTCCTTTTTAGGATCTCGTACATCAGTAAAATGCCGAGTCATTGTTACAGTGATGCCACGCAAGAAATCTTTGGCGATTAGTGCAAGTCATTGAGTTGTTAGAAAAGAACCTACAAGTACCTTGTTTATTGTATCACTTAGTCTTACTCACGATCAATAAATAAACAAAACTTTTGTTCTTTTCTTGGAATATAACATGACTTGCTAAAAAAAAACTCATGCATCATTCTTGTTGATATTGAGGGGGAGGAACTTTCTAGACAATAAATTGTACACGGAACAGTAAATATTCATGTATTATGTTAACTATTGGTCACCTCTGAAAGGGTTCTCAACCATTGTTTAAGTTGCCCATTTGTTGTTTATTCTTTGTTGATTTAATATTAGTTCACTTCCTTTTGTTTTCCTTCTTTTTCATTATTTGAGTAAACCTTTGCAGTAATCAAAGAGACACATTCATCGCTCATTATTATTTAGTAAAGATTCTCTCATTCTGATTTTGTTTTTTTCCGGTTTTAATTGTAAGAAAAAAAAGACCAGCTTAAAATCTAAGTTTGTAAATTGATTTAATTGTGCAAAGCACCTCTAGGACTGTAACTAATAAAAAGAAATGAGAAACCAGTTTCCACTTTTTTTAGGACAGCGTTCTTTACACGTTGGGCCTTTCAGTATGCACAGCGTTCTAGATACCATTTATCGAACATTGAAATGCAAAGAGTCACACACCAGCAACTTCTGATCTTCAATCATTCAGTTATCTCTCTGACAGTCGGCTTAATACACCGTCTGCAACTACTGTTGGCAGTTGCACTGCAAATGACACCAAACATTCTTTGCGGCGTCCATACACTCTGCAGTGAATTTCGCAGTGTGTTTACACATGCAGTGACCTCTTTTAGTATCCAGGTCATTGCGATCCAAATTGTTTAGCACGACCTATCCTCGTCTTTTTGGGGGAGAAATCATAAATTTGAAAGGCAGAGCTCTCCCAAGGACTGTTTATAAAGATAGACAAGATCCAGGCAACACATATTGAATATTTTTTCCAATCACTGATACCTGGTCAGTCCAAGATCTCATTTAACTCATACCCTACCTTAGCTAAAGGGACATACTGGCTTCAGATTGTTTAAAGTACATGTACTTTTCACACTTTGGCTGTACTTTTTAAAAGATTCTTTAAAAGTGTTTCAGAAATGTTCTTGTAAATACTGAGGTCAAAGGTCAGCTATATGCATACCAATGAATCCAGTTGTTACTGCCACAAAAAAAACCCTGAACATTATTGCAGCATACTGAACGTAGACTGGCCCCGTTTACTTTCACCCAACCCTGGATGGCTGCAAATGGAGATCATGAAAAGGTCCAGTCTGGTACCTGTATCAAAAGCGTTTTGATCCCATCCATTCAACAAACACAAAACAAGCCAGACACGATTAGTTAGACATCAGCCAAAAAACATCTGTGCGCACACAGATTTTTGCTAGAGACTTGTGAACCTCAACTCTTTTTTACTTGCTATAATTTGTTTTTCATACAATGAACCTTTCTGGTCCATCAGAAGTCAGTTTTAACTCAAACCTGTGGACTATCACAGAAGAGATCTCATGTTTTATTGTCTAGCAGGGTTGGTTTGGCAATTTAGATGGATTTGGGGTAGTTAAACAACTGGCAAAGTAAAACATTTAAAAAAAAATACAAAATAGAACCCCGTACCTTTGAAGAGCAAGACGATTCCAGTGAAGATGATAATGGTGAGACCGATCACCTTCGCAATGGTCAAGAACACCTGCACTCTATTGGTCCACGTCACACTCACGCTGTTCAGGTAGAAAACCACAACTGTATCGAGAAAAGAAAAAAAACCCACACACATTGAAAAAACCTTATTGAAACAAGTTTTGTCAGTTCAGACTGAGCAACTGTGTGGAACAAAATCTACAAGCAGGCGCCTGGCAGGGTTGAAACACCGTTACAAAAGGAATCATTCTGAACGACGCTGACTGTCACAGGTTGATTACGGGATTTACGCATAAAGGGTCTGAAAGCCAGAGTGCTTTCACTCCAGCGCTCACAAAACTTGATGACCAGACGAAGAAAAAAAAAAGGATGGGCATGCATGTGAAGCAACAATATGCAAGTTACTACAGTAAATACGTGCAGCTACGGTATGCAGAAAACTTAGGTTTGATTAAGCGCAAGGCATCGAGTCTTGCAGCTCATTTAAGGTTAACATTTCTTGGTCTTTTAACTGAAGACCATGACCCAATTTCATGCATCTGCTTACCACGGAATTCTGCGCTTATGTCCCATAGAATTATGTGCTTTACAGGATCCAGTAAGCAGAATTCTGCGGAAAGCAGAGCCATGAAATTGGACCCAGATTAAAATCCATCCAACCAACTGTAAAAAACGCTACAGGACTTTCGAAACACAAAATGAAAATATTTGTAAAGAAGGATTATCAACGCATGCATATATACCCTAATCTAAGTTATTATGTGATTATTGTAATCAAAAACAGAGCTTTGTTTATCTTTTGTGGTTGGCCACTTTAACTTATCAATAACAAGTTTGAATTATGATTACACTGTATGCATTTCTGTCAGACAGTGGAGGTAAAAACTTGCAAAAAGGTACAATTTGCCATTTCTTTAGTTTTTTCTTCTGTTTTTCCCCCTTTTTTTCATAAAATGTGCCTTCCTTCGATTCCTCTGAACAATAAATTACAATCTTGTGTCAAAGTTTCTTAAGTAGGCTATAGATTGATGGCTATGTTGTTGTATTCTATCAGCCATTATTCTGTGCTCCAACATATATTAACTGGTTGTAGTCTGGTAGAATATAATTTCAGCTTTGTTAAGTTTCATTGAACCACACAGAACCTCAACAAAGGTGGTGTGCACTTTCAATACCCCCATATAAGCTGCCCAGGACAGTTGGGCACTGAAGCGTGTCTACTTTATGAATGCCATAAATCTTTGAAATTTTTCTGGATATTATTTATGAATGGATCAATTCGTATCCGTATCGTGTATTGACGGTCAGGTCAATTAAGGCAGCAATTCAAATGTTGGGTTAATCGGCAAGGCCTTGTTAATATTTGGTGGCTAGACGGCTGGGACTTATGATGTTGAAAAGAAGTTAGTGCCACGCCTAGTGCTAGACAAAATATGGTGACTTAAACAGGTGTCAGTCTCACATCAGCTGTACATTAAGCTCAGTTTCGACTAAGCATTTTGCACAACTTGATGAAAACTCTTTTGAGAGAGTTTGTGTCACTGAAAATCTTTGGTGCCCCACTCCCAGAAAACCCATCCATTACTCTCTTTTAATAAAATAGGGAGAGGACTTCAACACTTGGACAAAGTACATGTGTTTAGGGATGGGTCCATAAAAAGTGAGCCCTTCCCCATTCTTTTTGCGTGATCTATTTTTGTCCAAATCCAAGAGTACAGCGTCCCAATTAAAGGAGGGAGTCTGTGTGTTGGTTTTCAGTTTCAAGGAGGGTTTGAATACCTTGGAATGTCTGCCTTCCACTGTCCCTATTGTAAATATTACATAAGAGGATCAATAGCCAGGACTGAAATGGTGGATGAAAGTAAGGAACTTATGCAGTCTTCAGTGACACACAATTGGTGCAGGGTACAATGCAATGACCAGCAGTAATGACAGGTCATTCACTCTTCATAGTGCAAGGGTCAGATAATCCATACTTCTTTCTTTGAGGATGGATCATCATCATTAGACAAGGTGGGAAGATTAAAAAATGCAACAGTTTGGTTGGGAAATATTAACAGCCCCTTAGTGACTCAAAAACTACCTAAGTTTAGACCCCACCCTTCCATCCACACCCTCCACTTCAACCTGTGGGGGATTTACCAACAAAGTACATGTAAGCTCCAATTAAATCAATTGAAATTCCTGTATCATTATGAGTAACTGCACACTCGTCTTCACTATGGACCATGCTACCCATGATTGTTTTGGGGGAAAAATTTCCAAGACTCCTTATAAAAAAACGTCTTTTCAAGATTTTATCTCAGGCAGCTTTAAATTCCATGACTTTTCCTGGAAGTGAGAACCCAATATGAAGAAAATCCCTCATGAATCCGCCTTCGAACCCACCAATCCTACCCCTCCCTTCAAATATACAGTGCATGACCCCCATCATTGATGCACAAATAAGTGTTGAGAAGTTACCATTCCTCCATGCAACTCAATGCCCCCTTGACTAGAGCTCTTATCTCCACCTACCATCTCCACCTACCATCTCTGCCCCATTCCCCATCATAGTCCCACTTGGTCAAACCAGTTGAAGCGCTTTCCTAAGGATTAGTTCAAGCACAGAGAAAGGACCACAGAATGCTATATGGTCCGAGCCCCCATGCCAAGGTACACCTTGCACAGATGAGAGATTGGAATAATTTCAGAAAAAGCCTCTCCAAAAACTGGGGGGTACAAAACACATGACGAGTCAAGTATGTTCATCAACTACAATGTACATTATGATACTTGTACTATAGAAGAGGGCTTTTCGGATCACAGTCCAGAACGAGCCTTTAAATACTAAATAGTGCTGCAAGACTAAAACCATTAAGTGGATGAACTCCTTTTCCCTGAGAGGCTACCTTCTTGCCTTAACTCGACCGGGAGGCCACTTTGAAACGTTCAAAAACCGACTTGCTTCAACTTCATTTACCAGTATCAGCGTATTAAGACAAGTACAAAGCTGACCGTTTCCACAATGGGAAAGATGGCTTCCCATGGCATGTGGTAAACTCTAGTGCACTCTAGTGACATCAAAGCCACACGTTTTGCTCCTGGAGGGTTTAATGATCTGCTTACAATTAGACGACTTTTCTTTTTCAAATAAGAAACCAAATCTTCAGGGCTTCTGTAACGTTTAAGAAATCCTTAAATGTAAACAGGTTCTGGTACTGGTAATATGTTACAGGAGAAAGATAGATTTGTTGGGAATTTTACATTTGATCTGCTGAGAGGAAGGTTAATCACGGCCTCCCAACAAAACTTATTTAAAGTGAAAGAAACGTATACAAACCAGGATGGAAAATGTTAACTAGGGGAAACATTATAAACAAAAAAAATTAAAATTGGCAATCACTTCTCTACCATGTGTGACAGGTAAAAGCAAAGTGTTGCCTATATTAAATTTAATTATAAAACAATCATAATATTAATAATGCTGTCCAATACCAACCCCTCATCTGTGTTTATAGTATAATAATTAAGAGAAAGTATACATGGGTTGTGCAGGGCATAATTAATAATTAAGCAATCCAGTGTGAGGCTCATCATGATTGCCATAGCAACAATCATCGCAATAAGACTTGCGGGGTATTCTGAACTACAGGGCCGGGGGTAGGACTGTAGTGTAGGAAGAAACTCCCACTTCGGAGGAAAATCAATACAAATGTATCATTATCTGATTATTACCTTCTCATCAATCAACCAACCTCTGAAAACGATGAGAAATTTAGTTTTCTTTTAAATATTCATAGTTTGTCACCGATGTCACTGTCAGAATATGATTACAGCTACAGAGACAGGCCTATTTCTTTTCAATTCTCAGGGGCTTTAAAATTTAACACTACAGGGTACAGACTATATCGGGTGTTGGTAAAAGTCGGAGGCCGGAGCTGCCCGGAGGTTACATTTTTTGCGTGAAATATCATTAAAAGTAGGTACTCATGCACACCAAATGTTTTTCGGAAGGTTCTCACTCTCATCTCAGGCAGAGTGTAGGGTTAAGATTTACTTTTGTTTCAAATGGGTAGGAAAATTAGCAAAATTTCCCAATCCATGGGGACAGAATTGAATTCCATTCCCCATACCTGCCTAAGAATCTTCAACCCTTCATTTGGAGTACGTGAGTAGTCTTTTTAAAAATGATATTTCACGTTATAAATGCAACCTCCAGGTAGCTCCAGCCTCTGACTTTTACCAACTCTACCAACTGCCGACTATATCATCGCATTCGGCCTACTTACTCGAGTATGATTTAGGCCTACACTCTACAGACTGACAGATGACGACCACTAGGCTAAAAAAAGAACTACAGTAACAACAGTCTGACACTATTGATATAAAAGAGGTATTTTTATGGACAATTAGGAATGGACCTAAGGTAACATTTTGGGACCTTTCCATTTGTTGTTGGCATTCTTTGAACAAAAAAATTAACAAAAAATAACTATTAACTAACAATTGACATTCGCCTTGTCATTGAAACGGATTCAGCTTTAAAATTTCATCACCAGCGGTCCAGTAGCTAGTGTTAGTAAGTACTGTCCTAACGTCGTTAGTTAGAACTACAATTCTTTCCAAGATACTTACATAGAATCAGTGCTGCCACAAGACGTACTGCATTGGTGGGTACATCCTGGCAGTCACCAAAGAAAGCAGCTAGGGTGTAGTGGGCGAAAGTGATTGCAAGGACGGCAATTGTTCCCGTGCCAATTGCGATGATGTTCGCCCAGAGTCTCAGGAAGGCGGCCAGGGGGCCGAAGGCTTCCAACAGGAAGGCGTACTCGCCTCCCGATTTCGTGAAGGTGGTACCGAGTTCGGCAAAGCAGAGAGCTCCAAGTCCAGACATGACCCCAGTCAGCACCCAAACGACCAGCGCCATGCCGACCGTGCCGGTATTTTGTAGGATGCCTTTTGGGGAAATGAAGATGCCGGAGCCGATCATGATTCCAACACAGATGGAAACACATCCCCAAAGGCCGATCTCACGGCGAAGGACCACAACATCACTGGACCCTGCCGAGGAGGAAGCGTCATCACCTTCTATGGGTTTCTTACCATTTTTTACTGCTTTCTCATCCATTTTCCTAACTTCTTGATTGCGTTTTTGACAAAATCAGAAAATGCAAAAGTGAGAGTATGGTGGTGATACAGTTTACGCTAGTCCGTTCTTCGATGATGGATATGCACGGACGCACACGAGCTCGAGATGACCGTACACTCTTTCACTATTTAAAGAAGAGGACTAGAGTTATGGCGATTGGGTTGTTTTTAACGAGCCGGGCAGATAGAGACACAAATCATTCTTAGTTGTTTTTTACAACAAGGTGTGAGTGTAACTGAACCGTAATGACGCTGCTAGTGCTTCAGTATGTGCCTTCGATTTAATTGACGACAAAATACAAACGTAAACATTCAACAAACGGTACGTACGTACGTGTACTTGTGTACGGGCAGCGCGCTTGGGGGGGGGGGGGTCGGTTGATTTCGCCCGGCATGCCGGCCGGCCGCACAGCCATATGCAAATTAACAGCAACGTGGACACGAACTGGATGGAACCAGTTACTGCTTGAGTATAGCTCATGCGCGGTAGACCGCTTGCTATAAATTTATGAATGAGAAAATGTAAACAACCTTGGCTGAATGCCAGACCCTGTGTGTTTGGCTGGTGCAATCTCCACCACGTGGTCCAGATGCCCGCGTGTACGTACACAGAAACGTCCATTTTGTATGGGGGCGTCCCCTTTTGTTATAGTGTTACGATAATTCCAGCCCACTGAACGCGAAAATAATGATCGTTTATACTTCATTTTCCTTTTGTTGTAAATAAACTTTACGAATACTTGCACGTAGTTTGACAAAATAAATAATCCGAAGTAATTTAACAGGTCATGTAAAGGTCTTTTTTCCCTCCTTATTATGGTTTATTACATTGATTCTTTTTAAGTTAATTAATTTTAATGCATATAATTATTCTTCGAAGTATGTGTAGTATTTGGTTCGTAAATATAACGTTTGGAAACACGCAATTTAATAAAGACTCAAAATAAGAATCGAAATGCTAATTCTGGAAAGACTCGAGCGGAGGGCCCGTATGGATGATCATTTAGCTGCTCGTGTTTTGTTTTTGTTTTAGTGGGGTTTTCTTTTAAAAAATCCGACAGAGGCTGACGTAAGTACATATAAAACTGCGATCTTTGTGTATAGCATTCTTGAAATTGTTTTCCTCATTTTATGGCTGGTCCCAGTGTAGTTGTGCTCAAATAAGTCTCTGTTCTAACCAACCACAACTGTCTCTCGTGTTCGAGATATCGCCCTTTCAAGCATGCCATACATCGAGTACCAGCAAGTGCAGGTGAGGTGATTCAATTACGCTGTCGAGGTCACCTATGGGTCAACCCAGGCTTATCGAGGAAGTTGTGTCTAGCTCGATAACCAAACAGAGGAGAGAGTCTGCACATGGAGTGGGTGCTTTGTTTGTATATGGTCTTTACGTACGTACCAACAAAATAATAATTGTAATCCTTACGCTTAAAAGTAATGTCCTTACTCTTTTTCCACGACGTTTTTTAAACTTGTGCGCCCGGGATGCAGTAAGCGCTGTCCGATGGTTTATTAGGGATACCGAATGGTGGCGCTATTTACATTTTTAGGCGATGAGATTCCTAAACTTCCATTGACCTGTTGTAAAAACTTTTGACTTCACAGTAAAAAAGGCTTACCATGAGGAGTCTCTCAGTTTTTGTGAAAATTTTGAAAATGTAGTTTGAATCTTAATCTGTCAAGTTAATTTTTGGCAGTTCAGTTGTTGAGAATTGTTTACTAATTACCCACGTCCCACCAACAAAGTAAACTCCGCTGGAAATGGGTATTTTCCCCCCAGACTGGTGTCGTAGGGAAATCTGTAGACTGGTCCCCTGTCTTTATCAGCAAGGATAAAGACAGGTACTGGTCTTAAGGCCCAATGGTTTCATTGGATACGGAACATAGCGTTGTTTTGTTCTGCGAGTGTCCGTGTGAAATGAATGCTAGGTCAAACGTACGTTTGGCAACATCCGGTCTGGCTGGTATCTGGAGTTATTCACGAGCCTCGAAGTGTGACGTCAGATGTTCGGGCTAGGAAATCTGTCCCCCCCCCCCCCATTATGGGAAATTAACACTGCAGGAGGTTGATTCAAAAGAGGGCACTCTCAGCAGTTTGTACACAGTTTGCCGTATGGGTGAACAGAATCTCGTGGGGGGGGGGGGGGACAGAATCTCCTGCCACACCAGCTTGCTGCTATTTGTCATAAAGCATCCCTCCACTTGCCAAGCCAAATAGGCGCCTTAAGCCAACATTTTATAATGCCTCCTCTAAAGTTGAAACACAGAACCCCCAAGGTTGTGATAACTGATCATAATTACACAATAGAATCTATTAAGTGCATGACCCACAGAAAATGTTTATTAAACAAAAGTTGTGGGTTTACATTTCATAGTTTTCTGCACCAATTTTTGCAAACTTAGTGTGCTGCACCCTATGTATAGGTTTGCCTCTAAAAAAGCAAAAGTGCATACCTAGGCATGCCAAGTATAAACAACTGGTGCACTTCAATCAAGGTACAGATGTCCCTTAGTTGAACCCCTCCCATACCTAGTAATAAGACCGGGACTTTGTGGAAAATAGTATGAGCCTCCTTTGTTGGTCAGCAATTATAAATACTATCAGACAAGGATGGGGTTAAAGATAATTAACCATATTTTTGACACATGGGCTCACAATTACAGTTTTATCTTATCTTTGATCGACTGCTTATGTTGTTTTCTTGTATCAATGGCCGAATAAATGTTAATGAAAAACCCAGTTTGTTTATTTTGTTTCGCATCACGTAAATTTGGTCAACACACAGTAAAAAATTATGCAAAATTGCTTCATGATGGTCTATGATTACATAAACATGCTTGACTAGCTGTCAAGGGGGGGGGGGGGGTTAAACATAACACATGGATTATAAATAACAAAGAACGAAACAATTCCTTGAGGTATTCACTGTATCAGAATATTTATTTATAATTCACACTCGATGCATCTGACATGGAAATGAAGTTGGATGAAACGAACTTAGAAGGCTAAGCAACATGTCCTGTAGATAACTGACAAAATGTATCACCATCAAAATTATGACAAAAATGTAAACAAAATGAGTACATGTACAAGTATGTTGCGGCCATAATTCTAGACTGAGTGGTGTAAGAGTGCATTATTGGACACTATGTTTTGAAACGAGACACTCGGTCGATTACCGACTACAATTTATCAACAATTAAACAGTAACGTAAGTGTATAGGCATTGCTAGGAATCTGAATGAGAGAGGGTGGGCAAGGAGTTCATCAGAACGGGTAACACCTCGCGTGAATAAACCTTGCAGCAAAGTCCCAAACATATAGGAACATTTTGGGGAACCTTGGGTTCCCATAGGATTGCTTTAGTGTGAAGGGTATAACATCACAATGCACCCGCATATTCAAATAGTAGCAAGACTTGGCAAAGTCTTTAGTGTTTATCAATCTCAGGCCATGTCCGAATTAATGGTTTCAGCAGTGCCTTCATTCATCTGCAATGCCAAAAAGTCACCTTCTTCAATTCAACTGCAGCCTCACTTCCATGTAGGGGTGAACTTGTCAAAGTGCTGATACAATGCATAGATGTTTATTAGAATTTAAAAAATATTAAACAAGGTACAAACTGAAATTCTGGTTCTTAAATATCTACATGTACATGATTGAAAATTAAATGGAACATGTAAAAGATGTTTGAAGGAGATAATACACCACAGAAAAACTTCCTTCGGAATGAAATTACCTCTGGAAAAACACAAACTAAATTCAGTGGCCTTTTTTAACCTCTACCCTCCTTCAACTCTAACCGAAAATGGTTTCAAGATATGACCACTGGTTTTGCCTGAATTTGCAGACAGAGTGAACTTAACTGAAGGTTTTTTTTCAGCATGTGGCACTGCTCACTGTATTTAGGTTGCAGTTTTTAAATACACAGCTGGCTCTCTTTTTATGGGTCTTAACCTTACACCCAAACACAAACTGAGAACACCAGACTAGTGGCTAGGAATACCACTCAAAAGGTTCAAAGACGACGGGCAAACCAAAGTAAAACTGCTTTTGAATTTACCTTCTTCCACAAAGGCTGTGGCTACAGGTCTAGAAGCCAGGTTAAAGCCAAAGCCAGACAATCCAGTTACAGCAAATTCCCTGTTTTCCTCTAAACACAGCCAAAATACCCCCTTTGAATTGCCTTAGGCTCATGTCATTGTTTCAAGACATGCTCCCATCAAAGAGCACAAACTCTTCTCAGAGCAATCAATTCCCAATACCTTCAAGCAAACTTTTGACAGAGCTGTCAAAGTCCCTCCCATCAGGAAGGTATGGCTGTCCTTTAAAAACCCAAACGGGAATTGATACTGCTCTTTACAATTGTGCACCTCGCTAAGCTACATTTAAAAATATATACAAACCAATGTTTTACTTCTGTTTTCCTTTTATAAAAAATTGGTACTTGTCCATTCAGCTGTCAGACTAGCATCTTAACAAGACTTGGAAGTTAACATAAGGAGTTCCAAGCATACACCAACTGGCATCCACATCGGTTCCAAGTCTGGAGATCTCTTTGATTCATGGACGGGGGTTCGCCTCCCACTTGTCCAGTTTCTGTTTACCACAAGTTGTTTGCTGTACACTGTGATGAAGGCTTGCGCGGGTGTTAACGCTCTCTCTCTCAAAAAAAACCCCTCCCACATCACAAATTTAACGATGATTGTAAACTGTGGTTTTTGAGCTGGTACTTGTTCATAGTCCATTTTGACAGGGAGATGATGCTTGGACGCAAGACAGTTTGAGAGAGGTTGCTAATTTCTTGGAGGCGGTCTCATGCCTGGCGGTGGAGGTCCTGAATCAGGAAATAAGCAGAAATGTTACATATTTCTAATAACAGTCTGAAGTTATTTTCACTATAAATCACAAAGTATCACAAAATACTTGTAGTGTGAAGTTCACAAGCAGCCTTTCCACATAAAACTGATCTTCTCCCAGCACCAAAATGTCTCACCCCCCCCCCATAAATCCCTAAATCTTTATCTTAATAATTTGGAAGGCTTGGTCTTTTGTAAAGGTCTGGAACCTTACTTTAATCTCCCACCTCTCAGCTTATACTATTAACATTACACTGTCCTTAACCAAACTTCCTAATCCTAAATCCTAAACTTTCAACACTTCCTAACTCACTCACAAGTCAGTTTGATTTACTTTGGAGCATAGCTCTACATAGTCAATAGGCCAACCGGAAACACTTTAGTGCGGGGCTTGAATTTGACACTGGACTTCCCATTCATAATACCTTAACTTCCCATTCCTGGTAACTTACCTCTCATTCCCATTGGCGGTCTCATTCCCATTCCTGGTGGTGGCATGCCTCTTCCCATGAGTGGAGGCATTCCTGGTCTCATTCCCGGCGGCATCATGCCTGGTGGCATTCCTCTACCTGTACACAAAATAAGTTCAAATCATGAATCATATATGATATAATGGGGGAAACTTTGCTGTCCCTCTTCTAGAAAATTCTGACTGAGGGAAACTTCAGTGTGTTTTTTTAGTGGCGAATTTCAATTTGAATTTAAACGTAACTGCTTTAACAATCTTCACTTCACAGGATAAAGGTATTCAGCGTTGACAAATAACTGATTGCACGAATTACGTTCGGGGATCATGATAACTGGCAATTTGTCTCAGAATCAGTGTGATTAAAATGGAAGTGTATCACAGGCTGGCAAATATCGTTAGCCTTACTGCTGTCTGACCATTCACTATCATCCACTTTGGTTTTGAATGACAGATTAGCTATGCCAGCCTGCAAAGCGACATCATGTGGTAAATCCATCTACGCAGTTCACACACACCCATACAGTTAGTTCTGCGCACAGTTTTTACCAATTGCCACCATTCACAACCCTGGCATTTGATTGGTACGAAATAGTTGGTCAACTCGCTGAAAAAAATGTTACCCAGAGTTGTAGGGTTAAACACGTTATCGTTTTGTTCGAAAAAGTTTATTCGGTCTCTAGCTCAAGAGACTGGTGTTTTTTTTTAACAGCTTTATAGATGTGTTGTATCCTGTACTATTAAGCATGGTTATAGTTAGTCTTTGATTAAGCCTCTTACCCATTGGAGGTCTCACTGGCATCCCTCTGCCTGGAGGGCCGCTAAATTGTGGTGGACCACCTGAAAGAATAGAGAAAGAACAAATGGACAATAAATCTTAGTTCAAACTACTTCCAATAACTTTGAAACCCGACACTGGTGTGGGCGATTTCAATCTCAAAAAAGAAATTATAAACGAAGAAAAAGTCTTCAAAACGCTGAATGAGACAATTCCATTCAGAGAAATCACCCAGTTCCCCTTAATGATTAACTTCAGAAATTGAATCAGAAATTGAATTAAAATTTACCTATCCACATATACATGCATTGCTTTACACAGCTGTTGATTATTTCTAGAAATCTAAAGTTAAATTCTTTACATCAAGAATTCAAGGAAAAAACAAACCCCCAACATTAATCTCTACCGCAATTTTGAGGGGTCATTTTGGCAAAAATGAGTGATATAGGACACCTCAGGTTCGAATGGTCCAAGTCAACTCTGTTTTTCCTTGTTAAAAACAAAACTGCAATCCTACCTATTCCGCCAGGTGCCATGATCTGTTGGGATGGTCCTCCGATGCCTCGTACTGGTCCAGCAAGTCCAGCCGGTGCTGCTGCAGCTGCTGCTGCGTGGGCCGGTACACCTCTGCCTGCTGCACGGCCCATACCTGGACCACTGCCAACACCTGGTAAGGGAACACGGGGTCCCTGTGGAATATCAAATTTAAATCAAATTTTAAAAAGTGTTTAACCATTTATAGAAATGACTGAAGGATTAATACCCTCTTACTCTGCACAACATTTGTCCAGCAAATTGCCAAACAGTTGTACCCAAAAGTTCAAGGGATACAATTTTTCGCTTGACTGCAGGCCCGAGGCCAGTGGTTTTAGTGCCAGGCCAGTAAACTTATGACCAAACAAGTCCGACAGTCTTGTGTTTTACAATTGAATAACAATACCTCACTGTGTAATATCTTGAACAGACACAAATTATGTTCAAATGCTGACCTTGAGTGTAGAAAATACCTTTTAATTCTGTTGAGTAATTAAAATACTTATTATCCAAAAGGTACGTTTTAAGATCAATCTTTTCTTACATGTCTTGTTGCATAATTGTTCAAATAACAACAGTTAAATGCATGTTAAACTGTATCAGAACTCAGGAAGTTTTTCTCTTATTTTGATTCTGGTCTTGTAAACAAAATTTCTGGTCCAGTAAAAATGTTGAGCTACAATGCCCAGCAGTCTCGTGGATTTTGCTCCCAAATTCGAGCCGAGAGAACTATCGCTGTACTGTGTAGATGCTTTCGCTACATGACATCATACCGCAGGATGGCTCGGTTAGTGCATTTATCATACAAATCTATTTTGGGAATATTGATTAGTCAGAAAATAAAGGGTTTATGCTAGGATAAAGATTTTGAATCTGGGATCTACGTGGAGCTTTAGCAAACAATTAGAGTATGATTTATCAAAATTAAAAAGAAAATTTTCAAAAGGTTTAGCTCCATTTTGGATAGTTCCCTTGGTGGATACCTAACCCTTCTCAAGAAACCAAAATAAAGAAAGGTTTCTTACATTTTACTCCTGGCTTCAAGGTTCCTTGAAGCCAGGAGTAAAATGTAAGACTACGTTATCTATTTAATTCATAGTATCTTCAACTGACTTCAGAAGCACCGAGGAGAAGCCTAATCATGCTGGGCACTAAGCCAGCTATAAAATTTACTATCCTCTGCCCATCTACACGTTTGGTGGTAGCCTCGCAGGTTACCATAATTATTGCTGTTGCAGGGCTCGAATTTCATCTTTCAAAGGGCAAGGCCAATTTCAATTTGCAAAAGGCACTTCCATTGAAAAATCTTCAAGTCTATGGGAAACGATTGAAGGGGCAACAAGGCCAAGACCAGGGGCAACAGAGGCCACGGCCTCCGCGGCCTCAATGTAATTCCAGGCCTGCTGTTGAATGCTGGGAAAATTTGAAACAAGTAATTGATCTTCACAAGGGTTTTTTTTGAAAAAGTGAAACGACTTACAGATGTAACTGGAGGACCTTCCACTGTCATGGCAACCAGATTTTCTCCCCGGAGGAGCACTAACCCTAATGCTCTCTTCTCCTCCCGCTCAGGCATCTTAGAACTCTTTGGTTTGATCTTCCTGAACTCCTCACAATCACCGAGCACCAGGTTCATGTGTTTATCAAAGGCAAGGAACGTACCGATGAAAGTGCGGCCATCTTGAAGGGATATCCGCATCCGGAAGTTGATGTGCTGTAACATCTTGGAGCTCTTGCCCACCGTCTGCAATAAAAAAACAAGATAATATAAATATTTACTAATTAAATGCACTCTGCCTGAAAATAGCCAACTGTTATTAGCCCTACTGTTTACAGTTTAGTGTACTGTTATTTGTTCGGTAGCATTAAAAAAAACCACTAAATTCTAAAGCATTGATTGGAAACAGCTGCATATCTGACGACCGATTTATTGACGGACTTATTAATAATTGTTCAAATTTCATTTAATTTGTTTTACTTTTTCTAATCCTTCATGACTTATGTCTATTGTGTATCACTCTTAAAAAATGAAGGTGAAATAAATATGAATGAAGCCAAGGTCATTGGAACTAACTTTGAATTGATTAACCAATTCCCAACTCCTTGTCTACTTCCCAACATTCACCATGATGATGTCACACTCACAGGACTTTGGCGCCCTCATGGTAGGTCAAAAGTAAGGATCGAGGTAGCTGTGATTATCTTACTTAGCTCTTTGTGTCCCTCTGTCTCTGGTCTATACGAGTCGACCGTCAGGCGGATTGATAGTTACAATGAATTATTTATAATAATATTGCAACAAACTTCAAAGAAGGTTCACTTATTTGCCAATCTGAGCTGAGCAAGCCACAATTATTAAACATTCAATTGCAACAAACTACTAACTAGGTTCACTTATTCGACAATCATGCCAATCTGAGCTGAGCAAGCCAAAAAGTAAGTAGTGCAATTCTGAGGCTAGGCCTAACGTTCTTTTTTATTTGTAACTCCTGACATTTTTAATTTTATATAAACGTGTTAAATCGTCTTCATCTATGATTAGAATAATTTCACTGCTAAATAAACAAGATCTTTGAATGAGCTTGATACAAGAAAGGCAGTCCCTTTATAATATTTGCTATTATTGTATTAATTCAACACCACTTTATTGACTACAAAATGAAATGTCAATTACATGAATGGGAAACGTTCAGACTTTATCAGCGTAAACCTCCATTACAACAAGTTAATCTCAACACATATTACAGGCATATTTCTACAGCTTATAAATCATACAGGGAGCATAAAGTTAACAAAATAAATTAAACGTAAGCTTTATGCTTTGTTAATGAACCAAATCAGACCTATCTTACCATTTTGAAGGTTTGGATGACGGTGGATTAGCAGGACAAAAAAATAGTCAAGCCAAGTCTCTGGCTCAGACACGAGACGCTATTTCAACTAGTGAAAATCGCTTGTAAAACGTTGCCGCAAGCACAAAGGTCAATTTAAGCCAATGAATGTCGAGGTTTCATTGCACCGTCGTTAAGATAGACCTTTCGTGATTGGCCAAACAATTAAAGATGGCTGCGCCCTTGTGTTAGTTAATTTTGCCGTGGACAGGCTCAAGGACCAAGGTAAAATGTAATGAATATTGTGGCAGATATCAAAACTGAAACTTATACAACACCAACAGTAGTTATTTACAATGGATCCAGATGACTATGGAGATTGGGATTATGATCACCCGGTAAGAAATTAGATAGATTAAACTAGTTATAACCCCAAACAGCAGACAACATGGACAAAGCAAACGAAAAACATTCTTTTCGTTGGCACATTGTAAACCGTAGAGGGCGTTGTTCTTTATTATTGAAGTTAAACAATAATAAATTTATAAAATAAAAAAGAGAAAATAAGTTATCAAGAATAACAAAACGTTAAAATAGTGTCTAGGATCAGTGAATGCTCATTTGCAGAAAGTGAACATGGTGAATGACCATGTCCCATGGTCATGGAAAATTGAACCAAAAACTTGAAATCCAAGAAAGAAAGTCTGTATTTTACTAATTTGAATTAATTCTATCTTTGCATTTCACTGAAATCATGTGACTGAGATTTTCAGTCACATGATATTCTTTTCCCTAAATCCTCCTAGGTAGACTAGCGCCTTTGGGTTTGCCATCATAACTAGTCCGAGTTACTGGACCCATGGAGGTAGCCCCACTTGTGTGGCTAAGGATACCCATTACCTGAATGCTTGGCCATACGTCCGGACCTAGCCCAGGTTGGACTCCTCCGTTGCATACAACGCGACGGAGTCCAGGGTATAAGCCTACCGTAGCAATGCGAAAAATTTTATACCAACATTTTAAAATATTTTTACCTTATTGGTGAAGCTGAAGCTTTACTCACATATTCCTGGTGCCCTGAACTATAATCAGCCTGATGGGCTTAGAATCGTTGATTTTATCCTTGGATGACATTATTTGCGAAAATAAAATGGAAATTGACGTCTCCTCTGTAACATTCTGTTCAGACTCCGTTTATGAATACTCACACGCAAGCGCGCCCATAGCAAGTTCGTCACACAAAGTCTTGCACCTAGACTACATTCGTTCGCGCTACAAGGTGCGTTGACCCTGAAGTCGATGGAACCGCTATGCATTTCGCACATGCGCACATGTGCTTACTCGTCAATCGGTACACGATGTTTAAAACGTTAGCGTGGATGTGCGATTTATTTTCTGGAATAATATCATCCATGAATATATTTGTTATTTTTTGATGCATCAAAAGTGTAGTTATGGCCATGAAGAATATAACAAGAGAATTTCAGCTTCTTAAATCAGGTAAAAATATAAAAAAACATTAGTCAAAAATTGGTTCGCATTGTAGAGAAGCTTTATACCCAGGACGTCAGTGCAGTGGCACTGACGTCCTACCAGGGCTAGTCCGGACCCATTTTTTCTTAAGCTCACCGTTAAAAAATTCAAGGCGCATTCCCTACGGGCAGTTCGGTGGTTTAAACCAGCTCAATCATTGTGTTCACTCACCTCTTAGCTTGACCTGGGTGTTTTGGATGTTTAAATAAATAAAGTTTTAAAAAGATTTTACAGAAATAATTTATCTATTTCCTCTGATTTACTTCGCTTGATGTTTACTGATCGCAGCCATTTTGGATTGATCCCAATCATGCCAATCAAATCACGACGTCACCAGCCGGCCGGCAATGGTTGCTTTATGTATCCGCTCCGCCCACAGCCCGGCCGGCCGGTGACGTTGTGAATTGAATTGCAGGTTCATCAAGATGATGCAGAGGAGGAAGAGCTTGAAGAGATCCTTATATAAGGAAGATGTGACCAATTGACCACTCATTGTTGAATATTGTTGATAGTCGATTATTGATTATCTTGTGATATTGATTAGGATGTTGATCAAGACGATGGGGAGGAGGAAGAGCTTGAGGAGGTGCCAGATCCCTACAAGGAAGATGATACTAAAGACGATGAAGTTATTCAGAGGGAATGCCTCAAAGCATTTGCCAGCACAGATTACATCATGGAGTCTGGCGTATTCAAGGACTTGAAAAGGTATTATTTACTCAGGGTTTGAAATTAACACTGGACCACAAGCCCAAGGCCTGTGACTTTAGCGTCAGGCCAGTCAACTCACAATGGGACAAGCCCAGTCAGTGGTCTTGTGTTTTTCAATTGAATAAATTACCCCATTGTGTAATATCTCTGTAAAATAAATGTTGACTGTGATTGTGATAACTATCTTTCAATTCTTCTTCAAGAGTACACTTACACACAAACACAAATGAAATAGATCTTGTCTGAGTGCAACTCATTTTAATTCTGGGCTTGTAAAATAAATTACAGTACAAATTTCGAGTTACAAGCCCCGCAGTCTTGTGGATTTTTCCCAATTGAAGTTCTGTTTGTGTTTTGTTGTTGTTGTATGGCGTGTTATGGCAGAGCAGTCTAGAGCACCAGACTCAAGTGCTGGGCCCAATTTCATAGAGCTGCTTAAGCAGCAAATATTGCTTAACAATTTTCTGCTAAGCAGAAATAAGCAGGATACCAGTCATATATTGTACTTGTGGTATGCCAGATTGGCTGGTAACCTTATTCTGGAAGGCATAATTCTTTTTGTGCTTAGCTACTTTTTGTGCTTAAGCAGCTCTATGAAATTGGGCCCTAGTGGCTAAGTCATTGGGGTGCTGATTTGGTATACATTTTTAATTGCTTTATTTTGATGAGCTTAATATTAATCCTTCTCTGTCCTTTTTTCAGATATTTTCAAGCAGGAGGGACACCTGAGCAGGTTGTACTACTGCTGTCCGAAAATTATACTGCTGTTGCACAGACTGTCAACCTTTTCGCCGAATGGCTTATATTTACAGGTATTGTAGTCTAGGTGTCAGATAAAAAGTAGACCCTTCCTGAAATTAATTATACTAGAGGGGAGATTTAAGTGTATTCGATGTGCTATGATGGAGCATCAGAAGTAGATATTTAAAGAATGCTTAGCTCAATAGTAATTAGAGACCAATGACTTAATTTCAAGTCTGTGATTTTTCTTCCTCACAGCTGATATTTATTTTGTGTTTTCTAGGTGTAAATCCCACTGAGGTACAGCAGAGGGTTGAAGACCATCTCAAGGCCATCCTCATCAAGCATTTTGACCCCAAGAAAGCCGATTCCATCTTCAGCGACGAAGGAGGGGTATGTTGTTCCAGGAAGCCTCTGAAAACAAAGCACAATGGAGAAACAATGCAGAGCTAGCTTTGTAGTAACACATGGAAATGTTTCCTTAGAATTCAGTTGGCCTTGAAAATCTATGGCTTAACAATTCCACTTTTTTGCCAGTGCACTCTGATCATCTTCAGGAAGCAGAAACACTGTTTTAAAAAAAAGAAGTGAAGATTTTTATCTTCATTAACCCTGGCAGTGTCTCAGGCCGAATAAATCCGCTCAACTTTTATACTGCGAATTGGCAGGGCCATTGGCAGGGCCGATTAGATTGACCCTTATTTATAACACATTTGTACTGGTCGTAACACACCCTGTGACCTTAAAACAACCTTTGTGAAAGTTGTGACCTAAATCAACTTTTGGGGAGTCAGCTTTGAACTTGTGTATGCCTTGACTGCAATCATTGTTCCTAGAATTTGTATTTGCATAGATACAAAAATAAAACAAGTAATTTCCAGCTTAAAATGCATCTGTTGAGTGTGCTATCAACGTATTTTGCCAAGATGTTGCAATAACTTCTCCTGTTATTTCTGAGCAGACCCCGGCTTGGTTGGAGATCATGATTCAGCATCGGACATGGAGGTCTTTATTCTACAAGCTAGCCGAGGCACATCCAGACTGTCTTATGCTCAACTTCACAATCAAGGTGAGCTCGGCGTAAGAGAGTGGGGCGTTGCTGATGTACATCATTCTTGCTTTGAAATGCAAAAGGAATAAGTCAACATATTGTCATTCAAGTCCTCAGGTCTTCAACTAATAATTTCAGTTTCCATTTCCTTCACATTGTGTTTTGAGAAAACGGAGTACTGCAATGATGTTTTGGTAGTTATATGCGCGGGTAGATGTTCGTGGATGTTTTTTATTGGGTCTGTTCAGCCATGAGATATGCTTGCAGTACACAATTATAACATGGTTTGAGGATGGACAGATGATATTAGCTCCCCTCTCAGTACTGGAAGTTGACAAACTAGTTCCTGAGGCAAAGTCAAGTGAGGTAGTTTCTCAACTTCCAATACCGAGTTGAGACAATATCGACAGGAACCCGCTATACATTTTACGTGTGCTACCATCTTTACATTAGTATGTAGCGAGCGATATACTGCACCTGCCTGCAAGCAACAGTTCTACAATTGCTTTGTAAAGTGCATGCGTAGTAGACTGTTACACATGCGACAGGTGTACTACGCATTTATATTTACTCTTCGCGTGAATACTGGCGAATGGGCCAGTGAGAATTTAGTTCTCGATCATGAATATGCATAAGGTAGAGTAATAAAGACTAGTCAACTCATCAAGTCATCGTGATTGTGTGAATAAACAAACAAATGGATGACTCAACTTGTTTAACATTTAGGGGGCTTTCCAAGTTTGATCATGTTGGAGCTAATTTTATTCAAGCTTTTCCAAACAAGCTCTGAAAACATCATCAGGAGCCTTTGATTGTTCCCCGTAAATAGACACGTCAAAACCCTTCCTTTCTGTTGTCATCCTTTGCCAGTTAATATCTGATGCTGGGTACCAGGGAGAGATTGGTAACGTGTCCACTGCTTGCCATGAGATTGAAGTCTTCACCAAGGTGCTGCAGACGACGATCAACAAACTGCTGGAAGGAGGTGAAGATGCAGTCATCAAACACCTTCCAGAATTCAGCGTACGTAATTGAACCTCTCACTAACATCATATCTCCTTCTACCCTAAAAACTAAATATTATGAATTAAAACTGGTGTTTTTGATCTGCAGAAGATGGTTTGTCATGGTGAACACACCTACCTGTATGCACAGATGCTGATGCACCTGTTGGCCAAAGACAAAGATGGCGGATCTATCATCCGAAGATTGTATCAAGAAGTACAGAATGCTGGCAAGAACAAGTAAGAAAAGGTCTTGGATTTTAGCTGGACCAGATATAAGTTTACAAGACCTAATGTGTATATACATATTTATATTTAAGGAGGCGGTGTAAAATTGAAAAGTGCACATGTGTAAATTTGTTTAAAGTATGTGTTTGGAAAACACTAGACTGCAGGGCTTAGTTTGGGGGTTACTGGCCCAATGCTGACATGACTCGGTTGCGGCCATTGGTCCCATAGATTCTACAAGCCCTGATGTGGTAACTCAACACTCAAACTGTTGAACTCTGATAATAATGGTATCCTCCAAGCTTTCCTTCCTTTTCAAATGATATGAAACTACATCATATAGACCCCTTGTGTATGCCATTGTAGCTGAGGTCAGACAATGAGGCACTTTCTTCAGACCTCAATGAGGGCGCAGCATTTGCTTGTGACATCCTATGTACAGAGAAACACAGATACGAGCCATGCCCGAATTGGCAGAAACGGCTACGGCTTGATCACCACATTATCATGCACTGAAGTATAGGACATCCTTAACAATGACAGTCGAGCCATAGCTGTAGCCACAAAATTCGGACACGGCTAGGTAATGCTGCAGCCAGCCCTAATGTATTCAATCAGTGCGATCAATAGAATCACAAGGTGGCAGCAGACATATCAGGTCAATAGACCTTTCTATTGCAACATAACAGCCCGTGTTTTTGCCAACCGAGGTTGGAAAACTATGGAAAGCCATAAATGCAAAGCAAAAACAGATATCCACAGTTTGTAACAGTGCTACACAAATATTAAAAATGGTGTTGAATTTGTTTGAAACAAAGCAACCGATCGTGGGAGGTATTTTGTTTAATTGAAAGTTGGCAGAAAATTTTGAATTTGTTCACAACATCTGTTCACACTATTGAATCTTTGGTAACATTCGGCCGTCCATGCCAACCAGCGCGGTTTGTTCATCAACAATGGAAAAGTCTATATCCATTGTCTGTGTAGTTCTGAGCATGCTCACATTTCCGGGAGCAAAGGATTCACCTGGTAAGTCTGCTGCCCCCTAGTGTCCCCAAAAGTGTCCCAATATATGAGAGTTGATAGTGTGTTTTTTTAAACTGCTAACTGGTATCATTGGTTTTGCATCATGTTGTAGGGGTGAAGGTGTAACCCAGATCAGCCTTGCACTGAGTAGTGCCGCAGCGTACCCCAAGGCGTGTCAAGCATTGCTCTCAATGATAAGCAGAGGGGCTCTAAATACAGCAGACATTACTGTGGTAAGAAAGGACGACGTTTGACATCGTTTTATGGGGCCAAGTGTATTTAAATGAATGCAGAAGTAGGTTTATGTACTGTAAAATTGTCCACCTTCACAACAAATGTCTTGCATGTGATTTACCCAGCAGTGAAATGACACCCTTGTTTTCTTACAGCTGTACAAGTTCTACAGTTCCCCAGACCCACCCCCAGTGGAGTTGATAAGAATCCCACAGTTGCTGGATCTGTTCCTGAAGACATTGTTCAAACCAGGAGCTGTGGTCAACTCGGAGCACAGACACAAGTACACCTACCTCTTGGCTTACTCCGCCAGTGTCCACGAAATATACAAAAAGGTAACGCCAGGCAAAAGGGACATTTTTTTTTTGCAATTTTTTTCCGAAGAAAGTTGGTTATTATTTGACCTTTCCAAAGACTTTTATGAAATGCAGTCCTTCTGATTTGAGGCGTGCGATCGCACCCGCACGCCATCGCACGCCTAAAAGCTTCCTCAGGCGTGCGAAAAATCACACGCCTGATCCCTCCATAACGCACGCCTTGGCAAACATTTACAGCGTCATCATACTTCATAATTTGTAAATTAAAATAACGTTGTAAAATTAATTGTTTATTATTTTCAAAATCCTTCAAAATTCTGGCGATAAAGTCCCTAGTCTTGATATTTACTAGCCGCGATCGTTCATTTCAGTAAACGAACGTTAAAACACGCATGCACATTGTTAGTCTGGCTCTCTCCTCCATGTTCCATACCACAATACGTAGGCGAGTAGGGAAACACACAACTCGATTTTCCAGGGGTTAGAAGACGTGCGGTGGAGTCTAATCACGACCTCCTTCCGGTGATATATTATACAAAATGTTAACCTCGTACTCATAAACACATCGCTCTCGCCGCACAATTTTCCCTAATGTGGGCCGATCGTTCGACCGATCGTTCAATGGAAAATGTATTGCAAAAGAAGCTTTAAATAAGCGATCCTTTATTTACGAATCCATTAAAAATGATTGTTGATGAAAAAAGTATTATTTTGTAGGTAAAATAGACCCCCATGGTATTATTAAGGGCAGAAATTAGGGGATAAGATCATTCAAAAACGCAAGTTTGTGAATTTCACTTCCATTTTTTTTTTTTTTTTATTTTTTTTTATTTTTTTTTTTTAGCTTCGACAATTGTATGCACTTTTTAGTGTTTAGATAAATAAGTGTATGGGAGATTTTGTTGATAAAGTGTCCAGTGTACAACCAATTGTACCTTCACAAGATCCCTTGCCATGTCGTTTTAAGTACATCACTACCCGCTGTTTAGTTTTAAGAAAACCGACTTTAAATTGACCAGCCAGTACCACAAAAATCACACGCCTAGAAGAATCCAGGTGTGCTTTTTTCACACACCTGGAATTTTCAAATCAGAAGGACTGGAAATGATATGGGAATATTAAATTCAGCACAGGTATGGCAGACATAACTGGAGAGAATCTAGAAACATACTTGTGCATGTTACAGTTATGCATAATTATTGAAAATGTAAAAATTTTATTGCATTGCATTGTTACCAAAAATGTAACCGTTTTATTGCATTTGTATTGAAAATGTAACAATGTTATTGCATTATTGTTGAATATGAAACAATTTTATTGCATTGTTACTGAAAATGTCACACTTTTATTGCATTTTGATTGAAAATGTCATCCATTTATTGCATTTTTATTGAAAATGTAACTAATTCATTGCACTATTACTGAATATGTAACAATTTGATTGCATTGCTACTGAAAATGTCACACTTTTATTGCATTTTGATTGAAAATGTCATCCATTTATTGCTTTTTTATTGAAAATGTAACCATTTTATTGCATTATTATTGAATATGTAACAATTTGATTGCATTGTTACTGAAAATGTAACCCTTTTATTGCATTATTATTGAAAATGTAACAATTTTATTGCATTATTATTGAAAATGTAACCATTTTATTGCATTATTATTGAAAATGTAACCATTTTATTGCAGTATTATTGAAAATGTAACCATTTTATTGCATTATTATTGAAAATGTAACCATTTTATTGCATTATTATTGAAAATGTAACCATTTTATTGCATTATTATTGAACATGTAATCACTTTGTTGCATTATTGCAAATGTAACCATTTTGTTGCATTTTTATTGAAATGCAACCGTTTTATTGCTTTACTATTGAATACGTAACAATTTTATTGCATTATTGAAAATGTAATCATTTTTTGGCATCATTATTATTGAAATGTAACCATTCTATTATTGCATTACTTTTAAAAATATAATCATTTTCTTGATTTGTATTGAATATGTAACAATTTTATTGCATTTTGACTGAAAATGTAACCATTTTATTGCATTATTATTGAAAATCTAACAACTTTATTGCTTTATGACCTGCTCCTGAGATGTTCAGAAAAAAAATTCAGCGTCCTGCCCTGCACCGGACAATTCATGACCCTTGACCTGAGGTGTACACTTAAATTGTCAACGGAGGACAGCATGATGTTTCAGTCTCAGACTGATTGCACTCACTGGATGGTCAATTTATTCATCATCAATAAATTAACAATGTTGCATTCCTTGGATTGATTTACTTTACAATTTGAATTAGGATCATTCCATTTATTTCGAGGGAGGGATTAATAAGTTGTTTATTTAGCAGTTCACATGGTGACATATTTTATTGATAGTTATAGATATGTCTACTAGCATTTATCAAGCTAGGCCAAACCCACAGATTTAGGGTACCCTGCATTTGTTTTATATATTTTTCTTCAGTCTCATTCAAATATGTTATTTATTTTCTTTTTGATTTGAGATGATGTCTGGAGAGTCTCCAGATTTAGGGTTCCATAGGTATTTTCTGTTCCTTGAGCACACAACTAAACTGATTATTGTTTTGGTCCTGATTAGGAAAAGCGGAGCTCCTTGAATAAGGATGAGTTGAAGTCAACGTCTCAAGCCATTGAGAAAGCCCACAGCATCTGCAGTAATGACCAGAAAGTGGGCTCAGAACTGACCGCTGAACTCACTGCATTCTACCAATGTGTTAGGTAATGTTCAATAATAGACCGATCCATCGAAAAACCCCTCACCAATAACGTGTTGACCAACCACTACCCAGATGCACTCAAAACTGACCACCAGCATTTTCTCATGGTCAGGTTGACATGACATGACTAGAGTTGTTGGCACCTCAGTACGCATGCATGCGCTACATACGTCACCAACCAACCACTGGTCCTTGATCGAACTTGTTCCAGTATGTCTGCTGTGACCAAGAGTCTCGGCGTCTGCCATTTGATTTTTTCCTCTCGAAGGTGACCCTCAAAAGTCTCACCTGGTTAAAGAGGGACTCCAAGGTCAAACTCAGTTTTTTTGAGACACTCATTTTTCAATCTAGTCCTGAGGACTGTCAGGAAAATAATTAAAGTCTCTAATCTCACATTTAAAATGGTGTAAAATACCATTTTTCGATACTCTTTCATAGTGAAATTTGAAACGTGATGTCATCGAATGTCAAAAACAAATGGGTCTGTAGAATACAAAGAGGATTTTGTTTGTGTCAAGTCAAAAGGTCAAATCCATTGCTGTTTTGATTGAATGTCATCCAAATTCTAGGATGAACTAACAATTCTCCTTACCAGACCCTACAGATCATATGTATTCAAAATGTGGCGTCATCAAAGGTTTCTGGATTTTGACAAAAGTTGTACTTGAAGGATATCAAACACAGTGGCAATTTATACCGTTTTAACGTAAGGTTAGAGACTTCCAAGTTTTCCCCCTATGTTCATAAAGACTCTAACAACTGGAAAATGAGTGGGTCCCGAAAATTTCGTTGGAGCTCCTCTCTAAATAAATATCTCCCCATTGGGATATTTAGCTGTTAACTCAGTTTTCTATTCATAATGGTTGACAGACATCCGGTGGTTGCTCTGGGTGTCTTATACTGGGTAGACAAGACAGTCACAGATCCTGCGTATTTCCAGCGCATCACAGACCACACCCCGCTGCATCTGATTGTATTGGATGAGGTGAGTAATGGACAGTCAGTCCATTGAAAACAAGTCTATTGACCAAATGAATTCATGAACTATTGTTATGCAAATTATCTTGTAACTCTGGGAAAGGGGATGTTGGGTTTTTGTAATGGTATGCGCATATATTATCAATGCGCACAAGGTTTAGCTTCCCACTAAAAACACATTTGCCATTAAATGATACAAAATTGATAATGACAACTGAACTGAATCTCGGTGTTTGCTTGTTATAACCTTGATGCCACTGTACCAATAAACCATTATCATGCTGCTGCCATATGTAGTCTTGCTCCCAATGTGAAACAGCATTACTGAAAACTGATTTTCATTCTACTGGAAAGGTACCAGACTATCATGCCCTTCCAGCCTCGGTTTGGTTGCATTGATTTGAGTGGTATGAAAAACAAGATGGCGGCTCCATGGTAAAGGTCTAGTGTCCTAGCAATTGCATCTGAAATACCTGACAAACATATCCACTTTAAATGCTTTTTTGTTTTAAAAAAACTTTTAAAAAAACACACACACACAAAACAATGTGACCACTTTATTTTGAGTTTTTGATAGGTTGGTTCTATGGTTCTATTGAAAGCCTAAATGATGGAAATTAACTTATTCTTTCAAACAAAACTTTCCTAAAAGTTGTAGCGGTTTGAACAAAAAAGTAGTTGGTGATGGTTGTACGTTTCAGATCTAGCAGTCAAATGAACTCATCTTTTCAAAAGACAGTGTCGTCCAAAGTTTAGATTAAATGGGTTGATTTGTGTGTGACTTTGCCCACAGGTAGTGAACTGTCATCCACTCATCCATGGGAAGGTCCTGGATCTACTGAAGCGATTATTTGAAGATCCCTATCCACAACTTGATGTACTCGTCCAGGTAAACTGTGTTTTGGTCAATTGTGGGTTGGAATAGGCAATCCCTTTACCTTCAACCCCTCCCCACTCCTACTCCTGAAATCCAACTTCGAACACAAGTTTCCTGTTGTGTGAGAATGTGTGTGTCGTGCTTGAGTGGTCAAACAATGTGGGCTCCACTGGTTGTTTATGTCAAAAGAACTTGGGGCTGAAAGGATTGAAGAAAGCAAAAATGTGTGAAATGGTTTTAATAGTCCTCATATAGGAGACTTTGTACACACATTTTGTAACTAGATAAGAAATTATGTATCGTGTTGCTGTGAGAAGGTCTATTCAAATGAGGGTGTTTGCACTCAATTAGCTTTGCTTTTTTGTTAACCCCCTCCACATCTTTGCCGATATTCTGTTTTAAGCAGGCCATTGGTCTTGTCCTACTTACTTTCAATTGTATTTTAATTGATTTGTATGTTGGTACCGTTGTACATTGATATGGAAATTAAGTGATTGATTGATGAGAGTAAAGTTGTCATAGGATCTAGGTTACAGAGCTTGTGCACAAACTCTTTCATCTAATATTCCACAAGAAACGAATTTGGACGGTCAGGTTGGTGTGGTGGTATCTTTCTTCGCCTTCCACCTCTAGGACCCTGGTTCCCGAATCACGCTGGGGGCACTACGTGGATTGGGTTTTCAGTCCCTACCTGAGTGCGTGGGTTTTCCCTGGAATATTGCTCTTAAACCTAAATCTGAAACTTCCTTCATTGTCTTCTCTCCATTGGGTTCTTGGCTAGTATAGTGATTAAGTTCGCTTTTCTGAGAGTCCTTGGCTTCACAAATGAAAATTGTATTGTTACGTTAAAATGTATGTTTAAAGGATACGTGAAAATTCACCAAACTCAATGCCGATGCTGATGATTTCGTTGTTATTTTATGTCAATGTACACAGATGGAGTTGAAAAAGACCATCTTAGATCGAATGGTTCATTTACTCAGCAAAGGATTTGTGGTTCCTGTCGTCCAGTACATTGCCAAATGTGTAGACCAACTAGATACAGACATGTCTCTCATCCGCCATTTTGTTACAGAGGTAAGACTCGACCATGGCACTCAAGGTGACATCAGCAAATGTATACTATTACAATAAATTTTAAAGGATTTTATTAATTTGGGTCATTTTGAAGATCTGCATCTATCTTGACGCCAGCCGTTTCAAGACATTGTGGTACTTATGATGTGTTTTCTTTTTTTTCTGCACATTTTGTTGTTAGGTTTTGGACATGATTGCACCGCCCTACACATCAGAGTTTGTTCATCTCTTTTCACCCATCATAGAGAATCAGGACATCACTGGGACGTTGAGGAACGAAGAGGGCAAAGATCCCGTCTCAAATTTTATTGGTGAGAAAGATGAAGGAATGGTTAGGGGATTGAAATTGAGGGTGGGGGGGGGTGCGTGGGGAGGGCGGTCATTGCTGTCTATAAAGATTTTTCTTTTAGGTGTAGCTTTTTTAGAGTGAATTCAAGATTCATGCAAATAAAAAAAGTTTAATTTCATGATTTTCATTTTAAACTTTTGAGGGCATGTTACAAAAGTTAGTGTACAGCCTCCATTATTTATAGAGGAATAGAACTTACAGACATTGCAAATAACCAAAAGGCTTAGGAAAATCAGTTGAGAGTGGATGGTATGATTTATGTAATCCTAAGTAGCACATAAACTTGCCGATTTCTAACAATAATTTAAGAACTTATACATAATTGTATTGCCTTTTTCTGTCCACAGTTCACTGCAAGACAAACTTCATCATGATGACTTGATGTGGACACAAGAGGGCAGCAGATTGCCTGAGTGGTGGTAGATTCTGGTTCAGTTGTTGATGACTTCAGAACCAGAAGACTGTTTGGGATTGAGGACTGTCTGTCTCAGCTGTACACGCCCTCTATGTCAACTTTGGACCAAGTGAACTAAATACCCCCATGTGTGTATGGTAACGATTTGCAGGATTGAGCATAAGGAATGCTGGATTTTGTCCAGCAGCCACATTGGCTGCACACTTTTACCCACCTACTTAGGCTGACCTTTCAGTATCATCCATTGTGATTTTGAGTGGTATATATAAAGTATGTCAGTCAACAACTTGTTCATCATGACAGATGTGTGCATGGTTGTTCCACCATACACAACCCCATATAGTTGAAAGGTTTCAAATAGTTGGTTGACATCCTTGAAAATGTTGCCAAAAGTGATGGAAACTTCTGGCCTTCCAAGCAGCCAGGAAGTTTCAGTACTTTGTAAAAAAACAAACCAAAAACCTGTAAATATTAGTAGAGTGTGCTCTTGGCAAAGGGTTTTCTGTGGCTGACAAGGGCTTCGTGGTCTGATCCTCTGGTAATTTAATTAAACGTAATCTTGTTAGTGAAATCACAGATCCTGGTTGAAAACAGTGTGGTTGGAGACTGGTACTTAAGTGTGTTTACTTACATACCAATTGTGGTCCACACAGTGTAGGGACTTGAAATGCTATGTGGACGTACGCACGTCCACACAGTGTTTCCAACAATGTTGAAGAGGTTTGTTTTTTTCTGTAAAGTGCACAATAACAAAGGGATGTCCACCACAGATGTGGGCCCATATTTGCTGCTTTGAGGAGACCTGAGACAGTAGGAACAACTGGGCACCTAGAACAAAAGAGGACAATAGGGTTCCCAGTTGGGTGAAGGTCCCCAGTTGGGTGTAAGCTTAGTTGGGTGAAGGTCCCCAGTTGTAGAGTGTGTACAAAACCTATTGGAGCTGTTGGCACAAAGTTAGAGTACAAACAAAATATGAAACAATTATGAGGTCCCCGGTTGCAGGTGTTTTACACTGGTTTGTTTGTGTAGGTGTTTTTTGGGGGGGCGGGGCTACAAGACCCCCTTCAACAATAAGTGGAGGATTCTAATTGAAGTTATTTTTGCCTCGACGTTTCAGAAGGAAACTAATTACATGTACAATTAATACTTTCAGACCAATCACAATTTCAAAAGAATTTCCTAGCCTTAAGTAAAAAGCTTGTAAAAAATAATAATTTCGTCTTGATTTGTCCAACATGCAAATATATTGGGGTTTTTTTCTTTCTTTCTTTCTTTGTATGTGTTTAAAAGGGGTTTGGTGGGGGGGGGGGGGGGGCCCTCAGGGAGACGAAAACCTGTTTTATTTTTACTTTGCACCTCGATCGCCCCTTTGAATACAAAGCAATTTTCTGGTCCCACGCCAAAGATATAGTTCCCCATTACTGTATGACCTTGAAGATCGTGAATCTCTTCATAATGGGTTTCTTCTCGTACATTCATTTATCTGATGAAACCTATACAAGTATCATGTTCTTCGGTGTTCCACTTTCACATAAATCGAAAACACAGTCCTATCTCCAAAGTTTGTTTGGGGTTACGGGCAAGGAAAGCATCCCAATGGAGAAACAAGAATTGGGTTTCCAGTGCAGAACAGAAACAACATTCACAATAGCCGTACAAAGGTCATGACCCTCTGAGACACTAGAGTACACTGTAGTTGTGTTGAACTCCGCGGACTTTTTTTGTTTACAAAGTTCCCATATTAAAGGGATTCTAGAACCTTTGGGAAGAGAACAAATTTGTTCTGAGTCTTTATATATTTCAAAAATGCTGCCAAAGGGCAGTCAAAGACAGGTGGAAATTTCAGCGAAAGGCTAGCAATTCTTTGGGGCAGGTTTCTTCCCAGCGATAGTTACTCATTGGTTCCCTATGGAAGAATGGTCTCCCTGAGGTCAACCATTTTAAAGATGACAGCAGCTGATTTTGTCCACGGGATAGCTCCTCTAGCCCCGGCGCCCGCCGCTCTACCGGGATGCGGATTATTCTGTTTCTTGCGGCTGCAGGCACGGCCTTCACAGACCAGCCATATTGTGTTCTCGTCTGAACTACCAAAATTCGCCAATGACGGGGCGTTTCGAGTGGATCTGGCTGCAACGTGCCATATTGTCTGTCTGTCGCTACGGACGTTCATGTTGCAATTATGAGTTGTTTCGAAAGAATGTTGCAGCCACATCGAGTGGTTATGACCTCGGTTTCCATAGGCCTACATGCCGAACGTGTCATTCCTGTAATCTTACGGCCTTCTATGCACTTCAAGATGTTTTGTTTGGTCTGTAGAAAGGGAATCTTTTGAAACAGAAAAGGGAGACAGACCCAGCATGGGGTCTTGCCTCACACAGATGGTCAGAATCCCAAGATTAGATTATCTAGCTTATTAGTCAATATCCTTGGGCCCGCCTACCTCCACTCCCTCATTCTTTGTCCTATTTTTTGTTTGAATGGACTCGACAAAAATGTTTCCTAATTCTCATCTTTGTCCATTACCGCACACCGACCTTGCTTTTCGCAACTTTGGACCATCCTGGGTCTTTCGTGTCTATATTTTAGGCGGCAGAAAACGCCAAGGGCCCGATTTCACATAGCTCAGAGCTGGTGAGAACAGGGAGAAAATTCAAACCAGACAACCACAGCTAGTCATTTAGTATGCCAAGCTCGGGAAAAGTCTCGGGAAACAACCAACCAATGTGTCAGGAGATTGTTGTGATGTCAGTCCCTCAAAATCATGGAGCAATTGAAACATGCTCAAAATGGTCCCTCCATTAAAGCAAAGGTCCCTCAATGTCGGCTTGGAACAACCACTACTGACTCGAGAGTCTTGGCCGAGCTGTGTCTTTTGATCTTGCACTGCAAGTGCGGTATTTATCAAAGATGGATTAATTAAGGGTTATTGCCCTGTTTGTTTTAAACCATTAAACCTTATTTTGTTAACTGCTAGTGGACGTGACTTGCCGATATGTAGGCCTATTAGTTTATAAGAGGAAAGGTTTGTGGTAATCATGTAAAACACAAATCTCAAGAGTGTTGCCATAATAGGCCTACAGTGGCGTAACTAGACACTGTGGACGGGGAGGGGCACTGAGGTGGGGGCAAAGAAATACTTTTAGGGGTAGGGTTAAAGTTTACCAAGAGAACCGTTCATTTGCAAAAAGTGCAAGATAGGCCTAGACCTAGAATCCATCCTCGACCACGACTTAACTTTTCCAAATAGTCTGAATTGGTTTTCAGGTCCTTTACAAGTCCGAGTTTATTATTATTTTTAAAAATCTTCGACCTCATTGGGGTGGGGTGTCTGCAGGGGGAATGTTTCTATTTAAACATGGAGCTTAAGACCCTCTCCCTATGCCACGCCCCCTCAGACTACGCCCCTGGTCATATATATTTGAGACTCTGCATATGAAGAGAAGTGTCCGTGGTGTAACTTGATGTTTCGACCAGGAGAGGCTGCATGGACCGAATGCATGCTGATTCAGTTTTAGAAGGGACAGAGTTTATGGACGAGCGTAATAATTACTGACCTGTTCATTACAAACTGGAAGATTTGACGAGAATATTACGATTTTACTTATCCCAAACTTATGGCGTAACAAAACTTTAAACACGGAATTTTCAACTGAAGTGTTTCTATTATTACATAGCAATGAAAGCATGTGTTATTACCTACTAGTACGAACATTTAAGAACAGATGCCGGGCATTTTTCCTAATCTTGTTCGGAGGCCATTATGAAACATTTTTTTAAATGGTACTGAAGTTTCGCCTATATCATCAGCAACTGATTAAAAAGTGTGTTCTATCTCGGTTGAGCGTTTTTACACGTAACCATCTATCGTGATCCAATATATTGTTTTGGTGGTTTTTTTGTTGGGTTTTTTTTTACCTATGACGTGTTATTCTTGCGTGTGATTTACGATCTGCGGTGAATTTTTGCAATTTGCAGGAGTTTGTGGTTTGGGGGAAGTTTACCGGATATAAAGATCATTAACTGTGCTTTGTTTGTTTTGTTTTTGGGGTGGATCCACTCTTTTTATTCATAAAGAATCATAGTTCATAGCCCGTGACTCGATTTATGGTCACAGTGTTCAAAGAAATAACTTTGGAATTCTTGTCTTCTAACGTATCATACACGATGACATCGTTTCGCAGTATTCAGTGACGTCATTGCGGAATCTGTTTGCGGTGATTATGTTACTAGGCAACTAGTGAACGAGGTTGACAGTAATCCGATCGCCTTACGCGTGCAAATGGTAAATAGCCCAACTTCACTGGAAAATGGGGTGGCTGTAGCTTTTGGAAAGTGACTCGGTGTGGGCAAGCACGTCTCCTGCATGTAACCTTAGCCTTGGGGCTCTGGGAGGGGAGGCTGAGGCCCACGTAGGCCTCCCCTAACATAATCTTGATAATTTATGCGGCCGTAGCCAAGAAAGGCTTTCCGTTTTAAGTAGAATTTGATGGAAACTGTTGTCATGGGTCTGTGTGGTTTGAGTATAAAAGTGGTTTTGGCTTCGGCACGGACAACTTTCTATATAGTGGAAAACCAAAATAGGTTACCAACTCAAATTCCTGGTAGGCCTACAGTTTCTGTTACTTCTAGCGAGATTCTTCATCCAATCAGATTCTGTGGGAGAGGAGGGCAAAACTTGCATTCCAGTACTGCGTAGAGCAACTAGGTGCTCTGTACGCACTCATGCAAAGTATAAAGTTTGTTGTCATTCAGAGCCGTGTCACGTGCTTCACACATGGAATGCAGCACTTGGGGAATTCGATCACCGCGGAGCAGAGCGAGGCCAGGGAATCCCGTGTGTGTAATTATTGACCGTCCGCAGCATGCAGGCCGCGGCCAGTGTGCCTCCTCTCACACACTGTAAGCACAGGTAGTCACCTACATGTACACACCAAGGAGGCGCGAGTTGTTCTGCACGTGTGCTGCTGCTTGGAAAGATCGCGGATCTTCAATCAGAATATTATCCTCGTTGGCAGTTAGAGGGCACTTAGTTGTTTATTTGCACCTCGCCTGCTTCCGCCCTCTTAACACATTCTGGCAGGATTTGGGAAAACCACTAACACCTTTTTCGAGGAATCTGTGATCCCGAACTCATACCAAAGCTCGTAGCTGGTTGTGTGTCCTGAGACTTGGTTCATTGGCGTTGTTGTCAATGTCCAGCTTTGGTTGATATTTAAAACTGGAGCAGTATTCTTCAATGAGTTTGAACTCCTCCGCGAAGTAGACCAAGACACAATTTAGTCTACAAATCTGGTACTACTTGTGGTAGAGAGTGAACTGAACTTCTACTTATTTTTGACTTTCTCTTCGAGACTTTGAGTTGACAGGTGCCGTAGGCCTACCAATTATGGCATCGAAACAAGTTTCCCGTATATTTGCAACGGCATCGCGACTCCGATCGTCCCGACAATCTGCGAGCACACTGGCCGTGCCAAGGCAGCGTCCATCCCCACCACCACCAGAGCCCCACGGCAGTGAGCAGACTCACTCCTCGGACATAAACACCGTACAGATGCATAAAGTTATCATATCAGGCGCCACAACGGCCACTGATGCGGCCGGAACCACTGCCCCCACCGTAAATCAAAGGGCCGAGTCGTGGGGTGTGTGCCCCGTTAGGCACGGTGTCTCAACCGAGGAGAGTCACGCTCCTCCGAAGCAGCAAGATGTAGACCTGAAGGTGAGGTCATTTGAAGAGATTCCTGGGCCGAAGGGCTGGCCTTTCATCGGTACACTCGGCACCTACTTGGTTGGAAATGGCCTCAGTCGCATTTATGAACATCAGGTAAGCTCATTTTTAGAACTTTTCACAAAACTTGAATGGGGTGGAATAAATTATACAACAAAAAGACATAGGGGATAGGCCAAAACATAAGTTAGTAGTAGTACTATTAGTAATTACTAGCTTAAGATGAAAGTTTCTTCCGAAAGATGATGGATTGTTCGAGAGAAAGAAATCGTAAAGGGTGAAGGTTTTGTTCTCAACCAGTGACCACTGCCTACTTTTAACTTGCATTATTCTAAAGGATGGGCCTATAATAAGTATAGCAATACCTTTCACTTCTCATTATTCAACTTTTAATTTCGCACTCGTGCTTTTAAAATTTTAATTTGAGGCCTCTTTCTTCATTTATAAGAAGGTCATTTGTCAAAGAAAACACCTTATTAAAAAGAAGGTTGTTCATCATTTAACACGCTGGGTACTTTGTGGTTTATATACCCCCCCCCCAACTCTTGTTTGACAGATCAACAAGTCTGTACCAACCCTCTCTCGTGTGTCCCTTTATCACTATTTAATAGGGCTTATCTTCGAGTCTCTTAACGTGTAAAGAAGTAACGCTGCTCTGATCAATAGCAGATAAAGGCACACGTCTTATAAGGAGATTGTAGACACTCTTGCCAGATTGTTGAAGACGTCCCGGTCGCAGATGAAAGCAAACCGTCCCCGGCCACGAGTTATGTCCGTGACAAATTACAAACCATCACGTGGCCAGATCATGGCTCATTAGTCTTTCACACGTTTTCGTACAATTTTACGCTCTTTACTTTTGTCTGTATTCACACGGTCACAGTCTTCGGATAAACAAACGAAATTACTGATGAACAGTGTATACTTTCATCCAGTCATTATGCCAAATGATATAATAAATGTAATAGTATGATTGCATCATTGGCTTGAGGGAAAGTTTATTGGCTTCCAACACCCACGATAAAATTTGTGACAATCCCAGCAAACTATTTGTTTACGCGTATTCGGGAAAACAACGAACCATTTCCCCCGGGCAATTTAGTGCACGGATATGCTAATTTTATTTGACACATCGATGTCAAAAACTTGGAGCTACGGGGGGGGGGGGGGGGCAATCTCCAACATCTAAGTACATGTATTTTAGAAAAATATGTTTCTTAATAGAACTTCACAGACGAGTATTTTAAATACTATACGTGTAGTCGATTTCTACCTCTTGCAGTTTCCAAACATAAACAAATGAAGCCATCCCAACATTACCAAGCAATACAGCCGTCGATTTCACCAAACTCTTCCTAACTTAGGATTAATCTTTGGACTTAGGACGAGTCCCAGCCTTGCACTGTAACATGTAAACCTTAAGATTAACCCTAAGTTAGGACTAGTTACTCGTCCTAACTCGAGATAGGATTAATCCTAGCGTTTCGTGAAATCGGCTGCAGGCCCTAGTTGGTCACAAGTTTTAAGTTTAACAAGCCTGGACGTCTCCGTTTGGCCCCCTTTTTGGCACTTACTTCACATCAATATTTTCGTTTCCACCGCGAGAAGCAAGGACCGGATTCCAATCTTTATACAAATCAGCATTAAATGAATTAACTTAAAACCAAAACAGTCGTGAATAAAAGTTGTCTTCAATGAAGACCGTAACTTTTACGAACTTTGAAAACGTTTGGAGGAGTAGGACGGCGGATGTATATACGCTCAACCGCGGATGCACGACAAGACGTATATACTTTTGCTTGTGGTCAGATATTTTATGACTCAGTTAGTAAAAGGTTGGTCGGTATTTTGTGGTGGGTGACTTTTTAAAGACGTGTTTTTAATGCTGTCAATATTTATGTCAGCCCGTACCCTCCCTTTTTATTTGAGTGTATTTATGGAGATTCATGATCGGGTTATATTGTCGGACTCACCTGTCAGTGGCGTCGGTTAAATTTAATCATGTTTTCACTTATTGTAAGGAAGTCAGTGTTACGGAAACTTTGTACAAATTAACCGACCATTTTAATATGAAAAACATATCTGACCAGAAATGTCTTGATTCTTTAATGCTCCATGCAGGAGGGTGCATCGCTACAAAATCGCAATTCATCGACAGCTACCACTTTCCCAGACAATGATCTTGCGAAATTCCTCTCAAGTGACGTTTGTTTTACCGTTTTTTTTTTTAACATGATCGTACATTGCCCTTTTGTGCGCTATTTTGCAATTGACAGAACTAGTTGTGAAGGGACTTTTGTGGCTCCTGTTGTTGCCCTGCCTGGCCTGCTCAGCAGTAGACTAGGCGAACATTAATTATTGGTACTGTTGATCACTTCGTTTTGCATCGCCGCAGGCAACCCTCAGCAGACGACTTGGGCAGAAACCCCATTAAAAAGTATTTACTTTTCGCGCCTTAATGCGAAACCTTGGCGATTAATTTGGAGCTTCTTTGAAGACGGTTGGCGGTCGTTATGGACGCATCATCTTGAGGTGTGAATTATCGATTGGGATGAGGTTAAAAGAAGCTTGGGAACTTAATTATATATATATAATGAGAACATCGCTAACGATGGAGATTTTTTCCAGGAAGAAGTAATCCGGTTTCCCCTTTTCTTTGCTTGTTCTGTCATGACGGTCCATTATGTTTTATAGACAGTTATCATTCAAACTGTTTAAGAATCCATTTAAATTATTCGTTATTATTGTTATCAACGTGTAAAGCCGTAAAGCTGCAAAGCCGCCAACAAAATAGTTTTGCACGATCGGAACTGTTGTTTGTCACGAAATCTTGTCCACTTTTCATCGACAACTATTATTTTGGTGGCAAAGATTCGTAAATGGTCCTGGCCTTCATAATAAGGCATAAGATGCTCAATGTGACATGGTGAGGATCTGGACTCTCCACTCTTCATCGACAACTATTTGGTGGCAAAGATTCGTAAATGGTCCTGGCCTTCGTAATCAGGCATAAGATGCTCAATGTGACATGGTGAGGACCTGGACTCTCCACTCTTCATCGACAACTATTTGGTGGCAAAGATTCGTAAATGGCCCTGGCCTTCATAATCAGGCATAAGATGCTCAATGTGACATGGTGAGGATCTGGACTCTCCACTCTTCATCGACAACTATTTGGTGGCAAAGATTCGTAAATGGTCCTGGCCTTCGTAATAAGGCATAAGATGCTCAATGTGACATGGTGAGGATCTGGACTCTCCACTCTTCATCGACAACTATTTGGTGGCAAAGATTCGTAAATGGTCCTGGCCTTCGTAATAAGGCATAAGATGCTCAATGTGACGTGGTGAGGATCTGGACTCTCCACTCAGAGAGCAAGGACCCCTTTGATGGCAAGATGGTACTGCCGGTCAGGACCGCACGTGAGATGAGGTGAGGCAGAAAATCGGTAACAATCCCGGTCAGACTGACAATACGCCGACGGCAATGGCCCACTTTACCAAGAACAAACTGCTCCAGCTTGAAAGAGCAGCCCTAAATAAAAGAAAAGTGTGGAAGAAGAGCTCTCTCAATCCCTGGATGGGGTTTTTCCGGGGTAGGTGGTGTGTTATCCAGGGTGTTTGTAGTGCATGTTTATAGGGCACGGTTTGCACTGGTAGGGCCTACAGGCAGGTTAATTGGTGATTATAGAAGGTTAGTACAATAGCTGTCCTCGCATGGCTCCTACTGCCTTTAATGCCTTGAAAAGGGGCGTACCCCTCGGGAAGTGCTCAATTCTTGTGAAATTAAGAGTAAACAGGGGTGAATAAACTTTCAGCAACGCCAAACATCAAAGGAGCACGCCTTGAAAGTTAATTTTAGAGAAATTTACAGCGGGTCCAGGCGATGCTGTTCGGCGAGGAGTGAACGAGCATGGGAGTTGAGGCGACACGTTCTGGGACACCTTACGGGTATACTGCGTTAATTACACGGGGGCAAAATCTCGCTCTCCGCAGAGACGCTCATCACACTCCAAAACCCCATCATTTTTTTGGTGGTGAAAAAATCGAATCTGTTTTTGTCGAGCCAGGCGTATTGTCCTTCTTTAAACCTCGGATTTAATTGCCGGGACAATTGTGTTTGGCGTTCTTCGTATACAAGGGGGCGTGTGATTAGGGGTGTCTCATCAAACCCCTTTCTCTGGTGTCTGTTGCATGATGATCCATTAATTTTGAAGGTAACGAACTGTCTGGCGTATTGTTCAGAAAGAAGAGGTACCGTCATGTCACCATCCCAAAGTAAGATAAATGAGATAATGTTAACTATGTCTGCAGACGTTTTTGAGACATTAATAATCGTTAGGCTCAAAACTCAAGAGTCCGGTATATAAGAGCACAAAGAAAACCGATCATGTTGATCGTACTATTAATAGGGTGGTTTTGAAATTGTTTTATAGCCATTGAAACAAGCTGGTCTTTTTTTTTTATGCGCAGATGGCATTTCTAATTATTTCTCCCATAACATTTCAGTTCGTTTATCTTGCCTGCGATATTTCGGTGACACATTTATAATGTGAGGATTATCTATATACCAAATGACGCCACCAGGTGTTTTTTTTATTATTCAAATGATCATAAATGCACAACTTAACTAACCCATTGTTATGCTTTTGGGGGGAACTCGATAGTTTTGGTGGAGAAATATATTTCAGAAAGACTGGAGTGATTTATAGTCATGTCCAATGACAAGTTTTACCATAGAGCAAGGGTTTTTACGAAGTGGCGAATCTGATGTCAACGTTACTTTTTATAAATGTTGTGGTCAATACATTTGGAGGGATTAACGATGTGGGACTGCAGTTGTCAACCTTTCAGGTTATGGCCTTGTAATTTCAAATAATGTCTTCAAATGTCAAATCTGCTTTATTGTAAAGCAAGGAACATTTCCATGATTTTTTAAAAGATATCACCGGGAACATAGTGAATGACAGATGCCTGATCTCCCTGGACTCTTCTGTTATAGTCTCCTTGTGTACCATACTTTCAGTTTTAGTGATTGCGTCCATTCCAAAAATAATCTTTTAAAAAAGGAAGCTGTTGGTAAAATTTATTTTTAAACACCTAATTCAAGACCGCCTAACAGTGATGTCAAGTCTGATTTGAAGGTGATTTCGGCCTATATTTTCATCCCCCCCTGTCAACTCAACTTGCCTCGTCGTGGCAGTATACATGGTGAATCAACTCACCTGCGACACGCAACGATTCACCCGTCCAGAGATTGTACACGACACCAAATATTAAAGTTCCCCGTGGTAGACAATTACATCGGGGGAACCCAATAAAGCTGTCGGTAGGGATGAAAAGGAACATCTCAGCACCAAGTTCTTAACTCTGATCTACACCGGCATCTTCACACGGCACGGGGAGCAACCCAGCGGCTGTCGACCTTGAGGGGCGAGGCTCTGTAGATCCAGGTTAAAGTGACGGGATGATTGCTCGCCTACCCTTGCGGGACATCACCTACTGGCAGTTGGCAATTCTGGGGAGGAGACGGTCGATTTCTGTGGTATAATTTCCTATTGACCTTTTTTTAAAAGTTATAATGTATATGATTTCAGTTGGCCTAAATTGGGAATGATGTCACAAATGCTCCTGACTAGATAATGTAATGCGGCTTCTTCGGGAGGTACACCATTATTTGTGACTTGACAATTCGATTGGTCCAACCAGCAAGGACCCAATAACAAATCGTGGCCCAATCAATTGAGCTTCTTTATCGACCATATTCTGAACTGATATATATATATATATATATTTTTTCTTTCTTCTTCTACCCGGTTTCTTACTTGAAATAATTGAAGCAACAAGTTTACACCCGGAGTTGCAAAGACTGTGCGCTTCGAACACATCGTTTTGTGGGGAATTGTGGTTAAAGAAACAGACGGCTCGCTTTTATTTAGCAAAACGGAGTGAATTTTCATTCACATCGCATTCCTTGAAGGCCCCTATTCTTGGATGAAATGGCAACTGGACAAGTTTTCATTTAGCCAAAACTGTTTTTCACCATTTTGAAAACAATGTTTAAAATGTTATATATCTATGGCTTCTTATGGACACAACTAAAAATGAATTGGGGAATCATTTACAAGCGTGAAGTCATGGATCAGGTTAAATAATAAGAAAGGTCACGCACTCCCGGTCAGTCACTCCCTTCCCATCTCGATACAGTGTGCCTAGTTTGTCAACGCACCCAGCCGTAGCTAACGCCTGCTTCGTTGACTGTCTAAAGATGGGTATAGAGCCGAGCTGAAAAGAAATCGCTGATCACAAAATGTTGTTTACAAGGCTCGACATTTGGGGCTATCCTCTTCTTTTGATTGCGGGTGGCGATGTCTCGACCCTGGTTCTGTGTGTAGATAATGAGTGTGATTTATAAAATGAAGGTAAAGAAAAGCCTCGCAATTATTGAAGAAAGAATAGTCTTGCCCTTTGGACGTTTTGACTTCGGAAAACATTCTTTTGTGTGTGGAAGTTGGTGGGTTCACTACCCGGTGATGATCTCGAGTCGTTTATGAGAGGCTAAAACTGCATTCAGCTGTTTGTCTTCATCAGTGTGGGCCTATTCATTACACACATAACACCAAGGATGTCGACCTGCTTGGGATAACTGGTACATGCCTTCAAAAGTTAATTATACCAGGAGGTAGAAATCGACGTTCTCTGGACTTTAATTTTTTTTTTTAAATAATTTAAATGGGGTATAATACAAGAAAAGTCACCAGTGAAAGTTGAATACAGTGCCTACTTGGTGAAAAAAGAAGAAAAGAAAACATGCCCGGGTGTTTTCATCGAGAAAGTCAAAGCGAGTTTAGCGAGTTGACAGCGGGTACCAGCAGCATACTTTAGGTGAAGAAGACTGCAAAAACATTATCCAATAGTTTTAGTTTCATTAGGCCAAGATCTACTTTATCTTTTGAAAACTGATTAGTGATACTTTTAGTTTTTAAAAAGATAAAGTAGATCTAGACCATATAAAACTGGGTCAGTGTGGTTGGTCTTAACTTATCCTTTAAACCCTTTCATAAAGTGGTCTTTGAATGGGGAAAAATGCCTCACACTGGGCTGTGTCTTAAGAGTAAAACTCTTAAGCTGTGATTTGAAAACTTGGTTGTTTTTACAATGTATTAGCCTTGATTCACTAAAGGGGATCGAGTATTAGACTACACCAACACTTGGGCATACCATCGCTTTGGGCCTATCCATGATTTATTCAGCAGATTTTCCTGAGTCGCAAAGCTGCTTATTACGTGCTAAAGGAAGGCCAAAAAGATGATAATCCATGGAACGTAAAAGAAAGAAGAAAAAAAAAAAAAAGACTTCGTGCAGAGGAGGTCTTGACATAGAGTAACCTCAGTTGAATTGTTCTGAAGATTAGTCGTGCAAAGCTCATCCAAGAACGGCACCGCTCATTTTCTTGCACTGACTTTATGGCCTTTTCTTCATAATTATATACTTTGATCCCCAAACTATACGATTGTAAACAAAAATGTACATTTCGGTCCGGGCACGAGAATTTATATTAAGGTGAAAAGATCTTGCAGTGTCAGGAAAGGAGGAATTGCGATCTTCTTATACAAAAAGGGAAAAGACGAAGTTTTAAGCTAAGAAGAAGAGGTTTGGCACAGTATTCTGTAAACTATTAAGCTCATGCTCATATAGGACTATATATGAGCATTTACAGTCGTACATTTTACAAAGTTTGGCCTGCATCCTGCTGACTGTTTTTGTGGTACACAATTTACTTTGATACCTAAAGTGCGGTCAATATGAAAAAAGCAAGGGCCCATGATTTGTATCCCGCTTTGTGAAGGTTTTTGTAATGATGAGAAAGAAGAAATCTTGATCTCCTTGGTACACCTTTGTGAGAACATAGTTTTACAAATCGCCTTATCGACTTATAACCCTAAGTACAGGAAGGGATTCGGTTTCTGGGAATCAACGCGGCCGCGCTTGTTTTCACATACCCACACGTGCACGCATGTTCTAGAAATGTCCAAGTTCACAATGGATTCAAACACAACGGATTCCGGCGTGTAAACAAAGAGGTTTTTGTTGATGGTCGATTACAGTTTTGGGGTCAGGTGGCCAGCCAATTGTGTTCTGATTTCAACCACACCAGAACAAAGAAATATGAGTCAAGTTATTAAAAGGTCAACATTATTTTATGACAAAAGAGGGGAGCAGGGATTTAATGCTGTATAAATATTATGATTGAATAGTCATGGGAATATCACAAAAAATACAAACTCATTGTGAGTCTATCAACGTAGTCTCAATATTCATGCGCAAACTCGAAAACGCGCGAAAAGAAGAGTTATTATTTTTGGTAATAGTTTCGTAGCCTAAATAACTTCATTGTATCTTTACAAAAGGTGATACTAGTCTTATCAAACACAGAGCAAAGATATAAAGAGTTTTGAAGTGTGACATCAGTTATTGTTACCCTGAAGAGAGAGCCAGGTGCCGCGCCAGGTATTTGGAGATGAATCTGTCATTGCCAGGTTTTGTGGTGGCAAGTTTTCAGAACCGTTTCAAAGAGCATCACAATGTACGTAAACAGTGTACGTACTACTAGATTGTTGCGAAACTCGAGAACCCAGAGTTTGGTTCCAACATGGTTCTATAACAGGAAAAGTAGTGATTTTTGTCCCGCCCCAATTCCATAAAGCTGTTTATGAAGGACATATTTCCCACCCAACTATTTACTGCCAAGCAAAAAATAACTCGGCAGGGAACCAGTTAAAAACAACGCGGACAACCCGACTCTTTTGCTGGTATCGCGTTTCTGATAAGCAAGCTGCATCTTCAGTGTCAAGCAATTTTTGGTGCTGCCGCAGCAACTCTATGAAATCATGGAGGAAGGATGAAATTAAGCCCTGGTCACGTTGAGATCACCCCTCGATAAATGACCTCAGCAGTCAGCGTACTCAGTTGTAATGGGGTCATTCTCTTCATTAGAGTCTTCAAGAAGCAAGGACGTTCATTCCAGGCGATGCCCCAAGCACAACAACCGCAGACCTAGATTTCATGTCGTCCGAGCCAATCAAAGTTTCTTGGAAATCCTCAAGTGAAGTTGTCAGCAAAATGAGGTCCCCGTTGGGCAGAAGAAGGCTTAAGCCCGTTGGGCGTCCCTTTTTAGTCAAGGTAGAACTATCCACGGAAATGAAATCAGCCTCTCAACTTACGAACGACCTCTGATGTTTAATCGAGCACAAAGTTGCGGTAATTTGATTTTTTGGGGGGACGGACTACTTCTAAGTTGTTAACGAATGATAGCTGTAAATGCAGGAGGGTGATTCTACTTTGCAGATTCAGTGTTTTTACCACAACCGCATTATTGATTTTCTATAACTAATGGATTTCCGGCTCAGAGAATGCAAGGATAAGGGTTTGATTTATTTATTGACCCGTAAATTGAATGAATTTGTTTGTTTGTTGCACTTGATACTGGTCTCTTGTTTATGCTCTTGACGTCTATTCGAACAGAGGGTTACAATCATCATAGTAATACAAATAAAAAAACATTAGACAAGAATGTTACATTCTTATACTGTCGCACCCAATGGGAGGTGGGGGGGGGCGGACTCGGGCTCGATTCCCTCCTGCAAGGGTCTGCCGATTCTCGATTTAAATCAGCAAATGTGTCAATCATTATGGTATCTCCAAGAATCTAAAAGAAGATGTTTAGGTGCGGATTTTAGAGGAGAAAAAATGATCGTTGGAGGAAATCCTGGGGGTACCACTGAATTTGACTGACTAAATATTCAGAGGAGTTATTGTATTTTTTGTCTGTGTATATTTGGGAGTATTTTTGGTTACTTTCTTACAAAAATGTTAGGTGAGTTTTCTTGACAAATACATATTGCTGGATACCACAGGACCTAAAATGTATAGCCCACCCCTGAACCCAAGTGTACCCTGTTCTATGTGTAGTCTAAAGTACCTACATGTAGCCTGCCTTGATTACATTTAGGTACATATGGTTGGGGCTACATGTGGGTTACTTTTTGGTTTAAGGCTTAGGCATAGGTGCTACACAACCCTCCACTGGTAGAAACTAAATATACACAAACCATGGAGGAATTCTACCTCCATGCAAAAACAAGTGATGACATGTTCACTTGTAGCAAATTTGGTACAAGAACAAATCAACTTTAGAAATGTCATAAAATCTTTAAGCTAAAACTAATAATGATAATTCATTTCAAGCACAAAAAAAGAACAGCAAATAAACTTAGCAAAATTTATGATTTGTTTCTCTCTAGACAATAAAAACAAATGTACTTCTCTAAAAACTAGGCATCATATTGTATCCTCCCATTCAGCATAAACAGCATGTTGGCGAAGCTTGTGTTTTGACAACCCGCCCATAGTGTTTCCACACAGACAAACCTCATTCCAGTAAAATTTGAACTGAAAGCCAGGGGCTAGTTTGTAGGTATGACCCCTTGACCTTACGCGATGGAATGATTAATAAAGGTTTAATAAAAACATGACATTGGGTAAATTACAGAACATACGCTCTGGGCATAATAACAAGGTGTCAATTGAATATCATGGGTTTACACCGGTCCCCAAACCAAACAAACAAGTATTGCACTCAACTCAGCCATGTATTGTGAGAGTTCAGGTCTTGACAATTTTCCCAAAACAATTTAGTTTTGTGCATTATTAAAAATGGGTGATTCTAAAAGAACCAATGCTACGACCAGAAGTACAGTATGCTTACTATCTATGAATCAAGACAATGTACAAAGTTTGCATTGATGGCATGAGCAATTAAGGCAAAGTGTTTTTCATTTTGTGTGAAAATGCTGCTATTGCTATTATGGTAAGTTTACTCTCCTTGCATCAAGACAAGGTACATTATTGACAATGCTTGTATGATACTAACTATAAAGGTTGAAACCCAATACTGCTTACTGTTAGTATGTAGTTAACTCTCTATGGGTAAAAAAATGGGTCAGTTATGTTATGTTTCAATCATGAAATAATGTTAGTGAAGATACTAGTTTTGGAAGAATAGCAAACTTGATCTTTTTTATTACTTAGATTTCTTTAAAATAACTGCGCTGATTAAAAAAAATTTGAGGTGCCATAATTAGCTGCTTTTGATTCAACAAAAGGTATAGCAGATACATTTATCTCAATTGTTTACCAATCTGTTGTTATTTATTTATACATTTTGTTCCACCAACAGATTGCGTTTACCAAGCAATATGGCCCGATATGGAAAGAGCGTCTTGGGTCATTGGAGTTTGTTAACCTCGCTGACCCCGAGCTAGTTGCAATGATGTATCGCCATGACAACAAGTACCCAATGAGGGTCGACATGAAACCATGGAAAGCCTACAGAATGCATCGCAACGAGTCTCTGGGTGTGCTCACACAGTAAGCTTTGACTAATCATTCTCAATTAAAAGTTTTACTCATTAAATTTCTCAAGCAAATGCAAACTGCAAAATTTCATAAAGAAAACAAAGGAACAACGCCTTGCTTTGGCATCTGACCAACAATTGCTGTGAAGTATCTTTATAAATGAACAAAATACTTTCTCTCATTCATTTTCTTTTTTCATCAAGTGTGCTTGAATCTGATGGAAAATACAACAGGTTTTGTCAATCAATTATTGCGCAGCATAAAAAAGACACACTTTGTTTTTTCAACTTGACAACAAATTTCCATTGATGAAGAAACTAACTCCAACTTAGTATAAAGTTGTTTTAGTTATACAACAAAATGATAATTTTTAACTTGTTTTGTAGTTCTGTATCTTTGTTCCTTTAATTTTATTTTTTTACATTTGATTGATAAGTATCTCTCTTTGCAATAATGCTAACTGAAAAAAGTATGAAAATTTTGTTTTGTTTTCTTTTGGTACAATTTGGATTTGTAAATAATTAGAACATTTTTTACCTGTTTTTTTTTCTTCTTTAAAGTGAAGGGCAACAGTGGCACAGAGCACGACGTCTACTCAGCAAGAAAATACTCCCTCCCCAAAAAGTTGGCGCTTACGTCGGGGTCATTAACGAGGTCATTGGGGACATGGTTCAAAGGTTACGCTATGTCCGGGATGTCACTAACCAGGAAGGTCTGGTACCTGAACTCACCAATGAGATGTACAAGTGGTCAATGGAATGTGAGTATACTGACATAATGGTTGGGTATCTACAATCTTGGTCATATCTCGTTGGGCCCCCAGCCCGCCCGTTCAATGTTGGCTCCCATTCCGCGGTCTGCGCTCCAGCTGGGGTTAACAACATTGAACGGGGCATGGGGAAGGGTATGTTTATTGTTGCATTCGGGTTATTAAGTAATTTACCTAGGACTATATCACATTTCTTATTTCATGTGCACTAATCACACCCCCAGTGCCTGCAATTCACTCGTAAAATGAGTGGTATGGAGAAAACTGTTCTCAAAAGTCTGCAAGACTTGTAACCATTGCTGTTTTTTGAGAGGGATTTGTATAGGGGTGTGTGGTAACTGGTAAGGTTCTAGGGTAGGAGAACAACCAGATCCCTATTTTGCCAGGTGGGCGGGCAGGCCATCATAGTACTAGTAGAGCAGGTGTGGGATTAATTTCGCTGGGGTTTCACGCCCCTTCTGCACCCCTTGGATCCCCCAAAGGATGTGGTTTATTACCTACAATCCTATGGACCATGTCCCATCCCTTGACCATCCCCCCTCCCCCTTTTTCCAATTACTCAGTTCACTGAACATATGTTGCCAATAAGAGTATTGTAATCTTCAAATTCCTGACCCATACTTGCTTCCGTAGCAATTTTCAAGATCCTGTTTGAGACGAGAATTGGTTGTCTCGACAAGCAGATTCCTGCAGAATCCCAGCGCTTCATCGATTCCATCCATCAGATGTTCCAGTCTGGTCAGATCCTCTTTGTGACGTCTCCGGAGTTCTTCCGGAAGTACAATCTCAAGCCATGGAAGGACCACGAGGCAGCGTGGGACTACATCTTTAGTTTTGGTGAGAACTACTGTCATCTAAGTTCTTGCTGATCATTTCAGAGTTTTATTTCATGTTCATGTCTTCTCTTTTCTTTGCTGATAGGTGTAATTTCCCTTTCCTTCTAGATTCAGTTCAATCAATGCAATATTTTATGAGTCACGTTAAAAAAGTACACAAAATCTTTTTTCCTGGTGTGAATACATACCCAAAATCTCCAAAGTGACACACCGTTCAACATAAAAAAAAAAGACCATATCAACAAAACTCAGCAAAAACCTTTTTCCGTGTTGAATGTCCAGAATTCCAGAATACAAAATAGAGTATTTAAAATCAAACTACGACTCTTTGACGTCACATTGAGGCCGCAAGTACCTCACATATAACCGCAAAATCAGTCCCCCCCCCCTAAAAAAAAAAGGGACAATGTATTGTAAGCTCCAATAGATCATTCTAACCTTTATCTTTCCTGAGTCTCCTTTGTATTTGTTTCTCTTTTATTGCAGCCCCATATATCAAAAGTGGCTGTTTTTATTGTTAAGAGCAAGAAAAAGTAAACGATTTATAGTAAACAAAAGCAAACAACCCAGAGCATTTTTGACAGTTTGAAGGTCAAAACAATAAGCAGGCTCCTCAAACTAATGTTTCGTATTTCTTGTTTACAGCCAGGAAAGCAGTAGATGGCCGTCTGGCTGAGATCTCTGCCCAATCAGAAAGTGAAGGAGAGCACGATTCCGACGGATTCTTGACGTACTTACTGTCTAGCAAACAACTCACTATGAAGGAGATTTACAGCAATGCCTGTGAGCTTCTACTAGCTGGAGTGGATACAGTAAGCAAGCTTAACTTGTCGTTTCGTTCAAACTATTTATTCATGTTTATTGATATATAGTCCGTACAAAGCAGGGTTCAAAATTAACACTGGGCCACAGGCCCGAGGCCAGTGATTTTAGCATCGGGCCAGTAAACTCATGACCAAACAAGCCTGGTGGTCTTGTGTTTTCCAATTGAATAATACTAGGCTGCCTCATTGTGCGATATCTTTGTGAAAAATGTTGACTATAAATCTGAAAGTATCTTTCAATTCTCTTGAGTATCAAAGTAAGTTTTATGTGCACATAAGACAACAAAAAGATGTATGTATAGATCTTTTTATGCTTGTTCAACTCATCTTGATTCTGGTCTTGTAAAATAAATTCTAGTCTAGTAAACATTTTCAGCTACAGGCCCTGCAGTATTGTGGATTTTTTTCGCCCAAATTCAAACTCTGTACAAGATGGATTTCTCTCTAAATGTTTCACTCTTAAAAAGAGAAGGTGTGCTACAGAAGGCTGATAGTTAATCAAAATCTGACAATTATTACTGTTGATTAATACTGCTTAAAAATTTATACCTGTGCAAGGTCTCAGTCAAAATCTGGAGAGATGGGGAAGCCAAATTTGCTGGAAATTAAAACGCGTTCAAATTCACTTCAATAGTTCCAACACTTTTTAGGTATAAATGACAGATCCAAAGGACAGGCACCAAATCATCACCCCTCTGGCTAACCTACATTTCTGAATTTCTCCACTGCATCTTGAGTGACACTAAGTGATGTCAACTTTTATATTTTTTTTTCAAGAGGGATGTCAAATCAGTGTTTTCTCACTCAGGATTTGACACCTGATGTTTGATGTAAACCAAATTGAGGGAATCCTTGATTAAAACTGACCTGTGTGGGTCACCTCTACACAAACATCACTTAACTCTGAAAAAAACATCCAGCTGCTCCTTCATCTGAGCTTAGAGGTAGACCTACTGGTCAAGCTCTGGGAGGTAACTCTTTTTGTCTCACCTGAACCCTTAAAATTGCTTTTGGTAGATGGACTGGTGTGTCATGCGTAGGTTCCATGACTGTAGGGGTTGGGGTTAGGGGTCAGTGAAGACAAACACAGTCTCTGAGATTCTGAAAGCTGGTCTGTGCTTATAAATGCTGGCCAGTTGATAGCCAGTTGGAAAATGTCTTTGGAGGATGAAAGAGCCTCAGTAATAAACTTTGTTTTGTTACTTGGATTTTCAAAGCGACACATTGGTCTTTCCATGAGTGCAATCTAAAGGTTGCATTCGTACATGGGTTTGGAATCGAAGAGTGCTCTCGTTTGAAATTGCATAACACTTGGTCATAGGATCAGGATTTATGGTGAAACAAAGAAACTTTTTTATTTCAATTTTAGCTTTAAAAAGTCCTGTGTATTTAAAGCTAGTGTAACCTTTCTCCTTACTCTTGCACAAAGGAAAATAAGTTTATACGATTTCCATTTTAGTGTTTTACACAATTTTTTGGCCATTTTATGTACCCAATCAGCAACTTGGATGAAGGTTGGGATTGGGGGAGAAAATATTGATATTTTTTATCTCTACTCCATTGATATGAATTGATAGAAGAAAATATTCTTAATAATACAACAATAACAAATTGATTTGGAGAGATTGAGATATTAGCCGTTGGGTGATTTGCTGCTCCTTCTCTGTCCACAAAAAGATGTTATCAACAAAACATAAAAACACATACAAGAGAACAATTCTGCATCATAAAGATATATTACAATACTTTCAACCACAGTCCATTGTTTCAAACCAAAAAGGGGAATCATGTCCTTCAAGTCAATGCCGGACTTTGATAAAATGAACAAAGCATATAATCCAGTGATATCCCAGTCACCAAGCCTATAACAAGCCATCCTTGTGAAGCACCTTCTTCACTATACCTATAGCAAGGTTACAGCAAAACAACAGGTGGGATACTTTATTAATAAAAGGCGCCGGCTGTAATTCATACTATAGGACCGTTTTACAGCCCTCGGGGAAAACTTGTCGGCATCCCTGACAAGAAACAGAATTGACCAGAATCTCATAGAAGAAAAAAAAAAAAAAAAAATGAGTAATTTATGATTGATATCTGAGGGGGTGTGGAGGGAGTCATAAATGACAAATCTAATTTGCGATATGTAATATAATTTTTTTAAAGTTCCGGTATTGTTTAAGGCGAACTTTTGTGGAGAGAAAAATGTCCAGAATTTGGTATGAGATCTAAGGGTCGAAAGGAAAATAGAGAAATGGATACCAAGGGAGTCCTGAGTACTTTTAGTCTAGTTGTTTACCTCAGTATTGATACATTTCCGTCGTAATTCAGAATGGTATGAAATAGTTTGCTGACCTGGATTAGTATATTAATTTCATTTCCATACCACGGAAATGTGTGCTCATTTTTGTGTACTTACCAGGGGGGATCTTTAAACTGGGCCGTGTTAAGAAGCTGTCTAATAAACAATAAATACCTGTGGGTGAATCACTTCTTTTTTTTACAGCAGGTTTTGTTTTCTTTTTATTTGTTGAATCGCTCTGGGGTTCTTTTCATGCTGTTTTTCATTTGTTTTTCTGTGTCGGTTTGTTGTTGTTGTTGTTGTTTTGATTTTTAGGGTTTTTGTTTTTTTGTTTTAATTTTTGGTGGGTATAGGGCTTATGCCTGGGCACCTTTGAAGAATTGTCTGTGCTCTACTGAAATTTCTTTCCATGGTGAAAATGAAATCAGATAATCAAATACATTATAGAGTTGGTGAATTGTTAATTAATCCCTGCTTGTTCACAGACGTCCAACACACTGGCCTGGGTGCTGTATGAGCTTTCCAGACATCCAGATGTAGAGAGCCGGTTACATGAAGAGGTATGCGAGGTAATGGGAACAGACAAGATGAGGGCAGCAGACACAGATGACTTGGCTAGGATGCCCTACCTCAAGAGCATTATCAAGGAGATACTTAGGTAGGTTTACTGTAAACATGAAGGAGAGAAAGTTGGGAAGTGGGAAATGTGAGATTTATCTTTCGGAAAAGATTGTAATAAAAGGAGGGAGAGAAACATGAAGAAGAGAAAGTTGGGAAGTGGGAAAAGGGGGATTTATCTTTCAGAAAAGATTGTAATAAAAGCAGCGAGAAAACATAAACAGGGTTTCTGCAGATTCTTAAAGGTGTAAAAAGTCTTAAATTGAACTCTCCTAATTTAAGGAAGGTCTTAAAAAGCATTACATATTATTTGAGGTCTTAAAAACAATGGATAAAGCGTGTAATGAAATTCCTATCAGCTCAAAGAGAACCAATTAACGCTGTGTGTACACCGGTAAGAAAATGTGAGCAGTATAAGCTGTTCTCCCCTGCTTTATTCACTTATTTTGGGTCTTAAATTTTGTCAAGGTCTTAAAAAGTCTTAAATTTTACTTTTTATAGAGAGCAGAAACCAGAGGCTGGTAGAAGACTTTTAGATTTAGGGGTGTGTGTGCTCAGGCATGAAATTTAAAGTCAGAAAAGTCTACCTGCAGCCGGGAGCACTCATTTTTTACTTTTCAATAATAAAACATCTTTTTCTACTGTTCATTTTTGTTACATCGTGATTGACCTTGTATCCAACTTCTGTATTTGTTTTTGATATCGAGTGTCTTTTTAATGATGTATCTGAATAACTGATGTGTTGTTATTTTTTTTCTGCATTTTGGTCCTTCCATGGCAAAATAGCCTTACTCGAAAAGTGACATTTTGAGAAAAGCAAGTACAAAGATAAGCCGTTTTTGCCATAAAAAGAAGATGAAAATGAAAAAGAGGCTGAGATAGGACAATTTATATTCACATTCATACATAGCATGCCTATGAAACTTTGCAATGGAAATAGCGCCCTCAATTTACCTAGAAATGATCTGATATAAAAACCCAAATATTCCAGTTGGGCTTTTTTGCCATGGAAGGGCTGCTTTATGGTATTTTGTCATTGTCTTTTGCAAATTCTTTATGTATATGTAGGCCTACATAATGTATACTTATGCACATGTGTGTAAGGTTTTTGTTTATTTTGGGGTTTTCTCAAAAGGGGGGGGGGGCGGACATTGGCACCTCTAGTGGTACCCTCACCATTTGTTTTCCTTGAATGTATTTGTTTATGCCTTTTGATTGGTGTGTTTTGAATGATGTACCCTAACGACTGTTTCTGTGCCTTTATTTTGTCATTGACTTGTATGAGGGTTTTTAAAATATTGTCTTTTGGAACCCATGGGCAACCAGTGGTCGCCAATTGAATAGAATGAGATAAATTTCCTGCCAAGAAACAGAGAATCCTCTCTGGTTCAGTTTATTCAATCAATTCAAGTATTATGCAGCAGCCAATGAACAAATAATGAACCTTTATTTTCATTTTTTGTTTAAAGGTTATATCCAGTTGTTCCGGCCAATAACCGTATATTGGAAAAGGACATCATCATTGGAGGTTATCATATCCCTAAAAAGGTAATCAATCATAAAGTTATGCCTATGTTTTAAATCAGAAAGCTTAGGAAATGTATTTGAAAGACAAGTTCATGTACTCCTCAAATTTGTTAGTTGTGTCCTTTACACACAAAAAAGACCACAAAAAGAGTGGACTTTTTATAGCTTCATGTTTTGCTCTCAAACGTAAAAATTACTGCCTCTTTAAACTGTCATCCAATTTGGACCAACCAGAACCAAAAAAAGGAATTAGATATGAACCTTTGCCACAGCAATAAACGGCAAAATAATTTTGTCCTAATGCAGGACTGAAGACAATGTATAACTCTTGTACTAAAAGTGTATGTGGGTTTTTTTTCTTCTTCTATTTGTCTGCAGACAATAATTGGTTCCTTACAGTATGTCATAGGCAGAGATCCAAACATATTTGAAGAACCAAATACTTTCAAGCCAGACCGTTGGTTGAGGGATAAGTCGGGTCGATTGAACAGCTCCATTTCCAGCTTTGCCTCGGTTCCTTTTGGGTTTGGACCTCGGATGTGCATCGGGAGAAGGATTGCAGAACTGGAACTCAATTTGGCTTTGGCAAAGGTAAGGAAAGCAAAATTTTCAAAATGCTGTGTAGGTAATTATCATTATTAAAATGAACAAAAATGAACAGATTTCTTAGATTTTTTCACCACTCATGCTTAACAGTCACCACTTTCACATGATCCAAAAACAATTGTAAAAACTTATAAGTAAGTAGGTAAATATGGCTATCAAATATGGGTACACATTTTTATTTTTAACCACCCTGTACATTTTGACTAGTGTTTATTTTATGCCTGCTTGGGTCCTTAAATAAAACATCTCTTCCTATTCGTTGTGGCAGTATGAAACCATAAAGCAGACCTCCCAAGAGTTTTTTTTTTTAAATAAATTATAAATTACGATGAGATTTAAACGTGGAGATAAGAGCTGTACTTTCCCTACAGCATTTTCAATTTCAACGCATGCAGTGATGCATGCAGTTATTACATTTTATTGATTTGTGATTCCTTTCCATCACTTCACTTCAGATATCACAGACATTCAAGCTGCAGTATCTTGGGGATGGAACAGTGGCCCCTACAGTACAGGGGCTGCTCGTTCCTGGAGGACCAGTGAAGGTTGGATTCACGGATAGATGATGCAGAAGGGGACCAGTGACAGTACCTTATTTGCAGAGATTGCTCATGTAGGTGACATGAGCTTGACGTTCAGCGTTTTGGAATATTTACAACATCTGCTTCAGGGATTTCATATTCCGATTAGATTGGATACTTAGATATTGAGAATTAAAATGAGAAGTGAATTTCAAAATAATGGTTTATGATCAGACTTCAATGCAACAGTGGACGGTGTATACACAAAGTTCCCTAATCTTGTTTTGCATTAATTGTTTGGTTTTTATTTATAGGCCTACTGTAACTAATGAAATCAAATTATTTATACAATTGGTTTTTTTTTTTTCAATGTACAAAATTCTTTAAAAATGTCTTGGTTAGCTGGAAACTTTGTTTTGTGAAATGCTCATCAGGAATTGAGGTGAGCACGTCTTATTAGCTTATTTTCATGGTATGAAACATTCTTTGAAAATATGATAGACTGTGCCATATAACGGGAAAGTTTATCATTGTGTTATTGGAAGAGTAAATTAATTCCTACCCTCTAGTTTTCCCAATAAACTCACCATACAAACAACCTGTGGAAATGCCATTTTGGTGGTCAAGTTTTAGAAAGAGAGAGAGAGAAAAAAGGCGTTTGTTTTATCAGCAATTTTTGCATTCTTGTTTGTCTATAAACAATGATGATTTGTGTGGTCTTCAAATGTCATTTCCGAACTTGGACAGTATTTCAGATGCACGTTTCTCCGGAGGATTGGCATTGGTATGAACTTTTGATAATCAGTGAGCTTTCAGATGGAAACTTATCCTTTAAATTTGATTCAGTAACATACCACTCCCGGACTTGTCTTCAATCTGACATTTATCCATAGACGGTATATTCACTCTAGCATCAACTCTACATTGGACATGTATCGTCAAAATAAGCAAAGGTTGTGGGTGAAGACACTTTTGTACTCACTGAGGAACTACTTAAATTAGAGAATTTTTTGGAAGTTGTTGTGTGTCCTTCACGAGCGTGTTGTCTGCATCATGTTTTCACCTACTCCGAAACCTTTCGTGTTCAAACCTTGAGTACGCCTTCTGCATTTAACAGATTTTGAGTGGCTTCTTTTTTTGTAAAGTTAATTTTTTGAACACACTAACTCACCGACATCTAAATATGGGTTCAATTTCCAAATCAACTTAAAAGCTTTCTATGGGTTCAGAAACGAAATAAAATCTGAAAATTGCACGAGTCTAATAATAGTAATGACAATAGGTATTTGTAAAGCACCTTTACATAAGAGATCAAGGTGCTGTACAAAATAAGACGAGAAAGAAAAAGACGAAGACAGGGGTTACGAGAACAATTTTTAAAAAAAGGCGTTTCCTGAACATGACGATAGAAGGAACATTCCTGATGTTGATGGGGATAGAGTTCCACAGTTGATACAGAGTGAGTAAATCAGACAAGTAAGAAGGAGCGATACCAGGCAAGCACTTGTACACCACGAGAAGTGTGAAAGATAGATGCACCTTGATGGGTAACCAGTGAAGGTTGGAAATTAAAGAAGTGCCATCCACAGAGGAGTTGACAGAGAAAATTAGTCTCGCTGCACGACAATGACAATGTTTGCTTGGTGATGTAGGATCAACGCGCTCGCATGTCTTCTACTTACTGGTGGATTTTACACTCTAGTCAATACGGCTGTCTGGGTTGAATATACATGTACCCAGTTTTGATGACAGTTTTTTTTAAAGTAAAAGTTATTGACTTACATTGAATCTCTTGAACTTTGATATTTAATCAGAAAAAATACACTGCCTGTTTTTTAACACTCTCCTAAACTGTTTTTTTGATGTTTAGTATTTTGTATTTACTTAATTCTTGTATAGCAAAGTTCGTTGATACTTTATTTTGTATATTTTTTTATTTATGTAACAGATTTATATTAACATTTTGAATGGATATTTCAGTGTAGTAAAATAAACATCTCAATCTGAGTAGATTCTTCCACTTCGTGTACTTTGCATTGTAAGTCATTTTGTGTTGAATAAACTAATCCAAAATTGTGAAATTTTTTCCTAACAAATTTCAGGGAGTGGGAGAGATGCCACACATTGGTTTTGCTCCTATCAGTTTTGGTTTTACAACAGAGCTACCATATCTTAGTTGTTGTTTTTTTTTCGATGAAAAAAATCATGCCAGTTTAAGCCTTGCTCAAGGCGGATGCACGTCTACTGTGCATAGGTCATCCGCACTCGTATTAATCGTCGCATACAGACGCCGATTCAGAAAATCCACAAATACATCTCACACCAAGCACGCACTGCGTTTACACACACATGCATGTGCACACAGAGACTGCGCATAATCTAGCTCGGGCTCGTAACACAATTGCGCAAAGGGAAAAACAAACTAAACAAAAACCAAACAAATAAATGAAAATAAAACTCCTTGGTCAGGGCTGTCAGTTTTAGTGAAAACAAAGCTGTGTTTGATCTGCGGCTGTTGCTATGGATATCCTATGGTTTAATGTCCGTTGCTGCCTAAGGCTGTATCTTTGTCAGCTCCAGCTGTGGCTATGGCTCAGATACATATTACAGAAATGCCCAAATGTACACTGGAGTCAACATATGAGAAATACTTAACTGCATGGCAATGAACCAAAACTATCCACAAAAATACAACAGCGACGACCGAGACTAGCAGGGCAGTCATACAGAAACACCAAAGAACCTGTCTCTCAGCTTATCACCTGGTCACCAAAACATGGACATTTCTAGAAATAGGGGAAGACAAAAGCTCAGCTATACAGATGTAGTTGCTAGGGACATCGGGGTGCTTCCATTACTATCTCCCCAACTTAATGAGGGATAGATATGAATTTGCAAACCTCAACATGATTCCAACTTTGGTTGACTAGAGAGAGAGAAGGCCAGATTGCTGAAAAAGCCTTTTCTTCAATGGCCAAAGCCACAACCACCTGCTTTGTGTTTGCCTATGGCTTTACTTCTGCTCATGTTTGAAACAAATGAAAACAACTTTGAGAGCAATGTCAAGAAGAGGACAACATTCTATAATAATCTAGTCACTTTATTTATTTAGCTCCACCATACAGCTCCCATGTCTAAATCACAAATTAAAAACCAACTGTTTAAAATCTCAATAATCAATTCATTATACATATTTTAATTGTTTTCCTCTCGCTAAAAATATGTTGATTTCTTTCATCACAGAACTTTATCTCTACCAACCACTGAGCTCCATAGAAAGTGATATAATAACCAAGATGATAATTCTTGCTTCAAAATCAAAATCAATAATATTAACCCTCAACCATCACAATTAGTACATTTAGGTGTTGTTTGTGTTGTTGTTGTTGTTGTTGTTGTTGTTGTTGTTGTTGTTGTTGTTGTTGTTGTTGTTGTTGTTGTTGGTGTTACCACATTCCAACCATATCTCTAGTCCCAGGAGTCCTTTTAACTACTACGTGGAGAGATGATATTATGAGGGAAGATTCATGCCTGGCCCAGTTCTTAATTTCTTAGGATCTCCCTGAGCAATATGACAGTCTACATTTTCTGCATACTGCTTGGCCAAGGAATTGTCAAACGGAGTGAACAAATCATGCCCCATGTGGACTAGACAGAGCTTGTCGAGGAAGCAGCGTTAAGCTCCCTTGTGAAAAAGCAACCCCGTTCTGTCTTTTTACTACATTTTACTCGGGGTCCATTAAACACACCATCTAGGTCCCCAAATACACACCTAGATGGAGAGAAACAAGTTATGGTTAAGTGTACATGTACTACTGAAAAACACACACATCCTGACTAGTATGAATATGATTCAAGCCACAGCCAACAACTCCACTGAGGGCAGTGTTCTAGATTTACTCTGCAACAATACTCCATAAATCTTGGGCGCTTTTTTTGTTAATGCTGATATGCAATTTAGCGAGTCAGTGTGCAACAAGGTCGTATACTGAGATGAGTGACCTTGTCAACCACATAAAAAGTACTTTCTCGGTTCTCATTTTGCCTGGGCTTCGAAAGAAATCAAATCAAATCCAAGGTGTACATGATTTCATCATTACTACAAACAATTAAAAGCAATAACAACGTTAGTAAGAATGTGCATTGTTGGAGGTACAAATGATATAAATAGTTTAACCGAATTAGCAGCATACATACAAGCAGTTCTACATAAATTAACACCTTCATATTCCCACAAATATTAAAATGGATCTTGTTCTGGAACCGTTAGTCACCCCCTGGGCAGTAGCAAACGATGGAAGCAATTATGTACAGCATCGTTGAAATTAGAGATATGCTTCACTGATTCTTTATACATTTCTTCAAGATTTTTTTAGGGAGTATCAAGTGACATTAATGCAATACCCTCATCTAACTGAAAAGATGTCCAGAGAAGTTGTTGCAAATTTTGTTATGATTAAATACCACATTTTTAATCAAGCAAATTTTAGACCTGACATTTCATTTGTTGTTAAGTTCCACCACCATACTACACACACATGGCTCACATTTTTTTCACTTACTTTACAACTTTTGTTTGTAAAATCCTTCAATCCAACACACTTATCTCTAACAGTAGATATATGTAGAACAATCTATATGATTAACAAGATACAATACTGACCGTCAAAAAATAATGTGTGCTATTGGGGCAAGTACAATCCCCATTATGATACACTATTCTTTCTTTTTTTCCAAAAAATTTATGTTCTGAGATTACCTCAACTGTTTTTGATGCTTTGTATATTTTATTTCTATCTTTCCTTTGTTTACAATGTTGTTATATATGTTTCTTTTTCACATAAAATACTATCAATAAAACAAACAAGTTGATAAGTAAACCATTAGTATGATAGACCACAACAAGTACTTCACTAGTTTACTTAAATCATGAACTAGGGTAAAAATGAATACAAAGTTTGTTCAAGCAAAGTACAAAAAAAACGACGCACAATTTTCCTGTGAAGTCAGTTGCCTCTAAGTTGCCTGTAAAAATTGCCCTTTGTGACATGGCCCTAAGACTATTTCTGCAAGTACCAACGGAAATGGATTCGCTTGAAAAACAAATCAGAGCCTGTCTTCAGATATCTTTATACTACACACTTTTTTTCCCCCCAAGTTTTAAACTTCCATGGATTCAGAGCGAAGTGAAGACTAACGGGAATTGAACAAACAGAGTGGAATTTCTATATTAAAGATTATACAAAACAGTCATGTAAACAAGCTTTAATACAAAGATAAACTTTAATTGGAAACTACTAAATTTTGCATACAATTTGGAGTTCTATTTATTGCCTGTATTTCTGTTAACCGCATGGGGGAATTCATTGCCAAACCAACCATAGGAATCAGGTATCTGATTGTCCGACTGATTTTTATGACTTGATGACATAATCAATGAATGGATGAAATAAATTATGTTAACATAATTTGTTGTTGATAACACATGTCAATGTAACAACTTATGAAAAGTGTAACACGCATAATGGGTGCTACTGGGTCGATAATAAAAGATCATGAAGAGTTACACACAAAGGAGATGAATGAAATGTCTGTGGAACAAAGTCAGAATCTTGGCTGACAAAAGCATTCAGAAACATGGATTTCTGGAACCTTTATTCTATGTAACGTGAGTCACAGTGGAAATGTTAACATTGGATCCGTTTGGAAAATGTCAATTCAGGTCATGACCTAAAGATATCTTAAATCAGCCAAAGCATCACAGAAACGCTAAGCACACACTAATTTTGTTTAGCAAGAACAGGTTACCACTGGGGGGTTACCAGCCAAAATATGTCATTTACATTGTATGTGACTGGCTCTCTGCACGTTTCTGCTTAGGCGATACACTTAATAAGCTATACTTTCTGCTAAGCAGGGCTGTGAATTATGGCTCAGTGCTTTAAGCCAAAAAGTGAGAATGAGAGTATGCGATCATTAAGTTCGAGACATTTACTATGTGGTTACATATGACAAGAGTCTACGAACCAATTACAAAGCAACCAAACCCCTTTCAGAACTTGGATTTCGTGAACACCTACTCTACTAAGACCAAATCCATTCCCATAAACTGTCCATTGAAACCCTAAAACAGGACGTTGTCAACCCACTCTGCGCCATTTCGTTAAGAGGTGAAATGTTGTCATTGTGTTCATTAACTCCAGCAATAGACCAACCCATGAAGCTCTAGGTATCCCATTAACAAATCACAGCCGCTAATGCATGCCCTACTTGGACATCATTCGGACACAATAAAAATCCTGTTACAAAATGTTAACAAGCTGCCGCCCTTTGGATAGCTGCGTTGTTTTGGGGGGTTTTTTTGTGAGTGACGGCGCTGTGCTGCTCATTACGATTGAGGAGCAAGATGCACATGTCCACCCAAATGAAAAGCAGTTCTGGACAGTCAGGGCTCGAATTTGACACTGGACCGCAGGCCTGAGGCCAGTGATTTTTAACCCCGGGCCAGTAAACCCATGACCTGACAAGTCCAACAGTCTTGTGTTTTTCAATTGAATAATAATACCTCACTGTGAAATACCTTCAAGAGAGAGAACTGATGTTCAGATGTTGACTTTGAGTCTGCCGGGGTAAATACACTTCCATGGAGTATCAAAATATACTAACCCATAAGACAAATGCCATAAATCCTCTCTGAGTGCTTGTTCAAATATAAACAATTTACATGTTAAACTGTGAGGAAAGCTCTTTCTCATGAAGATTCTGGTCTTGTAAACATTTTGAACTACAAGCCCTGCAGTCTTGTGGAATTTTACTCCAAATTCGAGCCCTGGCAGTTATAATGGTGGACAGGGCTTCATGAACTGGTTTATTAGATCAATTATCACATCATATCTTGCATTTGATAAAATCATCAACGAGGTAGAGAAAAGAACCTGCGAGACAGGTTCGCATGGGGCTTACTTACAACTCATTCATCACATTCATAATTCAGCCGAGAAAGAGACGAATTTACGCATCCTGTAAAATGTATTTGAATTTTGAGTATGGCTGGAGCTGTTGAATTACAATAGATACTAGTCCTCCACGATGGTTTCCCCCCGCCCTTCATCAGTTTCCAGCGATGTAGAAGCGGTAAAGAAGCGCCACTCCGAGGGCGACAATGGTTGGAATGATCCACTGGGCTAAATTACTGCAAAGAAATTTTAAAAAAAGGTTTTAATTGTGGTTGTTTTCATTATTTTTTTGTTGGTACAGACAAATTCATCCCCATCTGTGGACACTTGCAATCAGCAAGTTAAAAAACCCACATTACTGTAGTGATACATCCACCAAGCTCATGCTGTGCATATTTCTCATCATTCTCAATGTTCTCCCAATTGTTCTGACATGAATTTTTTTTCAATGATGTCTCCACTGGCTTTGTACAACAAATTGAAGAGAGGGCGTCATCGGTCAAAGTACCCTTATCCTTTTTCGCTTCTAAGGGGTACACATGGGTAGGCGATTATAATTCTCATCCTTCTGACTGTTCTCCCAAATGTTTGGACAATTGACGCCCCAAATTGAAGAGAGGGCATCATCAGTCAAAACACCCTTATCCCTTGTGGTTTAAGTCCTTGCTTTTACTGGGTGGACATGCTCCCCCATCCATACAGGTTACTTCGTTTTGACTAGCCTACCTGAGAAGCAAGTTTGTCAAGCCCTCGCCACTCTTGATGTATTTTTGCATGCAAGGCCGGTCATAAAATCTAAATTGAGCCCTGCTGTTATAACAAGAATAATGTCTTGTACATGTGCAGAAGAATTGAGTACATTTAGTCATCTACTACCTCGTTTAAATGCCATGCTTTTCTGCAAAGTTCTAACTGGGCATCCTCCATTTTCATTCATTTGATGGTACCTCACAAATATTTGCTTTTATCTCCACGTGTCATTCCATTCTGTGACCTTTGTCCCTTTTCTGGATGGGATTAAGTTAAACACCGAGTGTCTGCGGCCACAATGGGTGCATGGCAAAAAAAAGAGAGATTTGTTTGGGGAAAAAGCATGGGTACCAGCAAAAGTGACTCTGATGCCACTCAATACACTAGTCATGCCACGCTATCGTCAACCAGATAGGGTTTCACTCCGTCCAGTAATACATAAACATTTAAGGGATAATAGTAATACATCATTGTTTTTTTTTAATGATAAATATTTATTCCAACGCTCTGGTTTCCAATAATTACACCACACAAACAACCTGAGAAAATGTCGTCACATTCAGCGATCATGCTCGAGTGAAAACAAAACAAAAACAGTTCAGGTTTTGTTAGGAATTTAGGGATCAGGGAATATTTAGACTTCTGTAATCAAAATGACCAATAGTTATTTTACGACTCTTAAATGCCAGTTTCTTGACTTTGCCTCGTATATTAACCAAAATACTTCACTGGAAGAACGGTCATGGTATCATTTTAAATAATCAATAAGAACTCAAAAGTACAGGATTAATGATTGTTAAAACACATTGTTTGAATTTCAATCTGAGTTTCAGATTGAAACAAATTATGCACAACCTTAATAACTACCGATCCCAAACTCTGTCTTTAAACCCAGCGTTCATGTCGTCCAGCCTTTATTACCTATGACTGGAATCTAGCACATCTTCCCCATCTTATGTTACTTGACTGTCTCCAAGGAGACCTGGGCCCAATTTCATGGAGCGCTATACTTATGCAGACAATATTTATTTGCTGGTTAAAATACGCCTACAGAAACCAAGCGTACACAGCCAGGATGATATTTGATGAGTGTGAAATTTGGCTCTCGAGCCTCGGTACTCCAAGACTGGTTAGGTCTGTGATGTTGCAATTTGGAAGGTTTCCGAAACTACAAGTGAGCACTTTGGATGACCTGTTTGGTTTTTTTTTCTTCAATTTGGACCTGCTGTTTCTCCAAATTCTAACTAAAACTGTGACTCACGCAGGGACTTCAATTGCTTTGACTTGCACATATCTACAGTGGGATTAGCCATATTTATTATAGTGGATTTCGGCTTCAGGGAAACCTAATAACAATCAATCTGCAACACGAACCTAAACCTCAAGCCAAGAATGACAAATGTACAGCGAAGACTAAAGCAGCATAAAGTGAATTGACGAAACAGAAACAGGTGGGAAACTACTCGGGAAGAAATAATGCACAAATTAAAAAGAGACTTTTGAGACGACCAAATAAATCTGTTCATCTACTAATGCTCACAACAAAACACAAAATAACATTAAACAACAAAAATTAATAAATAATAATAATAAAAAATACACATGAGAAACCTACATGAAGTATTCTTTGAAACAATAAATCTAGCACTACATAAAAAATATTAAAAATGTAACATAAAAATACATTACTTTCTCATCAAAACAGAACTACTCGACAAGACTTGACTTCTACCAACACATTATCTTAGTCTAACGCAAGGAAAAACACTTGAAAGATCCGAAAAAAGTTTGAACAAATGAATCCAGAAAGTGACTCACATCGAGACAGGGCATCAGACTTGATATGGCATTATAAGAGTAAGCAGCGACTGAGACAAAACAAAAAAATGGAAAAAGTGAAAAACTACAAACATCATAATGAGATGGAAAGTACAGTATGTGAATGATAACGAAAAGCAAAACAAGAACCTAGTCCTTGAACATATTTTTATGGACAAAGTATAGTTTGGCTTGTTATTGCTAACACTAATTTACATGTATCTGTTTAAACTCTAAGGCTACTTCAAATAAAGCGTTACTAATCAATATTGAAGTTTTGCTGGCATTGGTTAGGTCTAAAGAACTAAACATGCATAAACATACAAACAAATGCATGCTGTGGTTTTTTTTCTTCATCTTCTTCATTTCTTCAAATCGCACAACATTCCTGATAAACTAACGTGCAAGAATCATCGCTATTGCTCTCGTTTTGGTGGGAAGGAAAGTTTCTTACAACTTTTTGTGAAAAAAAACCACCTGTTATTGTTTGAAAACTTGACTAAACAATTCATTATTCATGCATAGAGTACAGAGGGGTGGTGAGCACAAGGGAGTGGGGGGAGGGGGTGGCATCCTCAAAGCTTTTGTTCTTCGTTGGCGTCTTGAGCCCCAGTTAGGAAGTGAAGCACTAAATCAAGTAGGACGAGGGCACACAAACTAATGATCATTCTGACCGATTACTTTTTCTTTAAAAAGCACACTCATTTCCCAAGTGGTTCTTGCTTGACATTATTGAATGCAGCAGGGAATACTGGTAGTCGGCAAGTCAGTAAACTGGCTTTCATACACCAACCCAAAAGGAGATCCTGGTCGGAAAATTGGCTTTGATACAACCTCCAACAACAAAAATGCCCTTTTATGCCACCTGTGTTTTTTTTCTTCGAATCATTAAGTTTGGTGGAATGGTTTAATGATTGTGTCCAGGCGTTGTTTGTAGTGGAATTGCAACACCAGTGTATTGGCAGTGAGCACTTTAGAAAAAATGACAAAAACCTGAGATGAGGATTGCAAATCTCTTTTCCGTCATTAAAACAAAATTTATGCCAAGAGCAACCAGCAACAACTGTGTTAATTTATTTGCATGTACCAGCATTAGTACAGAAAACACACTGCTAGTAATTTTGAATAAGTTAAAACAAAGTCTGCCTTTTTAGATCATGCAATTAAACTAAGAAGCATTTTGGGGTTCTCAAAGCTGTGCCTCAAACATCACAGCAATAAATTAGATGTCAATCAATATATACATTTTTCACAACATGCACCACATGAGGAGCCAGTGGAATCATGTCACGGGACTGGCGTGATTATTAGCAGTGCCTGGGTCAGGGCCAAAGGCAATTGGTGTGAGCTCCGATTGTTAGAAAAGCAGATGGTCTCAGATGTATGCAGTGCTCTCCAACATCTGCATTTTTATTTTTTTTAATAAACGATTCTGAATCACAACACTATGGGCAACATGCTCCGAGAGGGGAAAAAACAGGAAAACTAAGAGGGCTAGTACCATTTTGAATCGGCCTGATTTGTCTGACTGTTATCACCACTGAAAGGAGACGGAAATGCAAAGACATGAATTCATGAAACACAAAACTAACGGGATGCTTCGTGAATGCTAGGTGGCAGCAGACTTACCCGATAAATGTCCATTGTTTACGTAGTTCTGGGCATGCGCACATTACCGAGAACAATGGATTTACCTGGTGAGTCTGCTGCCACCTAGCGCCCAAAATGTCAAGGGAAGATGGTTAAGGTTTAACACGGCTCGATGTACATAATTCATACCACAGAGGAGTAATTTGAAATAAACTTACATGAGGACTTACTTATCAGTATAAACTTGTGAGAACTTATGAACTCTACTCTTACACCAATGCGTGATAAGAACTGTACACTCAGTATTAACACCTTGGTGTAAGGGCTAAAAACTGAACTAACGTTCTTTATCCTCAACTTAGCAAGCAATCAACATAAATTCAAACAAGATTTTGTTGCAGTAGTCAACTAAAATTAAGCTGGTGGAAATGTGATTATTATTTTTTAAGGTGCATTTGATGGTAGTTGACAGTGAAAGTTAATAATTGAAGGAGTTGGGAGTTTTTAGCCACATGTCAAATTTATATCTTGGAAACTTCTTTCAGATCACATTGAAGTAAATCCTTTTAAAAAGTGCACTAGGCTAACAAACGCCAACTAGCTACAACTATCCCTTTTCTCTATGACACTAAACTGTTCCTTCGCTTAAAAACAAAACGAAACAATCTAAGGAATTTTACACCAACTCCTAATTATCTATCCAAGGGGGGAAAACAAGGAGAGAGAGTCGCACATAGATTACACTGAACAAATAAGACAACATCGACAGAAAACGAAAATCAAGTGTCCATGGTATGTAGCCATTTCATGACATCTATTCTAATTTTCCCCCAGTCCCCCCCCCCCCCATTTCAAATTATGTTTTTTATTTTAATTTACCACCTGCAACTAAAACGTAGATAATTGTGTTAACGACCCACAAATGGAATGGGTAAAAAGCCTTGCTGAAAACATATCACAAAACTGTAGTTCACAATATTGTTAACCATAGGTTTAAAACTATACTTCAAGCAAACAGACTTTCACATTATTTACAAATCCCTACAAAGAGCTTGCTCCACACTACCCACTCACTCCCAACATATCCCCAGTCCTATTCTAGGCAGGACAGCTACCCATACAACACACCGACCTCTAGTCAACGGTAACTCAACACTGAGCTGTTTGGACGATGAAACATTTGGGGAAGTCTAATCCCATGATACAAAATGGCTCCTGGATGCGCAGTACCAAATCCATGCAAAACACTTTCATAAACAACTGGGGGATCTAGACCACAATGGAAATAGTTTTTTCTGTTGATACCAGGCCTTGAACTTCGCTCTTGAAGGGGCACAGCAATTTTCCTCTGGTAAGGGGCACTTCTATGAGGATAATGTAAATTTGTATTGGAACTTTGCCAAAGGGCACCACAACAAAAGCACAGGGCACCACAGCTATTGCTGTGGGTGCCGTGGGTTATTTCAAGACCTGTGATACACAGAACAATGTACCACCGACTGGAAAACCTGAACTTAAATCCATATTGTTTTTACTAGTTCGATCATGATGTACGTTTTTACTGCTTGTTCGTATTGTAATTCAACCTGCTATAAGCAGGTATTAATAAACAAATAATAATAATATCAATATAGTTTTGTATGATACACAAACTACATGTTATGTATGCCAGCCGTGTATCACAAGTGCCTCACATTGTATACTACCCATGTCCATTGGGCCTTAGAGCATTCCTGACACACCCTCAACTCATTAGAAGTATGCAGCACCAGCAGCTCAATGGGTGCACACTGTGCAGATTGCTAAACATATGCTAGTCATATCTAAAGACTACTAAATGGAAAAACCCATATTGAAAGATGGGAATACAATAACCAAGGCAGCGACTGAAATTTCCATCTCACTTTTACATGAGATGGGGGATATGCATACACAGATGTAAGTGACATAAAGTAAAGTCTAAGGGAAGGAAGTCTTCCAACGAAGAAAAACTGCAAGTTCCAATTGATTTAACTTGCATTGCACTTAAAAGCTTTCTGTAAAGTAGCCCACTGGGCTAGTAAACTGTGTGTTTTCCTTTCCCCCCAAGGAAGTTTCAGTAGCCCAGATTTTAAGCATGTATTGTCATACATGTATCTAAAGTTCTGATTCAATAGCTGTAGTGATCACAACCAGTTTATTGGTCAAATTAAATTACATCCACTCACTCACTCAAAAATATACTAACACACTTCTTAACAATTACGATTTGCATCTGAAAAGGAAGAAATATGAGAATTTTAAACAAGTAGGTTGGACAGTTTTTAGTAGCCTACAGGGCAAGTTGAGAAGTGGTGTTCACTAGCCCATAGCAGCTTTTACTAGAGCCGGGCTAGTGTTAAAGGTGAGCCCCATTTATTAATAAGTAGCACAGTGACAGAAAAGTTTTTAAAAATCTCTACTTAATGATTGCCTGTTCGAAAGATTATACAGCTTTATAAAGAGTTTTAACATTCTCTCAAGAGTCTACCCATAACTCATATTGAGCCCCCCCCCCCCCACTCCCAGGTCTAGCAAATATTGCAAAAACACTTTTGTTTAAGTTTTTTTATTCTCTGCATTTGAATGTTTGTATTCATCAGTTCTCTCATCGGAACCCTCCTACTCTTGATAACATTTTCCAGTGAGTTGTCAAACCACTTGAAACCATTCAACTGCTTGGTTTTGTGTGGTAGCACAACTGTGTACAGAACTACTGCGTACTGTACAACAGGCATTCCTAATATAGGCAAATCCATAGTGACTCAGTAAACAAACACGACAAGTATATGAGATCTGGTTGTCTGGAAAATAATAGCAACTCAATATGTTGAATGTTTGTTGTTATTAAAAACAGATCTCGACACATCATTCAGATACCTGGTGTTAAGGTAAAGTCAGTCACCTCGGCACTGCACATACGATACCCTGCAGGGCTGCACACGTGCAGTACATCTACAATTCAAAACCAAGTGACTGGTGTTGGATGGTCACACAGTAGGAGGGTTAATAGTACAGAAACGAAAAGAAACAAGGAAGAAAAGAAAAGTGACCGTACAAATAAATTAATATGAACCAACCTTCCTGAACCTGAATCCGGTGCAATAGGTCCTGGGTTAGACTGCAAATATAAAAATATTCATTTGTAATAAAATTTAGAACTTTTTACGGCTACGCAAACTTGAAGTATTCTTGTTCAAGAATTCTCAGAATTGGTTTTCACTATTTCTCATATTTCACCTTGGAATAGTTTCTACATATTTCTAGATTCAAATGTTTCTTACAGTTATTATTATTGTATTATAGTGGTATGTAGTGAGAACAATAGTGTCAGAACAATAACTTGTTTGTTGTACAACAATTGTAAACCTTTTTCTATAAAACAAGTTGTTTTAATTCAAGAAGCTCTTACTTTTCAAATAAAATCCACATTCAAATACTTCACATTTTATTCTATTAGTTGTGAAATAAATCCTACAATGGAAACACTTTGATTGCTGGTTGGCTCAACCTTCAAACCTTCTGACAATAAGAGTTAGTTTGTTGACCTTGGTTTATTACAAAGTTCATATTTTCTCCCTCTTTTTATTTTTTTGGGGGGGCTGGTACTTTATGTCAATGAGTTTTTCTTGATGGACCCATAGACAAACAAAGAACTATTATTAGTATGGTGAACTATCACTATCAGAAGTTGCTGAGGACAAGATTTGTAAAATGATTGGAACCAGTTGGAAGTTTGTGCTCACCTCTACCGATGTTTCCCAGTCAGCCTGTTTGAAAAAAAAAACATAAACAAAAACGATAGCTGAATTTAGTAGGAACCATAAATTATCACTCCAAATAATAAAATATTATAAAGTTTCAATGTACTACCTTCAACCCATTACAATCCGATGCCATGTTTTGATTGTTTTCTTTGGATTGATGATTGCAATGCTGAGGTGGGGGTGCACCTTCATAAAGCTTTTACGTAGATAAATTTAGGTTAAACAAAGAAAACTTGACTTGAGCTGGACTAGAACTTGAACCTGCAGGTTCAAGTCCCGCTCTAGCCAATTTTTCTTTGTTCAACCCTAAGTTAATAAAAAGTTACCCGTCGGTTTCCTTTGTGGTTTCTTACTTGATATTTGCAGATAATTTTGCTTAACACACTTGTTAGCTAAGAAGATTTTTTTTGTCAATGTAATTTAAAAAAATATTTTAACTACACCGAATCACTCAATGAAATATTTTTAAGGTGTTTCACCTCTGCTAGATCCCCGATCAAGTAATCTTTCATAAGTTCCCTTGCGTCTGCAGAATGTCCAACATCTTCAAAGGATTCTGTGGCTGCGGCCCCTGTGTACAAAGTTTAACAAAAAATGATTAATTGTTGTCTTCGAAACATTACGGCCCGATTTCCTGGGTTTCCTTTAAAACCCAAGAAGTCTGCACATCTGGGTTGCCATTCTCCATTGACAGGTTTTACTTAAATCTTCAACACCCGTGTTAAGAAACAACGTAAACGCCTAGTCAGGCCATGGAGGTAGAATTAGAGGTCAGGCCTGATACATGTACTTCTTGTAAGGACTTTGATGAAATTTGTTGAAAAGCTGAAGCACAGAAACAAATTTCAGAGGGTTTCAGGGTAAAAACAAGAATAATCTAGGCATTTACAGTACATAGTTTTCTAACTCAATGATATCACAACGCTTTACAAAAACTTTACACATTTTTTACACACAGGTTAGGAGTTTGTTTGTTGCCAAGCGAGAAATAGTGAGTGACGTCAAATTCTTACAGTGCCTTTTATGTGTTAAAAGGCACTGAGGCAAAACATCAGAAACACTACGACCGAGCCCCTTACACCTCCATTTCGAAAGCACACTCTAGGTCAAGCCCCCAATCAACAATATCTAAATAAATTTCCTGCATGAAGTGATCCAATTCACCCCCGAATGCATCAGATTCCACCTGCAAGGTTTGCCCAATTCTATTACTAGACCAGAGGACTGCACTAGCGTAGTTGTCAAAGGTGCAGGGGCAGGTTTGGTACAGGGGTCAAGGGTTAACTCAATTAACCCTAACTCCCCTGAGCGATTTACTAGAAACTGTCTGTACTTGACTCTAACACTACTATGATGTATTTAACTAGCACTTATGTACAAGTGTTATGCTAACTCAACAACAGTAACAACCTAACTTTGGTTTTTATGATTACAGGGTATGCCTGATTCCGTGTACATAATCAGTTTCCTGGTAATAGTCCGCAATCCAACCTAATCAAACAATACATGCAGTTTAATTCGAAGGAAAGGGTTTCTATTCAAAATTGTTTGTATTATTTGTATTCTCTTGTTTTTTCCCCCCTTTTGTTTCACTTTCTCAAATTCTTTGGCCCAATGTGTTGAATTCTCTTCACTTTGAATAAACTATAGATTTTTAAACCTTACTGGTACCCGTCTATAGATCGACATTTTTGTTATTACCCACGCTGTACAAAATAATGCAGTCTCATTCTTGTTTGTGTTTGCAATTTGTCCAATGAGTCTAAAGTTGCTGCAGCAATCTTTGACCACCATACTGTTTTAGAATGATCGTTGTTGAGAGATGCTTCATGTGCGTATACAGTTATTTGGCTTGTAATGATTGCACTCATCGGATGAGTGTTTGCTGCAAGTTCATGATATTTGAGATACTTGGGTGAAATAGTACACTTTTCTAACGCCTCTTAGAAGAGACGTTAGAAAAGTGCTAAAATCTCAAATCTCTTTTTGCTAAAATCTCTTTTTGTGTTCTTTTCTCTGGAGCTGACAAACATAACTCATCAATAACAATAAATAAGATTGTTTTAGTAACTGTGCTGAAGAAATAGCCTTGGGAAGTTAGTGGTCAGGAAGAAGAGTTTTGAGAACAATCCGCTCAGAACCCCACCCTCTCTTGAAAAACAAAAAAAGAACAACAACAAAAAGACAACAAAGGAATAAAAAACAGCCCTCCCATGTCAAAGTTTCCCCATAAATCATCCTTGATAAATTAGTTTTCCCTCAATCCTTCAACAATTTACAGCACATTGTTTTGCACTTTTGGCCAAATTTGAGTGTAAAAAAAGCAGTATGTTTTTTTTTTTATAAATACAGTTGTAATCATTCAATAAGGGAACAACAACACTTGGTTCCAGATTCACGTACAACTGCATCACATCACAATGCACAGAAAAGTTACCAATGTTTTCCATGGCGCATTCGTTTTCCCAAATAGCTTAAATCCGACTGCTTTGAAACAAAGAAAAGTCTTTGACCATAATAGGTTTTTGAACTATTTATTTCATCTGTGCTTTAATTTTTTACTAACAGCCATTTAGTAGTTAGCCCTTAGAATTCCATACTTATTTGATTCTCGTCACCAGGTAACATGAATATTTTTTAGAATCAATCAGAACGAAACTTGCCTCCTTGTTCAAGAAGTACTTCTTCACCACCAGGATGCTGAAAGGGAAGGAAAGTAGAAACTTTAAACTATAAGAAAATAGCTTACATTCAAAAAATATATTAAAAAAAGCACTTGAAGATGAATTTTTAACATATGATTATGGTGTATGGTATAAAGTTTGGTAAAAAGCAATTGTTCACTTTTTAAGAATACAAAAATTCAATAACTTGGTGCATTGATTTGTTGACGCAAATTTTTTAAATGGCTGCAAACATTACACAGCATTTCTTTTTGCTGGTAGACATGGTATAGGAAGCTGTTCACAGTGGACTAGAAATACATGCATGTTCAGATGAAAAACTCCTGTAACGAAGTCATTTCCTCTTAATTTATTAATTTAATAAGAAAAGAAATGAAAATATTGCTTGCACAGTTAATCAAAGTAACTTGACGAAATTTCACATTTAAAATATGATTTGGCGGGATGTTATCATGTGCAAATTAAAAATCTTTAAATAAAAGTCATATAAAAAAAAAACTACAAACGATCAAAATTAATTAAATTTCATCACTAAAAATAATGCGATTAAATTGATAACTCAATCAAAAGATGAAATCAAATTGTGTTAAAAAATAAATAATATTATTTATTGGTACTTGATAAATAGTAATAAATAACTACATAATAATTTATAAATAGAAAACTAGTGCCTCCTCAAGAGTAACAATATTTTATAAAAAAACATTACAGTGCTGTATGGAGAACACCTGTCAGTGTCAGTATTTTAGGTAAAAGTTCTTTAACTGACCCTGACTTTTTTCATTCATACACTAGTATAAATACATAGGAGTAACGGTATAAATATGTATGATCAAATCTAACAAAAGTTGATCTGAAAAGCATTGTTTGAGTGAATAGGGTTAAATGTTTGGCTAATCTAAGTGAAAAGGCGGTCGTTGGATTCAGCATTTGTTCTGTACTTTCCATTCCCAATCCTTTGGCATCTTGTGGCCAAGCGATTAAACGCACTGGACTCAAGCTCTGGTGTTTCTGATCAGCAGAGTGTGGGTTCGAGTCCCCCAGTTGTGACACCTGGGTCCTAAAAAGCAAGATGAACGATCATTGCATTGCTTCATCCTTTTGATGGGACGTAAAGCTGTAGGTTCCATGTGTTGTATGATGCACATAAAACTTTTTTAAAGAACCCAGTCAGGACAGTTACTAAACAGAACAAGTCAACAAGAAGACTAACTAAAATAAGACTATATATAGAGAAGGGTTTCGTCCCGCCCAGTCCAGTGACCGTTGGTTGTATCTGGAAATGGCATGTGCAATTGCAAGAGAAGTATCACGAGTTACATGAGTATAGCCATAGGCCTGTACTACTTTTAGTACTACAAAGTACAGGAAAATGATGATGATCTCATCATCATACTCAAATGCTTGTTTTGTGTGGACATGGTCCGGTCTAAGACGTGACACTGAGTGAAAGAAAAAACTTTTAAAACTCTGACCCCAATTTGGAGTCCAAAGACGTTATTAAAAAATATTAAATAAAGTGTACTCACGTCATCCAAGAATGTCGTAATGTCGTAAACTTTGTTGTGAATTACAACCCATATATCCTGGCTTGTTTTGTGGTCCTTGATTTCTTTTAACGTGTATATTTTTGTCTCCGACATGATTTGTTGTGTTGATGGTCTTCCTTTTCCAGCAAAAGTTTACTTATTTGTTGAAGATTTTGAGCCACCCCTCAACTCCGCGATCATCCGTGTATTACCGTTCTGTACAGGTAGTGGGGGTACACGACACCGGTAACGCCATCCAGTGTGTGCTTAGCCAGCGTACACACACCAACGGGGTTGTTTATGTGGTGGGTTGTACGTATGCTTCTCAACGGGTACCATTTTGCTCTGGCTTCCTTTTTCTTTCAACCTCATCAATGCGTAGATTCGTATTAATAAAATGAAAATGGCATCAGGAGATTTGACTATTTTGACGGGTACCCGTGTCCGTTGCGTTGGACCGTGGACGCATGATGTAATATAGTGAGATGAGGGCGCTGTTACACTTTATAGTTTAATAACTTTATCGGCAGCAAAAGTAGGAACACCTTTTTCTTTTTCGTCGTCGTCTACCACTAAATTTGACAATTGCGTCAAGAAGAACGTTTACCATTATTTTTCTCTCTCGTAACAGGTAGTTAATTCTTATACGTTTCATGTTTTCACTTTGTAGCCTATTTTGTTGTCTGTTAGTAGAAGTGTTAGTAATATTACTAGGTGGTTTGCAGTCATTTGACCAGTTCGGGATCATTGACCAGTTCGGGATCACTTCAACTTTGCAACAACCCCATAATTAAGTTACTTCTCACATTACCAATTTCTGTTGATACATGTGAAGAATAACATGCAATAAACCAACAAACCCAAAATAAGGTTCCAAACTTCATCAACAAATAAATTATGGCCATTTTCTTGAAGTTTGTCTGCGATTTTGATCATTTTTTTTAAAATGTTGGTTGAAAAACGCTGTTAAAACTTCTCACCTTTAAAATGTATACGCCAGGGCGAATAAAATTTATGTTAAATGCTTAGAATGTGTTTAAAATATTTCAGGTAAATACTGAGCAGTCGTCTTGTTTTTTTGAGGAGACAAAATTACCGAAATCGTCTTTTGAGGGGCATCGTACCCTTGACCAGTTCGGGATCACTCACTACTCAGCATGTCTCATTGCGTCAAATGGTGCCGCACTCAGTGAGGTAAAATCTTACTGCTGCAGTCGAAAGTTTATTTGTTGCTTTAAAGATACATTTCTTCAACAAATTCTTGTAGGAATATTGTTTTTTTGTGAGAAAATGAAACTTGGAGGAGGAAATTGCGACTGTAAGAATAGATATTTGGGTCAATGGTGCTTTTAGGCGTGCTTCACCTTTTCATTTGCCTTTGCTGTTGTTTTGTGTTTTTGTTGCTGGATTTTTGCGCTGCTGTTGAATACACTTGCATGAAATTCTCTGGAGAAAGGAAGTCCATGTCCATGCCAACACACTTGTGAAGTTTGTGTCCTTGAGAGACAGTTTTATGAATGGGAGTATTGGTTTGCAATAGAGGGCAAGCTACTGATTCAGAATAGAATCAACTGATCCTGAACTGGTCAAACAGGAGACAAAACTTTTCTCAAAGCCTCTTCAAAAGTACTAATCTTTTTTTGTCAGTGGATACTTGGTGAGTTTTATAACATGTTTAGGTAAACTGATAATTTTTTTTTTTTAAATGTCAAAGAGATTGCAACCAAAAACAATGTGAATTCAAAAAGTGATCCCGAACTGGTCAAATGACTGTATTGTCTTAATTATGGCACAATTATTGTTAAATAAACAAATTTAAAAAATAAAATAATAAAAACTTTGAAGAAGTTTTATACATTGTTTATATCTGAAAGAGTTTCTAATCTCTGAACAATGTAGGAGACGTAAAGACCAAATGTTCCGGCTAATTTTCAAATCTTGACGGATGATATATAATTTGTGAAGACTAAGTGGTTACCGTATAAAAAAAATAAAATAAAAAAAACCTATTTATATTAAGTGTCTGACTCATGACTTGGACTTGAAATCAACCATTGTGGCTTGAGTCCCAAAAGACTCCGGACTTGTTCTTAGACTTGACACTAATGACTATGCCGTCAAACTCCAGAATTTAACTTAGGACTCAAAAACAGGACTGACGACGTTAATATACTACAATTAAATTAATTGGACTAGTATCAATCGGGACAATACAATCTAATGTGTAAGTATAATGAATTTTACACAAGTTTAGTTTTCTTCCAGCAAAATTTGTTTAATTCGCATTAATACACGCAGTTATTTTCATTTTACAGAAAACCAGATGCAGTAATCACTCAGTTACATTTTTAAATGATAATTTTGATAATATAATTTCTTTAGAATAAATATTAATTCTATTTTGTCAGATTTTGTAGATGTTTTTATTGAAACTGGTAAACTTTTTTCCCCTGGCGGCCAAACAAAACTTCAACCTTGAATTAATAAATTTGCTGCATTAACTGAGTCACAGTGAGTTGTTTTCCTTGAGGAAAAAACACACGATCAACTTCATTATATATTGAGTAAATGTCCATTATAGTATAGATTAGTAGCATTAGTAATGCTAGTTTATCATAAAATAATATTTTGCGGTCCACGGCAGTTCACGCCCACATGTTAACCAATGAAACTGTGTGATGTGGCCACACCTCCAGACGGATCTGACGTTTTTCAATGACACGTGATGGCAATGCAAGAACAACGCATGGTGCCGGTGTTACCGCAAACCTCTCTTTACTGTGAGTTTGTCGTGTAAGACTGCTGCGTGTGTGTGTGTGCAGATAACAATATCGTGTGCGTAATCAAAAAATAATACGAGGAACTCAGTTGTGTCCACCACGTTTTATGTGATAGATAATTGCCCAGTATTTGAACGGTTCTACTTGGTTAGCGAAAGGTAAGATCTTATTTCAAGGGTTGATGAATGGTGGTAAAATGAAGGAGTTCTACTGCCTGTATTGGGATCGAGACTTGTTAAGTTGTGACGTTCCTGGCATTTTGCCGCGTACACACTGCGGATTACGATCGACCATGGATCGATCATACCACACATAAGCACCACTGTATAGAGTATTGACCAATGTTACGTGAATAGTAAAATCGATTTTGTATACTTGTAATGTTATGTAATAATATTATTGATAATCAGTTGTGTCTGGTTGAACTCTGTGTGACACGGCACAATTTTATACATTTTGTAAATTTGTTTCTTCATGATGATTACACATGTAATGTATTGTTATGACTTAAAAATGTAGACTTGTTGTGGTCAAGTTGTTAAATGTTTGTCCGCGCGAGACAGCCTAAAAAAATAACACTCAGCTTTCCGCAATCAATCAAAGACTGCTCTCGGCAGACCACTGCTCTTATGCGAGGCTGCCGACTCCGGACCGTAGTCGTGAGAGTAGTAGTAGTTAGTAGTCTCGCAGGGGCCAGCAGTCTCGCAAGATCCGCAAGATTCACAAAGAGAGTTGGAACACTATCATTGCCACAAACATTTAACAACTTGGTCCACAAGTCTACATGTACTGGTAAACTTAAAGGGGCACTGTTTTCGTGATCACAGTAAGTCTGTGGCCAGACATGAAATTCAGAATTCTCACCCAGTTACTGCAAACGTGCGCGCGCGTGATAATAATAATAATAACAGTGCCCTTTAAAGCTTTTGTTTGTGATGTGACGGTCAATGCACGCGGCGTGTGAGAGTTCATGTTCCCATGTCCAGCCACAAGCAGACTATGATCATGACCACAGTGCCCCTTTAATATAGCCATTCGTGAATATAGTCCACAAAGAGATACGCTACAACAAAAGTACAGCCTACCTCCATGGTACAACTAAACTGTCCAACATAAAACAACAATCGTTTGTTGAAATTTTTAGGACAGTCGGTACATGCGAGTAAACCTAAAGCTTGGTCAGAATGTGCGCGTATGTTAGTGAAATTAGACACGTTGTCTGAGATTCGGGTACTGCATTAGCATTAGTGCAGAGTAGACACAGTGATTATACTAGTGTAGAGTAGACCCAGTAAATTCGGCACTGTACTCCGTTTGTTCAAAATTTTGACATCTGCGGTCAGACTGGCATGACAAAATAGTGTAAAAAAAAGAGTACAGCGCCCCAGTTACTGGGTCTTAGTGCGAAGTGCTATTGGGCACAATTCAAAAGATAACCAAAGCATACATCCCAAACTTTTAAAAGATACAATTGTAAACTCGGTTTTAATCTTCAGACAGGAGGTTTAATTCAAATGAGGTGGCCTGAATGATTTTGAATTGTCTTCCCAAAACCCATACTTGTTCAATCCCTGTAAGAAAATTATCGAAAATTTCCTTTCTGTCATTTTCTTATTGTAGAATTTAGTCTGTATTCAGAAGACAATGACTGAATCTCAGAATGGCAAGAGATCAAAGTGGATGGTTCCCGGCTCGGACATGGCAATGAGGACCCACAACCCGATCCGAGCTATTGTAGATGGCCTCAAGCTGGAACCGAACCCAGACAAGGAATTCATCGCACTGTCTCTTGGTAAGTGTCAAAATGAGAGTAGGCCGAACCATCGAGATTGAGAGTTGTGTAGTGTAGGATCAGTGATGTTTCAAACAGGCTTTCATACGACTTGTTTTCCTGTTTTCCATACACACTAGACAGCCGATTTTGCTGATTGCTAAAAATGAGAGTGTTTTAAAACAAGGAAGTATCAACTTTTGTTGACGTGAAAAAAATTACCTGTGCCTCACGGCTCACTGGTTTCAAAACAAATGAAATTATGGATTCGATGAAATTATAATAATGAAATTGAAATTATGATAAAGTACTATTGTTGTGTTCATTGATACACTACATTGCTCTCAGTGCAGTTGTTATACAAACATTGAATGCCCTTGAGTGCATTGTCGCAGAATGCAATTACAAGGTGAAATAATCTGGACTGTTCTTGTTTCATGGGGACAGAATGAGTGAAATGGAAAAGCCAAGTTTCACTGATTGAAGTGCAGGAATGAAATGCATTCAGTATTTGTTTATACTCGCACATAGATCTTTGTCATTTGAAAGTTTGTATGGAAACAACAAACACAAAGTAGACACAGAAACTCATCCACCCCAAACCCTTCTAAACAATGTGGATAATTCCATGAAGACACCAACCAAGTCTGAGGTGCAGACACTGAATTGGACAGCGCAATCGCATATGTCATCAAAAGCTCAAACAGCGCCCTCGCTGAGGTCAATGGAGACCTTGCATTGGCTAAGAGTTGGGCGTGGCGCTTGCATGCGTACACGCTTCCATTGTTTGGCCCTCAGCAATGCCAGCCTATGCTAGAGGGGTCTATTGAAAAAGTTTCAAAAGGGCCGTAAAACTGGTTGAACCAGTTTGTTTGATTTATATTTTTCAACAAATGTTTGGTACCTGCAGGTGATCCCACGCTGTTTGGTAACTTGTCAACGTGTGTAGAGATGAGAGAGGCAGTTTGCGATGTTGTCAATGGAATGAAGAATAATGGATATGTTCCTGCACTGGGTAAGTTGTCTTATTTACAAAAAGAGGAAAAGTCATTTGTATAAATTGATGTTTTCTTTTGACCCCTGAGTCCTTTTACCAGGCATGCAACTCTTCCGCGTTTCCGCGGATTTCCGCGTTTTTTTTAAATGATCAGCGCTAAAATAAAAAAATCAGAATTTTTTTTTTTATTATTTTTTTTTTTCGATTTTTTTTTTTAAAAGCCTTATATATGCTTGGCAACAACAATGTACAACCACAATAATGTGAAATAAGCCTAGTACATGCTAAGAATGCACCTAAGAGCATAATAAACCTCAACATTTTCTAGGGTACCATTGTGGATCTCATGTCCCTTGGCGTTTTGGCTGCCTCGCTCCGCGCTTGCGTTGTGCCTTTGAAAATTTCCTCTTTTTTTTGCAGTTGCATGCCTGTTTTACGCTTGGTTCATAGCTTGAAAAATGGCCCAAGTTACTGGTTGTCAGAGCTGTGACAATTCGCTGCGCATTCAGTTTGGCACTAAGAGTGAATCAGGTTTAATTCACCGCATGGTTTCACTTTGAATTGGATGCACAGCATGTTGTAAAGTATGTGCACAGAGAAAATCAAGAATGTTATCTTACTCCAGATATTTCATAGTGGGACCGAATTAGGGGGGGAAAAATCACAAGACTGCAGGGCTTGAAGCTCAAAACTTTTGCTGAACCGGAAAATTTTTCTCAAGACCAGAATCAAAATGAGAAAATACTATGAACTTATGGGTACAAATTTCATAAACACTCAACAGGATTGAAAGATATTTATCAGACTCAAAGTACAGATTTGAACATAATTTTTAAAAATAAAGATGGGGTGATGTATTAAACCAAGTTCAAAAACCTGGTGACAAAACGGTAATCAAAATTTTAAAGGACATTAAACTGTGTTCAAAGGTGAATTTTAATCTACAACATACATGTATGTGTACATACATGTAGGACATGCTATTTTGTCTGGTAACCTTTTTCTGGTAAGCATATTTTTGTGGTGCTTAGCTACTTTTTGTGCTTAAAGACCTACTTGAACGAAAAACGGCAACAAAGTGATCTTTGCTGAAATTCATTTGAATTTTTTTTAATCAATTAAGAAAATTGAGTTCTCATGAGATTAAACATACTTTAATTGTGTAAAAAATTATTCATTTTGATTACCCTTTTCTGGTGCTTTTCATAACAATTCGCGGAAAGCCTCGTTACATCATTACTCATGTTACGCCATGCGTGGGAGCACCGTTTTGTATAGCCTCTTTGTTGCAGCATGGAGGTTTAACAAAGCAACATCCCACACATGGCGGCAAAGTATGTTTTGATGCACGCCATCAACAGCAGAAGTATTTCTAGTTTTTCAAAACCTTGAGGTTGGGGACCGATTATTATGTAAAATTCAGAAGTGTACAAATGTCAAAAGGAAATTTAAATGAATACACATTATAAACAAGTTTCATATAGCATCCACATTCATTTTTTGTTGTTGCTCGAGTAGCTGTTTTCAAAGCAGCTTTATGAAATTGGGCTCAAAATTATAGCCCTCTTTTCCTTGTACCAAATAAGCAACCAAGATCAGACCTTGAACAAGCACTTCAAAGGCTGCTGGATATCTTTAGTTTGTGATTCACTCCTCTTGGGATCACATTGACCTAGGGATTTAAAAGAGTCACCTTCTTTTGACATCCAGGCTCATAACCTTGACTGTAGCCTCCTTGAAATCTGCCCGTATTTAATCATTTCCTTGTGATGACTTTGACAGCCACGGATCTGTTTCATAGGACTTCCGAGGCAAAAATTAAAACGGATGACAACAGTCACATGAAGTGACTATAGAGTACAATCACAGTTGATATTGTAACAACCCTTTCAAATATTCTGCCTTTTGATTGGTTTAGAGTGCGCCACATAATATGTCTTATTTTTACTATAAACCGCGCTATACACGCAGCAAACAAGTTACTACCCCCATAGCAACCGATGTACTATCCCATAGCAACCAGTGAACTATACCCATAGCAACAGTAGCGTCTTGGTATCTAGACGGCTAGGCACAATATATGTTTGGGGTGTTATAAAGCAAATATTGATTGCTTTTACTCGTGCTATGGTTCAAACTACGACTTGCTCGGTGATCCCTCGGCTTCACCGTGCCGAGGATCACCTCAGGCATCGTAGTTTTAGCCATAGTACTCGAAGCAGTCAATATTTGTATGCTATTGAATGGTCAGACAGTAGGAGGGTTAAAAGTGAAACTGATATGTATGATGCAAGATGATTGGTATTACACACATGGATTTTGCATCATTTGAGGAAGACTAGAGCGGACTAGCTGAATAATAATAATAATAATAATAATGAAAACTTATAAAGCGCACATAATCCATCAAAGTGCTCATGGCGCTAAATACAAACAATAACGTACATAAATATGTACAATAACCAAAATTAAAACGTAAGCCTAAGCTAAGAAGAAATCCAGAACATGTGCTATAGAAATACAATACAATTACAAATGCCATATCTAAGAAACATCGAGGGGTAAAAAAACAAATCCAACCATTTACTCAAATACCTGATTGAAAAGATGTGTTTTAAGGTTTTTTTTAAATTGGGTTAAAGAAACAGATGATTTTACTAGTGCAGGCAATTTGTTCCATAGGCATTGCTGAAGCATTGAGATCAATATTTTATCCCACACCAAGGTACACTGTACTAAAGATAATTACAAGAAGTCCCACCATCCTCCAAGCGAAATTACCCCCCCCCCCCCCCAATCTACTCCGTGGACGTAGATAAAGTTTCAGCTGAATACAGTGTCTGTTTGTTGAAAAAAAAAACTGTGAAAAACTGTCGCGGTATCTTCATCAAGAACATTGGATCCATCCATGCACAGCGAGGTGACAGCGGGTACCAACTGCACTTCTGGCGTTAACAAACAGAACTGCTGAAATTAAAATCTCCAAAACTCGCCTTGAGGTGAGTTTTGGAGATCACATTTTTCAACATACTTTAATTGATTTCTAATCAACAGGGGCACTTTAAGATGAAGTTATTTTGACTAACATTACCATCTTTATAACAACTCACCTCATTACCTAAGTATGACACTACTTTTAATAATCAGCGATAATGGTGGCAGAAGAATCCAGACTTTGTATTAAAGCATACTCGTTAGTAAAGAATAATTTTGTGCGTACTTCATGTTACTGAGCTTACACAGAGGTAGCACAGAAGTTTTGTGCTAACCCTCAAAGTGGACAAAAGTGACCATGATACATGTAAGAGAAGAATTTCGCAGTAAGCGGAGTTATACAATTGGCTCTGATATTTGGAAGAACAAGTACATGTAAGCATGGAATCAGTGCAAATTTGTGAAGTTCCAACTTATTTTAAACCCATTGCTACATTTTACTTCAACACCAAATTAGCATGTTACACATTTTCATGTTTTTTGGGTCATACATGTACATGGTTAAGTTTTTAAATTTTTTTTCCATTTGTACAACACACTCTTTTCATGATACTTGGTTTAAAATTCTTATTCAGTCTGTCATTTCAAGGGATTTGGGATTACTGCTCTTTCACAGTTCAGTTATGGTGGAAAATAAAAATATAATATGTGGCATGTCGTGGCCGAGTGGATAAGACTGGACTCAAGCTCTGGTGTTTCTGATCAGCAGAGTGTGGGTTCGAGCCCCGGTCGTGACACTTGTGTCCTTAAGCAAGACACTTAACCATAATTGCTTCGTCCTTCGGATGGGACGTAAAGCCGTTGGTCCCGTGTGTTGTGTAACGCACAAAAAAGAACCCAGTGCACTTATCGAAAAGAGAAGGGGTCCGCCCCGGTGTTCCTGGTTTGATCGGCTGCATATTGCGCCACAGCACCTTGTAAACCATTACAAGGTGCTATGTAAAGGAGTAGGTCTCATACTTCAAAAAACGTAGCTCCAAATACCTTGCAGGGAACATGAATGTTAAGCGCTTAGAGGCTGGCCTGCAGTAGGCGCTATACAAATACAATATATTATTATTATTATGACCAGAATTTAAGTTAATTTCACCGACAGAAAAAGTGAAGTGGAAATAAAATTTCCCATTTCCTAGCAACCTGGAACTGACAGAAAAAAAACCCAAGCACAGTTTTTCTATTCACTTTTTAAACACACTATTGTTGGAATTCCAGTCACTGGTTAATGGTTGCGGCCCCGTGTAAGTCACTGTTGCACATCATAATATCAAATTTTGTGCAGTGACAAAAATATTGTTTACAACATTTAGTGAAACTTCAGTGCCATTTGTGTTGTACAAAGTGTTCAATCTTTACAATAAAGGGATTTGTGTGTGTTTATTCTGTATGCTTCATTACACGCCGTGGCTTATGGCCAAGATTTGGCCTATTCACGGCGAGATATTTGGAGCATGGTAAATATTTGTTAATACCCACATAAAGTGGTGAAGGAGCACTGCCCCCTACTCTATTGAAAAGCCATGTAGGCCTACCCCCTTGCTCCCTCTCCCAAATAAAAAAGTCCTGGCTACCCCACTGCTGTGCATGAATGCATTATGAACAAATGGAAGATGTTAAAGGGAGCGACCTACCTTTGTTTTTTGGGAACCGTTCAATTCTTTTAATCCTATATAAATGCAGATATATACAAGAAAACTAACCTGTGAAAATTTCATTTCAAAAGGTGGTAGTGTTTTGGGGTTATGTTCACGCAGGAAGAATAATCCTTTAATTGGAATACGATCTGAGAAGTGAGAAACGTATCTGACAGTAACATCTTCTCAGCTTCAAATTTTGGGGGATATAAATTGAGATCTTTTTTCATAACTGCATCAATTCAAAGTGAAATGATTCTCAAAATGCTTTATACTATCGAAAGCAGCTGTACTTCTAACCAAGTAAGTTTTTTGTTGCCATTAATTTTTAAAGAGTTTTCACCAAGCGTAGGACACCTTGCCTTTAATGCATTGCACAGTACTTAAAGTCGAGCCATGTAGAATATAAATATGTACTCATAGTGCACGAGTGTGGAGTTGAGCAGTTTCCAACAAACCAAGTTATGCATACATGCAGCGCGTCAAAGGCTAAGCTAGTTTATAAACCTTTTAGCAAACTGTAAAGAGTACACAAAGATTTGAGCCTGAATTTGTTCCTCACTTCATCGAAATGCTTATCATTATGATTAATTGACGCGTGATGTTTGCAGTCTCGTCTCTTGTCCAGTAATTGAATTAAAATTCCATTTAACCACTGGGGGGGGGGGATAGGGTTGCTATGGCAGCACTGTGATGTCATAAGAATATTTTGTTCATCTCCGAGATGTGAAGGTACCTCAAGTGGCATCCTTTAGAGTCCAAGATTGTTTTGATTTGAGTTCAGATTTAGGGGTGAAGGGATTTCTAAAGAGTGAATGTAAATTTACTGGAAGGTGTTGTTCTGCTTTGATAATAATAATAATAATAAAGTATATGTTTATAATATTATAGCCCATCACACGCTAAACGTTTTAAAGCATTTCAGCATGAAACTTCGGCATGCATTTGAAAATGTTCTCAAAGACAGGTGCCTGTCGAAAGGTTTGAAGCATTTAATTATGTCCATGTGCTTACATATGTACAAAACATCAAGAATGACAGGGAATAAATTCCAGCATGAAACTTCGCCATGCATTTGAAAATGTTCTCAAAGACAGGTGCCTGTCGAAAGGTTTGAAACATTTAATTATGTCCATGTGCTTACACATGTACAAAACATCAAGAATGACAGGGAATAAAAAGAGTGACGACGAGGTCTCAAATGGCTGGGATGTTGCCGTGTGATGAAGGATCGAGCCCAAGGTGAGGGCCTTTATCGCACGGCTAGGACATTGGTTTTAAGCTGCTGTTTAAGATCGAGTCACTACCCTTTTATTCCCATTCATAGATGCCGTTGTTGGGGGGAAAGCATAACAATTAAGGAAAAACTGTGATATTGAACTTGTCTTTTTGTAAAATTTTTCAAATCCTGTTTTTAGTCCACTTCGTGAAAGGTCATATTGCATGCAACGCTCAACGTTTGTGCGGAGGCCCACATACTAATAGATTTTACACTGAGTACTCAGCATTGAGTAACTGCATTATGCGTTACTAGCACTCTTATAAGCTTGCGTGCTAGCACGCGTACTGCAATGAAAGCCGAACGCCAACTGGTGTAAAACAGCTCAAGCTATGTCTCCATCGGCTGTTTAAACATGGTCATGTGACCACCTTTCAACCAGTAGAACAACTGCCTTAATTGCCTGGGGAAATTTACGGATATGTAATTTGCATATTGGATTAAAGAATATTGTTTTAGGTTATCCATACACCGATGTGCCCAGTGACAACTATTACTCATGCAACTCTTCTGCTGATCAGCTGATTTCCACATGTTCAGTTTCTCGGCTGTGTCTTTGAAAAAAAAACCAACAACATAGTACAAAGTCTTGCCGTGCCAGGCGTTTTCTTCTTGAGTCTTTTGATTACACATATTGCAGTTTGCATGTCTGATAAGTACATGTACGTCACTTAATATGGTTCGGGGTATCTTGCTAATGACAGTACTCACACTGGCCTCTTATCGCCGGGCACGCTCAGTGGTCTAGTGGTTAAGGTATCTACTCTAGACTGTGGGCGTTGTGAACCTGGTAGTCTGTGGATTTTTTTCCCGACAGGAGTCGCAAAGCATGGATGTACACAAATCTGTGTCGGGGGTAAATCCTAACTTAGTAAAACCAACCTAATAAGGTCAGTGCCCTATATAAGCCCGATTTCACCAAAATCATCTTTTAGATAAATTTTCGAGCATTGTATACACACAAGCCTGATAATATGTCTAACTTATAGGAACATTAATCATGACTATGCGCACTGAATGTGTGGCAGTTCTATGATTTGCATGAAATAATCTTTGAACTAAATTACAATGTCAAGATTAATGATTAATTGATTATAAAGGACTCATATCTTTTAGGCTAGACATATCTAGGCCTGCATTGCACATGATGGCACTATTGTTGAGTTCAAACAATGGAACTGTACGTGATGCTCCTGTGCAACTCTCAGCCAATGATAGGTCTTCCTTTGACCTACAGCGAGGGAGCTGTTTGAGCATGTGACCTCATGCAAGGGGTCTGTTGAGACCGCATGTAATTTTTTGATTTAAGCCAAAGGCCTGAATTTGATAACTTTGCCCCTACATGTACAGGTACCTGCATTTTTCTCTTCACATTCTTGAAAAAGAGAATCCGGATGTTAGGTTGCTGGTAGCTTGATCTAAACAAGAAGAAGTAGCTTGCATTTGTATACCTTGCCCGATGTGCGGCAGAGAGTGTCACCCCCACAAATATTCCCATTTTTTTTTGGCCACTCTCTTTTCCTCTTGTACAGGAGTATACCCCCTCCTAAAATTCTTTAAAGAGTTCCTGAGATTCCCAGAACACAATGAAGACACCGCAATACTACAAATCGAGCACCAAATGTGCATTTAACTTTGAGGAAAACATGGACGGTGCCTTTAAATGCTGGCATCTTTTGCTTATTTAAACGAATATCCATTATTTTTTTTAAAAACCTGAATCAGTTCAGAAACTTGTTTCTGATGTCACAAAGAGAGCAGGGCTGCATTTAGTGTCTGTCCTGGCATACGAACACTAGTCAAGAGTATTGTGGGCAAATAAATCCGTTTCTGATGTCAGACTGTGTACGATTATTTCTAGCTTGTTCTGGTAACAGAATAGCAGACTAGTCAAATTTTTAAAATGGGTGAGCCACTGCAGAAATGCATGTGCTCTTGTCTTCAATATTAAAGGATGCTAACCTTTCGGTGCTTACAGTGTGAAAATGAATGACGTAACAATGCAAATCAGTGGTGAACGCGCAAGCTGGCCACCTAATTTTCTGGCTAACCTGTGAAATACGCTTACACTTAAGCAATTTTTTCTGCTTCAGTAAGCACAAAAATTTGCTTACCCTTAAGCAGCGCTATGAAATTGGGCCCTGGATACAAAGCCTGAGCAAAAACAAAACTTGGTTGCAGTCTGATTTGACTCACATTTTAACTTCACACAGAAAACCTTGCAACGATAACATGGCAAGTTACCGACAATCTAAACAGCTGTCAGTGCAAAAAAAAAATTTAACAGCCAAAATAACTATTTCTCACTCTATGTAGAGGTACTTTCATATTAAAATAAGTAATATTGTTAGAGACCACAAATGTTTTCGCCAGATGTTGTTTTTAAAATTGTTTATGCAATACGGCACTAATTCCGTTTATTGATTATTCAAAAGAGGTTGGTCATCACAGGAATTCATCATTCTAACTAATATGAAGTACATTCAATCAGTTTGTATATTTGACTTTGTTTTTAAAGTAACAATTCACATTTTTATAGATGACTACAGCAAAAGTACCAAGCCTAGGACTTTTGCTGTATCGGTAGTAAGTTGTTTACTTCTTTCCACCTGAGTGCTCCACCTGAGTGCTTCTGTTACACTAGTATGCATGTTTGTCTGTGCTGTGTTGTCATTAAGCCTTTTAGAAAGACTCTGCTATGGTCAAACACAAAACATGAAGCCATTCACAATTTTTCTTTGCATTTATTCCATAAGTCCTTTTGGTTGGTTGAGCAAGTTGGAAACAGCAAATTTTCAAGTTTTATACCTAACAGGAAGTGGTTGTTAACCTTCAGCAAACATCCCCTAAAACTTTTGTCACAATTCTTAGAATTTAACAATATGGTTTTAGATAATTGGGCAAAGAGTAATTGAGCGCTATGAGCTACTTTTTTATCTGGACTCGGGATGAATTCGGTTTTTTTACCTGGTCTCTTCGAAAAATTCCTACTAACCGTTCTTACTTATTCAAGCTCCAGGGGCACCCATTTAATAGATGGTGCTACACATTGTTGTTTGCCAGAGGGGTGTCTGGGTGTCTTTTGGACCCCCTGTTTTTAATTTGGACACCTGTATGGTTTATCTGTCATTTACATGTAAATGTACTGTAAGTGAACAATTTGGACACCAAGTTTTTTAATTTTCAGGAAAATTTGGACACCCTTTTACCAAATCCTGGCTGAAACCTTGCCCTAAAATGCACAATTTTTTTCTACACTGTGCTGTACAGTATTATGCCAAAACGTACTCATGTCGCAAAGTATGTGTACAGCCAGATTGTAAGGATGAGAAATTTAACACCTGTGTCTGGATTCAGACCCTTTTTGCGTCTGCCTTGTGACAAAAAAGCTGGTATTTTCATCAGATATAAAGAAATTGACTATCACGCTCTTTGAGATAGATCATCATAGTTCAAGAACTTTGTTGTCAGTAATTAATTTCGCCTGGTGGATTGCTAAATTCACTTCAATTCAATTCAGTTCAAAGCTGTTTACTGAGGTGCTTGTTTTTGTATGTTTTCTTCCCAGGTATGGAGATTGCTAGAGAAGCAGTTGCAAATAAGTTTTCGATCCCAGAGTCTCCACTAACATTTAAGGTAATTATTTGGATAAAGTCACAAGAACACTATTGTTTTAAGTCAGGTGCAAACATAAACTTGACTTCATTTCTGTTAAAAAACCAGTGCATAAACCTGACTTTAAAAAAATGATATACCTGAACTCTAAGTTACTGAAATAATAATAATTTGTTTAAGAGGGCAATTCAAGAGAATTTTTCTGGAACTTAGGAACTTGTTTTATTGATTGAAACAAAAACTCCAAGAGGTCTTTCCTGTCTAAATAACTGTATGTGGTGCTCTTATACAGATTTCAAATAAGTAATGGGAAATTACCATTTTGGTACCATTGGTTACAAGTGCTGAGTGCTTTGGGACGCTAGGTGGCAGCAAACTTGCCAGCTAAATCCATTGTTCTGGGTAATGTGCGCATGCTCAGAACTACATAAACAATGGAAATTTACCTAGTAAGTCTGCTGCCACCTAGCATTCCAAAGTCTCCCATTGTGTGCCAAGTGAATTTGTTCCATCAAGGGGACCCCTTTACCAAAATTTCCAATACAATTTTCCAATTGGAACCAATTGGAATTTTTTCCAATGTTGTGTATTGGCACAAAACCAATTGGACCCAGTTGGACTCAGTTGGACTCTGTTGGATTCATTTTGATTTTTTTCCAACTAGACCCAATTGGTTATTTTCAACTACACCCAAAAAATAAGTGTTTACCATTTAGCAAAAAAAAAAGTAGTTTATACCCATTGGGCTGACAGTCTAAAAATTTATGGGGATAAAGTATATCCCACCCCACTCGAGGGATTTACACCGGTGCAATTAACTAATTCTAAATCCAGAATGGAATAGTATGAATATTGTTTCTCCAATTGGACTCTGTTGGGAAATAAAATTTCCAATTGGTAGAGACAAATTCCAACTAATTCCAATTCAATTAAATCAAGCCAACTGACTCCAATTGGATTTCCAATTGGACTGAGTTGGTCTAAGATTTTATTCCAATTGTAAAGTCAGTATTCCAATATAAACCAACTCACATCAACTCAATACCAACTCAATCCAATTCTTTCCAACTGGATATCCAATTGGAATGCATTGGACATGTTGGTAAGGGCCATGCCTTGTAAAGTAGATTAGAGACAACGGCAGTTTGTTTGCTTGAAAGTTTTCACAAATAACATGCCCGGTAGATGAGGAACACAGTTTTTCTCAGGATCACTCAGTATTTTTGTGGTTGTGCGTGTAATCGTAAGCAACTTCATGCCAAGGGTGTGCTGGGGAAGGATCTGAATGTTGTTTCCTTTGTTGCAATTCGCCTTTAAATTCCATCTGGAGAAGTCTTGGACATTCACAATCACACCAATGTTGTTTGCCGTGGGGTCATAGGTCAACCGGTTCCCAGTTTCTTTTACTGCTTTATCCCATTACTCACTGGAAAAGAGGTTCCAGTACAGCTTCCTCGAAGTTTCAATGTCTGAAATACAAGACATGATTTAGTTTGAATTGATTTGAATTTGTTTGGATAAAACAGAGCAAGAGCATGGCAAAAATACATAACATATATACAAGTGTAACAACATGTATGGAGGATAACAATGGAAATAAAGTAGAAAAAAAACAGAAAAACTGCCCCCAAATTATCCAAGGATAGCCCATTAGTTGGTGTACTGATTTGCTTATTTAGACATTTTCCAAGTGTGAAACTCAATTAATTTACAGGGGTTGTACAAAAGATATTTTAATTGCGAAAACCAAACACATTTGATATGTAGATATAAGGATTTTTCCCCTTGATATCATTGGGGGAGGGGGGGGGGCAAGGGTTGTCAGTGGGGCTCACAGGCCTTGAACTTTGCTCTTGAAGGGGCACAGCAATATTCCTCTGGCCCGGCGTAAGGGGCACTCTATGAGGAAAATGTAAATTTGTAATGGAACTTTGCAAAGGGCACCACAGTAAAAGCACAGGGCACGGCAGCTATTGCTGTGGGTGCCACGGGCTTATTTCGAGGCCTGGGCTCATTGAGCAATTAGTCCCTCTCCTGACTCTTTGGTTATGAGGAAGAGAAAATCAAGAATGAAGTGTAGTTTTGCATTTTAGTGGGGTTTGTTTGGGGGTTGATATTTGGGGTAGGGGCAGGAGGAGTGCAAGTTAATAGCCAGAATCCGCAAGAGATGTGTCTAAATTTGTAGTAATTTGCTTTAAAGTGTCACATTTCTGTATAAACTACATTTTTGTGTGGAAATGACATAAAAGACATTGAGATGCACCTCTGCCATGGCTAACAGCAAAGAGGGTCTTTTATGTTCTTGTCTTCAGTTTGATTTGTCAAATTTGGTTAAATTTTGTGATTTATTTATTTATTTAATATTTCAACTGGGTGGCCCATTCAGTGGTAACCACTGTGCTCCCATGGGTCCCAGCTTGTACAAAGATACATTAAAAATTCAAACAGAACACAAACTGCTTACAATAATATTAGAGAAAAAAAATTCGTGGAAAATATAGAAATAAAGAAACAAAACAAAGTGTTTGGAATGAATGTGTCCCTCAAAAAATAATATTGAAGCATCTCTTTGATATTTAAAAAAAAAATTGTTTGAAAACTGACTATTTTCTTTGAGTCAAAACATGAGTTTCTTTAAATCAACACAGCTACCTTAACTCCAATGTCACTCTCTGTGAACTCTGCCTAGGGTTGACTTCACGTGGAAACTGGAGTAAATTTTGCTGTGTGTGCAGTTCAGGCTGGTGTCAAAACCCTGTGGGGTATCTTATTTTATAGTTTGTTGGTCTATGAAGAAATGTAATAGGTCCGTGTTATCACATTACATACAGGAAGTGTGGCATGATTAGGCCAATGATAAAAGGTGCAATCGTTTGTTAGTATTTGGAGATGAAAAAATTGCAGTTTTTAAAGGGTGGTATAATATATTTTGTTAAAAATAAATGTATTTCATTAGTGTACTTTTGAAGACTCATGTCAGATAAGTTTTACCTTTTTTTTCCATCTGCTCTTTTTCCTTAAAGAGCACATTCTTATCACGCTGTGAATTACCTGTTTATTAAAAACACCTTTTAAAAGATTGTTTTTGAATATTCACAACTCACTTTTATTCTGTTAATGTTTTTAATATTTTTTTAACAGCATTCTCAGTTTTTGTTTTTTTTTACCTATAAAAACAAATTATTTTATGTAAGGGAGGTTCTAAAAAGCTAACTTTCATTGTGACCAAAATTAACATAGAGGAAGCACAAAAGTTGGGGCAACTTACAAAAAAATAGGGCAGGCATTAACAAAGATGGGTTGGATTGGGTAGTATGAATGTTATTGATCTTAATTCCCTAAAGTAGTTTACTAGGATCATTCCTCACTCTAACAAAATCCAACAGCATACTGGTAACTCAAAACCCAAACTGTCGGTACTCTGATTATGGTGGTATGCCTGATCCCAATCTGAAAAGCATAATCAGTGTACTCAGTCCAACAGAGTCAAACAAAATATGCAGTTGGATTTTGACGGGTCGGGGGGGGGGGATGGAATGGTTAATTAATGCATGTCAACACTGACGAGCACAAACATTGTTGAGAAGTACCACTTTGGGGGAAGGTGGGACTTGTTAATTTTCTCTGTACAAACTAAATATTTAAAAACATTTTGGAGTACCCCTTTGGATAACTTCCTATATTTGTTTTGATTACACACAATGGGACGAAGCATTTTACTTTACAAATAATTCCACTTTCTTTATTTTTTTTCAACATCCGTTGCCAGGATGTGATTTTAGCGTGTGGCTGTTCTGGTGCAATAGAGATGGCACTGTTAGTGCTTGCCAACCCAGGTCAGAATGTGCTGGTACCCTGCCCAGGTTTCTCCATATACCGCACCTTGGCAGGGTCATACCAGTTTGAACCCAGGGGATACAAACTACTGGTAGGTTTTGAGAACGCCAATAAATTGAGAAACTGTTGAATAGACAAATCACAGTTTTCTGTCTGGCAGTGTGTTATAAAAGACAAAGTTGAAATGATTCTTCGCAGGAATTCTTTTAAAACAAAAAGGGTAAAAATGTGGGCAGCCCACAAGTCCATGCGTTTATCTACTGGTCCTTGCTCTGTGATCTAGTAGTACCAATTAAAACCAGAGATTAAAAAAAGAAAAGAGAAATGGGTCTTGTTTTCTCCTGTGTACAAGTTCTCTATGACTTGCTCAAAAAGTTCAAGTCGAACAAGAAATGGAGGGGGTAGGACTTTGGTTTACGTGTACCAATGGAACAATGCTCTCCACAAAGTTTTCTTTGCTAATTTTTTACCCACGAGAGGTTTTTTTTTTTAAAGAAAGGGAACAATAGAAGGACCCCACAGAACCCATCCGTTAGGATCAGGATTTATTTACAAACTGAGCAGGTCCGTAATTTGATTTTGCAACAAACCCAAACTAGGCTTCCTTAAAGTGTCTAAATAATGGGAGGAAACATATGGCAAGTTCTCAGTTTAGCATATCAAAAAACATGTGGAGTGTCTACCCATTGAAACAGAGAACTGAAAAGGGATCTTGGTATTCCTTTGGCAGAACATTCTGGCTTTAGTTTCATGTACAAACTCATGGGAGATGTCGCTAGAAAAACACTAGGTCCAAACATTTGATGAACAAAGAGAAGTTCTCGATTTACAGGGTTGACAAATGGTGGTGTGTTTGTCAGCGTGTCCACCCATTGAAACCTAGGACTTTAACAAAAGGGATCTGAGTGTTTGACAAAGTGAGGAAGTCATTGCTTCGCTTTCCTGTACAAAACCAACGGGGACGTCGCTAAAAAAAAAAGAAGAGAGGTCCAAACAATGGGAGAACAAACAGAAGTTCTTGATTTACGGGATTCACAAACATGTGTGCCCTTACACACACCAACTTACGGGGTATGTTCAAGTGGTACCCCACAGAGGATTTCTTTAGAAAAAGGAATAATAGAACAACAATGGAAATACCCCGTAACTGCCATATGTGTGTGTGTGTTTTTAAAGGCCATTTTTAAACCAAAGCTTTGACTTTCTCTTTGGCACTCTCTATCTGTTTGAATTCCCATACCGAAAGTGTCAGTTTTCAAAATGACTGATGAGGGCCAAGCCGGGACCTAAGCCAAAGACGTAAATTCAAAAATGACCTTTGATTTTTGGTATAAAACGACTTCAGTTATCCTTTATACTGCGCCCTCTCCTCACAGAGTGTACTTTTGCTTGAAACTTTTGAACAAACGACAGTGAAACTCAGACTTTTATTTTTGTTTTCCGCTGATAGCCTGAGAAGTCATGGGAGGCTGATCTTGAACACATGGAATCTCTTATTGATGATAAGACGGCGTGCATCGTCGTCAACAGTCCTTCCAACCCATGTGGGGGAGTCTTCAACAAGGAACATCTTGAAGATATCTGCAGAAGTAAGAAGCCAGCTGAAAATAACAACTGCATTCTCACTTTCTTGCCAAATTTTTGGAAGAATTGTTCTGAATGTTAAAAAAAAAAATTTCTGGTGGGGGGTAGGGGAGTCTGGTGTTGTAGTGAAGTACTTTTCAGTCGAGTATCAAGTACTACCAAGTACACATTAAATGGCCCATGAAGCAAATTGTTCCAAGTAGGAACATATTTTGTGCTACATTCTCATTTTCTTAAACCCATAAACAGAGAAGTTTCGTGGCCGAGTGGTTAAGAGCACCGAATTCAAACTCTGGTGTTCTGATCAGCAGAGTGTGGGTTCGAATCCCCAGCCGTGACACTTGTGTCCTTGAGCAAGACACTTTACCATTGCTTCGTCCTTCGGATGGGACGTAAAGCCGTTGGTCCCGTGTGTTGTGTAACGCATGTAAAAGAACCCAGTGCACTTATCGAAAAGAGAAGGGGTTCACCCCGGTGTTCCTGGTTGTGGCTGCTTAATGCGCCGTAGCACCTTGTAAACCCTTATACGGTGCTAAATAATTGGGTCTCAGAATCCACCACTGCAATAACCTATCTTTCTGAAAGTTTGTATATACTCAGCGCCTTGAGTACCTTGTTTGGTAGATAAGTGCGCTATATAAGACTTCGATATTAAACAGAGAGACCTTTTTGGTTGATTTTATTTCAGATTGTTTGTCTCCCCCCAATTTGTTTTTGTCCCCAAATAAATATTTTAGCCTGCTATTTTATTTGATAACTCAGGATGGCTGATTGACTGACTCCAAACTCGAAAAAGACGTTTAAATAATGATCTTGCTAAAAGAAACTTGTAAAAGTGGTCAGATACTGCCTGAGACAGTACCACAGAGCATTTAGAATCCAAATTGTTTTGGTGCCCTTAAGCGGGCCCCTGACCCCACACCGTTGAGGCTTCCGCTACGCGCTCTCAAGTGCCACAGCTTGCCTTTACAACTTGCTGCTTGGTACATTTCATGCCCTCCCCCCCTCCGTTCAGAGAATCCTGGATCCGCCCCTGTTGAGTAGAACTCAAGTCTGAAGACGACAACACTGGGGAAGTCTCCCAGGACATGTTGGTTATGGAGCATCAAAGAAATTCATACTTGGTACAAAAGTTCAGTGTGTTGAATTAAAATTTTCAGCACTTTTTATTTACATTGTATGTTCTTCACATAATTTCCGTTACTTGCAGTTGCTTTCATTTTGTAAATTTTAAGGCAAGGACAGGTTTATTCAAATTGTATTTTTTTGTTAAAAAGGTTGATTTTATTTATTTTTGTTTTTAAAATTTAACTCTATGTGTCATTTCTTTTACAGTTGCTGAGCGGTACAGACTACCCATCTTGTCCGATGAAGTTTATGCTGATATGGTTTTTCCCGGGCAAGAATTTCATCCACTCTCCTCCATTGCCAAAAACGTCCCAGTACTAACGTGTGGTGGACTCGCTAAAAGGTGAGTCACAAGGTGCAGTAATAAAACTACGTTTGAAGAAACGCTGATAAAGGCTTAGTAGCCTTACCAGAACATTCCACACAAAACTTCTTTTCTGTATTACTACTCGGGTACCGCCAGTTTTCCGGCTATTGCCAGAATTCAAGCTTTTTCATATTTTTCCAAAATGAAATCCGGCGTTTCGTCTGTCATCAGGGCGGAAAGAAATTCCTTTACAGTTTATGCTCAGATATATATAGTTTTAATGTATTAAGTTTGTGGTACCACCATGTGTATATATCTACTTTGCTGTGTAGATTTGTTTTGTTTTAAAACCTGTCTTGCTATTTATTTTACTGCCCTGGGGTAGATTTCGGAATTCAGGAGACTACTTAGTTCTGAAAAGAACGAATCTTCTCAAAGAACAAATCTACACAGCAAAGTAGATATATATACACATGGTGTTACCGCAAACTGAATATACATTGGTACCTCACCATGCAGTGCCTCAAATCCCTTATGTATAGTCTCAGTTATCAAGACCTTCATACAAATTTGTCAATGCAATTGCGCAATGCTCCAGTATTTTTCACCAAACAGAGGGTGTAGGCTCCCATTTTTGTCCTTAAATTATCATTCATTATAAGCCTCTTGGGATCTGCTGCATGTACAGCCCCCAAGTAGCTAATAATTACAATAATATACAGTTCTTATTAGCGCTTTATCCCAACCTTTGAGTGTCTCAAAGTGCTCATTGTTTTTACCTCAGGTTTGCAGAGTTTTGTTTGAATTATATGAGGCCCATGTTGCACCTTGTAAGGGCATAGAGAAAGGACCACGGAAGGAGTTGCAACTTTCTTATTTCAGAGGAAACATGATCACCGCCGCAAATACCTTGCAGTTATATGCAATTGTATTGTGACTGCTGACACAAACATACACTTTGTGGTCAGCCAAATGTCCATAGCGCAGCGATGCAGTGCATTTTGGGTAATCGGCTAGTGCAGAACCCCAAACCAGTAGTTCTGTTGAATGAAAGTTTTGGCAGAAAAAGAATGTTTTCAGTCTTAAAATGTTTTGGTTCGTGGTTTGGAGTTGGTCACAGTTGGCCACATCTTCGATTAACAGGGTCAAAAGACAAACTCACTCCCTGCCAGGTGCACAATTTTTCGACCCAGAAAAACTCTGAAAATTGTGTTTATGTATACTTTAACCAAAGTCATAATTCTCACGTGACTTTTGAAGATTTTGATGTAAATGTCCTGAACTTTGGTTGATTTTCAAAAGTGTACTGGGTTCCTTAACATGCATTACACAACACACAGGACCTACAGCTCTAAGTCCCATCCGAAAGGATGGAGCTTTCGTGGTTAATGGATAATGCTAAGTGTTACTCAAATGCACCATCTCAGCCTTCATAGGTTCCCATTGATAATACACCTGGGTGAAGGGAAGCAAATATGATTTAGTGTCTTGCTCAAGCAGTCAAGGACCCAAATGCCATAATTGGGTTGACCAGGATTCAAACTTGATTTGTGATGATGATGTTGCCACATGATAGATCAACGAAGACATACAAAATAAAAGTACTGCTCTGTTTTATTGCAGGCATCTTGTACCAGGTTGGAGGTTAGGCTGGATCCTGATCCATGACCCATGTGATGCATTCAAAGATGAGGTCAGTTACTAGACTTTCCCCCATCAAAATTTTGTTCGTAACCCTACCCCCCCCAAAAAAAGTTATTGAGTCCATCAGATCCTGACTCTGTAGTTAGCTAACTATTAAAGTAGTTAGCTAACTATTAAAGTAGTTAGCTAACTATTGAACTTGTGAACTCTTTCAAAATGGGTGTTAATGGACTTAATTATTGTATCGTAGATAAACACAAATTGGATGTAGTTTTGCCCTTTCTGAGTTCTGCAGAAATAAATTACTGTAGGCTTGAGTGGGATCCACCCTACAACTTTCTGCTTTCTGTAGAGCGCCGGCACATTAATCCAGAGGTTGTAGGTTCAAATCCCGTCCTAGTCAATTTTTCTTATTTCAACCCATACTTCATGCTCTGATGTTCTCTTTGCAGGTGAGGCAGGGCTTGATGAACCTATCGACACGTATCCTCGGTCCCTGCACAGTCATTCAGGCAGCATTACCAAGAATCTTCTCTGAAACACCGCCAGATTTCTACACAAAAAGCGTGAAAGTTTTTCAGGTGAGGAACGGTACTGGTCGTTGCAATCAGTGCAGGGGTCCAGTTTCATGGCTCTGATCATCGCAGAATCTCATGATATTGGGCCCCGTTGATTTGTCATATAGATAATATGAATATACAGACGTACAAGTTGCCAGAGTTTCTCAAGTGCTTATCTTAGAGAGCTAGTTTTAGCAAAGTTTAGAAAGGTCCTCATTAGACTACTGGGTAGACTCCAGCTTGAATGCTTATTTCTTGAATGGGGTCTTTTGCGGACACTAGGTGGCCTCAGACTTTAATATGGCGTGTCGTGGCCGAGCGGCCAAGTGCACCGGACTCAAGCTCTGGTGTTTCTGACCAGCAGAGTGCAGGTTCCAGTCTTGGTTCTGACACTTGTGTCCTTCAACAAGACACTTAACAACTATTGCTTCGTCCTTTGGATGGGACGTAAAGTGGGAGGTGCCGTGCAATGTGTATTGCACATAAAAGTACCCTGTTACACTTAATGCTATGAAAAGGTGTTTGCTCCAGTGTTTCTGGCGGTAGCTTGTAAATGCGCCGCAGCACCTTATTTACCCTTATAAAGTTCTACATTAATCAGTCTCGTAATTCAGCAAATTTTAAATCCTGTTTGAAATGTTTCTCTTTTTTCCTTGAGTCCCTTATTAATATATTGTTGTGATTGCCCTTGGAAATGAGGGCATGCTCCTCGGGACCCTATAAACAATAGCAATTAACGTGGGCTCGTTTTCACAAAGTACTAATATTCAGCTTAGATGAGCTGTCAATATTTACTTAGCAAGCAAAATCGATACTCAATCAATCTTAACTCTTTGTGAAATCTGCCCCTGGTACATCTGCTGCCACCATGCAACCCAACCTGCCGATTAAACGGACAGATGTTGTGTTGGGCATAATTTGTAATATGGAGATACAAGTTGTGTTGGGCCTAATTTGTAATACGGAGTGTACAAGTTGTGTTGGGCATTGTTTGTAAATTGGAGGTACAATTCTTTTGTTCGTTTCTGTAGGAGAATTCCGAGTTGATATATGAAACCCTTTCACACGTCCCAGGACTCTTCCCTGTCATGCCCTGTGGAGCCATGTATTTTATGGTAAGCTTGTTATGCCTCGAGTAAGATTAGGAGCTTCTTATGAGGTCCTGTAAGGAAGGTGTCAATATATACCTGGCCAGGAATTACACCAAGGCCATGGCCTCTGTTGTTGCCTCTTGTCTTGGTCTTGATGCTATTTCAAAAGTTTCCCATAGACTTTAAAGAGGAAGGGAAATGACCAATTCAATTTTGTGATGTTTTCATTTTCCAATAGAGAGAGTCCTCATAAGAGTGCGGAAAAAATTACAAGTCTAATGGTGTAAATTGCCATTGTATCTGATACCCTCCAAGTGCAAATTTGTCAACATCCAAAACAGTTGATGACATCATTCTGAGGCAAACGGGTCTCTACATTTTTGTACGGGGATGGTTTGGTTTTTAACTAACTTTTTCAGAGCGATATTTGACTTCATTGGATTTCGATAACTAATGATCTTTACATTCCAAGGAGGAATGTTTTCGTCAGTCAAAATGTCAAATTCAAAAGGCTGTTTTGATTTAATGTTATTGAAAGTCAGGAATGAACCAAAACATCCCCGTACAAAAATGTACAGACCCATTTTTCTCAGAATGATGTCATCAGATGTTTTGGATGTTGACAAATTTTGCACTGGAAGGGTAACGAATATTTTACACCATTTTAACGTGAGGTTAGAGGCTTGTAATTTTGTCCCCGCTCAAATTTTTTGAGAAGTGTACATTGTTTACTGATTACTTGACTGCTGCTAGTGTTGATTGTTAAGCACTGTTCGGATGATCCAGGACCCAATTGCATAGAGCTGCTTAAGCAGCAAATATTGCTTTAGAAATTTTCTGCTAAGCAAAAATAAGCAGGATACCAATCACAAATGGTACATGCGGAATGCTATTTTGGCTGGTAACCTTATTGTGGTCAGCTTACTTTTATTGTGCTAAGCAACTTTTTGTGCTTAAAGCAGCTCTATGAAATTGGGCCCTGGTTGTAAGAGGGTACTATTTTGTCAGAGAACTTCCAGTGAGTATTTTTCAGCTTGATACTTATATTTTATTGGAGAAAATTATTGGTTTATGTTGAGATATTCACTGGTGTTGTTGTTCATGTGTAAGTGATGTTTATACTTTCAAATGCCAATGTACATGTACTCATTGCTTGTTGTATACTTTTCCGGGTTTTGGGGGTTTTTACTTCTAGTTTTCACCTAGTGCTTCTTTGAGCTGTGGATTATATTGAGATCATCCTAGATTTTCGTCATCCTGTGAATTATTATTGGTTATGGTCTCCAAGTGCTCATTCGCTTTCACCAGAGGACCGGCCTCCCTCACCCATCCCTTAAATACAGGGCCCAATTTCATAGGGTTGCTTAAGCACAAAACATTGCTTAACAAATTTCCGCTGAGCAAAAATGGGCAGGATACCAGTCACAAATTATACATGCGACATGGTGTTTTGACTGGTAACCTAAATCTGGTAAGCATAATTGTTTTGTGCTTTACTACTTTTTGTGGGTCAGCAGCTCTACGAAATTGGGCCCGGGTTGCATCTAAAAAGAAACGTGGCTAATGTCAGACTTTAATCTACCATTGTTTTTCTCTTCTCCGTAGTTTGGAATTGACATGGATAAGTTTGACGGCTTCGCTAATGACATGGAGTTTGTGACAAAACTTGTTGAGGAGGAGTCCGTGTTCTGTCTCCCAGGAAAGGTATGTTGGAAAAAAAACAGTTTGTTTCTGTGTTACTTTATTCACATTTGGATGAGAACACTTTGGGGGAATGTGTTCCATGAATTTGTCACTGCCTATTATTTTCCCACAAAACTATTTTGAAATATTCTCACGGTCCTAATAGATACGTATACAAATAAAATATGATATAAAGACATCTATCTTTAAGACATGTATGGCAGTTTAAGTTGGAACATTGAAAAATCATTTTGTTTAAATAACTAGAGATCTTTAAGATGTGTAATCAAACGCTTCCTTGAAAAATTAGCAAATTCATCGTTAAGATGAGTAGGAAAAGATTTGACACTTTTGGGGGAAAATGAACGATATTTGGAGGAAACATCAAGTATCATGAGGAATAAGAAATAATAAATAAATGCAGGAATAGGAGGATCTTGTCTTGCGGAGTGTCATTAACGTATTGGTGCAAAAAATTACCTACTTTTCATTTTCTTGTGGCATGTCATGGCCTAGCAGTTAAGAGCACTGGATTCAAGCTCTGGTGTTTCTGATTGCAAGAGTGTGGGTGCAGGTCGTGGCACTTGTGTCCTTGAGCAAGATACTTTACCATAAATGCTCTGTCCTTCATGTGGGACATTCAGCCGTAGGTTCCATGGACTAAGATTGGTAGTGCATACAAAAGAACCTAGAACACTTATCGTGGAAGAGTAGGGGTTAATAGCAAGCACCGTTGTTTACAGGTTTAGGGATTAAGTTCACTTACGAGGCATCCTTGGTTTCATTACCAGAAATATGCAATAATACTAATACGAAGGTTAAACTCTTCCTGGGGTGGGTGGGGGGAGTGGATTGGGGCACCCCTGCATCTTCTTGTAGTTCAACCAAAGTGTACAGTCACTTGGAATAAAACATGACTAGTACATCTGTAAGTAAAAGTATTTTACTTTGTTATGATTTTGCAGTGCTTTGAGTATCCAAACTTTGTCAGGATAGTGACATCGCTGCCGAAGGAGAAGACAGCCACAGCAATACAGAGGATTAAGGAATTCTGTGCAAGACATCACCAAGGCGAGCAGGGTTTGAATGGAATAAAGTAAAACTTTGAAATATGAAGCGTTTTTATTACACCTGGAGGCATTAAGGGTTGTGACCCTCAAAAGTAGTTTTTAATTTATGTCGATCTAAACTCTTACAGTGACAATGTCGTACATGTACGATCTATTAACGTATTCCGAAAGCGCCATTATCGTACATGTACGATCTTTTCAGTCATATATGTACGACCCATAATATACATACTATCAGGAGAGGACATTTTCACTCAAGAAATACCATTGACTTTGGGATGTACCAAGGCGACACAAATCAGCAAGAAACATTTTGTTTGGTGAGAAAGCCTTGGTGAAAAAAGCTGAAAACCACTGAAAGAGTTAAACACTTCTGAAAAAATAAAGACAATAAAGACTTTGTGAAACTGTGAAGGTATTGTTCAACTTTATACATAAATTACAATTATAAAATCTTTTTTTTTTTTTTTTTTTTAAGGGAGAGTTTCCTTCCACATGTTCAAATGGAAAAGTCTTGGTTTGGGGAATGTTTTGAGGCATGGTTGAGAAGTTATGTTGAGATCAGAACTTTCTGCAAAAAAAATGGGAATATGACCATTTCAATTTATTAAATTGTCAAGTCCAAAGTTACAAGTTATCAGAAATCTGATCTTAAATGAATTTTACGACATGACGTGGCTGAAAACAGCCACTGGACCACAGGTTCGAGTCCAATAATTATAGCATTGGCTCATAAACCCTTTAACCAAACAAGTCCTGAAAACTTAGGGGGTTTTTGTCCCCAAAGAAGCAACCTTTTAATAAGCTTTTCAATTCAAAACCTCCTACTTTTAAGTTCAGCAAATAACAAGAAAGGAATATTTTAGGTCTTACAAACAATATTTTTGGTCAAGTAAAAGTTTTGAGCTACAAGATCCGTGTTCATGTGATGACATTCCTGAAATTTGAGCTGTGTTTGATATGTTGAGATTTTGTTATCATTTACAAATGTCAACATAACATGTCACAAAAATCTTTTACATGACAAGATTCCTGGTACCACTGATGAACTAAACATGAGTGGAATTTCCTGTAAATGTTGTTTTCTACAGTTTTCACAAGTTGAATTACGGATCTTTTTATGAAGTTTCATGTGTTTTATTCCTTTGGGTTTGAACAAAGAAAAATTGACTGGAGCTGGACCTGAACCAACGACCATCGAATTAAGGTACTGGCGCTCTACCAACTGAGCTAGCCAGCCCTATGTTGGCGGTCTCCCTACTTTGTTCGAAACCCAAACTATTTCAAATTTACCCGGTCAGTTACCTTTGTGGTTTATAACTTGGTGTTTTATTCCTGGCTATTTACAGTGTTATTATCAACTGCAAAGTAACCAAACTGTAGTCTGAAGCCCTTTTCATGCTACTCTATTCCCCGGGGGCAACCCCTGGGAATAACAACTAGCCCTTTCACACTTGGATCACATTACCCCTGATCTACATGTTTTGTGTACCCTGGGCAAATGGGCATACCCCAGGGAATAGCCTCCCCTGCTCTGGAGTAGGGGTAAGCGGTAAAACCCCGGGGTGTTCTAGAAACATGCAACCGGAACCCCGTGGAATAGGGACTTAGGCAGGGACAGTGTGAAAGTGCACCGGGGTAACTGTGGGGTAAAAAAAACCTCCTGGGGCCTCCCCAGGGCTGTATTCCATGGGGATAAGAGATTCAGTGTGAAAAGGGCTTGATACACTTTTTGGGAAAGATACTTAACTATAATGACTGTGCCCTGCGATAGCCTGTAGGTCTGGTGCGTTGTGTAATGCATGTAAAAGAACCCTGGACACTGGACACTGTCGTGAACGAGAAGGGGCTTGCTTCTGGCAGCGGCAGCAAATTGTGCCACACTGCCTCTTAGTACTATAAATTATACGCCATTAAATATTTCCTCCTTCGCAAAAACCCCTCACCTCTGTGTTAAACATAAGTGTAGTTTCAGTCAAAACGTTGTGACACCGTTGATATAAGAACGCAATATAAACACGCAGATAGATATTATGCCCATAGACCAAACCAGATCGAAAGTATTGATAATTATTTTTTTAAAGGATAATACAAGACAGCTGAACCTTATTTCAAAATGATAAAACAAGTCTTTGAAAGCTCACCATGTGAAATGGGTGGAAACACTGACAGTGAGGAATCATTTTAGTAGGAAGGACAAAATGGTGACTGAGTAATGGGAACTTTAAAAAAAAAAGTAACAGTTGTGAGCACTCAGAAATGTTCACTGTTTTTTGTTTTTTTTAGCATTATGTACAATGCTTCTTGAGACCAATTTTGAGGCTCCGCTTACTGGGGAATTCTGTGCTTACCATTATTATTCTGCACTTACAGATCTAGGGCAAAATTTCTGTTCTTGTGAGCTGTGTAAGTGAAGAATGCTTAGTAACATAGGTACATGTACACGCACCAGTAAATAATACTGCTAATGTGTGAAACATGCCTAAGTGTAGCGCTGATTTTTCTGCTACCCAGAAACACCAATATACGGTAAGCAGAGCCACAAAATGAGGCCCAGGTTAACGCGTTTCTGTTTGGAAATAACTGTATTTTCCACTAAAACTTGTTTTGTTTTGATGTGTGACATCATCTAAAAGTTAAATTTTTTGGTTTTATCATTGCTATCGGTATTATAAAAACTAATTTATTCACATTTACCAAATGCATGTTTTATTTTTGAACAGTTTGCAAATGTTTAAGTTTTCTTTGTCGAATGATAATCTGAAATGTTTGCTGTGTACACAGCCTGGGAAGGGACATTCTTCTTTTCTATGTTTGCACACTTTGTAGGGTTACTAATTCCTAGAAGCCTGCTTTGCAGTGATCACACAAATCAAAAGAGTAATTTACTAAATTACCAATTTATGGCAACTGGCATGTTAGCGCTCGGACCGAACCAAATAAATTAGGAGTGACTCTAGGTCGACTCAAATAACTTTTGGCTTCAGACAAGCGAACTTAACATAACAAGATCGACGTGACAAGATCAACATCTGAAACCAAGACGCTCTAGAGTCGGTCCGAACGACTGCAACAGTCGATCTTTCGACTTCCAGCGCGTCCAGTTGCTCTTAACTGTTTCAGACGTCAAACTTTTCATGTACTTTATTCAATAATCTGGTGCGGTGTGACTCTAAAGCATCTGTCTGAACCGGGTGGAAATTACTGAAAGAATGTCCATGTTGTTCACCCAGTCCCTTTCTAAGCTCAGTAGGAGTGTCAGACTTAAAAAATAAACATATATTTTTTGTTTTTCAATTACAAGACTGTAATGTTTACTGAAATGTTTGTCCCTGACGGTAAATTTCTTGTCTACACATAAGTTGCGTTTTCAAGAAAAGGAGCTACAGTGAGTATAATGACATTCAAACCGAGGTATTATAACAAAATAGACAATAGGTCTACGATTGCTATCTTAAAGAAAAACAATGGGGTCCTTGTTTGTGAGGACAAAGAGTTGAACAAAGGGGGTCCACAATTGGAGGTCATTACACACTTAGCGTGTGTGCGTGGGTGACATCTTGTCTTTATTTGTGAGTGTGTACTCTATGATATTAGAAGATAACTTGTTGCTACAATAACAGAACCAAGAGTTTGCTCTGTGTTTCTTTTAACCACAAATCAAGTACTTGGAAGGCCATGCTTTTACTTATTGTGATTTTGATTGAAATGACATGTACAGTCAAGTTCAACCAATCAATGAAGCTATGCAAATATGCCTGTCTGCATCTTTCTGGTGTGAGAGAATGCTGAAAGTGTCAGTATCAATACTAAGGGCTCAATTTCATAAAGTTGTTTAGCACATAGTTGCTTAGCAAAGAAAGATCTTGCTTAGAAGAAACAGATTACCAGCTAAATTACCACATACTATTATTGTTTGTGACCGGTTCCCTTCTAAATTTTGCTGAGCAGAAAAAATAGCTAAGCACACTTTTCTTCATATTAGCTTTATGACATTGGGGCCAGGAGGCCATGATAAAATTAACCAGAATAAACCACAAAAAAGCTGAAACTGTCTATATAGCTAAACTATATAGCTAAATTCTGTGCGTGTGTCTGAAACTGTAGCCCCCACCTTGGACTTGGGTAGCTATTGATTCATTCAGCATTTCAGTTTTATTTCTTTTTTTCTTTTTTTTTTTTCATGGTTCAGACATCTTTCTGTTTTCAAATTCAAATTTTAAAATGACAGTTGTGGCTGTGGCTGTTGCTAAGGGCAACCTATGCTTCAATGCAAGTTACCATGGTGATACAGCCACAGCTGGCTGCAGCTGCAGCCACTACTTCAGAAACGACTGGAGTTTCACTATAAGCTGGAACTTTGAATGGAAAGTGGATGATACCCATGCCTACATCCTTACGGACTGAAGGGGGTAACCCTGTTTCAGCCCCAGGAGTAGGTGGCATTGTGCCCCTGGTGATTTGGGTCAATAGCACAAATTGGTTAAGTGTATAGCCCTCACCTTGAAGTAGCCATCCGGCCTTGTGATGTTAGGCGATCTCTCTTCAAACAATTAATTAATTAATTGAATATAGTATGGGCCCTAGTTTGAATTAAGAGAATCTATGGTGATGATTGCTTGTGTATACTTTGAAAGTGAAGAAACTGTACTTTTGCTGTAACAAATTAGTGTCTGTAAACACTCTCTGAAATCAACACAAAAGATGTGCAAATGGTATTATTCTATATGTAGCAAATATATATGTAAGTTATTTCACCTGACTATGTACAAACAAATATTTATTTTGTCTGAATTATTTCCATTTAAGTTTTCAAAATTTGTAAATATTCATTTTTGTCAAAGGGTGTGTGAACACAACTTTTCCTCATTGTAAATTGTTAGTGAAACATTATGTCACTAGAATGAGGCATTTTGTTTCAACAGTGCTAAACATCTTGAGATCACTGACATGTGTGCTGGCTGCCGTTCCAACAATATAGTATTTGTCATGGTGTTATGGGTTATTTACGAATATATTACGTGAGTACATAGATTTTATTACTATCAAAATAACTTGTGCGGTACATCTTCATGTTGATGTACTTTGCTTTGTATGAGAAACATAGCGTCTGCTCAGAACTGTAAGGTCATTAATGGCAATTACGTAATGATCAAAAAGTTTATTAAATGAAAAACGGTATAAATTTGAAAACAAAAATCAAAAACAACATATGAATATTTTACTTAGAAAATGAACGTTTCTTTTTGCCAAACAAATACTCTGAAGATTACTCTTGTTCAATAAACCCCATTTACCAGGAACGCGCTCCAAAATATGCAAAAGCAATTTTATAAAATCCATAAAAATTGCACTAATGACCTTATAGTTCGGAGAAGACGGTAGTTAAATTGATTAGCAAGAACATATCATTAGTCTGAAGTTATTTATGTTTAGTTATCCACATTAACCCTCCTACTGTCCGCCCATTTAATCCGCACAGTTTTGAATAAATAATAAATGCACATGATATTCTATGGCGAATGTACATACGGCATTACACATTCATACTCTGTGCTGTTGAATGGTTTGAAATTGCCAACAACTCACTGCCTGGTCTCTTATTCTTTTTAAGCATAATTTTAAATGTGCTAAGCTGCTTTTTCCTCTTAAGCAGCTCTTTGAAATTGGGCCCAGGCCCAGACCAAATTTCATAGAGCTGCTTAAGCACAGAAAGTAAACTGGGCACAACAAAATTATGGTTAAAAAGAATAAGGTTACCAGCCAAGGGACCATGTCGCATGCACCATCTTTGACTGGTGTCCTGCTAAGTTTTGTTTAGCACAAAATTGTTGGGCAAAATTATCTGCGTTGAAATAAATTTCCTACCCAGGGGATCAACATTTTCATTATAGTAGTTTCTTATACTTATCTGGGATGAGTTATTCACTGTGAAACTTTTTAGTTATTTCTGTAAGTTTTGTCTGCATACATCTAGTTCCAGGTTCATATGAGGCGAGGGTGGGGGGGGGGGGGGGTGTCAAGGATGAGGGGAGACAGTTTACCAGTAAAAGGTATGTTGTTCGGTGACAGGTTTGTATTTATATCAATTTTGCTCAGTCACACATGTCTGTTAAGAAAATGTGCAACTACAGAACAAACTGTCGAATAAAAGAAACGGTTAAAATGTGAAAAAGAATTTTTTTTTAACAAACACAAACCTTTTTAAAGCAAAATTGTGGATCCCAAAATGTACTGCTTGAAAATTTAAATTAAGTGGTGGTCAGGGGGTTTCAGATTGATAACTTTTAATAGAGTAAAATCCTTATAGAAGAAGTTTTGTGTCAATTTCTTCGTTTTAGCGTATGGTCATTAAAATATAATTTGTTCAAGTGTGTGTGTTTGAAATACTTTTTGAGGCGTGAACAATTAATTAGTTTAGATCACATCCTAAACAATGCAAGTATGTTTTAAATACTGTACAGTTGTGAATAATAAATATTTAGGGGCCTAGTTGGAGCTTTCCAGTGGTGTGATTAGAATTTAAATGGGGAATTAAATTATCATTGGACTGTTATATCAAAAGGCAAATAAACGTTTGTTGTTTGTAAGTCGAGGAGTAAGGTTCTTGTGGTCGGTTATTTATGAGTTTTTTTTCGGAAGGCTCACACAAGGCGTTTACAGTAGGCGTAAGGATCAGCTAAAAGAAAGTAAAAAGCGAAATGTGATATTTATATTAGTTTTGAAGGATAATTGAACCTGAAAGGTATTTCTGACCTGAATTAAACAACAAGAAAAGATGATTTTCAAACGCTGCATGCTGTCAACTAAAAAAAATGGTGAAACCCTAAATATTTGACAAATACTAATCAAAATTGTGTTTAAAAAATGTTTTGTTAAACGCTGAAAATATGTTTTTGAATGCAAAATTTGGATGTTAAATAATATGATTTCTCAAAATCATGCATTTTGAAAAAAAAAATCTAAATAATATGGAATGCTTTGTGATTTTCAAACTCTAAAAACCTGTACACTTTTGATCTAAAAAAAACATTAACAACAAACAATAATACAGTTTTTTTTATAAATTTGATTTTTAAAAATTTGTCTCAGAAAGTTATTAGAAATGTGTATTAAAAAGCCTTTAAAACACCTTTTCGTCCTCCCCTTTCCCCTAAAATACTTCTTTTTGTCATAATTTCAAAATATTGCAACCCCCCCCCCCCACCGTGAAAAAATTTCCGTGTGGGTCCCCGAATATGGAGACAATCCTGTGCCAATAGCTTGTGCACAGTGTATGGGGCCGTGTGGACCCGGTATATGGCGATATTCCTGTGCCCATTGCTTGTGCGGATCCAACTTGCCGCCGTGTACAAAATAGCCGCCCCGCCCGTTCGCCCATATTTCTCATAATTATTAGGGTTTTTGTTTAAAATATTATTTTTAGGTTCAAAACTAGCAGAAAAATAGTTTTCTAGATAATCTAAACTGCTTAGAGATTCCAAACTTGGAAAATTAAAGGTGTAAAATTACTTTTAAATTATTGTTAATGCTAACTTTGGATTTAGAGAATAAAAAAACAAAGGTGGCAGCACTAAATTCAAACAACAAGAAAAGGTGATTTTTGAAACATATTTGGGGACCCCACGGCCCCTCACACTGTGCACAATTAATGGGCACAGGAATATCCTCATATACCGGGTCCATACGGCCCCATACACTGTGCACATGCAATGGGCACAGGATTGTCCCCATATTAGGGGACCCACACGGAATTTTTTCATGGTGGGGGGTTTGCGATATTTTGGAATTATGAAAAAAATAAGTATTTGTAGGGGAAAGGGAATGACTAAAAGTAATTTATAAGGCTTTCTGAGGTTCATCACACATTTTTCATAACTTTCTGAGGCAATTGAATTTGCTTTCAATTAAAATTTTTAAACGGTTTTATTGTGTATTTTGATCAAAATTGTAGACTTTTTAGTTTAAGTTTGAAATCACAAACTATTTCCTTAGATTCTCTTTTTCTGCCTTGTGGTAATTGGATGTTTTTCCAAAAACCTAATTATGCGAAATCATGGTTTACATCAAATTTCTGGTAAACACCAAAAAACACTTTTTCACAATTTGTTTGAAAAGGGTCTCAAGTTGTAAAATTTAACTGGAAACTAACTAGTGTATTAACTGAAAAAATAACGGCGATAGAAAAAAGTATCTAAAAGTGGGGCGAATCGGGGGGGGGGCTGGGGATATTCACACTGAGGGCGTAATGTGGCCAACAAAACCATTACAATTTTATATAAGACTGTTACAGGCCCACATTCTATTTTTAGTCTAAGCAATTGAACTCTTTCTTGCTTTTTTCTGTTTTTAATTCGAGTTTATTAATTCAATATTAAACAATGATACTGCCATACAAATTCAGATAATAAGATTGCAGACAATAAACACACTAAAGTCTTAAAAGCAAAAACAAAACAACAACAACAACAACCCAAAAACCCGCCATTAGTATGTTTGTGTAAACAAAATAAATGTTGACAATGTGGTATGGAGCTATCATGCGGCTTGTCACTGCGCCAGACTTGAGCCCATTTTGAAGTCATTTTGTAAACACTGATGTAAGATAGGCTATTTATACACGTCTACACGTGAATAATTTGATATAATAAAATAAGTCCCTGGATAATCAACAGGAAAACAGCAAACGATATTGAGTAACAGAGGATCACAGGGAGCGATAACGCACTCTCGCCCATTGTGTTGTGAACAGTACCTACATAAAGCATAAACCATCCAAATGCAACTTTCCCTCTTTAGTTCTGACACGGGCAAGCTTACTCTACAAGTAAATGACCACGACATGTATCTTGGTAAAAGTGTATGATATTATATAATACATTTTTAGAAACGATCCCCTTCGAAGTTATGTAGTTTTAGAGAAAGAGGTTATTTTTTCACCCCAAAATTTGAATGCGGGAAAGCCAACAAGGTTTTTTTCTTTCATCCTTTTCTTGCAATTCACTTCTATGATAGTTGAGCCTAAAAAATGTACACAGGTTTGTTATTAATATGCATATTTTGGGGGTACACCAAGTGAGGGTACTGGTCTTTAACAATCACCAAAAGTTTACCCTACTTTTGGTTTGTTTATGAAGTGCGCCCTCTCCAGGTCAGATTACTACAGTTTTACATCTGTACATGGTGGGAGATTCGATTTCAATTTCGTTTCCCAAATTTCTACCTAGAAATGTCCCTTTTGATACAAACTATGAAGCTGTATGGGTTATCTGGCTGTTCATCAAAGGCAGGAGAATCACTGGATATTACAAAGGTACGTTTCAGATTGGTATATAGGCAGGTTTTGTCGGGTTTCAGTTGACGTTAGTTCAGATTAACTCAACCATGTCAATGTAAACATACCGTTGATCCGTAGATACCTGTGTCATGCTCATGTCATGTGTTTGGTCTGTCCCCCACGCCCAACTGACGAGGCCTGCTGCATGTTTCTCTCATCCATTCTCTGGCATCTGAGCTATATGGAATACACAGATTAGTAATGGATCTGCGTACATCACATCCTGTTTGATCCCTCTACTTTTCTGTCCTACTATTACTAAACTATTGTCATATTTACCATGTTTACTAGATCACGGACTCCACAAACATGACAAACACAAACAGCTTCAGAAACCAAACTTTATTAAGTATAACCATATTTCAACTTGTAAGACACCACAAATAAACTCACAATAGACCACTCATCCCTTTCCTGTGGCTCTAGAGTCCATGGTATGGACAAGAGTTACAGTCATTTGACCAGTTCGGGATCACTTTTTGAATTCACATTGTTTTTGGTTGCAATCTCTTTGACATTTTAAATAAAAAAGTTTATCAGTTTACCTAAACATGTTATAAAACTCACCAAGTATCCACTGACAAAAAAAGATTAGTACTTTTGAAGAGGCTTTGAGAAAAGTATTGTCACCTGTTTGACCAGTTCAGGATCAGTTGATTCTATTCTGAATCAGTAGCTTGCCCTCTATTGCAAACCAATACTCCCATTCATAAAACTGTCTCTCAAGGACACAAACTTCACAAGTGTGTTGGCATGGACATGGACTTCCTTTCTCCAGAGAATTTCATGCAAGTGTATTCAACAGCCGCGCAAAAATCCAGCAACAAAAACACAAAACAACAGCAAAGGCAAATGAAAAGGTGAAGCACGCCTAAAAAGCAACATTGACCCAAATATCTATTCTTACAGTCGCAATTTCCTCCTCCAAGTTTCATTTTCTCACAAAAAAAACAATATTACTACAAGAATTTGTTGAAGAAATGTATCTTGAAAGCAACAAATAAACTTTCGACTGCAGCAGTAAGATTTTACCTCACTGAGTGCGGCACCATTTGACGCAATGAGAGATGCTGAGTAGTGAGTGATCCCGAACTGGTCAAGGGTACGATGCCCCCCAAAAGATGATTTCGGTAATTTCGTCTCCTCAAAAAAAAACAAGACGACTGCTCAGTATTTACCTGAAATATTTTTTACACATTCTAAGCATTTAACATGATGTTATTTGCCCTGGCGTTCAAATTTTAAAGGTGAGAAGTTTTAACAGCGTTTTTCAACCAACATTTTTTTTTTAAATAATGATCAAAATCGCAGACAAACTTCAAGAAAATGGCCATAATTTATTTGTTGATGAAGTTTGGAACCTTATTTTGGGTTTGTTGGTTTATTGCATGTTATTCTTCACATGTATCAATAGAAATTGGTAATGTGAGAAGTAACTTAATTATGGGGTTGTTGCAAAGTTGAAGTGATCCCGAACTGGTCAATGATCCTGAACTGGTCAAATGACTGTACTTTCCGTCGCCACATATTACAATTATTAATTAAGAACACGTACAACTCACAACGACTAGAGTGAGTGGCGGTCACTGACTACATACACACTCCAGTATTCCACTATGTAGTTCCAAAGGTGAAGCCTCGGGAAAATAGACTGCTCCGGGGATCACCAAGGAGTCATAGTTTTAGTCGTAGGCTATAGCACAAGCACTAGCGCTAGCACTAGCAGTCAATATTTGTTTACTAACCCCCTTTTTGTGTCTAGACACCTAGGTACCACAGAGCTGCTTTTGCAACGAGTAAAGTACATTGTTTGCTGCATGTGTAGCGCGTCGTCGCGTTCGTGTGGCGTTTTGGTAAAAATAGGACATATCATATGAAGCGCTGTAAACCAATCAAAAGGCAGAATCTTTGTAAGGGGTGTTCTAATACGTAATATTGAATTGACACAGAAGTTATTGGCTCATATGATAGTAGAAATGTATTATGGTAATGGAAAAGTTGTTGAGAAGTGTCTTATCTTGTTTGTTATTTTCAGATTGATAACTTATTGACATGAAGGGCCTACATCATTGTTGGTTTACAGGCCCCAGCCTGCTAGCATGGCCATGCTTGCAGCTTGCTTACCAACATTGACAGTTTGAATCAATGATCAGACTACATCGTTTCTCAGTGATCGGTTCTTAGAAAGTCATATTAGAAAAATGGGATAGCTACAAAAAAAACCCACAAATACATGTTCACCTAACTCAAAAAGATAATCATATTTTGGTATAAGATTGTAGTTTTAGTCCTAATGAGTGAAATAATGACTCTTTGTGGGGTAATCATTGAGTGAAAACAGAACTGGTCGTTTTTAATAGCTTTTGATTTTGGATCCTTATAGCCCTACTTGATCTTGGCTTGTGCTTTTATTATTTTTGTTCATAACTTTTCAATCTCTTTTTGACATTTCTATGCAGTTGTACTTGTGTGACTGAATTCCATGCAAGTCCAGTCTGTGCCAACATCTGAGAAAGCTAACTCTACCATTGAGGGTCTCAGAGTGAAGTTGATGGAAAAACAGAGTCATTACTTTGAGGAGCTCACCTGTTAGTGATGAAGCTGTGAGATGACTCAAGGCACAAGTTGATCAAGAGTGGAGACATCTCAGAATAGAACCAGTTGATGGAGAGACATCCCCAGCCCAGAGGTGGATGACAACAAGGTGTGACACCATGTTTTACAGGTAAAAGTCTTATCTTCTTTATTTAATTTTTTTTTTGAGAATTATATGTATTCTCTCTTTAAACGCAAGGTACACTTTGGGTAATTATCAAAGACCAGTATCCTCACTTGGTGTATCACAACATATGCATAAAATAACTTTGGCTCAATTAGTCATCAGAGTTGCAAGAACACAATTGGGGAAAACACCCTTGTTGGTTAGAATTTTGTGCTTTCAGATGCCCAAGAAAGGCTTCATGCCTGAAGTCTTTCTCAGATTCAAATTTTGGGGTGCAAATTACCTCTTACTCTAAAACTACACTACTTCAGAGGGAGTATTTTCTCACAATGTTTTATACTAGCAACTGCTCTTCAGTGCTCCTAAACCCTACCCTAACCCTAACCCTTACCAAGTAAGATTTTATGCTCATCAAAACTTTTAATAAAAAACCCTAACCCTAACCCTTACCAAGTAAGTTTTTATGCTCATTAATTTAAAACTTTTGATCACAAACCCTAACCCTAACCCTTACCAAGTATGTTTTTATGCTACGTAATTTAAAACTTTTGATAAAAAAAACTTTATTTTTGGCTCATTAATTTAAAACTTTAGATCAAAAACCCTAACTCTAACCCTAACCTTAACCCCTACCAAGTAAGTTTTAATGCCTATTAATTTAACATTTTGATCAAAAACCCTAACCCTAACCCTTACCAAGTAAATTGTTATGCTCATTATTATTAACTTTCTTTCAAAAACCCTTACCCTAACCATAACCCTAACCAAGTAAGTTTTTTGCTCATTAATTAATAAACTTTTGGTCAGAAACCCTAACCCTTGCCAAGTAAATTGTTATACTCATTAATTTAAATCTTTTGATGAAAATCTTAACCCTAACCTTAACCCTTACTAAGTAAGTTTTTATGCTCATTAATTTATAACTTTGATCAAAAACCCTAACCCTAACTCTTACCTTAAGTTATTATGCTCATTAATTTAAAACTTTCTTTCAAACACTTACACAACTTGTATAATTAATTTTATATTTAAAAAACTTTAAATAGCGAAGACATAACAAAATTAATACAAAATATTAATTTTATTTAGAAGAAATATTATCTCCATTAAAAAAAAGGGGAGAGACGTTTTTCTCAATGGTTGTTGTTTTGAACAACACATTTTCATAGAGGACGCCCTTTATAGACAACAGGGGTGCCCTTTATATTAAAATTTTGTGCTCAATAATGTAAAACGTTCGATCAAAAACCCTTACCCTAACCGTTACAAAGTAAGCCCTAACCCTAACCCTTACCGAGAATGTGTTTATGCTAAGTAATTTAAACCTTTTGATACAAAATTGGACAAAAAACCTTAATCTTAACCCTAACCCTAACCCTTGGCAAGTAAATTTTTATACTCACTAATTTAAAGCTTTTGATCAAAACCAAAGTTAGATGTCTCCACATAATCAGAAGTTTTGTGCTAAAATCAGGAAGAAACTAACTGTTTTAACCTGTGACGGTTAAACGTTTAAACGTTTAAACGTTTACAAAATCACTATCCGTTTAGTAAATTACTAACCGTTTAAACGAAACGAAAAATGAAGAAATAAGCCTTTCGTTTTCGCTGCCTTATCGATGTATTTTTCTGCTTGAAACAATTTAGTTTAATGGAAATTGCCCGACAACTACTGTTGAATGGCCCGATACTTTTTATCTCCGGACCCCGACACTAATCAAAGGAGAATGATTGACATCCATTTCGGTCCAAACAACCTTATTGTAAAACTACTACAACTATTTCAAACCTACAATTTGTTATACATTTTGCTTTGTGCGCCGCGCCGAAAACATACACACAGGAAATGCCGCACAGTGTGGGTTTTATTATTTTTAGAAAGCTGGCTATGCGGAAATGTTTTAAAAAAAATGCATTTTTGGACGATCTTATCCCCTAATTTCTGCCCTAAATAATACTTTTTCCATCAACAACCATTTTCATGGATTCGTGATTTAAGGATCGGTTGTTTATAACTTCGTTTGCAATAAAATCCTCGAGATTCAACGACCGGTCGACAACGCAAATTGAGAAAATTCCATGAACTTTTTGCCACGTATCGCCCTCTATCGGCAAAAGTTGTTGTTTGAATAGCCTTAATCCAAGGCTGTATATATTGTACCAATCTGCAGGCGTGCGGCATACTGTGCGGCAATTCTTTACTCGGCCCGTGAACGTGTACTGTGTTAAAGACTAGCCAAGCTCTCTTATGAATATGGTAATTACATCGGCCATCAACGGCCAATCACAGCGTGCGGAATGTTGGTTAGCTTGGACTTTGGACCCTGATGTTGTAGAAAAAATACGTTGTGGGGCCCGGGCCGATGCACATGCGGCGAATACTCGGCAGTTGGAAGTCGGGCATGGCTCGTCGGCTGCTCGTTTGATCGTATTAAGTAAGGGCGAAAAATAGTTTGTGTGTAAAGGAAGCTCATACCACCAGCGTTCGGCGCTGCCGTCGAAGTTGCTTTCGTTCCGTGTTTTTTCATTTTTTTGGCAGGGAGGCCAATTATTTTAGCAGGGCGGCCAATTCTTTGGCAGGGCGGCCTTAAACTTTGTGGGGGCGGCCTTTAATAATCAAAACATTGGGACTTCCTTGTACCGTGGAGGATTGTATTTGGTGTTCGTGTATTTTAGAACATTGACTTGCCGCCGACAAACGTTTAAACGGTTTACCGTTTAGAAAAGTTTCGTTTAAACGGATAGTAAATTAAACGTAGGGTCACAATAATTAATTTCAAAGCGTTTGCATTGTTTTCTTTAATTAAAATATTAAAAGATTCAAATAAACATTTCCACCAAATGTTTCCACAAAAGATATATTTTGTTGAAATCATCTGATGGAAACTTACATAATTTACCCTGACCTAGTAAGTTTTTATACTCATTAACTTAAAACTGTTGATCAAAAACCCCAACTCTTACCAAGTAAGTTAGTATACTCATTAATTTAAAACATTTGATCAAAAATCCTAACCCTTACCTAATACGTTTGTATGTCCATTAATTTAAAACAAGTGATCAAAAACGCTAACCCTAACCCTAACCCTTACCAAAGTTTTAATGCTCAAACATGTAAAACTTTCGATCAAAAACCCTTACCCTAACCCTTACAAAGTATGGTTTTATGCTAAGTAATTACCTTTTGATAAAAAACTTAAGATCAAAAACCCTAACCCTAACCCTAACCATTACCAAGTAAGTTTTTATGCTTATTAATTGTAACATTTGGATAAAAAAGCCTATAACCCTAAGTCTTACTTTTCTTCTTAACAAATCATTGACAGTTTGTTTTTAAACAAATCATCAACACTTTGCTAACATATCTTGGTAATTCAAGCTCAATATTTAGAATTTAGTAATCCTTCCCATGAACATGTTCCCGTTTGTTTTTGTTGTTGTTTTCTGGTTTGTTGTTGCGTGAGTTGTTTTTTTCGGGGGGGGGGGGAATCATGAGGTTACAGAATGACAACCCATTATGCTTAGTTTGATGTTTATAAAGTTTGTTGTTCCCTTTTCACAATCTTCACTTGAAATTTTTGTGTGTTTTATGTACAGCTAGTCCCTATTGGTCTCACGGGGAGCTTTGAAATCTACATCAAGAAAGGAATGCCACTCTGCAGCCATCTGTAAGATGCATCAACAAGCCTTGCTTAACTGTTATTCTACAGAAGTGAATGCTGTCGAAACCAGATCCTCTGCAGAATAGATATCAGGAAAAATGTAGTCACATTAATGTTGTAAACTGCTCACCAACCAAAAGGACCTATGGTATAAATGCACAAAAATAGTTAGTGGCATGACGTTTCTGCATCAGACTGTTCCAAGGATACATACTTGTGCTCTGTAGAACTTTGGGTGCTTTGTATTACAACTCTGCAGCGTAACATCATGACAATTTTTAAGTCTGGATTCTTGTTGAAATTGGATATGTGGTTCTGGATGTAGGAGATTATGTATCAAGTTCTTATTTATTAATTTATTGCAAATGAAAACAGTCAGAAAAGTGTGACCAATATTTAAGTTATTTTTTTAAAAATATGCATTTATTGTAGGTTCAGGTTAATTTTTTTGTCAATTCATAGCTTCTGATTTATGTGGAAACATTTTGCACAAACATTTCTGATACATGTGGAAACATCTGGTGGAAAATGTTTATACAAAAAAAGTTCATTAGATGAATAAAACAATGCAAACGCTATGAAGTTAATTATACAAATATGTTAACTTCCTCCAGCTATTAGCACAAAACTTCCGATTTATTTGAAAAAATCTGGTGAAAAATATTTGTACAAAATGTTCATTTGAAGCTTTTGATGTTTTAATTAAAGAAGAAAATAATCAAATGCTATGAAACTAATTATAAAAATTATGTAAGTTTCAAAAATGTTCATTTGAAGCTTTTGATGTTTTAATTAAAGAAGAAAATAATCAAATGCTATGAAACTAATTATAAAAATTATGTAAGTTTCAATCAGATGATTTCTACAAAATATTATAACTTATGTGGAAACATCTGGTGGAAAATGTTTATTTGAATTTTTTAATATTTTAATTAAAGAAAACAATGCAAACGCTTTGAAATTAATTATACAAATGTATGTTAATTTCTTCCTGATGTTAGCACAAAACTTCTGATTATGTGGAAACATCTGATGAATTGTTTTAATACAAATGTTCATTTTAAGCTTTTGAAATTTTAATTAAAGAAGAAAACAAAGCAAGCGCTCTGAAATAATTATTTAAAATGTATGATATGTTATTTTTATTATTGTATGAACAAAGGTTGAAATAAAAGAGGTACACTTTCAGCATCTAAACTTTCCAAATTGGATTTTGTTAAATTATCTTTCTAATTTGCCAATGTTTATTTATTAAGAGCACAAAATCAGACTGCATAAAAAACTAACTAAATAAAAAAAACTAAAAAAATTTAATAGCGAAGACAAAACAAATGTTATCTCCATTAAAAAAGCGAGACAAGTTTTCTCAATGGTAGTTGTTTTGAATAACAAATTTTCATAGAGGGCGCCCTTTATAGACAAAAGAGGGCACCCTTTATAGACAACAGAGGGCGCCCTTTATAGTCAACAGAGGGCGCCCTATATAGTCAACAGAGGGCGCCCTTTTAATTATATATTTCACGAGTATCAACGTGTAGTTGTATATACATCAGGTGGTTCTAATATTCATCAGGTTGAAAATTGTTGGATATTGGTGGACCGCCGATGGCCTAGTGGACAAGGTCACGCACGTGAAGAGCAAGAACGGAAGTCCTGCATGGGTTCGAATCCCGGCAAGGACAACAAGGTAAGAAATAAACTAACTATAAACTAACATGCACAAACACGCACTAACAAGCACCACGCACGATGCACAAGGAGGGGCAGACCAGGACGGAGGAAGGAGAGGGGAGGTGGACAGGGAGAGAGAGAGAGAAATGGGGGGGACAAGATTTTTTTTAAATTTCGTGGGGAAAAAAAAATTAACGGTCTTTCATTTTTTGTAAATCGGCTGAAACGCACGCTCGTTAATTATTTTTCATTTCAAAAAAAAAAAAAAGGTAAATTTTACGGTCCTTCATTTTTTTTAAATCGGCTGAAACGCACGCTCGTTAATTATTTTTCATTTTCAAAATCAAAAAATCAAAAATGCATTTTTTGTGCGAAAAGTACATGACAAACATGTTTTTTTTCTAAATAAAAGTTGTAAAGCATCCTTACATGCTTATTATGAAGCTTAAATCAAATTACGCATTCTGGTTACAAAAAAACGTAAACATTTTTTTTTACAACAATATTGTGCATTTTTGAGTCTTTAAAATGTCTTTAAACACCTTCTTAAGATGCTTCACTTTATTTCCATACATTTCTACCATTTTTATTACACACAGAGTTCAATTTCTCCTGGTTTAAGAGACTAAAACATTCTACATTACATTTTACAAAAATATAAACTAAGTTTCAACTAAAAAGTAACATTTACGATGGCTAAAAGGCATATTTAAATTTGCAAAGTTAGCAAACAATTGATTGCCATGATTTACATTTTTATCAAATTACAACTTAGTTCTGGCAAGGAAAACAATGACAATTTCCAAGTTTCGTCTAGCGATAGCTTCACCTGTAAGGTAACACTAACACATCGCAATATTTGACGTTTTTTTAACTCCATTCCTATTTCTCTAAACCTCCAAGACAAGTTTGACATGTTTTTACCTTAAAAACAAATTGAGACAGGGCAACACACAAAATGGCTACTGACTGATTAATTGTTAAAGTCTAAAGAGCATAAGTGTAGAATTTGCATAGTGGAAAACAAATTGGTTTCTCACTTTATCTCACCCTTTATAGCACTCTAAAACCTCAGCAAACTTGTGTCTACAAGTAACAACCTCTTTAAGGCTAGGTCAATGCTAAACAACTACACATACATTAATCTAACGCACAAGGGCATCATAGCTGATTTAATTGTTCTGATAATACAAGATTTGGTAGCAACTTGTCATTTCTATGAAGTAGGACCAGAACCAGTTTCAAAGACATGTACTATATTATGATTACAGATGATACGCTGATACGCAGTCCCTTTAGATAAGACACACTATTAACGTAAGCTTAGTTTTCTTTTTGTTTGAATCTAGTTGAAAGTACCTTAATGCAATAGACAGCAGTAGTAATAACAACGTATAAATTAGGTCTGTTTACATTACACAAGACATTGACAGAATACCTTTTTTCACTCTTGTAAATTTCTTGGCATACAGACTGTATGCTTAAACACAATCATTGGTACACATGGTTTTAAAGAATCACGTGAGGACTAGTGCGGACAATGATGTCCTGTAAATGTTGTGTAAACAGGCCCTTTTACAATGTTTCTTACTAACATAACAAGCCTACCTCGATATCCCAGAATTCTATAAGTTACAGAATTGAGACTGCTTGATGCAGAGAGAAGATGACGTGTTTGAATTCATGGTTAAGACGGTCGCCAAGTGTTCTCTTCAGCCGAGCTTGTGCATCTCTCATTAGAACTGAAGTGTTTAATTATCAGATCATCTTGAATGTACTGCAATATAAACCCAAAGAAGATGTATGCATAAAATTACTCCGGACAAGGATCAACAACTTTTTATAACAGTCTTTGGGTTGTGATGAATCTTTAAAACCACGTCAGGCATGTCAGGCACGACTTAAACCTAGAGCCATGAAAGGGAGACAGAAGGGGCACTGATAAGGAGGAAGACAGATATACACATATAGGATCCAGAGGGAAGACGACATGTCAAGATGGAAGACACATGAAATAGAGTTTGGATGAATAGAGGAGATGTAAATTGGTGTAAGTGGATTGACAAAAGATGTGGCACCAGCGGTGTAGCTGGGGGGGACTGGGGGGGCACGTGCATCCCAACAAATTACCAGTGCCCCCCCCCCAAAAAAAAAATAAAATAAAATACAATAGTGCTCACACAAAAAGAAAAAGAAAAGAATATAGAGGAAAATGCCTGTTGTATAATCTAATGTAGTGAGCGATCGCAATCGGGATCGCTACCGCGGCCACTAAATGCAAAGAACATGAGGGTAGTGGCCCCCTGCACCGTCCCTCTTCCAAAATAAAAGCAATGACCCACCCCCCTGTGCCCCCCCCCACCAAAAAAGTCCTGTTTACGCCGCTGCGTGACACAATAGAAGGGTAACATTTGGGGGATGATCCACATAGACAAGAGACATCAAAATCGGATGCATGTTTGGGATTGTAAAACTATACATACATCTGGACACTATTGTTGGTCCAATTGAGTTTGTTCTCAGTGAAATATAAAATGTTGTAGCAGCTTGTCGTTTCTTTAAAATAGGATCGTGATCAGTTTAGAGGGTATATTTAGGGGGTACAGCAGCGTAGCCAGGACTTTTTCGGTGGGGGGCATGGGGGGGGGGGCATTACTTTTCTTTTGGAAGAGGGATGGTGCAGGGGCCACCACCCTTTCATGTTCTTGGCATTTTGTGGCTGCAGTAGCGATCCCAATTGGGATCATTCACTACATTAGATTGTACAAACAAGCATTTTTCCTTTTTTTTCTCTCTTCTCTTGTTCTTTTTCTCTTTGTGATCGATTTTTTCAAGGGGGGGGGCACCTGGGTGGGGGCTCTCCCCACCCACCCCTGACTACGCCGCTGAAGGGGTAGATCCAGGGTGGTAGAAATAAGGGGTATGTATGGGGTGGACTGCAAGGTACATAAGAGCAAAAAGGGATGTTCATTTTTAATCAATAGAGATATTTGTTTTTAACTCACCAGAACTTCAAAAGAATGAGTTTAGTTTGAACTGATGAATCTTTATTCTTGGAATCTCTTTACAGGAAGTTTCTGCACAAGGACCGAGACTATTCTGTGGAAAAAGTTGTATATAAAAAGCAATTTTCAGCAAAATGGAAATCTTAATGCAGGCAGTTGCAGTAATTATTAAACATTGAGTGCACCTTTGGCTGCACTGGGTTCTTAACCAAATTTTATACAATCATCTAATTCGATTAAAACTTTCATCAAGTGAGAACAAAATGGAAGTTTCCAAACAAATAAGGATGTTTCTTAAGACAATGATTTATCAATCAGATATTAATGCTAGGCCCTATTTCTGGTATTTTACATCTCAACATCTGTCAAAATTCATTCAGGAAAAATCTATAGAATTCTTATCGGGACTTTTGAAAAACTAGGTGGCAATAGACATGCTAGGTAAAATCCAATGCCCTTTAAATACTGAATAAATAAATAAATGCACATGACCAGACTTGCATTACAATATTATCACCAGATCTGGACCTCTGCTTTAGAATAGTATTGATGAAAACAAAATCAAGGTAATTTGCGGTTTGTTTTTGAGAACTTTTATGAAAAACACCTTGTGTTTATTTATCTAGATTAGCTTTTTCTCTTTTCATCCTTAGCCTTCGTGGCTATGAGTTTGAAGTTATGATTTACTTTCTTGTTGAATCTAGTTCGTCAGGTCATATTGGAATATCATTATATTCTGTTTTATTTCATTAATACATCTTTGTTCAGTTAAACTTCCTATAATCATGTATATGTTTGCATTGGAAACAAATGTTGAGTTGAATTGAAGTTGAATTGGTTTACCAGGTTTGTTTGCTGCCAGGTACAATATCAAAAGTTGACAGTGTTTTTGTTGTTGTAATGTTTAATTGTTTAAGGCCTAGCCATAAATCCATTCCCCTAGAAGGTATCCATCACTCTGATCAGCTGATGGTGTAATGAATAGTTGCTATTTAAATCATGTAAATAATGACTGTGTATGGTCAGTGGGGGTGGATCAGAGTTCCAGCAAAGTGGGATGCATGTTTGGGATTGATACAGTATGCCACCAGAAGAGGGATGTTCAGTTTTGATCAAAGACAGCGGTTAAAAAAAGTGTTGCATATTGTAGAAAATATGTATTTTATTTAACTCACCAGAACTTCAAAAGATTGTGTGAAGTTTAAGCTGATGAATCTCCATCCATTGAATCACTTTGCAGGAACTTTCTGCACAATGATAGAGAATATTCTGTGGAAAAAGATGTACATAAAAGCAAAGTGTTAGTGATTTCATTGGAAAACTTAAGGCAGGCTGTTGAAGTATCAAAAGTTGACAGTGTTTTTTGTAATGTTTATTTGTTAAAGGCCTAGCCATAAATCTATTGTTTCACAAGATTTCCCCTAGGGTGTATCTATCATTCTCGTCAGCTGATCATGTGAATGATGACTGTGCATGGTCAGAATGTCTTGGACTGTGTGCCATTTCACTTCGTAGCTAATATAATAGCAATGGGCTTGTTATGATTCTATTTATTTGTTTGTTTGTTTGTTATTAGATGATCTTTCTGTCAAGGGAACTCAGCAAAAACCCATAAGGGGATATAAACGTTGAGCTGGCAACAGCCAATCTCGCTCATACAAACATTGTAATTGCAAGTCCTGCAGTCTAACCACTGGACCACTGTGACCACACCGTGTTGTTCTGGAACTGGTCAAAAACACTGACCAAGTTTTGCACAGGTTTGGCATTACACTTGTCATGCTTGTTGGGACTCGATACGGTTGTTGTAGTTGCATACACAACATACACACAATCATCACTGTCACTGTCAGCAGCGTCACTTCGCTCAATTTGTGGCACAACAAAGCAGAGACATTGACCTATTTCAAAGAAACTCGTGATAATAAAACTGTTGTGCAGGACTGCAGTAAACACCACAAAAAGCAACGACCTACAGTACACTACTAGTACTACTACTACTCTTAGTCATGCTAGTACGGAGTACGTGTTCAACATTTCTACCTCCCTCAGACGCTCTGTCTGTCTCTCTCTGCTGTGGTTGAGACGGGAGCCGGGATGGCGGGGTAACACCGACTAAAACCAGTGTAGTGTACATGATCTGAGTACTATATTTAGACGTATAGTAGTCATGGTAGTACCATGGATGGTAGTATCTAATTCTACCTCCATGGTAGTAGGGAGTATTTCGGACTCAAGTCATGACAAAACTTGCTACCAAAAGCTGTCCTTTATACAATTTCAACATAAAGATACATGCCAAATGACCTATAAACCATTTCCAAACATTATCATGTAAAAACCGAACAGAAAAATCCGTACTTACCAGAATTTTGTGATGAAAACATTTCAATTTGAAGACACGTCGCGACGCGTCGTAAAAGCAGACGACAGCTCAATGTTATTGTGCAATGTACTCCGAGTATTCACTACGCATGCGCAGCAAGACGTGCAAAGTGAGGGCGCCCTATCTTGAAACAAACTAAAAGAAGAACCCAGTGTCTTATTTTTTATTTTGTTGTCAAGTTTAAATCTCTATTTTTTTTCAAAACCATTAACTGTTTCTCACCATAGGCCATTGCTCTTTATATTAAATACAAACGTTAATGCCCTCACTGTTTCCCCTTGCCTGTTTTTGTTGAAATCTTTCCCCTCCCCCTAAAAATATTGAATAAAAATAAACATACTTTTCTATACTTTATTGACAAAGATTTAACTCCACACAAAATCCCTTTATCCAGAGCAAATTCCCGATGTGTTTCCTTCCTTCAAGACAAACTTGGGAGAAAAAAATAGTCTGGTGCCACTTTAAAACAATTAATTTTAAGTCTGAAATTGCAGTCTGACCGAAATGTGAAAACAATGGTCTTTAGGGTCATGTCACACGAGGTAATTTACAGGCAACCAGTTCCAGGCAATCTCCATGAAGAAAAGTCATTCACATGTCAATGTTCGTATATTTAGGGATCATAAGACATTGTTTGAAAAATGACTCATGTGCTACCAAAAAGGTTCTGTAGCATGCACTGCACTTGGTTGCCTCCCAAGTTGCCTGGAAAAGAAATTAAAAAAAAAAAAAACACAGGAACTATCCCCAAACCCAACCCCAAACAAGTAGGCCTGTTTAAATTACCCAACTGCATTGACAAAGAAAACAAAATCAAACAAATAGTTCGCCTTTTACAAAAAGAACATCTGCAGTTTTTTTTATTCCTGGGCGTAGGTCAATTACATAGTTTAAAAAAACAATCACCTAAAATGCACAGATTTTTACAATTCAAGTGACTCAGTGATACCTCCATGCTTTGACCAAATGAGGGCATTTTAAATGACGAATTTCCCTGCATATTAATCGATAAAATTTATGTGGGGATTATAAACTGAAACTTAATAATATTATTATTTTCTAAATACAACCTGGGATAAGAGATATTTTGTAATTTTTTTAGCGTATCCTTCTCCACCCCCGATTCATCCTGGCCCCGCCCTCTCTTTTGTACGTGGTTATCAACTCTTGAGGGCGGTATATAGTAATGGTACTAGTCAATACCTCGCAAAAAAAACCCACTATCAAAAAACACGATTTGTGTAACAATCATTAAAATCAACAATTATGCCTTCATCAGGAGATTCTGTGACAGATATTCGTCAAAGGATGCCTTCAAATTCAAGCCAACAGAAAGGAATCGACACTACGATTGCCAAGACTGAGGAGGGGTCTATTTTTGACGAGCTGTTTGAGTTTTGTTACACTTCTTTTTACAGCATTCATCTAGCCGTTACAACACTCCACATCGTCAAGTTTTTCTGCATTTCGGTAACAATTGGGTCGTTCATGCACGAGTTTTTCCCCATTAGAGAGTCGTATTTCTCCAACAAACACAATGTCCTTAACCAGTACTTCGTCAAGCTGGCATGGGGCTGGACCATGGCCCTCCACACTCCACTGATCATCACCGCAGGCTTACTACAAACTCCGGTGAACTTTCTGCAGACAGCCATGGGTCTGTCACGGGTACTTCTGGTGGGGACAACGGTGTGGTACGGCTGGGTTGAAATTGTTTTTCACTGGGTGATGCAAATGACTGGATCCTGTATTGGGGACAATAACTTGACCGATGTTAGATCCTGTTTCAAAGCAGGACATCACTGGGACGGGTTCGACATTTCCGGTCACTGCTTCCTGCTCATTTACAGCGCTCTCTTGATTCATGAGGAACTGCAAATCGTGCATCAAAATTCTACCCAAGAAATAAAACCATCGGATGCAGAGGAACAAAACAGTAAAGAAAAAAAACAAGACAACAATTCCAAGTTGAAACTTCTACACAAGATTTTTACCCTTCTACTGATCCTGTTGGAATTGATGTGGATGTTGATGGTGGCTATGACTGCAGTTTACTTCCATGCCTGGAGCCACAAGTTGATTGGTGCTGGTATCGCAATACTATCTTGGCATGTCACTTATAACATTTGGTACAAAACCAGCCTGTCACCCGGTTCAAGTTGATGACAATGAGAACTAAACTGATCAGAACTAACAACTAAATTATCAATTTTTCATTTACACACTTGAAAATGTACTCCTTCTCGGGTCAATAGTAGACTCATTTCTAGTGGACTTCCAGTCAGTGGGTTGTTGCTGGCCTAAAATTGAGATAGCTAAAATGTGCTGTTTATGAATTCTTATCTAGTTTGTATATTTTATTTTAATGAACGATAGAAGTCCAACCAAAATCTGGTTTTATTTACCTTTACCAGTTTGTATAGAACATGATGGATTTGCATAACTGTGAATAAAACACATTTAATCTATTTTCCACAAGCCCATCAAACCAGGAACACCGGGGCGAACCCCTTCTCTTTTCGATAAGTGCACCGGGTTATTTTATGTGTGTTACACAACACACGGGACCAACAGCTTTACGTCCCATCCAAAGGACTAAGCAATAGTGGTTAGTGACTTGCTTAAGGACACAAGTGTCACAACCGGGACTTGAACCCACACTCTGCTGAGTCAGAAACACCAGAGCTTGAGTCTGGTGCTCTTATCCGCTCGGCCACGACGCGCCAAGTTTGGAGTCGGGGGAGTGGCTAAAAATGTGCTTATACAGCAATGCATGTCTGTGTGATGTCATGACTTAACAGTCATAAGTATGATTCGATGAAGTTTAAGACTTCCTTTTTAATTCTTTTTTATAGAGCTGCTTGGAAAAATTGCTCAGCACAGATATTTGCTTAGAAGAAACAGATAGCCCCTCAAAATGCTCCGGTAATTTGTTATTAAAAGTACTTTCCCTTAGACCGTATCCAAATTGGCGGCTACGACGACTACTGCTATGGATGTCCCAGGGTGTTGCTATGACGCGGTGGTTCAGTCGTAGCCATGTCCACCAATTCCCACACGACCTAAAATTCAATTAAATTGGGGCCTAGGGTATTCTATTATTGATGTTTGCTTTGACCTTTGCCCTTTAGGCAAATAAATACCAATGATACCATACAAAGGACATTTGTTAATTGTTGAAACCTTTTAATTGGCTTGTTTTCTGAAGAAATGCAACTGATTTACATCTAAAATCAAATTAAGATTAAGTAAGTAATACTGGTCGGATAGACTCCAGGGACCGGCACTGCACAGAAAAATAAATTATATCTTTAAGTTTGACTAAACGTTGCAGTTATAATTTTTAACACATAAAATTCACTATTCGGATGTTTTATAAGATTTTGATCACTTTTGCATATACTTATAAGGTTTTACCTTGTGTAGTATTACCCAAAGTGTTTTTACCCTCTGTGTGGGAGAGCTTCACAAAAAATACATAATTAACAACACTGTAAATTAAAAAATAGATGCAAACCAAATAATTGTGAAGGATTTTACCCATATATATATATATATATTATATAAAATTAGTAGGGGAGATGGCCTTAGCTTTCGATCCAGACCGGACCTTTGTCAGAGGCATAAACAAGAACAAACACACACATATCCATTTATAGCAAAAAGAGGAGCGAAGGATTAAGGGAGAGTGTCCAGAAAAAAGCGGGAAAATATAGCCAATCAGAGTTGTAAATTTACTGGCTAAGAACCAATAAGAGTGAAGAAGTGAGGACAAAGGATGGTCAGTGTGAATATATATATATATATATAATTTATAGATAGTTCATTCTTGTCTTCCTGAAATGACTGATAATGGATTATTAAATTAAAAAATAATGTTTATGGAAAATGTTTTTAGGCGACTATAATCTATAATCTTTCTAAAGGTAAATATGGAAATCATGATCATTGCCTTTGAATATTTAATGGAAACATTTAATGCACAACTACAGACCTCATATAATTGAAACATTTCAATACATTTTGTTGGTTGTTTGATTCATGTTAACTGCTTCCTGTCTCGTATGCATTTGTGCACCATGAGAAAAGTCACAAGTACTTTGTTCTTTTTAAGATGCATTTTCAAAACAGCAAGAAGCAGAATACAAAACACCGCACAATATTTTGCTTAGAGTTATTCTTTACAATTGAGTCGCCAACATCCGTTTCATAATTCTCATTTGTTTCTTCATTATTTTTTACCTTCAAACATGGCTATCATTGTTATGTTTACATACATTGTTCTAATAATGTATGTAAACAATAACAACGATAGCCATTAATATGTTTACATACACTGTTCTAATAAGCACAACTAGAATGTACAATACCCTGAACTTGTGTGTTCCCAGCTGTGTGTGGTGGCGTTGCGTGCCGTAAAAATAAATCTATAATTCAAATCAAAAGTTTGTTTTTCTTTAAAAGCTTGTCCTGCCGGAAAAGATGACAATCATAATGATGAGTATGATTAATAATATACTACTGGGAGACATTCCCACAGACATCGATCCGCATTCCACATGCATAAACCCGTACCTTGGTGGTGTTACCAGACATTTCAATTTTGGGGTGAGGTGGTGGGGGGTGGGGAACAAAGACACTTTTTTGGGGGGGGGGAGAGGAGAGCAAGGATTCCGTCTTGGGAGGGGGAGGGGGCGATCATGGGCTCCACTGCAGCACCTATGACTTCACTTAATACTCTATCCTACATTACAAGTATTTGACAATGAAGAGCTTGCTTGGTAAGAGCCTTCCCAAGTACATGATGAAGCAAGACTGTCTTTAGTTTGAGAGACTAACATTTTGTATGAGCTTTCACATGAAACCAAGGAAGTAATTGTAGCATACTTTATTATTTTTACACACATATGGCCAAATAAACATGGCTCCTGTGTGGGTGTGGGCATTAGGAAAATAAATACTGCCATAATCAAATCTTTGTTGATATTTACACTTACATCCACATAGCGATCAAAACCAGGAATGAGCTAAAATTACTTCAATTTATGTTAGAGTACAAGAATGTGGATGAGAAATACCCTCTCAGAACAGGGTGAGAGTTATTACTGACAAAAGGGTATGGAAGTGGGATCCACATTTCAGGTAGCCTTGATTGCAAGGTTAGCTTATTTTGCCCATGCACAGTGTGTTTATCCATGCACTGTCCACGCACCAGTGTTTGTTGTGGAGACCCAATCGTCCAAGATCAAGACACAAACCTAAAGATCCGAGACCCCAAAAACCGGTCTTGAAACCGTTCTAAAGACCTACAACACTACCACGCACATGCGGAACACTGATTCAACGCATGAAGTCCCTGCCGCACTCCTTGCAAAGACTCGGAGCGTGTACGTGTATCGTCCTGCAGACTCCTTGCATGGACTATCGTGCAATACGGAGATAGTACAAGAAAATTACTGACTCTGTGCATGGACTATCAGGGAAAAAGGACAGCACAAGACAGTCTTGCAATGAAGGCAACATTTAAGAAATGATGGCATGTTGAAATGACGGCATTTCCACCTTTTGTTAAATTTTTTTGTAACTTTTTCTACATCTATTTTTAACAGCTTCCTGAAACAGTATTATCAACACTAAAGAAGTAGATCAAAGAGCATGATTTCTCGATATCTTGAATAAATAAACAGCTAATTGTTTTTCCCACCATCAAGGCAGATTTCATCAAAAAAGAAAAGAAAACAAGTCTGAAAACAAGTCTGAAATCTGAAAAGTCTAAAATAAAAGTCTACTGTCAGTCGGCATGAACTGACAACATATCATTTGTGTGCTGAACACCAATCAAATCAAATCAGCAAAATGTGATCATAACCTGCCCTTTCTCAAAAAGGATCAACAGGTAGATTTAAAAAAAAGAGAATTTAAAATTGTAAATGTAGCAAAATAAAAAAATGGGATGAACCTTGTACAAAATTGCAGAGAAATCTTGAAGGACTGAGAGAGCTGAAAATAAACTATTGCTTCTTGAAATAAATATAAGCACCAACAACAACAGCAGACGCAACAGCTGTTGTTCCCAGAAACCATGGAAGCAGGCATTTTAAGCGGTACCTCATTGTGGGCCACTTAACTGCCCAGAAGATGTTATTGGCATGCAAGCAACTTCTGCGAAAGCTCTCCCTCTGCAGCACGCGCTGATAATACTGTTCAATTTGAGGTCGGTTTCCGTTGGTCCAAAAATGGGAGTAGCCGATGAAGGATAGACGGTGAAGAAGAGTTGCAAGGTAGATGTCTGCCGCGTTAAAGTGTCGGCCACATAACCATGGTTTCTGGTCAACTGGTAGATCTGGTAAAGCAAAAGAATTTACAGATTTTACATCAGTGTTTTGGAATGGGTGACATTCATGGTAGACTCCGACGTATACATTTCTCAGTGTTCATGTCTTAGTACTTGCAACTACTGAAAGTCATCTTTGTTAGCTTTTCTATAGTCTTGATTGGCGACGCTGTTTTTTGTATTAGTCACCCACAGAGGGCGCAACATCGACTGTTTGGGAGGCCGACTCAGAGGGACTGGGCAAGTGTATAAATCTGTTTGTGTGATACAGATATCTCTTCTCCAGTAATTGGTGTTGCAGACAGTAATTCATGTTGCGATATCTGTGACGACTAACAAAATGAATGTCGCCAATAAAGACTAGCTTTTCTACCATCAATCAACCAGAATCTGATTATCGGAGAGGTGTGCTTTGTGCAAGATAGTTAACGTTATAGTTTGTATACAAATTGTAATAATTTTAACTATTAAAGTAGCATCACCCAATTCTTTGCCGAAAGACACACAAAGAAAATCACTTTTTTCTGAATGAATTTTGACAGATGATGACATTTAAAAAAACCCAAAAACCAAAACACAAACAACCCCACAAATTTATGTGAGTGCATCTTTAAAGGAAGGTATGCTTTATTAAAAAACAACAACCCACTGATTGAATGAATTTTGACAGATGATGACATTTCAAAACTGACAAAAAACCACTCCAAATTTCTGTGTATACTTTTGAAAAAAAACCCAACAACACTGATTCAATGTTTTTTCATTTATTATGAACAATTTGGGTCAAAATTACTGCATTTCTATATTTTTCCCCTATATACTAACAAATGAGGGTGCCCTTGATAGCTAGTAAATTCTACATTGGAGCTGCATTTAAGACATCAAGGACACACAACTGTAAATTTGGGCATACAAATCAGAGTCAACCTACTGAAACTCAACATAGAAATTTTACTGCTTATAAAACTGCCTTGCCAGAAACATTTTGAGTCGACTGGTGCCTTAACTTTGTGTGGCACTAATGAAAATGGTGGCTCTCAAATACAAGACCAGATTTCTGCTCAATATCGGATGTCAGAAGACATTATTTGACCAAGTCCTCTTGACCCATCATTGTGGCAAAGACTGAATGAACTAGGCATATGTGACTCTCAAGGCTGCCGTGCTGGAAGATTTAAGCAGCGCAGAATTAATGTCAAACCAGATGTTTGTTCCTAAATCCTAATGCCAATGTGGTGTTTCGTGGTGGAGTGGTGTACTGCATGGGACTCAAGTTCTGATGGTTGAACCATCGGAGTGGGAGTTTGAATCCCGGTCGTGACAATTGTGTCCTTGGGCAAGGCATTTAACCATAATTGCTTCTCTTAACCCAGGTGTATAAATGGGAACCTGAGAAGGCTGAGACAGTATTGTGTTAGATTAACCCCTTAGCAATAACTTGGGTTACATTCTCCCCGTTGGGGAGTTGAGAAAAGTTAGAGAAAAGTTAGAGGAAGGGTCTAAAAAGTATGCCTGATTAACAGCGATGATAATTTTGTAAAGCGCCTTGATCTAGCTACTATGATATGAACCAAGTGTAATTATCAATTCCAATGCCATGTGTTGTGTACTTAACAGATGCTTCGGTATAACAAACAGTGAAGTTGCTCAACCAAGTACAAGTAACTGTCAAAAGAAGAGGCTACCCAAGCTTCTTGTCTGTAATCCATGCTTACCAATAAAATGAATGAATTCAGATTCAGATCAACAGTTCTCTGTGAGCAAAATGATGTTGCCTGTATCTCAGAAACCTGTCTTAAAACAAATACCCCAGAAGAACATATCCAAGTTGAAGGATCTGCACAATTTTCCAGGCCAGGCCTTCACTTTCCTCATAGGTGAATATCACTACAGTCGACTCTTGTTATAACAAGATTGCTGGGAATGGCCAAACTACCTCTTTATAACAGAATATTGTTAAGAGAACAACAAAACAGAAGAAACACATAGCAGAAATGAGACTTGGGATTTTAGAATGTACTCTTTATAAGCAGAACCTCTTTATAACAGTGCTCTTTATAACGAGAGTTGACTGTATATGTAAAAGACTCACTACATCCAAACCTATGAAAATTAGCACTCCAGAAAACTGGGAACTTATCTGGCTATATATACACGACCAAACTTTCTTCTGTGAAAAATCTCTAGAATTCACTATGCAGCTATGCAATGACCACCTGGGGATCCTCATTGTAGACACCATTCTTAATGATCATTTGCAAAAAAATCCATTGGTTTAATCACCACAGAATATCCAGGATGCAGGAGTTGTCATAGCTTGGGATCACCTTGACATCACGTGTCACCCCATTGACGCCCTGCTCGGTAGCTTTGAACAAGAGGTAGACCAACCAACTAGACAAGGCGCCATCTCGGATCATTTCTAATAACTACATGTACAAACCATTCATGAATGGAATGTTTGTTTACAATCAGTTGAAGTGAGTTAACTGGAGTAAAGCTGGAGGTCCTGATGGACCCCCTCTAGAATGATTCTATGGGACCTATAGAATAACTGTACAAAATGTGGTGCTTTAATCCAGTGTGTCACGATTTTGCAAAAAATTGGCCCTAAGCCACCGGACTAGAACTTGCTACACCGCTCAACGACATCCTAAACACATCTTTATCTACCAAGGGATTGTACTTCATTTCATTTCATTGATTAATTCTGGTTGTGAAGCCAAGGACTCTCAGGAAAGCAAACTTAATCACTATACTAGCCAAGAACCCAATGGAGAGAGGACAAGGAAGGAAGTCTCAGTTTTAGGTGCTGGGAGGAAAACCCCCGAGAAATATTCCAGGGAAAACCCACGCACTCAGGTAGGGACTGAAAACCCAATCTACGTAGTGCCCCCGATGGGATTTGAACCGGGGTCCCCAGAGGTGGAAGGCAAGGCAAGATAACACTACGCCAACCTGACAGACTTTCCACCACTCATGTGATCACTGCACTGGCACGCCAGACCGCAATGTTCACCCCGAGTAAACGTAAAACACTGACAATCCTAGGACATGTACATGCGCGTACGTTAATGAAATTTGACACGTCTTCTGAGATCCGAGGAGCTTCTATTTTAAGCATAAGTGCGGAGCGCTATTTGGAGACTTGGCCACTTGGGGTAAAAAAGATGGATACAAGAAAAGAGTGAAAAGAAAAACCCAGCCAGAAAGCTTGCACAATCCTACACATCTAACTGAATCCACAGACATAAAATCAGGTTCAAACTAAAAATGGAAACACTCAATTTCCCTGAAAAAAAAATCTACTAACCTTGACATTCTTTGGCATTTTTCCCCAATTCTTCATCAATCTCAGTCAGGATTTTCTCCACATTGTCGAGGTGGTCTTTCAGGGTACTGGTGTCACTGATAGCTTCTAACCTCGTTGTGAGGGCGGTGGCTTTGTTGAGATACTCATACCTTAGGTCTTTATACTTCTCAGAGTAACGTTGGCAAACCTCTATGGAGGTTTGAATTCCCTCTGCAATGGAAGAGTCCAGCGCAGTCAGATTAAATAACGGAATAAAAGAGTACAGGCCTTGAACTTCGCTCTTGAAGGGGCACAGCAATTTTTCTTCTGGTAAGGGGCACTCTATGAGGAAAATGTAAATTTGTATTGGAACTTTGCACAGGGCACCACGGCAATTGCTGTGGGTGCCGTGGGTTATTTCGAGGCCTGAGAGTAGGCAACGAGGTTGTTCAAACCAGTAGGATTGTGGACGTTTAGGACTGACCCACTACTCTTTTATATTCCCATTCATAGTTTTTATGCTTATTTTATGTTAAAAAGTGTATTAATGTGGGAAAATCTGTATTTATTGTGTAGCCTACATTCTCAATTCCTGTCATAACCTGCTAGTCTTCATATTAGGAAAAAAACTAAAAAATAAAAGACAAAACATTGTTTCTTACTGTTTGTACATTTTGAATTTAGGAACAAAAAGTGAAGCCCAATTGTTGTCTCTGTTCAATTTGTTAACCTTGGTGCTCATCTGTGAGGTTTGGGTCGATTTTTCCCCCAAAATATATTTAAGCTGAAGTGACTTGTGACTCAGATTCAACCTTTGCAACTTGTGACCTCGGAATTGAGGATTGAGGACCCAACTACAAGACTGTGTTTCAGCATTTTCTGGCTCCAAACCTGGCATAGGGGGCCTATCACTGATTTTATTTTGTTGTAGATACTCATAATTTAGAAGGACCTGGGGTGGATTTCACAAAGAGTTAAGACTAGTCTTATCTCGAGTTAGGACGAGTTACTCGTCCTAACTTAGGACTAGCCTGAAGTTTTTAATAACTCCTAGGACTAGTCCTAAGTTAGGACTATCTTTGTGAAATCGACCCCTGCAGTCTTTGCCAAACATCATAAATGCAAGTCCAAAAATAATTTTGTTTGAACAAAAAAACTAATAGAGAAACTCAAAATACAGTCAACCCTTGTTATAAAGAGGTTCTTCTTATAAAGAGTACATTCTGAAGTTCCGAATCTCATTTCTGCTTTGTGTTTCTCTGTTTTTCTGTCCTCTTATAACAAATTTCCTGTTGTAAAGAGGTAGTTTGGTTAGTCCCAGGGATGTTACATGGCGAGTCAACTGTATATCTATTGGCATCTGGTTTAAAAAAATGACTACAAATATAAATTCCTTCATTTTTTTAACATTAAAAAACATTCCTGAAAATACTGGATGACCTCTCAGCAACATTTTCCTGTACCAAATTTGTGGGAAAAAATCAATGAATTAGGAACCAAAATACTTCCCACAGGACTCCCGATGTTAAACTTTCTAGTTTACTTAGAGAGTTATTGTTAGTCTGAAAAGTAAAAACTGACTTACTTATGATGGCAGCAGGCTTCATCGCCATCTTATTTCCCCTGGTGTACTGCATATCCATAAAAGTCCCAAAACAGATCAATTCTACAGGAATTGTCTTGAACAGGCGTAGATAATGATTGCATTTCTGACCCTCGGGCGTCTTCTCACTCAGGAATAATGGAGGCACTGAAAAAAAAAGGAGAACAAAAAAGAGAGGAAAAGTAAAGTTGAAGCAGGAAGATGAAAACTGCCTGTAATATAACATTTTGTGCATTGCTTTCAGTTTTCTATGGCACTAAAATTTAGCACAAAAGATTAAATTAGGTTTGCTGAGAAGTTGCATGTCTACAGCTTATACTCATAGCCCTAGGAGTAGCCAGAGCACAAGTGGAAAACAAACCTCAAAAATTAAATGCAGATTATAATGAGGACAATCTTGAATCCTCATAACTTAGTTAACTGTTCCATATCTTTCAGCTATACAGGGCTCAAATTTAATACACTGGATTGCAGGCCCGAGGCCAGTGATTTTAGTGTCGGGCCAGCTAATCCAGGACCAGGACCAGACAAGTCCGGCAGCCTTGTGTTTCTCAATTGAATATAAAAAATATTAAAAATAAATAAATAAATAAAGTTTAAATGTTGACTCTGGATCGCATAAACATCTTTTTATTCTGTTTTGAGTATCAGAGTATACTTGTGCATAAAACAAATGAGATAAATCTTCACTGAATGCTTGTTCATTAAATACAGTTGACCATGTTAAACTTTATAGAAAGTACCTTCTCATTTAGATTCTGGTCTTGTAAAATCAATTCTGGTCTGGTAAAAAGTTTGAGCTACAAGCCCTGCAATTTTGTGGAATTTTTGCCCTGTATTTCGAGCCCTGGCTAAAGTAAAGGGATGCTAGTGAGGTTTGCAGAGACACCATGTACATAAAACTCTCTGTATGTGTTGTGGTTCCTAAGCGCAGCATTAAGCTAAGCCCGAGCTTATCCTAATCCAGTTTCCTGCGTTCGCGCACCATTTGAGCTAAGCCTACATGTCAGCAAAACCTCTTTGGCAGTACTTGAGCAGCACAGCATTCTCCTGGAGGCGATCGGAGCATATTGATTGGAATTTTGAGTTGTTAAACCACAGGTTCTTTTCAGGGCCACCTATGGTGGCATGGGTGCATTGGTTCTTGCCTATGCCACAAGGTTTTTTTTCTCCAGGCCCTCTGGAAAAACCAAACACTTTGGATCTGTAGCTGTGCTCCTTGGCCATGCATGTATATGGGTCGATATGGCTGGCTGCCAAAGGCTCCCTCCAACACGTTGTAGTCGCATCCTTAGCAACTCAGCTTCTCATCTGCCAGTAAGGATGATTAGCCTCCCGAATCACAATAACATCACATCACACCACAAGTCATAGAGAGAGTTTTATGAGCATGTTGTCTCCGCAAATCTCACCATGCAATGTTTCCCACCATTCCCACCATGCAATGTTTCAAATCTGACCTAGTGAAATAGAAAACTTTGGGATATTAGAGAATGCATTTACAACTTACATTCTGGGGTGATTTGATCCAGATAGCCTATGATAGATTCAGAGTCGATGAGTTGCGTTCCGTTGTCTATGGCTAGACCGGGAACAGTCATTAAGGGGTGGATACGTGCGTACCAAGGCTGCAGATGTTCCTGTGCTAGAAGGGCAATTTCTATACTCCTGTACTTCAATTTCTTCTCTTCAAATGCAAGTCTTGCCTACAATTTAAAATTCAACACATTTTTTTTTCCTCATCAATAATAGTTAGATTATGAACCGCAGTAAAGGTATATTTTTGAAGTATTGTGAGCTCTTGTCTAAGTGAAAGATAGTATAGTATATTATATACAAATCTGAGTCTGAACTGAGTGACTATGGCTATAGCTGTGGCCACTAGCTGCAGTAGATACTTTGTTTTCTAGTATGTGTGTTCCTTGGGCAAGACACCATAATTGCTTCTCATCATCCAGGAGTACAGGTACCTGCAAAAGTCTATTGACGCCAATTTGCATGCCGGTGGCTGCATTACATAAACTCCCAAGGAGTTGAGACGGTTTTAGGAATGCTGGGCCCAATTTCATAGAGCTGCATGACAAAAAATAGCAGGATACCAGTCAAAGATGGTGCATGTGACATGGTAGTTTGGCTGGTTAACTTATTCTGTGCTGTTTAGCTGCTTTTTGTGCTTAAGCAGGTCTTTAAAACTGGGCCCTGTTTGACGAACAAGGGACTATGATAATTGGTTGAAAAATGCCTAATAAATGACTTTTATCATCTGAAAATTAAAACCTTGCAGTCCCAACTTCTATTCTATATCTAGTTACCAAAGTGAAGGATTCAGAAGGACTGGGGGCCGGTTGGCCTAAATAACAATTCCACATCACAGGGCCAGGCATACTAATCTTGTCCAAGTCCAAACAGTGCTAGCAAAAACGGCAAGATTGTTAGGATTGTTTTAATGTCATCAAGACAGGTACAGTGATCTAACTATAGCCATTAGATTACATGTACACCACTGGCTATGCGGCCACAACTCTTGTTTCCTCAATAATCAAAGAAAATGTGTCAATATTGAGTACAAATAAGTTCAACAACTGTCCATACCTTTCCCTGTTCTAACATTTTGTACCCTAATTCTAGTATCGTGGGAGCTTGGTCCGATTCTACAAAGCACTAAGTTCATCATAAGAATTAATCACCATTATCCTTAATTGCTTTGTAAGTAAAAGGAATGTCAACAACCATCACAATGTTTTGCAAATCAAGCCCACCAGCATAACTGACTTAAAGTGGTTTGTACTGTGACATTACATTCTTCCGAGCAACTCAGATTGAATCATTAGCTAACTCCAAAGACAGCTCTCAGCACTTTGTGAAAATGGGCTCAAGTTACATTTTCATTTGAACTTACCCTTTGCGAGAAGAACGAAGAGGGTGCATGGTACAGAGTGGCATTGGCCATACTGAAAGACTTCAATGAAATGATGTACTCCTTCGAATGCTTCTTCTAAGTCTTTGAAAAACAAATTGAAAATGTGCCGTTAATTAATGTTAACTTCGGAGATACTTGTGCACCAGCAGCCCAGATCCCACGAGCACTGCGCTGTTTCAATACCTGACTCTTTATCAGAATACCTTTCCTCTCATATCATTTTATACAACACTCATAACAGTTGTCATCACTATCTTCAGCATTCTCCCTTAACCACTGGCCAAATGCAAACACCTGAGGCTCTGTGGGCTTTACACTGAAAAGGTTAAGGGAAAAACCCTGATCTTTGTTCATCAGCTGATCACACAAGGCTCTTCTTAACTCCCCCCAAAATATCGTTCCATCAGAGATAGAGCATTTTCAGTCAACGAACCTCGCCTGTGGAATATGCTCCCACTTTTCATTAGAGAAGCTGGTTCTAAAAAATGTAATAAAGAAACAGCTAAAAGTAAAAACAATGATTTGGTTTTCTCTTCTTGTTCTATATATCATGCCTAGTTATTTTTGCATCTTCTTACAGACTGCTCTATGGCAGTTTACAAATGATGTAAGTATTGTATGTGTGTTACATAAGGGAGGCAGCTAGCCCCACTTGTGTGGCCAAGGGACAGGAAACCTGAATCCTTGGCCACACGTCGTCACCCATATTTTCGTCAGCCCACCGATTAAAAAATAGAGGCGCATTCCCTAAGAGCGGGTCGGCGATTTAAACCACCTCAATGTGTTCACCTACCTCTTAGCTTGACCTGGGTGTTTTGGGTGAGTACATAAATAACAATTTCAAAAGATATTTCAATTCAAAATTTTCAACTCTATCCGAATTAGATTTTCGCGACATGTACTGAGCGCGGCCATTTTGGATTGATTCTAATCATGCCAATCAATTCATGACGTCACCGGCCGGCCGGATTGTGGGCGGAGCGAAGATGTGCACATTGCAATGGTTGCTTTATGTATCCGCTCCGCCCACAACCCGGCCGGCCGGTGACGTCTGAATTGATTGGCATGATTAGAATCAATCCAAAATGGCCGCGCTCAGTACATGTCGCGAAAATCTAATTCGGATAGAGTTGAAAATTTTGAATTGAAATATCTTTTGAAATTGTTATTTATGAACACATTGAGGTGGTTTAAATCGCCGACCCGCTCTTAGGGAATGCGCCTCTATTTTTTAATCGGTGGGCTGACGAAAATATGGGTGACGACGTGTGGCCAAGGATTCAGGTTTCCTGTCCCTTGGCCACACAAGTGGGGCTAGGAGGCAGCATGCAACGAACAACAATAATTATTGGCTCACAAAGATGATTAGTTTACCTGAATGCTTTTTGAAAACTCTTAAGCTTGAAGAGTGCTTACTATTATAATCTAACTGACAGGCATTTGTCAAAATGCAGGAATTTTGATGCGATCACATTTTGAGTAATTCATGTTCATCTTTTAAACTGCACACATTCCCATAGTTGCGATAATCGTAACCCTCCATCCTTCCGACCGTCGGCAGGATGCTAGTTACTGTGTGTAACAATGCTTGAGCATGCTCGTCGTAGGACCAGTCAACAACCACAAATTTTTATAGAATTAATAGTTATTATATTATTAATTTCAAACAAATAAATAAGGTGAGAATATTGATAAAGGAATAGTATTAACTTAACTTAGTACAGTAGAGGTCAGATAGGTACTAGCAAGTTTGCAATTTTAAAATCATGGTTATGACTTTGTGTAAATACGCAATGCAGTCATTATTTATCAAGTGATTTGAGCTTGCTCTTTAGTCTATGGGATGATTTGAGTGTGATAAATTACAATTTTATTTTGACATCATCATAAATACTCAGTCATCATGGAGGTAGGCAATTATGGTACTGGTAGGCCTACGAAGATGTCAACATTTCGAAAAAGGAGTATAGCGCCCCAGTTACCTGGTTACTGCATGTACTGGGTCTAGTTTTACCATTCATAATACATTCACATTGTTTTCTCTTTCTGATTTTTATTCCAGTATTCAGAATTCAGCAACCGTTCGTTATTAATTCAGCATAATTTCTAAAAAACTTACCAAACTGATATTGAAAATAGAAAACCTAGAAGCATCGCGGGATGGAGCTACTTTCTTTGGTCTTTCTGCAGTATTTACTTTAGTAATAAGCTACAACCCAGGTACGCTTCCACTTTTTCCAGTTTGTTGAACTTGAAATGTAAAATTATAGAGAGGTCACGGACACGGTCAGATCATGGAGACACAAAAATTGTCTCAGCGCTGGCCGGCCAGACACTGCATACTACTTTAGAGTAGATGCTGGTGGCGGCCGCGACGCGACCACAGACACACAAGCACACGCAGACAAAACAGTCAAATCAGTCTGGTGGACTTGAACAAAAGCCAATGATTCAGACCGGCGTGAAGTTGGATACTTATTGGACGTTTGACGTTGGACATTCGAACGTCAAACAAGAACCAGTTTGACATTCAGTTTTGTACACAGTCCTAAGGAGACCAGTTTGACATTCAGTTTTGTACACAGTCCAATGGAGACCAGTTTGACATTCAGTTTTGTACACAGTCCTAAAGAGAAAATACACGGTCAGTTTCTAGTGGTCAGACCCTTTTGGCCAGGCACTATTTGGTACAGATGAATAGAGGAGGGTCCAAGGAACACTTCAATGGTCAGTTTGACCCGGCCATTGGGGTCCTTCTATTTTTTAGCTATTTTATTATATTTAACATTTTTGTCATATATTTAATACACGTTTTACTATCCCAAATGTAACGGTCAGTTTCTAGTGGTCAGACCCTTTTGGCCAGGCACTATTTGGTACAGATGAATAGAGGAGGGTCCAAGGAACACTTCAATGGTCAGTTTGACCCGGCCATTGGGGTCCTTCTATTTTTTAGCTATTTTATTATATTTAACATTTTTGTCATAATTTAATACACGTTTTACTATCCCAAATGTAACGGTCAGTTTCTAGTGGTCAGACCCTTTTGGCCAGGCACTATTTGGTACAGATGAATAGAGGAGGGTCCAAGGAACACTTCAATGGTCAGTTTGACCCGGCCATTGGGGTCCTTCTATTTTTTAGCTATTTTATTATATTTAACATTTTTGTCATATATTTAATACACGTTTTACTATCCCAAATGTAACGGTCAGTTTCTAGTGGTCAGACCCTTTTGGCCAGGCACTATTTGGTACAGATGAATAGAGGAGGGTCCAAGGAACACTTCAATGGTCAGTTTGACCCGGCCATTGGGGTCCTTCTATTTTTTAGCTATTTTATTATATTTAACATTTTTGTCATAATTTAATACACGTTTTACTATCCCAAATGTAACGGTCAGTTTCTAGTGGTCAGACCCTTTTGGCCAGGCACTATTTGGTACAGATGAATAGAGGAGGGTCCAAGGAACACTTCAATGGTCAGTTTGACCCGGCCATTGGGGTCCTTCTATTTTTTAGCTATTTTATTATATTTAACATTTTTTTCATATATTTAATACACGTTTTACTATCCCAAATGTAACGGTCAGTTTCTAGTGGTCAGACCCTTTTGGCCAGGCACTATTTGGTACAGATGAATAGAGGAGGGTCCAAGGAACACTTCAATGGTCAGTTTGACCCGGCCATTGGGGTCCTTCTATTTTTTAGCTATTTTATTATATTTAACATTTTTGTCATATATTTAATACACGTTTTACTATCCCAAATGTAACGGTCAGTTTCTAGTGGTCAGACCCTTTTGGCCAGGCACTATTTGGTACAGATGAATAGAGGAGGGTCCAAGGAACTCTTCAATGGTCAGTTTGACCCGGCCATTGGGGTCCTTCTATTTTTTAGCTATTTTATTATATTTAACATTTTTGTCATATATTTAATACACGTTTTACTATCCCAAATGTACCGGTCAGTTTCTAGTGGTCAGACCCTTTTGGCCAGGCACTATTTGGTACAGATGAATAGAGGAGGGTCCAAGGAACACTTCAATGGTCAGTTTGACCCGGCCATTGGGGTCCTTCTAATTTTTAGCTATTGTGTTATATTTAACATTTTTGTTAAGAATCGCTCACATCTAGCGGGTGCTGCGCAACAAAGCGTGGCATTCCGCTAGTCAATATAATTTATATTAGCAGTAAACAAACGAGGGTGCACGGTATTTATAATAAATACCGAGGGGTGCACCACACTAAATGGACAAATATTCATGTGCCAAGCTCATTATCATAATTTGTATACCCACATAATTTTTTTAATTATAACGTTTTGGGGGTCGTGCAATTAATAGAATGTGTAATTATAAGAATCTAGCACAACCTGGGGGTTCTGTGTCTCAACTTTTGGGGAGACTTGATAAATTTAGGCGTTTAAGTTGGCCCTATTTTACTTGGCAAGTGGAGAAGTGCTTCACGAAAACTGGCAGCAAGTCGGTTTGGGAAAAAGTTCATTTTCGGGGGTGTTTTTTTCTGGGGTTGCTAGCAAAAATTCCAAACGGCCGACCTGCCAAAAATTGAAAAGAATTCTGAAGTTTAGTTGTCCGAAAATATGTCTGATTGGTTTTCAAGAGGCTGAGAGACTTAACACGATTTTTTGAGTATTTTTGAATATTTATCATTTAGCATTGGTTCCTATATGAGTTTATTTAGTGTGGTGCGCCCCCCGAGGGCGCACGGTATTTATAATAAATACCGTGCGCCCTCGTTTGTTACCATGCGCCCTCGTTTGTTTGCTTCTACAATAATCTGCTTGCGTTTTAACATCTACTACACGTTCTATTGTTTTAACATAATGGTTTCGCGGGCTTTGGGTAGCCCGACCTTTTCACCTGCACAACTCTCAATAGGTAAACACACCCATTCTAATCTCACTTTTAAATCTCACTTTTTGGATTAACTCCATATTTATTTGCTTATTTAAAAGGTGCTCTCAGTAACCGCTATGGTCTCGTGATTATTCTAGGTGTAATTTTGATAAACATTGATTATGTATAAAGAGTAATGTTCGTCTTTGAAAATGTAGAAGTCCCTAGGGGATTAAAGTGTTTTGTTAGAGTATCGTTCATGTGTCAATGTCATGGGCAGCCGCCATGTGATCATGCCTTTATACTGTGCACGTATTATGGTTGTGTGTATGTTGGTGTGACCGTGTGGATGGTTGTTACATGGAGTACAGAAATAAACTATGTGGATTATTATTACTTTTAATGGATGCATGGGTGGGTGTTGACTTCGGGTTGAGTTGGTGGGATTGGACTTGGAGGCATGGGTTTGTGAGTTTCTTGTGTTAATGATGATGATGATGTTTAGTGGGCCCCGTGTGTTAGTTGACTTATGCCTTCTTGCCCAGTGTCATGCTATTCCACGTTCCTCACGCATTCATGTATTTACTTTATTCGAGACTATAACTATGTGGAGAGTGAGGGGGCCGGGGAAGGGGCTCTAGCTTGCTTGGGGTTTTTTTTAGCTTGGGGGTTAGCTGATTGCACACAGGTTCATAGATGGAGTTTACAAGCTTCGATCTTTTTGCACTCAGGTTGACATTTATTATCTATACTGATGACAAACCTGCACCTGTGGAGTCAGGGCAGGCAGTGATACAAAAAGGAATTAGTATTTACAGTTTCTACTTTTGTTTACACTACTCAGCAACTGTGTAAAAACGTATGGCAGAAACAAACCCCAAGTTAGGCATTTCTTTAGCACCAACCAAAAGCAACGCAGCAAACCCACCCCAAAAGCACAAATCCACCTGCAGTATCCAAACAGTTGCTAAGTTTACATTTCATAGAATTTATGGTTATTCATTGTAAAAGAACAAGAGAGCAGGACTTAAATATCTTAAAATGAGGCCAACAAGAAATTAACCCCAAAACCCTTACTTAGCACATACATGTACTACACATGGCCATATTACATTATGCCAGCAGTACAAACACATGCTTCTCTAAATACCAAGTTCTATTTTTCATACCAATTTTCCACCTCAAAAATGCACTCTTTTCACAGTCTCTAAAATTCCATAAGTATCATTAAACAAATCTATAATAATTTGCTGTAAAAATGAGATAAGACCCCTTATTAAACTCTAAGTATGAAATGGAGAAATAATAAGTTTAAAATGGGATAAAAATAAAGGCAACTTTACCTGTGGAGTCAGGGCAGGCAGTGGCCTTAAGCCCGCTGTTACTAGGCAAATCCAAAAACAGAAGTAAACATGTAGTTTGTGACAGCTTGCTTAATTTTCTAATAATTATAGCTTCATTGACAATTGAACCATCAACAAAATGAATTGTATTAGATATTTAACAAAATAGGTTTTAATTGAAAGTTTGATTGCCCTACTTTTACAACCATAATATTCATGAACTACATGTTGGGACACCACATTATGCAAATAAAAGGGTTTTGTTTTAACAACTTGTATTTATGCAAAAGAAGTACTTGTATAAAGTTTGTTTGACCTTGCTGCTGTTGCATGATATAAAGAAATACATTTTGTCTGACCCTACTGCTGTTTCATGATTAACACTGAAAAGTCTATAGTGGAAAAGAGTATGCTTAACTTGGGGATGAAATCAGGATGTGTATTACATACTGTCATGACTGTAGGTAAGTGGGGAATGTCAGCTAGCTGTGTTTGGACAGTATGTAAAAATGCTATAAGTTGATTTATTTCAAAGGGTTTATACACCCCTTACAACTATTTGATAATTAGAGACACAATATTTAGGAGTTGCCTTCAATTATTTTTTATTGACTAAAGGAAATACACTTGCACTGTATTAAATTAAAATGTATGTATTTTATTGACCGCCTGCACAACTCTCAACAGTGATGCAGGTGTTTGCAGAAGAATAAAACCCGGACACCACCCCGAACCCAAGCAGAGAACCATTCGAAACTGTGTGACTTTGTTCGGCTAAAGACTCGATCAGGCCCACCTCCACAAGGAGGGACAGTCCTTTCTCACATAGTACAACAAACTACAATATTTCACTCTTTTACATTAAGACTGCAAACCTTACTACAAGAATGAATGTATATTTATTTCCATAAACAATAGTGTTGTAACCACTTTTAGTCTTTTACATACAGGTAAAGCTGAATAATACAAGGTGTTTACTGACATAAAAGTAGTACTCATCAAACCGGGGATAGCTGACTTATTTTTATACTGCTTTTTGTGAACACAATCTACCATGAGAAACCGGAGTGTCGTATTTAATGCACTCGTTGAGTGTATTGCGTTATGGCCCCAAGCAAGAATTCACTCCTTCGATCAAGAAGGTTTCAGGAAAGCAAACAGTATTTGGGCGGAGCTAGCAACTGCTGTCAAAATAAAGAACAATATCAGAAACCGGAAATGGCTTTATAACCAATGGAAGCACAACATCAATAAACTAAGAAACAAAGTACAGCAGATGAAGCTTCAAGATGATCGAAAAGATAGCAACTCTACACCAAGTCACCGTCAAGATAATCGGGAAAACACAAATCTGTATTGCATTTGCAAGAGACCCAATGATGGCAGTCCTTATGTGCTATGCGAAAAATGTAACACATGGTACCATTTCGGCTGTATTGCCTACGAAGACGATTTAGGTGAAGACGAGCCCTACTACTGCCCCTATTGTAGATCCCCACACGCAGAGAGAGGGAAAGATTTTGCTCAGTTCGCGAGTGATGAAGGGGGTGAGCAGGTCGACGATGAGACCGACGATAGACGTTCTGAAAGTCCCACCGATGAAAGAGGTGTTTCTGAAATCGATGCGAGTGATGAAGGAGGTGAGCAGGTCGACGATGAGACCGACGATAGACGTTCTGAAAGTCCCACAGATGAAAGAGGTGTTTCTGAAATCGATGCGAGTGATGAAGGAGGTGAGCAGGTCGACGATGAGACCGACGATAGACGTTCTGAAAGTCCCACAGATGAAAGAGGTGTTTCTGAAATCGATGCGAGTGATGAAGGAGGTGAGCAGGTCGACGATGAGGTCAAAAATAGACATTCTAAAACTCCCACAGATGGCAGTCATTATGTGCCACCGGTGTATGTTCAATGCGACAGTTGTAAGACATGGTACCATTTCCGCTGTATTGACTACGACGACGATTTAGGTGAAGATGAGCCCTACTACTGCCCCTATTGTAGATCCCTCAATTCAGAGAGCGTGGATGATTTCACCGAGTTCGCGAGTGATGAAGAGGATGAGCAGGTCGACGATGAGACCGACGATAGACGTTCTGAAAGTCCCACAGATGAAAGAGGTGCTTGGGGAATCGATGCAAGTGGTGAAGGAGGTGAGCAGGTCGGCGATGAGGTCGACAATGAGACTGACGACAGACATTACGAAAGTCCCACAGACGAAAGAGGTTCTTGGAAAATCGATGCGAGTGATGAAGGGGGTGAGCAGGTCGACGATGAGGTCGACGACAGACGTTCTGAAAGTCCCACAGATGAAAGAGGTGCTTGGGGACTCGATGTGAGTGATGAAGGGAGTGAGCAGGTTGACGATGAGGTCGACGACAGACGTTCTGAAAGTCCCACAGATGAAAGAGGTGCTTGGGGACTCGATGTGAGTGATGAAGGGAGTGAGCAGTTTGACGATGAGGTCGACGACAGACGTTCTGAAAGTCCCACAGATGAAAGAGGTGCTTGGGGACTCGATGTGAGTGATGAAGGGAGTGAGCAGGTTGACTATGAGACTGACGATGGACACTTTGAAAGTCCCCCAAATGAATGTAGTTCGCCTAAAACCGATGACACAATCCAGAAGAAATTCTCAATATTTCTTAAACCGGATGAGTGGTCAAAAATCAAGCCCAAACGTGGTAAAAACAGGTTGTGCAACGAGTGGACCAAGTTCAAGAAGTTCAACAAAACATGTGTCCTTGTGTTTAAGTATAATAGATCGAAGGTACCGAACAGCAGAAAACAAAAGGGTCCCTACCTGACGGTAAATGCATTTTGCAAGTTTCAGGACTGTTGCAAGTACACTTTTACTTTGAAAAAAGTTCCCAACCATACACAGGAAACGATCAGAATAAAAGTAAAAAGAAAGGGTACAGTCAACCACCTGCGAACCGAAGGGAAAAAACGCCACATGAAAGGTGAAAAAAGAAAAGAGATTGCAAGTGAGCTTGAAAGAACAGGAGTCACAAACTGGTACTACTCTACTGTAGCTGACATGTCTGCACAGGAAGTAAGAGCAGGGAACCTTTCGGCATGTTCGTCTCTTGAGGTTTTAAGAAAAATCATATCAGAAAAAAAGGCAACGGCACACCTCCATGGAGATGCACTTCAGGAGGTAAAAATTCTGCAGGATCTCTACAAAGACGTCTGTCCCGAGTCAAAATACACTGGCAGTGGATTTATCCAGTACTTTTCGTGCGATCCGTTTAAGGTCCATTTGATGCTCGACGACCAGATCAAAATGTACCTGAACATCAAAGGAAGTCGTGTTCTGCACTTAGACGCAACTGGCTCCATCGTAAAGAAGATACCGGGTCAAGCAAAAAGCGTGTTTTACTACGCCTTGTTGATAAAAAATCCCATTGAAGGAAGGGCTGGAATCCCGGTATGCGAAATGTTGTCCTCGGATCAGCATGCTTCAGAAATAAAACATTTCTTGAATAGATTTGTTAATGCCATCACGACAAGTAGAAGTCTTTCTTCAGTTATCCCAAGAAGGGTTGAGACTGACTTTTCCTGGGCACTTCTGCAGTCGGTTTTGTTCGCATTCAACGCAGAAGAATGCAAAGGTTACCTTCAGAGAACCCACGACCTTGTCCATAAGCGTTTTGATGGGAAGCATATCAAAGGGTTCACATACCCTCACATATGTGCGGCGCATCTCATCAAAGATGTTTCCAACAGAGTCAAAGAGTACACACGTGACAAAGGTAGAAGACAACTAATTCTCTACAGCTTTGCATTACTCCAAACGGAGCATTCCTTTGAGAGTGCAAAGCAGATCTTTTTCCACATGAGCAGAGTGTTCAACTTGCCAAATATGAGCGCTGCAGTTAAGTCATCAACTGCCCGTATAAAGCAGCTTATTAAGAGGTGTAACGTGCAAATCAAAGATGAAGCTAGTACATTCCCTTATGACGAGCAGCACTGTGGCGAAACACATAGTTTCGAGAAGGCAAGCACGATCAGGGAGAATTCCCCATGGCGCCGTGACTTTATGCAGGTTGTTCCAGAAGAAACTGACGATGAAGATTCTGATGATTTTGATGAGCAAGAATCGATATTACCAAATGAATATTACACACCAGGGGTGATCACAATGCTTCTTGACAATTTCCTACACGTATACCCCTTGTGGAGTGCACTTCTTCTAGGAGATTTGAGTCGCTACGATAAATGTAAAACTGCACTGGTGACAAACCCTCCGTCTCCAAATAGAGCGACAAATGCAGTAATAGAAAACTGGTTTGGTAACGTTAAAAAGGACTTCTGTCCAGGAGGTCGAGTCAGACTAACGGCAGGTCAATTCATCCGAAAAGCCTATGTAAATATTTCTGGCAGGGTAACCGAGACGAAGCTGCGACAAACAAAGAGGAAACGTGCAGAGGAAGAGTACAATCCGGAGGAGGTTTGGAAGAAAAATAAGACATCCGAGGGAAAATATTTCCAGACCCCTAGTCAACTCCTGAAACCAAAATCTGTAAACAAACCTCACACGAAACGAACAAAAAAAAATCAGAAAGTCAAATTTAGGCGTAGATCTAGGCCTAATAGACAGCAAAGAGCAACAAATGGACAACATTTCCAGGACGACCCTCCACTCTCCAAACCAATGTCGGCAAACAAATCACAAACAAAACGAACCAAAAAAAACAAGAAAGTCAAACCTGAGCGTACATCTAATGAGCAGCAAAGAGCAACAAAGGTAAACAAATTCAAGAGCGAAAGTAAAATCCCGCAAAATAAGTCAGAAAAAAAATCATCGACAAAAGAACGAAAAGTTTCTCCTCAAAAAGTAAAACCTAGGCCTGGATACAATTCCCAGATAGAAAATCCTAATGTTCCATCCTGGGGAGGGCATGCACTTTATAAAGGTGTAAATGTCCACTTGGACAACACATGTACGATAGATAATTTACTATTGATTTTAACAACGATGTTTGAGAAGTATCCCAAAGTGAAAGCTGCATTAAATTCAAGCAAAAATGAAGTGTGCCAGCACATTTTAGACGTAACCGAGACCTGCTCAGCTGGAAATTGGACAAAAGGTAAAATTATGTGGTTACATAATGTATGCCACATGAAGCTGAAGGAGGGTAGTGGTGCAGTTCAGACCTTAAACGCCTTGGGTACTGAATATGAAATGTTTACCAAGCATATGGATGTTATCCAAAGGAGCAAGCAAACATCTAAATGTTCGAACAGAAAATGCAGCAGAAGAGAAACGTCGAATAGCTGTCGTGACATTTATCTTGGGTATGTTTTTCTTAAGTTCAAATGTTTGATTTGTTATTGTGTATGTCTTTCTATCAAAGTAGTGTGTACCAGTGCACAAATTGGAAAACGATAACAACCTTTTCTACACATACCCAGCGCTTGAAATAGAGCGCATTCAGTTTTGGGGATTTAAAACAAAAGTTGGTGCTCGGGTACAAGAAAACGAATATTGTAAATATCACAACGTCAAACACAAAAAGTAATCAAGGCCACAGACACGTAACAATAATACTAGAGGTATTTTGAGTCCGAACCCCAAAATAGTTTTTTCTGTGAATGTGTTTATTTGTTTGTATTTTATATTAAAAAAAACTGAAAAAACCCTTATCGGAAGACTAAAGACCTGCCATAAATGCGTGATATGAGAAAACATTAACGAAATATTTTGTTTAGTGCCCCACAAAATGCAGGTATTGGAAGTGTACAAGATGCGTTAGACTACTGGGTGGCACCCTTCGTCACGGCTATTTGTAAAGCACAATTGACTGATCCCGAAAGGTAATTATACTAGATTGTTGGTTTATTTTAAAAAAGTCATTTTTTAAAACAGTCACCTAAGTTGTGTTTTCATTTTTTAAAAATTTCACTGTCAAAGAATTATATAATTAAGTAAGTTTAAACAATATATTGTTTCAATTCAACCAATGCTGTAAATGAAGGAAGAATGGCGTACTTAATGTAGCAAGAGATATAGCATGCATTTTAGTCCACTAGTACGGCTTTTACGCTTAAGTATTAATGGACACTCGACTCTGCACGCAACACTTTAGTTAGGGCATGGTTAGGCATATTATGTTAATTCCGTTATTGTCTATATTATATGGAAGCCTGACTATATGGCTCTAGGGGGACTCTCTCCTTTGACAATGGGGTAAAAATCATCTCAAATTTTGATCTAGATGCAATTTCCACTGACAGTGACATTATAAGCTAAACTGCTTCCTGAGAAGGGATTGGTAGTGACGCGCCACCAAGCAAGGCGTGTATGCGCTGCACGACGAATGTGTTGACCGCGCCGTACGGCGGGTCGCGCGAGGAGATACGCGCGCGAGTAGCCAAGACGCGATAAATAACGCGGGCGCGCATAGATATACACTTTTTACGTCTCTACCAATCTCTTGTCAGGAAGCATAAATTGATTGATTTTCAGTAAAATGAGAACAAAAAGTAAATAATACCAAATTGTTTTTTTGTACAAATTGCATTTTTAGCTTCTCAGACCGTCTGGTCTTGCAGGTGGAGCTCAAAATAATTGTACACTTTATTTAAAATCAAACAAAGACTTGCCCTTGCATTATACAAAGCATGATAAAGGTGTGTGCCACGGGCAACGACACAGGGTTTGGTCTTACACAGTGCAATACTTGAGCTTCGTGATAAAGCCGTTAAAAACATGGGGGGAGGACATTTGATATTGTGTCCCCCACCAATGGAATTTATTTATGTAATTTTTTTTAATTTTATTTTATTTATTTATTTATTTATTTATTTATTTTTTTTTATTTTTTTTTTGGGGGGGGGGCATGTCTCCCTCTCCCCCTATGATTGACGCCCATGACTACAGTTAACCCAAATTTCTTCAATACAGTTCCTGTGCAGGTCGACGGCACTTCAGTGGTCGTCAGTTCACCCATTTTGACGGAAAACCTCCGATGCTTTTTATAAATCCAACACACCACTCAGTTACGCACAAGAGGAGGGTGACACTCTTTTACCAGCATGAGATCGTTGTTTGTAAACAGAGGTAATTTTGGTTGATTACAAACTGTTATCCTCGAGTAAAACCGTACATTATATTAACATATACATTTACATCAGAAATTTGTTTTTAACTTGCGCATCAACTCAATTGTTCTGTTTGTCATATTTTGTTTATAGGTACACACTACATGCACTAACAGTTCATAGAGACGGTCATTTCACCTGCTGCATCCAACTTGAAAACAAACACTGGGTTTCATTTGATGGGTTAAAGCGCCGCTATTTCAACCATGAAACCTTCCCTGTGCTGGAAGAAGGTGATTTGCCGGGCTACCTTGTATACGTCAGAGAGGAGCTTACCCTGCCCGTAGTTCATGCATAAGTGTAGTCTTCATTACAAGTACTGTTGGCACTAATTTAAGAGAGGCTCTATAAGGTCAAATTTAGATGCACTAATTTTGAAATATATTTGTTATGTCGATGTTAAAGTGTAAACAAATTAAAAGTCTCTAACCTCACGTCAAAGTAGTGTAAATGTAATTTTCTTTGAAATCTTTGCTGAGCAACATTTGAAACACGACATACAGAAATGTTCGTTCAATTTGAAATGTAACGTCGAATTGCTTTTGGACGTCAACATATTTTGCACTGGAAGGGTATCAAATACAATGGAGTTTTATACCGTTTTATGAGCCAGTTTACACTTATGGTTAAAACTCAAAACCAGTGTCCAAAGTTAAATGTCATTCAACAAATACATGAAAGAAAAAAAATACTTGTGACAGCCAAAATACTTGTGACAGTCAAGTGAAATAGAAAAAACAACAACCCCAAAACGTATAGGCCTATTTATGTTTAATGTTTTTCAAACATCTGGTTTCTTTAGATTTGTGTGGTTATGCACATTATTTGTAAACAAATTAGTCAGATGATGTGTAATAAAAGACAGTGAATTGAAATGTTCCCTATAAAGCGTTGGTGTATCTGCAGTCGATTTAACCAAATTGATATTGGCTTATTTAAGACATATCCTACATTTTGGGCATTTCAACGTGTATTAAACATATGACAAAAATTTTAAATATAACAAAATAGCTAAAAATTAGAAGGGCCCCAATGGCCGGGTCAAACTGACCTTTGAAGTGTTCCTTGGACCCTCCTCTATTCATCTGTACAGAATAGTGCCCGGCCAAAAGGGTCTGACCACTAGAAACTGACCGTTACATTTGGGATAGTAAAACGTGTATTAAACATACATGTATGACAAAAATGTTAAATATAATAAAATAACTAAAAAATAGAAGGACCCCAATGGCCGGGTCAAACTGACCATTGAAGTGTTCCTTGGACCCTCCTCTATTCATCTGTACCAAGTAGTGCCCGGCCAAAAGGGTCTGACCACTAGAAACTGACCGTTACATTTGGGATAGTAAAACGTGTATTAAACATACTTGTAGGGCCTATGACAAAAATGTTAAATATAATAAAATAGCTAAAAAATAGAAGGACCCCAATGGCCGGGTCAAACTGACCATTGAAGTGTTCCTTGGACCCTCCTCTATTCATCTGTACCAAGTAGTGCCCGGCCAAAAGGGTCTGACCACTAGAAACTGACCGTTACATTTGGGATAGTAAAACGTGTATTAAATATATGACAAAAATGTTAAATATAATAAAATAGCAAAAAAATAGAAGGACCCCAATGGCCGGGTCAAATTGACCATTGAAGTGTTCCTTGGACCCTCCTCTATTCATCTGTACCAAGTAGTGCCCGGCCAAAAGGGTCTGACCACTAGAAACTGACCGTTACATTTGGGATAGTAAAACGTGTATTAAATATATGACAAAAATGTTAAATATAATAAAATAGCTAAAAAATAGAAGGACCCCAATGGCCGGGTCAAATTGACCATTGAAGTGTTCCTTGGACCCTCCTCTATTCATCTGTACCAAGTAGTGCCCGGCCAAAAGGGTCTGACCACTAGAAACTGACCGTTACATTTGGGATAGTAAAACGTGTATTAAACATACATGTATGACAAAAATGTTAAATATAATAAAATAGCTAAAAAATAGAAGGACCCCAATGGCCGGGTCAAACTGACCATTGAAGTGTTCCTTGGACCCTCCTCTATTCATCTGTACCAAGTAGTGCCCGGCCAAAAGGGTCTGACCACTAGAAACTGACCGTTACATTTGGGATAGTAAAACGTGTATTAAACATAAGACAAAAATGTTAAATATAATAAAATATAAAAAAATTAGAAGGACCCCAATGGCCGGGTCAAACTGACCATTGAAGTGTTCCTTGGACCCTCCTCTATTCATCTGTACCAAGTAGTGCCCGGCCAAAAGGGTCTGACCACTAGAAACTGACCGTTACATTTGGGATAGTAAAACGTGTATTAAACATAAGACAAAAATGTTAAATATAATAAAATATAAAAAAATTAGAAGGACCCCAATGGCCGGGTCAAACTGACCATTGAAGTGTTCCTTGGACCCTCCTCTATTCATCTGTACCAAGTAGTGCCCGGCCAAAAGGGTCTGACCACTAGAAACTGACCGTTACATTTGGGATAGTAAAACGTGTATTAAACATACTTGTAGGGCCTATGACAAAAATGTTAAATATAATAAAATAGCTAAAAAATAGAAGGACCCCAATGGCCGGGTCAAACTGACCATTGAAGTGTTCCTTGGACCCTCCTCTATTCATCTGTACAGAATAGTGCCCGGCCAAAAGGGTCTGACCACTAGAAAAATGAACGACTTAAATTTTCGTATAGGACATGCAATAAAGACGAATGTCAAACCAGTAACTAGTACTTGTTTGATATTGAACATCAAACGTCAAATAAGTAACCAACTTCACGCTGGTATGATTCAGTAATTATACGAAAGGGTATTTTTCAATGACAAACTGACGCTATTGGGGAGGTATTACAATTCCATTAATATTAAAACTACACTTTTCACAAAGTGATTGTTTAAGTTTATATTGGATACAATTTTTGTAAAGGTGATGAATGTATACAAGTTACAATTGAGTAATATTTGCTAAGATTATCAACCCTGAAAACTGATTATTGTAAAACGCATTAAACCTTTGCCACCACTACAGAAAAATAGATCAATCGAAGTCAACAAACTTTTCTACCGGGAGAATAACAAAATGGCTTCCCAAACACAGGGCAACATGAGTGCTGAAGTCCCAGCCTTTTCAGTCTTACCAGGATCTCAACTCATCAAGCAGGGCGCAGAAGCTAAAGTTTTTCGGGGAACTTTTCTAGGGAGGTCTTGTGTCGTGAAACAACGGTTTAAAAAGAAGTATCGCCACCCAGCTCTCGACGAGAAACTCACGGCCAAGAGGACTTCTCAAGAAGTGCGTTCACTACTGAGATGCCAAAAAGCAGGTCAGTCAGTCAGTGTTACAGTGTACTGTTAGTGTTAGTGTTAGTGTTACTGTTAATGTTATAATTATATTGCATCAGTGACATGCTATTGCTATATATGCACATAACATAAACCACTGGTCTCAAGTGATGCGTGTGTCAGATGGTCATCAGTGTCGTCAGTGGTCGACTATCTGGATATGTGTGTAGCTTGGTCTGGTCTGGTGGTTGATTGGCAGCAGGAAAAAATACTGAGCGCTTTGATACGCCCGGCCTAGGGGTGTGATAAAAAGCGCTATTGTCTGTAAAGAACAGAACATAAAGGCTTTACAAATGCTTATAATACTTGGTTCTTATATAGTATATAAGAACCAAGTATTATAAGCATTTGTAAAGCCTTTATGTTCTGTTCTTTACAGACACTTGATTAATTAATAACAGTTAATGAGTAAGCCCACCTTGTCCTGCTTGTTGGGCTGTTATTATATCATAATTCATATGGCTCTCTTTTATAAGTCTTTTAACATTGGGATGTTTATTAGTAGGAGAAATTTGCAATCAGAGTGGTACGACTTGCTTGTACTTTGAAAACTAAGCGTTTTAGACATGTATAATGGTGGGCTGTAATGGCGACTATGAACGGTCCTACTAAATACCGTCATCACAAACGGTACCGTCAACACACCGCCAACCCCTCCAATATCATTTAAATCAACGAAAGAGGCGTAGAGCTGTAAAGTATGGGCTAAGGGAGAATTTCCATTGGTTAGAGGTTACATTCCTCTTGTGAAAATGCAAGGTTTTTACGCGAAAATATGATCGCTAAGCAGCGTAGCCGTTGGACGCCATCTTGCCTTCTCATGGTGCTTGTACAATATGGACAACAGAGGGCGCCTTGCTGCAGGTGGCTGGCTTATGGATGGCACTTAACAGTCCAAGCTCCGGCAATATGGCGGCCAGCGGCTATGCTGCTCAAAGATAATTTTGTTCGCGTGAAAAAACACCATTTTCATAAATAAAATGTAACTTCAAACCAATGGAAATTCTCCTTTAGACCAAAGTTCTGTTTCTTTTTTGTCGATTTAAAATGTATTTTGGAGGTGTTGACGGTGTGTTGACGGTACTGTTCGTGTTGACGGTGCGTTGATGGCGTGTTGACGGCGTGTAGGACCCACTATGAATGATAAGACCGATGTTAAAAGAGAGCCATAACAGCACAACAATTTGGGCTAGAGTAACACTAACAGTGTATTAAACACTGCAGTACAGTTTTTTTTAAATAAACCCACTTTATTGTAAATGTATACATCGTGGAGAGATTTACATTCAATCATTGTAACTTCTTTTTGAGTAGATTCTCCTTTTAATTGCATCACACAGTACTTCTATGAATAGCTATTGAACTCACAATGCTACTAAAAACTATACTATTTATATTTTGATCTGCTCCATGGCATTAAATTTAGAAGAACTTTTTCAGCTTGCTGAGTGCTGAGGTAATTGTTAAACTACTTGGCCAAAATACGCAGCACGTTCCCCTTCCACTATTACATTTCGATTGTATTTACTTTTGTTCACCTTCATCCAACATTTTCTGGCTTTTTCAAGGATACATTTGACAACAAATGCGGACGGTTTGTTTCCTCATGTGCATTTGCATTTGTGTAGTTGCCATGCCTGGTGATTGTGACCCTACTTTAACTTTATACTTTGGATTCAATCAATCTGATCCAACAGAGGGGTTTCAATTGGTTGAAAAGAACTAAAAAATCAGTATCAACTATCAACTGAATTAGGCATATTTACAATGGTTTATTTATTTATTATTTTCGCTTTGCAGGAATTTCTACACCAACTGTCTTCTTTGTCAACTATGTTGAGTACTGCATTTACATGGAAGACGTTGATAACTCTGTTACTGTAAGAGAGTTCATAGAGGACTTTCAGCGCAGATCTGCTCCATTAGAAGAACTTTTTCAACTTGCTGAAGTAATCGGTAAAATATTGGCCAAAATACACAGCAACGATGTCATCCATGGTGATCTTACAACATCGAATATGTTATTACGGCAACAATCGTCTGATTCTAATTTCCAGCTGTCATCTATTGTCTTAATTGATTTCGGCCTGAGCCAGATTTCAGGTTTGGCAGAAGACAAGGGCGTTGACCTTTATGTCTTAGAAAGAGCCTTCTTGAGCACCCATCCAGACACTGAAGTTGTCTTTGAGAAGGTACTGTCGGCTTACGGGAAATCGTATCAGAAATCAGCTGAAGTGTTGAAGAAATTAGACGAAGTGAGACAGCGTGGGAGGAAGAGGGTAATGGTCGGCTGATGCTGATTAGAGATTATCAAGTCTTGGACTTGGACTCTAGGGAGAAACACACAACTGTATCTCAAAGAAAATGAGAAGTCTGACCTTGTAAATGACTGAAGTGCACTTGCTTGTGAAAGCCTTTCTCTGTGAAAAGAGTGGCACAACTAATGTCAGAAATACTAATTCATGGAGTACATTTTTTTTATATTCCTCACGCAGCCGCAAATATTCAATATCAACACTGCATTTTTCAATATGAATTCAGAAGCTTCAATCCCAGGCCCAGCAGAGTTCAACGATCAGTTTTCTTTAACAAGGACTGCACTACCAATCTAAATCTCATCAAGTTTGACATAGAGCAAGGCTTGCCACTGCAAGTATCCAAATGTGTTGACGAAGTATGTGAGATTGATGAAAGATCCAATGAAATAAACCCAAGGGGTGTAGGATCAACACAAATTCATTTAAAAAAAAACCTTATTCTGTGAACACGAGTCACAAACTACAGTAATCATTCACAAAATGTTAATGTTTGGATTAATCATGTCATATTGTTTTCAATAAAGACATTGTTAGTAAATCTCTTGGCTCAATTTTTGTCTTCTTTTCAATGTACACGCAGGGTAATATTCCAAGAATTATAAACAATTTGGGGTTTAACGAAGAAAAATTACCTAGAGTGGGATTTGAACCAACGACCTCCGGTTTAACATACCGATTTACGAGCACTTTCCTCTCAAAATGAGTTGTGTTTCTGCGATGTGCAACAACAGGCTTAGAATTTCACCTTTGAGAGGGTAAGGCCATTTTCATTTTGCAAAGGGCACCAAGGCCCAGACCAGGGCATCAGAAACCATGGCCTCCTTATAATTTAAAGTCCGCAACAACTAAATGTTTTGATCAGAAAGCTCTGATCTTCTGAAAACAAAGCTTACTGACCGAAAAGTCAACTTGAAACACAATTCATATAGAGAAATTGACTGTGTTCCTACGATGCAATTTCTAATTCTACTGTTCTTCCCCCAGTGTGATCCCAATGATTTAAATCCAATCATGTTCGTCGTCACAACGCCAAGAGCCAGTGTCTGGCCAGTAGGTGCCCACTTCTGCGAATTGGCTGTGTTGAGAGTTTTTAAATTCTGAGCAGCCCAGCGTCCTTTACTTGGGTGACTGATAAGACCACTGCACTGTGTCAAATTGTTCACCAAACTGGGGTCGATTTCACAAAGATAGTCCTAACTTAGGACCAGTCCAAGGAGTTATTAAAAACTTAAGGCTAATCCTAAGTTAGGACGAGTAACTCGTCCTTACTCGAGATAAGACTAGTCTTAACTCTTTGTGAAATCCACCCCTGGTCCTCGCTGAAAAACCACATTAACTGTTTGAATTGATTGTATTAATACAGACACAGTAAAACAAACAAATCTCCAAGACTCAAGTTAAAAAATTTGATATGATTTATTCATCAAAATTAATATACTTCTGGTAATTTTGATAGGAAATCAAGTTGTAATCAAGTTATAGTTAAAGCCAATAAAAGTAGCAGCTAGTCCATGATCAGATGATGAAAATGTAGTTTTATTGTCTACTTCCTAAGTTGGTGTACAAAAGAAGTCCACACGTGCTTGACAAGCACTGTCAGGTTGCGTAAACCTTGACTAGAGATTAGACTATGCTGGTTTGATGGCCTTCGGACCTTGTGGTCAACGGCGCGCAACAGCCAGCTGCCGTGCCACTGGAAACGGTTAATGTGTTTTCAGAGCAGTTCTTTTCAAGTGGTTTAAATGCGGGTCAATTTATACATGGGATTTCACGTCCGATTTTGACCAGAAGTTAAGGTCAAACAACTCTGTAAAAAAGTGTGAGAAGGCTTAATGACCTACCTTCTGATGTAAAAATTCTGAGTAAAGTGTGAGTAATTCTTCACATACATGTATGACTTCTGGAAATTTAGAAACTTTCAACTTCCGGTTTGAACCGGAAATAAAAGTCAAATGAGGTTACGCTGTGTAGCGTTTTTAAAGTTTTCAAGCTATCTCTGATAACGTAACGTAAAAAAGATCCAATGTGTGGTTCAGGAGTTATGATTTTTTTGAAATATTTGATGGTTTATCTTTGGGTCGGCAATAACAATTAAACAGCGTTCACAAGTGCAATGTACATGCGTATATATACAGGTTCAGCGAATGTGTTGTACACTTTGATTTGTTGTTAGTCGATACGTGATGATGTCATCATGACATCATCAAGTCTGTTTAGTCTTGATTTCAAGGTCCAATTGTCTGCTGAGATTCAGTGTTCAATTCAATTTCAATCTTGAGTTATGCTGAAAGATAAGCCCGAAAATGATTTTTTGAAGGAAAAAAGAAACGTAGGCAAACTTTGACCTAGGGTAACGACCCGGAAGCAAAGGTCATACGATTGCTGTGTTAACTTTGCACATGTTGCTCCTGTCTTGACCTATCATATGCCCAAATATGAACATCATAGCTTTAATATTTACTGAGATACAGCGGTTAGCATATTGTCCTTTTAAAAATGTAAATGGCTTGTAATTTGATACTCGATGACGTCATCATGACGTCACATCTTACCCAGCATGTGCTAGTTATGTTCTAACTCCGCATGAAGATTCAAGTTGATCCAAGGTTCGCAAGTATGCATTTGCTTGCGGACAAGGTTCATCGACAAGAAAAAGAAAAACTTTTTTAAAAAAAATTTTAAAAAACGAACAAAATCAATTAGTTATTCGGGCTATTATGCCCGAACACCTAAAAAAGGAAATTCCCCTTGACACAAAATTTTGATGGAAAAGAGGAAATCAGCTGCTCCTCTGATAAGTTGTATGTACCCAGTAGCTATTGAAGCAATAAGTTCCACTGAAACCGGACCATTTTCTCCTCCAACCCTCATTTTAGTTGGACTTTACAAATGGTATACAATGAACAAATACATTTTCTGCTCCATGATTAAATGGTAGTTTTTAAATTCCTGAAGATAAAAACTTTAGAAAGAATTTTAGAAAAAGTTTTAACCACGCCTCTGTATATGATTTCATGTTCTTGACTGTCACATCCCTCGTCTTGAAAAAAGGCTACAACCTTGTGTGCATTCCGCCCGTGATGAGAATGTTCTCTCCAGTGATGTAAGAAGCGTCATCAGAGCTGAGGAATGCCACTGTGCCAGCACACTCATCTGGTTCACCAGCCCTAATGATGTTACAAGTTCAAATAGAATACATAAGCCAAAAATGGCATCCTCTGCCCAGTACAGTGTCATTGGCTGAAAACATACCAACCATATGATATTAGGTTTTACTTTACCTGGTTATACGATTAGTACTTTACACTTTGTTCCTTTCCCTTTTCAAAATAAATCAAAAAATCACTAAACTCGGATGAGATCAACTGTATGTGTATTGGTAAAAACCAAATAATATTCTTTATCGGATGCAAAATTAACATCTATTATATTGCTTCCTCCCTATTTCCTGTTCACTGTATTTAAGTGCACTGGTCACACTTGTGTTATAAAAATCTTGAAACATTTAATGCTATAGTCTTACCTTTTAATGACTGAATTCATCAATTCTGATTCAACAGTTGCTACAGCTCTTTCATTTGTCCATAACTGAAAGATGGAAAATAAGAGAATGTTTAAAATAATGAAGCACATCAACCTCCAACATGGCACAGTGTCCAGGTCTGCGTAACGTGAAACTCTGCACTTACTGCACTTACAGTAATCATTCACCGCTTATAAAGGGTTAGTGCCAAATTTCTGAACTAGCTTTATAAGTAAAGAATGCTTCTTAATATGAAGTGTGCCTGTGCACCAGCAAACATTTCTTGCTAACTATATGACATATTCTTAACCTATGCACAAACAATAGGCCCCTATAATTGCTCTATGATAATACCATAAGCGCCAAGATTTTTGCTTACGGTAAGTCATAAAGTTGAGCCCATTTCCAATTCTAAATAGGTTCTTCGCACACACGTTTACGAAGCACAGAAAAATCTGGATCAGCAGAAACAGGTCACCAGCCCAAAATACCATGTCATGCAGAATAGTCTGTGACCGGTCCTCTTCCAATTGACGACTCAACTCACCACTTCACTGAATTTAGTTTTGATGATACCAGGTGCAATGCAGTTGACTCTGATCCCCATTGGGCCGCATTCAGCGGCCAACGCCTTCGTCATGCCTAGAAGAGCTGTCTTAGAGACCGGATAAGCCCCTAATAACTGCAAACATAAGAACACAAAAGAGCAATCAACAACAACAAAACTAACTTTCTATTGTATTTACAGCTGGCTTCAGAAAACCCTTAGAAACAGTCTGCGTAAAGTGGGTGCCATTTATGCTTTCCCTGACAGCACACTGGCCCACAGCCTTGATAAAGGGCACACTTTAAAATAAATATAACATGAAAGGAAGTGAAGGGTAAAAAAAGAGAGCTTTTCACCAGTGAAATTTTCAAATATATTTTCTTACCGAAAATGGCTGAATTCCAGTAACAGAAGACACAGTTGTGATAGAAGAACCCCTTAAAAAGTTAATACAAAGTCCGTTAAGTGTTTTATTTTTAATCAAGAGGGAAATAAGTTCACAGAATTGAAGAAAGAGACCAATGTTCAACCTTCATGGTATATTTCTAACCATGGCCAAATCAGCATTTACATGCCATCTTGCAACTTTCAACCCAGTAATAAATTTGTATTTTTTAACAAGAAATATCATTACACATTGGTAGTGGGGAAGAGCAGTGGCTTAGGTTTGTCAGTGGTGGGGGTCATGCAAGTTTATTTTGGAAGAGTGATGCTGCAGGGGTCACCATCCTCCTTTGTTCGTGGCACTTTGTGGCCGCGATAGCGATCCCGATCATGATCGTTTACTACGCTAAGTTACACAAACACCAGTTTCCTCTTTTTCCACTTTTTTTTTTGGGGGGGGGGGGGACGTGCCCCCAGGGCCCCCTGAGGAAGAGGTCTTTCTCAGTTGAAGCATGCTTATGGAACCAATCAGTACCTTGAATAACATTCAGTCATTTACACATTCCCTGAAGAACACACCCATTAAGAACATATTAATTAACTGTCTTTTTCTTGCTTGAGTTCCAAGTAACGTGTACCTTATCGGCAAATACATGTGCTAAATAAGACGTTGAAACTTTTTATTAGCATTACCTGGTATTACGTATGCTGTATGTACTATTCCAAGATCTACAGCTGAATTTTGTGGTTTAACCAAGGTGACGCACTCTTTTAAGGAATGGCACTTAACTATGGTGATTAAAAAACAGGCACCTCTATGAGGAAACTGTAAATTTCAATTGGAACATTTCGAGGGGCACCAAAGCAATGACCAGGGGCAACGGAGGCAATTGCCGAACTAGTTGTGATGATCGTAACCCTCCATCCTCCCGACGGTCGCAGACCGGAGGGTTACGAGACAGCATGCACATGATTCGACCATAAGTGTAATTTCGACCAATGTTGACAGACTAGTCACCAGATTTGCCCAATTTTTTCCACTTTCGAAAATCATGAAACAAATTCTAAGAACACGGACTTGATCTTCAATGTCTATAACAAATCCATTCATAACACTCAAAACATCATTGAGAAAATCTTTTTAAGAAAAAAGGACAAAAACTTACCAGAGACCGGAGCGAAATGTTCGTGAATCGAACACAGACCATGGTTGAGGTTTTGAACCCCGCACTTAATTATCTCGAACATGCCTCAGTAAAGTATCACTATCAGGCCTGAAGAAAATATTACTTAAGATTCTATTCCGTGCAACAAATGTGACTCACTAAACAAAGTTGTGATACTCACTTCCTATCTTTCATGTGTGGGACACATTCTTTAATCAGCAAGAAAGCGGATTTCACATTGATATCGAAAATCTACAATGAAAACAAATGTTTATGTTATTGACCAAATTAGTAACACCATCATCATACACAATTTGCTTTACTGATGTGCTTTTGAGTATTGCTTCTTGAAACTACTGATTTGGATAACTGAATTTTGCCATTAAAATAAAATTAAGCAAAACTTAATGACATTTATGGACATAGGTCATTGATCATTTACAATAGGCCAGGAGCAAAAGAATCCTGTGACAAGAAAAGGAAAGCTAACCAAGTAGTTATGCTAATTCTTATCTGGGCTAACTTGAGGTTACATAACATGCTAACACGCAACACAAAATACAAAGGCGTGGGATAAGGAGCAGAACGCCTATAGGCTAAGCAATGAACCGTGTTCAATACCATTTTGAAAAAAACACTTGCACTGCGAGAGCCATCTGCTACGGAGCGAAACAAAATTCATTCACCTCCGCCATCCCCACCTTCCACCAAACAGTTCAATTAGCTTAAGGGTCGGAGTTCTTCCAATTTCACACAATAGCCTTTATAATGTAAAATGTTTAGTTTAGGCTAGGTAACGTAGAGATGATGTTCCACATAAGTAAAACTTAAACTATTTAACCTCAATTATTATGAACATTTAGTTGACCCACGGTCTGTTGAAACATTCCCAAGCTGAGGTACAAAACAATGTGGAGCTGGTTTGGGAATTTTCCCGTTTTTCCATTGAAGGTTTTTTAGTAGGGTTTTTCGCCCATTCCGTACTCAGCGAATAAGGGTTATTACAAGTTTAACTTGTACATATGATGCAGGTCAAGTAATTTAAAACAAAACCATTTGACTAGACACACCCAAGGTTTATAAAAGTAAGAAATAATACCTTTTGTATTAATCACCGTGTGAGACAAGACTTATAGACTGACTAAGTATAGAGAAGCAATGTGAGGTAAAAGGGTTTGCCCACAAAAAACGCTCTATGTTTGCTCACAGAGTCGAAATGTTGTGTTTTATATCTGCAAGAAAATGGTAAAATATTGTACTTACTGGGTAGCTCAAAAGAAGATATCATCTAATTAAACATTACATGCAATAAAGAAGCTAAATTGGGTTACAAAGATTATGGTCAAGGAAGAAGTATTAATGTTGAGATTGTCACTAAATAAGAAAGATTAAGCTGACTAAAACTAACGGCAACGGAATGTTAAAACGTTGCCCAAACACTGCATAAAAAACTAGTAAGATTAACGCTAGGTAAATTGACAGTGCTAAATGTGGTAAATGTTTTTCATCAACAAATTAATTAAATGTATATTTGAGTCTAGATAACTCTACAGTTAGAATAAGAGATAAGTATATTTAATGTTGTCATCTTCTGTGGAAGTAAACACTTAAACTTATTATAAGAGTATGATAATTATGTGATTATTGTGACTATAAAGAAACTTTGTATGACAGTAAAGAAAGGACTCCTAAACCCAAAGCCAGTTTCTAATTGAACATTTATTTCGAGTCAAGGACCTTAAGCCATAAAGTTTAGTACATGCCAAATGAATAAAAAAGATAAAACCCTACCTTATCCCACTGTTCCTCTGTAGTCTGTAAAAAAAAGTTTTTAAATTAATAACACTCACATACTGTCTTCATACATAAATTCTGAATTGTTTATTTGATCTTAACTTTAAGAATTTCCTTTTGTAAATTACTAAAAGCTGGTTTATAAGTGGACGTGTGATGGTCAAGCGGACGTTCAATTAACGCTTGACACAGTTTAAAGAGGACGCTGACGCCTCAATGACCAATGAAAAGGCTTTACATAGCGCGAGACCAAAACAAGTGTTTACATAAGTTATGTGATCGGAGGTGGGCACAAATTCTTAATATTTTTCAAGTAACCGGAAGCTAAGGTCAAAGTTAATTTTCTGGTTTTCTTCGTTATATTGTTGATTTGATTTTACTTTCATATTTTTTTATCACTTAGTGTTACATTTTCAACAACATATTTACATTTCATGGTCATGAACTACGTTAAACTAAAGTAATTGATGAAACAAAATCGCTCCCACGTAAAACTCCATATGGTTGGGACTACAACTAGTCACGGAAATTGAAATATGCGCAAGACTTGCACAGTCTATTGTTGAACCCAGGACACGAACTCACCTGCAGCGTCAGTCCAAATGCAGGATTTACTGCTGCATTTGATACTAGGATATCTATTCCACCATGCTTAGCGACAGTCTGTTGGGAGTAAGTCAGATTAAAAGCTCTGAGTTAGTAAAAGACTATTTAAGTAATATCTTCCAAGTACAAGTTTTTAAATATTCTTGTCTACTCTTTGTACAAATGTCTTAAAGCATCATGTGCAATAACACAAGAACAGTCATACTAAACGGTCATCCAGTATTTATCATTTCACTCTCAAAACCCTCTCGAACTACTCTTGGTATCATTTTCCAAAAAAAGATAACCAACCATTTGAATCATTGCAACTATACACAAAATGTGTATTGTGACGCAACTTTGTACAGAACTTATTGTGGAAATACACATGAATGTACGTTAGAATAATTATTTGTTCACATCACTTCAAATCAAAACATTTATTTCCATCATTAAGGCATCAGCAAGATCCCTTGCATATTATGACATTACAACCCCACACAGCCCCCTCACTGAGGACAATGGGGATTGATCATTGGCTGAGAGTTGTGCGCAGCGCGTACACGCAGCACGTTTGCATTGTTTGACCTCAGCGATGGCGGCCACTGTGAGGGGGGTCTATAGAAATAAGAGAGTATCAAAAAATAAAGAAATACACGATAAATGAATAAGCTATAAATGAAACAAACACACAAATAAATTGTTTGACGGTGTGAAATGGAGGCAGAACTTGGTAAGTAGAGTAGTAAATAAGAAGCCAACAAACTAGATGGGAAAAAAGCGAAAACAAAAACCCCAAAACAGTAGTATAAATTGTGGCTTGATGAAAAAAATAATAGTAATAATAATACAGCACTAGAAGTTAAAGGGGTGGGGTTTAAAATACAAGCAGGCAAAATCTAAAAGGGAAAAAATAGTTTGAATTAGGGAATTAATTATAATAAATTATAATAAATCATTTTATTAAAAATGAAGTTGCATTCATTGCTTTAATTATATTCTTTATCTTACCTGACTGACTAGATTAGCGCGATGGTCAGCCTTTCCTACATGGCACACCATGCCGCTGACGCTCAAATTGTCAGCTTTTAGCTGTTCGAGGGCGCTGTCCACATTTTGCTGCTTTCGACTGCTTATCACTACATGGGCACCTTCATTTCCAAGTCGTTTTGCGATGGCAAAACCTATCCTGTAATAGGTAAGATGTAAATAATAAGCAAAGCTACTTAAATTTAAAGAATGATACATGACTAGCAGTTGACTAAAAGGAATACGTTTTTTTCAACATGTAAGTAATTTGTAATTTGTTTCCAGAAGTTGTTATTTTGGAAACTTGATTCCAGAACAAATTGTCCTGAAAAACCTACAAGACTCATCCCCCATCATACTGCTATTTATGTGAGAAAATAAAATATTTGTGTGTTTTTTTTTTTTTTTACGAGTTTTTTTAAGTATAGAATATCACCTAACATCACAAGGCCAGATGGCCACTTCAAAGTGAGGGCTACACTTAACTAATAGGGCCTATGGGATGTCGACCCAAACCAACTGTCCCCAGGGGCACATTGCCACCTACTCAAATTCGCTTGTCCCCAGCGCCTTGCCTTAAAACCAAAGGCGCTGGGATGGGCAAACGTATCAAGCACGCTCATTGGTTAATGCTCAGTCCCATCATGCGTCACACTCACACTGCGAGCACTGCATGCATGACGTACTTCCTGAACAAGAATCTGTGCAAGCTGATTAGCCCATCCCAGCGGTCCTGGATAGGCCGCTGGGGCCTAGCGAACTACTCAAAGAGCTAACAGGGTTACCCCCCCCCCCCCCCCCCCCCCGCAGTCCTTATTGATGTAGGCATGGGTATCATCCATAGGACCCTCGCTGGTACAGCAGAATGCTGAGGAAAATGTGTGCAGAAAAGACTGGGATCGTTATCTGTCAGCGCTTTTGTTTGCGTACAGGGAAGTGCCACGGGAGATCTTTTCTCCCTTCGAACTTATGTTTGGTAGAAATGTAAGGGGACCCGTAGCAATACTTAATTAAAAGGAGTTATTGACAGGTGAAAAGAATGAGGAAGATGTCAAGTTGACATATGAATATGTGGTCGATGTGTACGAGATCGCTTAGAGTCAACTTGTGATCTTGCTCGGCAGGAACTTGCCAAAGCATCCAGAAGACAGCAGTATTACGATACTAGAACTAGGGATTGTATTAAATTTGAAGTAGCGGATAAGGTACGAATGTTACTCCCCACTGATAAGAACAAACTCGAAATGCAGTGGAAAGGTCCATTTGTTGTTACCAACAAAGTAGCAAAACATGACTATCGTATTGTTGTGAACGGTAAAGAGAAAACATTTTATGTCAGTAGAAATGATACCAGTGATCATGGTAATACCGAGGTAGTACGAGCCGCTGCAGGCTTAAGTCCGTGCTTCAGCAAGCATTGTAGAAGAGGAGGAGGAGGAGCTGATGGAAATTGTTCTTCCCCTGTAGAACATTCTACCTCCATGCTCAAAGTAATACGATGTAAACAATAATATGTGACGACCGATCAAAAATAGAACAAGACGAAGTGGATATCCGACTAAGTTCGTGAACTAATGCACAAGTATGCCGATGTGCTTAATGACCATGATGACCTATGGTCGTACTACACTATTGAGTATTGGAACATACTGTTAAGTTGACTAGTACTGATCCAGTTCGTAGTAGTAGGGCATATCCAGTATAGTACCACATTCAATGCAACAGACTGTCAAAGATGAAATTGAGGCCATGATGAAATTGGGAGTATTAAATCGAAAAGTCAGAGTCTGGTCCCAACTTGAGTGTTAAAGTTGGGGCTGGTCCCAACTTTAGTTGGGATCGCAGTAAACACAAAGCACCCCATGAGTAAAAGAAAAACATGTTAGTATCAAGCATAGAGGTCGTTCAGACACAGTACTAAAGTCGGTTTTAAGGCAGTTTTAACTCATTCGGGTTTAACTGTATGTGTCTGAACGCTCTTAAAACTTAACCGAATCGGGTTGAACTCGAATGAGTTAAATCGGTCGGCGAGGGTGGTTTAACGCTAAACCACTTTGGGTTTATCTTTTAGCACGGTGTGTGGACAGAATAAAAATGACCACATCCGTTTTAACTCGCAACAGATGACCGCTGACCTGTGTAAGGTCGCTAAGTAAATATGCCTACGTACGCCTCAACAGGGCCGTGCACGTGGCTTTGTGAATAAACCGGATGTTAAATGGTGTTTGAAGCTTTGCATGGTGTGGAGGATAAGAGTAACTATAAATATAAATATAAATAGTAAACTTGCGGGTACAACCATGTGTAAAAAAAAAACTCTTTGAGGGAGTGTTGGCTCTGAAAAGAGCCGGTTTGGTCTCGACGTTTCGAACAGTATACTCTGCTCGTCTTCTCGAAGACGAGCAGAGTATACTGTTCGAAACGTCGAGACCAAACCGGCTCTTTTCAGAGCCAGCACTCCCTCAAAGAGTTTTTTTACACATGGTTGTACCCGCAAGTTTACTATTTATATTTATATTTATAGTTACTCTTAAACCGGATGTTGTTGTGTTGGGTCAAGGTGCTGTTTGACCTCTTAAAACGGAAGATAAACCGTATCGGGTTTAACTTCGAGCTGTCTGAACGCAAGGTAGTTTTATTTTTACGACAGCCCCCACTGCTCGTGAAGTTAAACCGGTTCGGGTCTAACTTTAGTACGCTGTCTGATGAAGTTTTTAAGACCACTTTCCCTACAAGCGTCAAAATACGCGCGTACTAAGCGCCCAACGACAAGCACCCTACAAGCGCTCGAATGTTTTTAACAAGCGTGCACGCAAAGCAGTACATTTTGGTTAGCCAATCAGCATTGATTTTCAGTGTTTCTATACCAGAGGGGTTAGCGACGAGAGGTATCTATACGGCGCGCTGCCCAGGTAGCGAGCGTGGTGATTGTTTTATACGATAGTGAGGGTTTATTGGGCTGCACATACAGACAATGTTCAGTGGTTCATGAAACATGAAGATGTTTTCTTTTAATACACACAGCCAATCAACAGTAACAATGCTAACATATAAAAGTTCCTCCTTCATGTTTTACTATACATTACTATACCAAATTTTAGTTTTGTACATTTACTATACCAAATTTTAGTTTTGTATTGAATATACCGATTATCTAAAACTTTATTCTGCTATTGGTGAAAAATAATTTAATGACTATGCCCTTGTGATATAGTATTTTTTAAATATGTCCGTATTCAACGTTTTTGTGCTTATGTTGAGTGATTTATTCCATGAAATGGTTCTTCAAAATGAACCACAAACCTGTCAAGTATTATAGCCTACCATATCACTTAGACTTCTTCCCATTTCTCATCTTCTGTGCGTTGCCCTGTTCACGTGACTTTTTAGCGCGTCCATGAAGAACCACAAAGAGCTAAGATTGATCTTAATGCCAGTTGATCTTAATTGCTAGGCAAAGTGTGATGTCACAATACAAATCACTATGGTAATACTGCATGACAACTCATCTTAAGATGAATCTTTGTGAAATCGGCCCCAGGAACTTTTGTGTACGGCTAGCTGGCGCGTATGTACGCACGTCCGATCTAGGTATTATATTCTATAGCTATGGTTGCTCCATGACTTGATGCGTCTATAGACAGCGCGCTCTGCGAAGTCTCTTATACGCAGAATGGATCAACCACATGATTAATTAAAATATCCAATATATTTGGATATTTTAAAGTCACACATCCAGGGGTTACGATCGAGCTAAGCATTCTAGCTGGGAATAATAAAACAATGGCGGCGAGATCGTACACCACTGGAACGAGGTTGATCACGGTGTCCTTTTGATCTCAAGTTGGGACCAGGTGTTTTCCAAAAGCTGGTGTACACCAAATTGACACCTCAATTGTGAGTGGTGCCATTCTGGTGCACCCTGTAGAAATCTGAAAATTGTACACGGGGTGCGCTTGTGGTGTGTGTTCCAATTATTTAAATTAGCACCAAAAGAGCACCCCGCATAAGTGTGGTGCTGTTTTGGTGCGGCACACCGTGGTGCAGTTTTGGCGTACAACCCAAATTTTAGCAGTACAAAATCCCTTCACCAATACAGCACCATTTAGCTGATGGGGTGCACTTGTGGTGCGTTCAAATTATTTAAATTAGCACCAAAAGAGCACCACGCATAAGTGTGGTGCTGTTTTGGTGCTGCCCACCATGGTCACAGTACGAACCCTAAGTTAAATCACTCCCCCAAATCTGCAAATTTTTTCACCATTTTAAGATGAAGGATATAAACATGACTTTATTAAGCTACAATATATTTTTAAAAAGCCTTTTGGTGCATTAGTGCCAAACACACACTTAATTTGTAGTTGTTCATAACAGGCAAGAAGTTTGAACATCAAAAAACTGTTACATCTAAAATAATTATTATTGACTCCAGTGAACAACTTTGTTAGGTCATTTAATTGTTTTATATTTTTTGAAGACAAACTTGAGTCTTACAAGGTCCAAAAACAAAACATCTTTTACTTAAAAAATAGAGGAATTCAGGCACACAGTATTTGTACCTTCATGATGATTAAACAACAGAACCACATTTCACATTGATGAGCAACAAATCCATAGCTTCTTTAATCATGTACAAACGAAAATTATCTCCATGCTCCGATACCTTTGACAAGAACAAAGAAGTATTGACACTAATACAAAGTACAAGCATAGAGCAAGAACCACTATGGTAAAGCTATATGCAGAAAACAGAAAACGGCTTACCATGCATCATGTTTCTATCATTCTGACAATTCCTCCATCTGATCATTTTGTTCTACTTATTTCCACTGAGTATAGAGTATAACTTCCATTGCTTGGAAGTGATTTTGAACATTGATTTTTGGTAGAAAAACCAACACACCAACACCTCCAGCACAAGCAGCTTGCAGTAGCCATTTTACTTTCAATATGAATGGCAGTTAGAATTCAAACTTCCCACACAGGAAGTGCTACCCAATGGACATCAGTGTCAATACACTAATTATTTACCCTGATATGCACTGGTCTAGTCAAGCCAAGTTTCTGTGGTGCATATTTGGTGCCATGTTTTGAGAACCAACAGTGTGTGGTGCATATTGGTGCAGTGATCCAAAACTTAAGTTTATCTGGTGCATATTTGGTGCCATGCTTAGACAACAAACTTTGTGTGGTGCACTTTTGGTGTACGTACCATTATGGCAAAGTATTTGTGGTGTATGTTTGGTGCAGTCACTTCATTTGCTTAAAGGTGGTGCTGAATTGGTGTGCACCAAATGCGCACCAAAACTGCACCAAATAATGGGGTGTACACCCCAATTCGGCAAGGGTTGGGACGGAACATCCTATGCTTTGCCAATTGTGATTGTTAGGAGGTCAGATGGCGGTAATCGATTCTGTAGATTACAGGAGGCTTAATAAGATAACAGTGTTCGACCCTGAGCCAATTCCAAATATAGAAGATGTAATGGTTGAAGTACGAAGAGCCAAGTACTTCACCAAACTTGATCTGACCAAGGGAATTGGCAAATTCCTTTCGGAATGGTGAGTGCCCCAGCCGTATTCACCCACATGATGCGAAAACTGTTCGAGGGTGAAAACAATGTGGTTCATTTAATCATTATATTGATGATGTGCTGATATTTTCTAAAACCTGGTCAGACACTGACACGAGTATTAGAAAGGTTACGCAGTGCATGACTCACTGCAAAACCCAGTAAATGTGAGATTGCTTTTGAGTCAATGGAGTTTCTGGGACATGTGCTTGGTGATGGTAGAATTAAACCCAAGCCTGAAAAGGTAAAGCTGGTACTTGAGGCAAAGTGCCCAGAAACGAAAAAGCAAGTCCGCTCATTCATTGGATTAGCCAGTTACTATTGCAAATTTATCCCAAATGTTGCAGCAATCGCCGCACCAATTACTGATTTTAACAAAGAAAGGGCAGCCTAATAATAAATATCGCGCACGGATGCGTCTGATGTGGGCTTAGGAGCTGTCCTAATGCAGATAGAAAATGGTGTGAAATTTACAATCCCAAGTTTGCGGTCTTTCAATCTTTCAGTTACATGCACTTTCAGCCTGGGATAAAAAAGAAAACAAAACGAAATGGATGTTCAAAGCATTGTAGCCCTTGGTAAAGAAATGGGTTTAGAGGGGCAAGACTTGTTAGATTTTGCACATGAAAAAGGGGAGAAAGGAAGAGCAAAAGGTGTTTGTTCCGCCCCAACTTGACAATCGTGCCAACTATAGTTGGGACTGGTCCCAACTTGAGTGTTAAAATTGGGGCGCCCCAACTATAGATGGGATCGCAGTAAACACAGAGCACCCCCCCCCCCATGAATAAACTTAAAAAAAAAAAAAATAGTAGTATGAAGTTATTTAGACCACTTAGTACTACTAATAATCAGAAAGATTTGGGATGGGCACTCTTACAGTTTTTTAGTTATGCTTATTTGAACAGTGGCTAGCAAGGACAAAACCATAAATGTATGCATTGTACATAAAAAAAAGCCCATCCCGAATTTTTCTGATTATTGTTGCTTACATCTTAAGCTAACATTTAAAAAAATTACGCATTTTGAAAAATGCGCATTTTCGCAAATCAAGGTCAAAGGTCAAATTTTTGCGTAATTTTTTGGTGGTATGCGATAAAATTTTGATTTTATGTTATCAAAATGTGGGCCATTTCAAGAGCTTCAAAATTATGTAAATTTTATCTCTGTGAGTGCTTTACTTTTGGAGATATGATAATTGTCCAAACATAGCAGGTCATGCTAGTTAGTCAAAAGTTCGTTAACCCATATCTCAAAAAATAATGAACCGATTTACATAAAATTTGGGTTCTGGGGGTTTCTCAGGGAGTCCAATCAGCACATCGAATTTCATTTCAATCTGTGACGGTCAGGTCCAAAAGCGTGTTGAATTGACATGGAATGACCCTACTTTAAGAATATTTGAGATTAATTAGAATTTTGGTTTTCCGAGAGAAGGGAAATTAAATGCTTAGGCCTACTTTGAGACTGAAAATGTCAACCGGCATGTGATGGCCGCTGTCAGAACCCTCTAAAAAGACAGTGTAGTCGCCGAGTTAGCCCTGAAACGAAAAAGCAAGTCCGCTCATTCATGGATTAGCCAGTACTATTGCAAATTTATCCAAAATGTTGCAGCAATCTCCGCGCCAATTACAGATTTAACAAAGAAAGGGCAGCTGTACGTTGGAATGAGTCACAGGAGGATGCGTTCAAGACCCTGAAGGAGTGTCTTGTGAAGGGTCCTAATAAGTTACAAACTTACCCTATCTTTATCTTGTTCTGCCTTCTTTACGATGAATGGCGTAGTTGAGCCGGTGTCGACGGATGGTGGAGAAGTGTGTCCGCCTTATAGGTGGCTGTGTACTACAACCAACACCTTGGTGGACACACTTCCTCAAGTTATTATAAACTACTACTAAGCGAACTTACGATGAATAAATATATACCTACCCTAAACTGAAGCAATACCTAAGCAAAGAAAAAGACCTAATAAAATGTGCTGGCAGGACTAAGCTAAAACACTTGTGTCAAAGTCTTGTAGAGAAACCGTCCTGGAGTGTGGTCACACCGCTACGTTCAGCGGGGCGGCGGGATGGTGACGGTGGGATGCGGGTCTACTCTTCTAGTGGGTCTTTTTGGCGGTTCAAGAACAAGCTAACTACTTAACAAGGAGCTGCTTCACACAGGTTTAGGTTGCCTCTTAATTTATGGATACTTCCTTACATTAAAGTCTTGATACTTGTTTGTATTAAATCAACATTGTACGTGTAACGTGTATGATTGTTAGAGGAAAGTGAATGGGCACTTCTAAATTTTTTTTAGTTTGTTTGTATTTCTAATCTATTGTCACTGCGTTCCATTCCGAGTTGTTTGAGTATTATGTCGGTATCGGTCTGACGGTGGAGTGGCGCAAGGGTCCGCTCTGCGACAGCTGTATATAAAGAGAATCTACGTCCAGAAGTTAAAAGGGTACACTGCAAAAAATATTGGTTAATTTTTGACCAACATTTTGACCAACGTTAGGTCTAATATGAACTCTCTAAACTGTTGGTCAAAATTTAGCCCAACAAGGTTGGGTAAATATTTTGACCAACTTATAGGTCTTATAAAATTACCATACTGTTGGTCAAAATCTTAATAAACTTTATTGGTAAATTTTTTTAACCAATTGTTAGGTAGAAAGGTTTGATGTTTCAGTTGGGCAATTATACTTGACCAAGTGTTGGGGATTTTTATCAACAAAAGTTGGTCAATATGTATTGTGCTATTAATTCACCATTTGATTCACAGTTCCCCGTGTGATATACGTCGTACGTCCAGGCATCGAAACGATCTTTTCCACAGTGACGAGTGGTGGAGAGCTGTGCCATTGGCGTCTCTCTCCAAAATGTGGTGTAGCCCAGTGGTTTATAGATGCTTTTGAAGGTTAGTTTTTAACTAAATAACGTTTGTTTTCCGTTCAGTTGCTGTACACAGTCGTGCCAGATGCAGTGCAAGCAATGCAGTGATAGTGCTATTCATGTATTGTTGTACACCGCGTTGATGTCATACTCCATACAACGCACTGCCTGCAGGATGTTTGAACGTTACAATACATGTATAAGAAATGCATGATAAAACTGAAAATAATTCAATGGCATTATCACTGTGCTGCTTGCTATAGGCAACTGTCACGACTATGTACAACTGAATAGGAAACAAAACTTAATATTTAGTTAAAAACTTGCCTTCAAAAGGATCTATAACCACTGGGCAACTCGCTCTTTTAAGAGAGACGACACGGTCACAGCAACTTCTCCACTCGCCATTTTGGAAAAGATCGTGTTTATGCTTTTATGCATGCACGTCGTAAGTCTTATGGCGGGAACAATTCCCAACTAATGTGGAAAATATGACCAGTTGTTGGTCAAATGTTTGATCGTAGTGCGCATGATCGGGCGATTTTGCCCAACTAATGTGCATAATTTTCACCAACAACTACTATTAATTAAAATAAACAAAAAGTTGCCCAAGATATGGGCAACAGTGTAACCAACATCTATAATGAATTCAGATTGCGAAATATTTGCCCAACATTTGCCCAACATTTGCCCAACATTTGCCCAACATTTGTTTCACTTCTTATGGAAAAAGGGACAACAAAATGTTTGCCCAACAACAGCAATTGTTGCTTTCGTTGGGCAAACATCGACCAATAGTTTGGAAAATGGAAATAATGGAAATAACAATGCCCAACAAATTGTGTCAAATGATTTGACCAACGTTTTTGCAGTGAAGTTTGAGTGTTCTGCTGGATCTTAACTTCTGTTTAAACTGATACTTTTTTGGTCAAAAACGTGAAATTTTTCAAAAAACAGGTCTGCCCACGAACTGTCAGTATAGAATATCTCGTGACAAACGCAGAACAAAGTGAGGATGATAGGGCACTATTATTCCAAGATCGCACGGGCAGATTTCCATGTTGATAAATAAACCATGCTGCAACTTATTAGATAAACTTTCTGCTAAAATAAAAAAGTACAATAACTTGACAATTCGTTTGAAGACAAAAGTATTCCGCTTAAACTCTCTCTAGTCTGACAATGACAACAACCATGCCAAGTGTAAACCGCTTCTGTGTCCAAAGGGAATTATTCATGCAAATTGCGTACACTGCAAAAACGTTGGTCAAATCATTTGACACAATTTGTTGGGCAATGTAATCGATGTTTGCCCAACGAAAGCAACAATTTCTGTTGTTGGGCAAACATTTTGTTTGCCCTTTTTTCATAAGAAGTGAAACAAAAGTTGGGCAAATGTTGGGCAAATGTTGGGCAGATGTTGGGCAAATATTTCGCAATCTGAATTCATTATAATTGTTGGTTACACTGTTGCCCATATATTGGGCAACTTTTTGTTTATTTTAATTAATATAGTTGTTGTTGAAAATGATGCACATTAGTTGGGCAAAATCGTCCGATCATGCGCACTACGATCAAACATTTGCCCAACAACTGGTCATATTTTCCACATTAGTTGGGAATTGTTCCCGCCATAAGACTTACGACGTGCATGCATAAAAGCATAAACACGATCTTTTCCAAAATGGCGAGTGGAGAAGTTGCTGTGACCGTTTCGTCTCTCTTAAAAGAGCGGGGTTGCCCAGTGGGTAGATCCTTTTGAAGGCAATTTTTTAACTAAATATTAAGTTTTGTTTCCTATTCAGTTGTACATAGTCGTGACAGTTGCCTATAGCAAGCAGTGATAATGCCATTGAATTATTTTCAGTTTTATCATGCATTTCTTATACATGTATTGTAACGTTCCAAACATCCTGCAGGCAGTGCGTTGTGTGCAGTATAGGCATGCAACGCGGTGTACAACAATACATGAATAGCACCATCACTGCATTGCTTGCATTGCATCTGTCACGACTGTGTACAGCAACTGAACGGAAAACAAACGTTATTTAGTTAAAAACAAACCTTCAAAAGCATCTATAAACCACTGGGCTACCCCACGTTTTTGAGAGAGACGCCAATGGCACAGCTCTCCACCACTCGTCACTGTGGAAAAGATCGTTTTGATGCCTGGACGTACGACGTATCACATGGGGAACTGTGAATCAAATGGTGAATTAATAGCACAATACATATTGACCAACTTTTGTTGATAAAAAATCCCCAACACTTGGTCAAGTTAAATTGCCCAACTGAAACATAAAAAACCTTTCTACCCAACAATTGGTTAAAAAAATTACCAATAAAGTTTATTAATAATTTTGACCAACAGTAAAGCAATATCATTAGACCTACAAGTTAGTCAAAATATTTACCCAACATTGTTGGGTATAAATTTGACCAACAGTTTAGTGTGTTCATATTAGACCTAACGTTGGTCAAAATGTTGGTCAAAATATAACCAATATTTTTTGCAGTGCAGTTCGTGTCAATTTCGGGTCCCACCCACACAATTGTGATTTGAGTGAGCAGGCTTTAGTTTAAATATTGTGCGCACGCAAGTTTTTTAATTGGTTTAAGCGAATTTCAAAAATGGTCAATTTCAAAGATTACGCCCAACATTAACAAACACATTACATTTTTGCATTGGCCTTGTTTTTGATGAAATTGATTAAACTGATTGATTGACACTCCCCTTTCTTAATCTTAGTTATTTTCTTGTCACGGATGTTTACAATATAAATGAACTTTGCAATTTTTGGTTAATTTCAAATTAACGCAAGTCATGATTGACTGTCCCCCAAGTGACATGTACATTATGGGTTGGGGGGGGGGGGGTATTAAAGCAATTGAAGAGCTCACCCATCTGTGGATGCTGTGACAACTGCCACTTTTCCGACTAGCCTTTTGCACACTACAGACGCACTTGCCATGTTTCTTAACACGGGGAAACTGGTGGTGCACTGCTGAACGCTTAGAGTGGCTCTCCTCCTGAAAGTAGAAGAAAGTACAGCTCGAAATCCACTTGTAAGAATGGTCATGCTTATCTCGTTATAGAGGTTCTAAATACCCGAACGTCCACAGTCCGAAAAGGAATAGTTGCTACCACTGCCAGTTTCCGAGGTCCAGTGTCCGATGCCCAAGTTTAGTGTGCCTAGCTCGCAGATGCTCCACACAATGAGGTGAGGCGCGGCATATTATAACCGACACGACGTACGCGTATGAAGCTAAACCACGCATGGTTGTGATTAAAAAGCGCATGCGTGTTTGGATCGTTTCCAGAATCAGTGTTATTGAATATTCAGAAGTGGGTTGAAATTACGAATGAATATGCATTTTTGCGGAAGTTAAACGCAGCGTTTTTGCAGCTCTGAAATATAGGGCTTCATCGTTATTCGCGCGATTAAACACTGGTCACTGCAGAAATGGAACACGCTCATCTCAATACAGATAAAATTACCTCTATTGACATATCGACAATGCAGCAATACAGGTTGATGATACGACTCAGACCCTGAACCAGCCCCTCAATTTTAAGCAGTACACATCACCCTAAACCCAGCACAGACCCTCAATTTGACTTTAACTGTGCCCAAAACCCTAACCACATTTTGAACTTGAACCTGACTCTGACTCTTCCTAAGTATAAGCTAGGACTTGTTAATTTTTTGAGCTTTCTGTTTGTACCGGAAGTAAAGGCTCAAGTGGCGGTCACATTTCTAAATAAAATTTACATGTGCTGTAAGCTACAAGAAGGCTCAAAGACTATTTCATTCTATGGCATTCGGTTCAGAAGATAATACACAATATTTTATGTCGAGGACACGAAATTTTATTTCGATTGAACGAAGTAACATATCAAGGTAACAAAACGTAAATTCGTAGACACGAAATATTATTTCCATCGATCAAATTAGCCTAACTTTTCGAGGGAATACGAAACATTATTTCCGTCGAACAAAATAAAATGTTGAGGGAACAAAATACTATTTCAAGGACGCTTACTATTAGTCGCGGACACAACATTTTATTTAAGTCGAACAAAATAACATTTCGTGTTCATTTTTTGTGTTTCACCATGTCCCTTGCGCTTTGTAGTTATATTTGATCGAGCGCACGAAATGGTTCTGAGCGCACAAAATGATTCTGAACGAACGAAATATTTTTGAAAGATGATTTTTATTCCTTGGAGTTGATTTGTGGGCACTTTGAGGAAAATACAATGTAGCAAACATGCACTAAAATCTTCAGAGTTGGTGCATTATTTTAATCAGGTGCCGTACTGATGATAAACTAAAACTGAACTTTCGATGGCCTTTTTACTAGATCAATGCAGGCACCATTTCCCGAAGGGTTTTGATGTAACAAGCAAACTCGATCACTTCTGAAATAAAATTAGCTATTTCCAACTGCATCCGAACCAAAACAACATGTGAAGTATACATGTAAATGAAAATATTTGAAATGGCCTCACGTTTTGACCCATTTTAGCGAAACAAGAAGGAATCTCGTCTAAACACGAGGTAAAATGATAAATCATTTTTCAATTAAAAAGAATAAAAGTGTGCCGTCACTCCCACAAATGTGTTTACTGGTTAAATGTACACAATATTGTATAGACTCCGAAATAAGTGTAGTCATACATTGTATTCGAATAAACCAATTGCAGCAGTCATGCGACAATTCATATTTTCTTTCAGTACGCCTTTTGTCAAGGTTTCTGTGAAACGTTCGAATGTACAAACGTATGACCTGGTTAAAGTCTGGTGTCATAGCACTTTTTAAAGCCATGGGTTTGTGCACACATACAAAATGCGCAATGAATGATTTCATGGGGACCTCGTCTAGCGTTTTAGGCCAACAACAAGTTAGAAATTGTCCCACAAGTATATAGTCTGTCGAAAACATTTTGATGATCGGACCTATACTTTTTGAGGTATGGTGGTCACTCTCAATATTGGCTAATTAAATATTCGTGTCTTTATACCTAAGTCAATTGATTTATTAGATTAAGCTAATTGTGTTTTCCGGTAATTTCTATCTATCATAACTGGCTTGAGGTCATTCTGGTCCTCGCTAAAAAAACACATTAACTGCTTTCATTGATTGTATTAATACAGACACATTAAAAGTAAAACAAACAAATCTCCAAAACTCAAATTTAAAAAATGTATATGTTTTATTCATCAAAGTAAATAGTTCTGGTAATTTTGATAGATTTGGAAACTAAGTCAAGTTATAATTATACATAAGCACAATTATCGCCAATAAAAGTTGCTGCTTGTCCATGATCAGATGATGAAAAAGTAGTTTTATCATCTACTGCTTAGTTGGTGTGATTATAGTGCGATTCCACATACCAGACATACAACTTGTAACAAGAAAGAAAGAAAAAGGACACTTCTTTTGGCACAAAGCTCAAACTAAAAAGGAGGAAACCAGCTGATCCTCTGACAAGCTGTATACCTGATGTATTCGGTAGCTATTGAAGCAAAACGTTTCACTGAAACCGGAACATTTTCTCCTCCATCCTCAATTTAGTTGGACTTTACAAATGGTGTACAATGAACAAATACATTTTCTGCTCCATGATTAAATGGTAATAGCTAGATTTCTGTATCATGGCAGGAAAACCAGAATCTGATTTAGATGAACACTTTTAAATTCTTCTTCCCCATGAAGATGTGAAAATTACAAAGATTTTTATAAAAATTTACACATTGATTTCATGTTCTTGACTGTCGCATCCGTCAGCTTGAAAAAGGCTACAACCTAGACTGCCCTCCGCCCGTGATGAGAATGTTCTCTCCAGTGATGTAAGAAGCGTCATCAGAGCTGAGGAATGCCACTGTGCCAGCACACTCATCTGGTTCACCAGCCCTATTGATGTTACAAGTTCAAATAGAATACATAAGCCAAAAATGGCATCCTCTGCCCAGTACAGTGTCGTTGGCTGAAAACATACCAACCATATGATATTAGGTTTTGCTTTACATGATTACATGGTCAAGTACTGTATACTTGGTTCCGTTCGATAAGCCAGAATTTCTTTTCACTGACAACTTGGGAGAGATCACCCCCCCCCCCCCCACAAGAGAACACTTTGAAATGCTACAAACAGAATGCTGGTCATATTTATCGTGCCAGTGATGAGACATTTAACAACAGGTCGCTTCTCTTTTATCTAGGTTTACAAATCATGGTTGGTAAATAAGCTGAACGGCTGTTTAACTGGTATTAAGTTTAATAATCTGCTGCTTCATGTTTTGTGCTCTTCTGGGGTTTAAAAAAAATCAAGGAAGGAGCGGTTTAAAGGCAGTTTATATGATCAGTTATAGGCCATGAAAGTGTCACAATAATTTGAACATTTTATTTTTAATCTAATCTAGTTTTTATAAATTTAATACCAGTTACAAAGTTCATGAGAAATCTTCATTATGAAATACTTAGATATAGTTGGGTAAATTGTCAACCAACTCTTGGTTTTTTATTTTGATATGCTACATTGATATATTATGGGTGAAAAAAACCACCAAAAGAACTTTGTTTTTGCTTGAAAACAGTGTGTTCCCAGCAGTGGTCTGCTGGCCAAATGCTAGTTACACACCTGAGGACCTGTCCAAATTCTCTCCAAGTGGTCTGCCTGGCTTGTTCAGTGTTAGTATGCATCCCTATTTACTGTGAAATATGGTCAGGGGAAAACGCTGGTGACTAGTGAAACGGCAAGCTAATTGGTCCCACTAGCTAGTCACCGAAAAAAGTTCAGGGCAAACCCCGATGGCAACTTTTCACAGATTGGTTGTATGGTGCGTATATTGAAAAGTTGAGGATTCTCTTCCATACACAAGGGACACATCATAACTTGAAGTACATTACAACCAGGGCCCAATTTCATAGAGTCGCTTAAGCACAAAAAAAAGTAGCTAAGCATAACAAACTTATGCTTACTACAGAACAAGGTTTCCAGCCAAACTACCATGGCACAAGTACAAATTGTGACTGTGTCCTGCTCATTTCTGCTTAGCAGACAATTGTTAAGCAATACTTTCTGCTTAAGCAGCTCTATGAAATTGGGCCCAGGAATAAGAAACAAATAACAACAGCCTAGCATTCTCTTGATTTACTCTTGCATTTACATCCTGTCGGGACTCTGGGAAATACTGAGTTTACAGTGCTTGATACACTGGTGTATGGGCAAAAAACAGATAATATTCTTTATTGGGTGCAAAATTGACATTTATTATAACAGCCTTCACTGTTCTCTGTCTTTAAGTGACACTGATCATGCTGGTTACAATAATCATAAAGCATTTAATGCTCTAGTCTTACCTTTTAATGGCTGAATGCATCAAAGTTGAGTCAAGAGCTGCCTCATTTGTCCATAACTGAAAGATGAAAAATAAGAGTCAATGGTCAAAATAATGAAGCACATCAACCTCCAACATGGCCCAAGATCAGGTCTGCTTAATCTGAAATTCTGCACCTACGGTCATCATTCTCCGCTTAAGTGCCAAATTTCTGTACTAGCTTTGTAAGCGAGGAATGCTTATTAACATGAAGTGTGCCTGTGCGCCAATATGTCGGTAGGTCATAAAATTGAGCCCATTTGCAATTTCAAATAGGTTCTTCGCACGCACGTTTACGAAGCACAGAAAACTCTTGATCAGCAGAAACAGGTCACCAGCCCAAAATACCATGTCATGCATAATAGTCTGTGACCGGTCCTCTTCCAATTGACGACTCAACTCACCGCTTCACTGAATCTAGTTTTGATGATACCAGGTGCAATGCAGTTGACTCTGATCCCCATTGGGCCGCATTCAGCGGCCAACGCCTTCGTCATGCCTAGAAGAGCTGTCTTAGAGACCGAATAAGCCCCTAATAACTGCAAACATAAGAACACAAAAGAGCAATCAACAATTTAAAAAAACAAACTTTTTAGTGTATTTACAGCTGGCTTCAGAAAACTTTTGGAAACAGTCTGCATAAAGTGGATGTGTTTTTCGCTTTCCTTTACAAAACAGTAACACACAGACCCACAGCCTTGATAGAGGGCACACTTTAAAATAAATACAACATGAACACAAGTACACTCAATAAAGAGACAAAAAAAGAGCTTTTCACCAGAAAATTTCCAAATATATTTTCTTACCGAAAATGGCTGAAATCCACCAACTGAAGACACAATTGTGATAGAAGAACCCCTTAAAAAGTTAATAAAAAGTCCATTAAGTGTTTTTTTTTAATCAAGAGGGAAATAAGTTCACAGAATTGAAGAAAGAGACCAATGTTTAACCTTCATGGTATATTTCTAACCATGGCCAAATCAACATTTACATGCCATCGTGCAACTTTCAACCCAGTAATAAATTTGTATTTTTTAACAAGAAATATCATTGCACATTGGTAGTGGGGAAGAGCAGCGGCATAGGTTTGTCAGTGGTGGGGGTCATGAAAGCTTATTTTGGAAGAGGGACGCTGCAGGGGTCACCATCCTCTTATGTTCTTGGCATTTTGTATCCGCAATAGCGATCCCGATCATGATCGTTCACTACATTAGGTTATACAAACACGCATTTCCCTATTTTCCCCCTTTTTTTCCTTTTTATTTTTCTGAGTACTATCACAATTTTTGTTGTGGGGAGCACCTGGGGGGGGGCACGTGCCCCCCAGGCACCCCCCCTGGCTACGCTGCTGAGGAAGATGTCTTTCTCTGTTGAAGCACCATGCTTATGGAACCAATCAGTACCTTGAATAACATTCAGTCATTTACACATTCCCTGAAGAACACACCCATTAAGAACATTTTCATTAACTGTCTTTTTCTTGCTTGAGTTCCAAGTAACGTGTACCTTATCGGTGAATACATGTGCTAAATAAGACTTTGCAACTTTTATAACTTGTTATTAGCATTACCTGGTATTACGTATGCTGTATGTACTATTCAAAGATCTACAGCTAGATTTTGTGGTTTAACCAAGGTGACGCACTCTTTTAAGGAATGGCACTTAACCACTTAACTATGGTGATTGAAAAACAGGCACCTCTATGAGGAAACTGTAAATTTTCAATTGGATTATTTCAAGGGGCACCAAGGCAATTGCCCACAATGCCTCAGGAAAGTATCGGGCCTGAAGAAAATATTACTTCAGATTCTTTTCCCTGCAACAAATGTGACTCACTAAAAAAAGTTGTGATACTCACTTCCTATCTTTCATGTGTGGGACACATTCTTTAATCAGTAAGAAAGCAGCTTTCACATTGATATCGAAAATCTACAACGAAAACAAATGTTTATGTTATTTACCAAATTAATAACACAATAATCCAACATATTTTGTTTACTGATGTGCTTTTAAGTGTTTCTTCTTTAAACTACTGATATGATTTGGTAACTGAATTTTGCCATTAAAGTTTTGTACATGCAAATGAATGAAAAGGATACAATCCTACCTTGTCCCACTGTTCCTCTGTAGTCTGTAAAAAAAATGAAAATAAATACAGATTAATAACACTCACACACTGTCTTCATACATAAATTCTACCTACCTCTTGTGGTCAAACCAGCCCCTTCCCCCAACCCCCCCCCCTTTTGTTACCCTCCTCTCTGTTCAGCCTCCTGCTTTCTCTGTGTGCTTTCATCTCTATCATCTACTTCCACTTGACTGCTTCTGTTACATCAGTATACCTGTTAATGTTTATAGTCTTTTCATTTAGCCTTTGAGAAAGACTCTGCTAGGGCAGAAACGTCAGGCCACTAACTATTTTTTTTGCATTTATACCATAGGTCCTTTTGGTTGGTAAGTAGTTTGCAACAGCTAATACTATTTTTCATATACATGTATACATTCTGTAACACAAACATCACACAGGAAGTAAATGAAAATTATACAACAGCACATAAAGTTAAAAATCATAAACTTTTAAAAACTAAAACCATCAGAAATAAGAGAGTAACTGACATCACGACTCCAATGTACACTGGACTGCAGGTCCAAGGCCGGTGATATTAGAATTGGGTCAATAAACTTGTCAACAGACTGTATAACGTCTTTAATTAATTTTTAATTCTTACCTTTGAATCTGATAAATATCTTTCAATTCTGTTAAGTATTGAAGTGTACTTACCCATACGACAATTATTATTGAAAAAAGATAAAACTGTGGGACAACGATTGTTTATTTGATCTTAACTTTTAGAATTCCCTTTTCAGGGCTCGAATTTGGGGAAAAAATCAACTGGACCAGAAAATTTGTCACAAGACCGGAATCAAAATGAGAAGACCACTATAAGACACAGTTCAACATTTGAGCTGTTTTTGGAACATACATTAAGAGAAGATTTATCTCATTTTTCTTATGGGCAATACTTCAATGCTCAACGAAATTGAATATGCATTTATCAGTTTAGATTAAAAATACAGTGAGGTGTTATTATTCAAAAACACAAGACCGCCGGACTTGTACAATCATATGTTTACTGGCACGACGCTAAATCTCTGCCCCCGGGCCTGCGGTCCAGGGTCAAATTCGAGCCCTGCTTTTGTAAATCTACGCCCGAATGTGCAACTACTAAAAGCTGGTTTATATACGCGGACATGTGATGGTCACGCAGGCATAAAATTAACGCTTGACACAGTTTAAAGAGGACGCTGACACCTCAATGACCAATGAAGGCTTTATGTTACTCAAGACCAAAACAAGCGTTTACATAAGTTTTGTGATCTGAGGTGGACAGAAAGTCCTAATTTTTTGCAAGTAACAGGAAGCTAAGGTCAAGTTGAATTTTCAGGTTTTCTTCGTTATATTGCTGAATTGATTTTACTTTCATATTCTTTATCACGTAGTTTATGACCATAATTGTTATGGTCATAAACTACGTTAAACTAAAGTAATTGATGAAACAAAATCGCTCCCACGTAAAACTCCATATGGTTGGGACTACAATTAGTCACGGAAATTGAAATATGCGCAAGACTTGCACAGTCTATTGTTGAACCCAGGACACGAACTCACCTGCAGCGTCGGTCCAAATACAGGATTCACTGCTGCATTTGATACTAGGATATCTATTCCACCATGCTGAGCGACAGTCTGTTGGGAGTAAGTCAGATTAAAAGCTCTGAGTTAGTAAAAGACTATTTAAGTAATATCTTCCAAGTACGAGTTTTTAAATATTCTTGACTACTCTTTGTACAAATGTCTAAAAAACATCATGTGCAATAACACAATAACAGTCATGTGACTCAAGTCATACTAAACGGTCATCCAGTATTTATCATTTCACTCTCTAAACCCTCCTACTCTTTTGATATCATTTTCCAAAAATTGATAACCAACCATTTGAATCATTTCAACTACACAAAATGTGTGTTGTGTAGTGAATGAACTTTTAAGACGCCCACGGTCGCTAGAGGGCGCCGTTGACATGCTATTGACAACGGAAGGTCAAAGGGTAGGCATACGGGGATTGAGCGGGAAAAGGGAGAGAGAGATTGGAAGCGGAAGAGGTGGATGAGACTGAGAGAAATAAAAGAAGGAACCTAAACAAACTCTGTTCTAAGCCAGCTTCATTATTATGTGTCACTAGTGATCCTTCAATGAAACCCCAGTACGTCATACGGCGTCTAATCACTATAATTGTGACACAACTTTGTACAGAACTTACTGTGAAAATACACATGAATGTACTTTAGAATACTAATTTGTTCACATTGCTTCAAATTGAAACATTTATTTCTGTGATTAAAGCATCAGCAAGATCCCTTGCATATTATGACATGACAAGCCCACACAGCCCCCTCACTGAGGACAATGGGAATTGATCATTGGCTGAGAGTTGTGCGCAGCGCGTACACGCAGCACGTTTGCATTGTTAGACCTCAGTGATGGCGGCCACTGTGAGGGGGGTCTATAGAAATAAGAGAGTATCAAAAAAGAAATACATGATAAATGAATAAGCTATAAGTATGAATGAAACAAACACACAAATAAATTGTTTGACGGTGTGAAATGGAGGCAGAACTAGGTAAGTAGAGTAATAAATAGGAAGAAAACAAACTAGATGAAACAAAAAACAATAAAAAAACAAAAGAAGTAGTATAAATTGTGGCTTATTGAATTTGTTTTGAAAAATACAGCACGAGAAGTTACAGGGGTGGGGTGTTAAATAAAAGCAGGCAAAATCCAAAAGGGAAAAAATACTTTGAATTAGGGAAAATAATTTTGACAAATAATTTGGGAAAAACATTGTAAATTTTAAAATGAGGTTGCATCCATTGCTTTAATTATATTCTTTATCTTACCTGACTGACTAGATTAGCGCGATGGTCAGCCTTCCCTACATGGCACACCATGCCGCTGACGCTCAAATTGTCAGCTTTTAGCTGTTCGAGGGCGCTGTCAACATTTTGCTGCTTTCTACTGCTTATCACTACATGGGCACCTTCATTTCCAAGTCGTTTTGCGATGGCAAAACCTATCCTGTAATAGGTAAGATGCAAATAATAAGCAAAGCTACTTAAATTTAAAGAATGATACATGACTAGCAGTTGACTAGAAGGAATAAGTTGTTTTCAATATGTAAGTAATTTGTAATTTGTTTCCAGAAGTTGTTGTTTTGGAAACTTGATTCCAGAACAAATTGTCCTGAAAAAAAAAGATGTCTACAAGACTCATCCCCCATCATACTGCTATGCGAGAACTGAGAACATATAATATCTGGCTGTTAAAAAATATATATATATAATTTGTTTATGGAATACAGAAGTATTCAGAAGTTTACAGAAGTTAAAAGAGTAAGTTTTAAGTAATATTCTGCTGGATCTTAACTTCTGTTTAAACTGATACTTTTTTTGGACAAAAACGTGACAACTTTCAAATAACAGGTCTGCCCATGAACTGTAAGTGAGGATGCTAGGGCACCTTTTATTATTATTCCAAGACACAACGGGCAGATTTCCATGGTGATAAATAAACCATGCTGCAACTTATATAAACTTTCTGTTAAAATAAAAAAGTATAAAAATTTGACAATTCGTTTGAAGACAAATGCATTCTGCTTAAACTCTCTCTAGTCTGACAATGACAACAACCATGCCAAGTGTTAACCGCTTCTGTGTCCAAAAAAGGGGATTGTTTATGCAAATTGCGTAGTTCATGTAAATTTCGTGTCTCACCCGCACATTTTTTATTTGAGTGAGCAGGCTTTAGTTTTAATATTGTGCGCCCACAAAATTGTTTAATTGGCTTGAGCGAATTTTAAAAATGGTAAATTTCAAAGATTGGGTCCAACATTAACAAACACATAACATTATTGCATTGTCCTTGTTTTTGATGAAATTGGTTAAACTTAATTAAAGTGATTGAATGACACACCCCTTTCTCAGTTTTATTTTCTTGTCATGGATGTTTACAATAAAAATGAACTTTGCAATTGGTTAATCTCAAATTAATGCAAGTCATTGACTGTCCCCCAAGTGACATGTACATTATGGATTTGTGGGGGGGGGGGGGGGGGTATTAAAGCAATTGAAGAGCTCACCCATCTGTGGATGCTGTGACAACTGCCACTTTTCCGACTAGCCTTTTGCACACTACAGACGCACTTGCCATGTTTCTTAACACGGGGAAGATGGTGGTGCACTGGTGACCTCGTCTTAGAATAGCTCTCCTCTTAAAAGTAGAACAGAATACAGTTCGAAATCCACTTGGAATAATGTTCATGCTTATCTCGTTATAGAGGTTCTAAATACCCAAACGTCCAAAGTCCGAAAAGAGGTAGATGCTACACTGCAGTTTCCGAGGTCCAGTTTCCGATGCATGATGTTTATTTACAACACATTGAGTATGGTACCCCTGCCAGACGCTATTGAACAGACAGACATAAACGAGGCAATTTATTTAGTGCCAGTCTATTTCTAAATCAACTTTGGATGAGTCCACTTTTAATTATATTTAAAGGAGATGACAATGGGCAAATGAATTTATTTAAACATATTTTTAGCGGCACAATTTGAATTGTTGGGGGTCTTTTATTTAAAAAAATAAACGTTATCGAAAGTAGACAAATATTTAATAGTATTAGATGATATGCCTATATAATATTTTAAATATAATCATACAACAACAACTTGTATTTCATTAAACACCCCTTCAAATTCAATTATGAACTCTTCCGGCTTAGCCGGGCGCTAACACATTTAGCGCGGGGTTTTCAATCAGCTTTGTGTGTTTTATTTTCAACGTTATTTTAACCATGGAGGCTACCTCCATGTTTTAACCAAACTAAAGTATAACATTTTGTTTTCTTAACTACGTCTACTATATTGTATCTTTTTTAAAAGGGTACAAAAGTAGTATGCAGAATTTAAATCAGGAAAATTCGGGAGTAAAATCCCAAAGGAGAAATGTCACAAACGTTAGATTGACATTACCAAAGAACAACCAACACCAAAGCCGAACCAGCAAACCGGACGAGAAAAAGGCCGTTCGTCGCGCATTTGGGCCCCACGAGCAAAGTAGGCCTGCACTGGTCGATATCAGCTCGTTTCACGGTAACAATGCCATTGGAAACGTCAACCTTATACCTCACAGACCAAAGACGGTAAGTTGAATTACATTTTGAAAAACTCAAATTTAACTTCAACTCGGTTCGGTATTTATTAATAATTTTTTAAAAAGTAAACAACTAAAAATTTGTTTTTACCATTTTTGAAGAGTAAAAAGACACTATTTTGGGGGGTGATTAAGCAGAACTTAATATATATTTGTGACTTGTTACCAACAATATCAATCAGAAAATGTTATTTGTAATTTATTTTGTAAACATTCTGAGTTTCGTATGTCATCCAGTCCAGGGCAGGGATGCATCAGTAACGAGTAATTAGGGCTGCCCTGATTTTAGCCCCACTTGTGTGGCCAAGGAACAGGAAACCTGAATCCTTGGCCATACAAGATTTGTGTTGTTCAACTTAGATAAAGTACCAGTGCTGTAAAGTACAAACCACATTTTTCCTCATTTTATTTTAAAAACATAGGGTTCATCCACTTTCATCTTATCAATTAAATAAATACAAAATCTGTAGTTGTAGTAGGGGTAGTGACTAGTGTTGAAAATAATGTATTGAACTGTTTTTATTTTCATTTTAAGATCGTCATTGAGGGCAACATTGGCAGTGGAAAATCAACGTTGCTGAAATATTTTGGCCAAAAGGATGACATCGAGGTGTTTCCTGAACCAGTTCATAAATGGAGGGATAATCGGGGACAGAATATGTTGGTAAGTATTGATTTGAAAGACATTTTCCACTGAGAGGACTTTTGTGATCGATTTTTCCTTCCAGCTACTCTCTGACCATTCAGTACCATCTATACATGGTTTTAAATCACAGATAAACTGTGCCAGTCAGATTATAATGCTGTGAAAGCATCTGCAAATGTACATTAATTCTGAAGACGGTTGTGCTACCTTACACAACTTGTGCAGTTGATTGGTTTGAAATGGTTGCCCATCTCACAGGAAAATGATGCAGCGAGTCAGAAGGTTAATGTTTTACAGGCCTGGTGTTTCATTTTTGAAAGGGCGAGGGCACCAAGGTGTTTTTTCCCTTGGTATTGGGCACCTCTACATGAGGAAATTGTAAATTTCTATTGGAACATTTCATGGGGCACCAAGGCATTGACATGGGGCAATGGAGGCAATTGTCTCTGTTGCCTCCAGGAAGTATCATTATCAGGCCTGGTTTTATTTCAATATGTGTTTTTTTTTCTCTCCAAAATTACTAAAAGTCAAACCACAATATGCAGTCTCAGTTTCTGTATCACCATGGATCCATATTATCCTAAGAACAGAGATGGACCAATTCCTTTAGGAAAAGTACTCTGTCTTTTTACCGGACAGGCTATGTCTAGTTTTTCTTTCTCAAAACTTATTTAAAAAGGCCTACAGAAGCAGTTTGTAGTGATTCATTAATATGATGGAAAGAGTCCTTAATGTACCTATAGCAAAACTAGCAATACTTGCTTTGACTGTTGCAGGATCTGTTATACCAGGATCCAAGTCGATGGAGTTTTGCCTTTCAGTCTTATGTGCAGTTTACGATGCTGCAGGTTCACCAAGCACAGCCCACATGTAGAGTCAAGATGATGGAGAGATCTATACACAGTGGCAAATACTGCTTCATCGAAAATCTCTACCAAAGGTAAACAATAAATGAGTCAATACATGTAATCAGTTCTCAGGCCTTGAACTTTGCTCTTGAAGGGGCACAGCAATTTTCCTCTGGTAAGGGACACTCTATGAGGAAAATGTAAATTTGTATTGGAACTTTGCAAAGAGCACCACAGCAATTGCTGTGGGTGCTGTGGGTTATTTCGAGGCCTGAGTTCTAAAAGTTATAGCATGCAACTTTGTATAAATCTGTGAACTCATCCTGTTAGTAAGTACTACAACGCCACTATGGGCTTTTGACAAAACTACCTTTTATTTAATTGTTTTTATGGAAACGCTAAAGGAATATTGAGAGAAAAAAAGTCATAATTATGACTTATATCTCATAATTATCAGTATGACTTAGTACAAGTCATAAATATAGCTTATATACTTATGAATATGAGATACATGTCATAAATATGACTTGTTTATGTCATAATGACTTAATTGGTACAAGTCATAATTTTGACTTATGCTCATTCATAATATAAGTCATGCCTTTCGGTCTGTTCTCAATGTACCTTTAAATCCTATTAATTTCTTAAATAAATCAATATTTTGTCTTGAAATTTCGTCCACTCTTTGAAGACAATCTTTGTTTTGTTCCACAGTAATAAGTTAAAGACACCGGAATACAATGTACTGAGCGAGTGGTTTGATTGGCTGCTAACAACAAAAGACCTTCATGTTGATCATATAGGTAAGGCAACAATGTGTAGTCAGTACCAGTACAGAGCTCCATATACCCACTCAGACTGCAGCTGGTAATCTCACTATCCAACAAGTCTTACTTGGGACAGCCAGAGCTATTAGTTAGGGCTTCTAACATGCCCAACCACTGGTTGGACATATTTCGGATTGGGGCATTACAAACTTACAAGTGGAACACTATCAGCCTTTGTATCATTGACGTCATGCCTTGTTTGAAGTTGTTTTCTGGTTTTAGTAACTTAAGTACTTTGCTTTGTTTCCAATAGTGTACCTTCGTAGCACGCCAGAGCAGTGTGAGAGGCGGATCTGTGAGCGGAGTCGGAAGGAGGAATCGGGAATACCTCTGGAGTATCTCAGAGAACTCCATGAGATGCATGAGGATTGGCTCATCAGGAAGACAAAATTTCAACTTCCAGCACCAGTTCTGGTAATTATTTGGATACGCTCCAATACTTTGTACTATTTCTTTGCATGAAAAAAATCCTTACGCAAAGTAATATACATGTACATGTAATCACTTCGTGGGTTTATTCATTTTGCTTATAAATTAGTAATATTTTTCTTGTTTTCCTTGTCCATTTAGGTTCTTGATGCATCAAAGTCTCTAGCAGAAATGGAGCACCAATTTAAGTATCTTGAGGATAAACTGGAACTGAATCTATGACACTTGTGAAATAATTTTATATACAACAAATAATAGGCATATTCTCTGACCTTATTTAACAGTAAACCACGCCCCTTTACCCAGCTTTAACCAACGATTTTCAGCAAATGCATCAAGGTATTTTTGTCTTTGAGGATTTACACAGCAAAACTTTAAGTTTTGGGTTTGAATGGTGATACAATGGAAGATTAATCTTAACACAATGTATGCCATGTTTTTAACCAGAAGTATTCCTATGAGGTATTGATTTGCCAACAGGATTGACGCCAAAATGTCTTGATCGTTCAGTGCTTCCCTTAGTGTCTTATACGCTGGGTGAATTTACAGCACTTGATTGAGCAGATTTTAGTGGACGCTACCAGGCATTTTCATCACCCTGGCAATTGCCTTGGTGCCCTTCGAGTTTTGTCTTCTTCCCAAAACAGACACTTGTTTTCATGAGCCATTTCAACCCTCTGAAAAACAAAGCTCATAAAAAAAACTTTAACAACTTGAAAACCAAAGGTCTAATGTACAAGATTCATTAGGAAAAAGATTGATCAACCCAATCTGACCGAATACATGTACCCACAAGATGATAATATATTTAAGCTGCACCCCTTTTTTAAAAACACTTTTTATACTCTTTGTAGATAGTAAATATAAAAGCAACTGTTATTGCATGAATATTTTAATAAGTTTTACTTGAATGTTTTTCTGCTGGTACAATGGAGAGAATATTTCTATTCATTGAAAGATGGAATGTTGCATTCCACTTGGTTTGGCCTTGTTAAGTGGAGCAGTCCACTGCACTCATAAACATTCACTATTTGTATACTATTGACTGCTTCAAGTACTCTGGTTAAAGCTATGATGATTCTATCTTTCAACTTATGAGAGTTGGTGGAAAGTAGAAAGCACAGAGGGCGTCTTGGTTTTAACCATAGCACTCAAAGCAATCAATGCTTATGTGTAATTGTATATGTTTAAAAATTTGATATCTCTTTTTATTACACCATTTTAGAAGGCAACACTTGACAATAAAAAAAACAAGAGACAGAAAATACTTTGGTGGGTTCTTGTTTTATTTTAAAGAAAACTCAGATTACATGTTTTTGATATAACATTCGCAGATCAAACCATACAAAAAGTTTAATTTAGAATCAAACTCCACTCCATTTATCAATTTTGTTGACAAATTCATTAGCCAAACTTGTTTATACAGTATGAAATAAGTGTAACTAATTTTTTTTATTAAAATTGTGCTACATTTGAATAAAACATCAATTCTGAACTCTACAGCAGATAGGACATTCTAAATGTATACATGTATTTACATTATGAAACAATACAAAACCAAACATGGTTCTGCTAAAAAACACAAAACTAAAAATGTTGAGCAGAATAATAAATTGTTGAGCTTAATAAATGATATATTAAAACTGTGTAAAATTATAGACCCAGTAACTGGGGTGCTGTACTCCTTTTTTTTAAATGTTGACATCTTCGGTCGTACTAGTCGAAGATGTCAACCTCTCAAAAAAAGGAATACAGCGCCCCAGTTACTGGGTCTAGTGGAATTACTGCATTTTTCCTGAGTCTGAGAAACTTATTTGAACTAAATGTTGTTCTTTTTGTTGAGCACAGTACGAACACACAATGACATTTCATAAAAGGTATTAATTTACAAGGAAAGCCTGAGAAATAACTGTCGGTTAAATTTTGAATTCTGTTTGAACTTCAAACATAGTATATTATAATTTGTTAAATAAAAAGAGGAAATATTTGAGGTACATCTCACAAAACATGAAAGAATTGAAACAGTTTTTGTCACAGAAAAGGTCACAGACTGGCTAATGACGATTTATAGGGCAAATTGTAAATAAAGATACAATATAAGTCACCTGTGAAAGTTTCAGCTGTACACATGCACAGTGTCTGCTTGTTAAGAAAGCAGCAAAAAACTGTCACAGTATTTTCATCAAGCATGTCAAACCCATCCACATTTAGTGAGATCTCCGGCTGTAGCATTCAAAAACGGACACTATGGAAATTTGAATCCCCAAAACTCGCAGGTGAGTATTGGAGATTGAAATTTGTTGACTTAATTTGATTGATTTCCATTCAAAGGGGGCGTTTCAGACAAACTGAAGTGCAGAATGCTTACCACCATTCCCAGCTTTATAGCAAGTAAGCTTTCGGGTAGAAATAACACATTTTGTGGGTGAACATTGCCAAAGTTACCTTTAACAGTCGACCTTAACGCATTTATGCCATCCTGGGGCCATCTAGAGGTAAAATACTCAAAAGACAATGAAAATAAAACTGTCAAAATCTAAAATCTCATATCTAAAAACTATTTCAATAAAAATAAACCTAAAAGTATTACTACAATTGTAACTTTTCCTCGAGGAGTTTGAATTGTTCCTGCATTTCTTTTAATGACTTTGTTGCATCAAGAACCTGAAGGAAGTAGAAAAAACAACAACAACAACATGTTAGTGAGAAACAAATAAGAAGGCTCACAATTATACATTCAAATTTCATTGAGGAAAATACTGTTAGCAGTTTGGTAGATTAATGGTAGGCACTCACAAAACCTAATTTCCGTTCAAGGGGGGACTGTCGTCATAATCATAGCAGGCCTTCGGGCTGTACATGGAATTATGAACTCTGACCCCATTACTGCAGGCCCTGGCCATATCAAATCTATGCAGACGTGCGCACACATGCAGTAACTGGAATGAGAGTCATAATTCCATGTACAGCCACAGGCCTGCTATGATCTTGACGACAGTCCCTGTTTAAACAAAACCGCTGTGCTGAAATTGGCTTGTTATGAAATTCTCCGCTCGAATTTCAAGATTTTTTTTTATCATACCACAGGGGTTGCAAACTCTTCGTACAATGCCCAAACTTACACCCGGTTCAGACGGGCGCCGAACCAAATTATTGAAATAAGTACATGAAAGGTTTGAGGTCTGAAAAAAATTATGAGCGACTGGACGTGGTGGAAGTGAAAAGACCGACTGTTGCCGTCGTTTGGAATGACTCTGGACCGCCTTGGTTTCAGATGTCGATCTTGTCATGAGCTGAACCTAATGTAAATGTTATGCTAAGTTGGCCTGTCTGAAACCAAAATTTGTTTGGGTTGACCTACAGTCGCTCCTAATCTATTTGGTTCGGCGCGACTCTAGAGCACCTGTCTGAACCGAGAGTTAGATTTAGATTTGACAACTTATCCAATAAGTTATACAATTTATGTGTTTGTTATGTGTTGGAGGAGAATCATGTGATCAGCAAATCTGACTTGTTTGGTTGCTGTGAACACTATTTTGTGCCTTCGAATAGGGCGCTTGTTATTTTTGGCAAAACCCATATTTTATATTCAAGCAAGCTCTAAAAAGGGGTCCAAAGGTAGACATCTGATGCGCTGAAATTATCTATTTCAAAAAGGACTTAGTGAAGGGACAGTTAACTTACAATCACAGGCGCCGGAAGTTCAAATTTTGTCTTCCTGATGAGCCAATCCTCATGCATCTCATGGAGTTCTCTGAGATACTCCAGAGGTATTCCCGATTCCTCCTTCCGACTCCGCTCACAGATCCGCCTCTCACACTGCTCTGGCGTGCTACGAAGATACACTGAGAAACAAAAAATATTACAGAAGTTTAATACTCGAGCTATTAGAGTAAAGTCCTACTAAATATGACACTGGCTACTGCAGTGCCTTCCTTTGGAGAGTCGAACATGTTGTGTATTGGTTGTGTGCATTTCAAACAGCTAGAATAATGTGCACTTTATATTTCTAGAATCTCCCTTCAAATTGAAGCAAAGTAATGTGCATGGGGTCTGTACACAATACAGCATACACAAAGCAATGTCAACTAAAAGAAATCAACACTATCGATTAGATAGAGAACATTGACAATGTTCTCAATCTAACGATAGCGTTGATTTATATGTAGTTTTTTTCTTTTTCTTTTGTCTTTTTTCTTCTGAGCACTTGGAGACTTTCTCCTGAAGGTGTTAGGCACTACATAAATACAGTTATTATTAAGGCCTTTACGACAATTTGACCTTACAGCCATATGCCAAAGCCTACACAGATATGGCCTTTATGTGGCATCCTCTTATCGATTACACGAGTACAGGTACAAGACTACTGACTACACATTAGCGCCTTACCTATATGATCAACATGAAGGTCTTTGGTTGTTAGGAGCCAATCAAACCACTCGCTCAGTACATTGTACTCTGGGGTCTGCAGCTTTTTACTGTGGAACAAAACAAAAGATCAATAGGTAAGTTAACCAATCAACTAACCAATTAATCAACCACCCAATCAATCAATCAACCAATCAGTTAATCTTGTAAAGAGGTTAAAATATCATTTACAGACAATTAAACTTTCAATGAATTGAGCATACAATCATAAATACGATGTCGGTGAAAGGTGTTCTATGAAATCCTCAGTTCATTCCGGACAATGTATTTTATTGTGGCATTTAAAGTTGCCTTTAACACTTATAATGTAGTATTTAGGTCTGATGGTAACCGATTAAAATTTTATTGATGGGAGCCTTTGGGACGGTAGGTAGCTGCAGACTTATCAGGTACATTTTCATTGTTAAAGTAGTTCTAAGAATGTTCACATTACCCTGAAAACAATGGATTTTACCTGGTAAGTTTGCTGCCACCTAGTGTTCCTTAAAAGTCTTTCATTGACAAGACGACTCGCTTGAATAAAATGGAATATAATGGTCACCATAACCTGCCCCCTTGATCACGTTACTAATTGCCTTAATGCCCAACATCACCAAAATCGTGATTAATAGTTTCCATAAAGTTGCCCAACTTTGAGGAGACCATTAACACGCCTGGTGTTTGTCCATTTAAGGGCAATGTAGTTTTTTTTTCCTTAGTAAAGGGCATCTACAAGAGAAATAAAAGTGTGTATTTAAGGGGGACCAAGGCAATGACCTCAAGTTCCACGACTACATTTAATTTCCACTTCGGTCAAGTTGGGCAACTTGTTTAGAAGTGTTTACCCTGTAAAATAACAATGCCATTCACAAACTAAGGGAAATAGGGAGGGAGGGACATTCACCTTTGGTAGAGCGTTTCAATGAAGCAGTATTTGCCACTGTGTAAAGATCTTTCCATCATCTTGACTCGGCAGTTTGGCTGCGCTTGATGAACCTGTAGCAGAGTGAACTGCGCGTAGGACTCAAACGCAAAACTCCAGCGACTGGGATCTTGGTAAAATAGATCCTAGAAAAACAAACCACCACGGGATATTTATAGCTAAGATTCATCACTGGATGTTGGATTAGTTTATGTGTATTACTTTTTGAGGCTTTGCATGGTGAGGTATCAATGTATATTCGGTTTGCGGTAAAACCATGTGTACATGTACCTACAGTAGCTCTGTAGATTTGTTCTTAGGGAACAAGGTCTTGCTATTTAGTCTGGTAATAATAATTCTGGTCCAGTGAAAACTTGGAGAGCACAAGAAGCCCTGTGGTCTTGGGGACCGCCAGTGGAGTTCTCACTAAACTGAATGGTTTAAAGCTGTTAGGAAAATTTGAAGTAACATCACACTTTGTCAGTTATCTTATGCATGTTTGTGTGCATTTGTTTCAGTAGGGGTACTCAACTGCTCAAGGGGCTTTTAAAACAATTTCTGAGGGCAATCTGTAATCAAAAATTAAGTTACAACACTGGCTTTGAGAGTTAAACAATGATAAACATTAAGAACAATTTAAACAAAGCAGTGATTTACCAGCATGTTCTCTCCCCTGTTATCTCTCCATTTTTCCACAGGCTCCGGAAAGACTTCAACATCGTCATTCTGACCGAAATACTTGAGCAATGTTGATTTCCCACTGCCAATGTTTCCTTCAATCACAACCTAGGAACACAGAATTACATCACAGTCAGTAAACCAAGAACAATGCTCAATTTGGAAAAGAATAAAGTATTCAGAGCTTTGATCACACATCATTTCATCTTAATTAATGTTTGTTATTTATTTAGGTGCAAATGTTTCATTTCTTAAAATGCAACATAGCTTTCTCCTGACAAACAAGGCTGCAATATAAAACTTAAAGATAGGCCTGGGTTTTCGCCTTTGAGGGGGCAAGGCAATTTTCGTTTTGCAAAAGGCACTTCCATTACCTCCGTGTAATTCCAGGCTGGGATAAAACATTTAATCATTTATTTAATATTGTAAACAATTAGTAAAAAATAAGCAGGTCTGATGTAGTGAAACTGCAGAATGATAAAACAAAGTCAACACACAACTTCTTCACAATTAAATGTAGCTCCAAAATGAACCCCTTGCATAACGCACAATGCTGCTTGTACACCGAGGTCACGTGCATGTTTTTACACACCAAGAATAGTTGCGACAATCGTAACCCTCCATCCTCCCGACACTCGCAGACAACACACCAAGAACAGATATCGTCCAACGATCTGCCTCCTTTGGCCTCAGTGAGGGTGCTGTTTGAGCGTGTGATTTTTGTTGTTGCTAGAAAACTGTAATTAACTATGAATATGACTGAACTGAGCACTGACAACAACTGTCAACAACTGAACTCTACAAATACAATACAATCGACAAACATCCCCACATGCAGACATGAGATGAGAACATGCAATTGCAAGTATAAAACTACAGACACAATGAAATATAAAATAAGAGAAACCTTCTACACAGTAATAAAAATAAAATATGGAAAAAACTCCGCACAATAATTTAGACTAAGAGCTATTAGTATTATTTTATTAATTTATTTATATTATTATTAATAAAACTAAAAGGATGGAAGAAAAAGTATACTACCGTAGTACGAGTGAGTAGTTACTACTGTACTACACAGTGAATAAACTTAGAGTACTACACAGTACACTACAGTGATATAATAAAGTGTAGACTTACATGACTTAGTTAGACTTTTTAGAAGAAAACATTTACAAACAGTGAGAAAGTATGGGAGGAAAACTCTTCATGAATGAATATGATTGATGAGTTTTTCTTTCTAATTCTTACGAAATAAAAGTAGTACTTTCCTTACCGTCTTAGGTCTCTGTGAAATACTTTTGCTATTTCCGATGACCACATTACCGAGTTTCGAGCTGATATCACCCAGTGGTGTGCGGTGTTGCTGCTGCTGTGATGAGGGACGCGATGACCGGATAGGTCCGCTGTTCTCGGCTGGTTTCTCGTCGCGGAGGTTTTGGTTCATTGTTGTTGTCGTGATTGTGTCAGTTTTATCTTGATTTCCCCCTAACATTATGTCACGATGTTCTAACGAGAACAAACACTAATTATTCTAAGATCCAAATGATTTAAATGATCAACGTTAAGTAGGAATCTTAATTACTTTAACGTTGATGTTAATGAACATGCAACTTACGTACGTGGTGTCGGTACAACCAACTTCTTTATACGGATAACAATTGGAAAACCGCGCGCTCATGAGACTTGACCGGAACAAACGACTCTGAAATTATGGGGATAATTTGAAAGATATATATACAAAATAAAGGTATGCATATTATATTTTATAAATAATAAGTAATCTTGCAGATCTAAATTAGGCATGGATATATATTAGTGTTTTATAATTGACGTTTGTGGTCAGGAGTATTTTTGTTTTAAATATTAAATTCTCCTGGAACCGTAACACCTACCCATACAAAAATGGTAGCGCTGTCAACAAGTCAGCAAGGACCCGACGAATGTTTCTATTGCAAAGCATAACTATAGTGTGTTCAGGGAGCCAGACTTCAATTACCCGCGCGGTTTTCAGAATTTAATCCTGTCGTCTAGATTTCCGTACGGTGTGTGTATTGTTCATGTCTATCGCAAGGTTTAAGAAATATCTCAACAAATTTTGTTTTTGTATCGGCATTTTCAAATTGAATCCAGCCAGGTTAAAAAATTTGTCTTATTACATTAGTTTATATCTAACTTTACCAAACATGATACGAGCAGACATCGAGAACTCCAGTTCGACCCCCATGGATCGGCGCGCCAAATGTGAAAACAAGAAACCAAATAGGCATCCACTCAGCGATATTACTATTAGCTCTACACATAGAGACATTACAATTGGAAATGGAAATCTAGTTCCTGACACGCATCAAACGGTATGTATAAATCTGTCTAGCTAGTACCAATATTATTATTAATTACTAATTACTAATTTAATATAGTAACACTAACTTCTAAGTTAAGTAGTAAAAGGCAAAGGACAACATACACAACTTTTACACAACAACAACATTATGTTTTTGGCCAGTACCACGAGTACAACAAGTATAAAACAAGTGAAAAGTGGTGGTCGGATCGAATGCAGCTCAGTCCTATTCTAATAAAAGTAATAGTAATTATTAGTAATAAGTTCTATTCCAATCTTACCTTTGTTGGTGCATGGATTTTCTTCCTCCGTGGTTGGGGTTTGCACCTGTTTAGCTAGAGTTTAGGACTAGTAGGAGTGACAGTTTTTCATGTCACTCACTAAAAATTAACAAAAATTAAGTCACCCCCTATCAATCATTCAATATAATTCAATATCATGACTAGTGTTACTGTTAATGACATTACTTACTGACCTGTGTGCGTCTGATTTTTAACAGAACTTTGCATGCTGCGTGTTTAACTTTTATTTACTTTTTGTTTACCTGGCTGCAATAATCGTATCCGTATCCCTCCAGGTCCAGTGTCAGTGAAGGACCAGAGAGTTTTCTAACTAGTTATATTTAGCCTGTTTACGCTTATAATTACTAGTTTCTAAATTCTAGCATGAGTAAAGGCTGGCAGAAATATAATTTCAGCTAGCACCCCAAAAACCAGAAATCACAATCTAATGTTGTTTCTATTTGAATTGAATTGAGATTTTTGTTACAAAGTAATTATCGCACCAACTCTTTATTCATTCAGATAATTGTTGAGGGCAACATCGGCAGCGGAAAGTCAACATTACTCAAGTATTTTGGCCAAAAGGACGACATTGAAATCTTTCCAGAACCTGTAGATAAATGGAGGAATATAAGAGGACAAAATATGTTGGTAAATATCTCTCAAAATAATAATAATAATGGCGTCTTATAAAGCGCTCATATCCGTCACTCAGTGACGCTCAAGGCGCTTCAACATTAATTTCCTGCAAGGTATGTGGGGCTTCGTTTGAAGTATGAGACCTACTCCTTTACATAGCACCATGTAATGGTTTACAAGGTGCTGTGGCGCAATATGCTGCCAATCAAACCAGGAACACCGGGGTGAACCCCTTCTCTTTTCGATAAGTGTACTGGGTTCTTTTACGTGCATTACGTCCCATCCGAAGGCCGAAGCAATCATGGTTAAGTGTCTTGCTCAACCATCCTACAGTCAGTTTATACTACACTACTAGTCTGTGTACAGTTGTGCCCCCATACACAACCCATACAGTTGAATGGTTTCAAGTTGTAAATTAAAATAAGTAAAAAAGTAATTGTTCACATTTAAATTTGTTTAACTTATAGTTAGACACCCAACTGGCCTTTCACTTTTTTGGTAATCATCACCACTTAACATTTTTCTGTCAATAGGATCTGTTTTACCAGGACCCAGATCGTTGGAGTTTTGCCTTTGAGTCTTACACTCAGTTCACGAGGCTTGAGGTCCACCAAGCCAAGACGAAACAAAAGTTCAAGATGATGGAAAGGTCTATTTACAGTGGGAAATATTGCTTCACAGAAAACCTCTACCAAAGGTGAGCTACCTTACAAAAACGTACCTCCTGTTTATTAAATGTTTTGATGCATTTTGTAACTCTGTTTTTAGTCAGAATTTCAACGGTTATTCAAGTTTGCAATACAACAACAAGGCATTCCAATTGCCCACAACATTTTATGGCTCTTACGGTCATTCCCTGCTCACCATAGTTAGCGCCAAATTTCTGCACTTAGCAGTGTGTCAAAGTGAAGACTGCTGAGTAAATTGAACTGTGCATGTGTACAAGAAAAACATTCTTTGCTATCCTAAGAAATACGCCTATGTTTTTATAAGTGTTGAACTTTATACTACAGTAAGTGTTGATTGTTCTTCTCTTTCCATAAGCAGTGCCATGGAAGCAGAAATTGCAGCTTTGCAAATTCACACACAAGGTCACAAAACACAAGGTCACAAAACACAACGGTGTGAATCTCATGGCGTTTTGCTTTGTCCCTGTTCCATTGCCAGGCATGGATTGGTTGGTTTTGACGTGCATTTTACAGAAATACATTTGGCTAACTTCTTTCTTTTGGGGTAGGTATTAGGTTTTAATTATGCAAGGGTTTCAGCCTCTAAACACTAAAGGATTATATGTTGTTGTTTTTGTGTTTACAGCAAGAAGTTAAAGACTCCAGAATACAATGTACTGTGTGAGTGGTTTGATTGGCTGCTAACAACAAAAGACCTTCATGTGGATCATATAGGTAAGGCAACAATGTGTAGTCAGTACCAGTACAGAGCTCCATATACCCACTTGGACTGCAGCTGGTAATCTCACTATCTAAAAAGTCTTACTTGGGACAGCCTGAGCTATTAGTTAGGGCTTCTAACATGCCCAACCACTGGTTGGACATATTTCGGATTGGGGCATTACAAACTTACAAGTGGAACACTATCAGCCTTTGTATCATTGACGTCATGCCTTGTTTGAAGTTGTTTCTGGTTTTAGTAACTTAAGTACTTTGCTTTGTTTCCAATAGTGTACCTTCGTAGCACGCCAGAGCAATGTGAGAGGCGGATCTGTGAGCGGAGTCGGAAGGAGGAATCGGGAATACCTCTGGAGTATCTCAGAGAACTCCATGAGATGCATGAGGATTGGCTCATCAGGAAGACAAAATTTGAACTTCCAGCGCCTGTAATAGTAAGTTAACTTCCTTGCCACTTTAACTGCGGTCATAAGATTTCTCAGGAATGTTCCAGAAATCGTCTTGAGCCTTCAAGTTTTCTTGAAACAAGTAAAGCAGCCACCATTGCCTGAAAGAAATAGTCCACATTGTGTCCCAACCTGTAGTTTTGTCTTCCTGATGATGTAAACCTCCTGAGTTGTAACATCTGAGAGCTTCTGGGTCTAGAAACAAACGGGAACCCAGGCCTGCATGTAATTTTTCAGGAGTGTTCACATTCATCAAATCTCATCCGTGTAACTGATTCTAAAACAACTTGAACCTGCGACCTCTGGAGTAATGTGCCGGTGCTCTACAGACTGAGCTATCTAGACCTAATAATGGCGGCCTCCCTATTTTGTCAGTAACTTCGTTCAGGGGTGCCAGAATAAAAATAATCACAAAATTCTGACATCCAAAATTTATTTTGCAGTATTCACATCTGAACAATATATAATTTTCATCCTGGTCTAATGGTTCCACCGTCAATTCAGACGGGTGGGATGATCACCAATCCTCCTTTTTAGCTTGTGACACTGCTGCTTTTGGACAGCATCTCGTCTTCACTGGCAGTGGTTGATTTCTGCCTTGCATACTGCCCTCTTGTGGCTGGCTAGTCCACTTGCTGAGTGATAAAAATAGGAACACCGATTTCAGGGGTGGCTGCCATATGCAGCAAGTTTCTCTTGGTGACGCTGTTTCATTTCAGTTGCACTAGAATGTCTTAACTCTCTGGATGTCTTGTGTACCAAGCTTCCCAGTCTCCATGCTGGTCGATCGGATTAGTTTACGACTGGTGATTTTTGCCAGGTTCGCTTTAAAATTAAAATAACAAAATTTCTCTGTTTTTTTGTTCTTTCTTTCTTCTTCCAGGTTCTTGATGCCACCAAGCCCTTAAATGAAATGCATAACCAGTTCAACCTCCTTGCGGAGAAACTGCATTTAAATCTTTGATAAATTATGGGAAAAAATGGAAATAACCACTGGGATATTCATTTACTGGTTTTCCAACTGACGCAGGACAATTCAGGGATTCTATTTAAAGTTTAGTTTAGCTTTTTTTGTACAGTTAAATTACCTGTTGATATGTGTGCCTTGTGTAAATACATTTTGATATGGATTTTGTATTATGAAAGTCACAAATTTGTTGAAATTTATCACAGTTATTCTTTTGATTATTTGTCAATGAAATTTGGAAGGCTCAATTTCACAAAGACTTGACCTTTAAGGTCATTTAAGTCTTAAAGGTCATGTCTTGAGTCTTTGATTTCAAATCTCAAAGTCAATCAGGACTACCAGGTCACCACTGAATAAATACAAGTATCTTATAATACAGGTATAAGTCTACTGTTGTAAAAGGCATGTGCTTTTTTTCATTAGCAAAATCAAAGTAATAATTGTGTGATGGCATGTAGGGGAAAGTGTTCTCATAAAAACACTACACAGCAGTATTTCAGATTTAAATAATGCTAAGGACATTTTTCTAGTCCTACACAAATTTGTAAAGTACCTTTATATTCAATATAACACCTTTTTATTCAATCTGAAACATTTGTATTATTATTCTTAAGAGAGTACTAAAATAACTGATGTATGTTTTTAGTTGTAATTTTAACGGGTATACACAAGGGCATTTTATATTGTAGTGTCAGAGCAACAACGTTGTACAGTACCTCCTAAAAAGCATTTAAGTTACACATAAGTATGACAGTGTCAAAATGTCGTATCTCATTTAAAATAACCCAGGTACACACAAAATCAATGGCACAGAGATATGGCGTTTTTGCATGGAGTGTTTTTTGGGTACATGATACAACTTTTTTGCACAGACAGGACAATATGTGATTTGAAAGTTGTTAGGATTTTTTTTTCAACCAACCCCAGAGGGATTCCTGTTTGGAGCTTCTCAAAATCAGGTCTATATTTGTTTAATTTTTACAGAATTTTTAACATTTTATTTAAATGTTTTTGTACCCAGCATGCTAATATAAATATCATTGACTTTGTGATCTGAAAACAATGTATTAGTTTGTGCTAAATTTTGACAACATTGTGGTTTTATACTTAGTTTAGGTTTTTTTACTGGATGATTGGAATCCATTTTCTATTTTCACCATAAACCCAACCAAACCATTCCTCTCAGGTGAAGTGTTTTTTTTCTTTTCACTTATGCTTTACAATGCAATCAAAATCAGTTAGTATTTTTTTTAATAATGTTGATGCATTTTGTACATGATTAGTTTGGATACAATAGAATAATAGAAATAAAGAAACAGGAAATTGAAAAATAAAAACACTTTAGCAGTACACCATTTTATTATTTCCATTTGATGATTTAATCTACACATATGTACAAAATGTATGGAGCTTGTGGGTCTTGTTAATATAAATGCCCCATTCAAATCTTTGGAAATGCCATGGCCTTAAAGGGGCTGTGTCATCATGATCAAACGCGCCCTCCCCGGTTCATATCCACAGGCCTGCTTTGATCATGATGACACAGCACCTTTAACATGGAGATTCGTCACCCATTCACTCTGAGCTTGTGAGTTCAAAGTGAGGCTGCCTTACAACCTGTGACATCACATTTACATACAATGTAAGAGCCACAGATCCCGAACTTCATGCAGGCACGATTCGTCCACAGCTCAATGGAAGAAAACAAAAACTTGTGACAAATTTTTTAATCTAATTTTTATATGAAAGAAAGGGCATATCTCAAAGTTACTTTAACAAATGACTTTTTATGTGGTAGTTATTTTCCATATGCCCATACAGTACCTTGCCTGCCAGGAAATGCAGTGGATCATTGTATAAGGAAACTCTTTATAAACAAAGAGACATGGTTTATCAGACTGGGACTTAAAGTGAGATACTTGCATGCAGTTACCACACAATTTTATGTTAAACGTTTAAATTATACACCGTTATTTGTTACTCAAAATTAAATATCAATTTTAACAGATAAAAAAGCAAATACATTGCCGTGAAACTGCATGAGAAAAAAAGAAAACAATGTTACTACTTGAAATATTCCACTACAAACTATGCTTTGGACGATGGGCATTGAAACACATTATTTACAAACTTCAAAATAAAACTAGACATATTGCATTTGTGCACAAATGCCAAGCTGTTTCGCCAATAGCATTTTCATATTACTCATCTGAATATGAAAGTCTAATAGTGTGTACATAATCAAGTTAACAATACAGTAATTAATGCCTTGTGAGATCGAATTCATTGTCTATATATCTTGTAAAACTGTACCTTTAAGGTAATATAACCTGACAAATGACAACGTCATGATGACGTCAATTTGTTTTCAAAGCAGTTATGACGTATCAAGCCTGTTTAAAATAGAACTTTGATTATAGCATGTTCCGTTAGCAATTTATGACTTAAAGGGGCAAAAAATGAAAAAATCTTTAAAAATTGTATGATGATGTCTTCATGATATCATTGCATAATTAACAAGAACTTGCCAGCATCTAACAACATGCCAAGTTTCAACGTGATCAGACTTATACTTTTGGAGATATACGACTTCAAAAAGTGCACCTTTAATGTCACGTCACGCGACCCCTGATGATGTAATCAATCTAAAACTTCATACATATGTTGACGGTCATCATGTGTATCAATTTTGAAGCGATTACAAAAAACTTTGCCACGCACATCTTCTCAAAGTGCATTTTGAACAGTTTTCAACCTGCCACTAGAGGCCGCTCTTGTATAGTATGACGTCATTGGTATTTTTTAAAAAGTAGACCCTGGCCGCACATTAACATCGTTAAAAGCAACCTCATAACTTTTGCCACTTTTGAATTACGAGGGCACTTCCGGTTTCGACCGGAAGTAGAGGTCACGTGAGGTCATGCACCCTGAATAAAATAAAGCCCTACATGTAATTCATCCCTACCCAATCCCGCAAACAGAAACGCATTTTGAAATATTTAAAATATAAATCTTTAAGATGACGTCACGTGACAGGTAATGACGTCATCATGACATCCCTCTTTTAGAACCACTATTGCACCAATGCCTTTCATCACTGAAAGTTTCATTGCAATTGCTTATCGGGAACTATGCAAAACAGTGCTAAGAACTCACATGCGTTATTTGAATGACTTCCGGTAGTCAGAAACAGACCAAAAAAACCCCCCCAAAAAACAACTTTAACAAAAACTAAGAGCTGTTTCGCTGCGCTTCGCTACGAAACAGCTAAAGATAAATTCCTTCATACAATCATCCATATGCAACATGTTTGTTGGGAGGATGAATTTCTTACAAAAGTGGAGCCCTTCTCTAGCAATTGGAACTCCAGGGTACAATTTCATAAGTACATGTATGCTGAACACAGTAAAATCCTCTTCGCTGAAGCAAAAACAGGGTTACTAAACAACACGGCTCAAATTTAGGGTAAACTTTTGTAAGACTGCAGGGCTTGTAGCTCAAAATGTTTACAGGACCAGAATTTATTTTACAATACTAGAATCTTCATGTGAAAGAGCTTTCCACACAGTTCAACATGTAAATTGTTTATTGGAGAAGATTTATCTCATTTGTCTTATGGGTTAATAGAATGTTTTGATACACAACGGAAGTGTATTTACTCCGGCAGACTCAAAGTCAACATCTGAACATCAGTTCTTTGTGTTAAAGATATTTCACAGTGAGGTAAAGTTATTCAATTGAAAAACACAAGACTGCTGGACTTGTCAGGTCATGAGTTTACTGGCCCAAGGCTAGAATCACTGGCCTTGGGCCTGCAGTTCAGTGACATATTCGAGCCTTGAACAAACTAAACCTAAGACGAAAAGGCAGTGTCCAAATTGGCTGGTACAGCTAAGGCTACAGCTAGGTTTCTGTGTCGTCATGCGTTGGAAGTGTAGTATGCCCTTAACAACATTTGTTTTCATCCTAGGTTTTACCTCCAAGCTGGCAGCAGGATGAATCATTGCATCGATCTATATTTCATGCTCGCTCAGGGAAACTTTTTGGGAGTCAATGACATATTGTCGGACCTCCTACTTTAATGGTCCCTTTATGAGGAAAATTAAAAATTCTCCTGGAACATTTCAAAGGGCACTGAGGCGATGACCAGGAGGCAAGGAGGCAATTGCCCCCGTTGCCTCTGAAGTATCAGGCCTGTTCTACATTACTAACGGCAAGCTTCATTCATAAAGAATGTAGAAAGTCATTCAATTCCATAATGCTTACAAAAAAAAAAAATTCAAGAAAATCTTACAAATGTTCACTTCTATGAGTGTTTTCAAGCCTGCACTTTGCCTCACTTTATCTAAACAAGTACACGCATGTACTTTAATCACAGTGTTTACAAGGAAGATATAAGCAGCAAACTGTGTATGGTGGGAAAGTGAAGTTCTTTAAGGGTGGCTGTTTGTGCTTTTATCTTAAGGGGGTACCCCCTGGATCATTATTTTCTTACATAAAACCTCATGTATTTTTTACGGGCTTCTGGAAATCGCTAGAGTCAGTTTGTCTGAAATCTATGGAATCTTTTTATTAAGGACAACTATACAAAAAAGGGGCGATTATCATTTTGATAGATATTTCCCATTTAAAAATGCAGCCCAAAAACATTTTTCTTCTTTTTTTCAGTGAAAAGAAGGAACTTTTTGTCAAAAATAGTAACCCATGCTTAATTACAAATGTGTGTTTTGGTGACAATGAATTTTTTTAAACAAGTAATTATAATGAGCTTGAATAATTAGTAAGTGGACATTGTGTTTACAGACCTCCATGTATTAGCAGGAATTGGTCAAACATTTGTTTTTTTTTAGTAAATCCACCACATGACAAAAAATAATTTATAACTATCAGTTGTGTTTGATTGTTGTTTATTTAAATTTACGCTATAGTTAATGTCAAACACACTACACTTTATACAAGATGTACCTCTAGCTATGAATTGCTACAGAAACTGTTAGCAATAGATTACCAAATACTCAAATATGTAAGCTCTGCTGACACTGTTATATAGCATCCACTTGTGTTTGGTTAGTAGTCTCATCTGCTGAGTGGCCAAATAAATGCTTAGTAATGTCAGAGTTTCAATACCAACCAACACAAATACAGTTCACTTTGGCTGGTGGAGGTCAATTTAAGAAAGCTAACTACGGGTACAAATTTGCTAAGCTGCCATGCACTTAAATTTTCTTCTGTCAATATTTCCAAATTGAGGCTGGACTTGTCTGGCCTATTTTGTTCATCTTTAGCCAGAATTTTGAAATAAGGCTCGGTTTTATCTAACAAAGGACACTTCCTTTGAGAAATCATACAGTCTTTTGATGGGGACACCAAGGCCAAGACTGGGGCAACAGAGGCCATTGGCCTCCTGGCCTGGATGTAAATCCAGGCCTGATAGTATGCTGCCCAAATTTAAAAAAAAACCATTGCTGATACATGAAGGAACTTAAACATGCAGCATTTTAAAGGACACTTCAAGCTCTACTTTAAGAAACTTAAAATATGAATTTCCCTTACACACACACACAGCCTTAAAGCGGCCTGATACTTCAGTTCACAAAGGCAATTGTCTACCCATCCTGCTCATTGCCTTGGTGCCCTTTGGCACCAAGGTGCCCTGCAGTAAGGAAAAATTGTCTTGCCCCATTAAGAAGTATCAAGCTTGCCAGTAAACAGACCAACCACCTTCTCTGCCCTCACAGGTACCCATGTAACTATTGGTGAAGAGAACCAATTTGCCTTGCTCAAGGGCACAAGTGTCATGACCAGGATTCAAACCCACACCCTGATGACTTAACCACCAGAACTTGAGTCTGATGCACTAAACCGCTCAACCACGACACGCAATATGAGGTGGGTGAATGTCTCCCAGCACACTGGGTCCATAAATGGATTCTGTGCCATCATAAATTGGTAGGCACTATCCCATACATTTGGACAAGCTTAGCCGAAATCTTTTTTACACATCACAGCTATCCACTTCAGCTATCCACTTTTAGGGGCCATTTTCCCAGGCAAACTTGCCCCATCGAGAACCCTTCGGTACAAAGATCTATTCTATTTTTCTTACATATTTTGGGCAGTTGCTTGCTACCACATTTTGTTTTCCACAGGATAAAGAAAATGGTTTATTCCTTTGGCAGTCATTGTAAAATATGGTACGTTTTGAAATTCTTCCTAAGTAAAGTATCTACCTAGAGAATAAGCCAATTATTCAGTGCTCTTTTAAACATTACTTATTCGTTGAACCAAGTTTCAGTAAAACCTGTCCAACTGAAATTACTTTAAAAGTGATGATGCGTTTTAATGCTGTTGTGACAATGTTCCTATCATCAAACTCTAATACCAAGAAGGCATTTAAATATGAACCATCCAAACTTTTAAAAGACCGGTAAATGGCACCTTAAAAATGACTCGCCGCACAAATGATTGGTATTGTGTGTCATACTCATAAATTTACATGTACATGTATGTTACATTCCAACACAGTGCATCACTCCTACTTGGCTATTTGAGGGGTTAGCAGTAACAAAACAAAGATTGAATTTGGCACCATTCAGGAAACGCCGTCTACTTTATCAGATATTTATAATAATTTTCTCTTATGCTTACATTTATATAATTACTTTACAATCATGAACTTTATCCACTCTCCTTGTTTGATGAAAGTCACCAGGTACTCTAAGGGCAGTTGATACAATGTGATACAAAAGTTTGAAGATTTTCCAAGGCCTCGAAATTGATCAAAAGACAAAACTAATAACTGATCAAATTTCAGTCTGCTGGCCTATTCACTTGGCTTCCACTCCACAAAAGAATCAAACACAGTGCATTTGACTTGACCAGCCCCCAACAGTGCACTTGACTTGACTAGCCCCCACAGTGCACTTGACTTGACCCTCAAAAAGGTTCAAGATTACATGCACTGCGCCGACATATCAGTTCACACGACTACGAAACAAGTTTACTGATGTCTTGAAAACAACTTTAAACACCGACACTCTTCCTCTTATAAAAAAATAATTCCCTCGTACTCAAAATGGCTGAGTACAGACATGATTTCCCATGGTGAAAATTGAATAAAACTTCTCTCAGATTCTTGCCAATTTTTTTTTTAAAAACCCAAAACAATGGTGTACATTTTCATTGAGGTTCTGTCCGCCATTAGACATGAACCATAAGTGTATTTTTCTGTGATTAATGATGCACTACGAAGCTTTCCTGCCCGGCACCTGGGAAGGTTCACAGACCCATTCCAACTTTTCAAAGTGCGAGAAAATAGCTGTCTTTACATACTTGTGGAATCTACCGAAGAACTGGTGCACCAACATTAAACAAGCAGCATGGAAGAGTGTACTTGGTAACTTCAGAATCAAACAGGTTATGGCCGTGTCTGCATTGGCAACTATAGCTACCGCTACGGCTGAATCGCCGCGTTTTTATTTGTCGGAAGTATAAAACGTCCTTAACAACACCCTTACCAACAGTCGTAGCTGTAGCCGAAGCAGCCTAACTCAACAGCCAAACCTGTAGAATCTAGTGGACGTAGGCCTAATTTAGCCACGCACTACTCAGTCACTCACACTCCAGCCATGCCTTCTGTTAGATCTTCATAGATTTGGGATAGCAGGTAGAATTAAGCTTTTTTTTAGTGTACTCATTGTCTGCCCTTTATTACAATAAAAATAACAGTACCATAGAGAACATGATATAAATTTCATACAATATCTGACCGGATTAGTTCATCCCTGATAGTTAGGAGGCCCAGGCGGCAAGCTCTTTCATATCTTCATCTTCTGGATCTTCAGCAAGTTTCGCTGTAAGGATGAAAAACAAACGTCAAAGTTTAGATTTACAAACAAAAGATTTGTTTTAAGTTATCATTCTCGTTAATTTTGTGGAACAGTCAATGGCCAGTTTTAGGCTTTGAGATGTAACATTTCATTAGCACAAAATAGTTTTTAAAAAAACTGCTTGGGGAAATTTGTTTTACCAGGTCTGGCCGTTGGGACATCTGGGAGCTGGTTGGTAACACTGGGTCCAACATCAAGTAGTTGCTCATCCAGCTCTTCTTGCTCCAAGTCTTCAAGTTCCTTATATAATTCATCCTTTAAAAGAAAAAAATACACATAAAGATGAAATAACATTGCTGCAATGTATACGCATGTTTTCTACACTGCCTTGAGCAAGACACTTAACTACAAATTTGCTTCTCTTCACCCATGGGATAAATGGGTACCTGTGAGGGCAGAGATGGTTCTTGTGATTGATTTAGCTTGGTGTGCTACATATTTGGCAGTACAGGCTGTATACTCCCAAGGGAGGTGAGATGGTTAAAGGAATAAAATGAATGGTCAAGCGACCAGTGGTAATAATGTTGGAGCTCCATGCGCGTCACGTAGTGAATTTTTTTCTGCACTATATAAGAAGCCACTATTATTATTAGACGCCCCTTTTAACATAACTAGAACATTGGGGCTTGATTTCACAAGCGCTTTACAAGATTGATCTTAAGATGTGTATCAATCTTTACTGCTTTAAAGCAATGTGTGATGTCACAATACAAATCACTATGGTAATATTGACAATTCATCTTAAGATCTTAGTGCCCAGTGAAATCAAGCTCTGATGTCGTACATGTACTTCAAGGCTTCTGAACGTCTGTCGTCAGATAATGGTCAACCCATACTTACTTCATCTATATCTTGACCGAAAGCTGTGGAATTGGAAATTGCATCACTGATTTCATTGGCTACTTCTAGCTGCTCCTGGAGATCTGACATCATGTCATCAACGTCCTCCACTCCCCTAAACATTCATCACAAAAGGGGGAAACAAAAACAATTATACAATGCCCCAGAATACTTACACATTTTGTAATTTGAACAAATTTGCAGAATTTGTATTTCTATGAAATTAACGACAGCTACCTGATCTATCTTGGTACTGTCCCTAAAATTGTATTTGTTACCTCAAACTTTATCTTCAAACTCCAATACAGGTAGGCCACTTATGTTTTTTGTTTTGTTATATTGATGATTTGTATTGATGATTATTGTATTACATATTTTGATGCAAGATGTCTTTTCTCGATTCACAAATTGCATAATGGTCTGCGAGGCAGGGCCAGTAGAACAGACACACATAGTTATGAATTTACATCACATCCCTGACAACCCATAAACTGTTATGGTTTATTTTCTCAAAAACGTGACCAGCTAATTTGATTAAATTCTAACATGTCGTTTGTCTTGCGTCCTTATGAAAAACATGATGACCTGATTGAATGTCAAGAACACACATTTAAGATCAAACTCCACTGCTTGGCAAAATCTAGAACAGACTCTGCAGATCACAGTTACCCGATCATTTTCCACTTACATTTGTTGTTGTGCACTCTTCAATGCTTTTGATGCATATCCCATGGTCTTCAGAACCTCTGTGTTTGTGTTTGCATTCTCTAGCGCTTCTCTTTGATATTCTATTGTTGACAGTGTTCCATCTATCTGTGCTAGTTGTTTTTCTAACCGCTTTTTCCTCTTTAGGGCCATGATGGCCGCTGTAACAAAAACAAACAAACAAATTCTGGTTAAAACACCCAATACCAGTCAAAATTCTCTCCGCCCATTTTGGTTTTAACTCATGCTTGCGCTAAACACGCACTTATGACAAGTCCTGCTCCCATCAACTCATACTCACACCTTGCGCGGCGGATAATTATTATTTGCATTAACGTCATAAAAATGAATTTATTAATATAATTAATTTAAAGCGTAAAAGGATGTTTGAACAAGTCAACAAATGATGTTATTTTTCTTCCAACAAAAAATAGGTATTGATTTTAAGTTAATATTATTTTTTGGATGGAAAAGGAAAGGAAACCATTTGACAAATTCCATCTGGAGTCTTCCCTTGCAGTTGCATAACAATGACACATTGACATTTTCCATGTTATTCCTCGTACAATGCCAATGGACTTCATTCCTCGTACATCCCCCTGTGCGACTCACAATCGAGTCAACTCAAACATGTCAACTCAAGACCCTCAAGTCATTCAAGTAGGAATTAATTGGACACAAAACCAAACAACCAGTTTTTAATTAATCAGGTCAAAAGGATTAATTAAACACCACATTTTTTTCTCATTCATTTAAACTACATACATACAAAACAACAACCAGTGAAATACAAGAGAACTTACCTCTTTTGTTTTTGGTACCATTTTGTTTTGCTAATTTTATTTCTTCTGAGATTTTCTTTTCCATGAACGCTTGTTTCTTTTCTAGCAATTCTTCTGTTTGTCTAAGTTTCTGAATTGCTTCGCCAGTTGACGGCGCCTGCTCTTGCTTTTTCTTTCCAAATAAAAACGACATTTTGACAATTAAAGTTAATGCTTAAAATACAGAAACAGCGAATTTTAGAATTGTTTTAATTCACAAATCGACGACCGATGACGATAATGATGTTGATGTTCTGTGTAGAAATTACTGCAATATAAATATAGCAAATGACATGATTGGTAACCAACATCATCATCACGTGAAGATTTCCAATACGCGAAAAAAACCAGCGAAATAGCATGGTACCCTACCAAATAGTATTAATAATGCACGTGCATTACTATGATCGACGTTGGGGTACATTTTTACAATACAAAACGTAAACACAAGAGGGCGCGGTTAATATTTTGTGATGTGAAAGTTCTTTAAATTCACTGGTGTATTTTCTTTTTGACCTTTTGTAGGCTATATTTTTTGTATAAATATTGCTTCTCTTTGCTTTGTGAGATAATTAAGTCTTATTTAACTTCATCTTTAGGTAAAACTTGGAGGAACTCCATGAATATTTCCTTCCTCCATGGTAGAACAGGGCCCAATTTCATGGCTCTGCCCATGGAGGTAGGAATTCCTACTCCATGCTCTGCCTACCGCCAAATTCTGTAGGCCTAATATCAGCATTCATCGCTTACTGTGCAAGCAAAAAATTTCTGTGCTAGATGTGTAAGCGAAGAATGCCTAGTAACAAGAGGTACGCATGCGCACAAGCAAAAATTCTCTGCTAACCAGTGAAATACGCTTGACGTAACATGGAATTCCCTGCTTCGTTTCTTCACATACAGTAAGCAGAGCCATGAAATTCGGCCCCATCAGCCTTACAGTGTAGCGCGAACATTTTTACAAAATCCAATTACGACTAAATTCAATTCAACACACTTTTTAAAATTGTGGTCTTGCCATTGCATACAAAAACATTTTGATATGGTTAATTCTTACTTCGGTCTGTGAACCTCCCCCCCCCCCCCCCCCCCCATCACACGGCATTATGCACTATTTCTCACTCACACTGCGCACAAAATCTGATATAACTACAATGTGTACAAAGTTTGTCGAGCAGCTGAATTGTTAAACTGAACGAATAAAGGAACAGATTTAATTTTGGTCTTCAAATATCAATTCCTCAAATTTGACCCCGTTTCAGACGAACTTAATGAGAGTACAAGAAAAGAAAACAAATCTCAATTCAGAATTGTGTACATGGCATGGGGGGGGGGGTCGACATCTCTGATATACTAAGCAAAAACTTAAGCTTGCCCTAAACCATGCATGTGAAATAGCAACTGCCTCCAGACAGCGGAATTCAAATTAAAGTAGTCACTTGTGACCTAGCAAGTCATTATACAGCTTGACATTATTTACATACTCGCAAAATGGCATTGACTTGATTGTAATATCACAAACAAAAACACTGAAATGATTGAGCACCACTACAAGGTCTGATAGATTTCAAATAAGCACAAGCTGTTATTTTTACCCATAATATAATGTGAAGACTGACAATTTTTAACAGTATTCATTGTATAAGATTTAATGTACAGTCAATATACACGTGATACAATTAATATAATAATACAGGTATCTTACAATAATTATTGACAGAAATTACGTTTTCAGTGTCATTTTCAATCGTTTCTTGTTCAAATTCTCTTTGCCCATCTTGGTCCGAGATGACAAATCAAAAGAAAGGAATGGAGACAATTATTTTCTGCCTCTAACTCAAGAATGAACAGGTATCTAACACAACAAACAACTTGTCCAGTTATTGTATGCATACAAAAATAAATTTGTGGAGAGCAGAGAAAACAAATTGGGAGAACTCATTTGAATACTTCAAAGCTGAGATTGATTATACTTTTTAAAAAAAACCATAAAATATATTTGAATATGTTCTTTATTATACCATCCACCAAAGTTAACTTGGCTGCTCAAAAAAAGTAACTTAATCATAGAGAACCGAAGACAGCATTTTAACTGTCAATATTTTCTGTGGTGAACTCAAGCAGGGAAAGTGTTTCAAGTATTTATGTACAAAGCTAGTCTACTTAAATTATTCTAGCTGTCTTTAAAAGTTCTGTATCTGCAATGGGGAAAAAATGCAGACTCAAAAGCAAGTTTATCAACCCTAACTAACTAGGCTGAAATGCCGGAGTCCTGCACACACCAAAGTCCCTCACCACTAGGCCCCTATGGTATGTTCGCATCCAGGATGTAGGAGGGGAAAAAAACATGTGTCATGACTGGACCCATGCCAAGCAAATTTGATTTGGCAAAGCAGTATTGAACCCATAACTCAGGAAAAACCTTGAGAATTAGGAGTTACCGGGTTAAACATTCAAAACATTTGACAAGCAGTTTACAGCTATGGCTACAGCTATGACTGTTTTACTAGGGTTGTTGCTAAGGATGTCCTATACTAAAACGCATGATGACACGGCAATCCAAGCCGTAGCTGTAACCACAGTCACCAATTTGGACACAGCCTAGGATGGCAACTACAATACTCAGTAGTTCAAAGACAGTCAGAGTGTATGACAAGGCATCACAGACCTCAACACTTTAGGCCAAATCACTGTAAATAAAACCAACTTAAACTTTGAGAACAGGTAAGTGGCACTAGACACTCCCAAGGAAATCAAAATTGTTTTCCGAGTTCTCCGCAAGCCCGCATTTCCAAAAAAAACCATAGGATTTAAATTGGTAACTTGCCTTTTTAGGTCTTGTTATGTGTCAGCTCGATCAAACCCAACCCAAAAAGGTATTGTAAAGCTGCCTAGGTCCACTACTTGCCCACAGGCGACCTCAATCCTCCACTCTTATGTCACTCCACACCAAACTGTCTGGACTTTGATTTGCTAGCCCAGTGATAAGCAATTGTTATTTGGGTCTACAACCCTCAATCCTCCAAAATCTGACAACTTCAAGAAAACGATTTTGGAGGATTTGAAAGGGTTAAGGTTAACAAAGAAAATCAAATGCTGAAAACTTGTACACAAAAACTGCCCTTTAAAGTTGTTATTGCTTGGTGGAGCTTGGCCAAGGCTTCGATAAAAGAATCCAAACTTTTCAAAATAGAATGATTTATTGAGCCTCTCTAAATCGAGTGTGCAGCCTATAAAATATACTGATATTCAAAACTGTGTCTTGACTTTTAAAAATATTGACTGTTATAAATATTTAAAAGTCATTTTATAAAAATAAAGCAAAAGATAGAAAATCAGAATTGTCCAGTTTTTCATTTAGTTTTTTTTAGGTGGCACACTTAAATGAGAAAGGCCCAATTGCCCACATGTTTCTGAGACAACTGACTGCTTGGACATTACAACAAATCAAATTGAATATTGTTTTGAGTTCAAAGGACAGACATGAAATCATGCTGAAAATAATCTCCATCAAGCAAAATAGTTCTATCAAGAAAAAAAAACACCCAGGTTTATCGCTACTCAGCATTAGACTTGAACTTTTGATCCTGAACAGCACATGCATGTACATGTTTACATCAATGCCATACAAGGGAAGGGTACAAAAACTACAACAAAAAGATTTGTTTGGATGTCTGAGTCTCTGCCAAAAAAACACCCAGTACGGCTCGTACTAAATCAACACGGGTAATGTAAACAATACCTGGTCAAGTGTAAGGCAGTAAATCACAGGTGCACGCCCTTTCGATGGTGACTGATGTCCCGTTGTGAACAACAGATTTTAAACAATAACAAACTTACATTTACATTTAATAATTAAGGAATCTTCCAGCTCTTTTTCAGCAAGAATACAACATGCTTATCAGGATCAGCAACTAAAGAGTTTACTCAATATTTACCCATTTTTCATAATGGTGTCTTTGTAATGAGTACCACCTGGGCCCAATTTCATAGAGCTGCTCAAGCAAAAACATTTGCTAAGCACAATAAAATTTTGCTTACCAGAATAAGGTTACCAGCCAAACTACCATGTCACGTGTACATTTTGTGACTGGTGTCCTGCTCATTTCTGCTTAGCAGGAAATTGTTAAGCATTGTTTTCTGCTTAAGCAGCTCTATGATATTGGGCCCTGATCTGAGCCATAAAGTCAAGTCCACGTATTTTAACAGCACATTCATTTCAACGCTGTTGACTGAACATTGTTTATTTACCCATGTTTCATAAAACTGTACAATCAAAGAAAAATGTTGGAAGCCCTCAGATGACCTAAAAATAGACAAGTACATTCTAGAGTTGCAGTTGCTTTGTAGCTGTTTGAATTTACCAAACTCTGCAGTTTATCTCACACCGAGTGCATTGCTTGGTTTGTCCTAATGTAAAGCGATGCTAAACAATGAAAGAAAACTTTCTTAATTGTTATCTGATGTTTTTTTCAATCGATGCTTAAACATACATTGTGGTTTTCAGAAACAAATTTTACATCTTGATAGAATTACTGGAAAGAATACCCTTTTCCTAATAACAGTCATGAATATGCATGTATAGAACACTTTGTGTGCATTAGGTTTCTAGATATCTGCATATTGCGTCGTTAGACAAAAAGACATGCATGTACCAGCCAAAATATCTGCTCTACATATCTGTTCATTGAGGCAAACCTTGAGATGATAGTTCACCCCAAATGTTCTTAAACATCAACTCATCCAAATAAATAATTTGTCTTTTTCTGTCTTCTCAATGTGTTATCACATATTTCTTGTCATTGGGATGGTTGGGGCTTGGAGTTGGAAGGTCAATATTAGGGTAAGATGGTGTGCATTTTCTGCCTGTGCAGTCAACTCACTTGATTTGGATGATTGAATACAAGTAAGCTTGCACCACATCTTCTAGGCATGTAAATTCTTCCCCTAGACTAGTCTTGGTTCCAAGATGCTCCGGTTGTGTAGTCACAAACACCATGTAGTCACAAAAACTTAATACGCTATCTAAATCGCTATCGCCCCAAGAATGACAGCAGCTTCTAGTGGTGACAAGGTTTTTTCGTGACTACTTGTGTTTGGATCACACAACTTGAGCGTCTTGGAACCAAGACTACCCCTAGACTGGCAGACAAGATTGCTGAGGAGCGTGCGAGAATTCGCACCAGGGCCTTCATGACTGTGATAAGCTAAACTGGCAAACATTTCCTCAGCGCAGGATCTGAGTTTAATTCTGTCCCAATTCACAATTCAGCACACTAGACACGTCATTACACACATGTAAAAAGAGGCACTTCGGTTTTATTTTATTAAGGGATGGTACAACATTGGTTATTTGACGATGATAACACCAAAGATTATAGAGTGCCAAAGGCGAAAGATTTGGAACAAAATTTGCACTGGATGCCATTTGCTATCAGCGATATAACAAAAAATTTGCTTGCTGAAATAGCGCCCATGCGTATTTCAAGTTTCAACAATAGCTCCAATACTCCATCTCGCTCCCTTGGAACTCATACACTTTGATCAAATCGATTGTGGGATTTGTTTTTCAATTCCTGAATTTTATGCTGAGAGGAACGCTGGGGCAAAGCAGGTTAACAGCATTGAAATAAAGAGGTACCCTCCCCCATCTGTACAGGTACCTTGAAATCGCATGGTTTGAAGGCTCTCATACTGGTGAAGGAACTAATAATTTGCTGAAATGTAAAATTACATTCAAAGCAACGCTTCGCTGAAAAAGATATTTATATGCACATGTTACCATGAGCACTCTCATAGAATTTTTTTCATCCATTTTTTAAGTCATTTAAAAAAAATAATAAATTAATAGATTTATGACATAAGTTTCTGACAGTCCACCCTTGGGACACTTCTATAACCAATGTTGTACATTACCCTTAGATTGGAATCAAATTGATTTATATTCGAAATCATTCTCTTAAACACACCAAACCCTAAGTCAGTACAAAAGGAAACAATATTCATGCAGTGTATGACCATTTTGTTTGGCTTTCTGATTAACTCTACAAAGTAGCACAGGATTAATTGACATACACTTTGTTTTCTTTTTTGCAAGTGGCATCAAAGCATTTTGGCATTTTGAAAATTTTCGTTAAAATGGAATAGCCGTAAAGGTTACATGGATAACACTTACAAGAAAATTTACTATTTACTTAATTAATTTTATCCATCACCTTTATCATACCATATTCAATGGAACTTCTTTAAAAACCAACAATTTGTAATTAATATACCAGTGATTTTTCTTAAAAATTTGTAAAAAAGTACATACTGCATAAAGATCTATGCAGATGATAGGGAGAAACTAGGACTCGGGGATTTCAATATTTTATAGACCATTACACACAGCATTCAGTAAACATCGGAGACCTGATTTGCATATTGATCATGTGCTCATGTTGTAAAAGTTTGCATGCGCTGGTTAAAAAAATTGGCATCCCGGTCTTTATCTTTCTACAAGCTCGGAGAAGACAGATTTCAAGCTAAATTGACTGAATTCAACCTGTACAATCTACTTCAGTCATGGTGTTCAGGTAGGGCCTCACCTCTGCAACCAAGAATACGGGGGTAACATCATTTTCAAGTTTGTAGCTTTTTTTTTAAGCCCAAAATGTTGCACAAATTTCCTGTTTTGTTTGGTTTAGTTAATAAATGTGCAGCTTGTGGTAGACGTAGGTGTCAAACAGTCACTGACTTCGACTGTCTGTTTGTTTGTTTGTTGCTCCTCATTTAACATTCAGAAACAAAAAGTATAGAAATCATTTGCAAAGTGCCAATGATGAAAGTGCTTTTAAATAGCTTTTCCCAGGCAAGTCACATGAGTTTGGTTTTAAATACTAAATTACCTTCTAATCAAATAACTCATACCAAACTTTAAAAAGTTTTTGGAAGTTAAATCTCAGCCTATAAACTAATACATGGAAAAACAATGCGATAACTTATAGGTTGGTCCGTGTCAGACCAAACGATAAGTGAATAAGTTTTGAAAAGTTTACTTAATCTAACTTGCGCAGATATCATAATTCACTTTGCATTCTCTTGAAGTTGCAGTGAGTTGCCGTAAAGCACAGCTGCTTTTTATGTAGAGGTTCTCTTTTATTGTAGAAGTTACAGCTTTGTCAAGTCATTCAATGAACCATCATGAGGAGATGTGATGGAATTGACCAACTATGGGAGGCTGAAATACTTCTGGCAGCTTTCCACTGACCCCCCATAGCCTCAATTAACAAGGCTTGACTGTAACTTACCAGGAGTGCACGCACTCTGTGAATTTAATTTACAACCATTATGGAAGCCTTACTTGTGGCCTCTTGTCGGTCCGGTTTGTTTAATTTCCAGCAATGGCATTTGGATCCTGCGGGAACAACGAGGTGAAGAATGTCGAGACAAAAATCCACAAGATGGTTAACACGCCCGGTTTGGGTGGCTCAGGGGGCGCTGTTTCCGTTGAGTCGGAGTCTGTCTCCCCTTCTTCCTGGGACTCTGTAGTGCTGTCTCTCTCCACGTTATCACCCGGTACCTGCTGTTCCTGCTGCTGTAAAATAATAAAATATACACTGATCACCTTCTAGCAATTAACACTACTAAAATAAATTCACAGAGTATGTGTATTCGTAGTACGCTATACAGCCAAACAATATGAGACTGTAAAATGATAAAATATATACTGATAACCTTCTAGAATTGAATGCTACCAGATGTTTTAAAATATATGAAAATGTTTTAGTTGAGCATTAAAACCCTAAAGCCTGGTTCATACATCACGTGAAAGTGAACGCAAAGTGAATTTATGTGGCGCAAACAATCAGGACATGCTGTTTTCCAATTGTCACATAAAACAAATTCGCTTCGCTTTTGCAATTCGCATAAAATATGAACCAGGCTGAACTCCCTAGAATAATTTTCAAGGATCCTTTCTCTCACTCACAAAAACATTTTATGTTTGTGCATGCAGACAGAAACAACCTTAATGAGGACTCTTATATCTAAAGCATAATCGGTTTAGTAATGTAGTCCTCAGTCCAGCAGAATCAAACAAAACATAACAGCTGGATTATGAAGGGTTGGGAGTGGTTAGAGTTACCCTTGATCATGGCACTGTACTCCAGAACGACAGTTTTTTACCAATGATGATGTCACCCTCTGAAACTTTATGACTTTATGACTTTATATACAAATGAACCTCGACAGTACTCAAACAGTACATTTTTTAACCATTGGTTAGCATACATGTTTGACTACAAGTAAATTCACAACAATATTAACAATAACACATTTTTCCCTTCAAACCGCCAACTTTGAAGCAAACTAATTGACACCGTTTCTTCAGAAAACACGTCCATTTTCTTGATACTTGTAATCTTTATACTTGCATGATGAAATCTTACCTGTTCTGGATTGTTTTCATTATTGTTATCTGGTGCCCCGTCTCCTTGCTCAGGATTCCTATGCTCTTCTAGTCTATCTCTGGCAATCGGAGTTCGTCTTAACCGGAACCAGCGCTTTTGGTACCTATTAAAGAGTAAAAACCGTCAAGGAGTGTCAAAGACAAAAATTTGTTTATAGAATGCACGAATAAGTACGTCACCTTCATGACAGAAATGGTTTAGTGATGACTAATTTTTCTTGACGCTAGGGTCATGACCTTGAACAAAAAATTTTGTAATTTTAATCCCAAAGCCTATTTGTTATAAAGATTGTAATGGTAAGTAAGCAACCTGCAAAATTATTTGGTCTGAAGTGCCCCCATTGATTTGAAATCGATAAGAAGTTAATTTGAATCCACAAAGATCACCTTAAGGCAACTTTTGGAGATTTGAATTTCCATGGTGTCCTTTTGTGAATGGTATCCGCTGTCATTTCGCTAAACAGGATGGATTTGACGCTCTAAATGAAAATACCAAAACAGCTTTTTGCTGGTTTCACAACAAGTAGACAATATATTCAGATGAACCTTTCACGGGTGATTTTTACTGTATATTTCCTGATAATTTGACCTTTACATAACATCATGTTAACAACGACAATAATCTTTGACCCTAACTTTGAATCTTTTATAATGATGAAGTTTCATGAGATCTGTGTTGAAGGTGGCCAATAAAGCCACTGGTTATTCCACATAAAAACATTTTTTTTTTTTTTAAGGCAAAAATGAAAACCCAGGATAATAAACTTAAAATTGGTCATATGCCTTGGGGGGAGGGGGTATAAGGTATAATTATTTGATGAAGAACCTTTCCTTAGAGGGGGATATTTTTAGTTCTAATTAGGCGTATGCATAAAAGCTAGGCTTACAGCTGAAAAAGCAGTTGGCTTTGAAGTATTTGCAACAGACTGTAGCTAATAGTTTATACAAAAAGAAAACACTCACAGAAATATGACGATCATGAATCCAGTCACCATCAAGAATCTAGTGAGTGAGGAGTAGAAATACACCAAGCTGAGGAGAACGACGAATCGGCAAAACGTATAAATATAATCCAGCCAATCACGGTGGACGTTGTCTTCGTCGTCGTCATCTACGGCGGGACCGAGGCCAGCGTTCATCCGGACGTTCTGGTCGGGGCCTGCCACGTTGGGGGCGACGGGAGCATTGATAACCGCGGGTTGGTCAGGGACTTGTGGTTGGGGGACGCCAACGGGGGCATGAGCTGGTGGTAGGTTTGCTTGAAACCCAGCTCCACCAGCTGCAAATTGATTAGAGCTGTAACCAAAAACAAAGCAAAAAATTGGTAAACATGATAGTTGTAAGTTTGCATGGTAAAAGAGTAAACAATTTTGAAAGCTAGTTTGGGTGATCTTTATCGATAAAAATAAGCATTGTTTACTTTAAGACACACCAACATAATGCAGATGGTTTTTTTTTTTAGGAAGTATAATGTGCGAAAAAAAAGTATTAGATCATACACCAAAAGCTATTTTGTTCAGAGGCGATCTTTAAAATAGGAAGGATACTGCAATGGGAGACTTTTGAATGTTAGACTACAATAGACTCCTCCGTTGAAGCCCATTGTTCTCAGAAATATGAGCATGCCCAGAAAATGTAAACAATGGAAATTACTTGGATGTCTGCTGCCACCTAGTGTGTAAGAGTCTTCCATTTGCAGGTCACAATCAAATTCTTGCATCATGGGTAATTAACATTTGCTGGTATTTCAACACAAACATCATTAAGGGATAACTCGTTAATAAGCCGTCTGCAGAAAAAGATAAATTTGAGTTGACTCACTACTGCATGTACTGTGCCATTTGTTGTGCGTACACATGTTGCATCCAGTACGCTTGCTGTTGCTGATTAGCCATCACAAAGCCCTGCTGATTGGCTCTTTGACCATACTGATAGTTCCCATAACTGAATCAAACAAAATAAAAACATGTAGTTGATGTCAGAAAGTCCAGCTACCACATCTTTAACTCTGCACAGTAGGAAAGGGCACGCCCCAATGCCATATGCTATTGATGCACAACATGACGAAACAATAAATAGAAAAGATTTTATCCAAGTGTGCATGCAGACAGAAACAACCTTAAACATACAGAACTAAAAGTTACACAATGACTAAAAATAAGTTCCTACAGTAGCATTTTCACCCCCTGAGGTAGCCTCCAACATGGAGACTAAAATGAATTTATAAGCAATTCTTTCCAACACAATGTTATAGACATGCACTAAAGCATTACATCAGCATCAACGCAACCTTTTTAAAACACAATTGTCATAACGTATGATTATGATTACATTTCCAGTGCACCAAGGACATAAATACCAAATCAATATCCAGATGTCAATACTTCCTAAAAAAACCACCATATGTATCACAATAACAATGAAGAGACTCTCACACTTTGTATAGAAAACATTACTGACATTTTTCATCTGATATGCAAAAAAAGACCTACCTTGTACTTAGTTGTTTGTACGGGACTTTTTTTTGTTTTAATAACCTGCTTTTACTGGCACATATTTTTGCTTAAATCTGTATAAGCTACTTCCAGTTGTTCATTATTTATTTGTTTTTCAGTTGACATACATACATGTAGTTTGCTTTGTAAGGTTCTCTAGTCTCACTGATTCAGAGATTATTACCCTAACCATCTCCAACCCTTGTGGCGTGTCCTGGATGAGCGGTTTTTGTACATTGGACTCAAAATCTGGTGGCCGAGTCATCAGCATGTGGGTTCGTATCCTGGTCAGGATACTTGTGTCTTTGAGCAAGGCACTTAAATATAATTGCTTTACTTCACCCAGGGGTAAATGGGTACCTGTGCGGGCAGAGATGGTCCTTGTGATTGATTTAGCTTGGCGCGCTACATACTTGGCAGCACAGGCTGTATCTCCCAAAGGAGCTGAGATGATTTAAGGAATGAAATAATTGGCCAAGTAACCAAGAGTGATAATGTCACTGAGTGATGGATTTTAGCACTATATGAGAAGCCACTCATTAATATTATTCAACTGCATATTTGGTTTGATTCTGTTGGACTGACGACTGCAATAGTAAACTGATTATGATGTAAATGGGATCAGACATACATGTACCATCATAGTTGGAGCCCCTGCAGTTTGCATGTTGAGTTATATACGACGGTGTTAGGATTTTGTTGGAGTGAGCAAGGATCCTAATAAATCACTCAGGGAAGTTAAAAACTTTCGCAACTGATTGCCTGGTTCGATTGACTCAAGCCGAACCAACTACGCTTCGCATCTTAGCATCACGCCTGCTATAATAGTCAGGGTCCAAAGATTTGGATGTTGAGTTACTGTTTGCCAGTGGGGCATGTTGGGTACAGGATGGATCCATGCCAGAACAACAATTAGAAGTTAAAAGTAAGGATGCTTTCGATTAGCTTCAGTTGTACTTTAAGAACAGTGGGCAGCTGTGGTCACTCATTTTAAAATAAAGACAAATGTCTGCCTGACTATTAAAAAAATAGTAAACTATAATTTGGTAACATTTTTAGAGAAAGTTAAAATAATAATAAACATTAATCTTTGACATTTCCGCCGCCCCACACAGTTCATACTACAAGAAGTTTGATCATTCATGGGGGCTCCCCTGTGACCCAGGTAAAGCTAATCAAAGGCACCCTAAGTAACTTACTTGTAAGGATAGTAGTTTGAGAACGACGGCGTACTGACAGTTCTCTGTCTGAGCCCACTTGTTGATGGTAACGTCGGCTCCACTGGCGTGCTTTGCCTCCTTGAGTGGCTAGTGGACGAGGAAGAGGAGGCCCCGTCCTGGCTGGGTGGACTCGCTGGGGCTGGTGTAGGTACTGGCGAGGAGGCTTCTCTTTTCATCTCGGAAGATGGGAGTTTCGACTGGAGGAGTTCCTCAGGAGTTGGGGAACAAACAAGATGGATAGTGTGCTGCTGAAGAGACTTATCAGTCTGAACAGAAACACAACAAATAAATTAGACAATTAATCCCACTGAATTATCATCATGTATAGTTTTTTAAAAGACAAATTTTATTTAAATTGCCAAACTACCAAGATTACCTGTAGAGTGTTTGCATCAGCGTACTCTGTCTAGTAAAAACTGCTACGGGCTAGTAAACAACACTTCTCAACTTGCCCTGTGGGCTACTAAAAACTGTAAAACCTACTTGTTTATAATGTTAGTATTTTTTCTTTTCAGATGTGAACGGTACACAACAAATGTTTAAAAGCTTTTCTTTTGAGTGTGCGAATGTACCAGTTGTGAAGGTTACTTTATGTTTAAGTAATGAAAATACTTGTTTAAAGTCTGGGCTTATAAAAAAATCCCGGGGGGGGGGGGCAGTGAAAAAGTACAGTTTACTAGCCTGGTGGGCTGTTTTTCAAAGTGCATAAGAACAGGGCCTGAAATCAGGGTCCAATTTCATAGAGCTGCTTGAGCACAAAGAGTAGCTCGTCACAGCAAACAAAATGATGCATACTAGAACTTGGTTACCAACCAAAATGCTATGTCACATGTAGCTTCTATAACTGGTGGTATCCTGCTTGTTTTGCTCAGCAAAAAGTTGTTAAGCAATATTGTCTGCTTAAGCAGCTCTACAAAATTGGGCCCCAGTAAGTAGTTTTAAGTGAGCTATAAACAATGACCTTACCGCTCAAAACTGAACAATTCAAACAGAATATCAATATGAGAAAAACAAGCAGGTGTCTAAAACACACGGCACACCTTATCTCCAATACTCTTTTTGTGTGAATAAAATCTTCGGGACATGTGAAATGTAAACATGTAACCACCAGGTGTGCATATGGATACCAGAGATGAAGTGGAATTCAGTTGAATAATACTCTCATTAAGTACATGGATAGAGTAGATTTCACAGTACCCATCCGCTGAAAACCCTAATGAGAGAGTTGTTTATGACTTCGAACATTGAAAGATTGTACCATATGCTAGCTGTAAGTTAATCCTGTTTAAATTAGTTGGGACTAAAAAATGACTCATCCCTGTGTAATTACCTATATAGTTAAATTTGTGTAAAGAAATCTTATTGTTTTTTACGTACATGTTCTTTTGAAAATGGTTGGCAATGTTTTACATTCAGCTTTTTGTAAAAATAACTTGTAAAACTACATTTGTACACTGCAACAAGGATTGCCTCATGCATTAATTTTTTTAGTTACATAAAATCCAACATGAATTCACGTTCAGTGCAAAGTCAACCACCCAACAGCACTCCCATACCCAAACCCAGCTCCTAACGTGGGTTAATCCTCCCCAAATTCTAGCTACAATGCAAGGACACTGCTGAGGCTCTTAAAAATAACGAGTGCTGAAACTCACCAGGCGTAGTACATCTTTAAGCAGTAGGTTGTCCTTTAAAAGTTTCCCAGAGTAAATTATTCTCTGAGTCTTTGCATTCTGCAAAAAAACAAACAAAGAAAAAAACCCATATGATTTAATACGATCAGTGTGCCTTGTTAATACCATTTTAAACGTGTGTGTGGTATTCCATGCATGCAGTATTTAAACGTTGAATAAATATGCAATAATGCATGCAGGGTCCCACATAAAAACCAGGTTTAACTGTTTGAGCAAACTCTGTAAAAAAAATGTAACAAAAGAATCTAGATAGTTTTAGGTTGAAAAATTGACTAAAGCGAGATTTGAACCTGTGACCTCCAGATGACAATGTCTGAGCTCTACCAACTGAGCCATCTAGCCCTTTTGTTGGCAGTCTGCCTATTTTGTCAGTTTTTTTAGTTCGTGGTGGTGCCAGTCAGAAGCCATTCAACCCATAACTGCCGTATAAAAAGGGATCAAACCCGAAATTAAAACACAACCTAGGAAGTTGCTGGAGAGAGATCACTTTCAGGGATGTAACTTTTTTATTTCAAATATTAAGTAATAAACCACAAGGGAAACCAACCGGGCAAACTTTAATCAGTTTTGGGATTAACAAAGAAATATTGACTAGAGCCGGATGTAAGCCTGCGACCTCTGAACTGAAATGAATACATAAGTCTGGGGTTTTTTTCTGGGACTTTTTTTCTGCATTCCATTTTCTTCATTTAGAAATACACTTTATAAACATTCAATAAATTCCACAAGTATGAAATAGGTAGCGCCTCCTCGTTCCTTGAATTTTTACTAGAGTTGCACAGACCCGGATGGTATCATACAGAGTTGGTCAGAATAAAAAACATACTTGTCTAATTTTAGTCTGAAAGCTTACTGATTATGAAGTTTATACTAGAACCATTTTCCAGGTGAATACTTCCCTCTGGAATGAAGTCATGTTTGACAAAACATGTTTTTTTAACGCAACTGCTGATTTCAGCTGATACAACCAAAATGAAGGACAAAGTTTTTACAGGCTGAAAATTGTACCTGGTTTTCACAATTTTCTCCTGACTCACACAACGGTTGAAGCCAAGATATTCACAGGCTAAATTTGTTATTTCATGTACTGTCTGTGACTTTTTTGTCAGCTCGACCAATCCTGTATAATAGCTTTAAAGGCAAAGTATACCTTTAGTTTTTGAAATCGTTTGATTGTTTTAATCCTATATAAATGTAGGTATATACAATAAAACTAACCTGTGAAAATTTCATTTCAAAAGGTGGTTGCGTTTTTGATATATCGCCGAAAATCCGGAGCGGATATGTCCACGCAGGAAGAATAATCCCCAATAGTACACAATCTGAGAAATGTTACTGACAGTAACGTTTCTCAGATTCAAATTTTGGGGGATAAAAAGTGATATCTTTTTCCATAACTGCAGTACTTCGAAGTGAAATGTTTCTCAAATTGCATTATACTATCCAAAGCTGCTGTACTTCTTACCAAGTAACTTTTTATTGCCATTAATTTTCATAGTCATACCAAACATTTACAAACCCTTTGAACAAAGTTCAAGGCCTGCGTATCAGTAGGAACTATTTCATTACCTACAGTATGTGTAGTATTCAATAGATACATGTCTATAAGACAAGGTCAGAGGTAGTGTTTACTTACAGGTTTACTGGGGTATACATTGGCAAGGTGATTCTTTAGTTTCAGTACACTCCAATCTAGGAAGCACTCCACAGTCTGGTCTCCAAGCCTTTGGTTTGGGGCCTTGATGGATATGGTGACAGGCGTCCCTGCTAGTTCATCCATCATGGTCGGAATTTCACAGATTCTCTTGATGGGAAGTCTCGTTGGTAATGGAATGTTTCTTCTTGGAAAAATCACCTTCTGTCAGCCATTAACAACATCAGTTCAACCCAAAGGCTACAGGAGTAGGCCCTACAGGGAGGGAACAAAATTATTGAAAATGTCAATGTCAGCAGCAAACTGAAAAACATAGCTTTAAAGTTTTCAGTATTAAGTGTATGTTGAGGAAAAACTGTGACAAGAAGGGTTTCCTTCTGCAATGCATCACAGGATACAATTTGAGACATCTTTCATGATTGTAACAAAAGCTGAATTGTTCATTGTCAAGTGATTTGCTAAGTGATATGGCGAGACGTATTCCATAGTTCCTTTCACCCAATGATAATAGACCCCTCGTACAAAGGCCACACCAATGCTAAGGTCAAACGACAGAGACGTGCACACGTACATGTAGGTACATAATTACCCTTGACTCTCAGCCAAATAATGGGTATCTTTTAAAACTCAGCATGGGCATTGTTTGAGTTTGTGACATCTATGCAAGGGGTCTGTCTATGTACATGATCTGAAAACGTGCAGGCAATTTGATAAAAAAAAAACTCAAGCAATGTACATGTAAATGATTGATAAAGCAGGCCATCCAAATTAATACTGTAAAGACAAAGTACACGATAAGTTATTATCAAAACAAACAAGAACGATCGGGTCTAAAAGCTCACTCAATATAACGTTAAAATATCAAGTAAGAAACTGACAGGGTAAATTTTTCAAAGTAACTTTGGGTTGAACAACCTTAAATCATGAAATCAGTCTTTCTGAACTACAATTTTTCAAATGCATCATGACGAGACCGCAGATTCTCGATATAATTACATGGAAATGAGGCTGCCAAAAATGTTAAACGTAGCATACCATTGATACAAGTGACGGCGGCCATATTTGTTATCGGAAGGAGACGATTCTGAATAACAATGAGAATTTATCATTTTTTGCACTTTTTTTTTGCAGAATGGATTTTCTGGACCCACGCCGAGCTTGCTGTGAAAACAAAGATCACATAATTACTATAGAGCCCAATTTTGGCAAGATCCGTTTTCAAAAGAGAACTCCAGGTGCATAAAGGGGAACAAGTTTTGAATAGGATTTTGTACACGATGACCTATGGAAATTCGTGGAGACGATAGTGGAACGAACCGCATAGTTCTAGGACTAGGAGTACCCACTGCACTGGCTGTCACATTTGCAAAGTACATTTATTTGAAATTTAAAAAATGCATGCAGCGAGTTTTAAGTAAAGTCGGTGATAACTTAAGTTGTCGGTGATTTATAGTACATACATGAGTATATGACCCAAGAATACAAAGAAAAAGTTAATTTCAATATATTTACAGAGTATTTGTATGATTTAAGATTTCTGGAAAACAACAAATATACATAAAGAACGTAAACAAAAAATTCACCTTCGACCGACGACTCAATATCCGTGTTCAGTAAACGCCCAATCATTCATGTACAGTTCAGTTGCAGTACAATCAACATAACATACAACCTACGGGACGTGTGTGTGGAATTCCTTTGGCCGGACAAAACTGAGTTCCTTTTAAATCTAAAAAAGAGACAATATTACAAGCCCGGGTATCTGTCCGAAAGATGCACTGGCTCTTCCAAAACGTGTTGTTTGACAAAAACTTTTACAAGGAAGTGCAGATGAATCGACAACGCCGAAATACTGACGTTATTTCTCGTGTTTTATCGGGAACACCACACAATAACAAAACCGGTCTCAGCGCAGCGCAGCAGATCGCTCTGGGAAAATGACGTCACATTAAAGGTCAGCTGACAGTCGCTGATATGGCGCTATGTGATTGGTCAAACAGTTTGATAATGTTTAGGTTTATGGTACCCACGGTGGAAAGGTTAACCATGGCTTAACCTTGGGTTAACATCGATGTGTGGCCGTTTTTCTGATATTTAATTGTTTTGCATAAACCAATCACTATTTTAGACCGATGCCTGTGTCGCTTCATGCCTACAGCAAGTATTGAAAGTGAGCACCCTTGACTCTGTGTCATGTGTCAGAGGGGTGGGTTTGGCGGCGGGGGAGGAGGGGGAACCCTGGGACTCAAGATTTAATTAGCACTGTTGTCATCATCAAGTACAGATTTTTTATGTTGTTTATTTTATTTAAGCTTCTCATCATAGAAGAACCCGGCCCAGCCATAATATTTATTACGCGCCACAGATAAAATTTAACAGTTTGCGCGGTTTGTCTGCTGCGCAAAGACCTTACAAAAATAATTAATAATCCTGTGAATTCATCTTAAAATATACCAGCTGCATGTTTTAACTCAGATTTTGTGAACTATACTTCTAGTCTGAAGGAAATTTAAACAATGAAATAAAAACTTTATAATATTGGCATTCATTAGCCACCATAGTTTTCCCCATCTATACGTTTTGATTTGTACAAATCCTATTGCGTCATGCTAGTTCTCTTCCTTGCCGTCACATAGGGTATTTGTATATCCAGTTGAAAAGGAAGCCAGACTACATGTACACCGCAGTCACGCGCGATCGAAAGTCACATGATGAACACTTGTCACATGTTCGTGTTGTTGATTTTTTTTTATAACACCGGCTAAAACTTAAAAGCGCTTCATCATCACTCCTCTTGGCTACTCCCAGGAAGAAGGAACCGTTTTAGTTTGATAAGTTCAGGTTCAGATCGTACCAATTATTCGTCATTTAGTTTACATCAGGCAGGATGGAGTTGCAAATTGTTACACTTTCCTTGGTGGTGCTTCTTTGTGCCAGCTGCATTTCGGCACAGAAATATTTTCATCAGGGGTCGGAGAAGAGGCATGCGTGTTATAAACCTGAATTCGGCAAGAATATAAAAGGAGTGAGGTAACTTTACATTGTGTACTACTAATGATTGATTTTTCTTTTAATTCGTTGTGTTTTGCTTTTGAACTCCCATGATGGATGTTCCATGTTACTGTTAGATTAGACCTGGCCCACCCATACTCCTAGAACTATTCGGTTCGTTCCGCTATCGTCTCCCCGACCGATAGCGGAACGAACCGAATAGTTCTAGGAGTAGCCCACCCAGTATCAGTAACTAGGGCGCTGTACTCTAAAACAATTTTTTAAAGGATTACAGCGCCCCAGTTTACTGAATACTAAATACTACTGATGTGTACTGTACTGGGTCTAGTTCCATGTCATCTGTGATGGCTGTGAAAGTGTGGCTCTGGCTGTGGAGTGAGTGTGAGAAATTGAAGTATAAATTTAAACATTCTCAGTCTGATCCTTTTGATAAATAAGAATAAGATGACCGAGTTACATTCACAAATTGTTAAAAGAAAGCATAAAGCCTTTTAGTTTGCTCAACTTAATTACTTATAGTAAAGGAACATTGTTCTAAAACATGATTGATTTATTTTATTAACAAATGTCAAATCTATGACTATGAGCCTATTCTATTTCTAGGCTTCGGGAGTTTTACCAGTGGTTTAACCAATGAGATTGAAAATGCACAGATGAATGGTTTGATACATTATTATGATTATTATTGAAATAAATAGCCCCCACCCAAATTATGTCTTTGCCCCTCCCCAAGTGTCTGGTTACGCCACTTCCTTTTGCCTTCTGTAGTTGGTTTATGCAAAACCGAGAGCTGTGGTAGTTCCTGTCAATTTCTAACCTGCTGAAGTGCCACGGAGTGCATCCCATAATAACTTGTCTTTACTCTTACTCAATTATTCCCATACAGCACTTATCCTAGACCTCACTGGGACATCAAGACTTCCGATCTTCCTACGCAGTGGGATTGGCGCAACATCAGCGGAGCCAACTATGTCAGCGCAACACGTAACCAACATATACCACAGTACTGCGGAAGCTGTTGGTGCATGGCCAGTACAAGCTCGTTAGCTGGTGAGTTTATAGAAAGTATTGAAAAGTAAGAGGAGAGAGTGTTAACAAGGTATGCTTGTTGTTGTTTTGGGGTGGTTTTTTTTAGTTTAGGAAAAAAAAGTGTTGAAATTTAAAATTATTTTTTACTTCAAAGTAAAAAATAAATTGGGAAAAACTCACAAAATTGAAAAACATTGATAATTCTGATTGACTTCTAATACTAGTTCTAAGTGGCTTAAATTTTTAAGATTGTCACGGTGTTTGCTGGAGTACTTTGAAAGCTGTTGGTGTATGATGAGTAAAAGGTTGTATCGTAAACTTGGGTGTCATCCCTGGCTACATGGCAGTTAACGTTTGAATGGCTTCTGACTGGCAGTGTACCCCGAACAAAGATATTGACCAATAGGGAGACCGCCAACATAGGGCTAGATAGCTCATTTGGTAGAGTCCCGCTCCAGTTAATTTTTCTTTGTTCAAACCCAAATTAATAAAAAAATTACCCAGTCAGTTTCCCTTGTGGTTTATTACTTGTTGAGTAAATAAAGAAACTGAATCGGGATTCATATATCAATCATAGACCAATCCATAAAGCTCTGCCTGTTTCTGCATTGACCAATCACGACTGCAAACATGCACCCAAAAGGCTGATAAAAGTTTTTACTGGTTGTAATCCCATTACAAAATGTGAGTAAGATTCTGCCATTTGGATTGCTGCCTTGTATCTTTTTTTGTGTGGTGCAGTGCAGAGCAAAACACATGTCATGGGAGTGCTGTTGATAGACAGACTTTGCCACAAGTTGGAGAGCTTAATGGATCAGACTTTTACAGTGTATAAAAATTAAAGGGTATCTCACCATAGGAATGAGGACGCTGATTTTAGTTTGTGTGTTTTTCTGGATGTTTCAGATCGCATCAACATCAAGCGAAAGAGCGCATGGCCATCTGCCTACTTGTCTGCCCAGAATGTCATAGACTGCGGCAATGCTGGTAGCTGTGAAGGTGGCGAAGCCATGGGGGTCTACAGTTACGCCCACGACAAGGGTATCCCAGATGAAACCTGCAACAACTACCAAGCTAAGAATCAGAGTAAGCAAGTCCTCATCTTTGTTTCTGATACAAAGTTTTGCCAAATCTACATCTCTACCTCTTTTGACTCGGAACCTTCCAAGATGCCCACCATTATCTTTCAGAAACTCAACACAACATGCACACCTGTTGAGAATTTGCCATATTCATGATTCAACCATGTCATTTCTTGTTCCTTGAACGCAAAGGATTTGGTAATGTGTAATGCTTGCTATCGTTACAAGACTTTTTTTGTCTGTTTGGTTGTCAGTCCTTTTGTTTAGTGAAAAAGCTGTATCCATCTCTCTGTAGGTCCATTTGTATAATGTGCAACACTGCTGGTACGCTGAGGTCACACAGACATTTCTACGCACCTTAGAACAGCTACCGTCCCTTGAGCTGCCTCCTTTTGCCTCTGTGGGGGCGCTGTTTGAGAGTATGACGTTATATGCAAAGGAGCTGTTTGTAGAAAATGACAGCCTCAATAACCAATCGTTATTATGGTCATTAATGTTGACTGTCCTGTCCTGTCCTAAAACCCAAGGAAAACTTAAGGGAAGAGTTTGATTCCATGTAGCATTGCTGTGTATAATTCAACTTCCACTTCTTTGAATCGTTCCGCTTACAGATTGCACTCCCTTTAACCAGTGCGGTACTTGTTCAACTTTTGGCGACTGCTTCGTCATCCCAGAGAAGAATTACACCCGCTGGATGGTGGGAGACTTCGATAGAATCAATGGCCGGGATCAAATGATGAAAGAGATCTATCAAAATGGACCAATCAGGTACGATGAATAGGGGGGCCTAGTCTTTCTGGAATGCAAAATGTAGTAGGTTCAAATCCTACCCAAAGATCCTGTGGTCTTGGGTGAAAGGCGGGGTTGTAGAACTCGGAACACACTGAGGCTGTATTTGAATTGGCAACTACAGGCTACGGCTTCATTTTTAGTTAAGGGTGTTGCCTACTAAAGATGTCCTATGCTTCAGCACATGATGATGCTGCGATCCAGCCGTTGCCATAGCTGTGGCTGCCAATTCGAGTATGGCCTCAGTAAACACTTGTCAAACATGAGTGAAACGCAAAACCAAATCAAGTTGGGTCTTCAAAGTTCTAACAATAGTTTATGAATCTTTTCTTTGGGTATTCCAATCCATACTACATGCCTTGGTATTGAACCAACCCAACTGGTTGTCCCAGTGCAGGAGTCAAATTCCCTTTGTGTTTATATGCAGGGCACATTTTTAGGTGCCACATGTGCGGTTAGGCGCGAACCATATCTTTAAATGTATTTTCACTGTGAATAGACTGGAGCTACGTGTGGCGTCAGTGCAAGGGGTCTCAATGTTGAAACCATGCTGGTACATTGTTTTCATTTTCACTTTGTATTGAATTTCAATGTAATCAGTTTGTTGAAGGTGGGTTCTAACAGGAAAATTTTTGTCTTTTGTGCAGCTGTGCGATTGAAGCCACGGCAGAACTTGAGCAATTCAGAGGTGGAAAGGTTTACTCGCAGTTCATACCTAGTCCGTCGGTAAGAACTTTTTTGACAGAAGTCTCAAGAGGCTGGCATTTCTGGATTCAAGTTGATCGAGCTGTGTTTAGCTTAGCTAAGAATAAAAACGAGTTGCTTAGCATATCAGCTCTTTCAGTGTCTCGCCCTTGTCCTTTCTTAGTTTTAAACTAAACACATTTGTGATTAAACATCGTGTATTATGTACAGTCGACTCTCGTTAATACGAGGTCCGCTGGACTGGCCCGTTTTCCTCGTATTATCCGAACCTCGTCTTAAACGCAGCGAACTATTTACACGTACATGTACATGTACTGTATACACACGTCGTCATAGTGCATGCACTACACACGTGTCTAGGCTAGAACGGAGCGGTTGGCTTCCTAGTACCTTACGAGCATCCTGTACACAAAAATATCAATGATAAATGCAATTTTGTTGACTATGATCATATAAATTTAATATTTTGTATAACTCAAAATAAAAATCATAGCAAAGTCATGTCAAACTTGCCGTTCATGTGACCATGATGTGACAGATTCAATACTGCATAGGGCCTATGCTGAACGTTGTTTTCGCTGGTAGCTGCTAGGCGTGTAGGCAAAGTAGTATTTCAAGCATAAGTTACCAGTGTAATGTTTCTGATTTTCGGATCGGACGGAACCGTGTAGCCAGTCCGATCCGATAAATAATTTGGCAACAAGCATGTAATTTCAGAAACTTGGCTGACTGAACGGTAAGCTTTTACGCAACAATATTTTTCCGATCTCGCTATAAAAGTATGAAAAACAATACATTTCGTCATCACGGGGCCGCAAAAATACCTTGTATTATCCGTGTTCTTGTTACGACCATGCTCGTATCTTCCGTTTTTAAAGGCATAGAAACACGCATGGGACAGTTCGGGACCGGTGAAATACCTCGTATTAACCGGCGTCTCGTATCTTCCGAGCTCGTATTAACGAGAGTCGACTGTAGTATTCCTTTCTTAACATTAATTGCCCTTCCCCCCCAAAAAAACCCAAAACAGAGTACCCTTGTTTTTGTTTTTTTAATTTATGGACTCCACACTGCATAGCCAAGCACTCCATGCTCAGAACAGGGCCAGGAACACTCATCTTATCAAATGCTAGAGGATTAGGAGATGAGTTTACCATTTACTGAGGGATTCTGATGATTCATTTCATGAATGATTCTGAAAAGCTATTGGATTAGTTAAGAATCTTGTTCATCCATTACAGTGATTTTAATGACGACGATAGTATTAACAGATAAGTGCTAATGTCAACGTGTTGTTTCCCCCATCAGTTGAACCATGCTATTGCTGTAGCAGGATGGGGAGTGGATGAGAACGGTGTGGAGTTCTGGGTCGTCCGTAACTCTTGGGGTCAACCATGGGTAGGTATTGAGTTGATATGCATGTAGCGGGGAGAACAAACTCTGCATATTATTGCACCTTACGTCCATCTGTCCTTGATACTTGAAATCATTATGAGTATCTCTTCTTGTCTAAGTCAGGAACAATCTTTATGAAGATTTTCAGCAGTAACATTTGCTAAAAAATGATTTGCTACTAGAAACAATGAGTGGGGTACTGGTCACAAAAAAAGTAAAACACATTGTATTTTGGCTGGTAACCTGTTTTCACTGAGCAAACTTTGCTAGGCGCATTTGTATGCTTAATAGCTTTATGAAAAAGACTAAGTCTTGCACATACACATTTTTGGAACCTGTTTACATTGCTTTAACGTGTTGAAGGAAACAAATTCTTACACTTTAACTGACCCCTTCGAAAGCATGCAAGATTTGCACAGTCTGTTTTACCCTGGGCCCAGTTTCATAAAACTGTTAACCAGTAAGCAGAAAAACATGCATAAGCAAAGGTGTATTTCATAAAGGGTCGAGAAGATATGACAGCGCATATGTGCATTGTTGCGTCACTCATCTGCAGAAACTGCTGGAAAATTGGCGTGCCTTTTACTTTGCTTACGGTAAGCAGTGTTTATGAAAAAGAAATTCTGCTAATGGCCGCTCCCTAAGCAGAAAATGTCGTCTTACAGGCTTTATGATGTGGGACCCTGGCCCCTGGTCATTACAAACCACATGTGAGCTGTATTTTGAAGCTGTGTGTGCTTGTTTTGAATTAGATACACTCCCATTAACAAACTTTATTTCCAATCTTTTCTCTACTACTCAGGGAGAATCTGGCTGGTACCGGACTGTCACCAGCAAATACAAGAATGGTTTAGGAAACCAATACAACCTGGGCATTGAAACTGACTGTTCCTATGCTGATGTCATCGTACCATAAGGCAATACTACTCAGGGCCCTGTCACACCAACAATCAACAAGGAGACCAGCTCCAGGCAATCTCAAGGAAGAAAGAACATTGGCATTTAGGTTTTCACAAAAAAGCAAAAATTCCTGGGACAGTGAGATACTGTTAGAAAAGTCTCTTGTGAAATGGAAGTGTTCATTTTTTGAATGCAGCTGATGGAGTAGTTGCCTGTAATTTGCTTGAAAGAATTTCCATTTGTGACTAGGCCCTAATGGTTTAATGCTGATGCGAAACCACAACAATAGTGTGGGTGGAAATTATGAACTATTATCATAGCTTCATAAGTAGAAAATATCATTAAACAGTTATAGGGTTACTATAAAAAAGCTGACAGATTTTACCAAGCTTATAAAAAATATTGACTTCTCATTTTTTCTGGGAAGTTTTCATACATTCTGTAGGTAGAAAACAAAAATTTCAGTTGCTTATTCAATAATTTTCTTTACGCTAATAAAGTGGGCTTATTTGACACCAAAGTTCTTTCTGTAAGAAAGACTAATTGCAGTTTCATTGCAAAAGGATGTGGTTCACAAGTATCGGTTGTAGTTTCCAACAACTATTTTCTCAAATGCATCTTTACTTTTGTTGAGAACTTATCTGTACTTCCTTGTATCTATTTATTTCAACATATAACAACTGAAATCATGTAATTGTAAATCTGGTGCATCCTAAATTCAATCTAAAAACAGTAACAGTGTTAAAGGTTCTTCTGTGCATTAAATCATCTACTTTTTGCAGAAGTTTCAACTTGATTCTATGTACATGTACAGGGTGGCTTTTGCCTGCTAAGAAAATACTAAGTTTTGTGCACCATCTACAGTCAATCATTTTTCTTCTTTATTTGTTTTTTTGGGGGGTGCATTATGTTAGATTGCATTTTTTAAGCTTGGAAAAGCACAAAAAAGGAAGGGTCAAGCCTAATTGGAACCTTAACAAACTAGTGCCTTGTTTGTAGGTCTTGCTATCTTCTGTGTTTCTTATTTACAGTGTTACCCAAAAATAATCTGTGCATTTCTCGGGCCGTTTATATTTACCTTGTGTATTTTTGATGTGTCGAAATAAATGTTGCTTCAGGAAGTTTTACAGATGGAACTTGTTTAACCTTTTGGTTTCAACGTGTCGTTTATTTCAGTTTGTAATGGTCCAACAATTAAGTTTTTAGATTGTTTCATTATGTATGCTCGATGGGGGATGCTTTATGGAAAGGAATGTACGACTTTACTGGAGGGATGTACTGAATGGAAGATAGATAATTGGTTTGTCGTTTACACATTTTAACGACTTGAAACCTTCAAATAACAAGGTGATAATTATGAGCTTTTGAACTCCCCAAAGAATTTGCATACATTAAAGTAAGGGAGACAACAATATAATAAATAAAATCATCAGGAAGAACTCTCTTAGTGTGCATGTACAGCTTACAACAAATAGTTTTAAAAGTTTCAGTCTTTTTGTTCCCCTAAATTGACCATGCTATAAACAAAAACTTGTTTTGAAGCATAATCTGTGTAAGAAGAGATAAAAATAACTCGATAACTTCTACAAAGACATTCGAAAACAAAAAATGGTTAGAACAAAAAAATGCAAACAGAGTTGGTTCACTTGCTCTATGGTTCACCATTTCACTGGAGGTACATGAACCGTGGAGGTACATGAACTGTGGCGGCTTCCGTAGTTTTGATTTACACTAACTACACGTTACGAAAATTAGCTTACAAAACAGAAAAATAACAATAGGTGAATAGTAGTACACTTAAACCCTATCCGCTATTTACAAAGGCATCACTGCCAGCGTAATGAAACTGCATATCATTTTCTATTGTCAAAACACTTTGAAAAAGAACCATATCTAAATTAACCCTTCATCTTTGTACATGTATGACGGCATTGGGAAGTATCCGCTACGTCAGTTTTGTAGCTTTCCGGAGCTGTGCCAGCAGGCCGAGGTATTTTTCTACTTCCTGCTTCAACAAGGTGAATTCGTTTTTTCCAGTCCAGAGTTTCAGTAGTCTTATGGGAGTTGCGGACTCGGTAAGTAAATTAAGTTGACTATGAGTGACAAATTGTGTTGATAAGTCTATTAAAATTATGTTTACATGCAGATACTTAAATGCCTTTGGCAATGTTTATACACATAGTAAAAATTCTAGAAAAGGCTTATTAATAATATTATATATAATATTGTTTAAAATCAATGTGTATTTTGTTTTGTAATGAATGGCTATTCTTCACTATTCAGTATTGAATTGAAATTGTTTGTTTTTTGGTGTTTTTTTAAATGGACATTTGACAATTCGTAGTATTGCTATGGATAAGTACATGCTTAGCACTACAGTTTTCAATACCCAGAATGTGAGATTGTATTTATTTTCCTTTTTAAGAACCTTGTAACCATACCATAGTTGCGATAATTGTAACCCTCCATACTCCTGACGGGGGTGGTCGCAGAAGATGGAGGGTTACGATTATTGCAACTAGTTTAACCATTGCTTTTAAGTATTTTTTAATACTGTTGATGTACCAATACTATAGGATTTGTGTTGTAGGTTGTTGTTTTTTTATTTACAGTTTTTAAATTAGCTAATAAAGGGATACATATGAACTAATAGAATTATGAATAGGCCTGCACAAATAAAAGGTACATATTTGTCGTTGTTCCTGAATTTTGTTCATTTCCATCCTCTAGCTTCCAAACGTTCCTTCCTCCGTAATACAACCAACCTGTGAAAAATTCATCAGATTCCATGGGAAAGTTGCAGTGAAAACATTGCTGCAACACCAAACCCTACCCCTTGATCCTCTGGACTGTTGTAGACAATTCAAATGTTGCAACTTTTTTCAACATTTTTAATCAGTTCACTTACATGTATATGGGTGCATTAAGAATGTAGAAAAAAAAAAAAATTGAAAAAGTATTTGCTAAGTAACACCATGACATGACAAAAACTGTTTTTCTTTGAATTGTTGTAACGGAGGAGGAAGGAAACAAACTCCCATGACAGGTTATCAGGAAATACCATGTACAAAATATTCACTTAGGTTTACATCCTGCAAAGCAAAGTACAAGGACAATGTCAAGGGAAAAAAAAACTTGTGGTTTATTACTTGATATTTGAAAAAAAGTCTTGTGTCCTTAAGGGGACCCCTGTCCTGCCACTTCCCAGATTGTGGTATGACTCAATCTTGTTTTTGTATCTGTCGTGTGTTCTCCCACAGTTGCCACGCTCCACAATGCCACGTAAAGAGCCAGACATGCCAACAGAGAAGGCCACTTTTGCGCTTAGCTGATTTTGGTTCCCCGAGGCGCAGTTTGGCTGCGCTAAGGGGATAATCCACACCAGGGTTGGGTTCACAGGAGGATCTAAGAGTTCTCCTACCTACCATAGCCTGTAAGTGCTTCTTAATAACATTATTAGCTGTCAACAGAATAACTATACAGACCTGACTGCCAGTAAATTGCCTGCCAGGCCAGTGGTCAGAGTCATTCTCTTTCAAACTATTGCAGCATCATATCTAATATTCATTTGTTCATCAGCAAAAATGAGGTTACACAGTTCATTTGGATACCAGTTTAAACCCTGTGGGCTTAAACTACCCACTGGACCACTGGCGAGAGTGCAGTCATTTTAGCATTAGGCCAGTAACCTCAAACCCAACAAGTCCTGCAGTCTTTTTTTTTGCCCTTCCTAACACATAATTCTATACTTGAGCTTGTTAGTTCCAAACCTCCTCCAAAAAGTTCAGCAAATATTATTAAAAAGCAACTGTTTAGGTCTTGCACAAACAATGTCAGTCCAGTGAAAGTTGCAAGCGACAATACCTACGGTCTGCTGGGCCCAATTTTACAGATCTTCTGAAGTACAAAAAGTATCTAAGCACAACATGCTTACAAGAATAAGCTTACTAAACCCAAATACCTTTTCACATGTACATTGTAGCACATGTGACTGGTGTCCTGCTCATTTTTTCTTAACAGCAAATTGTTCAGCAATATTCAGTACTTGAGCAACTCTATGAAATTGAGACCAATCCACAACTCAAAGCCTAAAAACTTGCATATCAATAGTTTATACAATCTACATTAACAGCATAATTTGTTCAACTTCTGATTCACAGTGGTGACCACACGGAAACCATAGATGTAGATTTTGACCCGCAGCAAACAAACTACGAGACCCTTCTGACAATCTTCTGGAACAACCACGACAGCACGGCCTGTACAAGCCGTCAGTACATGTCCGCCATCTTCTATCACAATGACGAACAGAAAGCATTGGCAGAGAAGACACTAGAAGAGCATCAATCCAAGGTCTCTCGCAAGATCCAGACGCGAATCAAGAAAGCAGAGACCTTCTACAATGCAGAGGAGTGAGTTCAAACCTTTACTCTGATACCGCAACCTTTTTGTTTCCTTTTTTAGTTCAGTACAGCTGAACTGGAACAGAAAGAGAAAATGGCCCTTTTCTAACTAAAAATCAGTATTCATTAGTGTTGCTCCATACTAGGATACATGATCATGCAATTTTTCAGCTGATTTCCTCTTTATGTAGTTTCTCAGGCTGTGTCATTGAAAATGAATAAAACACAGTACAAAATAATTGCTGTCCTGGAAAATTCCTTATTTTGTGACTATACCTTTTGACCACAACACTGCTTAGTTTGACAAAAAAAGCATGTAGCCCATTTCCCATTATATTTTATTTTTGGGAGGGGGGGGACATTATATTAAGAAAGTTTTCATTTTTCAAACCTTAAAGCATTTTGAAAGAAAATGGTAAATGTACAATTTGTACATGCATCAATTTTTCATGTACAGTAAAAGAGCCCTGGATGTTAACACTGACTTTCTAAAATCATTTTGTAACCAATATTGAAACTTTACGACGGGGTAAGTTCTCCAATCACAAATATTGTTGTGTTAGTCCCTTTCTTACTGACCATTCATTAACAACGATTGATATATTTAAGTATGATATCACATGGTGAATGTCTGTACTATACACATACATGTTAGTACGCAGTTACCCCCCCCCCCCAATCCACAATCTCCCCATTCAGTTAAAAGGTTTCAAATTATTGATCAATTCCCTGGAAAAAGTTACCAAGAGTTAGAGAATAAAGTTGTCTTTTCAACCCTTTCACTAGTTACCACCAGAAGTACATGCTTCGTCATCACCAGGGCCTTCTGAAGAGTCTTGCCCTCAGCTCAAAGGAGGTGATCACGTCACACGTTGCTGCCCGCCTCAACGGCTACATGGGAGGATTCGGGATGGCCAAGAACCTTGAGCTGGAGATCGACAACTTTGGGTTGAACGAGGAGCAGAAGGAATATGTACACAATAAGGTGAAGAAAGGTCCTCACAACTAAACAAACAAATGGTGTCAGAAGTGGGATTGCTGCAGTTACAAGTTCATATTTCATGCAGAAAAGAGAGTATTCTTTGTCGTAGAAGTAATGTAATTGTTCATATCTACTCGCAAAATATTAATTAAGTGATAATTTGTTTGAATGACAAGTTGAACCTTTCCTTGCGACTCAATGAAATCAGATCTCTTAATGCTTCACATCAAAAATTAACTGGTAAGCCATTGCAACATTACATAAGATGGGTCATTACATTCTGGGACAATTTTGTTATTGAGCGATTAATACAAAAATTGATGAAAAATACTCACTGCAGATGAAAGCCACTTTGCCATTTTTCGAGACATTGTAGATGATGCATAATGTGATTCCTACTGCACTTACAAGTTAAAATGCACAAAACATATCATCTGCACTGATGCAACTGATGTTTGCTAAGGGTCTAGACAACTTATTTAAGCACTCTGATTCCTGACCTCACCATCTTATAAGCTCATTCTTGGAGTTGACATTTTATTTATGCTTTTGGGGGGGTGAATTGCTGGATTTTATGGTGTTTATGGCAGGTTTTGGGGTTATGTTTTGTGTAGAATTTGTTAATCTTTAACCAACTTATTGAAATAAAAAAAGCATATTCAATATTGTTTTTTACAAGAGAAACCGTTTCCGTTAACGGTACATTCAGGGATCGCATAAAATTAAGGACTTCTAAATTTAATCACAAATTTCTGAAGATCTTTCAGAAACTTGGTACACTTGGTTCAAGCAGCCAATAATGTAAAATTCCCAAATTGTACCCACACCATATAAATGTGTACAAATAAAATATAACATGCATAAAGCTGTTTTTAATATGACTTGTGAGACTTTCGTGACCTGCAAATACATTCATTGGTTGTGGATTAAAGTTATTTAATGACCGCAGACAGTTGTAAGACTTCTGAATTCAACAGGGCAGAATGGTGAGATCTTTATCAGGGAGATAGAATGAGATTCTATTTACCCTCATACTTGAGAAAAAGCTCATTCGGCACCGATGGGAGAATTTCTAGACCCCTAGGTGGCAGTAGGCTTATCGGGGGAAATGTGTGCGTACTCGGACCAACGTGTTGATGGTATTAGCTATCCCTCAAGTCTGGAGGTATTAGAATTGAGTTCAGAAGTCTCACATTTGTCTGCATTACATCAAAGGCTTTAATCTCCTCTACACTGAAGTGAAAGGAATGCTTATTTCTATAGTGCTTGGTTTTAAAATGAATTTGGAAAGTTGATTATTCTTAAAACTGTGCATTATTAATTTTTAAAAGTACCATATAGAAGTAGTGTGTGAATCAGGCAGAAACATCACTTTTTGCTGGTGAATGCATTTATCTTTTTAGTGTGATCTCTTTCTATGACGTTTGTTGGCCAACTCAAGACTGTCTTGAAGCCAAGTAAACCGATGCTTAACAAGTGACATGCTTCAATCTATCTGCATTCCCAGACCAAAAACGTTTCTGCAGGGAATCTTTTGTAACATACCAAAACTGTTCAATGGAATTAATATTTTTTTTCAAAATGGAATTAACCAATACTGTATACTAAGTAAATGTGAAGTAAATATTTTTATAAATGAAATCAATTGTTTGTCCGATTATCGATTCATTCTCTGTGTTTCCTTTTATTTTGTAATGCATGAATGACTTTTAAACAGATATACAGCAGATCAGTATAACTTGTACGAGGCTGACAAATCAGACCCGAGGGTCCATGCTTTCTGGAGGATAATGTAGAGAAACGACACTCGAGTATTTGAAGATTCATTCGTTTTCAAATGATCTCCAGTCACAAATAAATAATAAGAGTGCAAAGTTCTTTCATAGTGCTTTTCACACCTGAAGAATGTCCGAAAGTGCTTTTTTTTTTTTCTAAAGGTAAATATTCATCATTCTTCATTTCCACAAATCTCAATTATGATAAGTCATGTACTGTAAACCATTGGTAAAAACAATTCATAAATTGACCATGTTTAATCATCAACCTTATGGTATTTGGTACACTGCTGATAACACTCATCTTTAAAAACAATTCCTCCCAAAGGCAGGAATACCAAACCACTAAGCCAGCCTAATTCAATTGCAAAAACCCCCCCGACATTACAAGAAGGTTAAGGGCGTTCACCCACAACGTGGGCGCCCAAGAAGGCACTGGATGGACATAATCATGGTTGACATCAAGCGCAGGAAGATCGACTCGACTTGATCCAAGACCAGGAGGCGTGGTCAACTACAATCAAGTCGGGCTGACATGACCATGAATACGTCCAACCCTGGACGATGGGGAACATCAAGCCGTGCAGTATTAGTAGTAGTCAAGAACAAACAAAACAAATTAATTGAACAACAGGATTTAATCAAAGTTCAACTTATAGAAATATACATTTTTAAAACTCAATCGGTGAAATCTTGTACTGCAGCTAACGTGTCCAGTAACCACAATCAATTAAACTGATTTCTATCTTTGAGCATCTTTGACAAATAACTTAACACTTTCCAAGCCAACTTGACAAAGTACATATTAAATATGTATCAAAAACAAGCCAAGAAACACCTTTTAGAACTTGGGGGTAACAATTACAACAATCCAAAATTATCTAATGGGAGATGGTCAGAGATTCTCAGTGGCAGTAGACTTACCTGGTAGATTTTCCATTATTCTAAGAAATGTGTTGAAAATGGTACACAATTCAGTATGTCTGCTACCACTGAAGCTTCTCTCAGTCTCCAATCGTCTTGTCGAAGCAAAACAACAGTTTTATATAACTCAAACAACCCAGTTTTCTTCACCAACATACATGAACAATGAAAAACAAACTTGTATCGAAAGAGTCACTTGTATGAAATACGTCAAGATAAATGCACAACCCTGTTCCATAAACAGAGACAAACCATACTCTGCTTTTTCAGGAGGCATTCTTTTAAGTATAGTCTTTGAACTGCTTTGAAGGGAAAAGCCTTATATAAACTGCTAACCAAAAAGCAGTAACAAGCATCTTCTTTATAATTCTGTTGTGGTACAGCAGCTGATCCATATCTCGCCATAACAAAAAGTTAATTTCCAAGTCTTCTTTTGATGCTTCTCGGCATCAAGAGCGCCCTCTAACAGCTGAGATTTGACAACCTACCGCAGTGTACGAACAGTGGGAATTCAAGAGAACCAATGGTTCCTACAGGCCCGTACAAATAACTTATCAGCTGAAAAGACTTTTTTTTTTAAAACCAAGTTGTCACTGTTTAAGTCCCTGTTCAAATCACCACTACAATTCCAAATAATAATAAAGACATGTAAATATTTAGGACGACTAAAAAGATGAAAAATACTTGGGTATTGATAGACCTAGTCAAGACTACAATGATATGCAAGTCCAGTCCTTGGATTATCTCAACCATCTTTGGTATCTCCTTTCTAATATGCCAAATATTTGAGATAAAAAACTATCAAATGTTGTAGTGCTTGTACAAGTTTATAAACACAGCATACAGGCACTAAAAGGTATCAGGAAGTAGGAAAAAAGCATGCACCAAAACAATTTAAAAGGTTGTTAAATTGTGTAAGAATGTTCAATTGTACAAATGAGAAAATGTGCAACCTGGGAAAGACAAAGTTCAAAGGTACAATGCATATTAAGCTGCCACAAATGGAACAGGTTTTTTTTAGTAACAAACCATGCAAAACATGCCACGTAAAATACTTCTAAAACTTTGCTCCAGAATTTGTAAAACTCAATAAAAAACCATGTCTTCAACTGCATAGAATTAATCTGATAATTGTGTCATTTCATGCTGATTACATCACAAAATAACCCTTTGGTATTTGGCAGATATGGCAGTAAAGCGAGGGTGATTAATGGGCGTAGTGGGAATCTAAAACAACTTGTTAGCGGGTCACTAAACGAAAAGCCAGTGGTTTTCTTTGCTTTCAAACAGACTGCAACTTTTTCAGAGGGCGTTGTGTTGCATGTTATGCTATTTTTAACATATTACCCTCAATTAAAATAGTAGTACAATGTAGTAGATAGAGCCCCCCCCCCAAACAAGTAAGTCTGGCTATTAACTCAAATACTTTCATTGAAATTCATAACGTTTGGGTCATGAGCAAGGAAGACAAGTAAAAGAACAAACTCTTACTATCAATATTTTGTAAATCGTGCTCGGCTCTATCCCTAAGTGTGAGTGCACAAAAAAATAATCATAAAATAAAAATACACATTGAAAATATTTCAAAATACTGTAACCATAGAGTTGATAAAGCTACAACACAGGGTATGACGAAAGTGATTCGATCTCAGAATATTAACCCTTCAAGACTTATTGATCAACATAAAATTCGAAAATTAAGTTTTCAAAACTATAATGGTGATGTAGTCCCGATGGCCTTTCTTCAATTGAAAATGGTCAAACTTTCCTAGCTGTATGTAACTGCGACTCGCCCAATGATTTACCCATACTCCCCCCCCCCCCCAACAGCGACTTCCTCGTGTGCTCAATACATCTTAAATATAGGGAGTTTAATTTTTCAAACTAGCAGTTTGCCTGGCGGCATCAACAGGAACTTCTCACCTATCTTACTGGCCTCAGACATCAGGGGGAGAGCTAGAGATGAACACCAATCAATCATGGAGAAAATTTCAACAACACTGCGAAGAGAATTAGTCGCAAAACTCCAACTTATGCAACAAGATAAATTCAACGTGCAACGTTTGGGGTTTTCCGGTTATGAGTCGGAACCCTTGGAGACGTATTCCTGGTACTCCTCTTCTGACATTAGTTCGTCTAATTGTTCTGGGTGATCTATTGTCATCTTCAACATCCAGCCTAGGGTGGGGAGGAGGGGAAAGAGAGAGAGAGGAAACAATACCAAGAGGAAATTAATTCTACGAATGGCAATCAAGACCACTTTTATAATCACTTACTGGGAAAAGTAAAATTAACTTTTGAAAAAAGTACACATCTGTTGTATTGTTGTAGGAACGCAAAGGAAGGAATTGAGCTAGGAATTGGACTTCAACAACTTTTTTCTACAAATCTCTGTTCTTCCCAACCACACAACTGATACATTTTTATGACCTGAAACTTAGGCCAAACACCACCAAATTTATGTTTGTCCTATGAAAGTATAAGATACGACAACATATGATTATATTATAAGTTATCCCACAAGCTGGAGAGAAATACAGAAAAATTAACCACTTCTGCGAACAAGCCAGTAAATTTAGCATAATCATTAAGGAAATTTGTAAAAGAATACCGTGAAATAGAAATGATTTGTCAGCATCATTTCCCTTCATTGTTACACTATCGCAGTAGTGGATACTGAGAACACCACTGCGGGATATCGTTCAACGCCTTTCTTAATTTGTCTGATATTTAATTTGGTTTTACCCTTACACTGATGTGTATTAAGCATTGTATACTCAGTGCTTTCCCAAGCTCTGTGAACAATAATGCACAGGCAAATAACTCGGGTGGGATTCGGACCCATGACCTTTGCATTGCTAGAGCAGATGTCTTACCACTAGACCACCGAGCTAGCCCGATGGTTACAGGTTGGTTCGAATCCTTGGCAGCGGGTACTGCAACGATTTAATAGATGTTAAAATCTAATGTCTGATATTATGACACAATCCAACATACCTGCTACAAGTGGATCACTGTTGACTAATTCGGGTGATTTTTCCAATGCCTTGTTCGTCTGTTTGACTTTACCATCGATCATGGAACACAAGTCACTTGCTGCCTTCACACTCTCAACCACACCATAGGAATCTAACAGGAGGATGATCAAAGATGAACACTCAGCATTTCTTTCTTTCAGGCTCTTACAACAATCATACACAATCCAACACAGAGTATTAACTCTGATCCAAACCTGGCCACAAACAGTCCATTATTCTTAAGGGCATGTCAAATAGGGCCATTTTTACAGGCAACTTAGAGGCAACCACTTGCACTGTATGTTTTTGTTATTTTTGGGGTGTTTTTGCGCGACACTTTCACGTTAAATAAACACAATCTTCTAAACAGGCAGGATGCTAATTTTTGACTAGCCTACTAGGCTACCTAAAAAGCAAGGGTTTTTTATAGTTTGCAATTGAAACCCCAAATTAAATTGTAAGCTGTCCACCATGCTACATCCATGATGAAAGAAAGTTCAAACTCACCTCCCTTGGCTAGACGTGTCCCGGTCTGGGGCAGTTCAATATACACTATGTCTCCTAGTTTTTCCTGAAAAAAAAAACCCCACACACACACATTTTAGAAGAAGAATATTGTGCAATATGGTTAAATATGTGTACACAGATGATGCTGGTAATAATCATTAACTGCTTTAACTTCTAAATTTCCACTATTTGACCCAGGTCAAGAAAACTTAAGTGTGTTTTATTCATACCACTGAGCAAGTTTGAAGACTCCACAAAAAGGAAAACTAGAGATCTGAGCATGAACACACTACTAGCTGTCTTATTTCTGTACGGCAATAACATTTACAGGCCCTAAACTTCGCTCTGCGGAGGAGCACAGCAGCTTTCATCACTAAGGGGCACTTCTATTTTATGAGGAAAGTGTAAATTTGCATTGGAACTTTGCAAGGGAACCACAGCAAAAGCACAGGGCACCTCAGCCATGTTGATGGGTGCCGGCATCTCTTTGAGGAAACTTGGAGCTAAAGTGAAATTTATGAACAAAAAACCCACAGAAATGAGGACCAAATTGGGAATCATGCCTGGCTATTCTCACCTGGGCAAAGTCACTAATACCAATAGTTCCTGTGCGTATGTCTTCTTCAGGTAGAATCCATTCATGATCTTTGGAGAACAGACGACCTGGACAAAGAGGGAGACGCCAAACATTTTAGACTTCTGTCCTACAGGCAGACTGGGCATTTGAAAGCAGTATGCATGCATTGCAGGCAGTATACTAACAATACAGTTTCGTCTCTCCAACATGCAAGCCTGTATGCTAGTAATCAATGGTAGGAGGAGGCTGGTACCAGCTATAGAATCTTAACTTTACTTAACATCAAGGGACAAATACTGGCAAACTTATTCGACCAAGGACACTTTTTAACTCAGCAACTACACACACCATTGAAAGTTCCATAGTTTCCAGCTTGAAATGCCTGCGGTTGACCGCAGATGTCCAAAATATATTTTTAAAATGGAATACAGCACCCCAGTTACTGGGTGTAGTTAGCCCCATAATCATCATTTTAACCCTATCAGTCCCGCACCCAGGATATCCCGGTATACGCAGCGCACACTTAGATCCTGCTCCGGGATATCCCGGGTTGCGCGGTCGCTGCACATTCACTGCTATCACGCTGGCAAGTTCGAATCGGAAAAAATTACAAAAAGATTTTTTCCAAATTTGTTGTAGCTCGTTTTCCCTGTGATTTCCTTTCTTGACTACTGGTGACTTAGCAAATACTATACTATTCATTCAGGTGTGTATATTTAGCAATTAATTAAGAAAAATGTGTGTTTTAATTGATTTTTTTGAAGTATTTTATATCCTTTGCGGAACTGTGCACAAGTAACTTGTTTGCATTTCCACACGAACGATGCATGACTTAGCCGTGTGGCCCTCTGATTTTTTAAACATTTTATTTCCATATTTTCACAGATTCTTTGGCCTTAAAAATGTCCACAGTATTGCAGATATCTTTAGAAATGTCCATACCCCTTAGGGATGAAATTTCTGGCAGTTGGTCAGAACTATATAAACCACTATATAAACCATATAACAAATTTGTCAAAGTTTGTGTAGTTTATCTGAATGAAAGTAAACAAAGTCTACATGAGCATATGCGGACGTGACCAGAGATCATGAACATGATGAACAACAGCGCCAAATAAAATCATTCTAGCTACAGAATTTACTGACACACCAAGCTACAATGATGTCATACACTATTATTTTGTATTTTATCGCAACTAAATAATAAAGAACAGCAGCCAAAATGACAAATATTTTATAAAAAGCATCTTTATTTTGTTGAAACAACTTCTGCTTTCACAGGAAGTCAAAGGTCAATGAGGTCACAAAGGTCAACAAAACCTATCCAGAAACAAAGAAAACAACCTGATGAAAATTATCCCAAAATATTGTAACAAAATACTTTATGGTAATTTTAAAAAGATTTTTTTAATGAAAACACTCAATAAATTGTTGTTTTTGAAAAGTATGCGGGATATTGGGGTGAGCTATGTACAAAGTATATGGGACTGAAAGAGTTAAGTGAATTGGCACTATCTTATATCTATTTTAAATGGGGCTAACCATGGAGAAAGGAAAAAAAGCCAGCAAGGTCAATCGAAGAATTTCTCTAGTCTATGTTATGTATAATTATGTCAATGTGTAAACATAAAATTTAGTAAATAAAAAAATAGTTTCTTATCTTGGTAAATAATATTGTTAACAATAATAGTTTCAAAGGGTAACAAACGAATGAACTAGTTTAGTTATTTCATCGAAATAGAGACGATACATTTATTAATAATAATATGAACCAGATCTGGGGTCAAGCCCAAGCCTATGTGTGGCAAGCAATGGGCTGTTTAGTGTGTCTAGTGTTTACACATGAGCCCTACGTTTACCTTCTTTCACGAGGTCGGAAGATGAAGTGCTAAATTGTCGTGGAAGACTTCGCTGCCTTATTATTTTGGATGTAGAATTCATTAAATGCGGACGTGCTGTAGCCCAAGCAGATGCCCTGCATACTCTCGAACACAGGTTTACAGATTGCGAAAGAATTCTTGGACATGCCATGTTGAAAACTTTGTCAAAAAATATGTTCTATGAACTCAAATTCGGAGAACCGGAGACTCTGACGCGCGTGAAATTCGTATTGTATACACACAACTATAATGATGTACATAAATCCAACTCATGTACATGTATGGATGAGGGATATATCAGATCCGCATGCGCTGTGCGTGAGCGCTATTTGAGCAGGGCGCCCTCAAGGACGCGCACTTGAAGAACTTGAAGAAACTACAACTCAAGAAAATTACACAAAATCGGGAGCTTTGAAACTACTAATTAAGTTCAATTTACCAACAAAAATTATCTAGAGTATGATTCACACACACAAAATAATTGGTTATTATTGCGGTTGGCCTCGTGTTTCGACCGAAGTCTTTTTCCTAATTCGGATTTCGAGTTGTCTTTCCCAAACACCAACAAATCATTTTTACACTAAGACAAATTACTCACTATCCTCAGTATGAGAGATTATTTCATCTTCATGAAAGTTTGCTTGGGCTGCCGGCTATGATTAAGGGGCAACACTATGAGCATGGGGGAAGGTTAGCATTTTCGCCCCCACCACACCCCATGTTCCTAGCCTTGCGATTGGTTGGTCAACGTGTCCTACCCACGCCATGCCTCCCTATTATATACCTAAACCACTACTGTTAAACTTTATTCAAGTCTGACACTGCGGTTGTCTTGCACATGACGGGGTGTGCGTGCCGAAAATTGGATTAGCTTTACGCATAAATATCAGGCACCTTTTTAATTATATTTTCAAATCGAGACCACTGATGGAAATCACTAAAATTAAGATGTGCACGATTGCGAACAGAATAGTGACAATAAACAATTTTGGGGCATTTCGTTCCATTTGTATCTTGGTGTATGCTTTGAAGTATTTTTCTTTGTTTCCCAAGTCGTTGTTTCATTATGATTATTCTAAAGGGAGGACGGGCTTTCGCAAGCCCGAAAGCTGTTTAGTCGGAATTCAGATTTTGATTGCCCCCCCCCCCTAACCCGCGGCGTCCCCCTCCACTCTCTGTATACACAGATTATCTTTATTTAGCCCTTTTTCATTATTTTCTACGAGATATCAGTAAAAACAGAAGAAAACAAAACCCCACATCTAAATAGTATATTACCAGGTAACAGCTTTTTTTCTGAGTATCGGGTGCCCGGAAATGGTTCTCATGAAACTAGACCCGGTAGTATCCATGACGCCAGACTCGGAAACAACAAACGTAAACCAAGTTCATGATGACGCTCCAAACAATAAGCATGGTTTTATTGTTTGCCAAATGTTGGGGTATAATTTGTCCCCGTAGCGAAAGGTAATAGGCCGCCTACAGCTGGTTTAAAGCAAAAAAAAAAACCCGCATCTGTCGTACAGAGTTTAGTTTTATCTGTCAGGAGACTTGAATAACTTATAAAAGTTATAAATTGTTTCAAATAATTAATCATTACCAATGATAAAAGTTAAGGAATGTGGGCAACGCCGGCATTATTTAAATTACTATGGATGGAAAGCATAGATAGAGAATAATACGCCGGATTGCCCGAATTTCCCGGATAGAAAGAAACACATTTGAAAGGATTTTTCTCTGAACAAATAACTCACAAAGATGACCCAATTTTATAATGAAAAAAATACGGTTTTGTGATTGGAAATGATGATTTTATTAGACGCCTTGTTTACAATTTTTGATATAGCGGAAGTCGAGGGAGAGAGAGTGGACAATCTGAAAATACCCCCAACCCCCCAATTAGACCTCACTCATGTCCCAGGAATGTCAATCCCCCGTGAGTAGGCGAACGAGATTTCAAAACCCTAACCGTTGACCTTTGCCTTTCGTGCCTGTCCGTTTACACAGCAGAATAAAATGCAAAAACGCCCACTAAATACTTACGTGCCAGAAACGTGATGCATAATGCCCGATCATCAACCGTTACCTTGACATTGAGTTATTTGCATACAATGCCTAGTTTCAAACCGCAAGTATTTATTAATTTCACAATATTTTTGGAAGGGAACATTTTTATGTTAAAACTTTAACCCGTAACCATGCCTTAACTGTAAACCGTTATAACATTCTTGAGTTTGCAAATGGTATAATTAGCGACGATAAACAATGATTTGATTAAGCAAATTGTGACCTGGCCCCTGGAAACCCAGCAGGAGGGAGTCGGCCTGCGCTACGTGCGTCGTGCAGGGGTTTTCCTCTGCGGTAAACAGGTATGACGTATATGCCAGCTGGAGGGATTCCCCTTTTTGATTGGGCAGAGTATTTAGCCCCTTGTCACCGGGTGGATTGATTGGCTAGTGGTGATTTTTTTCACGCAGCACATGCATGATCCAGGTTGTTTGTCAAGAAAAGTAAAAAGATTCAACCATTTTAAAATAGGGGTTTATAAAATAATTTAGTAAAGAGTAAATCCGTTAATTTAAAAGAAATTGTACAATTTGTCACTACTAACAATTTTAATTTAACTGTAATAGTTTAAAAAAAATAAATTATGACAAAAAATTTAACACGTAAATTCTCAAACACAAAATATAATCAAAATGTAAACTGCTCATTACCCCATTTTAATAGTAGTAAACCCTAGAGTTAAATCGAAAGCTGGATACTGCTTTATTATACCTCCCGTGCATATAGCATTTTGTACATGTTCCAGCACGTATTTGTCAATCCATTGTGTGGATTTCGCAAGAAGTTGGAATTTCCTCTGAAAATGGTCGGATTGATCTGAGAAGAAACTAGCGTTTTGAGCATTTTAGTTAAACGCATCGAGCTGTCAAGATGTTGGTCCTCGTGACTAAACCCGATCAGAACATTTGTGAGATTGAACTCTCGCCGAAATCGCTTGGACAAGAATGCCTCGACAAGGTAAGCAGTAGTCCCTAACTAAAGTATTTACATTTTTTTTTTAAATCTTGAAAAAACCCAGCTAATTTTTTTTTTTAAAATATGCTATTTCCAGATTTGTATTGAATATCAAGTAAAGTTTCCTTTGTTTAAATTGGTTTATTTGTTCCCTTTATTTCCCATCCCAGATTTTTTGTTTTAGTTCACGTAATCGGTCACCATCGAATCGATATAGCGAGAGGAATCGTCAGTGTCACATTTTATTATATTAATATTTACAGTAAAATACACTTTTAAAAATTGTTTCCTCACGATCACCCCTCCAAGTTGTTTTTTCTCCAAAACTGTTCGGCACTGGCAATAATGAGTGATTATCATGAGTACCGATTGTTCATTAAGTGTTGAATCTGAAATATCTGTGGGGAAAAGAGGCACTTGGACTCCTCTGTGTGTTTGCCAAGCTAATTTTCGTTGAGAAACTTTTTTTTTAAACAAAAGTAAGAGAATTTCTCGCCATGTTCTTTACTTTATTGAAATTATGAAAACTCTCTGTTTTTTATGCTTATAGGCCTATATTTTAATCTACAAACATTTCAGTTGCTACAGCTGAAATTTACAACAGTGTTTCAAATAAGATAAAATAACTAGTGTTTGGAACTACTGAGTGTTTGTGTTAATGATTCACACACTGTGACTGAAATTTATTAATTATTAACTTTCAACATTTATTCTCCTACATTTTACATACAATCATCTCCAGTCATCCCATACGAAAGCAAATGCTTCACAGAAACAAGCTAGTGAAATAGAGTAGTTAGTATGTATTTGGTATTTATTTATGCATGCATTAAACTATTTACTTTGTCAGTATGGGAAATAAGTTTTCAGAAAAGAAGAATCATCCTTATTACTCATTTAGAAATTAATCATTGCGTTTGTGAGGAAACATCGAACAATGAACATCCAAATAGAGTACAGTGCCCTCTTTGCGAAAGTTATGACTGAATATTATGAAATGTTCCCGGCGAGAGAGGGCTACTTGATGACTAAAAAAGTTTGTCTTTAAATACAACAAACATTTATAAAAAAAAAGGATTGTCCACTTTGATATAATTTTCACAGATGATAGCAGAACAAACTTAAACTAAATAGAAACAGTGACATAATCCCTTAAAAAATTGATGGTTGTTCAGGGCTCAAAGTCAAGAAAAGTCGCAACTGGACCAGAATTTTAATTTTTTTTTACTGAGTATAGAGTATCTCTTTCTTTGAAAGTTCAGAAAGTTTGAAATTGAAAAGCTAAAATGTACCTGTACATTAGTCCAAAGTACAGTTTGTGTTTCAATAAACTGCTGGACTTGTTTGTTGGTTGGGTTACTGGCCCCATGTTTAAATTAAACTCAAGCCAGTGGGCCATCCAGGGAATATTTCAAGCCCTGTTGTTAATTTATTTATTTTTTAAAGTAAGATGACAACAATTTGATTGTTCCATTTTCTGTTGACCACAGGTGTGCCAAAAACTAGGAACTATAGAAAGTGATTACTTTGGGCTGCAGTTCACAAGGAAAAATGGCAGTGATCCTATGTGGCTCAACCTTCGAAACCCCATCAACTCGCAGGTCACTGGACCGTCACCACTTCGGCTGCAGTTACGGGTCAAGTTTCATGTTCAGCCCCACTTAGTCCTACAAGAAGTAACAAGGTAAGAATATGTTCACATAAATCTGAGAAAGTACTCTTTTCGAGGGAAATAGTTGTTCAGAATGTCTCGTTTATGTATTGAGGAAATATTACTACATTCAGTGTCTTTCCATAAGGTGCTTTCGCGTTGTAGGGAAGTAAAAGAAAATCCAAAGACAAGCTCTCGATATAAATTTCACAGCTATACATTTTCACATACTATATATTACATAAAACGTTAGTAAACTAGTGCATGCCTCCATGATGCATTTATCCATTCAACAAAAACCATGATCCAAACATGAAAACTTGTGCATCCCAATCATGTGACATGCATGCACCAGCCGCATGCAGTTATGTACTGGATAGTGATTTCTAGACTATCCACCCATAAAATTATGTTTATTTAAAGACGTGGTTTCCTTTAAGGAAGTTAACAAACATCCAGAAGAATTATATTGACAACAGTTTGTCAAAATATTTAAGGAAGTGGTATTATAAAATAAACAATGTCAATGGTAATGTTACTAGGGCTTGTTTTGTTTGTGTTTGTGCAGCAGAATCATTTTTTATTTTATTATATTTTTTTTTTAAAGAGATTGTCTTTTAAAATTGAATTACAGAATTTAATCCCCAAAGCAGTCTTTTGCAGACCAGCATTTTTAAGGAGTGTGAGTGCAATTGCTCTTCTATTCTGCACTTCTTGAACTTATTCGAGGAGTGGAGAAAACAAATTAAAGTGGATTTTAACAATTTGTGTAAACAACTACCGACATGGTGGTTGTTTTCTTTGATTGAACAAACAGAACACCATTAATTTGCCAATTCAATCAAGCATTCCATGCACATGAATCTACAGATGTATTTATGTGCTGCAATTAAACATCATGAACAGTCGGATGTTGTAAAATTGGTTTTTGATTTCACTTTTTTAGACAGATGTGTGAAGTTTGGTTTTGAGGAGTGCAAAGAACTCTCCTTATTAATGTAAGGAGAGAAGGTTAAAGCTGTCATCCTATTTCTTGGAAGTAATTAGGAATGCTTTTTCCTACCTTAAAAAATTACACATGGGGTATTTCAGTTAAATTTGTGTCTAGACATTTAAGTTCAACAGGAAAGAATTTGCGATAAGTTTTTGGATGCATGCAGTATTCTAGTGTTTTAATGCATGGATTGCTACGATTTGTATTTTATTGCATCAGTGTGTTATTTTGACACACCTGTATTGCACATTTAGCAATGAGCTCATACAAGTTGGTGCATTCCCTATTACTAGCCTGAATATGTTGCAACCTCACTGAAGCTTAGTTGTATGTGTAGCCCTTTGATGAAGGAAACGACAAATATGCCTGCAAATTCCACAATATTTTTGTTCTTTGTTTAACAAGGGGGATAAGATTTGTTTAGTATGAAAAGGTTTTTTAAAGGAAAATTTCATTTTGGAAAGTTGCCAATGGTCCCCCCCCCCCCCACCCAATCGGCCTCAAATAATGTTTGTTTGACATTCCTTATGCAAACTTAAACAGGCTGGCCCAACAAGGTTAACAAACTTTAAAGAGGGCAGCTGCTGACAATTTCATGGTACATGTATGTATAAAATAAGTAAAGTGTGCATTACCAGAATTGATTATTTTTTTTTTTTAATCTTCCATTATTTTAGTTTAAGAAAGAAATTCAAGGGGAGTATGCAGGATGTTTAGTTGTTATATGACAACAATCAAATCATACTTTACGGGATTATGTGGTCACAATGGCATCACCTCAACTCTTACTTGTTATGTCTTTTTACTCTTAAAACAAGTTAGGAATACTGCTACTTTTATCTTCACTTCAATTATTTAATTTAACTAGGTGCGTAGTCTTATTGAATGAGGACATACAGGGATGCTGAACCCCTTTGACATGTAAATTATCAGTACACACACTCCTATGGGGCTGGCGATGATGTGTGAACACATCTGCAATAGCCCTGACATACACTACACGTATTGGACAGCATAATCTGTAGCATGCGTTGGTCACGAGACTGCTAGGTATTCAATGCTAAACAGTTCTCTGAAGAATGATGGGACTTTGCATATAATGGCAAACAACAGAGAATAAGGGGGACCTTGGTTTTATATTGCAAAGGTTCGACTAAGAGTTGTGCATTGCTCTATGGTTGATGAGTGAAGGCTGATGGGGCTTCAGGACATCAAAACTTGATTTGAGGATTACATTGCCTTGAATGAGTTCTGAAACCTGAAGTGGCTTTATGTCACCCTGGTGTGCCTATAATGATTTTCATAGAGCTGACCCCAATTGCCAGTATGGGGTAAAGTCATCCTTGTTCTCTGTTGTGTGTTTCAAGAAAGATCTTAACTTCACAAAAACAGGATTGTGGAAGTTTTTGAGAAACATGGTAATCTTTAAGAGAATGGGGTGGGGGAAGCTTGCTGTGTAGGAGATTATTTAAGTTGTTGTTGTGTCAAGATTAAGAACAGGGCAAGCAGACAATTTTTTCAGGGTGTTGTAGATGGGAATTGAACCAACATGACATTAAGGAATCTGTTTCGAATTGGTGTTTGGAACTGGGTTGTTACCATTGATAGAGGATCTGGCGTGTGTTTTTGGGGTGTTTTTTTTTAGAATATGAAGATTATTGTAACTAAATTAAATGATCACTCAAAATATGTTAAAGAGCACTCATGAGAATTACTGTATGTCAGAATGAGTATTCAGTTACAATTATCAGTTGCGCTGCTGCATTTCTGGCTGATGACGACAGACGGTGATACATGGCAGCTTAATCAGAATACAATGGACAATGGTGTTTGCTTGGCTGCGTGGGGCATGTGGTTTAATTAAATTGAACCTTCAGTATTACAGATCCTACTTAGTAAGATTGGTTGTCATTGATTGAAAGCACAACTATAAACTTGCCTATTTACTTGTAGTACTGAGGAAATTGTTATTGTATGCAGCATCAGCATTCAAGATTGGTTAATGACATCAGCAATGCTGTGTTTCACCTTTGAGAGGGCAAGGCCATAAACCGGGGCAACAGAGGCCATGGCCACCATGGCCTCTGTGTAATGGGCAGCGTTATATAAAACATGAATATTAATTAAGATTGTTTCCCAAACTACGTAGGGCTACTTGTACATGAATGCATTAGAACAAGCATCCTCATAAATCATGGAGTATCAGATGCCTTTTCAAAATGTCTATTTAGGAACTGATTTTGTACCATATAACTGATGTAATTTAGTACAGTTGTTAACTTATACAGTATTTGGATGCTTTACGGTACTTAAACCAAGTCCAGCAATCAAATAAATATTTATGGCAGTTTTTACTGTATTGGTTCAAATCAGCCTGTTTTAAAATAATATGTTGGACCAAAAGAAAAAGTAGCCCTGGCTGTATTTAATCTTCATATAGAATGGGATTTTTGTTGTTGTTATGTGTGTTTGTGCTAAGCCCATTGTCTTTTTATGTCATTTCTGCAGACGGCTATTTTTCCAAGATGTAAAACTGGACCTCATCAACGGTAAACTCTTGGCCTCTGTGAAAGAAATTGCCCGTCTCGCCGCCCTCCTTGCCCAGGCCGAGCAGGGCAACTACAGACCAGAGACTCCTCATTACACCTGTCTGCCCAGCAGCATCTGCAGTGACGAGTTCATTACCCAGGTCATGGCAGAGCACGTACGCTTACGAGGGATGAAACCATCTCAGGCAGAATACAAGTTCCTGCAAGAGGCGTCGATGTTGGACAGCTACGGTATGGAGCTGTATCATGCAAGGGACTCCAGTCAAGGCAGCATTCTCTTTGGTGTTGGGCCCCAGGGTATTCATCTCTATTCTGATGAACCCAAAGTGGAGTGCTTACAGAGGTGAGATACTAATGCAGCCAACAAAACTTTTGAGCTTTTTGCAGATGAGACCAATGAGAAAACCAGTTGCATATAAAAACATATTTGGTTGTTTTGTACAGTGTTTACTTGGATGCCAACAGTCGCATTCCCGTGGCAATTTAGAAAATTACTGATACGTCAGAGTAAATAAACTTCTCAACAATTAAAACTTGGTTGCCCTCGTATTAACTGATGGAATATGGTAGATTGAGCATGAAATCTCTACTTGAGAAGATTAGAAGAGAGCTCATGGTTTATGAGAGAACCCTGGAGGGGTGCTCACTGTAAAGCATTTTTATCAAAAGTTATGTATCCATTTAATTCCTCATGAAGCTTAACCTTGACATGAAAGTGAAAAATTTATATGCAGTAGGAGTCCCCTGACAGACCATAGGCGCATTTTAAATTTTTTTTGTTTGGTATTTAAATGTACTAAACATACCTACATTAGCTCTAAGCCTTGCTCATACATGTATATGAGCTCTTTTGAAAAATATCATACGCTTTTGTTGTTATTGAACAAAAAAACTTGGGTTTGTGCCAGGAGACTTTTTTTTGTGCTTTGTTGTCAGGAAAAACATTTGTTGCATTCAGAAACCCTGGTGGTAGGCCCCTGGCAGAAACATGAGCTGTTTATTTGTGGTGTCTCCTTTAACTGTAATCTGATAGTAATGTACATGTAATCAAATATCAGTATTGGTTTTCAAAAATATGATTAATTGTCTTTGGTGTCAAGAGTTTTAATGATTTTAACATAAGTGTTTCAACCTTCTGTTGAAGGATTTACTCTACAAGTTATTTTTATGGACTTTACTATTTCTGTTTGCAGAATTGGGCTTGACCTGATCCTGAAAGAGTCCATCAATGGAAAGTGTTTCAGTGTAACGTACCCCCATGAGGCAAATGGGGAAGTTAGCCCAATGACACTCTCTGTGAAACTCCAGAGTAAAGAGGTGTCTGAGGCGTTGTACCGAGCTGTCACCGAGAAGCACGAGTTTTTCATCTGTGACACAGTGCAGCAACAGATCCGAGCTGAGTGTGTGCGTGACTTCAGGGGAACTCTGGCGTCCATTTTCACTGAGAACACTGAGTATGGCAAAAAGTTCATGTTTGACGTTCAGCGGACATGGAGAGAAGTTTACGACAGTACAAAGCGAAAGCTGCATGTCGCTGGGTGCTCAGAAATGCAGCGTGTGGCATTCAGTGATCTGCCTGACCAAGAGAACGGTGCATGTACAATGTCGGGAATAGACGAGGACACTAACTTAAAGACATTGAAAGAGAAACTGGATACGCTGACAAACGGCTTCATGTGCAAAGTGTGTATGTCCACAACACTCGACACAGCTTTCTTCCCCTGTGGGCATTTGTTGTGCAGCGTCTGTGCAGATCAGGTGGAGGCATGTCCTCACTGTCGAGCAGACATTGAACAAAGACTCCGCATCTTCTTGCCGGTAGAAACACACGCAGCAAATGGCACATAGGAGTGTGACAACCGTAACTCAGCAGATTATTGGTGTTGTGCACAAACGCTATTTTTTAGTCACATTTAACTGGCTTCAAATAATGCTTACAAGTGCTTCAGAACACTGTGTGGAGTATTTATCAGGACTACATATGGTATTATGGTATTGGCTTTAGGAGTGCAATATGCTTTCTAATTTAAATGAAGAACCACTTTCCAGGGAAAGTTTGTTCTTGGTGACTCACAAATTTAAAGAATCTCTGTATTGGAGTATGTGTATTCCAACTGCAGTAATACAGTGTTTTTTAAGTGTAAAAGAAAAAGTCATAAATTAAAAGATTATTCATACTGTATTTTTGGAATATCTTTATAGAACGATTTTTTAGTCTTGCTGCTATGTAGGTCTCAAGAAAGATAAGAAAATATCCAATTCTGTATTTATTTACAGCAAATACATAATGATCATCATCACCCTCTATTGTTAAGGGAAGGTACAACATGTTGTATTGGAAATGCACAATCATTCCAATCCTCCAAAGTTTTTAGATCAGCATAAAGATCTTTAAACAACTACATGTAAGAAATATTAACTGTTTTGTTTTTCTTCCTAACCCCTTTACACCATTAAGTACTGTATTATTCTGTGCTTCTGTGTCCACAGGTTAAATCAAATGGGATTTGAACACATGACCCTCACATTAAAAAATATATTATTGTTCAGCTGAAGGTTAGGAGAGTGTTTCATCAACTGTTTCTGATTTGGTAGATAAATCTTAATCATACATAACCTTCTAAAAATTGAAAGCACATTTATAAAGACACAACATATTTCGTGCTAAATTAAACTGACACTCGTGTGTACATGTTAAAAGCTTTCCAATGATTCAAAAACAATTCTCTTCCAATGCTGTACGTGTACCTTCCCTTTTATGTTTACTGGAACAATAAATTATTCAAATTGTCAAAAAAACAAAACACATTGGGTATTGATCTTAATTGTTATTACTGTTGGGAATGTTGTGATACAGATGTCTAGCAAGTCTAGCAAGCCCACCTTGGAAGGAAATTTTAAGAAAGTGAATGTCAAAATACAGTATTATTTCGCACCCTCAGTCCTTGATGCCAGCAACTCAGGCATCAGGTGATTACAAGAGGTGTGGTCATTTGTTGTTTATTTGTTGCAAATTTTTAATTGCCAAAAGGAAAAAACGTGAACAGATTTTGTTATTAACTGTGAATTTTAATTTGAGTGTTTGTAATGTTACTTCATTTATAATATGTTAATATTTATCCACAGATGAAATCTGTTATTTGTTACCATGTCTTTTAAAGTTATAGACTTAATCAGATGATCAGAAAATGTTTAAAAATCTAGAACTTAAAAAAAAACACAGTTATTGCGTCGAAAACGTTGTTTTAGTTGAAAGAGTATTTGCTTCTTTGTTTTTAGTCACCATAGTTTAATTTAAGGTTTAGTTTGTGTTAGAAGAGGGTCACATCACCGAATGGTGTTTTTTAGTCTGCGAGCTGCAAAAGTAATCAGACGGCAAAACTGGAAAAGGAACTTGGCCAAATTGCATACAACCATTAAACAACAAGTATGGCTGAATTACTTAATTTGCCAAGCGGAAATGTTGTGTAGAAATATGAGGAAAGCTGCTTATGAGGAATGCAGGAGATATTGTGCTTTTTAGTTAGTAAACCTGCAGTTCTGGGAAGAGAGTGTTTATGTTTACCAAATTTGTATATTTTAAAGCACTTAGACCTCGGAGAAAACAACCAATGTTAACATAAGCTCTTTTCACTGCACCATTTGCCTACAAGTAACACTTCTTGAAAATCTTCACTTTCTAAGAAATGTGATTCCAAGCTGCTGATCTGTGCCACATTCTGTTTAGATTTCACTTTTTCAACAATGAACAAGGCAGAAGCGTGAAGTCAGGCAACATTTCAAAATCATGTACAATTTTAAGTTTTGACAACAGTTGGCCAAGAAGATTCAGAGTTATTGAATTACCACTTGTGAACACACACTCTCAAACCTTAAAAGTTGTGTTTTTGCACCTAAGTTTATTCATAGACTAGAGGGTAACCAGAGGAGCTTGGCCTAAAAAGCATAAAAAACAATTACTCCATAAGAAAAGAGTGCCAATTCTGACTGGGAAATCAGATAAAAACTAACAAATGTTTACCCTTTTTATTTTCGAAGGGGGACAATAACCATGATTTTCTTTTTGATGGTAAAAAAATCTTTTTAAGGCAAATTTTTTCTCTTATCCCTTAAGCCCTTACTTTTTTAGGTTCATCAAATCAATGCAGCACTTGTCAATGCAAAAGAAATGAAATACCTAGTTGTGTCTAACGTGAAATATTGAAATCCATGTAGAGTTTTAACATTTTGAACATTTTAAAGAACGTATTCTACGGACATTCTTCCACTGAGTTGTCAGTTCTTTTCCATTTAAGTATAACAAGTTTAACGTGAAACAAATTCAGAAACAATTGCACACTAACATTTCATGAGGTAAGATGTTAAGTTTTTCTTGTGAATCTTCAGAATTCGTTAATCCTTGCATTTGTTCCTTTCTTGTGTTTGAGATTCATTATATTGACTTAAAATTACATTGTGTTAGATGACCAAAAATGACTGCATTTGTCTGAACTCATTCCATGATTACAAGGTACAGCTCATTGTTTTTTACATTGCAATAACATGAAGTGGACTTTTAAGGTAAACTTGACAATATTTTGTGAAAGGTGGTAAAGTTTTTTTCAAAGTCAGACAGCTATGAGTGATTGTACCAGTTGTGCGAACATACACAAATCTTACAAGGAATTACGTGGTCTTAATTTTAACATCCTGAACGCATTCCAATAAGTAAAGAATCCAAGTAATAGTCATTACCTTTTAAACTCTGTCCTCATTAAATTCTGGATCGTCAGGATTGCAATAATCATGAATGTGATCATCATGAACGTGATTTCACTTAAGTTTGTAATATTGCTTTAATTAGTTAAATTAAGTGCAGCTAGCTGTTCTGAATATGGAGTAGATGCAGACCTGGCTGCTTTTCCCCCTAGTTTCTATTTTATTAATCAACATGCTGGCATATTGTTTTAGTTGGTCACACTTAAATGTAGTTTATTCTGTTAGATTAAATCGTATAATTTGCTTAAACATTTGATATTCATCAGTCATGTGGTATTTTTAGTTGAAAGAAATGGAAATGTATTTATTGGAAGGAGACAACATTTGTAACTTGTGATCTGATTTGAGGAGGTGTTTTTTAGCTTACTTTGTCAGTAAAAAAATAAAGTGTACCAAGTACAAGAAAACAGAATTTCTCGTTTTCTTTTTCTTTCAGTCAAATCTGTAATCACACTAGAAACAGTATTGTAAGTTTAAGAGGAAGGGAAATGACCAATTCAAACATCCCCGTACAAAAATGTAGAGACCCATTTTTCTCAGAATGATGTCATCAGATGTTTTGTATGTTGACAAAATAATGTTACACTGGAGGAAGGGTTATTGAATACCATGGCAATTAACTCCATTTTAATGAGAGGTTAGGGACTTGTAATGTTTTCCTGCTCACATGAGGACTCTTAGCTGTTGGAAAATTAGTACATCATAAAATTGAATTGGTAATTTCCCTTCCTCCTTTTAGGTTTGCTGCTGCGCTTCCTTTGGCTAATGTTACTCAACCTGCCTCCAAATTCCTAAAAAAGTCTACTTAAGTCTTGCGTTTGAATGATGATGCAGTACTGCCTGCTCATTACAGACACATGGCAATTATTTTGCAGTGAAATCTGTACATTGCATACATATGCCGGGTGGATTTCAGGTATTCTGACTGTGTAAGGCAGGGATTAGTGTTAACAGTAAAAGCGAAGCTACCAAAATTTCATGGGAACAAAAAAATCTTTCTAGAAAGGTTAGACCACTTCCAGTAGAGAAAACTCTCTTGCTAAATCAAGGGCAAGTGGTTTTGAAAACGGTCCTTTTGCAATCACAGTATTTCCAATAAAAAAATGCTGATATATCACTTAGATAGGTCCAATTTCATGTCACTGCTTACTACACTAATGGGGCTCTATATAAGGATTATATGGACCATTACTACAGAATCTGCAGTAAGCACTACTGTGAAACCAAGCTGGGCCCTCACTTGATTTCCTTTGCTGTGTGTTGCCATAGAAAAGTAAAAACACTGCACAGTTATGTGCTCAGCCATTTCCTTGTCTTTTTGCTTCATTTCAGTTCTATAGAAAAGTTTAAAAAAAAAACAATCCAACAAACCCAAACAAAAACAGCAACTAAAAACCACTATGCATGTACAAATTATTTCATGTTTGTCTTGTTGCTTTGTAGTCACAAAATCACATTGCCAAGATAATGCAAGGTCAAATTCACAGGTGTGAAAATAAAGGCAGCGAAACACCTATTCACAGAGAGTGATCTCTACCCAATAGCAAACAAGGTTTATGAGTAATTTCTTTTTGAAGATCCAAACAAATTGCAAAATAGAACCCAACGAGGGAGATTTAATGGTTTTAAAGCGTGGTTGAAACAGTTGAGCTGCTTGGTGAAACCATGCTTTTGTTATAGGAGTTTGTTTGTCAAAGATGTGTCACCTTGAAACCAAGAGTGACATGGCTGGGCAGGTTTCCTTTTTATACTGAAGTCGCCAACCGTTGCATATTGTAAAGAGATATTTGATGACACAGGGTAGAGGCGTACTTTGCTGGTTTTCTCTTTCAGTATGAGCTCATATAAAGCTCATCTGCTGTACATAATGTCAGTCATTAAAGACCAATGCCAATATATAGTGCTGGCGCCAAACGACCCTGTGTAATTCTGTCTGCTGGCCAGCTGGGTTAAAGCTCTGAAATAGGTTTGAACAAAGACATTGGTTATTCCCCGATCAGTACAAAATTTGTGATTTTTTAAAACCTAAAACTTGCACCAAAGCTCTGACAAAATAAACCTCTTTTTTGTGTTTTACTAAATATGATGGAAATTGCATAAGTTACTTGTATGGTGTGTTTCTATACTAGATGGTGGAATTGAGAAAAATACTTATTGAAAAATACTTATCCTTATATAAGAAAAATATACTTATATAAGACAAATTCTTATTGAAAAATACTTATCCTTTTGCAACGGTACAAAAAAAGCACCTCTTGGGGACAAACAGGAAATAAGGGACTTGGCAAACAGACACAGAATTTACATGACATTTAAAGTTGTAGAAAAGTGTTAACATTGATTACCCTTGAATGATGAGGCAAAAATATTACAGAATTGGTTTGCTTCAATGACTGTAATTTGTGACACTCCAGTCCAAAACTAGGCACAATTCCTGCTAAAACTAAAAACAGGGTTTGTTTGCTCATCAAATGGATTAGAAAAGAAAAAAGTGCTTTCAAATAACACTAATTCTTGCCAATAATAATAGTGTTTCTCAATATACAAAATGTTAAAGACCCCACATCATATTGATATCGTGGTTGATATTACAATTTTTCAAATTTTCAATGCCATTTTACTGTTGGTGAAATGTGTTGGATGTTGGCCAGCTTGGGGAATCACCTTGATTGCATCAATTGGAAATAGATTGGTAAAATTCTAGTTAAACAGATATTATAGTATACCAATAGGTCTTTTTGAGGAAGGAATTGATTTCCGTCTTCTAGTTTAAAAAGAAATGCCATAAAACCAACTTGTGAAAATTACATCAAACTGTTGGTTATCATGTTGGTTTAAAGGTATAACAAACCAAAAACAATGAGTTGTTTTCCCAATATTTTATCATTTAGTCAATAGCTACAATCAAATTAAGGGGGCTGTGACTGTGAGTGGCAAGGAGGGTGATTATTGTACACCAATTGTACTTTGGATAACATGCCCCCCTTGAATTCCATCCCCTTTTCTTAGTCATGAAAACAAATCTCCAGTTTGTTTGATGTTTTTACTCATACTTGAACTTAAACAAACTCTGCTAAGCTCTACAGTGGCTATTCCCCAAGGGGTATGACTGCATCAAGAACACCGTGAAGATTTGACAGTGCTTTCCCTTCACCTGTTAGAATCTAGAACATCACTGGCCCACGCATCCATTCATTAGTTCACACAGCAAAACATGATTGTTTGCCATGCTACTGATTACGTCTCTCATCAGTCCCTTTTTAGTGAGTGGGGCACAGTCCACAAACCCCTGTGCCATTTATTTTCTTTCTTGTTTCATTGTTGGACAAGTCTGTTTCAAAACTGCATTTTATAGTACTTTTGATGACTCAATATGGAGCATGTTGTACCCCCTATTATGTCTTCATTGTGTGCTTGAAATCTCAGGAGTTCTTTAGAGGATTTTAGGGGGGGGGTTACTTATGTAAAAGAGGAAAATAGTGTGTTAAAGTATGGGAACATTGGGGGGGGGGGGGGTACCCTCTCTACCCCATATCAGGCATGGTATAATTAACTAGCTATCACTGAACACTCTGCTTGTTTTCACAGGGTGCTCTTTAAGTGAGCAAAAAAAAAAACCCAAAAACCCACCCAAATCCCAGAACTAACTATTCATTATGTCATTGAATTTCAACATGTCATCAGTCATCCAATACTCAAATAGCAAGTTTGACACTAACAGGAAACAATGTACGTGGCGGAGAGTTCTTGCGCTTGTCAGAGTTCTAAGAATTGTCTTTAGAGAGACCTGGAAAAACTGGCTTTATGTTTATACAAAACTCTATGACTTATTGGGGGATTTCTTGTGACCTTGACAGGGAGGTTTCGAAACTACTGCCAAGGGGTCAATGATGAGTAATGGTGTTGGGATGGGGGGGGGGGGGAGAGAAGGGGGCTTGGTCACTCAAGAAATTAGAGAGTCAACATGGTCATGGTCATATTCACATAGCCATAAATGTAGAGTTAATTTTAAAGAAGTGCCCAGCCAAAATGATTCAAAATATTTCACCAACAATCAGCGTACTGACATTGTAAGTGAAGGTGATGGTAAATCATGTTCTGGCTGGTAACCAGGGTCCAATTTCATGGCTATTACATACCACTGAGTTCTGCACTTATGCCCATAGATATGTGCATGTTACAGGGTGCCATAAGTGCAGAATTCTTTGGTAAGCAGCACCATAAAATTGGGCCCTCTGTTGTTTTGTAAACTTAGGGCCCAATTCCATAAAGCTGATAAGCAGATAAACTTCAGATTCAATTCATGTAATAATTGCATCAAGAATAAAGAATATTAATATTAGTTTTACCCTTACACTGTGTAGACTATGTAGCCTTTTGTTTACAGAAAGAGTGACTGTGTACATTCCAGAGCCTTTCTACCAGGCAAGACACTGCACAGGTCACACAGAAAATATTACACTCTACGTCATAATTTCTACATAAATTCGGAACTATTTCTTCATATCAAAAATTGATAACAATCAGCCAATGTAATCTCCATAGACTAAACTAAAAGATTGTATGTTTTCTTACAATTGGGCTGTGTAAAAATCCTGCCTACAGGAAGTCCACAGGCATATTGCTCAGGTGGGATTCGAACCGACCCCCCCCCCCCATTCTAGAGCAAATGCCTACCACTTGACCATCAAGCATGCATGCCTAGTGATGAGATTAACTTGCTTAACAAAATAATTTGCCAATCAACTATAAGCTGGGTACCAGTCACAAACAGTGTACATTGCATGACACTTTGGCTGGTACTCCGTTTTGTAAAGCACAATTTATTCTTTGCTAAGCAGCTCATTTCAAACTGGGCCAAGCTCTATGAGTTTGGGCTCTAGTATTGACAAGAATGGTGGAAACACAGACTTTTACCACATCTCTTGTGGTATCGCATTGGGTATAACCTTATCATTAAAGATCCACACAAGCAAAGTACAATGGTTTGATCAAAATATTTATTGTTTGTATCATTAAAATCAACAAAGTGTATCACAAGATCAAATATGAGACCAATCCTTTAAGCCCTACCCACCACAGGGTCTGTCAATCAATGGGAAGCATGTACAACACATGCGTATTGCTCCGACCTGAAAAACACACAACGCAGCAATCCATTGGCATTTCTTTGTCTACATTTTGTGATAGAATTTTAAGGCGACAGACTTCAGTGTTTATGGCTGTGAATGGTCAATAAATTAAGAGGTGGGGCTTCATGAATTGGTCTATTCCCACCCAATCTTGATTCTGGTTCTAAATGCACTGCATTGCGTCCAGTACAAGGACAACTCCATGTTAAACACTCACACCCTCTGTCAAATCTTCTTGATCACTTAAGAAATACACGTGTACCACACATCATATCCCATCTAAACTGCTTTGGGCTTTCAGTATCACCATTGTAGTAATTTGATATGTTACATCACTTTTCTTGCTTTACACATCCATTTGTTTCATTAGCTTCACTTATCTGGGGACAAACCTGGGGCAAATTCCATAATGGAAGCAGACCTTTTTCTGCTCACGAAGCAGTCCTTATTTCATAACTCTTTGCTGACCCTCAGCAAAGTGAATGACATGATGACATGCAAGTGGTTCTTGTAAGTAGATGAGTTACGCATAAATTCAAATTCGTTGTGAACACATGCGCCATCAAATCTTCCAAAACAGTCAGGAAATACACTTTGCTTATGCACAACCTTTTGCTAAAGTTAATGCAATTTGTGAGTTGATCTGGCTTTGCAGAACTGAACATAAACTATGAACAGCTGACTGATGTTGAGGGATAGGGATAAGGGGAAATTAGGGGAGGATTAGGGGGTAGAAAAAGTCAACACCTTTGATTTAGATCCCTGTAATGCATACACTCCTGGTTACTTTGTTCTGCTGTTTATCCATTAACGTTCTCAAACATTTTGAAAAATGGCTACATCAGGCAGCATATCTTCTTAATAATCATGTACCCAAACTTTTAATTCAGTCATTACTTGTAAAATGTTGAAGTAATGCAATACACTTTAGTTAGGCACTCACTATTTTTTAGATGAACTTGAAGTCAATTTACCAAAACTCTGGGTTAAATTACCAGGAGCTTGAATAACCTTTGATCATGCTGCGCCCATCTTTGTCAGGTTCCCTGTGTGATATAAATGCAAACAACCAAATGGTCTCAGGAGCCAGTCTTCTTTCCTGTCGACTTCAATTTTAATACACAAAGGTAAACAACTGCATTTAAAGGCCTCAGTTATCATAGCCAGAGGTCCAGTGGTCAGAAATTAAAGTGGAGGTTGATTTATGGTATATTATGGTGGGAGGGCATTAAATTCTGATGTACAACATTATTGTGTTACTGACAGGAAGCCCCGTCTGGTAACTGTGAACCTACAACCTGTCTCACCATGGTAATTGTATTGGCAAAACAATCTCAGTCTAATATTGAAGTCACACGACTGCCATACATAGGTCTGATCTGACCAGGTCAAATCCAGAGGGAATTTATCCCAGAGGGGGTGATTTTGTTTACCGGCAAGATCTCTAGTTTGTATCAAGTATCATGCTAAAATATCCATAGTTTAAACACACATCGCGCTGTCTCAAATGGTGGATTTACTCCCCCCCCTCCTTTCAATGCCAATCATGCTGTTTCAATCTGTGGCTTTTCTCCCTCTGGCGTTTCCTTTTTAGTGTCCTTTTGTTTATTCCAATCCTTCAGTCCAATTGGTAATGATGTATCCTCATCGACGCTGCCTGTTCCTTCCACGAAGTCTTCGTAGGTGGATTTCTCGGCGAATGGTCTGTCTCCAAGGAGCTCGACCATGTCTTCTTTGTTCAGGACCTCCTTGTCTAGAAGACGTAAGGCAACCTGGCATAACAAATATCATAAACAGAGGGTAAGATTTGACGGTCGCTAAATATTCCTCAAAAAGAGGAATGGGGTTACTATTGCAGAGGGGATAAGGTCATCAAACCAAAAGTACTTCCATTTTTAAATCTTAAAGTGCACTGTGTACTTTGACAAGAGTTTTCTTAAAATTCGCTTCCTGCGCTACAAGGTTCTGGAATCTGGAAGGTTTTTCCTGGTAAAACTGTCTACAGAGTTTGAGAAAATAAAAGTACTAATTATAACAAGTGCTTCCAACCAACCTTCTCCACGTTGTCCTTGTGTTTAGTCAGTAGCTCCATGGTGCGATCATAAGCCGACTTGATGAGTTTCCTTACTTCTTCATCGATCATGGTGGCCGTAGTTTCACTGTATGGTTTATCCAACACCATCTCGCCTTGTTGGGGCATGTCAAAAGACACGTTACCCACAACTTCACTCATACCATGCTGTACGATCTAGGCAGGAGAAAGCAAAATTTGTTTAAATTATCAGTGAAGGGCAGTACTCAATACAGAGACTGGGTTGCAGCAGACTTTTGCACATTCAGAATTACATCAACAATGGAAAACGAAGCTCTCTTACATTGATGCCAATGACTCTACTCTAGCTTTCCGTTGAACTTTGTTCATATTTCTCTTCAAAACCACCAAATACAACAAAAAGGTTAAGCCTAAAAAAACGAAACTCTGATACACAGCAAAAAACCTGCTTTTGTCTCCCTTTAAACGCCTGAGCTTGTAAAGGATATGAAGCCATTGATCCCCCTAATACCAAATCGTTTTTAATTTAGGTGTTTCATTTAAAGTCGACGTCAATATGTGTACTCACAACAAATTCCCACACCTACAATCCTAAAAGGTATCATTACACTCTTAATTCTAAGGAAATATTCACATTACATTTTACCAAACATTGATCACCTGGTGGTATGTTTGAATTCTAAGTAACAAGTTCCTCTCACCTGTGCATAGGCAATCTGTGTGACTTTCTTTAAGTCATCCTGGGCACCTGTGGTTATTTTCCCAAAGAAGATTTGCTCAGCTACCCTTCCTCCTAACGTCATACACATCCTGTCCAGCAGTTGCTCTTTGGTGTAAAGAAATTGCTCCTTAGGGAGGTACTGGGCGTACCCGAGACCTTTGCCTCGCGGAATGATGGACACCTAGGAGTAATCGTTCATATTTTTAATGACTGACTAACACTGTTGGAGGAATGCCTGTATTTGAAGACTAGAGGCAATTTCAGAACACCGGTAGGCACAAAATTTACTCGGTACGGAGAAATCCTGCTCAGCAAGAACAGGTTACCAACCAGAATGTCATGTATAAGTGTACTTGTTGCCACTGGTGCCCCACAGAAATTGTGTTGAGCACATCGAAAATCACTTCCTGACTAATCACCAATATGACGTGGGACCCATGTCTTAAGACAGGTCTACATATACAGATATCAATCTTGAAACTGTTTGCCTTGGTCTTATCTCTTGACAGTTGTGCTCTTGAAATCATGAATAAACAAAACAAGACTAGACACGGAAATTGTACAGCTCTTTGAAAATTTGGTTCACAAATCCTAGCATCTCCACTTGCTTGAATGAATTGTGGTAATGAAGTTGTCACTTTTCAGAACAAAAAAAAAAACACCCCAATTTTTTCTCCCTTTTCACAAAAATAGTTGTGTATGTAATTAGAATAATTGCAACCTCTTATTTTTCATAATATTTTCCAGCTACCTCACCACCAACCATTAAGAAACATGGAAATGCACAGGTTGTGTATGGTGCCACAACTGTGCACAGAACTATCTGTGTATTGTGTACATGTACGCACTACCCACATTATACTATATTGCATGCTTCAACTTCATGTGGACGACATTGGATGGTCAGATGTCAGGAAAGTTTGAAGTGGGAAGTGGGGGATACGGGATACACCTACCTTGAGTAATGGGTCTGCATATTCTAGGAACCATCCAGTGATGGCATGGCCAGCTTCATGGTATGCAACCGTCTTCTTTTCTGCCGGCTGCAGAACCTGAGTCTTCTTCTCCAACCCTACCAAATGGACAACAAACAATTCCTTTATATCCACGTAGAAAATAGCAATTATGTAAATTACACCAACTCACACACAGCCTAGTATCTTACTGTTGTTAAGATCACAAATTTCTTAAGCAAAACGATATAATTTCTGCATATCCAAGTTTACCAGGCTATCAAGGTGATTTTATTTGTATGGTCTATGACCGGGTTCTGAACTTCAATTGGGTCAAGGGTCACTGACCTGCTATGACACGCTCAATGGCCTGCTCAAAGTGTTCACTTTGAATGCTACTACATCCAAATCTTGCAGCTATTAAAGCTGCCTCGTTGCATACATTGGCTATGTCAGCTCCTGTTGAGAAAAAAATTATACTTTCATTATTATTTTCTTCTTTCTGTAGTTTCTTTCTTTAAATTTGCTTCGTTTTGTCTTTTGATTTTGCCTGTTTACATTATTATTACTATTATTATTATTATTATTTATTCGACCAAAATAACACAAAATGTACATTACATAAATAAATGAACGTAATAATAACCATGATAAAAAGAGCAAAAAAGCAAACCATATTTAACAATAATACAATAACACAAAACAATAATACAAAATGAACAGAATATAACAAATGGTTTAACAATTTGGTTATTTTAAAAGGCACTTTCTTTATCGCTTCCCAAATCTAGCTACTATACAATGCATACATCGGCTATTGACCTATTTCACGATGCGCAGCGCGCTTACACACGCCGATCCTGTCCACCATTTTGGGAGCCAGAATATGCAAAGGAATCGAACCCCAAAATGGCAAGAATGGTAAATGGGCATTGTGCCGAGGTGGATTCCGTCTCATGCAAGGGGGTCAATATCAGCTCCTGTTAAACAAAGAGATTTCTGCACAATATAAAAAGCGGTTTCCCAGGATGGTTATTTTATTCTAGATCTACTCCTAAATCTAGCTTCTATCAGAGACCCTGTATAAGTTGGCTATGTCAGCTCCTGTTATTATATTAGAAGGAAACAGTTATACATAACATCAGGGATGGTTTATCAATATACAGGAGTTATTTACAAAGAGTTTTACAGAACTATTTTTGAATCAAGATGTTATCTGGGCTGCCTGGTTGCACACATTGGCTACATCAGCCATTACATAAGGAAACATTTATACATAATATCAGAGTTTATCAATACATAATGGTTATCTACAAAGAGTTTTACAGAACTATTTTTGAAACCAAGTTAATACCAGGGCTGTCTAGCGTGTTTATCGGCTACTGTTACATGGACGTATAATAAGACAGATGGTTTATCACTGTAGGTGCATGTTTGGAGAAGTGCGTGATTTGTAAGAACAAATATCACAAAACAGACGTGGCATTTCAGTATAAAGAGGTCAATATTGGAAGTGCTCTTCAACAAGTCTTTGTTCGAGTTGTTTTCTCGCTTTTGATACGCGCAAGAATTGCACAGTGTATAACTCATGATACTTATCATTGGAACACAGATGTACAGTGGAAGTGTATGCCAAGGGAGGGGGGGGGGGGTCGGGTGGACTTCATGGTTATTCAAACCACTTTATGATGAGTCTCGCTGAATAATTAAATCACACTTTGTATTACTTTATCTAGCTCCCTCTGATTCCAAACTTGTGATTTTATCAAACCTTGTTTTAACGAATCGAGAAACTCACCAGTAAAACCAGGAGTCAGAGCGGCCATCTTTTTCGCCATTGAGTCAGGGTTAACCTCCGTCTTGAGTGGTTTCAAGTGAACTTTGAATATCGACGCTCTGAAGATTATAAACAAAATAGCAAATGCAGGCGTGATATTTGTTCCTTGGCAAACAAAGTAGGAATATTTTATTGAGTACAAGGGCTGACCTACATGTGCACATGGTCTCATTTCAGGTTATTTGATGACAATGGGGGACTTTTGGGACGCTAGGTGGCAGGAGACCTACCAGGTATATCCATCGTTCTCGGTAATGTGCGCATGCTCAGAACTACGTAAACAATGGACATTTACCTGGTAAGTCTGCTGCCACCTAGCGTTCCAAAGTCTCCCATTTTCAGATTTTTCTGAGGGCAACAAAATCGGAGATCAGACTAAAGTAGGAAGAATATCATGCCTGTAAATGAGACCTGAGACAAGGAGACTCAGGCCATATCCGAAAAGGCGGCTATGGCTTCGACTAGGAATGTTGCTAAGGGTGTTGCTATTAGGGTGTCCTATACTCCAACAAATGATGGTGCGGACATCTAGCCGTAACCGTAGCCGAAGGTGCTAATTCGGACATGGCCTAAAAGCGAATTCGATCACGGACCAATGGTTAACTGATCATAGCAATTCATTGGTTTTCCGAAGGCAAAACAAATTGAAAGTGGGATTTAAATAGAAATAACATCATGGTTAGTTATAGTTGATAGAGAACAGTGTAGGTACCTACCTTCCCTTGATGTCAGGGGCACCAATGTAGATTTGTCTGTCAAAGCGACCCGGTCTCATCAGGGCAGGGTCTAGGATGTCGGGACGATTGGTTCCCGCTAGGACGACCACGTTACTGGTCGGGTTGAAACCTGCAGATGATTAATAGATTATTGAGATGACGACGATGGGATATTACTAAGAAGATTTAAGGAATAATGGCTCATTTTATATGGTCGTTTATCTTGCAACCAGGGAGACTTTGTACAACAGTCAGGGAGATATTTAGAATTACATTCAACAAAAAAGGGGAAAAAGTTAACATAATCAGGGTTGTCAAATTTGTTCGTCAGAACATGGAAAGATAAGTTTATTTTAAGGGAACTTTCTGCAGAATCAGAGTTGGCAGCTCTACCTACATGGAATGTAATAAGGTAGGAGGGAGGGGGAGGTGGAAGTGACGCAACTTGGGTAGTAAACAAATGTTATTATTTACCATCCATCTCAACCAGGAGTTGATTAAGGGTATTTTCCTGCTCACTCTGCCCACCAAAGTTACTCCGTCCTCGCTTCCTGCCCACCGCATCAATCTCATCAATGAAGAGGATGCACGGGGCATTCTTCCTCGCCATCGAGAACATGTCTCGAACCTGTAAACAAAATCCCGAAAGTTATTAACATTACAAAACCCACTTCTTTCATTAGTTCATTGTATACACATTTAGCAAAAGCAGTAAAATTTGAGTAGTTTATCTGAATTGTATCATTTTCATTAAGTTGAGTCTCTAGCCTTCAATTCCCTCTGCATTTTCACCAGGAATTTTAACTCAAAGCCTACTGCATTAATGAGTATAGTGCACTGGACTCAAGTTTTAATGTTGCCAGAGTGTGGGTCTGTCAAAATCTTGATAGAAAAAAGAATCATGTTGCAGGAAACAGCAAATGTAAACAGTAGACTAGACATGATTCTCTCACCCTGGATGGACCAACGCCCACAAACATCTCTAGAAACTCTGATCCACTGACAGTGATGAAAGGAACGTTGGCTTCTCCGGCAGTAGCCTTAGCTAGAAGTGTCTTGCCTGTACCTGGTGGGCCATTCAGAATTGCCCCCTGTAACATGAAAGAAGGAATGGACTGAGGACACACAAAAACCTCACTGAGAAATCCTTGCAGCTTGAACATGTTGAACAAGGTAATATTGAGCATGTTTGCCACGTTGTCGCGACTTCGATTTAGTTGTAGTTCTTTGATTTGTCTTGTATTGTAATTTTTGTTCTTGTATTGTCGAGGTCGAGTACACAATAATAATGACTGGAACAATGTTGCATCTTTCAAAATATCATCATCATCATCACATTGATCTCTATCTAGCATTGCCAGATGTCGAGTGACCAAAACTCTGAAAAGTTGACTGTGGTTCAATAACCTCTTTTGAATGCTTTCTTGTACCATTCATCCCTAGTGCATTGTTCATTGCTCAGTACCCTGCTTTCCAATGTCGATTTCCTCCTGGGTTTTGTCGCTTAATTGTTCTTTTATTGTTCTTAAATAGGAGTTGTTTTGTCAATATTGTATTTGGTTGTTGTGCTATGAAAGCAAGGTACTCATGTTTGGTAAAACTGGCGTTTGGTAAACTCGCTTATGTCCTCTGTCTGACAGAAGCTGTGTACGTCCGTGTTGCTTAATATCCCAGATGCACAACCCAAATGGCATGCGATACCTTTCTGCATACAGCCTACAAAATGTAGCGTCATCTCCCGCTTGTTACAATGTTTTTTTGGTACTAATTAGATAACATTTGGACCAATGACAGCGTGAAGGCAACACCGACTTGTCAGACATGGTACCTTAGGGATCTTTGCTCCAAGGTCAATGTACTGCTGAGGATTCTTCAAGAAGTTGACGAACTCCATGATCTCAAGCTTAGCCTCTTCGCATCCGGCTACATCCCTGAAAAAAATTGCAACCAATATCAGAGTGGACTTTTTCTGTATTGGTAGGTGGATATCCATAAAGCTAAAAACGTCCATGTTTCCTGAGCCGATTGAATAAATCAATGAAGATTTCAAGGTATGACTCGATAATTTCATAAACTTTCAATTTCCTGATAACAACACTGCTAAACCCAAGCTCCTCCAATTTTCTTAGTCTGGTTTACGCTCGACTACAAAGTCAGACCAACCACATTTGGCATTTAGACGAGGTATTCAAATCACACTGCAATGGGAGACTTTGGAATGCTAGATGGCAGCAGACAATACCAGGTAAATTTCCATTGTTTATGTAGTTCTTGGCATGCGCACATTACCGAGAACAATGGATTTACCTGGTAAGTCTGCTGCCACCTAGCATCCCAAAAGTCCCCCATTGACTCTATACACATTAGAGCATTATACATTACGGAAGAGGCTGGCATCCTGTCAAATGAAAATAAGCTCCAGAGATATGTAAGAGGACCTTACAAATTGAGTCTGTGAAGCATTTGTTTGCAAGGGTGGATTTGTGAGTGACTTATGGAGGACGAGTGGTGTGGGAGGAAAGTTGGGTTATACTTACTTAAAACGCACCCCGACATCCTCCTTGATGATCTTGGCAGTGGTCTCACCGAACCCAAAGATGCCCCCTCGCTTACCCGCCCGGCCCCCTGTTGCGGGGTTATTGCGAAACAGGTAGAAGAAGAACCCAATCATGAGGGCAGTGGGGATCAGGCTTATCAGGAAGCTCCTGGAGGTCAAAGGTAAAACAAAAAGGTCACAAGTCAAATGGAATCAATATCTCAAACAATTGCTGCAATGAGAGCTATCGGGGGGGGGGGGGGGTGTAGACATGCTGTTTCACGCATGGTACAAACATCACAGTCAGGTTCAAAATATATTTCACTGTGACAAGGGTTCAAATCCTCCACCAGTCATCTTCATTGGATTTCAGTCACTTTTGGATTTTACAGAGGGGCGAATCTTCCTCGCAATGCAATAAACTGAAATGTCTGATCAAGTCTTTATGGAGAGTCAAATTATTAAGTTATTTGTTGTCAAAAATAATCTGTATTAATTTCTTTCAAGAAATACAACAAATGCCAAATCATACCATTGTTGATCTCTTTAGGTACCAGACTAAGGCAGTTACAGGAAACAAACAATCTAAGAATCACATTTAACTGAAGAAAAAAAAAAGTCAGTGAAATAGGGGAAATGTTTCTTTGACTTACCCGTCACTTTCTGAACTGTAAACTACCGACAGATAATTATTTGGTTCTATTCCGAGGTCAAGCTGCGAATTCTCCAAATTACGCTCAAATGTGTCGACACTGCCGATGTTAAACCAAACAAATTTCTGCCGACAAAATAGAAAAGAAAAAAGTTGTAAACCATCCAGGTAGAAAAGTTTATTCAAATTTGAAAATGCTTAGTTGATGATAAAAAGAAGTTTATGTACATGTACGTACCCCTTTAATATGACCAGGTCTCAGCCACACCCGTACATATTTCTTGTTGACCACTTCTAGTCGCTCCACCTGTGATGTTAAAAACAGTTTCAATCTCAATGTCACTAGATTCATTTCAGGATTTACTTTTATTAATAGCATTGCCTTTGAAAAGATTACATCCTCAATGAAAATGTCGTCAACTTTCATCCAAAATTGTTGGGTATGTTTTGTTAGGGATTTCAGTGCACATTCATAGTGTTAGCCAGAGGGGTGTCTGGGTGTCTTTTGAACACCCTGTTTTAAGCTTGGATGCCCTGGTTAATCTGTCATTTACATGTAAATGTATTGTAAGTGAACGATTCGGACACCCTAGTTTTAAAGCAAACTTGGCCACCCTTTCACCAAATCCTGGCTAAAACCTTGTGCAAATTCATATGTGTTTATTTTCTCTATGGACTTTTTGAATGATTGGAAGTGGGTTATGTCTTGCAGCCATTTGTGGCTGCCACTGGCATTTCTCCTATTCAAATCAATGTAACCAAACTGAGGCTGGAAGGAGAAATAGTCTTGTTCCTTTTTGTACAATGAATGTTATTTTTCATTGCTGGTATAGGATACAAGGAACATGACCAATATGGTGGCATTATGATAAAGGTCTACAGTCCCTATAGAAAGGACAAATCCTAGATAAATAGCAATCCTGACTTTGTCTTGAAGAGGAACAAACTAACTACCTGTCCAGCTTGTAAGTATTCATTACAGAACTCTTTCCATGTGATCTCAGGGGCAGATCCACCACCAAGCAGCCACATGGCGCCAGCAGCACCTGCTACTGTCAAAGCAACACTGAACAGTAATTGATTCCTGTTGTTTGGATCTATCTGGGGGCCGCCGCCCCCTCCGGGCTTGCCTCCAGTAGCTCCGCCTAGAAGTCCCTTCCAGAAGTCATTCTGTTTGTTGCCTCCGCTGCTACCAGAACGGCTACTCTCACTGCTTCTCTCTGGTTTTGGTTCGCCTGTAGGATGAAGTTCAAGGAAACATTGGTTTCTAGGAAACTTTGGTGTGAAGAAAACAATGGTTAGAAGGAAACATTGGTTTCGAGGAAACTATGGTTTCAAGGAAACTTTGGCAAGGCAACTTTGGTTTCAGGAAAACTTTGCTTCCAAGGACACTTTAGCAAGGGAATGTTGGTTTCTAAGAAACTTTGGTTTCCAGAAAACTTTGGTTTCTAGGAAACTTTGATTTGAAGAAAATAATGGTTAGAAGGAAACTTTGGTTTGGCAAGGCAACTTTGGTTTCTAGGAAGTTTTGGTTTCAGGAAAACTTTGCTTCCATGGATACTTTAGCAAGGGAATGTTGGTTTCTAAGAAACTTTGGTTTCAAGAAAACTTTGCTTTCAAGAAGACTTTGGCAAGGAAATTTTACTTTCAAAGAATCTTTGCTTTCAAGTACCAAAAGCCCTGACCATACTCAATGTAACAATAATCCAACAAATAATGTTGGAAATTGTTTTCATCAGCAGCAAACCCTTTCTTCAAACTAGATCTTCAGGCCTGAAACTTTATGAAGGAAGAAGAGGCAACTGTCCCATGCCACTGGCCTGTTTGAATCCCACATAGCAAACCATGCCATGAGTACCTTTCTCTTTAGGTGTAGATGAATTCTTGGGTCTTGGGGGAGCAGCGTCTTTCTTGCCACCTTGGAAAAATTTCTCAAATCCCTTTGGGGGTTGTTTACTGAAGACTATCCATCTTTGGAAGGCATTACTGGTCCATCTTGTACTCCCGAATAATCTACTACATCTCTGCAAGAGGGCGACCTTTAAAGAAGAATATATAAAAAAGCGCAACAACACAGTGATTTAGTTACTGTGTTTTAACTTCAAATTTATACAAAAAAGTTTTAACTTGTGTTGAAACTCTGACAGCATCATGAATGTTGGCCTTTCTTTAGTTGGCAACAGTTGTTTTTGTAGTGGAAATGAATAAATAAAATACGTATTTTCTACTGTGGTAATGTGGTTCTCCCTTGAAACATCTTGATCCAATTTGAAAAGTAAGTAGAAGCATCTATACCCCCAAACATTTCTTCCATGATAAAATAAAGCTTAACAGTATATACAAAAATTAAGAGTATTTAAATGCTTGAACTTGTAATAAATTGTGGCAATGATGGATCTTGTACACCTTCTAGTAGAAGTTCTATGACAAGCATGTGATTTTGGGAGAGTGGTAATACGGTATCTAGTAATAAACTTTGAATCATGCGCTGGTGTTGGTTAAGCTTCAGCCATGATTGTCCTTGAAAACTTGATGTGTTTTGAAGTGGACTAGAATTCACTGTTGGATTTTGTAAATTATTCAATAGTTTCAATGTTCTTTGGAAAAAAAAATTGCTCATAGACTGATGTGATAGATTTTGGATGAAATGTGGGTGTTTTTTTTCAATGAACTACATTAAATGGAAAAGATACCAAACCCAAAATTTTGTCAAATTTGGACTCGTTTATAAACGCAATTGTCTTATTTGAATGATGATACTGTTTCTGGTCCATCAGATTTTGAATCTTTTCCAATTGACACTATTATTGAGCAGGCAAATATTTATCAACACAAATTTTGACAACAAATTTAATTAATACACGGGGAAAAAAGGTAAGTAACATAACAAAGTAATATTAAATAACCATTTAATGTTTTAAAGTTTATATCACAATAGATGTAGGTTCCCACCCTATGAATAATTATGGGGGGAAATAATAATAAAAACGGTTATAATTAATATTAATAATTAATATTAATAACAATTAATATTATTTTATGGGGTAATAAAATAGTAAATATTACTTTAATAAAGTTTAAAATTAAATATTTTATGTTTTTACTTACTTGTCTGTGGTGGTTGAATATGGATGGATTTAAACAAAAGCCGACCTTCTTAGCTCCAAGATGAAGCGACCCACAACTTCTAAATGCCATTGCTTTACTACACTAGCTGAGTGTTTGTGTGTGTTCAGTTTAAAAAAGATGATGAAACTTCACTTTACAATAAGTTCAACATTGTTTTTGCAAATTCACTGCTGTTGACAAAAATGTCAATCGACTGCAGATGATATCTACTTGCTAACAATCAGAATTTCTCAGCGCCCCTTTCTTAAGTGCAAACACTTTTTACTGAGACACAAGATAATTATACACTAATTGAAACTAAATTAGTCTCCAGATTAGTCAAAAATACAGACGTTGAATAACAAAGTTTTCCAAGCATTGATCTGCTGTTGAATAACTCTTGCTGGGAAACACAGGCTGTTTACCGTCAATGTATTACGTTTTTTTTTTACATGTACACGAACAGGTGCAAGATGTCTAATGAAGTCTGGGTATCAGACTTTACCAGTTTTGCTGGCTACCACTTGAGGGCGCTATTTGGTTTGCTGGAAAGTTTAGATTCTGTGTTGGAGAGAGCTGCGACAACAAACGTGAATTTTGCAGTTTTCAGGTGAGGTAGGTTAAGCGACCAATTATCTTTGAAATAATATTGAATGTGGAGAATTTGTATATGGCTTCTTCTGTACTGCAGAATTGTAATAAACAAAATTAAAGTAAGTTTTGTTTGTAAAAGCCCCACTTCCACTAAGTTAAGAAATTCAGGGTGGTGTGTCTCGGGTGTGTAGTGTCAGAGTGTGTGTGTGTTGTGGCGGCGGATGTCGGACAGCTCGACAGTAACTCGACGGGTCAGACAACTCGACGTCTTGTCTGTTCAACTGCAAGACTAGTTGACTTTTAATCAGACAACTCGAACTTTTGAGCGCAACGGAGTCTTTCAGCACAACGGAGGGGCGAGTTCTATGTGCCGACTGGGCATGAGCGCCCTGGCTGGGCTGGGGGTGGGGCAAACAGGCAAAGACGGCCGGCGTTCGTGGAAATTCGGTATAAGGCAAACCATGGCCAGCTGACGGGCCGGGCCATTCGAACACGCTGATAATGTGTTTGGTTTTACTTCCATGGCCGATGATCTAACAAAAATAATAAGTAAACGATGGTCCCAAAGTAAAGAGAGGGCTGAAAGGGGGCTTATTTAGGAAAAGCGCAACTGAACTGGATCAGTTTTGATTTGCCAATGCCCTTAGAAAAAAATGGTGCATTCCCATGTGCCTCCCCTAAATTACCCTAGTTTTGTTGATGTGACTGGGCCACGGACGGCCGACAAGTTTGGGCAAAGCATGGGACTCGAATTATGTTCTGTGCGATTCAAATCGATTGGCATTTTCCGGCCGCCCTAGAAGGCCAAGGGAATGCTTGTCTGAATTCCACGCAAAGAATTTAAAAAAAAACCCAGGATTTATGCTTTTAATGTGAACAGGAAATTTGTGTAAATGTTGGGCGCAATCTTTAAAAGATGGCCTTTAAAAAAAATTCTCGCAAGCCAACTTTAAATTTTGGGGGCGCGCCTATTTTTGAACTAAAGTTTGCTTACACAAATAAAAATTGCGCGGCTGAGGCACAAAATTGATACAGAGGCGGCTTCTACATTGTTTGCGCCGTGCCGTTGTTGTCATCGCCAGTCTAGAAAAAAACAAAAAACAAAACAAAACAACAACATACAAACAAACAAAAACGGATGCATTTGTCTTGCAAACAAATTTTTAAATTTGTTTTTCTATTTTAACAGAAAGTTTATCAACAAGTTATCCGACAAGGGAATCTGCCAGCGCGGTTGTCCCACGTGAAATTGAACTTTACAGTTCGTGAGCAGACAGACCAACAGTATTTCTCGACATTCTTCCCAAGTTTTTAAACAAAGTATCACTTCAGACAGAAGTTAAAATCCAGCAGAATACTACTTTGAACTTACCCTTTTAACGTATGTTCCCTTCATAATAGCTAATATTTCACAACAAATGGTGAGAATTATGGTTGAACGACAAAGATCGCGCGGTGTTCAAAGTTTGCGCCCCGAGCTATCCTGTGCAAATTTAAAAATCATGCAAGGAAACAAAGATTGCGCCGTCACAAAATGGCACACTGCGCAAATTAAAAAAAAGGACAACTTCAAAGATTGCGCCCAACATAAACATTGTCAGTGATGGAGGTCTGTCACTCGCCCATTTACTTGTCTTGGCATTTCGTCAAGTTGTTTCACGTTGATATGTTAGAAAAGAAAGAAAAACAAAATTGTTTTGTTGCAGTGCTCTCTCTATCAGTTCTGAAAACCTGTACACGGAAAATGACACAGCTTTGAACTGTCGTGAGAGGCAACTAAGATTGTTTTTAATGTTGTTGGCATTACCCCTTATACTTGACTTGTTTTAAACAGGCTGACACCAATTCATAGAAATGGAGCAGCCTTTGGATAAGCTAGATGAGGCAAACCATCAGGATACCTTGATTTGTGGCCGATGTCAGCACAAATGTGACTCAGTTATAGCATTCCTCAAGCATCAAACAAATCGTAAGTACTTTGAATATCCGGGACAGTTTATCCATTGTGGTTGGTGGAAGTGGGAGATTGTATGGCCATGTTCAAACAGGCGATATGAACACGGTCAGAAGTGTTTAAATATTTGTGTTGCGCGAAAGCTTAAGGGTGGCGCTAATTTCTCTGTAACGCCTTCAATACATATCGGTGCTCAATGTAAAATCTTTTAGCATGCACGTGTCCTCACAACAGGAGAGCATTCACAAAGTGAAGCTAAACATTATTTTGCCGTTTTGTTGGCAAAAATGAAATTTAACTTTGCAAAATGCTTGGTGTCATAAGGGATTTAGGGGGTTTTGTCCCCTAGTGTGTGTGTCAGACAAAATTTCTATACAATTCGCTGTATTGGGGCACAGAATATCTGGGGGGTCAGAATCCAGATTCTCCTACCACCCCAGCTAGCTCCAGGCCAGCTGATAGAAGTATTGTCTGAATTCGGGCTCTGCCATTTGTAGCTGATGATGTTGAAACTGCTCAAACACTATAGCCAGAAGTATCAACACCTGCAATGCTCAAAGTAATTTTAACCCATTGACTTATGGCATCCCTGGATGCTGCTGTCTGAGGCCTGATAAAAGTCAGTTTGTTTTGTTCCTCTAAGCCCAGTTGTGCTGTTAAGATACATGTACTCTTTCATTGTAAACACTTCACAGAGCTTGCGATTTGGGGGAAAGTAGGTAAAGTAATTTCGGATAAATCATCTGTGTTTGTTTAAGTAACTTCGGACCTGATGCATCTGCCCCAGGGTCTAGCCGCCGTGAATCATACATTGGTACTTGGTGATTCAGTCTTGAAGAGAACAAATCAGTAGGTCTGAAAAAAAGCTCAAAGAATTGCTGAGGCAAAAGCGACAAGATCATCCACTCTGTATGTGGGTGCGTCTGGATTCTATGTCCGCTCTCCGTCAGCACATTCAGCCTACCTGGTATGTGCGATGCTTATAACCGGATCTATAAGTTTTCAAAAACAATATGGTGTGATATATTTCTCGCCAAATCATTGCAAGTTCTTGAGTGTAGGCCTATTCCACCCACATGTATAACAAACTGCAGTGGTGATGTCCATTTGCAATTGGATGTGTGTTGCGTAAATTCGTACAAAATTACCTCAAAGCCATGAACCCAGCCATTAATTCTAACCCATGGATGTGATTGTTTGATTCTTGAGTAGTCCAAAATCCGCCAGTAGTAGTGCCGTTGCGCTCTATACACCATCATTCCCCCGACAGTGGTCTGCTGGCCGAATGCCAGTAGAAACAACTGAGGACCAGTTAAAATTGTGTCCCAGTTGTCCGGCTGTCTAGTTCAGTGTTGAAAAGCATTTAAACATATTCAAAATGAAATATGGACAAGTGAAAAAGCTGGCGCACTAGTGAAATGGCAAGTCTGGTTCCGCTGGCCAGTCACGGAAAAAGTTACAGACAAACCCTGCATCAGTTGATATTGTGGCATTTGACTAGGAACTAGACAAACTTTTAAAGTTTATTTGGATTAAGTAATTAAAATCACACAAGTCAAGTCAGGTCTACATATGCGTCCCATTTGAAGGACAAAGCAATAACTGTTTCTTGCTTAAGGGTACAAGTATCAAGACTTGGACTCAAGCCCACATTCTGCTGATCAGAAACACCAGAGCTTGAGTCTGGTGCACTTGACTGCTTGGCTATGACACGTCTAACATATTTCCTGTGTTTGTACCCAATGGGTACAGTGATGTCATGAAGTTGCTCAGTCTTTGACATTAAATTAAGGGGGTGACTGTAAAATTTCCACCTTATTGTGGTGGTATTTGATAAATGTATTTAATCCTCTTAAATTAAAAGCAAGGATCATTTGGCATGAGCTGTCCTTCTTTTGATTCACAAAAATATTAAGATTGAAATCTGCATCGTTGTTTCAATCACTCCTTTTGTGAGTGAACTTTTCAGTCTCTTGATCAGGGACTTGTTGTTCTGTTTGACTGAGTTTAAATTGGTTTGGTTTCGTCCATTGACAGGGAAGTTTGTTAAACTTAACACATGTCTGTAATCCTTGAACTATCTTTAATTTGGAGGGATCTGTTAGTAATTGTCTCCACATAGGGAGAAACGATTTTAGCTGTCCCCCACAAGTTGGTTAATTTGTCATTCTTAATGCTCACCTTGGTTATTTATGCAAGAAATTTGTTGGCGTTATCCCTTGCCTCTCTTGCCCTGGTGGGATGAAAAGCTTCTCTGCTACTAAGCAAGCTTGCAAACCATATCAGTATCAGGGTGATAGTTGCTCCCCTAATGGTCGTTGTGATTGTTCCAGAGCTCTGGCCCTGGAAATCCGCTTTTGCTTTTGTTGTGGTAGTTTGGCTTTGGATTTAGTTTTGCGTTTCGTTTTGCCTTTGATGTTGAACAGTGGCCAGTGTCAGAAGATTCCTCCTTGACATCTTCACTCCCCTTACCTGTCGAGCAGACAAACTTTCCAGCTGTAGAACAGAGTCTACTCATAGACTTTGGTCATATTAATGTTAATGGAGCGAGCTCCAAGTACAGGATGTAATTTAAGAGCACTAGAACATAATAGCGTTCGATCTGTAGCTGGGTTTCAAGCACAATGATCCTGCTGGGCAGTGAGTTCTATCTCTTGTGGTTTCTGAGTTAATGTCATTATGGTGTCGTAGAGACCATGTGGAGGATGTTGAATGGTCAGATAGTAGGAGGGTTAAATGGTGAAATCTGGCAATTAACAACCACTTCACGAATGCTTTAAGTTTCATTCCATAGCAGTGAAGTGGAATAAGTCAAAACCAAATTCTACAAAAAATTACAACGATAGCCCATATGCATAAGCGCCATCTACAAAATATACCCTCCAATGCATCTTGGGAAACTGAGTACAGTTAAAAAACTAAATCAAGCTGCCAAGATGGACACCATGCTGTAGTTTACATGTAACTATATGGCAGGTTTTACAGCTGTGTACTGCATTGCTTGAAAATCTGCATGCCATGATGGTTGCCAGTGTTGCTTGGACTCACATTAAACCCAGAATCCTTTGCACGTCGATCATGCGCATTATGCATTATGGGTTATTAAGTTATTTTCTGAAGGTATTTGAAAATGATTTTATTGCTTCACATTTTCAGACAAGGATGTACGCAGCGGCTATCGATGTGAGCTGTGCTTTGAAGAGTTTTCCTCTGACTTATCAGTGGTGGAGCATTACTCTGGCCATCACAGAGTCAGTTTTCAAGGAGGAGACCCAGTAAATGAGAAGAACCCTTATGAGGTGGTTGAGGTGGGCCAGACCGATGGTAAGATTATTGCTGTCGTGGTAGACCCTGACACCGAGTGCATCAATGATGAGGATGAAAACGTGTATTCACTAATTAGGAAAAAAATACCCGAGAAGGCCACTGAAAAGTACCTACGAGACACGATCAACTACAGGTTTGCTCTGGAAACTGTGACTGTACAAGGAGCCAAATTCACCTACGGTAAATCCATCTACAGATGCCTGTTCTGCGATTTCCATACTTGTGAAGTGGGGATGATGTCAAGGCACATGTTCGACTCCCACAAGAACTTCATCAATGATTATAAAGTCGGCAAGTATGAGAAGATGTTCTTGGAGAAAAACAAGAAAGACGGGGAGGAGTTCAGAGGTCAGATAACATCCCTGTCAAATTACAGGTCTTGCCTGAACCCGTTGACGCGTAAAAACACCAGACTGAAAGTGAAGCAGAGGCAGAAGAAGAAAACTCTGGAAAGTTATCCCTGTCAGACGTGTGGTAAGGTGTTCAAGAAGGCTCGCTTGAGGCGGGTTCACATGGAGACGCATCGCACAGAGAAGAACTTCTTGTGCGATGAGTGTGGTAAGGCCTTCAAGTCCAGGAACCGTCTGACCGCACACCGGAGATCCCACCGGGAGAAGATCTTCAAGTGTCAACAGTGTAGCTTCCAGTCCAAGCTCCACAGTGAGATCCACATGCATCGTCAGGTGCACAGCAGCGGCTGCGTCTTGTGCCACATCTGTGGATCTGCGTACACGGACCGCTCCACTCTCACCAAGCACATGGCCGTTCACTCCATGGACCGTCCGTTTCCTTGCCTCTTCCCAGGGTGCACCTGGCGCTTCAAGACGGAAACACTATGCAGGGCTCACTACCGAGCCCACACAACCAAAGGAAGGTTCAAATGTCAGATCTGCAACTATCTATTCCGACACAAGCACCACCTTTCGAGACACTTGGGTGCCGTTCACGGCATTGAAATTCTGAAGCACCATCCGATGAGGGCGGAGATAGTGCCAACAGTTGACAATCCCCCAGTCTCAATGGAGGGCGGAGCTACCGATATGCAAATGATCCAAGTAGTATTAAATAATCAAGAGCAACAAGAGGTGGTGACAGGGGGTTATGATATCATTGTGAACATGTCACTATGAGAATATTCCAATCGAGGGGGTAACACATTGTGGGCGGGGCTAAAAGTATAATGAGGTCAGAGCTCGATCATATGCAAATGATCCAGGTAGAACCCAAAACTTGGACGGATCTTGATTCATTTGGAATGTTCCATGTGGAACACAATATATTTCCTATGGAAAGAGCTGTAAATGTGGAGCAGTTGAATGGCCTTATGATGGTGTCAAGATCATCATGTTCCAAGAACATCATTGCTCCTGGCAGAAAGTCCAGGTCCCTGAAAGAAGCAGTGCTCCAAATACCCAGTGGGTCGCTGACCAGAAACCAGTAATTAATTAACCAGCCCCATTAATCCCATGTGCAGTCTGGTATTTCTTTCCTGACAAGTAATAACATGTACTCTCCAGGATTTACTGATTCTTGTCAAAGTTCAAGTCTGTTGTGGGGACATGATGTGATATCCAACATAGCTGCACACACACCATTTAAACTATCAACTGGATCTCCACAAATACATGTTAACCACTTCTGGTTGGTAATCCAAAACTTTTTCTGTGCCTCTATACTATATTTTTTTTTTTTAACTGTTTGGAGCTTCCGGAGTAATAATCTTCCTTTGAAAATAGTTTTGCCACAATGAAACCCTGACTTGACAAAGGAAAGACAGCAAAGGTTCTCATAATACATGTAAGCACCGAGATTTGTTGTTGTCTTTAGAGAAAGTACGAGTATGCGTTCACAGTGAATCGCAAAACCTTGAGCAAGGCACTTAACCATAATTGCTTCTCTTAACCAAGGTGTATAAATGAATACCCGAGAGTGACGAGACAGTGTTGTGTTGGATTAATCCCATATTGCCAACTTAAGCAGCTTTGGGTTGTATGCTTCCCAGGGAGTTGAGAAAGTTAGAGGAATGGTCTAAGTATGCCTGATGAACAAGGATAATAATGCTGTAAAGCACCTCGATCTAGCTGCTAGGATGAGTGCTATACAAGAACCAATTATTATTATTACTATTATTGTAATTATTAATAAGTTTTGAACACTCGGATTCCTGATGACCCAAAATATGGAGGTTAAAATTGGTACCGGTAACTGATCAGCTTTTTCTGAAAATATTGGGAGTTCAACTTATTGCATTACACTGTTAAAAAAAAAGTAAACAGAATGCAAAACTAAATTTAGCAAAGTTTGATTTATTCAAAATACACAGAATATTTAAATCTGACAAAGACAATAATTTGTTATGAATTTATATGTGTTTCCCTGCTTTAACATATTTAACAGCTTAAAAGTCTGTGGTTACTTGTTCTACACCGACCAGAAAAATCTAACTGGTTTTCTAATGGACTGTTGTGACTTGATATGGCAAATGTTAATATTTGTTATCAATATGTACAAGTATATCAAGTCATGAATATAAGCATGAAATAATTTGATTTCTCATTTGTTGAATTCGGGGAAATCAGTAAAGCCCGGTTCATATTACATGTATGTACTTCACGCAAAAACAAATGCGCAGTGAACTATGCGACCAACAATCAAGTATGTGCTGTTTTCTAGTTGTGATGCTGGAAATTTGCTTCGCATCGGCGTGAAGTATGTACAGGGCTTTTAGTACACAAACCTAATCATACATCGGTTGGTTTAAGGAAAAAACCTTATGCAATGTTTAAAACCATTCAAACAGTTGTGGTACCCGCTGCTAACAACACAAGAATTGAACTGCTCTTTCGTCACTGGGCACTTTTGGTGGTCTTATCTTGCAGTTCAGACTTCTACTCTATAATGCCAGGTTTGTGGGTTCGAATCCAATCCACTATACCTAGTCTGGATTAGAAGTTCTGTCCTTAGTAGCCAGAACCCCAGTTGGAGGGAAAAAAGTGAATATATTAATAGTGTACTTTGTTTTGGGTTTTTGTTTTGCTTTTATTGTTGTTGTTTTTTTGGGGGGTGGGGGAAGGTGTCATGAAAACAAGTAAAATTTTAAAAATGTTGATTGCCACTTCAACTTATTAATCACTCTCGGACATTACCATTCCAAAAATATTTCTCTGTACTTTTTAAAACTTCTAAAAGATATATTTTTATTTTAGGTATCAGTGTCACAATGAAACCTGGACGTACATTTTCATTACATACCTGTCCAGTAAAACACACTTTTATAACAAGTAGTAATTTATTTACTTTATTCCTAACATTATTATTCTGATGACCCCCCTTTTATTTATTTATTTATTTATTTACAAATTGTTCCGAATTTAAATAATCCTGTCACCATGATACCACACAAGCATTACATAAAAACCAATACAGAAATCATTTAACTTACTAAAGAGTTTGAAATTATGGAATGATAATGTTTCATAATGAAAATAAAATAAAATTATCTCATTTATAATTTATACATCTTTTTCTGGTGTTAATTTCTCAATTTACAGAGATACTGTGAAGTACACCATGGTCCACTTTTTACTCATTTTTGGCACAAACTTTTACTTGAAAAGGTTGGTTAGTGTAAATGGGTTACTAGCAAAGATTTAAATAATTCATTAATTTATTCATAAAAAAATCACAAGGCAGCCAAGGGCTGAATTGTGGACATTTTTTACATCGAGTAAAAAAAAAGAAGATATTAATTGTTTGTGACAGGAACTGGCTTGGTTTTTTGCTTGTCAATCTCGATGAAAGCTTGACCAGATTGTCATGCTTACCATCCGAAATGCCAAGTGCTGTATGGACACTGATTTCACTTTTGCAAATTCAATCAATACATTAGTAGTCCTCTCTGAATACAAACCAGGAATGGCCAATTAATTAATATTATCACTTCTTTAGCATTTCAAAGTCAGTAAACATTTATTAAGGAAAATGGTTTTGTTCACTTGTCACTTTCACAAAATCACTGTCTACAGTTATATCAAAAACAAACAGTAGAGATTTATCTTGACATTCCTCTCTGCTCGTGAAAGGTACATGTATCTGCCGATTTCAAAATAGGCAAAAATTAGTTAGTTGTCTGACGTTTCAACCCTAGCAGTCTTTTTCTAAGGCTAAAAAGAAAAAATAAACACCAACAAATCCAAATAAGTTTCTAAAAGTTCAGCTGCAAAGCATAATAAAAAACCATAGTTGATGTATGATGTAGTTTCCCTTCTGGTCATGGCCTGTACACAAACAAAAACACAACTACATGTATGGCACATGCTTTAAAACACGGTTCAGGCGAAATTGAATGCGAAGTGAATTTTGTTGAAGCAATAATTGGTGCATGCTGCTTTTCCAATTGTTACGCAAGAAAATTTGCTTCGCTTTTGCTCTCGCATGCATTATGAACTGGTATTTAAACAACTGCAGCAAAGAGTGATGCACAATATACACTACTTATCCCATTTGTATCGCTCAACCATCCGTTGGAATGCCATCTTGGCTTCTGTCATGGTGTATGCCTGGTTTGCTCGGGATGGATCAAGCCTTGCATTGGGATCGGACATGATTGCTGATCGGACTTGCACCAAGATGCTCTGCATTAACAAAAGAGTAGAAGAAAGATCAATATCGATGCTAGGAATAGACCAATCCTTCGCCAAACAAATGATGCATTGATCAAGTATGCGCCCAAAAATCTGACATGTCTTCTTAACTTACAATGGGTCAATTTATGTTTTGATCATTTAGTGTATCATTGAAACATCTTTTCATTTGAAAAAAAAAAAAACTCGTCTTGAATTTGTTCTAACTTTGTTACTCAAACAAAAGGTTCTGTGTAAAAAGCATGGTATGGCTTCACCATTGCAGGCTCGATACTTTGTTCTTGGACATGTCGGAAGGGCGAGGCAGTTTTGCCTCTGTGAAGGGCACCTCTGTGAAGGGCAATTGGAATTTCTAACAGAATATTTCAAATGGGTTGAAGGCAATGACCAGTGGCATAGCCTTCGTGAAGTATCGGGCGTGAAGTATTGGGTTTGTGTGTGAATTGAAGAGTTTTAGCATGCTATTTCTTTTTGGTTTCAAATTTGTGTGTGTCGAGTGAAGGTTGTTTTCGTAGACATAATTTTTTGCATAGAAGAGGAGGACGATATGTAATATGTATCAACTTACCTCTATATCATTAGTTGGTCGCCAGCCAGACTTGGTCAGTAATTCCATACAAATACTGCCCCCTACTGTCACATGGCCTGCAACATAAAACAGACCATCACATCTGAATATATAGAACAGCATTGTGCGGAACCAGAGAGTATTCTAATAGCCCATAAATGCATGTCAAACTGCACTTGATCGGGGGGCAAAGGATTCTGGGTAAAGTCCGAGTCCAAGCAATAAACCGGCAAACATCACGGCGTGCTAATTTTGAAGCAATACGGTACACAACTATAAGCCCTGGCATAGTTTCATATAAACTTTCAGCACTGTGTCCATCTTGGCAGCTTGATTTATTTTTTTAATTGTACTCAGTTTCCCAAGATGCATTGCGGTATATTTTCAAAATGGCCCTTGTGCATGCGGGCCATTGTCCAAATATATTGCTCCCCAGTACCTTACCTGTTAAGAATTTGAATCTTGGCTTGATGACCCTGATGAATGGCGGCGACATTGGGTAATCATTTGGGAATATCACCTCCAGGTGAAGCTCTGGTCTTTCGTTGTTCTGCGCCGCATAGCGATTCAGGTCTTTAGTCAGTGGGGATCCAGCATCAAAATCTGTCAGCTGTACATCCTGTCCAATTATTCTTAACAATATTATTATATTATATCATATTCATGATAATATAACACCACTGGTTCGTTTCAGAACCAATGGGCCTTAATAATAGCCTTAAATGGAGGGTGTACTTTTGGTTTTTACTCCACAAGTTAATGACCATAACAAACTTACTTATTAAAAAGCACTGGAGAGGCGTTGGTATTATAAAAGATTGTTTGAAATGACCCCCTTTGAAGTAATGTAGTTGCAGAGAAAGAGGTAATTTTCCACACCCAAATTTGAATCTGAGAAAGGCTTCAGTCACGAAGCCTTCCTCAGGCATCTGAAACTACACAATTCTATGCAACAAGGGTGGTTTTTTTTTTTCTTTTATTATTTTCTAGCAACTTCGATGACCGATTGAGCCCAAATTTTCACAGGTTTGTAATTTTATGCATATGTTGGGATACACCAAGTAAGGATTCTGGTCTCTGAAAACTACCAAAAGTATATCATGACAGAAAGTAATGCAACACAAATTATTTGTACAAAATTTAGGTATACTGTTTTCATATGTTTTTATATAAAAACATATCATCACTCATACTTACCCAAAGAAACAAATTGTCATTCCTTGGACTTCCTCGAATACCAAACTTGCCATCAGATTGTTTGAACATCTTTAGATCTGTGACAAGAAGACTACCAGTGAATTATTCTAAAACACAGAATGGACTTTCTTCAATTATATATAACTGAAGAACAAAGATATTGACTAATAGGGAGACTGCCAACATAGGGCTGGATAGCTCTGTTGGTAGAGTGCCGGTACGTTAATCCGGAGGAGGTTGGTTCAAGTCCCGCTCCAGTTAATTTTTATTTGTTCAGAACCCAAGTTAGTTAAAATCTACCCAATCAGTCTCTGTTGTGCTTTATTACTTGATAATTATATAACTTCTCAGTTCAAAGTTAACTACTGACACTGGAGTGTCCTGGCCAAGTGGTCCTACATTGAGCGGACTCGAGAGGGTGGATTTCTGTCCGGATTGTGGCACTCAAGTAACCATACATGCTTTGTCTAGTTCTGGTGGGATGTTAAGCTGCAGGTCCTGTGTGTTGTGTAATGCACGTAAAAGAACCCAGTACACTTCACACATGGGCTCGCATTTGGTCTTTCTGGAATGGTCTGGGAGCAATATGCACCACCTCATCTTGCTCATGAATCCCTTTCATTGAGTCTACAACGGTCGTTCTGTCTCATGATAGTAGTTTAAACAATTTCCACTGATCAATTTCATTTGATCATTCGGCACCAGGAGTGTCAGACGTAAATGTACATTATTATTATTACTATCACACGTCTTGATAGCTACTTCTGTTAAGAGATTTTGTCATAATGGGGGGCTTTTGGGACACTAGGTGGCAGCAGACTTACCAGGTAAATCCATTGTTTTCGGTAATGTGGGCATGCTCAGAACTTTTATCTGGTAAGTCTGCTGCCACCTAGCGTTCCAAAATCGCCCATTGTTTATGAATCTGTTCTTGACTATCAGGTCGAGAAACAACACAAAAATGTGTTTGAGCATGAAGACTTTCTTCACAGCGCTCACCATTAAACCTACATGTAGCTACTGAGGGATGCAGAACAAGGGGTAGATTCTAACAGCTTTTCACAAACGCTGCATTTCTGTTTGAGATTCTTTGCCAGGTGCCCATTTCCCTCCAACCCTCCAACCTACTTGCCTGTTGCAACACCTTGACTGTGTTTCCTCACTAGGCTTTCCATAGTCTTCTACTTTTGTTTTCTTTTTGTTGCAGCACAGTTAAGTGGTTTTTAGCATTATTCAGGGCAAACTTTTGCATCTAGAGTAAATGCATACCATTAGATTTCAATTGCTAAGAAAACTAAGAGATTCTGTTCCGTTTTGGTTGGAAAATTCCTAGCATGACGGCTCGTGGGGATGGGTGGGTTTAGAATCGCAGAGCTTACCCACAATGAGTCGTCGCACTGAAGTTTGAGATCCTGACCCCGAGTATCTCATCAAGTCAGGGTCCTCACGAACCTCGGCCACAGCATTCCTGCTTTAAAAACAAGTCAGAAGATGTTCTTGATGACAAGTAAACTGCGTGGAATATCTAGTAACGCCAGTGAGTCATCAGTCGCCAATGTAGAAGTTACAAAGCACTTTGACTGGCAACTTGCAGACTTGACACTTCACAAAGGTGACGGAGGCAATTGCCTCCTGGTCATGCCGTGGTGCTCTTTGAAACGTAACGGTACAAGTTTACACTGAGGGAGAGCAAGGGTTCTGGACGTGGGGCTGCCGTCGCACCCCGCCCCCTCTGGTTACACCACTGCTTGACGCAAAGTATGGGCCAATGGACAACCTCCTTTTGACCTCTATCAGAGGGCACCTCGCTCAAAGTATGACATTTGCATAGTCTCTTGGGACTGAAAGTGTCAACCTATCATCCCACAATATAAACTCTGCCTACCTTACTGGTGGAGGTTCCTCCTCATCCATTTCATTGTTGTAGTATACATCGTAGTCCATATCAGATTCACTATCATCATCCGCTTTATCCTCTCCGCAAAAATAAGTGTTCACAAGCTGAAAAGGCAAACATTGAAAACAGGAGCATTTTCATGAACCAGTTATTAAATTTCTAAATGTCATTCAAAATGGGCTCGGTAAATGTCTGCCGTAAATCTGTTGTTTGGTCTTGTACTCACGCCGTGAGATGTTCTGCACCCTTATAAGAAGCTTTTCCAAACCTCGTCTTGGGCTCCAGCTCCGGCTTTAGGCTCCGTATGATGTTCGAACCACCACATACAAAATACCTGCTGCCCCAAAATTTACAACGGAGCTCAAACCGAAGCCCAAGCCGCGGTTTGGGAAAAGGCCATTGTATATGAACCATCAAGGCAATCTTGAAACTCTTTCATAATAGAAGAATGCTCACTACACAGGCTCTGAGGAAGCCCAGCTTTGTTGACTTTGCTCTACTTGATTGACTTTGTTTACTGATTAGGATTGGGGGCGTCCTATCACTGGGGATTATTGGGAAGGCTTACCCACATAAGTGTAAGAAATTAAAAGCTAATGAACTGGATAACTTGAAAGTATAACAAAATATATATAAAAAGTAAAATTTCAATTTTGGGCGAGTTTGGTCAACAGAATGATCAACAGAGTAGGGGTTAACCCCAGTGTTTCTGGTTCCTTGAATGCAACCTTGCTTACAGGTTTCCTCAGGCTTGTGAGCTACAGTGATTAAGTTCACTCATGAGGCATCCTTGGTTTCATTACCAGAAATATATATATAACAATAACAATAACAATACAATTGGATTGACCTAAGTAATACCATGTATTTCTACCTCCATGGAAATACACTTACAGGTTCTACAGCTGCTGTAATCTTTTCCAAGTACTCCTGAATGTTGTTACCATGGATGCTTCTTACAATGCTCGAGACATCATCATTACTGCTTGTGGATATCTATTAAAAAAAAAAAAAAAAAAAATTACTTTGTGATTGTTTGGTATGAGCCTTAAAGGGGGACTGTCGTCATGATCATAGCAGGCCTATGGCTGTACATGGAATCATAAACTCTAACCCATGCATGCCCGCTGGCGGTCACATCACAGTATTTTAATGATGGTGCTGAGTGTGATGTGACAGCCAGCGAGCGAACATGCAGTAACTGGGTGAGAGTTCACAGTTCCATGTACAGCCACAGGCCTGCTATTTAATCGTAGTGATAGTCCCCCTTTAAAAAAGGAAAACAAAATCATTTTAGTAGTGATTTGAAAATGATGCTACGCTCCTTACTAACAGTTTGTTTTGTCTAATAGTTGGATAAACAAGGAAATCACAGGAATCATTCTATAAACCCTTGGCAGTTCCAAAGGTGCATTCTGCTGCTGGGGATCGTGCATTTTATGCGAACATTACGAACTGTCTCCCTCATCAAATCTGTTCTGCAGAGTCACTTGAAGTTCTCAAGGAACATCTCAAAACTTTCCTGTTCAATGGTTGATTGCTAAGCACCAACTATCTTTCCCATTAATAGTGCCTTTATTGATTCTCTCATTGTACAGTTTCTTGTAAAGTGCTGTGGTATCCAGTGTAAGAGCGCTCTATAAATGCCTGTTATTAATATTATCAGTATACTCTCCTGTCCAACAGGCTGCTGTTGCCACAAAATACCATTGTGGAGCCTAAGTCCACTAAGAACACAAGCCATGGGGTTTCCACATAATACCAGCTGTACACAGAAGAGACCAATCATGCCAATGCACCCAGTGCCAACCTTGAAGGTATGGCACTTTGTGGTAATCTGTAATACCAGTGTATAGGAGAGATAAGTAGTACCATTTACATATGTATTTGGGTCATTCCGTGCCAACTCACCTAAAATCCTGAAAATTTTGGCAGGCTCCGTCTCAGATTTTGCTAGTATTTTTTTAAACGATCCTCTATGGGTGCCATGAACACACGCAAAATTTTAGAATCCTACTCCTCATAATTTTTTAGATATGACCCCCTAAAAAATTAAGCCCCGCCCCTTCAAATTGACTTTTTGTGTTTTCGGCATTTTTAGAGGTCTGTATCTACAAATGGAGATAAGATATATAGCTACAAATTAATTTGAAGGGTATCTGGTATCCCATCAACTAAATTATACTGTCAAAAGTAGCACAGGTCATTTGTATATTACGGTGTAGGTCTTTAAAAACAGACATTTTAGCCTGCGTGATGACTTTTCGTCATTTTTGAAACCCCCTAGCATGCCTAGAGCCCTAGAGTCCGATTGCTTTTATATTACATTTGGTTATAAACTAGGTGCATATGTGTGACCTGATATGAGGATAGACCAATCACGCCTTTGATGGGTACTTGGCAGGGGTCTGAATATGGGTCCACCTGTAAAAATGCCATAAAATGCCTTTTTCAAGTGGTTATTTGACAATGTGGGACATTACTGACATATTTACAAATTTTTCCCAATAACACTTTGTATCCAGTCTACTTGTGTGAGAAAGAAAAAAAATGGTTTTTCAACTCCTTTGACGTAAATAAAACACAGTGAATATGCCTAGATTAAGGTAATTGCTGTGTATGCTATTTAGTGACAGCGACTTGTTTACAAAAGAGCCACAGAGCCTGGACTTCTGCAGGCATGGTTTGTACACTACAGAAGCGTAGTGCCGCCACATGAATAAAAAAAATCCCGCTCTTATCATGTATGTACACAATAACTATCGTGTACGTACATGATACCATATACATTTTTGTACTACATTATATCTATCATGTATGTACACATTAACTCCAGACTGAACGTGAACGTACGTAGACAATAACTACATGTATCAGGTTCATGGCACCCATAGAGGATTGTTTAAAAAAAAAATTAGCAAAATCTGAGACTGAGCCTGCCGACCCATCAGGTGAGTTGGCACGGAATTACCCATTTGAGTAATTGCGTTACCCTTTGCTTTAGTCCTGACCGGATCGAAACTGATTTGGTCAGGAGGACTGGATGGTTACGATCAATGCAACTGGTCTTATTGATGATTGTAATCATTCCATTGATAGATTTTTAAGCTAGTCTGAGTAACTTGTACCCAGGTGACATCATCTATTTAACATTTGCTCACCATGGGCCCAAATGACCTGATGTCGTCATCACAATAATCTTGGTTGCGCCATTTCGGGAGTCAATGTCCCTGTGTGTTATACAGCGTAGTGTGCATTTTAGGCAGCGTGGCGTTTACACGCTTACTGAAATTTGTACGTGCAATGTTACTCCCAAACTGGTGAGCTTGGCAGACAGTAGCTGCTTGTAAGGTTGTGCAATGACAAGAATACCAACAAATACATTAAAAAATGGTATTTGCCGAGCTGAGAACAGAGGCAAGATTGACACATCGTCAAGACAAAAGACTAATTCTTCTATTGTCATTACTGTGTTAGTGTAGTATTGTTGTACATAACCCTCAATCCTCCCTCCAGACAGTCGTACTCATAGACCAGAGAAACATGACCGAGAATAGCTGTGATAATCGTAACCCACCGTCCTCCTGACGGCCGGTCGCAGAGGATGTAATGGTGGGTAACAATTATTGCAACTAGACCAAAAAGTGCTACAATTACCGTAGCGGCTAGTTTACTGAGCTGTGTGGTACTCAGATATAGTTTGTTAATAACATTATTACATGTTGAGAGAGAAGTAAGAATGGGTTACAAAAATAATTATAGAAATTCCATAAATAACGAAGGACTAGCCCTGGTGGTAGGACGTCAATAGAGACTGACGTCTTCCACACCAGGGCCCAACTTCATAAAGCCGTTAAGCAGAAAATTCTGCTAAGCAAATTTCTTTACTTAGCAAGAAATGAACGGGGTACCAGTGGCAACAATTTAAACTTTATGGAATGTTGGCAAGTAAACTGTTTCTGCTGAGCTAGATTTTTCTGTGCTTAGCAAGTTTTTGTGCTAGCAAGTTATACTACTAGTGCTACTAGGCTTTATGAAATTGGACCCTGGGCCCATTTTTTCATGGCTCTGCTTACCATACATGTAAGCAAAGAATCTGCGCTTATGGAAGCAGGGAATTCCCCGCTTTACGTCAAGCGTATTTCACAAAATAGCACTAGCAGGGAATTTCTGCCTGTGCACACGTGTGTATAATTCTTCACTTACAGCACAGCTAGTGCAGAAATTCAGCGCTTGCACAGTAAGCGGAGAATGGTGATTGTAAGCGCAGAATTAAGCGCGGTAAGCAGAGCCATGAAATTGGGCCCAGGTTATTAACAACAATATTAGCACAGCGTGGACTGCACAAACATCTGAACATGTCCGTTGTGATTGGCATTAATTTCATTGAATGGGAAACTCACAAGACTGGCGTGACTCCCTTTATCAGCAGACGGGCATATGACAGTGAATGACAACTCCCCGTTTTCATGAGTGAAGACGAGTTGTCTGTCTGTCTCATCTGCGAGGAAGAGTTGCCACCCAGAAGAGTTTTCTCCGCACCATTTTTCAGCCTCTTCCTTTAAATAGTCGTAACGACTCACTCCAGCAGCCATGGATACGTTCTCTTCACTTCCTATCCGACCTTGCTTGCGCGCCTCCGCACCTTGTTTTGTGCTGTTGACCGGTACCGGTATTTCCTCGATGCACTTCACAACCTGAAATAGACGGCACCAACCAGACTACTAAATACACGCACAGCTGCTACAATATATTTCGAACGGGGCGACTTTACGAAATTAAACTTGTGAAATTAAATGTGGCAGCAAATTACATCGTATTCTGCAACCAATTTCGTCCAAACTAAAAAAACAACTCCCAACTTGGGGAAACCCCTGTGCTCTGCTGAAAGGTAACGCCGTGAGTACATTTACCCTTTTTCAAAATAGAACAATCTAATTGAAGTACTAAATTACTCTTTTTAAGTTGACTTCACCACAAAAAGTGCAATTATATATTTTTAATGATTTCGCTAATATACAATGTTTTATATTGAAATACTGCAAATTATAACAATTGAGATCAAACAAAATGTAAAATTTTCAACGAAATTATACCCGGGGGGACTACAATGGCTTGTTCTGTAATTCGAACTTTAAACTCAGTTTAATCTCGCACATGCGGACCATTCCTTATCTTGTTGGTAGGGGTGTTTATACGAAAGCTGTATGATAAATTCCCCCAAACACGGATTATTTCCCAAATATTGCACAACATGTTTTGCTGTTTTTTTCTCTTATATGGTGGATTACACCTGTAATCCAAATGAATCAGTTTGATTTGTAAACAATCTTCAGCGTGCCCTCGCTTCAAAAAAGTTTTTACCTTAACAGAAAAAAAACGTGTTCTCGTCCAGAGTAGTTCTTCTTGTTATGGTAAAAAAAAACAAAAAAAAAACAAACCCAAAACCACCGACAGGGTTTTTGTGTATTCCCTAGGGAGATTGCTCCATTTCTGGGATTGTGCAAATGGCTAAAATTCAGCCGGCACAAAATAAAGGCATAGCATATGGATTATGAGAGACAGTACATTGAGGTGCAAAAAGCCTAATTAACTAGGAGATGTTGTGGCTTAGAATACCTCTGCCAAAATATACTGCCACGCCCATCATTCCAAATCATTCACACGGTTCATCACATAAAGTTGCTTGGACCGATTTTTCACTGTAAACAATTGTTTCTTAATAATTCTTCATCTGAACGAATTTTGACAGATGATGCTGTTTACGTATAAATTGTTTACACATGACTGATGGACATCGTCGAGATAATGTTGGTACCATGGGCGTCAATCCTGGGGGGGACGGGGGGACACGTCCCCCCCACTTTTTGAAGGGTGGGGGACACCATATCAAATGTCCCCCCCAGTTTTGTTTTAATTCGTGTATCTCATATTATAGGGGCAATTGAATGTGTCATCTACTGTATGACTTACGGTAACGCGCTGTCTGTAGTAAAGCTAACGCTTTAGTCGATGCACCGCCCGAAACTGCTCGGCAATTTACTCACTGGACCACCCGAAACCGCCCGCAATTGGAAACACTTCGTATCCTTGGTTTTACAAACGCTATAGCGTGTTGCACTAAACAGCCGCCGAAAGAGCGTGATCTGAAGAATTTGATGGTACTGGGTAAGTTTACTTCCGGTGACGCGCTATCTACGTACAGCCCGAAATCGATCGACCATTTACTCACTGGACCGCCCGAACTTGGGACATGCTAGCGGGTGGCACCAAACAGCCGTCAAAAGAGTGTGTTCTAAAGACTTCCATAGCCCCAAAATTTATATGAATTACGCGTAATGCGCGTTGGTTGTCTTTTCAGCATACTGATCAATGCATATGGTAAATTTTTTACTTATCATAGAATCCATTAGAGTTTATTTGTTTTCGTTTTAGGACACCAACAAAATGTAAAATGAGTAATGTTTTTGCATGTCCTCTGCGTGTAGCACGAGTTACCGATGTTCGCAGCTGTCCCATGCATACAAAAGTTAACAATTTTTTTGGTCAAAATATTATGAGGATCTAGCCTTGAATGTTGGTTGTTAAAATTCAAAAAATAAAGATTCCAACCAAATATGTTTAATATCTGGAGCATAAAGTACATGTATGTAAAAGGACACCTTTAAGTGTAGCACGCATTACAGTGGAATTGCCCATAAGAATAAAATATCATGTATGTTGGGCTTTTATTAGTGTCGCTTGTTCTATCTCTCTCTGAACCAAGTCCAAGTTTTATATGTAAACATTTATAGCAAGGAGAGCTTTTCTAGGTCGTTCAAACATGCTAAAACCCAACAGCTTCAGGGGGCTCCGCCCCCTGAACCCCCGCCAAGGGCTTCGCCCCTGGACCCCACGCCGTAAATGATGCTGCTGCCCCCCCCCACATTTCAAGACGGATTGACGCCCCTGGTTGGTACCACTACCACTAATCATTAGTGGTTTCAAAAAAAATAATAAAAAATGTGCAATAATGAACTTAAACACTTTAAACTTTCTTGAATTTATAAAATCAGCTATTCCAAATTTAAATGTACATTTTGGGGTAAAATTGGCTGCAAAATGGACCATGCATCTTCCTGCTGATATCTCTAAAAGGACAAGGCTTTTTCATTTGAAAGGGAACACTTGAAGGGAACACAAACTTGAAGGGAACACAAAGGCCTAGACCAGCAGCAGATTTCACGAAAGTGGTGCGTAACTTGCGCCATGGATAAAGTTTCAGGAAATTGGCTGCAGAGCGGGCCTCTGTGCAGTTCCAGGCCCAGAAGTATCCTGGAAATGATTGTAAGGAGTCAAAACAAAATATACTCAGAGTATGTTTCATACATAATTTATTGGTAAAACATGATTGAAATTGACCTCTAATAATGTTTTTAAAAAGTGCGTTTGGTTCAATTCCTGTAAGTAATACTAGTTTTCAGAGATATTTCATTGAAATAACAACCACAGAATATTTAATACAAAATAAAGTATAAAAACAACTTAACGTCAACACATTAAAATTTATAAATGCATTTTAGATTCTTATAAAACTTGTTTCATCTACAACTTTTCTATTCATATTGATGACTTACTCATCATCATTTCCTCAAAGATATCATAGATTCAGCAAAATGGAAACAGAGGATCGGAACAAAATGTATTTGACTTTTAAAGTAAGACTTTTGCAGTGACACCATGTAAATAAATCTCGCTGAGTATGTTTGGTTCCAAAAGGACCCAATGGAGTGCTTTCGAAACCACACACACCTAAAAGAGAGATTTAGCTATACAGTGTCACCTCAAAACTCTTGATTTTCCACCATACAAGCCTTCAAGTCTAATTTAAAATCTGAGTCGCTTGTTTCACATGAGCTATCAAGCAACTGTTTGATGTTGGTGAAATTTGACTCGCTTGTTTCACATAAGCTATCAAGGAACTGTTTGATGTGGGTGAAATTTGACTCACTTGTTTCACATCAGCTATCAAGGAACTGTTTGATGTTGGTGAAATCTGACGTGTTTACCTGAGGAACTGTTTGATGTGGGTGAAATTTGACTCGCTTGTTTCACATCAGCTATCAAGGAACTGTTTGATGTGGGTGAAATTTGACTCGCTTGTTTCACATCAGCTATCAAGGAACTGTTTGATGTTGGTGAAATTTGACTCGCTTGTTTCACATCAGCTATCACGGAACTGTTTGATGTTGGTGAAATTTGACTCGCTTGTTTCACATCAGCTATCAAGGAACTGTTTGATGTTGGTGAAATTTGACTCGCTTGTTTCACATCAGCTATCAAGGAACTGTTTGATGTTGGTGAAATTTGACTCGCTTGTTTCACATCAGCTATCAAGGAACTGTTTGATGTTGGTGAAATCTGACTTGTTTACCTGAGATCCGGGTTCTTGGTTTCTATTTTTAGCATCAGTGCGGAGTGTTGAACAGTTTGACTTTTTACTACTTTTAAAAATAACCCTAAACGTAATGGTTTGTTGACAGCAGTACTAGGTGCTCCTACAAGAGCAGGCCAGTCCTTTTCTAGCCGACACCTCCATTCATACTATATTTTTGTGTTGTGTCTCATCTTTTCATACCCGGTGTTGATAAAATGTTTGGGTTTCACCAAATAGTACACTAATGTACGAATGGAAACGAACAAACAAACAAATTTTACTGTCTTTATATTTTTAACATGTCAAAACACAACTTCCTGCAGACAAATGAGTCCTTCGGGGGGTTTTCCCCAAAAACACTGAATACTTTTGTTGCAAAGGTAATAATAATACCCTTTTAATTTAAGCAATACATGAGGAAAGCAAATTGGGTGGGTGTAATAAATATTTAATCACTTAAATACATAAATTTGGCTAAAAACTAGTATTTATAGATCCATCCTAAAGTATTGCAGACTTTCTAAAAACAATCCAGTGGTACTTTTTTTACTTGAGTAAAAATCTTTTTACTGAGTAAATTTAATCAAACTGACTGGTTTTCATAACAAAAATCTTCAACTAAAATTGACAATATTATCATTCAACCAAGCAAACATTCTCAATTTGTTTGTCTCTCTTGCCTCACAGAAGACAGTGTTTTAGATGAAAACACTTGTGTCAGGAGAAGTGGAACCACTTCAACAAACCTACTTGAAGAGAAGAGGGCAACCTAACCAAGTAAGGTTTTAGTTTAGTTACAGGGATATTACATTGGCTTCCTGCTGTAAGGCCCTGCTCCATTTTTGTAATAACCAAAACTGGCTATAAACCAGAGGGAGGGGAGAAACCCCCAATCAAACACCTAGGATAAATAATTTTCTAGTAAAAGTCATTCGTGCATAGGTAGGCCTTTACAGCGTTTATGTGTTCAACGGGAAATCCTGTAGTGAGGAAGATATGGGTTGATGCAGATTAACTTCCTCCAAATCTGTCATAGTTGGTTAAAAATGACTCCACAGCACCTTGCAAACCTGGCAAGGTGCTATAAAAATAGATCTCATCATCCAATATGGTCTCACTTGGTGTATAAATAGCAAGTATTACAATTATTAGATCAATTATTCCTGTTCATGATTGATTGACACTTTTTTTTTTTTTTTTATCTGTTAAGACATAATTGTCAAGATAAAAATCAATATAAACTTTTACAGAAAGAGCAAAAATTAAGTAAGAAAATGCATCAATTGCACATGACTCATGATTTAGGGTTATACTGGCAAAAGTGTTGTTAATTTACAAGGAAATTACACTCCAATCTTATTAATACTTCCTGCAAAATCATAGCTGTTTTCTTTGCGGGACAGAAATTCAACTTCCTTTTGTCTCTGGTATTTTCTACATATATTTTTTGTTAACAAAAAAATAAGTATTCAGCAACAAGTTACAAAATGTATAAACTTTTATAAAAACACCTTTGTTTCAGGAGGGCATGTTTCAGTTAAGTCACTTGAAGTCAAGTTTACAAGAATGTGTCCATTGTGCGTAATGCGTGGTGCACAACGCAATGTGTGAAGATGAAAACGACAAGCAATGCCACATAATTCCATGTATCCGTACTGCATATAATGCATTTTCCGTAAAAACTATGTCCATCACTCAGTGTGTTTTTTTTCCAAGGATTGTGCACTACGCATGACGCACAACGATGACAGACATATGGATTTCCGGCCTAACCCAAATGCAGCACAACAGGAGACCATGTCTTGAGGAGAAAGCAGTAAGAAATTGTTTATTTTTTGTACGTATCATTTTTTTTAAGTGCTTAATGATATTCCATGATAAAATTTTCATTCCAATTCCAATTTTTGTGTGTGAACATTGTTGTGCTCATATAAACTTACCAGCACCAAGTGAGCTTGCAAATACTAGCCATAATCAAATTGAAATCCAATTCTACTGGCTTACACCTTTCCTCAAATTTGAACCTGGCTGGCCCATCAGAATCAAATGGATGATTTTGCTTGACTTTATTGGCTTCAGAACAGCCTCTTTACATTAAGTCTGCATGTTCACTGACATCTTTGTGCCCAGCCAAAATAAAATATCATTATTATTATTACTTATGATAAAATTACCCATGGGTGGTACATTGAGAATATTCGGGCTGACATTATTATGAATTTTTTGCTCTGGTAGGAAATCTGGACAGGTTTCCTTATGTGATCATATTGGCTCGCAGACCCTGTGGAAGATGCTGATAGAGTGAAGCTCCAACCATAGAAGAGCAAAGACGTTTTCATGGAAGAGGATGAAGTGACACGGTGTGCGGGAGGAATTACGGAAACCATGCATAGCGATCAGACCTGTGCCATAATACCTGTTGGAGAGGTAAGGGGGGGTATATGAGAGGGTTGGGGTAGGAGTAGGAAAGAATAAGAAAGGGTGAGAGAATGAATTCATCAAATAGGATGGGAAGAAGGAGTTGGAAAGACGACAGGACAAAGGAAGAACGTATTACAGATTTATTCCAGTTCTCGAGTTCATTTTTAATCCAGGCTCATTTAAAAGTAGATTACATCATTTGCAGACATGAAAAAAGGTACTTCCAAGTTACTACAAAATAACTTGCTAGACTGAAAGTACATAGTATTCTCAAGTATCCAGTGAAATTGTTTTGCCAGGTGAATGAACAGCCTTTCACATGAACAGTCTATAAAGGTAGCTGTTTACACATACATGACATGGCTCAGGGAGGCAACAAATTAGCCAGCTTGGGCATTTGGATAGGATTTGTACTGATCCGCAAGGGTCAACTGGTATTTGGCCAGCAAACCACTGTTAACCACTTCATGTTGAATGACATGTATAGCCACCAAAAGTTTTCTTGACTTGCCAACAGCGAATGGTTTATTACGACCGAAACAACTTTTGGAGTGGCCTAAATTTTGTTGAGGCATCCGGACGGCTGACGTGACTATCAACTTAGACATTCCATTGTGCAGTGTGCACAGGCATGCACCTACCGTGCATTCCAGTATTCCAGCATACCCTGGCAGATTATCAACTGTGGCCTACGGCAGACGTTTTCAAAATCACGGTGAGTGCTTACTCATATTTTCTCACATGACAACATCAAAACCCAGTGCTCATTATGAGAACATTTTGGCAACTTTATTTTCAAAAGCTCCAAAAAGTAACGAAAAATCATTCCGCGATTGGGCACAGATATTTTGGGGGAATTACCGACCCGAAGTGGTTGGGGGGAGATAACATGGACATACCTTCTCTTGCATCTCTTCAACTGCATGTTTAACTTGGCAGAGACATCAGCCATTCCGTGATCATGAACGCCCACTGGATTGACAAACGGCTGACTGAGAGGCAGGTCCTTCTCCTGAGAGACGATCACACGCTCTTTCTGGATGGCCTCTATTGAGGCTAAAGTCTCTTGGTCTTCTTTGGTTAATACCATGGCCTCATCAAGGTGTACCTCGATGCTGAGCTGACAGGCTGGTACGTTGGGGTCTCCCTGGGTAGACAACAACAACCGTTTGTTTAGTCCTGGTCAGGGCTCACCCTCGACACTAGCCCAGCGTTCATTGTCTAGTAAAAACTGCTATGGGCTAGTAAATACCACTTGCCATGTGGGCTGCTGTCTAAACACTGTGCAACCTACTTGTTTATAATGCTCATATTTCTTCCATTTCAGTTGTGAATAATACATTTTTAAAATGCGTTAATTTATTTTTGAGTGTAACTTCATTTGACCATTAAACTGGTTTTGATCGCTACCGTTAATACTTCACACATTTATGACAATATATGTTTCGAATCTAGGCCACTAAAAGCTTCCAGGGGGTAAGTAAAACCCACTTTACAAGCCCGGTGGGCTACTTTACAAAAAGCTGAAGGGCAAGGCATACTGGTATTTTTCCTGCTTGTGTGTTTGCCTACCAATCTATTCAATTGAGCTACCGCAGGCATCACAGCCAATGGCTTCCCACCTGAATTTGACAGTAAAGTGTTATTGGATGAACAATCCATATGAGGTAGATTTGCGGTAACACCATGTGATGATGTCTACTTTGCTGTGTGAATTGTTCTTGTTAGATCTTGCCCTGCTATTATTCTACAACCGAGGAGTAGATTTGGAAAATCGGGGGACCTCTTAGATCTGAAAAGTACTGTCCTACGAATTAAGTTCTACCTGGGGTAGGTAGGAAATTGGCTTGGACTGCTACTTAGCTCAGTGGATCGAGGAGACTTCTCATGATTAACTTCACTGCCGCTGTGTCAGTTATTATTGGTCTCAACGAATATCTGATTATTACAGGGTATTTGGTGGTAGTTCCGATTGTTGTATGCACGATTGTCAGAAAACAGAAATCAAATCATAAGATTGCCTGTATGAAACACACTTGAGAGGTCCAACAATCACAGCAAATTCAGAGGTGTGATTGCAGTATACTCAGGCTGTACGAACCACCAATGTGCACTTACAGTGACCTTGTATCCTCGTAGCTTGTCGTCTTCGTACTTGAGGCTGATGATCTCAATGCCATGTCCACCATAGGTTCCCTTGAATAAACCTGGCTGAATTGGGACATTGTCTAGGGGGCCAGGAAGATGAAGTTTCTGGAAGGCACAGTTTCCACTGCAAAAAAGAAAGAAAGAGTGATCCTAATTATTACCTTTTTTCATGGTTCTTACATAGTGCACATATCTCAGTAGCTAGATCAAGGGGCTTTACAACATTATTATCCCTGTTCATTAGGCCTACTTAGACCCTTCCTCAATCTGTCGCAACTCACTGAGGAGCAGATAACATTAAGCTGCTTGGTTAATCCAACACAATACTGTCTCGGCCCTCTCAGGTACCCAGACTGTGGGTTCCAGTCCTGGTCTTGACACTTAACCATTAGTGCTTCGTCCTCTGGATCGGACGTAAAGCAGTAGGTCCTATGTGTTGTGTAATGCACATAAAAGGATCCAGTTACACTTATCGCTAAGAGAAAGGGTTCGCCCTAATGTTTCTGGCAGTGGCTGCTGAATGCGCCGCAGCACCTTGTAAACCCTTATCAGGTGCCTTGCATGTGGATTGGGTTTTCCCCATTGGGGTTTTCCTCCAACACCTAAAACTGAACATTTCTTCTCGTTTCCTAATCACCGTCTTGTTATTGGCTCTTGCGCTGATGGATGTGTACATAAATAAATGTGTACAAAATACAAATCAGTCTCAACCAATGACTACACAAACCTGTCTTAAGAAATACTATCATGTGCTTTGAGATGCCCGTAGAGAAAGTGCTATATAAAAAACTAGCTATTTTGATTATAATAGAGTGCAGTTGACTTACTCATATTGATTAAGAATGATATACTTGATGCGAAGCAGTTCTATATGATGATCATAGTTGAATAGTAACAGCTCTCCATCTTGAGCTCCGATCTCTTCACGAATCCATTCCTGTAGCTCCTTCAAAGAAAACAAACCCAGAACTGGTCCTTATTGAAAGCAAAAATAAAAAGTTTCAATCTGAAAGCTCACTGATCATGAAGTTCGTAACAGCACCAATCATCCAGAAAAAATATGTCCATTTAAAATACTGTCAAAGTCTAGGAAATAGCAGATTGGATTCCCCCCCATCTGATTTTGAGATCGGCTACGGGTCGTAGCCCAACTCGCGGAGTTACCAACACAAAGGAAAATGTGATCTTTCTTTTTCATGCTGTGATCTCATGAAATAACAATAGTAGTAATAACAACTGTGGTCAAGGACTGTTCAATTTCTTGACTTACTTCTTGCCTGCTCTCGTGGTACCTATGCTTCTCTGGTTTACAACACTTGAGAACAAACTCCCCCTCTGAGTTACCCTGTCATAGGAAATAAAAACAAACCCAGAATGTATTCATCTATTCAATATGTACTGATACAAAATACTGCAGTTCTAGTAGGTAATAACAAAATCAGGCAGATTTTGGAGGATTGAAGCACGTTTGACGCTCACCTACATGAAGGTACAGGGGATCCTACGCAACTCATACTGGCTCATTTTGGAGGATCGATGCAGTGCTACATCAACTCATATTGGTTGATTTTGGAGGATTGAGGCAGTAGGGATCCTACATTGACTCATAGTGGTTGATTTTGGAGGATTGAGGCAGTAGGGATCCTCCATTAACTCTTATTGGCTGATTTTGGAGGATTGAGGCAGAAGGGATCCTACATAAACTCATATTGGTTGATTTTGGAGGATTGAGGCAGTAGGCATCCTACATCAACTCTTATTGGCTGATTTTGGAGGATTGAGTTGGCAAGTGTACAACATTAAGCTTTTTCACAAAACCTAGTTGGGGCCTTGTTGCACTGATACAAGGATTCTTCAAACATCTTTCTCACTCACTGGTAATATCTGTAGCTTGTGAGGCCCGTTGGGTCCCTTCAGACACTCAACCTGTGCGTAACCTTCACAAGATAGTTGTATCTGGAACAATTCCTTGACTCGTAGTGGCATACACACTTTGGGGTCAACCGGTGGCAGATACTGTGTACCCCGAATAGCACCATCAAGAATCTAGGTGTAGAAAAATGTTTGTGAAATAAGTTTTGTTTTAATTGCTGGTTAAAAACATGCACTGCTCGTGTTAGGATGAACAGGATAAAACAAATTAATTTTCAGAAAAGTTATATGTCTGAGGATCAACAAGTATAACTACTGCTCCTGGTAGGTTCAGCCATGTCAGGTTCCAGGTATGGGCTGGACAAAATTCAGCACCTGATCCACCAAGTTGGGGGTTGGGCGTGGTGGTAACCACTCCACCCCAGAATAAACCATTACGTGACAGAAACTCTATGCAAGGTTAAATTGGTATTTACCTTAATGTTTACAAGTCCACCATAGGGTCCTATCTGTGGCTGCCACACTCCAGTTATGTGACTATAGGGATACAATACTGAGGTTAAAAAAGGAAAGGAACGGAAAGAGAAACCGTTATCTAACAATGGTATTTGTGTTGCCCTCAATGCAATTGACTAAGCCCCGCCCTCTTGTAGCAACTGTGTATGGACTCCTTGTATATGCCGCCATAGCTGCGGTCAAAGAATGGAAATGTGCACGCACCACGCACAACTCTCAGCCAATGATAGCTTGTCCCTTTGATCTCAGCGAGGGCGCTGTTTGAACTTGTGATGTCATAATGCAAGGTGTCTAAGTTCACGCTAACCAGACCCGACCCTTTAAAATGCAACGGCATGTTTTGCTTGATTCTGTTGCAAAATTTTACAAGAGATCAGGCATGCCACCATAATCAGGTTCCAACAATCCATGTGGTGTTGGATTTTGAAGTGAAGGTTGTTCATGGGCTCTTTTCGGAACCATGGCCTGTGCTTGAGCTTGGGCTCAGTCCACCTGATTGACGCCCAGTAAGGAAACCCGCACAAGCCCAAGCGAAAACCACGAGCCCTAGCCCTGGTTTTGAAAAGTACCCTAGTATTAGTCACTGGAGGGAGTAAGGGTTAACGACGCCCACAATATGTAGTAGCTGGATAATGTGACACAAATACACATGGTGCAGATATTGATATTATAAAAAAATAAACGGAAACAATTTATAAATAAAGGAAAGACGTTGAAAACTCATTACCTTTTGTGTAAACAATCCTGTAAGATTCAAACATCCATCCTCGTAGATTCTCCTCAGTGAAACCGTAATCTAACCATACAGACAAACATATATAAATAAAAGAACTTTCAAATTTAGGTATCAATGAAATAAATAAGACATGAATGAAAAATGTTAGTGCACTTTGGTCTGCATGCCCTTTTTAAAAGTGAAGTCAGCAATCCTAACCCCTAGATAGATGGAATTATAGCTCAATAGGAATCTGATTATCCAAACTACTACATTACAAGACCTTGCATAAACGTTTTTGAGGGAAGACAGACTTAAAAGATCCGGTTTTTGCAATAAAACTCAAGTTGAATTATACCCCTTCCTGAATTGAAAAACACAAAGTTTATACCAAAGAAACAATTTCTGGCGCGAATATTGTCATTAGTGTCAAAGTCAAGAAAATAGCATTTGACACGTTTAAAGAACCTTGTTAAATTAATTTTCCTATTTTGATCCCTGCAGTCAAAATAATAATATGCCTGATGATAGGCACAAAGTCTCTTACAAAAACATCTTCTTTTTTCTTTGCTCATAAGCAGTGGTAGTCATGGTAGTACAAGTATAGTCTGCAGGATAGAAATGGTTTATTCTTCCCAAAAAACAACAAAGTACAAATATACAGCAATGGCGAGGGGGGGGGGGAGGGGGAGGGGGGGTGGCGTGCGGCAAGTGCCCCCATGTTCCTTTTTTACCCCAATTTGCCCCCCCCCCCCACCCTCCCCTATTTCCACCCAACATGCCCAAAACATTCCCTGATCATGATGGCCGAAACTGGATTAAAACAGAAGAAAATTAATTTTATTTCTCTTTTAAATTTAATTCTCTTTAGAATTTTTAAGTTAAAGATTTAATTATTCAGGCAGACGATTGTATACTTTAATTACAACACAATTGAATTTCAAGCAAGTAAGTATAATAAAAGTAAGAAATGACCCACGGCACGTGTACCTTGTTTACAACGATGCTGCCAAACCGATTCTATCTTGGTTGCTTCGTAGAATTGTTTACAAACAAGTGCTACTTTGGAAAGCGTTGGGCCCGGTAGCTTGGACAATAAATAAGACAGTAATTCTGGTGGTAAATCGGTGATTGAGGTCATCGTTGTGAGTACAAATGAAATGGTGTTACGCCTTTTTAAAGGCGGTCGTGAATATTTGCCACCACTCACTGCACTGCTAGCACTGCTTTTTCCTCATCAATCTCCACACCCAACTGAAACAAATCCAGTCGGTTTTTCGTTAGCTGTTCCAAACCATTGTTGCAAAATGACAAAATCTACCTCGGCTTGTATAGAGATAGGATCTAAGGGTAATAAATTAATTAGCATTACCAAAAAATGTATCTGTGGCTGTGACCGCGAGAGTGACTAACTTGACAATGTTTATGCAAGCACGCCGCCAACGACCAAGATGGTCCAGGTTTGGAAATAATGCAGCTAGTCAATAGAGGGCGCAAACTCCTTTACCTGTCACTGGCATGTTTTCATGTTAGTAAGAGAAGAAAGTAAAAATAAAGTTAAATATAAACGATCTTGAACGTCACAAATTTTTGAATACAATTAAAGGATCAACACACGTGAACAAATAACGCCTGAATTGTCTACACTAGGGCGACAGACAACAAATTCGTAGAAAGGCCCACTCGAGTGATATTCACACTTTGAATCCCTCCCCTCTCTGGACACTGACTTCACGCCTACACAATATCTAGGAGATAAACCACAAACATACCAACTCCCCAACCCCCAATGAACAACATCAAAAAAGCAAAAAATAAATTAAAAATTAACAGCACATTGCACAGATCTCAAAAAGTGGTGACGTTCACCGATATTTGCGACAGTGATATTTTGCTGAGCATGCTCGAATGCCCTCCTCGTAAAAGTCAGTGAAACGCTTTTTAAAACCGGAAAGTTTAAATGCCATTTATGGGTGCGTTTGTCTGGAATCTAAGCTCAAGTCTGACTTTTTATTATACTACGAATAAATTATAGCACAACATAGAATTTGGAAAGCCGAGCCGGAATACGGGGTTGGGGAGGGGGTGCTGGACAGGAATACAACTCCCCATGGACTCGTGTCGGAATTATCTTTGGCTAATGGGCTTTCCATGTGAGCCAGCAACCATACAAAGACACAACCGAAGATGATACTCAAAAATTTTAAACAATTCCTAATGCTGTACGACCTGAAGAAATTTCACATGTGGTAAGACCAACACATAGGCAAACGACCCAGAGGGTCAGGGTAACAACCCCCAAATTCGGGCAAAACAGTCGGGAACAGCGGGAAGAAACAAAAATAGTTAGAAAAACAATAGATACTTTTTACCCGGTATTAGAAGTTTCGGGCAAATCAGCCCCTCTGCCCTCTCAATGAAGGAGTCCCCATACGCCCATGGACCCACACTCCAACTCACCTCAGGTTTTTACACGAACGACCACAGCCAGCACTGTGCACGCACTGTTTGGCCAAAATTGAGTGATCAATCATAAATCAATAAGTGCATGCAGACATAAGGCAATCTCTGTTGCAATATTTTATATATTTTGTTGAAGTAGGTGATCGATGCTCATCTCATTGCAAAATATTTGAGTGCAATGGAAATATCTCCCATGTACAAAGCACTGAAAGTGCCCTGCAAAGTGTGGTGGGTCGGGCTTGCTGGAGCTTTGCGCTCGGTTCCGGTGGCAGGGTCACCAATGTAGGTTTTGACCCTCAGTGTGAATGCCCCATGGTGCTGTTTCATTGAACCAATCACTTCACAACAATCTTCAATTCTTAAGTGCGACGGCTGAAATTGTATTGCATTGAAAATGGTCTTGCCCATAGAAACCAGTTCCGGATGACCAGAGACAGCTTATCGAATCAATGAAGCAGTCATTCGAAACTTTCCTTATTTTAATAATTCTGTTATGCTAGTGTACAATTCTTACAACCATCAAAAAGATGTATGACGCATTATTGTCAGTGGTCAATAACTAATTAACGACGCCTAATTATAAATAAAATCGCTTAAACTTTGTCCACTTTAGTCAAACATCATTTTGTTTGTATTTTTTTTAATAGGCTTTCAGATTTCAGTTTTAGTAATCATACACTGTTCATTATCAGCTCCTTGAGGGTTGAAGTAAGCTGTCCCCTCACCTCCTCTTGGTCACCATTTTGATTTCCTGGTACCAGTAACTATCCGTTCATTATGCTTTGAATTACTTACAATGGGGGACGGGTTATTTTGTGGTCAGGTCTTCGCTTGTGGCTTTTTCTGGTAAGGGTGTTGTAGGCTGGAACTTTAATCATGTAAACAATCCTGCTGCCTTTGGGACTTTTAATTAATGTTCGACATGTTTTTAAATTTGTCAGGAAATATAATTAGCTATTGAAACTGCTTACCAACCAAAAAAGGACATATTATGGTATAAAGGCAAAACATTATTGGCCCTGGTATGAAGGCAAAAAAAAATAGTTAGTGGCCCTGGTATAAAGGCAAACAGAAGTTAGTGGCCCTGATATAAAGGCAAAAAATAGTTAGTGGCCCTGGTATAAAGGCAAACAGAAGTTAGTGGCCCTGATATAAAGGCATTAAATAGTTAGTGGCCCTGGTATAAAGGCAAAAAATAGTTAATGGCCCTGATATAAAGGCAAATAGTAGTTAGTGGCCCTGATATAAAGGCATTAAATAGTTAGTGGCCCTGATGTTTCGCAACTAGGAGACTCTTTCTCGAAGGCTAAACGACGACACAAAACAACACACACACATACAGGTATGCCGGTGTAATAATTTGTGATGTCTTTAATGGCTTTATAATTTCACATTACTGTGGTTACTCCAGTCCTACATTGTGTGTCTCTGTAATTTTGTTGTCATCAGAATTTACTTCCCAGATAATGATTTATTTATTGGCCTTTTGATTATCCTCTCGCTTGTTTTCTGTGGTCATACTTTTATTTAGGCCTGTATTTTATTAATTGTATATAATGTATTTGTGCTGACTAAAAATAAATAAACAAAATAGACATTATAACTGTTACAAAGGCGCTTGAACAGGAGAGTGTCTGCATTTTAAGACAGATTTTTGAATTTTGAATTTTGAGCCCGATTTATGTAACATCGAGACTGATTTATGTATACACGTTGCTACATTAACGTTTGTATTACTTACGAGAAAAATAAGATTATTTTCACAAGAAACTAATGCAAATTGTTTCTCTTTGCCTATAACAGTATGGGATGTTCGAGTCCATAACATAATGCAGCAAGCTGTCCCCTCATTTCTGATCGACCCTCTGGGTACCAGTATTTATTCGGTTCAGTATTTTTGACATTATGTTGATTTGTTTTCCCCATGGAGCACGTACGTAATAACATGGCTGTTTTCAACCTACCAGCATTTCAAACACGAAACCACATAAAGTTTACTTGGATTATTAAAATCATTAATACAATTTCGCCATATAGATGTTTTTTGTTTTGGAAGAGTATAGCTAGGCCTATCCATAGAATGGACTCTGAAAATCCTTGTTGAGTCTAGGCCTTGGCGGGATTCGAACACAGTCCCACTCAAGTGAAGTGCATTGTTCATTATTAACTCTTTAACCAAACCTAACTCCGTCACAACATAGTCCATTTCAGCCTATATACACGTATCGATCTGCAGATAATCAAATGGCTTAATAAAAGTCGCTCCGACTGTTGACACTTTTGCATTATAGGCGTTAACAACTAATAGTACCATACAATGTACACTCATATCCCAGGTCGGAATGGCCCAAGTTACAATAGCATAACATGAGTCTGACTCAAATTCAGGATCACGTTGACCCGAAAAGATTCAATGCCGACCCAGAATTGGGTCTAGCTGGATTCCGGATGTTACTTCTGTGAACATTTTGTAAATTATGAAGCTATACATATGATAGTAATTGCTGCATGCTCTATATATGAAGGGACAGTGATTGGATTTAAGGCTAGCGTGGTTCTAAATCTCAATTTTTTTTTTTTTTTTTGGGGGGGGGGGTCGAGGCTCGCCCGGAGCATGCTATAGGACTAATGACTTTGTGGTGAGTTTTGTTTCGGTGCAAATGACTCGGCAATGCCGGTGGGTTCATAATGTAACGCTGAATCGGCACGGCAAGTTTCTTGAAGGAAATTGTCGAAACGAAACATTCTGTTTTGTTGCAATTCACTGAGAGGAACTATAGAGAGCGAAAAAATAAAATTGAAATGAAATAAGCGTTGAGCCAATTGGGAGATTTGTTTCAACCTGCATTTTTTTCAGTTCTGATAATGCATGGGTGCATTTGGCCAAGGAGCTATTTTTACAAACAATTTTTAAAATGTACATTCGGTTTGCGGTAAACATGGTGTTACCGCAAACCGAATATACATTGATACCTCACCATGCAATGCCTAAATAAATAATATAATTTTTAAAATGTCGGAACCCTTTAATATTGCAACTTACATGCCCATGCCTAGCTCATTATAAACATAATCATGACAAATTATGCCCCAGTGTCGCCTTCAGTAATTATAAAATAGTAAAATAATATACATCAAGTGATATTTAAGAAACATCGTGAATGCGGTTGGAAATACTAGCCTGCATGGGCGAAGACCTAGACACGTGCACACAATGATAATGATACACAGGGATTATATTTCAAAGTCCAAACCATGCGGGATTATAGAATATGCACATGGAATAAGTCTTATCGTTTTAAGCCTACAAAAGATGTTTACGTAATAATTATATCTAGATATAATTAGATACAGCTGCTGTCTGCAATTTATTAGATACACGACAAGTTGTTTTGGGAGACATTTTTCTTGGTTGCCTGCAGTTTGTGATTAATGGCCACGCGGCAACAAAACAACTTCTGGGAAAAAAAAATAAAAAGTAGAGGTCTTACCCACAGAAATGTATGCTGGTAAATGAAAAAAAAAAATATTGTTTTGAAATTGTTCAGCATGGCCGGGCCCGTTCATGGTAGGGATACCCTGCTATTCAACAAGTGGTCACACTTGGTTGCTCATGCATTGTTCGTTGGGAAGGTCGGGCTATACGTAGCTCTACACGCTCCTCAGAATCTATTATCCACAAATTCAATAGACTGTGGGCCTTTGGAGTTATTTACTGGTAGGGAAGTAGTTCTGCTTGTAGATGATTGCATTCACGGTACGAGACTGGGAACTAGAGTGAAAGACTGAGAGAGAAATCATGCCCACGCCCCCGATTTGTTCCTCTTTTCAATTGGTTTGCCACGTAATACTCGGATGGTCCAATCGGCTGGAGGGGGGGATTTAACAATAGAACTCGGCCTCGGGGGCCTTGTCCCGTGTACACGCTGCCGTACAGTCAGCCTTATTCAAACAGATATCCCCGTCTCTCGATATGATCACTGTTTTCATCACAATCCGCTCTGCCAGTGTTATTCCGGTCTGCTGACGAGTCACCACACAATCTGGGTGGTGTTGCTATTGGTGGTACATGGTTCTCATTTTTAACTCACTGGGATTCGGGTGTAGGTAAACTTCTATAACTGATAGAAACTTCAAGTAGTTTGGCGAGGTGGATCTCAACATATCTTAGTACTACTAATTAACACTTTCTTCTCCGTCGACATTATGGCCAACGCACATAATTACTTGGTGATAGTGTTCTGTACGACGGCGGGACAGCGAGGGGCACTTCTTGGTACGGATGAGACTGACTTGGTTCTTCTGGTGTGGGGCGTCATAGATGTTGAGACTAACAAGGTAAAGTTTAGACAGTTTGTGCATAACTCATATATACCCTGTCGATACTCTGTATTTGTACCTTAGTTGCACGCAGTGTTTAGCCACCCAGAAATAAAATCTCGACACTGTACGGCAACAATAGAGAAAGCTGTATTGATGGATTTGATGTGCAACATTGTTTGAGAGAAATGCAGGCAGCGCGTGGGTCAGATAGCGGGCAATTTTTGCTTCGCCCTTCCGGTTCATTCCGCCGTAAGGACTGCCCCCACCTTCCATCAGCTAGATCAAAAAAGTTGTGAATTTCACACTAAAACTCGCTGCAGTAAATGTCACCACTTGATTTGGTCACATGTTATATCATATTCCTATTATATTTCTTCCTTTTATTAATTTTAGAGTAGTCGTTTCTGAATTAATTTACTCAACTTGCAAGTCCACAGTTGGGTATAAAACGTACCAGTTTCTCACTCAAGCTGTTGGTTGAAGGGAACTGTTTGTTGTGCACGGATATTATACTAAGTGAAAAACCCACACATAAATGAAACCCTGTATATATATATAGCTTAACACTTCGATTGCAAACTGTAGGCAATCTCATTACTTCTTAATGATTATTGTTTTGTAGTGCTGTAGTGATAAAAACTTGCATGCATTTCGTGATTCAGTTCAAACAAGCCCAGTGCCCCCCTCCATTTGCACTGGATACCCACGTATAGCCTGGGACAATCTGCTTATATAATTTGCTTAGCAAGGTATCGGTAAATGTACCCACATTATAAGCAACTCAAATTGCAAGCAGACATGTTTTAGGCTACGTCGGCCATGTAATATTTTATTGAATTCACAGGAAAACATTCCCCGTCCGACCACCTCTGAAAGCTGTATTGGTAGATTCGATGTGCATACACAAAAAAAGTCTCACACTTTGTAAAGTCCCAAAATAGAATCTCACTCACCCGGACATAATTGTCTTTTTTGTAAAAAGGAGTGAACAAGCAGCGGTCGATTTCGAAACGTTTACTATTCAGTTCCCACTAAATTTTGGCTTGCAGCCGGTTTCTTCCCTAAAAAGATCAACAGAGTTTCAACCTAAACATACTATGAAACCTGTTTATTATTATTATTAATAAATATGGCATTTAAATGAACAAAGTTAACCTATACTGAGATAGATTAACGTGAAAAAATATTTGCTAAACAGTTGGTATCAAGCCATCCTGACCAGACTCGTAATATAAGTTCACCCAGTGAGTAAACCGAAGTCGTTTCCTCTTAAAATGTTCTCTTTGAAGTTCCTCCCTGCATATTAAAACAAAAAATCACTTCTTGCCACAGTGGCTTCTTTTGCCGAAATAATCAAAGCAAACATATTATAATTAAGTAAATTCTTCCTCGCTAAACATAACACTGCCAATTCCATAAAACAATGCGTCTTGAATGGACGGAAATTCGAAGAATAAAACTTGCATCTTTTTCTTTAACTGGTGTTTCCTTCATTCTACAACTTGTTGTATACAAGGAACTAAAACTCAAGATGCCCACCATTTCTTGGTAGTGCATCCGTACAAGCTAACAACACAAGCTGGTCACTAAACCATCCCATACACGCATAGCTCTAAAGCTATCTCAACAATGAGTCTATCTGAACAATGAAGGAGTTTGATTGCTCCATAGCGTGGGGTGTATCTGTACTGCTTCTTTGAATGGCCCTATTTAGCCCCACCCCCTCCACGCCTTGTGGGAAGGTATTCAGTAAAAAATGTATATGAAGGAATAATGGTCTACTTAAGAAGTCGATTCTATTATAAGCTTTTTCAATGTGCCTCCCCGACCCTTGTTTTTACAGATCTAAAGGATTAAGATTTATGGCCCAACCGAACATGTTTTTGAGCGACAGTAATGTCGTTAAAGAGCAACAAGAATGAAATTCTCGTGGATTGGTAAAGTCTAGTCTTGAAAAATACGTGCGTGACACATGAAAATATGATACCATATTATTTGTTTCAATCGGCATCAATTACGGTCTCTGCAGAGCCATGGGGGACAGCATAACAATAAAATGGGCGTAACCCAAAGGAAAGGGAGGGGGTTGAAGCCCCGTGCCCAATTTCATAGAGCACAAAAAAAGTAGCTAAGCACATCAAAGTTGTTCTTACCAGAATAAGAATACCAGCCAAAATGCAATTCCACATGTACCATCTGTGACTGGTGTCCTGCTCATTTTTGCTAAGCAGAAAACTGTTAAGCACCATTTGCTGATTAAGCAGCTGTGTGAAATTGGGCTCCGCTCAGAACCATTGCCCCATTCCACACCCGAGTCCCCAACAAGGAGACCGAAGAAAATATTAAACTTAAAAAAGAAAGAATTTGTTTGGATTTTGCAATTTATCATCTCCTGTGCCTAACTTACTAACTAATTAAGATTGTTTGAAAGATGAATGCATTTATGGCTGAGGACATCTGCTAACATTCTGTGTAGGCCTTATCCATCACTTCTCGCAAATGGTTTCTCTTGTTGGCAAGTACTCGAGCTTCTAAAACAATTTTGTTTTGCCTCCGCCTGCCCCACAAAATGAAAAGGCAACTTTCGACAGAACAATAATTCTGAACCATACAGTTCCACGAAAGTCTTCCTTATCCAGAAAGACATTTTCTAGATGTTTAATCGTATCCTCTTTTACTTTTCTGTGTGCAGTTGGTCGGTTTTATAAAACAGTCGTTTGTGAGGCCAGATTCGGACAGCGTCGAGGTATCTGATGACCTGTGCAAGGCCCTTGGGGTTCAGCGAGATGTCTTCAAAGGAGCTGCCAAGATGGAGAAAGTCTTCCAGCAGGTAAGGAAGAACGAAGGCATCAAATTTTGTGGGTTTCCAAGAAAGTTGAGCAAAGCATGGCAAGCTTTAGGCTGAAGTTTGTGATAGCAAACCCTTTTTTCCCAAGGTGTTCTGCTCACCTCTTAAGATTGTGTCGACCGTCCCAAGTGCCAACTTTTCATTGTTGCGAGGTATACCAATGGTCCTATGACGACTGCCCTCCAAGCAGACATCCTTCAATTGCGCATTCATTAATGTAGAAAGCAAATGACCAAGTATTTAACAGCACAATTCAATTCGTTTACATTTGTTTGATGGAACAGAGGTCTAATTCAGCAAGCCGGGTTGTTTAAAATAAAACCATATTCGACAACTGGATATTATTAAAAGCAACTTTTGGTTTGTGTTATTTAAAAATAGAGGTTCCGGGTTTAGTTTCTTTGTTGTTAGATTATTGAATGGAATTGAAATTTAGCGTCAGCTGCAAATGCATTGTTCCTGGTATGTCGATTTGCATACGGCATGGAAACCCTTGCATAAATACTAAACAAGCTCATAGTCTACCCACACAAAAAATGGGCACGGGTGAATTGAGAATAGATTCTTACAACAGAAGATGCCGTGTGTGGACGACGGTCAAATTTGTGCAAATTTTAAGGAAGTCTGTAAATAACTGGAGCTACCCACCTGTTTCGGTACTCACTGAGGAAAGATAACGTGCTATAAAACATTGATGTTTTCATGAGGAAGTATCCTGGATTATGTTTACGATTTGTCCTTGTTCCATACCTTTTTTTAAAGAGTAATCCACTTTCAATTGATCGTGACACAATTAAGCCCTAAGCTCATTATATTTGAATAGAGTAGTAGTTTATCACTCAATCGTTTTAATACCGCAACTGTGTGTTTAGAAAAAAAAATAACTGCAGGAAAATCTTATAGCCCGAGAACAGCGGCACGAATAGCCTGCAATTGAGGCGAGATGTCGATGTAACAGCCTTTATCACATCACATTTTTAATCACCATTCAGATTTAACGAGTCTTATCTACAAAAATAATAATTATTTTTTTCCCTCTCTGGTTTGTAATTACATCCTAGCAACATGTTGCATCTCGGTCTGTGGACAGGGCCAGTCAAACATGTTTTACACAAACCCAATACGCCACGGGACCACCGCGTATATCAGAATGAAATTTAATTACAGAGACCATAACAATGGTGATGTGTTGATAATAGTGCCGTAAACCCATCAAGAGAGACAGGGCTGTTGCCACGGCCAGAGAGGCGGTTGGAGGGCGCCGGTTTAATTGAACATTGCGAACACGTGCTGGGCCGTGTTTGCGTGGCATGCGGCACGCGCGGGAAGGGTGCGTTTGTTTTTCCAATCCTTTTACAAAAGTGGGTGTTTCCGGAACGGAAACAAGCGTTTCACTTATACATGAACGCTCTCATTATTGGGATACTTTGTAAATTCTATACACGAAGTACCTTGTGGATCTTTTATGGATCCTCAGGGAAATGAGGTAGAAGATGGAAAAGATGCCATTCAGACACAAGTTTGTGGCAAGTCCAATATGAATTTTTGAGTGTTATTAATACAATGCATAATTATATGTACACAAATTGTTGGTAGGCCCCTATCTCCGATATATTTAGTGCGATAAGGAACATGTGATAAATTGAGAAAGCTATTTTAAGGTGAAGAATTCTATAGGCATTAGTATTCATGGTGCATTGCTCATGATGCCCCCGATGGCTGCACCTATTTTATAGGTTTGCATTTTGAACTTTAAATCCGCTCAAATCTATGTACATTTTGTTGCAAATTTTAGTCAATCAAAGTGTGTACAGTTTAATGACAAAACATCAAATGCCTGTTTGTTTTACCATGGGACTTTGATGAGGTCTGCTTGTGTTTATTTCAATTTGACAAAACTGACATAAAGTCACCGCTTTTTGAAAGGATTCAGGCGTCATTGAAATATTTGTCAAGCAGTATAACGCTTTCGAATTAAAACTTCTATAGTTGTCTTCTCCGATCGTCGCCAAAGCGTTATAGAACCTCCCGGTGTTCATTTCTGTGTGTTAACTCAGTACCAGCATCATTACAATCATGCCTGCAGATTTGTCTATCCCACGTGATAAATTAGCATATGTAACCGACGAATCAGAGGCACGTTGGCTTTTGTTTTAGGAGTAACATCTTCATTAAAAAATTTAAAAGACACGCTTTAAACCAACCGCAAGTTTAGAAAGAAGACGATAGTTGTATATTGCAAGGAATTTTGAGCATCATGTGGATTGACAAAAGAAGTCACACAACACAAACTTGAAACACTGGCTGCTGTGCTTATAAAGCAAAGCTAACATGTAATATTCATTTGCAAATCGTGATCAAAATGGTTGAATGTTTGACGGTTTCGGGAAGATTCTTCCAGGAACGAATGTACGCCATTTGTTTTATAATTATTTGTGTGAAATGTGCTGGTATAGCAATTGTTGTAGACTGCCGATGCATGAATGGTTATCCTTTTTAAAAGCTGAATTTGCGAAAAATTATAATACACTCAGATAATACCTAATTGCATTATCAATATTCCGGTGTTGCGAACAATGTTGTCGCATTCAGTTGCTAGAGTGGTGATGTTAAACTATTTTTTACTTGGTCTGCAGTAAACCCGAATTGAATAATCTTATGGCAAACAAGGGGTCTCGCTCTTCTCCCCTATTGCATAACTGGTCGATGTAAAGTTGTAAACTTTGGTTAAGATCTACATCTGTGGCAAATATAACGTGTGTGTACCTTGCTAGATTATCATTTGTTTTGCCTGAAACAAGACTCGACCACAAGGTTTGGATTTGCAACACTTAAATGGTTGGATTGTACTTACATCCAGTGAGATTTACACATTATGAAGGACTTGTCAGTATGGGTTTAATTGCTACAGCTACAAATGTCAGCTTACTTTGTATGGATATTTGCTCCAAAAGGCATTTTGTTTGTAAGACAGCAGAATGGTCACCCTTGCATCTCAGAATCCTTTGGTACTGTAAATTATGATAGAACATTATACTCCTCGATTGCTGAGTAGGAGTGTTTGCTTTACAGGAAATCAAACTCGGTCAAAAATGGGGATGGGGGTTTTGATTGATTTGTATTTTTAATTATTGTTGTGGTTATTGTTTGTGTCGTTCTGCTTGTTGGGGGAAGAGATGGGTGTTAGACTTATGCATGGATACAAGACCCGTGTCCTTGAGTTTGATTTAGACCGTGCACTCGTGAAAAGTTGCACTTTTTATGCGGCTAAATTAATTTCATTGGGACGGGACGGGCCTTAATTTCCACCAGGCCTTTTGAAATGGTTACAGACGGCCCACAGATCCTTTATTCACAATCGAGACAAACTACCAACAATTTAATTTCCACACTCGACCGTAAAAACACAGAATTCCATCACAACCGTCTAAACGATTAATCGAGCCGGAACAACGTTCCGCTATACGCCCTGGTCATTTTTAGAAATACCGGAATTATTATTTTAATGCGTCCGAACGTCGTCTGCCCGTCACCAAAATCCATTATGTTTGAGCTCTAGCCGAGGACCGACCCCACGGGGTCGCTCTTCATGGCTACAAGTTGAAAAAATAACTTTAGCTTGACCTGTGATTTACCATTGAGTGGGTATCAAAGCCTGCCGAGGCTCGTGGGCGAGGGGTTGATTTGTAATGGGTGCGGAGGAACTGCGAGTCCTTTGAAAATTAAATGACTTCTCCATAAATGGTAGGCACGATTGGCAACAGTAGAACATTTATAGCTTTTTGAAAAAGGGACCAGGGACTGGCAAACGATCAATACAATTGTAAAGACGTCCAAACCGGAGGTTTTTACTGGGGATGCTTTGCCCAATTGTTTTGCGCGTTATTACTCTAAAAATTAGCATAAAAACTGACTTGGTAGGTAGCACCGGAGAGCTGTTGATATTATAAAACATCGTTAGAAACTTCCCCCACTGAAGTAATGTAGTTTTAGAGAAAGATGTAATCTCTGGACATTTTCTAAAGTACAATTTTGTTCAGCAATGCTTATGACTAGCTTTTTCTATTTATGTTTATCCACTTGTTTTTTTTGTGAGTGTGCAAATCACCTTTTAACGTGCTCCTAATTACCTCCCCTGTTTGCTTTGATTATCTAAGAAGCTTGTAATGTATGCTATTCCTAAAAAAAAATAAAAATAAATCAGAGCCCGGCATGTGTTTGGTTTAAGATAGATGGCGGTTTATAAATGTGTATTATTATTATTATGATTAAATACTCATTATTTGCTCTCACTCTTAATTCTTCTTCCTCAGTTCGAAGACTATCTGTACAAGGAATTGAACTTGAGCCAGGGAAACACACTTTGCCTCCTCACAGATGGGCAACTCCACATACGACAGTGTATACACCCACAGTCTCTCAGCAAGAACGTCGAGCTACCAGATTTCTTCCACTCCTTTTTCGATCTGAGAAAGGAGCTACACAAATTCCATCCGGGTGCTACCACGATTACCACGGTCAAGGACATGGCGGATTGTATCCTTTTATTCATAAATGAGCGAAAGTTTTTTTCGGGGGTGCGGAGTGACGATGCGGTAAGGAATGTTTGCTTATGTTTGACGGTATAACCAGTGCATATATTTACTTAAACATCTATATTTATTCAATTATGTAAGAGCTAAGTTCGTCTCATGAGGACAACCCGAGACACCTTGAGTGAAGGCCCCATGTACATAAAACTTTGTACCTTACATCTTCACCCACACAAACTGTTGACTATATACAACACTACTCAAATTAAGCATTATTAGTAGTCTACATGTTTGGTCGCGTTTTATATCATTATAATTATAAAGCTTTAAAGGTCCACGGTCTGAAACTCAAGTCACTCCGGCAACCCAGAAAGCAAGAACTATATGCTCAACCCAACTAAGATACTTGCTTCGTTGCTATCACACATATACTTTGGCATTATCATAAACCTATGGAAATATGGATTTATAAAGAAATTATACGTGTTTTACCAAAGCTTAATTATATATGCACGGGATGTGTTGGGACATATGGAATGGTTCAACACATGTTTCAGGGGCGAGACACTCCACCGGCCCGTACTACCGAACACACTCTTGCATGGTGTAGTTGTAACACCTGTTGCACACACTTCTCTTTGTACAATTTATCAGGGCCTATTTGCATTTGTTTTAGCAAAATGGTGGGCCAATATTTATCTTAAGGCTTTTTTGTTCAGTGCCCGGTCGAAGTATGGACTTAACGTCTGCTTAAGTCGGGAATGGTCTTCTTTGGTTATGAAAGTAAAACTAAAAATGACCGTATAATCTTGTAATATTGTCTTTATAATAATCCAACAAAATAGTCCTTTTATGAAAAGTGACCGTGTAACTAGATGAAAGCATAAACCTATCAATATCTTCCACGAATATTTGTGTCTGAGGTCCCTGCAGTGATGTCATTTTTGAAGACATATAACAATTATTGATTTGTTTTGACGTATTTTCTCCTGTATGTTGGTTGGCTTGGCTTAGGTACAAAAGTACCAAAGTACAAAAGTACCTTATGTTGTGGTTTTTGTACGCATGAGGTAAGCTGCGGTTTTTGCAGGCATGATCTTCTCAAAACTTCTTACACTTTACAATTTATATGAATAGCATCAAAAGAAACCCACTCAGCCCACACAAACTCATAACCGAAAACCAAACCAAACCAAACCATCCCACCACATCTGCAGCAATCACAGATGTATCCGTTAACAGCGACACAAATCATGACAAATTTTGCATTCAGCTCGTTATCGAACAACAGCATGTAGGTTTAAGAAATATTGATCAAGTCTTTCGCCATAACAATGAAAAGAGCTGCTATCCCCAGTTGTCCAGCCAGAGATCTGATGATCCAGGGAACGGCACCATTCACAACAATCTGGAGCCAACCATAATGGATGCGATCGATCCACGTAGATATCTCCTTTAGAAAGAAAAAAAAAACCGTTCCGCGTGCACAACTCCTTTCAAAAACGCTGAGAACTGAATGGCCCAGGGCCACTCGTAGACAATTCGTTTTACAGTCAGATCCAAGAGTGTACAATTCTCAACGAAGGCTAACAGCCGCTTGTTATAAAATTACGACACTGCTTTGCAGCTCTGTCGAAACAATTTTAGAATCATGTGTTGGTTGCAAGGCCGTCTGAACCAGTTTTATATAAATATTTTATTAAAATCAAAAATTTTGAATTGCATTTAACTTTCTCTGTATATGATTTGAGGTATTCTTTTTTTCGTAAGGAAGGGGATCGGGCCTAGACATTCTGAGATTGGTTGTCTGTGGGGGATTCGACCATATATGGTCTGTGATTGGATGTCTGTGGGGGGATTAGGCCACGGATTGGATTTCTGGGGATTAGGCAACGGATTGGATTTCTGGGGGATTAGGCCCAGATGTTCCATGATTGGATGGGTCTGTGTGGGATTAAGCCATCTTATGTCCTGTGATTGGATGCTTGCTCTTGTAACCCTCCCAGACGGGCTTTGCCCCTAACTGACCACTCTTCTGCCCCAAATATTGAATCAAAATGTGATTGATTTGAAAAAACAAAGAAATATAGACCATGTGACAATGATGCATTTCTCATTCCGTGGTTGGTGTCAAGATAATATGATTTCTCAATTTCACACAAAAAACACTTGTCCCAACACTTTTCGAATCAAAGCAATATTTTCTCAAAGGTGGGTTTTTTAAAACAAACATGAGGGCCTCTGTACACGCGAAAACAACCCGCATTTGAAACGGATGATTTTCGAGACCAAGTAGTGCACCGTGTTTGATTTGCATTATGGTGTGGAAAATAAGAAGTATACAAAATATACTTGCGGGTACAACAATATGGAAAATCTCTGTAGGCAGTGGGTTTTCACGATTGATTGCTTATGGTTGTTTATTTATGCATAAATTACCGGAACTAAGAGAGCTGGAAGAATATTAGACTCATAAGATATTGGTATCCATGATGATAGAATCATGCCCAATGTATATCAGCACAGATGGCGCCGATTCAGTTTGCTATTGTAGTATAATATAGGGTAGCTTAAGATTCATGCTATGGCATGCTACAGCAATCAAAAGGGTTGACCTAGACAGGGTAACCCAGAACACCTTCCCCGTGTGTGAACCCAAAGTCATCCACCGTATCGACATGCCATGATAGAAATCTATACTTTGGAAAAAAGAAAGACTCACTCAAGAAAGAATTTTGCACTTTTCAGTGTAGTGTGTTTTCAATCTTTTGATAAATTACCTTCAAACTTACGGGGGCTTTTCGTTAGTTTAGGTAAACGCGGGTTCGCTCATGCGATCAGGGATGTTAATCCAGCTTGGCTACAGCATTACGCATGCCCGCCACAGTACAAGGCTGTTCCTTTCTCGTGGTTGCGCCCCTGCGGTATCCCGCAGAGTTTGAGTCAAACCAAGCGGTTGTTTACCATTTTTCTCCCGGGCTACATAATCATAAAAATTAGCATAATGTGTAAGCTGAACCTGGGTTACTTGTTCACCATTCCTGTATCGTTTATAATCGTGCACCTTCTTGTGTAAATTATGAACGAATAAGGCGCCAAATAAATCCCGAGTGAAGATTTGAGAATACTACCCTATAATACATGTCATTAAGTTTCAAAAAGTAAATCCACTTTATGAACATAATTGGAAGGCACAGGGTGTGCACAACTCCGAAGAAGAAATTATAAACTTGTGTCTTAGTTTATAAATTAGTAAAGGCTCAGATCTAAAATCACAATCGACGCCCTTTGGGATGGAGTATGTTTAGTGGTGTATAAAACAACACTAGCCACCATAGACTTAAACAACATACGTACCTTTTTCTCTTTGCAATACAAAATATGGTCAGATAGCTACACCTTAATATAGCCAAGATTGGACGCCTCCGTTGCAGTGCAACGGAGACTGGTGTCACACCAGTATCAGGGCTACCTACACTTAAGTTTCATGCCCAGCATTCTGTGCACCATGTCCAGACATCCCTGGTGATACGAACGCAGAAGAAGCGCAAGCAATGACTTCTTATTCAACTTGAACGGAAGGTCCTCTTCCCAACTTTGGATTCAATTCGACCCTAAAGGACTTACACGTGGTTGACTCTCTTGTAAGTTCAACCTTGAAATAGCGTTAGCCGTCAATGCCGTAATGGCAAAGGGCAATGCATCCAATGGATTAGTATTTCATGTATAAAAAAAACCTTCAGGAATGTCAATAAAACCCAACGTGGACCTACCACCGGGATACCATTCAAAGTGTGAGGTTCACCAAACTCTAACATAATATTTAGAAAACATTTTAGTCGTTGATATTTCAACACAGTGTGTTCCCTGGCAATTGCAGTTAGTAACAGCTTCTTCAGGCCCTTCAACCGAGACTCATTCTCACACTACGATTATGAAAACTATGTGGATTTACTTCTCATGAAAGACTCTGAAGTCAAGACAGTCTGGAGTATGCATGAGATTGATATGATCTTGAAAACAAGTCACAGACCTGAAGTTTGGATCTGGCTCCTACCTGGGTTAATCTAGGAGAAACTTTTAAGACCTGCTAGGGTCGAAACGTCAGGCTATTAACTACTTTTTGCAGGAACCCATTCGCCCTAAATTATTATTAACCCCACCCATATACCCTTTGTGATTGGGCTCATCAGTTATCCACCCACACACAAACAAGAGTCCACGCTCCACACGAATGGGCACCCCGGGGGTCTACACTCTGTGATATTTGGGTCTTCTCCAATCCAAGAAAATCAATACAAGAGTCTTGGGTCTCTCGCCAACCTCAGAGCAAAATCTCAAAGTACCACCACTGTATTGTTATCTACCCCTGATAGAAGTTAATCTTCAAGCCCTGGGGAATGGGATTCTGTGTTCTGCGTTCAGTCATTTACTGAATACAATCAGTTGAATGAAACCTGGTTTTGATTTAGGCTATAATTCCCTGTCTATCTAAGGTAGTGTGTTTGAATAACAACTATTTCTTGGGGGTTGGGGGGAGGAGAATACTCTCGCCCATTCATTGCGCTGATGCTACCATCTTGTTTTATGAGACATACAGGTATAGATGTAGCCACCCCAAATGTTTTGTTGGTGTAACGCCTACACCGTCCTTTGCACTGGTTGGTCAATGACCCCCCGTATAACGAGCCCGTGATTGGTCCCTATAGAGTTGGATTGGTCGCAGAGGCCCCTGAGGAGAGATAGCCTATACATTGTAGTTGTGCTTTGTATTAAGAGGCAATCGAGAGAGAAAAAACACTTCAATCAAGATTAGATGGTTAGCAAAAAGAGCTCCATAGGCCTATCAACAATCACCACTCAATAGTTAAGAGTAAGTCAAGACAGTAAATAAAATATACCATTACTATCCCTGAATTAGAAAGTTTGTAGTATTATTGGGATTTAAACATTCAAAAGGAACATTTCGTTGACAATGATGAAAGGTGGAAAGTAATGAAAAGTACCCAGAAGACCACGCCCCGGGAGGGTTGTTCTTTGGCCTGTTGCTGCGTGTAAAGCAAACTCCGAACTGAGGGTGCCAGACCAAACGTCATCGTGGTACTTTGCCTGGTACCCGTTTCAGTTTGTGGTTGGCTACTCACATTATATTGCATTAAGACAGGCACATGGCCCCTTTTCAATAAGCTGCTTAAGTTGAAATTAATGCTTACAGATTTTCTGCTCAGCAAAAATATGCAGGATACCAGCCACAGATGATACATATTTTGCCTGGTGCCCTCTTTCTGGTGATAGTTGCAAGTGCTCCATGAAATCTGGCCAAGATTTTACGATTTTGGTCACGCTTTTCGTGTTACTCCATAATCGAACACCGTAATGTATTCACACAACAAGGTTATTGATTAGTCGGTGGTTTCCGTGGAGTTTCTTTCATGCAGAACAATTGTTACCGGATTACCAATCATATTATCGATCAACTGGGGTCGATCCATAATTCCGTGCAGCGTGAGAATACTTCTTCGCAAGGTTATGTCCTTAGTTGGAGTAAACACTTTCATGAAACAGGTTTTTTTTTTCAATTACAAAAACCGTCTGGTTACGAACCTAAGTTGTCTGCATTAATTATATCCTGTAAAAAGTTTTTTGTTGTTGAAATCATCGAACTGCATCGCTTTTAATGCATTTGTATTCAGTACCTTACTTTGTCCGAGTTTCCGCTCTCAGGGACAGCTTGCATTAATATTGCGTATATGACTTCAAACTTTTAAAGCAAACCACTGGTCTGTGGCCGAGACGATATGAAGCAGAAACTTTTGTGAAGCAGAACTTTTTGTGACCCTTTTCAAAACCACAAATTTGGTTCCGACTGATGCTCCGGCCTCGGTCAATTTACTTAAAAGACGTGCACTGTCGGCAGGGGTGGAGCCGAAGTCAAAGGCCTTTTCCACACCCAGGACTTGGCTTCTGCTCTGGCTTGAGCTCCTTTATACATTTTGGAGCAGTGAATACATTTTACATTGCGTTTCTAACATCAAACGGAGCAATGAAGGAGCCTCAGCCAAGGTTTGGAAAAATCCCCATGTTTCGAAAAGGGCCACCTTAAATATTAGTCTGGTGCCGTAGGATGGTGGTATCTACACCAATGTGACCCACATTGGCTCTCTCTATAACCGTCCCCCGGTCCCTGTGAGCTTAGTAGCTTTGTTGACTAGCCTCTTTTATGGAAACAGCCCCACTAAGCTCAACTTGTAAACAAATCAAAGGATCTGTTACAAAAAGGGGCCACTAACGAGAGCATGCAATGGGTTGTATTATAGTTGCCGCCGTCGTCGCGAAATCAAAATTGAACCCTTTTTTGTTGTTGTTGACACGACTGTCGCAGACCAAAGTTCTATCTGTGCTTTTGTGTGCCTTAACGTATTTTCAATACTGAATGACAATATCACTTAATCTAGAGGCATCAGCAAATCCACTTGCAGAGGCAGGGGGCGGGGGCATGAGCCCCCACAATTTTCCAGTGCCCCACCAACAATTCATGCAGATACTTGTAGTGCCCTAAAAAAATTGAGGAATATTTTGGGAATCTTTAAAAAATGTTTTTACTTAATCTGCCGTCTTTGTGATGACAATTTATTTTTTTGCACCGATAATTTTATACATATTCCTTTCAGTCCTTTTAGTTTGAACAAAGAAAAACATGACAGCGATGTTAGCTCATTGTGTCCTACTTTTTGCTAACTCACAGCAAAGGCTGGATGCCAACACTTGACTAAAAAAAGTTTACAATCCTTTTTACCAACTTTATTTACGATTTGATTTTCGTTTTCAGTTGCCAACCTTTAGGTCGAGAGGGTGTGGAAGATATGGAGTTCAGGACTCGTTCCTTTGTTATCAAAAATTCATGAAACCAAAAAAATTCCTTGACCAAAAACATTTGCCAGATTTAAAGATCGACACAGGGAACTACAACTTCACAGAAACTGGCCTGGATGAGTGCCGAGCTATGGCAAGCATTGTGCAGAGGCTTATCAGCGAAGGTAAGACATCGGAAGAAAGTGCAAACCGTTGTTTCAAAAGTAAAATATTCCAACTTTCAAGAAGGTTATTAACCCAATAAGAACGATTGATGCGAGAAATAAGAACTCCTCTGGGACCACAGATGCAGGCGTTATTCCTGTTTACACGTCTTGTAGGCCTACATCCCGTCCCACGTTGATGTACCTGAGTGGATTCTTTCGAGGAAATCCTCTCTCTGGAAATCCCAACTTTCTCATCCATTTTATCTCTGGTGATTCCATCCCAGATAATTCCTGTTATGTAATTGAGTTTAACTCCGATGAACAAACGATTTGAACTCTTGCTGAAGTAGGTTATTGTGCAAGGTTAATCCAATGCAGTAATACATCTCGTGCACAAACACTGTTGTAGCCAGTCTTCATTGTCTGGTGGAGTAGACTTGTTACAAGTGTTTTATTTTTATACACATTTACGCCAAGAAGTGTTCTGTTAACAAAATGATGTGTTGGGAATTCCTCTGTTAGAACAAGAATACTGTCTGTTAAACCAAGGATTAAATCTTAAAAGTGACCCCCAAAAAGCGACTTCCACGAGTCACGAAAAATTTAGTTCTATAAAGCTGATGAGCAGGAAGTATTACTCATAACTGTATTTGCTTACCATTAAAAAACATGGAACCCAGGAACCACAACGTATTGTGTTGGGATGGTACCCAATTTCTGCTGAGCAGGATATTTATATGCTTAACAAATTTTACTAAAATTCAACATCTCCGTATAAAATTGTGCCCGGATATGAAGAAAGCTCAGTGGGATTTGAAACTTTTGCGTGGAAAATGCATTCGTTTAGCCAGGTTTGTACATAACATCTTACTTGTGATTCTGAGAAGACCCGACTTTTCGATCAGTATGCTTTGATTGTCTTCAGGAGAAGCCAAGTTGAAACTGCAAGAAGGAGCTGTGGTGGGGTCATATTCATCTGTCTGTATACACATCGCGAGTTTTCTCTCACACATTATTATGTTATTGTTGTACGGACTAATATTATTCTGAACTCTACACAACACACCCAAACCAAACAAACACGGCGACATATGGCCGCTATTTGCAAAATGTTGGAATAATCAACCGATGTTCAAATAATCAGTAATTTATTCACCATTAAATGACAATAAGTTTAGTCGCTTTTGGCGACAAGTGAGGCCGCCATGCGGAAAGAATAATCACCGATAAACAAGAAGTAAAACTGCCAGGAGTATTTAATGATGTAGTAAATAAAGCTGGGTAGGATGTAAAGACAATTAAAAGTAGGGTACGTAATGGTTAATTATCGGGAAAAAAACTGTTTCAAGTTCCCTGGTTATAGCCTGAAGGTCATATAACAGTATACCTGATTTCTCAGCTTGAAATACTGTCGAAAGTTTAGAAATATAGCAATTCTCGATTGTTGCAATGGAGATAAAACCTATGTAAACGTACACAAACTCCCTTGCAAAACACAAACTGTGCTCCGTTGTATTTACTGAAATTAATCAACTAATAACTCGATGAATTTACAGGTTGTTCGGGTCGTGTGTTTTTGGAATCTAGAAGATGGAAATTAATGTAACTGCCAATTAGCAAATTATGTATTTTTTCCCCTTTAATGGCCGATGGAATATATAATCCTGCATACGAAGTATGAGACTGAATATATCTCTTCACCATATGGAAGATTCCCATGTGCTGATAGCGCAACACGTGGCAAATATTGCGATCGATATCAACACAACAGTAATTCAATGCCTCTATATTTTTACACGTGCAAATATCTGCATGCATATAACTACTGCGCTGATGGACGAACAAACTTAATTCCCATATCCATCATTTACCCTTTCGTTTTCTGCTCTTATTTTTTCCTTTCACTTTACAGGACATAGATTTACGAATCCCGATCAGGTCCGTAGGAAATACGAGCCCGGTACCTTGTAAGTTGTATTTCAATTCTGGGAAAAGAAATTGAGAAATAATGCCTGCTAATAGTAAATATTAATAATAGGCAAGAATGAAATTTGTGATGATCCGGTTTGCATTACGAAGGTGATGCTCACGCCGTAAACAGAAGTGGAAAAGTATACGTTGTTCATGAAGTGAACGTTAATCATTATTCACGTCTACAATGCTATAAATGAAAAAATTAAACTCTTCTTTTGTTTCGATGTTTACGTATAAGTTATTTTCGCAGATAATGAAAGAGGAAACTTTTAAGTCGAAATTCAGTTATAGTGTTGAATAACACCAAAAAGTGTCCTTTGTTTCTGAGCTCTTTTACATTTTGGTATCTTTTACAATCCAATCAGATATACCTATTTTGTTATCGATAGTCTTTATAAGTTAATCAGGTCACGTCAATCTATTCTGTTTCTTTTAAACATTTGAGAATCAGGGAAGGGACAATTTGTTATGGAAAAACATTCTTTACATTTCAAAGTTAAAACAGGGTCTTTCTATCGAGTGAATATTGGCAAATTGTTGTTACGATTCGTAGGTTATAAGAGCAGGTATAATACTTCCAATCAAACCATTGGCATGTTGTCGATTTGGTTTTGAATGCATCGATAACATTGCAATGCCAGGAATTAAAAACTACCGGAATGTAATTTCACCAAAAAATCAATCAATCGATTGAGTTGATTAGATATCGAGGCCAGGAGTTTAAAACTTCCGGAATTTAATTTGACACCAATTCAGTTGGTTAGTTAAAATTGAATATCAATTAAGGCAATGATCGACATTCGTTATTGAATTGATCGAGGCCAGGAGTTTAAAACTTCCGGAATGTTATTTTACGCAAATTCAATGAATTGTTTTTAATTGAATATCAATTCATGAAGTAACTGATAATTTCTTCGATTTGTTTGATGGTAGTGAAAAAACAGAGACTGTTCCAGATAACACCGTGGTTAAAGCCAGAGGTCTACCATGGCAAGCTTCAGACAGGGATGTCTTCCGATTCTTCAAAGGTCTTAACATTGCAAAGTAAGTCAGACAGAAGTATCAAGCAAGTTATCAATAACTTATTGTTATTACCTTTTTAATTAAAAAAAAAATTATATCTCACTGTCAGCGTTCTCCCTTGATAGTGGTCCCCATGCAGGCCAAATGCTAGTTAAAACACTCGAGGACCAGTTAAAATTCTCTCCAACTTGTTGTCCGACTGGCTAATTAATCTTTATGAGGTATGGACCAGTGAAAAAGCTGGCGGACTAGTGAAACAGCAAGCTCATTGGTCATGCTGGCTAGTCACCGAAACAGCTATAAAGGGCAGACCCTGCCGGTTGGTCTACTGAAACAGTAAACCACCGAAGTGACCCCCAGTTGTAACTGGGACCTGAAGATATTTGTACTTGAATAGAAAGAAGGAAAAAACCACACACACACAAACGTGATGTGATGCACATTTCCTTGTCAAAACAGCTGCCTACAACAAAAGTCTACTTCTGTCTCTTTCCTCCCTCAAAATCAGTCTGCACTTGTTGTGTCACTTCTGCTTATTAGACAACAGATTCAAACAGTAAGGAAACACGTATATTTACACAAAATAAATATTACTCAAAAGTTGTGAAGTAATAGTTGTGCAGCCAGCTTGAATTTGCTGTGTAGTTTTGATTCAAACTGACTTTATGCCGTAGAGTTCGTTTCCAACATTTTAATTAAATGTTGGTAATTTTCCCCATCAACTTGTGGTATATCGCATGTATTGAATTGCAAACTATTAGACAATAAAAACGTCTAGGTCTATATGTAACAACATTAATCAAAGATGCAATTGACAGCTGTGGGATAAGAGTTTAGGTGTCCCATGTAATATTGCACTTGTCCCATAAAGTTAACCTTTATAGATGTATTAAATTTCTTTCTATTACAACAACTCAATCGTAATTATAATCGCAACATAAGTGCAAATTTCAACCTGGGCGAACTCAGTTTAATGGATAAGTGAACGTTCTCATTGCAAGTTTGCTGATAATTACTTGCAAATTATTGGACAGAAAATGTGTACCATTTGTAAAGATTTAATTAGACCAATGTTTGCACAATATTACCACACAATCATCGAAGTGAACAATTTCATAAAAGTATATAACAAACCAACATCTGGCCGTTTACAATTGTAAAGATTGGGTGATCATTCATGTCGGTGAAAACACACTGAAGCACTTTGACATTTCAATCGTTCAGAAAACGGATTGTCTCTTTGGAATAAATTTATACATTTTAGGGTGAACTATGGCATAAAACAAAAATAAAGCCAACTATTCATAGGCATTCAATTACACTATGCCCGAGACACAGACGTACAAAGACAAACGAAAAAACGTACATTTGATTCTCTATCACTTGTCAAACCAACTAGACCCAAATTGATAAAGCCAGCAGCACATAAAATTGCCAAACAGGACCCAGGAAACAGCCAAAGTGCCTCAAAGTTTACAGTTTGTGACCGGTGTTCCTTACTTGTTATAGGTTTAAAACTCTGTAAACCAATTGTTGCATGCATTTTGCGAGGAAAAACAAAATGGCTGCCAAAGAAAGTGAAGGCCTCTTGCACAACAACACCACTTAAAGGCTCTGTAAGGTCGGAGCATGCGTACCTGTAAACAATGTGTATAAAAACCAACAACCATTTATCTTGGACTTAATCCAGGATCATTTGCGTTACATTGAAAATAGTGGTTCTGCCCATTTCTGTACTCTGTTACGTGGGAGTGGGCGTAAACTGGTTCGCTCATGCGTATCACCCGGAGAGTTATAACACGAACTATAAACTACTGTTGCAAAACATTGAGAAAGGAGCCAAAAGTGCAGATAACTTTGTCTGTTCATAGAAACATGACATATTGTGACAAACAAACATGGGTCGTGTGAAATAACTTTATTCATCCGAATTTTAACAAATTGCAACTGAAAATGTTGAGTGTAATGAGGTGTGCTAAAAAATTCAACCGGAACTAAGCACAATTCAGTAGTTGGTCTTTTCGGTTTTGAGGTATTGCTGTATGTTGAAGTTCGCCAAACATCATTGTGCTCACTTTTGCTGAATTAAGACAATGTATTCATAAGTCATCATATAAAAATATGTTTTCAAGGAACACATGAAAAATAACGTTGGTTGGCATTTGTTAATGCAATTAGTAAAATAAATGTCAATTCATGAAAAGATTTATAAATTTGCAGCGGAATGTACATTCAAAATTCTTCAAAATAATACCTACAAATAAAACCATAAAAGTAAGTTCTTGAGAATTTGCAACTTTTAAGAATAAATAACTAAAGAACAGAATTTATTTTCCCATAAACCTCATTTCATGAGAAGAAAACAATATTTTATTTTTCACGGATGATCAACGAAGCCCATCGTATTGCCAGGCCATTACTCCCCTCAATTCTTGTTTGTTGGTGATAATACATATTTGTCAATTTACAAGTTTGATTTGGTCTGGTGGTGATTTTAGGGGTGGGGTGGCCTTGTGTCTGAACCACTACGGTAGAAGGAATGGCGAGGTCATGGTACATTTTGAATCATCACAACATAGAGACATGGCGCTGCAGAGACATAGGCACAACTTGGGCAATCGATATGTAGAGGTAAGTTTTCTTTTATTTCTCAGTGTAAATCTTTCCCCATAATCGGTTAATTAAATAATAAAACAAAATAAAGACACAATAAAAGGGTTGAAAAAAAAATCTAAAAAGATACCATCTGAAGACAATCATTTACTTTAAAAGTAGGGCCATAGATTAAATCTTATAATTTTGATTTATAGGCAAAGTTATTAAGACAGATACAGTAAAAGTTATATGTGAAAGTTTCATATAAATACAGTGTATACTTGCTGAGAAAACAGCCAACAACGGTCACAGTATTGTCACAAGAAAATCCAGCATTTGCGAACGGACACCAACCCTCATAAATCTGAGAAACAATTCATGCATGAACTGTTAGATTCAAATGTTATTGGGTGAAAGATTATCCAATCCATATTACTTCGAAGGGAATCCTTTCTCACAATAGTTTATAATATCAACAGCTGCAGTGCCTCCCACCAAGTAAGTTTTTATGGTCCCTTTTTGGAGTATTTATACCAATCTATGACTTTGCCTGTAATTTCCATCAGTAGAAATAAATACATGTAGCATAAAATAAGACTGATGTGTTATTTTGGCAAAAGTAGTTACGGCAAAGAACACATCGAATACGGAAATGTAAATAAGAGGGAATGGTGGACCACGGAGCACTCAAGTCTTAAGAGAGAAATTAAATAACGTTGAGGGTACAGAGTCAAATAAAAGCAAACTTAGAAGCAATGTCCTCGACTGACAGCATCTATACTAAGCTAGGTACCAATACAATAAGCAGGCACCGTGCAAAGCAAAAATGTTAATGCAAAGTTAAACAAATGCATAAAATGTGACCTCTGTTTGAAGCCAATGTGGCTAATGCAGTCTATTCAGGTAAACCATATGGTCGCATAAACTACAATAGTTTATTAGTTATGCAGGAATAATACTGCCCGATACCAGCAAGAAAAAAGGGAAAAAAAATAAAGTAAAAGAAAAACAAAAACTCAGAACTCAGCCAGTTCTTCAGTGGTTGAGACTGGCACAATATCTACATCATGTTGAAGTGATACCAGCGTTTTTATTAAAAATATGCAAAAATTGTTAATGGCTGCAAGTTTCCATCGCCCACGAACATAGTCATTTCAGAGACTAAGAGATAACAAACACAACTCACATAATTATTACTATACGAGATGCAGTCAGGTGGAAAAGGCATGACAAGAAAGGAGCTGAATTTATATGTTTCAGTTTTATGACAATAAAATGAATGAATTGTACACCGTGAAATTTGAATGTCAAAACTAAATACCTTGCATAGAATTCTTCAAATGTTAAGTCAACAGAGATGTCGCTGCTCATAGAATCACCAGCATTGAACAACTGAGTAGTTATTTCAATAATGAATTTTGTTTTCTCACGTTGGTCAGGTTTTCAAGGGAACAAGTGAAGAATTTATCAAGGTTGCAGCAGGTATGGATTAACAAGTCTATAAAACATACAAAATTAAAGGTAGATTGCATCATTTGCAAACATGTGCTTCCAAGTTACTACAGAATAACTACTTGACTGAAAGTACATGTTCCCAAGTATCCAGTGAAATCGTTTTGCTAGGGTTTGTTAAATTTTACAGAAAAAAACCCTTTTTGCATCATTTTGAAGTGATGGTGGGCTGACCATCGTTTGAGTATATCAGTCTGACAGTAGGTCTTACACTTACCACACCGATTACAAAAACTGTTATTTTAGCTAGGAAGTACATGTTCTGCCTGTGTTCAGTTTTTCTTCCTTCATGAGTAGACCTACAAAAAAAACACCACCAATACCCATCTTGTTGAGCAGTTTCTCAAAGTTCTCAAATTCTTACGATTCTCTCCATAATTCTGAACCCCATTTCTTCTTAATTTTTTGTCTGTCATGCTTGACCAAAGTTGACATCTACATTATCTCTATCATAGGCATTGTACACTCATTGAACTTCTTCCTATCACTAAAAAGTAATGTTTGAAGTTGAGGAGTACCTTTGTCAAATTCAAAACTGATTTTGTTTTCAGGGACCTCTCGGGATGCCGCCATGTTCTTATCCAGGGATGATGGGCACATCATTGTTCGCATGAGGGGACTGCCATTTACTGCCACTGCAAAAGAAGTTGTAAGTTATTCACCCTACATTGACATATCTTTATTTTGATAAACTGATTAATATCAAAATTCACTATCATCGTTTCAATTTCCAATGTTGTCATCTATCTTGCAAGAGAAAAAAAGAATACTAATTCAAATCATTGTTTGCAGTATTTGATTATTTACCTTATGCAAAATGAAATGAAATAAATGATTTCATGCTGTTAAGAAGGTACGATAATGGTCACAATGGGGTGTCCTAGGGGAGGGGAGGTCAGTTGTTGTTCATTTGAAGAAGAAACAAACTTTTTAGGGATAAAAAAGGGACAAAAAGGAAAAATGTTACCAAAAGGAGTGTTTGAGGCTGATTAGCGACGTTGTTTTGCATTAAGTTTGAAGCCCTCCATCCCCAGGCATTTTTTCTAGGCTTCACCCTCCAGAGCTGTTTTCGAGGTTCTCCGCTGAGATGTCAGACATATTTTGCACTTGAACAGAAATGGCATTCAAGTCAAGAAACCTCAAATCCTCGCATATTTTCTTGGCTAAATTGTGATAACTAAACTTGAAACCATCTACAAAACCTGCAGTAGGCTTATCAGTTTTCAAAGCCAATTTCTTTGTTTCCATTTTGTAAATACTCACCCTGATTAAAAAACTGTGTTCTGCAGGCTCACTTGGCACTGATGCAAAACTTGTCTTTCGAAGAAAAAAACAAATGAATGAATGTTTAAAAGTCGATGTAAGTTCCCCTCATAACAAGATATCTCTTTTGGTGTTGAAGTGATTATTTGGGTGACAAGAGGGTATCGGGCTTGGGACTCCTGTTCTTGGAGGGGTCAAGGCGGTCTTTCTGAAAGGTAAAGGGAAACTCTGTGAGGGAAAAGTGACTTTTTTGGGGAACATTTTCCAGGGTTTTAGTTCGGTAAATGTCACTGTTTTAAGATCAAGTACATAGTTAGTCACTATCAGAATTTTTTATTTATTTTTTTTTTTTTAACCTGAACTGCTAACCGACTGTAAAATTCCTTTCAATAGTGTTCCTCAAAAGAAATAATTCTGTCTGAAATATTGTCAAAATTTAAAAATAGCATTTAAAGACCGGACAGATCACCATGGCTTTTATTTTGATTGCTGCAGTGGAAATAAGCCTGATATAAACGTGCACAAAACCCTGGGGAAAAAAACCATAAATATTTTTTGGCCGTTTTGTTTTTCTCTCAGACACATTTGTCATCATATTTTATGAAATTCTCCCATATTTTTGGGTGGTGTGTTTATTGGATAATAGAGGATGAAGATAAATTTTCTCTTCCAAAAAAACAGAGTTTATCTTTGGGTTGAACAAAGAATCGCTGGCTAGAGCGTGAAGGATTTGAATCTGTGACCTCTGGATTAACGTGCCGGTGCTCTTCAAACTGAGTCATCATAGCTCTAATGTTAGCAGTCTCCCTTGTTAGTATCTTTGATCGGGGGTTCCCAGTCAGAAGCCATGTAACCTTTAACTGCTATGTAGCCAGGGATCACACCCAAGCTAACAAAACAACCTGGGAAGTGGCAGGAGAGGGATATCTTAAGCCAGGGAGGCTGTACCAATATTTGGCTAGATGGCTCAGTTGGTAGAGCCCCAGCACATTCATCCGGTGGTTGCAGGTTCAAATTCCAATGTTGTCAATTTGTCTTTGTTCAATCCAAAATTAATTACAACTTACCCAATCAGTTTCCCTTGTGGTTTTATTTAAAGAACAACACCTTATAAGATCAAGTCCACCATCCAAACACTTGGTTGCAAACTTGACCTCTGGCTAGTTCAAGCTCAGGGGATGGAAAACTTTGTTCATCTTGGCCTAATGGTGGTATACATTTGGAGCCCCTTGTCACTGTTGGCAGTTAAGGCTGGTCATGTCCACATCCATTTACGGTGTATTTTGGCTAACATGTCTACAGGTGCAGGGTGTTTATTGTTTGCTGGTTGACGGATTTTACCCCGGGTCGTGGATAAGCGCAGGGCCTCTTGCACATTACTTCGAAGAAGAATCTTTCTCAGCGAAATTAGCAAAAATGATCCTATATTAAATAATATTTAACCCATTCCTTCATTCTAGAATCATTCCCTTCCACAATATCCCAACACATGAAAGAGTTTCATCTGGTAACAGGTGTACTTTAAGATGTAGAAAACATTTTCATTTGAGCTTTCTCAGACTGGTAAATGGAACTACGGTGAAAGGGATTTTTTTATCACGGCAATCTTAGAAGCTCACCTAAAATATATATGTCGATTCCCCTAAGTCTTAAAAAGTGATTAAAAGTTCCAAGAGCTGCTGATTTGAAGCATGCCTTAAGACATTGCTTTGTTAAATGCAGAACATTGGCTGAAAAAAAAAGAAACATTGTACTAGACAAACTTATCATCCACAAGCAGCAGGGTGTGTGCACGGATGAAATTTAGAGACAATTGGTTGCTTTTTCTAATCCGAGTAGCAAAACTAAAAAGTACTGATGCTATTTTTTGGGAGGATTCAGTCACGAAAACTTGGTTTTCTTTGCAGGTGGACTTCTTCGGGCCAGCCATTCCTGTCTCTAGTGGTGAGGAGGGGATACTGTTTGTGAAACAGCGGAACGGGAAGATGACTGGCGATGCCTTCGTTCTCTTTGCCACGGAGGAGGCAGCCAATAAGGCTCTGGAGAAACACAAGGATTACCTGAAGAATAGATACATTGAGATCTTCCGTAGTACAACAGCTGAAGTACAGCAGGTATGTGCAAGTAACCTCCTAGCATTGCAGCTGAGTACTTGGCTACTGAATGTACAACAAAATCAAATCCCTTCAGTTGTCTACAAAATCACTGACGAATTGTGTACATACCACCCTCGGCCCAATCTGAGAACATCAAACAAACTACTGTTGAAGATTCCTAGATCTCATTCTTCATCAGGTGATAGAAGCTTTGTTTCATGTGCACCAAGGCTGTGGAGTGATCTCCCCTATCAACTCTGTACACTTGACTCCTTACAGATCTTTAAAAGCCAGCTTAAGATTTATCTCTTCCAGTCTGCTTACATTTAGTCCATTGCACTAGTCATCTCCACATGAAATTTGTTGAACTCTTTTGTTATAAATTTTTCTTCACTTTGCTAAGCACCTCGGATTAGGCAACTAGAATGATGGTGCTTTACAAATATCTGATGATTGATTGATTGATTTAATTGACTTTAAAAAAAATTGTTTTGTTGACAAGAAGTGAACCTCTCAAATTACTTCAATCAGTCCTTACTTTACATCCCCATTGTCATCCTCTTCAAGTTTTATCACGCCTCTTCTTTATTTAAACTTGATCAAACTTCTCCTCTTTCCTCAGGTTCTTTCCCGTCTCCACTCGGAGCCCCTCATGCCAGAGGGCCCCCCAACCTCCAGCGTCATGGTCCCCAATATCATCCACCCACCCCCAGCTCACCTCATGCCACAGCCGCACCCAGCCTCCTTTGTACCCCAGCAACTCATAACCTGCGGCATGGTGAGGGACTGCATCAGGATGCGGGGACTTCCCTTCAAGGCGTCCATTGATGACATCATGAGGTTCCTAGGAGAGACGGCGACATTCATTCGCCCGCATGGAGTCCACATGGTTTACACCATGCAGGTGAGCAATTAACAGCTACAATCAAACAACAGATCAGTTTAAATTTAGAATGGTTTTTTCTTATTAAATTTCTGCTAAGAAAATAAAAAGGAATTTTACCAGAGAGACGAATAAGCAAATCAAACTAGACAAAAAGGACCAATAGGAACAAGAATTTTATTTTTAATGCGTTAGCTCTCCTATACATGGGGAAAGTGGATGACAAGTAACTCATGTTCCAACAATGAAATGTTCAGGATCTGTATTTGTAATCCTGGCTGTACAGAAGTTACAGGTCAAGTGGCTTCTGACTATCACCCCTAAACAAAGATATACTGACAAAGTAGGGAGACTGTCAACATTAGGGCGAGATGGCTCAGCTGGTGGAGCTGGTGGAGCCAATTATTCTTTGTTCAACTCAAAGTTGATCTCTATACGTGAGAGAGTTATCAGCCAATGAGGCTCAGAAGCACCATCATATGTGAGCTAAAGTCTCTAGTGACATTAAGGCTATATGTTATGGTGCAATTTTTTAGTTTACAAAAAAATATTTAGTATAAAAAAGTCTTTGAGAGCAGGAAGGGGTCTGGACCCCCCCCTGAACCATCACCCTGGATCTCTGTCTGGGCTTTGTCTTTGCATTTCTACTGTTTTCTTTCAGAAACCAACAACTAATTTTCACACAGTTTCCTAAACAAACAAAAAGAAGTTTGATTCTAAAGGAGTGTTTGCACACAACTGAATGTTTTGGGTTGGAAAACTTAGTTTGATTGGTTTTGTTTTTCCAGGGAAATCCCACAGGAGAAGCTTTCATCCAGATGATGGCTGCAGAGAAAGCTCTGTTAGCTGCCCAGCTGTGCCATAGGAAGTACATGGGGGAGCGTTACGTTGAGGTCTTCCAATGCTCCGGAGATGAGATGAACTTAGCCCTGATGAGTGGAGCCAGGAGCAAGGCAACCATTCAGACACAGCAAGGTAAGTTTGTTTGAAGTTAGTATAGTCAAGACTTGGTGTGGTAGTCTGGAGACAGAGACCAAAATACCTGAGACAAGAGCTAATCACTTAGTTTCAGAAAACAAAGAAACCGAAATCCAGGCACACAATGTACTTTTTGTCCCAGTAAGAGAAGGCTGTAAGCTCATGACCAACATATAACATTAATGTTATGTTTATTGCTAGAATTACCCCCTGAGACATGTTTCCCATTCTCCTGCACAATTTAACCTTCCTACATTACGACTTGTGAATGGCAGAAAACCAATCAGACCTGAAACACATCTTTCACATTAATTTCTTTGCGCTTATTCTGGTAGCACTTTTTGTTGCTCTCTTTCCTGGCACACTAAATAATTAAACTTACATGTCTTTAGTTTGAGTGTACACCTTTGGCCTCCAAACATCTCATTCAAGATTGGGCACCAGTTTCAGACAGTTATGGTTAAACAAAAGCAGCCTTTAATTCCAGTCAACTCGACTAACATATTTATTGTCCCCAAATAAACCAATGTATAAATTCATCTCAATTTGATTTGCAGTAGTACCCAGTGCAATAGCACCAACAACTCCCCCGTTCCCCTACCAGCAACAACTCCAGTCCCCCAGCGCTCCCGGGACCCTCATCCCCACCTCAGCTGCCCTACCAACCATTCAGCAGACTCGTCAGCAGACCACGCACACCTACATCCAGCAACCCTTGTATTACTTCCCCAGTCCCCCGGTGTCGCCAACGACCAGCCAGTTGTACCATCACCCCCATGCCAACAATGCCATTATCCGACTGAGGGGACTGCATGTTGGAGCTACCCCACAAGAGGTTGCCCAGTTCTTCCAGGGATATGGGGTGAGTGACAGAAAGGTTTATGCCCAATGGTGTAACAAGTAAAGCTTGTTATTCAAAGCAAACAAAATATCTGTACATCTGCACTTTTGGATGGGACTGTTGATAAATTCACGGTAAAAACATTCATCATACTCACAGCCTTTTTCCCATCAAGAATCCCCCTCATCCACAGCCCTTCTTACAAATGGAAAGTCAAATTTTGCTTTGATCCTTTTGTGTACTAGCTAAAATACCAGTGCAGGTTTACAAAGAAGCCCCACTTCACTTGATTTGTTTCAACAAAACTTCCATACCACTCTGTACCACAGGATGGCATGACAAGTGGGAAATGGCCAATTGCATTTTGTCACCATTGTGTCGTACCCTGACTATTTAGAGTCGGTCTTTATAAGTTACTGAAATCCACCGTTCCCTTGTGATGAATTAGGTCGTCTGAAGACTTGTCAAACAGGTCCAATTCACAGTTGTAGCTGACACACAGACACTGAATTCAAATCATTGTAAATTATGTACAAATATCAGAATTGACTTTAATTTGGAACGATGGAGGTTTATAAACACTTCTATAAACTGCACATATCTAATCTGTGGTATGCTTTGGAACTAATTTATTCATCACTTGCACAAAAAACTCAAACAATAAATGGTACATTTTATTGCTGGTCACTAATCCTTACTGAATGGAAGCAAAGCAAAACCAATTTAAAGGATTTGATTAATATTAATGCATCACTTTAACAAGTTGTATTTGAAATCTAAAAAGATTTGTAGCTGGATTTTACGAAAGGTTGTACCTGAAAATCACAGGATCCATAGAATTATTTTCAATTGTTTAGAACTACATCTTTGATAATCATCATGTTTGGAAACTTATTTTCGTATTTATTTTAGTGATGAAATTAAATGTATGTGCAAAATATTTGTACCACTTCAGCTCCATAAGAAGGGTGCTGAACCAAGTTTACTAAAAATAATTAGTTTTTGAAGAGACAACAAAATTTCCAGAAATTGGCTTAAACATATTTTGTAAGAAAAATTCTGTGCTTTATCTATGTACTTTATCATTTTGTTTTGGCAAACTTACTATAAAATACTATTAATAAATTGAATGAATTCTGCAGACGACCCAAAAGTCTGTTCTTTATCGCCGTTTGAATATCTTTTTATGGTTGATGCAACTGAAATGGGCTTCATCGATATGTAGGCTGCGTAATTCCAATGAATGAATTTTATTTTACAACCAGACTACTGACCGAAAACCAAAATAACATTTTCTGTTTACTCATTGAAGATTGGAGTCAGTACTTGTGTAAAAAGAATCACACATAAAATGACAGCAAATGTATACATGAAATTGTTGATGTTTACAATTTTTCCTCTCCCTTGTTTTGTTCTCCTGCCGATGAAGGCTCTTCCCCCACTCCACGGAGGAGGTAGCGTCGAGTGGCAATGACTCACAAAAGCTCAGGGGAACAATTTTTCAAGTGCAATAATAAAGAGACTGAAGAATACTATGCAATAGGTAGCTGGAATAATTAATTTCATCCAACAAACGGGTTTTCTTTTTGTTTCGGGGAAAAGGTCTACTTCTGGTTTCCACTGATTGTTAGGTTTCTAACCTTGGGGCATTCTCCTGACTAACTCTTTCAACTATTAGGCTGGTGGTCAACATGATAGCTTTGGTGTTGGTTTAAATGGTGAAGGAAATGTAATACAAGGATGTTTTTTCTACTAAGTAAACTCTTTGACTTATCTCCGCCAATCCATCAGAATCCAATATCTGGTGCTGGATATGTGGTCTGGTGTACCCCCACCCCCCCCTCTACTGTATCTTCATTGTGTTCTGGGAATCTCAGGAATGTTGTTAATTTTATATTGGGGGAGGCCCTTCTGTGTTAAAGTATGGGAACATTTGGTGGGGGGATGGGGAACAACCTCTACCACATATCGGGAAAGATATCAAACCTAATGGCATAACTTAACAGTATGATATATCATTGGTTTATGGAAAGGTACATTCATTTCCAGCCTCTAGTTTTCAATTAAACAGAGTACAACAACCAGCCTATGAATATTCCATCGAAGATGGTCATGTTTTTGAGAAAAAACGACAGGCCTGGAATTGTACCGAGACCCTGGAGGCCATGGCCTCTGTTGCCCCTGGTCTCGGTGCCCTTTCAAAATTTGCAAAATGAAAGCAGCCTTGCCCTCTCCAAGATGAAAATCCAGGCCTGAAATAACAAAAATAGTTTGTTTTGTCTTAAATGTTCATACTCTTTTGTGCTTATTTTGATTTGGCAAATCTAGTAAGAAAAAAGTGCAGCGAATGAGGGGCTGGGGTGCACTATTAGTGTTTAGAGGGGATACATTTCTCAAGTACTTGTTGTACTTGTATAAAGTTTTGAGAAAGGACCTGTACGACTAGAAATTATCAATGTTATGTTTAAATCTTTACCGATCATGTGGTGTCATGCCTTTAGACTACCCGGGGCTATTGCTAAATACAAATCACGACATCATATCAGTCCACTGGATTGGGCGCTAGGTTACCATATGGCGATGGATTTTGCTGGATTCTGGTGGATTCATGGTGTACAGATAAATGCTCTGGGGTAGGCAGTGGTGCAACCAGACAGGGAAAATGGACATAATTTGGAGGGGGTGGCCCTACTCAATGTCTCGAACCATTAATTTGTGTTTTGGGATCAAGGGTTCTGAGTGGGGTGGGGGTCTGTCCCCCTCCCCCCTGGTTACACCACTGGGGTTTTGAGGTAAAGACTTAACACACACTTCCTTTAGTTATAACTGGTGATGGTTAATTGGAATAGTTGTGTAATTACTGGTGTCATCTTGAGGTTTGTTTTTCTTGAAGGATATTTCCCATGGTAATAATGAGGTGATGGTAGCATTTGCATCAGGTGGTGTTGGGCTCCTACAGGACACACAGCTTGGGTGGGCTGAGGAAACTGATTTGTTTACTTCAATATTTTATTGACGACTTTCCCAATATACATGTTGTGTGATATAATCTTTCTCATATAACTTTGAATGTTAAAAAAAAAATGTTAAATGAAAAATGGGCAAAGATTTAAAGCAACAATCTTTTAAAATGTTAACCCGTACTTGACTTATCATCACCATTATCACTACATGAAATGATTTCTTTGCTGTTCAGCTTAAAAAAAACAATGTTTAAAGGAATATAAAAGTTTAATCATAATAGTTTTCATTCTACATTGACCCCTTGCATCACCGCCATTGCTGAGGTCAAACAATTGAAACGTGTATACACATCACATACAACTCTCGGCCAATGACAGGTCTTCCTTTGACCTCAGCGAGGGCGATGTTTGAGCTTGTGACCTCATGCAGGGATCTACTGACATCTACTAAAATTTACATACAAAGAGGCTTTCAATTCAGCCTTTTGTTCATTTAAAAATAAAGTCGTAGCAAAACATTCTAAGGAACTAATTTAATATAACATGATTCTCATTTCCCACACTAATATTGGGCAAAATAGATTTTCATGTAGCTTGAGAACATTTTTCGCAGTGACTTACTTGTTCTAATTTGCGGGAAAAGTCTTTGTCCCTTTCTATACGAATTTGTCAAAGTGTTGAAAAAAAAAGAGGAAAAAAAAAGCAGATTCACTGAGTAGAATTTAGTTCTGAAAGAGCTTGTACTGCTATTTTTCTACTGCCACAGACTAAATTGATGAACTGTGGAGGACTTACCTAGTTCAGATAAGAACCAATCCTGCTGTTCATCTACTGCCACAGTAGATTGGGGAACCGGGGACTTCAACTTCGTTAAAAGTGGGACAGGTTCCTATCAGAACTAAATTCTACCCGGCGAAATTAGATAATATAACATAGTGTTAAACACTGCCAACCAAAACCATATTGATATCCCAGCGGGTAAAGTCCTAAACCAAATTTAACATTGTGATGTTGGAGAAAAATAGAAAATACACATTTTACTGCATAATCCATACATCTATTGTATCTCCTTCCGGCTTAATATGATGGGCAGCAACATAGTTTGTGAAGTTTGGCGGCTTTTTCAAGCAAGTAAAAATATAACAAAACAGATATTAAACTCGGCAGTATCGGCTTGTAAAGTTATCACATAGTACTCATTATGCTTTGAAATTTACAAAATGGCTAACTCTTTTAGAAGAACTTGAAACCTGTAGTAGCCCATTAGACATCACTGCATGAGGGCTAAATGAAGTGGTTTGTTTCTGGTGGTTTGGGATTAGGAATTTACCTTATTTGAAATTGCTAGCTGTTTTTCAAAAGTAGACTTGATTTAGCAGGTTTTCAACAGCAAATCTCTTTTTATCCATAATTTCTAAGCATGTGTTTTTCAACATGCATCTCAAATAGTTCACCTTGTAGTAATATACCAAAACTACTCGCAGAATCAATTTGACTTCTTCCATAACACACTTGACAATGACATAATATATTTACAAACGGAATACTCAATTTAAGTGGAATTCCAAACAAAAATATTTCAGATAAATAGTCAGCACCAAATTCAATTCTACCCAAAGGAGACAGACATTACACATACTACCATAAAATACCTAATTTCAGTACTATAGCCCATAGGGAAAAAAAACCCAATACTAAATTGTCTCTTCCCTCCAAAAAGGACCCAATCTCAAAAAGCTGCTTAGAAAATTCTAGCTCAGCAGAAACCCAGCAAAAGACCAACACCCACCAGCATGACATACAATGCTGTGCCCTGCTGATAAGAGATGCTTATTTTAGCTATAGCAAATATATTTGGATGTGCAGTAGTTTTTGCATTAGCACTGGGCATGGGTCATTTTCTTGAGAAGTGTGGACTCTTGATTAAACCGATTAGTGCCACCATTTCTTCTTGAATCTCATGGTGCTGTTGTATACTTTCATTCGACATGATTCGACTAAACACCGCGTTAAGCTCATTGTGATAGTTTTCTTTCTCCCCTTCTTGATGCACCTGCTCAGGTCCCTGCAGAGAACGTGCAGATGCAGTATAACGGGGATGTCTTGGTACCTTTCTACTCTCAGGAGTTGGCCATCAAAGCTCTACAGGAGAAGCAACGCCACTACACTGGCAAGATGGAACTCTTCATGACCTAAAGGGTGTAGGGGGGGAACAAAGTCCAGCATGAGAACAAAATCGGCGGTTGGTATCTGCTCTGTGTAAATTGAACATCATACGGTTACATCATACCTTATCGCATCGTATTACAGACAGTAGGTGTTTATTTAAAAAATGTGTATGAATGGTGTCTAGCGACCTGAGACCAATTTCAAAAAGCGGTTTTTGAAAGATCTGCTTTCCTGACAATGCTACGCAACATTTTGTCTACGCCAGGTAGTAAGCAGCTCTATGATACAAAACAAGATTTGCACCTTCCAATGTAACTCAAATTAACACTGTAAATACTGAAGACAGTCAATTTCAGAGGGGTAAGTTTGCCTTTAAGCATGTTTTGTCGATAAGCACTCAGCTTGCCTACACGTTGGCTGATTAACCATATGAAAAAAGTCATAGTGCTTAGCAGGGCTGTTCTTTTGACAAACTTTCTCAGCTGAGCTCTTGTTCCACAGGGTACACTCTTTGGCCCCTGAAAATAAACTTCTTTAAATGTTATCTCAATGTTTGTATACATTGAAGAGGTGTCAACAAATTACCTGATATTCCAGTTGTCTTTGGATTCAAATGACCCAATACACAGACTACTCTGTATAGACGCTCTGCACACTAACAATGTGCCTTTTTAAATATTATATTAACGAATACAGAATTTTGCACTCCAAAGTGTGGATATATATTTAAGAAATCGTAATATTGTCGTTTAAATAGCAATTTATTTGTTTAATTATTTAGAACTCGTTTTGCATATTTGAATTTTTTTAAGCCGCATGTTTACCTCTATGCATTTATTCCTCCTTACCTCTTGAGGGGAATATGGCATAACTAAACCCTTCTGTGCCTTGTATATTTGTAGAATAGGCTGTAGTTTCTAGACTAAATCTTCTCTGTTTGCACGCTACAAAAGTCTTGTGTCATTTAAGCATTTTTTTTTTTAAATACGGTGTGCATCTCAATTTTTGTAATCGTGGTTTTTTTGTTCAAAGAACATTTTCAACTCGGTGGCTTCCATGAAAGCATAATGCTCAACTCCAAACACTTTTAATTATATCAACTCTTCCGAACATGCAGTAATGGGCTTCCATTGGTGTAACAAATTCAACAACCCCTTTTTTTCAGTAGTAATCAATTAAAAATGTGTTTTTGTTCGATGCATTTGGCACCTCAAACGTTTTTTAAAAGAATCGTACAGCCCTTTTTATATCAAATTTCTAGTTTTCACAAATAAAGACCCAAATTAAGTATAGGCTTAATCTTAATCCCCTTGGCAATGTCTGACTTGGCTCGGATTAGTTCAGTAATCTGTTGATAATTCAATCACTCATTGAAACTGACTAGTAGGGGAGTATCACCAGATTGATGGTAAAAAAATTGATTCAAATATTCTACAGCTGTATTTCCTTTGGTCAAGAAAGTTATAAACTTTCATTAAAAAATTTGTAACAGGAATGTCAGGACCTGATATTATTTTACATTACCATTAACAAAAAATTGGACGTTGTACAAGTATTTCATGCATTGAACTTGGTACCTGTGATAGTGTTTGTTTTTTTGTTCGTTGCAACTTAAATGGAACCTACTGAGCATCTAAAATTAAAATCTAAGCAAAAGTCTGTCAACAAGTGACAGAAATATTTTACTGCGTTTGTGAATCAACATTGAACATGAACATGCTCGTAGCTAGTAGCTTTAGAAACTGTTCCAGATTCATCATGTCATATCAATGCAAAAAAAAAAAAACAAGTTAAGTTCAACTTACGATCTCAATTGTCCTCGGGAATATAATATGAGCTTTGTTTAGATTTACATTAGAGTCTGTTGGTGTTACGTCAAAAACAGTGACTTTTATTTTATAGGTTTTAGTTGGTACGTGTTGTCTATCAGAAGTAACCAAGTATAGGTAACAAGTCCCCAAAGGGGGCAGGGTTTTTTTTTTTCCCTGTAGGTGTCTGAGGAAAATAACAATCTGTGTTGAGATATTTCATGTGGCACTAACTTGGGTTAAAGGTTGGACCAGTATCATGTTGCTGTCATCATATTCCAGAGCAGTACTGAGTCATTTTTACAGGCCTGGAATTTCAGCTTTGAGAGGGCAAGGCCATTTTCAGTTTGCTAAGGGCCCATCCATTGGAAAATCTTCAAGTCTTTTGGAAACTTTTGAAAGACGAAGACTGGGGGCAACAGAGGCCATAAATCCAGGCCTGAATTTATGGAGGCCCTTCCAGCCTCCTTTATTTCTCTTGGTTTGAATATTTAAGAAGCAAAACAAAATGGCTGCTCCATGATAGTGGGTCTTAAACTTGCCTCCATCACAAAGTAATTCTGGTTAACTTTTGGTTTGGTTTGTTTCCGTAATAGGGGTTTACAGGTAATCTAAAACGGTTGCAGGTGATTGGAAATAACGCAGATATTCTTGCCACCAAACGAAAAATAGAAGAATAAAAAAATGTTCACCAATGACAGATGAAGTCATTTTTATTTTGAATACTGGTATATGGGGTTCTTAGGGGATGTTCGTTTAAGCTGGCCCAAAGACTCCTCCCGCTTTTACGCAAATGCTCTCCTGCTTATGACAAGGGTTCAAGTGAGTCTTGGTTACGCTTGACATCATCCTTGGGGAAACCCCCCCTTTTGATTTGACGCAATATATTTTTTTTAAAGCTCTCAGTATTATTTATCTCGGAAGTAACAATTACACAATCTTCCTGAGCATCGTGTTGGGCATTGATTAAGTGTAGGTTGTACTGCCTTTTGTGAGGGGGGGGGGGAAGGAAGTTTGCACAAAATACACGAATTTGCTCGACATTTTCAAATTGTTGTTTGGAAATCATGTCAAAAAATCACGGGTCACACCTTTGGGGTTCCTGAAACAGTTGACTTTCCAAACCTTCTTTTAAACAGTACAACATCTGTTCAAACATTATCATTAAATGACAATTTTCTTTTTTAAGTTTTCATATTCTGGAAACCAATTGCTGTATTTTGTAATATCACTACAAAACAAAGTTTAATTTAAATGTTTAAAAAAAAAATCATTTTTCAAAATGATAATGTTGTTTTAATGTTACTTTGCAAGTATTTTTCCTGGAATTCCTATGTTGCACTCCAGTTTTAGAAGTATTTGTAGCCTTTTGCGTTTTAAAGTTACATCAAATTGTATTGTTGAATACTTCCATTACACAATATATTGTGTGTTTGAATATTTAAATATTGCTGAAAAGCAACTGAAGATCTGTTATTGTATATTTATGCATTAAATTTGATTTTTGTTTTTGAAAAAAAAAATGCCTGTAGTTGTTTACATAATTAAAGCTTAATGTTATTTAATTAATGTTAGGCACAAAGCTTATAATGCATTCAATCATATTTAGGAAACTTTTGGAAAGTATTTTTCCTGGAATGTGGTCAAAAACGGACACTTCTGAGAGAGACTCCTGTATGACAGATTTACAACAAAATTCAATGTTTACAAGGAAATCCAAGAGGTAAACTTGACTGCTTTCACAAAAGACAAAATAATGTGTTCCCTTTTGATCCAATTGAAGCGCGATTACACTTTTCAGGCCAGAATTGTGTATTAGTGTATTATTAAGAGTCCAGGGTAAAGTTTACAACTCTGTACATTTTGCTTTCTTAAAATCATGGAATGAATGGATGGTTTCAACTGAAATTTTACAGGAATGTATCACAGAACGGCAAATTTCCTTTTTTTATTATTATAATGGCATACTGTTTAGAGATTGCAGTAATAGTTAGCATAGTTGCGCACAGTTTATTAACCCATGCATCAGCGTTCATGAATTTAAAAAAAAAAAAAAATTGTTAAATGAAGTGTACATATTCTGCCACAGTTAAAGTTAAAAAAGAAAAAAAAGAAGAAAAAAAAACATTCCATAAATTTTATTTTAAAAAATGTCTGAGCATCAACATAATTTTTGTATGGCATTCTCTTAGAAGCGTGTAATTCCAAGAAATTTACCATTTCAAAATAAAAAGTGAAAGTATCAATCGCGGTTTTTTTTAAAGTCTCAAAACTTGTCAGGTATAGAAGCAGAAAAATAGACAATTCATATGAACTTGTTGAAAAAAAAGATTGAAAGTGAGTCCTTTCGCCTCTAGAAACTTACAAGGCTTTCTATCAGCGAGCCTACATCTCAAGAAACACTGATCTCAGGTCTTCACAAGCTGCATTTCATTAACTGTAACAAACCCTAACCATTCAAAATCCAACAGCAGTCGTCGTGTCAATGCAAAAAAGTTGTATCTCCTAAATTAGCATTTATGTTACATGTGAGTTTGAAAGTGTCAAAACATTGTAACGTTGCTTAAAATAACCAGGATGTACACACAAAACCAATAGGCACTAAGACGCTTTTGCACGTACAAGAAGTTGTTGCACAATAGAGATACAACGTTTATGCACTAACGTGACTATATTTTGTTTGACTCTGTCGGACTGAGGACGTCCCCTGCACTAGTAAACTGATTAAATGCTTTTTACATGGGATCATGCTTACTTCCATAATCAGAGTCCCAACAGTTTGGATGTCGAGCAAAAACCATTATGCTGATGGATTTTGTTAGAGTGAGGAAGGATCCTAGTAAATCACTGGGTTAACTAATCTGCCTGAGATTCATGAAAACATCTCATGTGTAGAAATTGCTTCGATTATGAGTTTTGTTACCTTCATAATGTCCTATAGGCCTATATTTAAAATGACCAAGTGTGGTATTTTATATTTTGTGCACAGGAGTCAGTGTCTAGCTGCAAAGTAGGCCCTTATCTTTCAGAAGTACGTACATGCACAAACAGAAAGTGCCCAGCAGCATGCTTATTTTTGTTTGGCCAAAATACTTTTTGGCTGCTGTTTTATTGCACAGTGTTTTTGCTTCCTATGATCATGCAGATTAAACAGCAAAATTCGGCCCAGGCTAGATAGTTATAATAGGTTTGTGCGAAAAAAAAGCTCCTAGCTGTAGAATTGCCTTAAACCTGCTGTACTTTATGCATTCAGTGCAATAAGACGAAGTATACAGACTATCAGCAATAAACTACTGACTGGTTGTAAATCTCATGTGTTTAGTACAGTACCGTTCAACGATCGTGTTCTTCCATTAACAGAACCATATCCTCCAACCTAACAGCCTTGGAGTTCTTCCCGATTTATATTGTGTACATTTATAGTCTAAATGTATTGTTTACTGCACTTTAAAAGTTTGTAAAAATTTGTTCACAGTGTACCTCTGAATAAAGTGAGAATGTGATATCAATGTTGGTTGCAAGTAGACTGTTTTTTTATTATTTTATTTTAGTCCTAAGGCCTTTGATTCTGTTGAAGGTTGATCTGATTTTCAAAACTGGTGCAAGAAACTTTGAATGTTCCTTTTCTGTACTACAAAAACCTGCAGTGGACATCACATCAATACGTATGAAAGGAACTTTAATTTGGCTTATATTACATCCAAAATGTTGGATACAACAAAATGTGGGTACCTAGACAAAACCCATCAAAATGTCAGTAAAACAACATGGATTCACCCCTAAAATTTAGGATAACGGTCCTGTTTCCACGGGAAGATTTTTTCTTGAAATTTGCGCCTTTAAATTTCTTACACATTGTTAGGAAATTGCACATGATAGTGTCCAGAAACTTGAAGCATCAAGTCAATAGATGCCCTAAACCCTTAACTTGAGTGCAAATGCACCTGTAACAGATTAATATTGGAGTACATAATGTCGACAGCCCTTGTCACCTTCAACCAACCACTCCAAGGGCACTAAAAACAAGTTATGTTTTCAACTGCGCATTGCTTGAAAAACATTAAGGTTTAGATCAAATTGCAGGGAAATTTAAACCTACAAGAAAAACCCACAAAATAACATGCAGCATAAAAGTTAAACGTTTTACCTTGGATGTTATCTTTATGTTGAAAGATTCATGACAATGAGTACAGCCAGGGGTGCGGAGACCAAGCAGCCTGCAAGACCCTCACCGTTAATAAGCCATTGATCCCCCGTTAGCAGACCTGGCTTATTGGTGTAGATACTCCCAAGTACTGTAAAGATCAAAACCAAGATGGCAAAATCAAAGAATGGAGACTGAAACAAACTTTAGAACAATCCTTCATTGACTCCATTCAATATTTTAGGAGTTTGTCTCATCATTTGGCTTCAAGAAAGTGTACAGAGGGCCCCCTACAGATGACGGAGCTTGGCAGTAGATATATACCACCAGGTTAACTTCCCACTTCCTAAGACGAATAGGTTTACCTGGTAAGTTTGTTGCTAAGCATCCTCAAAAAGTCTCACATTAAACTTTTGTATACCTGGTAAATTCAAAGTGTAGGTAGGGCCAACTATTTTAAACACAAGTCAAACTCAAACAATCTTCACAATCCTGATTGAGGTGGTGTTTTTTTATAAGCATTTTTTAATTTGGGTCAGCATTTTAATTTGAGTCAGCATCTACCATAGTTGCTATAAAAGGTCTTAAGATGCTCCTGTGCTGCTCTGATGCATGGGAGTCAAGTCAAAGACACAGTTAACTTCAAAGAGTCAAGTTTGATCATGAGATGTGATTACCATGGTGTGTTATGGACAAGCGGTTAAGAAAAAAGAATTCACTGGTGTTTTTGATCAGCAGAGTGTGGGGTTCGAGTCCCAGTTGTGGCAGTTTAATGTGCCCTTGCTTGAGCAAGATGTTTTAAGCATAATTGCTTTGTCCTTCGGATGGGACATTAAGCTGATGTCTTGTGTACTAGGATTGGTTGTGCATGTAAAAGAACCCAGAACACTATCGTGGAAAAGCAGGGGTTAAGCCTGGTGTTTCTGTACCTCATAGCAAGCACCATTGTTTACAGGTTTCCTTGGCTTGAGAGCTGATTAGGTTCACTTATGAGGCATCCTAGTTTCATTGCCAGAAATATATAATAATAATAATAATTTGACTTGACTAACCAAAAGGATTCAAGACATTCCATGAGTAATGCATGACAGCCGTTGGCCAGAGCGCATACCCAGAACGTATTGCTATCCAGCCATGTAGGTATGCAAACAGGAAGACCGCGATGCACTGGACAATCACTGTGGTCATTCGCCGATCAATGTTAAGTCGGCCAGTCAATAGGATCATGATGGGCACATGGTATAGACCCCATATCACACCACTGGGGAAAATACAAATAGAATCAAAGATCATTAACTGTGCAGCAAATACTGTCAGTTATGCGTTGATGCAATTTGTTAAATTTTGCAAAACTGAATGCGCAAGTTACATCATTAAAGTTTAAAACAATCTGACCTTTAATAAAGCATATCATCATTAATTGGCAATATTGAAGGTCTAAGGCTTGCTGGGAATTTTTCTGCTATAGTCATGCATGCTACACTAAAGAAGGGTAAAATATCCTTCCTACTTTTACATTACGCTGTGTCAGAATGAATGACTTCAACTAGTGGCTATGGCCAGATTGAGGAAAGGGCCTATTCTCCAATGGGATCACTGCAGCCAATGACTCAGTAGCCATAGCCAAAGATGCTTGACACAACCTGAAATAAGACTACAGCCCTTTTTGAAAGAACAGCTTGGGCTTATAGGCTTAATTAAGCTACGTCAGTTGTTGTGAAGACGTACCCTTTCCTAACAAGGAATCAATCAGTTGGATAGAACCCAAGTTGGAACCCAAGCCCAAGCTGTGGTTTTGAAAAGGGCCTACAAATGAGACCTAGCAAGTTTACCCACTTTGTGGCATACCCAGGAATATTTTCACTGGGGGAGGGGGCACATGGGGGGGGGGGGGGTAAGAAGGAATGTCTTTAAGGGGGGAGGGGTCATGCGTTTCCTTTTTTGAGGTGGACACTACATGTCTCTGGATTTTTTATACATGTTTTTTTTTTTGCGGGGGGGGGGGGGGGGGGGATCACTGGAAATATTCAAGGGGACACATGCCATACCCGCTACAGCCACACCAAGCTTCCCCAGTACCTGATGGCGAGAGCCTGTGATGGTGTAAATGACTCCATGAGGCATGGGAGTAGGTAGCATCTCCATCCAATCTCCTCACCAGCTACTCTCAGAAATCCCCATATCTTTAGCTGTATGGCCTTCGATGACCTTTGATCTTCTGTCTGCTGTCCAGTTAGGTGACCCCAGCCCATTGATACACTCAACAGAGCACAGAGTGCGACAACAAGAATTGTGATTGCGATGGAAATCCAACATGCTGATACGACACTAAAATTCTTTTGAAAAAAACAAAACCAAAACAAATCCTGCTTTAAAATTAATTGATTGGGTCTTTAAAAGTATAGGATTGGGGAATTTTGTATAGTTTCACAGTTACAAATTCCACTGATTATATAAAGATCATGTACCAAAACCAAGCCTCCTGAGAAATATTTTGGTTTGAAATACTGTCAAAGTTGAGAAAATAGCATTTGAAGAACCTACAAATCACTTTTGCTTATTTTGATTGCCCATGAATAACCCTCACTGATAATGCACAAAATCCACGATATTTGTCTTTTAAACATTTTTTTGCTAAAATAGGGCCTAGTGGTACAGTTTTTTTGGTGGAAGTCAGGTTGGTTTGCATGCAGCAGTATATCCCAACAATTTACGGACAAGGAAACAATCCCTGGAATTAGGAATAACGACCTCTAGGACTCACTGTCACTTTTTCTGCTTGCAAGAAATGATGTGTGCCAATTGTCCTGCTGAAAAACTGCCACATTTCACCGTTATTGTTGGCAGCCATGAAAAGTAAAGCAACAAGTGTTGGGAAATACATGACAACTGAAAGCGTGCCGAAACTGAGGTTTCTTCCAAAGTACACCCATACTGCAGTCACAAGAAGTGTGGCAACTCCGAAATTCAAACAGGAATACAGAACCGCCATTTTGCTATTCCCCTGGCAACCCTTTTAGTTTTAGCAAGAGTCGTAGCCGGCCGCGGCGCAGCTAGCTGTCAGTGTCAGTCTTGTGATGATGGCATGACTAGCATTGGTAGCGCGCCATGTGATTTATGCACAGCTTGAGCGACTGCACGAGTTTACCATAACTTTGCCCCCAGTCGTTCCTTCATCCTTTTTTGCAGGCGGGTGGGCGGGCCGCAACTTTTATTTCTTAGGGGTGCCCCCCCCCCCCCCGGGCAGTACTGTTACTTATTATATGAATTATGTTCCAATAAATAATCCTCTTGAAGCAAATTCTGTTTACTTTCTGCACCATTAACTGTGTAACACAACACTGGAAATGTATCCCCCCCCCAAAAAAAAAATAAAATAAATAAAAATAAAAATAAAAATAAATATAGTAATATTAAATAAGTTAATAAAATAGAAAATACAATTCCTGCTTTTAAATTAATTTATTGGGTCTTAAAAGTATAGAATTGGTAAAATTTGTGTAGGTTCAATTAAAATGTTCACTGATTCTAAAGTTCCTGACCACGGTAGTACTAAGCTATTTTTGTTTAAGGTTGCATGACTCGTACTCCTCTGGCATCATATCAGCAGGATACTTTCAGCACAGTTTGTTTCCCATAACTGGTCATGAACAGAGCGTGAATGAAAATTCTTCCATGGACAGAGTGTCTGGCTTGTTGCACTTTTGGGTTGCGGACGTTTGTAGATAACAACAGGCTTTATTTTACTGTTTGCTAAAACTGTTCAATGATCACTGTATAAAGTCTTTAAAATGTACAAACAAAATATAAAAAAGCAGGCGATTAGCAGCTTTCGAAAAGGGGGTTTCTTGTTTCTTGTTTCGATCTGAAAGATCAAAAAGTTCATACACCTGTCCTAATCCTCACTCAAAACTCGTTTGCAATACTCCTGGCAAAAATAAAAAACTTAAGCAATTTAAAGACCCATAATCAGTGTTTTCTTTATTTTGATTGTAGCTACTGGGTGTGCCAATTGAACGTTTAAACTTGATGTATGCTACCGTACCTTTAATTTTTAGGGTTTCCTTTCTTTTCTTTTATCAAGATGCTTTTTCAGTCAAACATTTCCATAAATCCAATCGCGCACTTAAAAAGCTCAAGGTCCAGTCGGCTAGTCTAAGTGGCAGCTCAACCGCCCCACAGGTAAAAATGTGCAAATTCACAAATGTGGAACAAAACAGGGAACTATTGATGACTTCAGATTTTAAATATGTCACTTAAATGAAATTTAACAGGTCAAACAAACAGCATTAACAAAATAATATAAATAGCATCTGATTTTGTAACACTTGAACCGTTCCATTAACCTAATAGGGGACGTTTATGCAAGTCTATGGTTCAAAAAGTTGACCCGGAAGAAGTACACACAGCTCGCGCACGGTGTTATGGGCCAAACTCCACATGGCATAGACATCGGTGAAATGTTGGAAAAAGTGTCGAAAAATTACCCTATATTTCCCATTTTGGGAGGCTGATTCTGCTCATTTATACTTAATCTAATAAGATAAGTCTACCCGGCACCGAATCGTCATGGGTAAAACAAAGCCAAAGCGTCACCGGTCGAAGAAACAGCGTCCGACAGGACTACCGTCCGTGCAGGAGGCTGAGGCGGAGGAGAATGAGTTTGCTGCGGGAACCGACACGGCTATAGAAAGTCAATCACTCACGCTGCTTGAGAAGGTACGGACACAGTCTGTTTGATGTTTGTGATTATTGGTATGGGAAAATTTCCGTATCCAACTGCTCATGCTCCTTTCTATGGGATTTAGTTGATTTTTTAATGGATGTTGGACTTTATTTTCCTCTTTCAAAAAATATGTTCCTCTTGATAATGATAGTTGAGTTGAGGAATTTGGTAGCTAAAATTAATAAAGTGAAACACTAAATTTTGATCTTTATAAAAAGGAAAATTCAAGCACACATTTCATCGAGCTGACGGAACTCCTGGTACTCACGCCCAAACTAAAGTGTAGTGTATAGTTAGTAGTGAGCAGCATTGTCAAGACCACCGTAGACCCCCCCCCCAAATGGCTAATTTGTCATGATTTTGTACTTTGAATTTGATACTTTGTAAAATGTAATTATCTATATAATCTAGTTCAAAGTGCCTGTGCCTCTCTTTATACATTTTGTCAACCTTTCTGGACAGGTAAGTAAGGTTGAAGGATATTATTTGACATAAATTAAGGGAGATAAAGTGGCAGTTGGATACAGAATTTCAGCCATTGGTTGATATGCTGGGGGGCCTCATTTGCTAAATCATTAAATTAAACATTGAGGCACACAACCAACAAGATTCAATAACAAGTTTTTAAACAATGTAATGAACAAATCAATAAAATGTTGATAAAAAAGCTTTTTTTATTTTTTCCACAAAATTTGTGACATTTTCAAATACCATTTACACTTAAAGTTCTACAGCGGTTGGGACTACAATTGATTAGAAGGGTCAACAACAAAATTACTTACAAATATTAAATAACACAAAACAATTTAAAAAAAATAGTAATTATACTTCAGAGGTAACACATCACAAGGGAAACTGACTGGGTAAGTTTGAAATAGTTTTGGGTTGAGCAAAGAAAGATTGACTAAGACTAGTGTGTTACATTTTTTTTTTATTACTCTGATCAACAGCTCCAAAGCAGTTCTGATGAGGAGAAAGTGTGTGCATGCACCTCCCTGGCCAACCTGGTTCAGGAGTCAGCCGCCCGTGAAGTCCTCCTGCAGAATGGAGTAGTGAAGAGTCTGGGACCTTTGCTCTTAGACAGTAGACTTGTGATCAGGGAAGCTGCTACGGGTGCATTACGGTAACATCCTTTAAAACCAAGTCTATCTTTGTACAAAAAGTAGAGCCCAATTTTCATGCTTGGCATGGAATTCTGAACTTACAACCCACAAAATTATTGGCTTACAGCCCACAGTATTCTGGGCTTACAGCCCATAGAATTCTGTACTTACAACAGACGGAATTCTGGGCTTACAACCGACAGAATTCTGTGCTTACAACCCACAGAACTATGCGCTTACAAACCACAGTATTCTGGGCTTACAACCCAGAGAATTGTGCGCTTACAACAGATGGAATTCTCGGCTTCCAACCCACAGTATTCTGTGCTTACAACCCACAAATTTCTGCACTTGTGACCTACTAGAATTCTGCTTATAAGAATCTGGTGGTAAGCAGCTTTACAATTCTCAGGAGAGAGAAACCACTGCTATTTAATTTTAAAGCTATCGTCAAAACAAAACTGAAAAACAAACCAGCTCTGAAGAGACCTGATTAATAAACATCAGAAGAGTAACTTCATTAGTAGACATGAAAACCATACCTGTATGAAGATTTTCTTCAGGGATTTAGGATACTTATGAGTCAAAATGGCACACTTGATTAAAAAGAAAGAAAACAAAAACCCAAACATTAAAAAAAAAATCATATCAGGGCTCGGAATTAACACTGGACAGCAGGCTCGGGGCCAGTGAACTCACGACTGGACAAGTCTGGCAGCCTTGTGTTTTTCACAAGTGGGTCCTTTTGAGGGAGTCTTTGTATCTCTTACGTGGTGCTCCTCTAATCCTACCCCTAAGACAAATTAGATCAATCTTCTCTTTGAGCCCCAATCAAATATAAACAGTTCATATGTTACACTGTGTATAAGCTTTTTTTCAGTTTAATTCCGGTCTTGTAAAACAATTTCTGAGGCCAGTTTTACAAAGAGCTAAGATCTTAAGATGTGTATCAATCTTAGTTGCTAAGCAAAGTGTGATGTCACAGTACAAATCACTATGGCAATACTGACAACTCATCTTAAGTAAACGGATAAGAGTATACGAGTGGATATTCCCGCCAAATTCGAGCCCTGCATGTGGTAACTCAATACCCAAACTGTTGGACTCTGATTATCGTGGTATGCCTGATCCTTTGTAAAGCATAATCAGTTTACTAGTACAGTCCAACAGTACAACGGAATCAAACAAAACATGCAGTTGGATTTTGATGGATTGAGGATGGTTAGAGCTTTAGGCTATAAAAATGTTTCAATGGAATTTTAAAACTCTGGTGATAGGTACCACTTTAATTTCTTATTGCACAGGAATCTGAGTGCGTGTGGGGAACAAGAAATCTGTGAGAAAATGGTCAGCGATGATGTCATGACGCCACTGACTGCATTAATAGTTCAGGTAGGTGAGGTTAGAGGGCCGTCCTACATGTTCAGCATTTTCGGGGGTGTACAGAGAGTATATGTACGACTTCTCAAGACCCCGTTGTTCGCTTTGTACAATCGATAATTGCTGCACAACATCAGGGCCCAATTTTGTAGAGCTGCTGAAGCAGAAATTATTGCTTAAAGATTTTCTGCTAAGCAACCATAAGCAGGATACCAGCAGTAGATGGTACATTTGACATGGTATTTTGGCTGGGGACCCTAGTCTGGTAAGCACAATTTAGTGGTTATCACGCTACTTTTTGTGCTTAAACAGCTCTATGAAATTTGGCCCTGGGATTGTAGCGCAGAACTAACACTGGACCAGATACATTTATAATACCAAGACTGTTTATTTTTTGTCACTTGCTTATTGAAGGAGAAGTAGCCTGTCCAGTATTTTAGTCTCTGTTCCAAACATTTTATTTGATACTTGTTGAGGGATGAGGAAAACTGTAGACTGCTTGACCCAGGGATGTGATTTCTCCATTTTTCCCCTTTTATTTATTTTTTTTATATTAAGACCATAAAAAACATAAAACTAAATAGAATGCCCCAGAGTGCAGATTAGGGCTTTTAAAACAAAAGATAAATGTATGTAAGTAGACTTTGAGCTCGCAAGTTTTCGCCCTCGCAAGCTTTCGTGCTTTGCGCTCACAATTCAGGGTTTTTTTCAACATCCTATCACATCCCTGTGATTCAAATGTAATCTCACTGGCTTAATGTTAAAATTACTGTACTCTGGGTCCAGTTGGTGTTTGAGCCCTACTTTTGCAAAGTTAGCCCCAAGCAAGTTATATCACTCCGGTCCAGTGTTTGGACTGCAGGACTTGCAATCACAAGGTTGTGGGTTCAAATCCGGCCAAGCTAACCACTGATTTCACAATGAATAGAATAAGTATTGTCGTCTAGTTACTGAATCACAATTTCTTGATTTGTGCAATTCACAATCATAGACGTTAAACCAATGATTGTATGAGAGAGATTGGCTGTTGCCAGCTTGGTGTTTATATCCCTTTGTGGGAGTTTGCCGAGTTCCCTTTACGGGAAGATCATCTAAAAAACCAAGCAAAAAGAAAGCCTACCTTGGCATTTATCGATAAAGCCACAAGTTTTGGTGGATTAACAGAAATGTGCAGTCTTATTATCACTCTATGTCTAACTGGATTTTTTGTGTTTGTTCTTTTTGCAGTACAGCAATGGTATTCCAGTTTCTCAAGGGAACAAGGCCAAGAGAGACCCTGCCTTAACTACACTGCTTCAAGCCCTGCATCTACTCTGGAATCTCTGGTAAGAACATCCTCCCAATGTTTTTTTACAAAAACCAAACAGTGGGGAGTTTATAATTTAAATTCACGATTTGATTCATTCTTTGCTTTTGATTACTTATAATCCTTATGCATCAAGTCGCCATCTTAGAGGTAAACCAATCATGACACAATGGAAACGCACAGGCATGGCGCACTTGATTGGCCAATGAACAACCTTCTTTTGACCTCTTGGCGAGGACGCCCTATGCAAATGACCTTGTTTGCAAAATAAGGTCTTTATTCAAGTCATTACAAATACCTGCCGTCAATGTAACGTGAGTCACCATGCCCTTAAGATGGTCTGATAATATTTCTGTTGACAGTGAAAGTAGTGGGACAGCAGTTAACATCTTCAACCAGCACAGTCTTGTCAACATAACGCTGCTGTGTCTACAAGCTCACGCCGCCTTCATCGATCTCGCTCTGACTGCAGGTAATTATTGCTGTCTTGCTTAACCCATTATCCCCAATCAGGGGTAGCTATTTCCTAGCTGTTTGCCAGGGTTTGGCAATTGAAGTTTGAAACGGTCAGACAAATCTTCCTGAGACTTTCCTGGGAAATCTATCATGTGTGAAAGTGGCTATTCGTCGTGTTGTTAAAAAAACAAACCCATTTTGATTGACCACCATGCAAAACATGAAATCTTACACACTAGTTTTTATCATCTTTTAGTTGTGGCAGGCCCTTGTCATTGCCTTCATCCTACTTGGAACGTTTCTGTAGTAGAATTGTAAAATTTCCTCACAGAGGTGCTCTTTACTAAAGAAAAACTGCCTTGCCTTTGGCCTTACAGAAACAAAACATCCGTTCTGTTGAGACCTTGCCCGGACTTATCACAGGGTGGAATTTCTAATCCTCTTCAGCATCATCATTTTAAATCTTATTTCCCTTGCAGCTCATTGCCTACAAACAGTCAGTGAAGACAACCCGGGTACTGCCGTAGAACTCACCAAACCAACTGCGCTGCCCGTACTGGAGAGCGCCCTCATGAGCCAGGGTGAATCCATGCAGAATCTACTTGTCAGGGCTCTAGCTGCAAGTAAGAATACCTAGACAATGCCAACATTTACATACAGCAAGTTTTAAGGTTACTCAATGAAAGTATAGCCCTTTAGAGACCATATTGACCGCAAGTGGCTTGTACAAAGATGCACAAAGAGGCCACGAACTTTGACCCACTCTAACTCAGTCATAAAAGGTCAAAGCAAAGACCATGTCCTGAGTCAACCTTTCCAATGTTCCCCTTTTAAAACTCTTTAGTGTTCTACCCTACCGACCATAGTGGCATGGTCAGTCTCATGTATTTCATTGTTTCCCCACTTGCAATGCCCAGAGCATTGAACATCCTTGATATCCTACACTGGACCATTCCACATATCTAAGAGAGGGTGTGGGGGTGAGTTCCCAGGGTTGTGTAGTTGTTTTTTTATCGGCTGGAAGAAAAAATAGCCGGTCATGTAAGAGTGCACAAAATCTGTACATGTCTCAGCGTTGGGGTTTTATGGCATCCACACTGCCAACACAAATCCAACCCTCTGATAAAAATAAACCATTCCAGCCATCTGCTTATTGTACCAGACTTTGCCCTTTGATGCGTTGCGGACACTCTCAGCCAGGGCCTGTGGTTTCCAGCACCCGCCCCCCGCACCACCAAATAAGACACTGATTACAGAAGCCATTAGAAGTTGTATTCTGCTTGTTTTTCTTTGATGACTTACACAAGAATTTTTTTTTTAATGGACTTGGCTTTTACGTTTTTCAGAGATTAATGTCTTCTCAGAATTTCAAAGTTTCTGTCATTAGAAATGCTTATGAGCGATGAAATGACAAGCACCGGCTTTGAGGCCTAAATAGGTGAAAACTTTGAGCGTATAAGATACGCACGCATGTGACACAATGACTTACCAATTTGATAATGGTTTCACCTTTTTCTTCTCTGAAATTTTCTCTTGAACAGGTATTTTATACAACATAAAGGGTCACCTACCGGCTGTTTCCCAAAACCAAACAATTCAAGCTATTGTCAAAGTGTTATGTCACACCCTGGATACGGACGTACTTTCTGCCATCAGCAAACTTATCCCAGAGATGACACAGAATGGTCAGGTAATGGTTTGCAGCTTCAACATATTGGTTACTGTCTGAAAGAGGATTACAGGAACTAGACTTGTGTTTGACATGCATGTGTGTAAACCGGGTAGTGTGAATAGGGGGGGTCGGGGTGTGAAACCCTCCCCCACCCCAATCATTTTTCTCACCAGCTTTTTGAGCTTTTTGTACTAGGGCATCAGGAATAAACTGTTATTTTGCCGACAAAAATTATTGTTGTTTGTCGCTTTGACACAGTGTTTTAGCTAGGATTTGGATGGTGGAAGTGCAAATTGGAAAAATAGGGAGTGCAACTTTTTTTACCAAAAATGTTTGCATAGTGTAAACTACAAGCACAGCACAAACTCTTTTGAATTACCTTGAACATGTAACTTTGTTTATCAATTGTTTGAGGGCCCAGCGGGAAGCTTCATTTACTGATTGTGCACTCTCTCACTCTCTGGTGTATTCTGTGCACTGAATGGGGGCTGCAATGTAGTCTCCTATGAAGAATGGGTTTGGGGAGTTTATTCTAAGAAATTAACTTGTTGGTCCTTTAGGATGAGACTTTGTTTGGACCATAAAAATCATCAAGACAAGAGTTACAATTTACAAATTTTAAAGGATATTGTAATATATGGGCCAAGCCGTCTTTAAAATTTCACCACAATGCACATCGGCGAAAACAATGAACTGTGGCATCGCGGAGGCAACGTTAAAGCAAGGGTCCCTGGCAAACGATGTTTTAATAGCTCAAACACAAGGCTTTGTGTAGTATTGAAATCTGCAGCCTCCACAACACTTTGCAACTATTCTCTACTCGACTTGTGATCGTGTACCAAATTGGGAGTCTTACCAAGCTTTCTCATGAATATGGATATTATCTACAGCCAATCACAGCAGCTGATAGACCGACTTTGAACCCTGTGGATGTGCTAGACATACAGAGGGATCAACTTAAGGGGATACAACTTTTTTTATTTCAAATATCAAGTAATACACAGCAAGGGAAACTGACAAGTTTATGTTTATGTTTTATGTAAGCCATACACCTGTCACAATTTTATAGTCCATTCATATAATGAACCAAATTTTGAAATAATAACTTAATGCTTGAACCATGGAGGAACACACCTATGACTGAGGTTTTGAGGTTTTGGTCTCGGGAACTTTGCCTCGCCAGTAAAGTCCTTCAGCATACAGTAACTCGACACCCAATCATTGTAAAATACGGCAAAAATTAGAGATCAGTATATTCCCAGTTTGTGTGGTTTTTGGTGATCAGTCAATAAATCTGAAGTGGTCGTAATACTGGGAGAGCGGATCGGTGATTTAATTTGTTCTCGTGAAAATAGAAATAGCTGCTGCAAATTAACTGTTGCTTACCAACCAATTATGGTATAAATGCAAAAAGTAGTTAGTTTTCCTGACATTTTGACCCTAGCAGAGTCTTTCTCAAAGGCTAAATGACGACACGTCACACATAAACAGGTTTAGGATCGAAGCGTCAGACCACTTACTAAATTTTGCATTAATTTGCTCTCTTGTTACTTTTGTCCTTCAGGTAACCAATGGGTCAGGAGCAGCCACGGAACATGAGTTGCCAGATGCGGAGGTAATGTAAAAATGTGTTCAAAAAGGGATTTAATTTGCCAGGCTGAAAAAGGAACTCTTTTTTTTTTAAATGGATGAAGTGTGTAATGAATTTTCCTATCAGCTCGTAAAGAACCGAATTACGCTGCATGTAAAAAAAAATAACATAAAGTGTGATTGGGTATAGCTTTTTCCTCTGCTTTTTTCATTTACTTTCGGTCTTAAATTTTGTTAAGGGTGGCTGGCATTAAAAGGGTCTTAAAAAGTCTTAAATCTGACTCTTTCTAGTCTGCAAATACCCTGAGTTATAACGACAGTCTGTGTCTTTTTTTTGTTAAGCTCCCTAAAACCCTGTCTGATGACTTGGCTGAGGTAGAGGCAGCCCTAACAGCTCAGCAGGTGGCTCTAGAAGTAGCTTCTAACATGTGCTGCACAGAGGGTGAGTTTATTAGTGAGTAATTTTCAGACACCTAAACCAATGTGGATGGTCATGGGGCGCCCTCTACAGTTTACCCTGGGGAAAGCCATTTTTCAAGTGGTCGGCTAAAAAAATTACACTCACAACTCAGCACTGCTGGGGCAGTTTGGTACATTGAAATGGCTGACATAAAATGTGGAACACAGTTTCTGGCCTCAGAGATGCCTATGATGCATTAGAAAGTAACACTGAGTATTTGCGTCAATGGCTGAAAAGGCTGGTACAGGAAATCCTTATCCCTTTCAGCCCCAAGGGCGACTATAGTCGACTGTGCACTATACCCTGCTTCAGCCCCAACGGCGACTATAGTTGCCCAAGATAACACACAACAAAGCACTCAAGCCTGGGCACAAAGGCCATTTGTTAAAAAGCTGTAGTTTTGTCCATGTTCACCCTCCATACCCAAGCTTACCATCATTGGAAAGAGAAAGATCGGATCTTTCCAATGGCGGTAAAATAAAATAGGGTTGTTATTTTGCAATGGCTTCAAATTAGAGTAGAAAGATCCGAAATGCCAAACACCTACGGAGCGCCATAAGGTTGTGTGCAAAAAAGTGTTTGGGTTTTCAGAACACACTGAGGAAACGAAGACCAAGAACTTGGACATTGTTTGGCTGATTTCAATGATTTTTAAATTATATGAAAGGAAATTCAATAAGTAAGACAACTTGTATTACTCATTATGCTCTTAAATAAAATCTTCTAGGTAATAATAGAGTTTGTTAAATCAAACTTTGAACACCACCTTCCTGTTGTATGAGGAAGTGTGCTTCACGCTTGAGTGGTCAAAGAACGTGGGCTCCAGCAGTTGTTTATGTCAAAAGAACTTGGGGCTGAAAGGGTTAAACGGTCTGAGTAAAGATTCTGAAGGGGTTAACACTATTGTCCTAGGATCAGTTTTTGTGACTTACTTCGAGGTCGTTTTGACTTGTATAACATCTGGCGTAGTTGTATTTCACAATGAAGCTTCTATGACTCTGTTTTCTTGTACTTCTTTGTGTAGATGAAGATGATGATTGGGAGGACATGGCATCCAGTAGCAGCAGCAGTGATGATCTTCAGGATGACTCTACCGATATGGAGGAAGTCCCCTTCCTGGTACGGCAAATAAATCGAGGGTATTATCTTATCAGGCATGCAATTGTTGGTCACACCCCTATGTTCCGTCACCCTTATGTTCCGACACCCCTATGTTCCGATGTATCGTGCAAAAATTGCAGTGTTCATCCATTTCTGTGTGATCTTGTCGAAAGATATTGTTTTTTTGGAAAATCCTTATTCAGTATTCTAGTGACGCAAATGATAATTTTTTTCCCTTTTACTTCTTGATTTCATTCCACAGTCTCCCCTCTGTCTATCGGATGAGATTCATGGAGCATTGGTCAGCCACAATCTCCCAGACAAGGTACATCTTCAAGTGCAGCTTGGTTCTTACTTCACGCAACAGTGAATGAAAAGGAAATATTCATGACGCCCAAAAAAACCAATACGCTGTTTTCCCCTTTTGTGAAGCAGTAAAATTTACTTCTCTTTCACAATTCCTGTGAAATATGAACCTAGCTGTAGTCCTTCATTATTGCATATATAATAATAATACTGGAGTCTTATACAGCGAACATTTCTACCAATAAGGTACTCAAAGAACTGGACAGTTTTTTGAGGTTTTTGAATTATGAGATTGATAAGGGCTTACAAGGTGCTGCAGCGTACTCAGAAGCCACGGCCAGAAACACCCTTCTCTTAGCATTAAGTGTAGCTGGGTTCTTTTACACACCACATGGGACCTTAAAGCTTTATGTCTTGTCTGAAGGATGCAGCAAATAATGGTTTGTACCTTGCTCAAGGACACAAGTGTCAAGACCAGGACTCGAACCCACACTCTGCTGATCAGAAACACCAGAGCTTGAGTCCAGTGCATTTGACTGCTTGACCACGACACGCCACATATGTTTTGTCTTAACTTGATATATCTTCACTTTGCAGCTTTTAGTGCTCTCATAATCAAAGTTCTCATATTTTGTATGTTTATTTTATGATGAAATGATCTGCAATGTTGTGAAGAACAGAGACTGTAAAGGACTTTACAAAACATGTTTACAACCGAAAATGTTCCTTTATGCTGCAGTAGCATCTGATGTTGCCAAGTTCTCATATGAAGTCTCCCGGGTGTTTTTATTGGGTTTTTTCACATTCTTCAGGTGTTAGCCAAGTGTGCCTTCCCAGATAGGACTATGCTGCAGTCCCTGGTATCTAATAACAGAGGGAAAACTTTATTCAAAGGGTAAGTCACTGAAATAATGCATTGTTGATAACAAGTGACCCCAGTCCGGTCTGATAGAGCTGCTTAACCACAAAATATTTGCTCAATAAGTTCCTGCTTAGGGAAAAGAAGTGGGGAACCAGTCACAGGGGATACCCAAGACATGGCATTTTGGCTGGTACTCTTGCGCATATTTGAATGTTTTTGGGACCTCTTTAGTCCCACTCATATTGCTTTAACGTGTGAAGGAAACAAACTGGTACACTTTAACTAGTGATACTGGTAAGCGGTTAGTCCAATAACCAACTTCAAACATTCTGGAGTTTTTAGATGGTCTTAGCAAGGTCTCGGAACGAGACTATTCGAGACCTGTAACTAAGACCAAGACAAGACCAAGACCTCAAAATTTTAAGGCCTCAAAATCGTCGGGACCTGAAAAATAGAGACTGAGACCTAGACCTCAGTCGAGACCTCCACTACTGGTCGCAGGCTTAAAAGTTTCAGACTACTTTTCCAAATGACACAAATGAATTTCAAAAATGGTTTCAAATAATTTTGGGTTGAACAAAAAAGAAATTGAATAGAGCTGGACTTGAGCCTGAGACTTCCCCTTAAACATGCTGGCGCTCTTCCAAGCTCTAGCCCTATTGTCATTAGGCACTTTAGCTCACGTATGATGTTCTTCCAAGTTGAGCCTCATTGGCTGATAACTCTCTCACGCATAGAGATCAACGTTGGGTTGAACAAAGACAAATGACCAGAGTGGGATTTGAACCTGCGAGATTGATGTGCTGGTGCTCTACCAACTGAGCCATCTCACCCTAATGTTGGTGGTCTCCCTATCAGGCCTCAAAATAACCCACGGCACCCACAGCAATAGCTGCAGTGCCCTGTGCTTTTGCCGTGGTGCCTTTTGCAAAGTTCCAATACAAATTTAGATTTTCCTCATAGAGTGCCCCTTACCAGAGGAAAATTGCTGTGCCCCTTTAAGAGCGAAGTTCAAGGCCTGGCCTATTTTTTCAATATCTTTGTTCGGGGAAAACTAATCCCTATTTCTCTAATCTTTACTTCTTTTCTGTCTGACCCTCATCCCCCCTCGCTCCATCTCTGTGATCAGGTTGCTTCGGGTTCAGAGCCGGGCCCTTCTTTGTCTTCAGAACATGATTGCAGTCATGGATCTCAAGTCTCTGGGAGGACCTGAAGCACTGACGCTAGTTCTGGATAAGCTTCTTGCTCTGATGGACCCAGGTAAAGTTTAGGTTTTGCTGTGACAGAGTCATGTTGATACTCTACTTTGATTCTTCAGATTTTGTGATATATCTGATGTCAACTTTTGATACATTGTTTCTCAATCTGTTTTGCATGTGATTATAAGATTTATTAAGTTAGTGGCCCATAGGATCTTTCTCAAAGGCTAAAACTGCTATTTATTAAAGATTTATTGTAACTTAATGTTATTAATAGTTGTAAAATTTGCATCGGGGATAAAGAATATTCTTTGGTTTTACCCATACACCGATTTGCATAACGCACTTTAATCTCAGTGCTTTACATAGTCCTGTGAAAAAAATCGACAGGCATATGACTCGGATGGGATTCGAACACACGACCTTTGCCATGCTAGAGCAGATGTCCTACCACTAGACCACTGATTTGGGCAAAACCAAATAAAATGCTTTAATCCTGATGCAAATTTAATAACATCTATAAAGTTAAATCTGCTAAGATATTGGATTCAAACTGCCTCTAGCTACCAGGCAATCTCGCTGGTCTAATGGTAATACATCTGCTCTAGAATGACAAAGGTCGTATGTTTGCAGGACTCTGGAAAGAACTGAGTATAAAGTTCTTTGCACACATTGGTGTATGGGTGAAACCAAACACTATCATTACTTTTCAGTTCTGTTTCCACTTACTACCAGGAATTCCTTTTAGAATGTTGTTGTCACTATGAAACCGTGACTAAATAAGTGAAGACACCAAACGTTTTCATAAAATGCACCAGGATTTCTTGTTCCCTTTTGAGAAAATATGATTTGTGTTCACCGTGAATCTGCCAAACCCTTGGCCTTGAGCCATGACAGATAATCAGCCATGGCAACGGTGGAATCTCGGACTTGCCTCCAATGCCAAATATAATGGTAGACAATCAAGGCAGCCTATCGATCTCTTGTAATCCTTGTTCATCCAACAAAAGGAAGAAGGTCATAATCTCGAGATGAAGGGAAATCTTAAACATAAATTCCAGTACCCTTTGTTCCTCTTTGCATAGGGCAAATGAATCTTAACACTGCAAGTGCATGCGCAATGCACACTACACAGATGAATATAGCTCAAAACAAAGCTTTGGCATGTATACACATCTGCCGGCAGCATTACAATTTTAAAATGGGTTTATCAGGCATCGACTTTCTGGTTCGTTAAAGTTTTGTGTGTTTAAACGTCTGCTGGCATTCACTGGTTAGTAATCGTGTGCTGTTTTTGATTTATTATGTAATATTTTGATTGTTTCTCTGTTCATTTTTATGAATTTTCATGAGTTTTGCAGCTTATCAAAAATTCACCCAATTATTCTCAAATTGTATTAGCCATTTTGTATTAATGTTGTTTTCCTGTAGCACCCGCTGGTGTTGAATTAGTGGAGTCTTTGACAAGTGCCCTTCGCTCTGTGTTGCAGAAAATGGCTGCTTGCAAACACGCGCCTCATGTGAGTTTTGTCATCAATTGTCCCTTGCCTTTGGTCTCGCAACTTTTAGTTTTCCCTCAATTTTGGTCTTCTTTTATAAATGTTCTGGTTTTTTTAAAGCTTCTACCCTAATTACCCAATTTCTTGTCAGTCAAAAAAAAAAAAGAGGGAGAGAGACCTTCCTTTTCTTCATAATAAGCGCTTAGAGGCTGGCCTGCAGTAGGCGCTATACAAATACAATATATTATTATTATTATTATAATAATAGCCTCGGATATTTTCCAGAAAGAATGATTGACATCCCTTTTGTGGGTGGAATGTTTTTTATCTTAAACCTTGATAATTTTTTTATTTTTTAATCCCCTATTTGTTACATATTTTGCTTTATACACCACTCCGCTGTGGTTGGTGGTTTTGTGACTGTAAAGACTGGGTTACAGTGTTCCATTTTGAATCCTTGAAAGTGTGTTGACCTCTGCTCCTTTTACAGGTCGACTCATCTGATTGGAATTGGTAGAAATGATTAAACAGAAGTCACAAGTTCTGTTTAACCATTTAGGAAAAAAAAACTGCAGATACACAACTCTTTAATCATGTAGACTCAAATTGTTGTATTTTGCAGGCGCTGAGTGAGCAACATCTGACAAAGCTGTGTGCGTTGGGTCAGGGCACCCAATCAGAACAAATAAGAGTCAATGTTGTAGGCATGCTGGGTAGTATTGGAAGCATGCTGGCAACCAAGTCAGAGTCGGAGCAACTGTTAACGGTGAGTCATGGTGAATTGATTGAATTATTGACCAAACTTTGATTCACAGAACTGGGCCAGGAGCCACAACGGATAACCTGCCATGGAATGCTGGAATCTCGGAATGCTCTGACTTACCTTCCATTGAACAATGATACCAGCCTGTCCATTTTTGTATGCCACATTTGTACAGCAGGACAAAGGTCTGGCGTTAGTGGTTATTGTGTAACCCCCAGAAAAGGGATATTACAAGGCGTGTTTTCCAATTCCTGGTGTCCCTCATTGTAGGGTGAACCCATGTGAAACTGTGGGTGCATGTCTGTTCATGCTACACGATAGAATGTACTGGTAGATATTTCCGTCAGCCGTCCGGCTGTCCGCAAAAAAGGTGAATTTGTTGGTACCCGGTATTATATATTCACTATATTGTAATGTTTGCTGATGGACTTTATAACTGTGAACCCTCACAGGCGGTCGGTACCCAGCTCACAACAGTAGCGATGAAAGATAATTCCCTGTGGGTGACTGCGGAGGCTCTGGATGCCATCTTTGACTCGTTTGGTGACGGTGAAGTGGCGGACACTGTTGCCGTGAAAATCGGACTGGTGTCCAAACTGAAGCTACTTGTTCCACAGCTGAAATCTAGGGTAAGTGTCTGACACAAACCATACCATTTTGCAAAAAAATTGAACTAAGTTTACCCAGTCAGTTTTCCTTATGGTTTGTAACTTGTTATAAACAATAATGGTCAGTCTCAAGTTATACATAAATCGCAGGTTTTTGTCTTTTTTTATTGGTTTTTGGAAAAGTGAATTAATTCCAATTCTCTAGCTTTTAATAAACACCCCATGTGACCAACCTGTTAAAATTTCATCAACTTGGGCAGTCATGTTTTTCAGAGAACACCAAATCATTGCGCCCCGATGTGAGCGCAAGTTGTATTCGATTGATGGATGATGAGGATACATCAACTTGGTTTATAAAAGATTCTATTCTGGATCTGTAAACCAGCCATGACAGGGAAAGCACATATTATTGTGTTTCTGCAATATTAATAAGAATAATAGTGGGTTCTTATATAGCACTCAAATCCGTCACTCAGTGATGCTCATAATGCTCTAACATTATTACCCCTGGACACTGGGCCATTTATTTCATTCCTTAGACCATCTCATCTCCCTTGGGAGTATACAGTCTGTCCTGCCAAGTATGTAGCGCACCAAGCTAAATCAATCACAAGAACCATCTCTGCCCTCACAGGTACCCATTTACCCATAGGTAAAGAGAAGCAATTATAGTTAAGTGTCTAGCTCCAGGACACAAATGTCATGACCGGGACTTGAACCCAGGCCATACCCTGATGACTTAACCACCAGAAGTTGAGATTGATGCACTAAACCACTCAGCCACGACACTCCACAAGAAAAAAGAGGGCGTTTATTAAAACGCAAATTTATTGGGATGGAGCGGCGGTACTTTATACAATAAACGCATCATATTTTCTTTGATATGATTGCAAATAATTCTGTGGAATTGATCTTTGCAGCTACGCCAGGGGAAGAATGTACTCGGGGAGCACCTGCCAGTTGTTATTAATGCTCGTCATAACCTCATGCGTTTCATCAAGTACAAGGAGAGCCAGTAGATGCACAGGGTTAACCAGGAGCACCTGCCAGTTGTTATTAATGCTCGTCATAACCTCATGCGTTTCATCAAGTACAAGGAGAGCCAGTAGACGCACAGGGTTAACCAGGAGCACCTGCCAGTTGTTATTAATGCTCGTCATAACCTCATGCGTTTCATCAAGTACAAGGAGAGCCAGTAGATGCACAGGGTTAACCAGGAAAGAGAAAGGGGGAGGGGTTGGGAGGGGAGGACTTCAATCTTCAGGTAAACAGTTATCAGGTCAAAGCCTTGCAAAGTAAGGTAAGGTGCACAGTATTTCTGCAACCAAAGTTGTATCAGTCGAGTTTCATTCCTAGTGATAGACCGATTCCATTAGGATGTGCTCCTTATTGCATTGACCAATCACAACAGCACACACTCCTTCCCTGGAATACTGTGATTCATGCATGCAACATCCCGTAGCATGATGTATGAGAACAAGGTTGCAATTATTGCAATTATTACATCAGACACATTGCAGAGGGCATTATTTATTCCGCTTGTCCTAAAGAGGGTCAAAGGTCACACTTTGATGCTAGAATTATTGAAGGAGTTGGTGGCGATAGCACCTTTAAAAAAAGTATATTGGTTTGTAAGATTTCTTTCTTTCAGCAACTTTAAGAAGGGTTGCCATTAACAAATGAATATTCATTAGTCAGCACTTTGGTTGGGAAACAGGGCCATTGAATTACAGCCAGGAGAACGCTAAGCTCGACCCACAATCCATGTTCATGTGGATGCCATGTATCGATACCACGTAACAGGCATTTATAGCAGAGTGATCACATGATACTTCTGTACATGGCAAAATGGTAATGCGCATTGAGCATTCCTATGTTTCTTTAAGCGCTAACCCTGTAAGCAGTGAATAGAGAACGTAATAAGCACAGGTGTCCCCGGTAAGTAGGCCTTGTTTTTAGTGCTAGTCTAAGCAGTTTTGCTGGCTTAGCAAAACTCGTTCAAACAATGCAGGGGCTTGATGTGGAATCTCACCGTGAACAAATTCTAATCAAGAAAACAATTTTGATGGTTTATCAAAAAAAAATATAAATAAAACATAATTTTTTAATTGTAATCGGTGCTCAGGCATTTATTTGAATTTGCTCTCAGCCATTTGTTGTTGATGGTTTTTACAATAATAGTTTTATTTATGTTATCGTCCTGTCTGTGCAACAAGGTCGGCCCTCCTAAAACAACCCCGATGTACACACAAATTCAAGGGACACACAGATACGACTTAGTTGCAGAATCGAGTTTCGACCTAGGCCTAATTTCATAAAGCTGCTAAGCAGAAAGTTGTGCTTAGCAAGTTTCTTCGCTAAGCAAGAAATGAGCAGGGTACCAGTCACAGCAAAGTAAACTGTATGGTATTTTGGCTGGTGACCAAATCTGTGCTAAGCAAGTTTTTGTGCCTAACAAGCTTTATGAAATTAGGCGCTTGTTGCACTGACAAAAGCTGGTGATGAAGCAGTGAATTTTTGTTATAATTGTTTTTGTTGACTTGACTGTGCTAAGATGATTCAACAGAAACATGGATTTGAATAATTTAGCCAGCCTGGTACAAAAAAAACATATTTCTGCAACATAAATTATAGTATTATTATCCTTTTTAATAATCTTAAAGTTTGCAAAGAGTATTGTTATTGAAGAAAAGTTGTATTTATTTCATTTTAATTTTCTTTAAAAAAAATATTAACAGCAGAAGTTTATTGTGGGCATGAAAAGTGCAAGCCTGTTTAATACCGAGAATACAGTGCTTGCACGAATGGCAAAGGAAAGTGGATTTAAACCTTGGAGGTTACTTCGTCTTTGGCTGACACTTAATGGGTTCACTAAGTACCAACTTGGCATTGTGTGTTTTAATGTTCAATCAGAAGAATTGTTTTTACTGTTTTATCAACCCGTTCTACATAAGGGTCTTTAATACTTAATTTGACCAGGTTTTTAAGTTATTTGTTAACCAGTTACTCTAACGTGAAAGATAGCTGTAAATAATATCATTTTTCAACTGCCATATTTATTGGTTGATTTGTAGGGACTTTTGAAACTGGCTCCACCATTTTTAAGCCCCTTAAATAAAAAAACAAACAAAACAAACTTCAAATAGAGACCATAGAGCCTGAAGTTTAGTGATATTTATTATTTTGATAGCACTATTGTATTAAATAATGATAAACTTGTGTATTTTCTTGCGGTCTGGGACAGCCGTATTTCTGCCAACCAAGGTTGGCAGATCTCGCGGCTGTGATGTCGCAAAGGACATGTCTGTAACGGATCACGGACTCGTTTGGAGACTATGTGACCTGTGACATCACATGTTTACAAAAAAGACACCAAGACTGGACTTCCTGCAGGCATGATTTGTACACAGCCGAATGAAAGAAATTGTGAAATATTATATTGTATGGAGATTGCACTGTCTAATTTGTATCAGTTTTTCATACAACGACAGGGGCGGGGCGGGGGGGGGCACATCTCAAAACTTGTTCAGCTGTTACTTTCATAACTCCTGGATTATGTGGACATTATGACAACAATGTAAACATTTCCCATATGACCAGTGCAGTATCTTGCCTGCCAGAAAGGCCCTGGAATGTATACAGTCAATCTTTTTGTAAACAAAGGTCACATGGTCTACCATGCCCGGCAGAGGGTTTTCCCTCCCCAAAAATGTTCACATACTTTTTATTTAACTCTTTTCGTCTGGTACAGAAGCACCACCCTAAAATCCTGTTGGAAATTCCCTGAGATTCGCAGAACACATTGAGGGGGTACACCATGCCACATATTGAGCACCAATGGTTCGTTTATGAAAACGGCTACTGCTGCAGCCTTTCATTTTTGCGGAGTAATATATTTTTTTACCGATAGTGAATATCCAGATTAATGCAACCTATATAGTCACTATTTTCAAATACACTGAGAAAGTATATTTTAGTGAACTAGCATTCTCAAGTTTCTATTAGCTATTTCGGAGTATGGCGGACACTCTAGAAGGACATTGGTTGGTTTGGGTATACAATCAATTTTACCCAAACCCAAAGTGACCCAGCTATGTGTCCACCGTATTGCAAAATAGGTCTATGGTCTTTAAGAAATGTATGATTTTACGTTTTACGAAAAAAGCATGTGCCCTCGCCACAACTTAGAAAAGTCACTTGTCCGTCGCTATTAAAAAAGTTTGGTCAATCAGTCATATCGCTGGACTAATAAAATGATTTTCTTGATTGTGATCCTTCAAAAAATGAACAGCTGGTGGTAAATAGTTTTGATAAAAATACCTTTGAAATATTGAATAATTTAATGATGCAGTACTGAAACTTTGATTTCACAACTTTACTGGGTCACTGTTGAGAAAGTTTTTTTTTATTTTATTGAATGGTGATTGCATATTAACATTGTATATCAGTGGACATATGAATGATAGGTACTGCATGTAATGATGCAAAGACTAAAATCACCGGCCAGTAGAGGGGCGTTTTATTGTATACACTACCAGTTCAAACAAATATCTTATTTTACCTGTTTAAACAACAGTAACGCATTTGTTTACGAGGAGATTTGATGAGGGTTTTTTTTTTTCAATATCATTTTGTAAATATGAGATATGATCATGATGGAATTAATGTCATGTGCTATGATTAATAAACACCAAATAAGTACATTTGATATAAATACAATTGTGGCTGTGTCCATTTCCCCCCCCCCCCCATTTCATAGCTGGTTATATAGTCCTTTTCATGATGAGGCCATTTTGCTTTTTTTGCCATTGTTCCCAAAGTGATAACATTTAGGCTGTAAGTAAAACAATATTCCGGTACCTTTAAATGTAATGAGACGAACAGTCATTATCACCGTGTAAGTAGGGAACCTATTAACAAATAGCCAGATGATAGTAAAGGGCTATAGACCTTATCATGATGCAGCCATCTTGATTCTCTCCCATTCAAATCATTGTAACCAAACCGAGGTTGGAAGGGGAAATAGTCTTGTTCCTTTTCGTACAATGAATATTAGCATCCATTACTGCTGTTGGATACTGGGAACGTGACCAAGACGTTGGCAGGATGGTTTACTAGGGAGTAGACCTAGACCAGACTGAACTACTTGAAAGGCATGTAGGGACTGACTTGGACCTGAACGAACGACGAAGACGAGCATTTATTTTTGTTACCTCTTTCCCATTTCATGTGGAGATCATGGAATCAGTAGATCCATCCCCTAGCCTTTTTTCCTCTTTACTTTTAGAGGTCAATGACTAAGCAGCCCGAGATAAACCCGCTGGGCAAAGGCCGATGGCGAAACGATGTTGGCGAAGACAAATGTTTCCTCACCACGATTTTTCTGAAGGTACGAGTGGTTGCCACCCCCCCCCTCAAGCACCCTCGTTATCCACCCCTTTCCTAATGGTTCGTCTCGAACAGCGCATGCGTTGAGTACCTCTTGAAAGATATTGCAAACCAGCCAGTCTGAAGCTATGTTTATTATTCGGTTTTAATGGATGGACAAACCTCACTGTGTTCATTTCGAGTCTTGTGGGCTAGAAAGAAGCAATGCATTGCTTTTAAGTCGGCTATCGCTACCGGCCGTAGCCATTCGAAGGTCGCACAAACCTCATGATTGCACGTAGCTTTTGAACCTGTTGTTCGTTGCCGCCTTTTCCCAAATTTTGACCGCGTTTGACCACCCCCAGATGACCACATGAACAAACCAAAAAACAAACAAAAAACCACTCACCCTACACCCCAACAAAAAACACAACCCCCACCCCCACCCCTAAAAAAAAACCAAAAAAAAACAGACTAAGATGATAATGCCGAGCAGGATTTAGGATCTACTTTCTTCTCATTTTTTAGCAAGCGTAGCTTGACGGAGATCACTCGTCAACAATTGCAACGTCTGACCTTTAATCCTTTAACCCCCAAACAAATACACCAAAATTAATGGTTTTACCTTTGGATCCAAACAAGCCGGACCCTCATCAGGGCACGAAGATAATAAATAAATATAATTTTGACGCATGATCAGAGGCATAAATAAATGTGTGGTATTTTCCTGACGCCTCCGGCCGCCCCCCCCCTTTCGTTTCAAAATTCCACTAACTTAATCAACGTCGAATTTCACGTGGCCGTCATTTACCGCATTTTCACTTGCTTTTTTTTAACTTAAAAATGTTATTTTTATGAGTAAAAGAACAAGCAAGCAATCAGTCAAAACGCAGTGGACTAGAACTCGACTGATCCCCTTCCCATATCATTTGATACACATGCCACATTATTATAATCATCAGGTCGCTTCCAACCACAGCTGCCTTTCACTGTATGCAGGGTCAGATATTGCGAAATGGGCATGCTCTGTTTTTGATCGTACGATGTCACGCGGAGTGTTGGCAGCCGATCAGGTCCACGTCATTGTTCAGGACCTCTGTGTAGTTTAGATGTGAACCACAGATAGCTCCTTGTATATGAAGAGATAACATTTTGTGGAGATCATTTTTAAGCAGGAGTGTATAGCTCTCGCAGGGAAGTTTTCTGGAGTTGTTTGCTCGGAGGACATCGTTGTTGTTTCCACGGGAATGTATCAAAAAGGACGCAGCCATAACAAACGTAGCCGCTCCTTCAGTCGTACAAGACAAGCCATCCATTCAGCGTAACATACGTCTTGATACAAGACCGAGAAATCAAGATGAATAATGGTATGTGTTGTGTTTATGATCAGTCAGTACCTCTACAACCAGCATCCAATTATCTACCATACCAGATGGAAGGAGAGGGTACCCCAAATGTTCCAATACTTTCACACACTATTTTCCTCTTGTACAGCGGTACCCCCCCCCCCCCCAATCCTCAAAAGAATTCCTGAGATGCCAAGCACACAGAGGGGGCGGGGGGGGGGGGATTGCCACCACCATGCCCCATATCGAGCACCACATACAACCAACCTCCAATTATTTGATTTCTGTTCACAATTTTTATTATTCATTAAGTCCCAATGACCCTATCCCAGGACACCGAACATCATCTGTGTTTCAAACAATGCTTCATTTATATATAATTATAATTGAATATATGCCTATATAAATTTGACTAGCATTTTTCACCAAAATGACTGTGTATTAGGCCTATTTCAATTTGCCGTGTACAAAAGTGTACACAGTGGCATTTGAGGACAATACTTTTCTGAGTTACAATTCCACGAAACCACGTTGCCAGATGTCACGAGGAAGTATTGATAATCGTTAGAAATAAATACAAAATAGACTAAATTCATTGTGGAAGCTCACCGATTACTAAAGCTCATACCAGTACAACTCTCCCCCAAATTAATGTTTCCGTCTAATATACTGCCGAAAAACCAGCATTTGAATATCCTAAATGACTTGCTATTTCGATCTACAGTAACCGAAATAAGGATAACGCGCACAAAATCCCATATTTATATAATTCTATTACACAATAACAAACCGTATTTCGTTGCTACGAGACCTTTTAGTTTCATGATTGTTTTCACAGCTTTGTCGTATGTGTTTATTCAAAAGTAGAGGATGGGCAATCTTCAGAAGGCAATGTTTTTTGTGTTTTATACCTTTAAAATGGCGTCATTTCTAACTTATCCATGTTTTAATGATATATTTTTGTCATTGACTTCCTTCTATAAAACACCGCTACTTTGTTATTTTTCTCGACAAACGGTTTATTTCACATCGAAAACTACCTGCTTTTAATTGTCGGTGACTTATTTCAGAATGCCACGTATTTCTGAATGTTTTCTTTCACATCTTTTGTTTTTCCTTCGGAGTTAATCTCCTTACTTTGGTTTTGTTGAACTTACACAATAATATTGACAAATCAATGCGGAAAAGTTTTGACCATCAATAAGATTTGAATACAATACAAACCCGGGTCGCATAATCTAATAATGTCAACACGATACTCAACTTGATTCAGTCCGTACAGTTAAACATTAACAACTAAACTGAATGCACAACGTAAAGTATAGCTTGCGTCGGTCGCAAGAGAATAGGTCAGGGGACCAAGGTCGTGTCTAATCATTCACTTATAAAAAAAAATGAAAACAGTTTTTGTTGTTAGCTAAAAACAAATCATGAGATCAGGAAGCACCTTGTATTGATAAAGAGTTTGTTTGTGTGTGTGTGTAAACTTACTATTTTAGAATAAGGGGGTGGGCGGGGAGAAGGAAACACTGGAGTGGGAGACTTGTGATCTGGGATCGCGACATGCGAAGCGTTTCAATTAGGCTTGGGCCTCTGGGCCCAAATAGAGCTGCTTAAGCATACAATTTTGCTTAACAATTTTAACCGAAGCAAACCATTAACAGGGTACCAGTCAAAAATGGTGCATGTGACATTGTGTTTTGGCTGGTAAACTTTTTTTTCTGGTAAGCATAATGTTGCTTGTCCCCATGTGCTTGAAGCCGCATTATGAAACTGAGTCCTGCTCGATTTCACAAAGAGCTATTGATCTTAACTGTGAATCAATCAAATTTGCTAAGCAAAGTGTGAAGTCACGATACAAATCACTATGGCAATACTGACAATTCATCTTCTTAGTGCTTTGTGAAATCGGCCCACAGCTGGACGTTTTCGGGTTTACATTACCTAAAACTTGTGGAGTGATTTCATTGTCACTCTATTGTTCCATTCAAAGAATTTATATATTGCGTACAAGCATGCATGGAGGAAGGAAAGGAATGCGCACAAAAAAAAACGTGTTAATGGACGCCATGCTTAAAAACATGACCCTACAACAACTCATCGTTGTGGGTTTAGGTGAAAATGGCTATAGTTGTACATTTTGAAAATTATAACTGGAAAATGTTTTTTTTTTCAAAGCAGACCAAATGACCGAATCCTCTAATGGGGATTGCCATGAGACTCGCCGTCTGATGGAACATTTCTGGAGCGACCACTCAAAGGATGGCACGCTGGAGGAGATGATGCTAGACACCCAAGCTAAGACGCTGTCCATTCAGGAGCAACCGGAGATTCTGTCGCTCTTGCCGTCTGTCAAGGGAAAGAAGGTGCTGGAGCTTGGCGCTGGCATTGGGTATGTGTTTGGTTTTGTCAATCAAAAGTTAATGCTGATGATTTTGTTTCTTTCTTATTATGCGAAGATTCATACTGATGTGTTCGTCTGCTCTTCTACTCGTTTTGTATATGTGTGTCTGTTTGTCATCTTTGATGTCTCCGTTTGTCTGTCATTGTTGGGTGCAAAAGAAGTGCTTCACCCAAACCTAAAAGTTGTCGTGTTGTGTCACTTAACTTTATTCATCATAATTTCTTTATGTATAGCATGACTTTACTTTGTAACGGTAAATGATGTAATGCTGAACGAACGTACTACTACAAACGAAGGAAGGGGGGGCGTGTCAGTGGTATTGTTATGGAGACAACTTCTGCCAAGACGATGTCGAACTCAGAGACCGAGATGGAGGTGTCCGAGGGGACGATCGTGTCATGTGGAAGGGGAAACCTTTGCTGAAATCTGTAGATTCAATCTCAGTGTTGACACCTGAGACTTCAATCCTCAGAACTTGTGTCTTGGTTTTGATAATAGTTTGGTTTCCGTGCCACAGTAGCATTTGGTCTAGAAACCTATACCTCTCTTGACGTAATAAAAATAAGTAAGACTTATAAAATACATTTTCCAAAGATACAATGCGCTGCTAAAGAATGCTACAAAATGGTCAGTTTATGGGCGAGAAGAGAACAGAATGATGAGTTCTTAATTTAGACTTGAACGTCTGGAGGGAGTTGACGTTGCGAATGTGGTTTGATAGAGAGAGTTCCAGCATGGGGGACCAGCAGCTGGAAAAGACTGGTCCCCTGCCCTTTTGTAAGTGCGAGGGATTATTAGATTGTGGCTGGAGCTGAGGTCACTCTGGTGTGGCAGGAGGTTATGTCCCCCGGAGATTCTGTGGTACCCCCCCCCCCCACCCCATCCACCTTCCCCCAATACGGCGAACTGTGTACAACAATCTTTTGATAGCGCCCTCTTTTGAATCGCCCTCTTTTGAATCGCCCTCCTTCAGCCCATGTTAATTTCCCTTAATATTTAAGGGGGACAAAATCTCCAGGGGACAGATTTTCCTAGGACACCGGTCAGGTTTGTTGGGGTTTAGAGACTCTGTAATGTACTGTAGAAGTTTATTCGTACACTATTTAAGCGGGAAACAATTTTCTCACTTGCCCTTTCCAGACGTTTCACCGGGGTGCTTGCAGCGGAAGCCCAACAGGTGACTGCTGTTGACTTCATGGAGAAATTCCTTGAAAAGAATCGAGAAACCCATGGCAACAAGAACAACGTTGAGTTTATCCACGCTGACGTCACTGTGTTGGATTTCCCGCCAGAAAGGTATAACACCAATCAAAAAGTGTCGTTGGGTGTACGAATAAAATTGTTTACATTTTGTGTTTTAAGCTCATTAACATTTCTTTCAGATATTTGCGCTTTATAGGCCTAATTATGAAATAAGAATCAAGTTATTAAAAACTTAGAAATTTAAAATAATATGTTGTTGTCAATCTGACTGAAACACATCCAGTAGGCCTCAAAATGAATTATTTTTTTCCTTCTCCCCCCAGAAATTTTGTAGAAAAATACAAATTTCCGGAACACTGAGCCAAATTTCCTCACCAACTTTATATGTATTTTTTATAATCCAACCTTAAATACATTTCCACCGTGTCTTAGAATATGAAGCCGTGTGTAAGTTTTTAAATAATAATGTACTCTATGTTCTAACACGTAGCTTTGATGTGATCTTCTCCAACTGGTTGATGATGTACCTGACTGACGAGGAGGTGCTACACCTCGCTGCTAAGATGCTCTCCTGGCTCACCAAAGACGGATTCCTGTTTTTCAGAGAATCTTGCTTTTATCAGTCAGGTACTATCAGCTAGTGACTTTGTTTACGTTTGTTCTAAACGTATGTCCATGGAAGAGTCCCGTATGTCGTGGACTACTACGTCCGACATGGACCATTATGTCCGACATAGATTATTTTTGCCCGATACTGACCGTTATGTTCGACCCGTCATTGTGTCAAAAATGGACCATTATGCTCGACGATGACAAATTGTAACCGTTTCAAACAATTATGTCGACCCATATACATATGAAATATAAAAGCAAACCCATCAGCTAAGTTTCAATTAGCCTTTCCCATGAAATTGTGATACATGCGTACAGACATTATTGGTTGGCAAACGCCATAGGGTTGTGCACAAGGCAGACGCACAAACGCGTTTGCGTTAATATGCCACCATCAGCCCATAGGCACGTGCGTTGTGCAATTTACACAATGATGTGAAAGGTCTAGTGCATTTCTATATAATTCAGCCATTTGCTTGTAATGAAAGTGAAAATTCAATTTATATGTAGGACAGGAACTGTCCCAGTGCAGTATTATAAAATCAACTTTTGTAACAATTTAAAGCTATACAGTAGCTATGTCCGACACCTTATTGTGATTGTGAGTCACTCAAACTTTGGAGATACGATGAATTTAAGTGTCTCTTTGAAACACTAATGACAGGAAACAAGAAGAGGGACTTCAATCCGACTGTTTACCGTAACCCAGCCTACTACAACGCCGTGTTTCAAGGCACAGTGACTGGCGGACATAATGCCAACAATGACGGTGCCGGGTTGGAGCTCATCTTTAGCAGGAGTGTCCAGTGTTACATCAAGGTAGCGATTTAATCTTGTAGTTTTTCACCTTCTGCCTTCTGGTGCAGCGAGTGAGTTCGAAATGCTTCCTAACTGTTTTGTTATGATGAAAGTAAAACATAACAATTTCCTGTGAATATTTTTCTGATTATCGGCTAAGGAAATCATTCATTCCAATGTTCAAAAGTCCATAACTTGTCCATTGTTCAAACATGTATGAGGTGAAGGTTTCTGCACCTCCAATTGTGTACCTTGTCCCAGACGCGCGACCCATTAGCTGAGAAACATTCTTGAGGCAGAGCAAAACTCGACATTTCGGGAAATAACGCCAATGCAACGCATATTATTGTTAAGAAAGTGGGAACATTAAAAGAGACTAAGACGACAACAAAAGAGACATTTGGTGAGCGGTATGCGGCATGGTGTACCTCCTCCTTTTGTGTCTTCATTGTGTTCCGGATATCTCATGAATTCTTCAGTGGTTTTTTAGACGGGTAGTTCTGTACAAGAGGAAAAGAGTGTGTTAAAGGGTGCAGTTTTGTTTGGGGGTTTTTTTTTTTGGGGGGGGTGGGGGACACTCTCTGCCATAATTATATCGGCCATGGTGTAACAATAGAGGGCCGTTCACTCAGTGCCTTTACACGCACTGTTAAGCCTTTTGTCTGAATGTCCGCACAGCTGAAGAACAACCAGAATCAGTTCTGTTGGCTGATGCAGAAGACTAGGCTGGACATGGACGCAAACCATGGCTTCCAGACATTCCAACAGTTCCTGGACAATCAGCAGTATTCCCGAGAAGGGATTCTACGATATGAGAAGATCTTCGGAGAAGGGTATGTCAGCACTGGAGGGCCTCGGACGACTGAGGTAAGAAATCATGCAAAAGAATAGCGCAACAATTAAATGATACTAAAGTTCATGAGTTCATTACACTGTTCAGTTTGCCTTACGACGTAAGATAAGTAATTTTATAATGAAAACAACCTTACAATGGCACTGCACTAGTTTCGTGAATTTATTTTTAGAATGTATAATAAAAAACATTTTTTAAAACGTCATTAAGTTGGTGGCTTGCTGCGGAAGTTTTTCCACAATGGTTTATAAACCACGACAACTGAAGCATCATAAAGCATGGTTAATAAACCATGAAAATGAAAGCACATTCAAAACATGGTTTATAAACCATATCAATTTATTATTTAAGCATCATAAAACATGGTTTATAAATCATGGTTTATAAACCATGAAAATTGAAGCACCACAAAACGTCTTTTACTAATCATGGTTTATAAACCATGAAATTTAAGACACCTTCGAAACAAGGTTTATAAACCATAAAAATTAAAGCATCATAAAACATGGATTTTAAACCACGACAATTGAGGCATCATAAATCATGGTTTATAAACCATGAAAATCGTATTTTGACCACAACTACTTGAAATATTTGTTTCCGAGTACATGTACATCTGCAGTCGAGGAGCGAATACATGACCTTGAGTACAGATTATTTTTCAGTCGAATATTTGTAATTATATTCAATCATGGATTTTGAGTACGAGAATTTTGCTAACCGTCTGCGAGTACGACTACAGTACCATCAAAACGGTACTCGATCAGTACTTGACTACGAGTACCAAGTACTAGTACCGCAGCAGTGGTGTACACCATGGTACATAAAGGAAACAGAAAAGACTATTTGGACCTAAATAAACATTATCATTCTTTATTCATTGCGTAGCCTACCCCTCAAAACGATAAATAAATGAGGAACAAATCAAACATAAACAAGCTGCGTGCCTTCGATCTCGTTGTTCAGGAGTTTGTGGCCATGCTTGACCTGAAACCCGGTCAGCGTGTCTTGGACGTCGGAGCTGGGATCGGAGGTGGAGACTTCTACATGGCAGAGGTAAGGGGGGCAACAATGTTGGTATTACGGGGAGGATGTTGGTGAACTGAGTTAGGAGATCAGAAATATTGCTGTACAAGAGGTCAGCTGCTTGCTATGGCACTATGCCAAGGACGTACACCTTTTTATAACAAGGAAGAACAAACCTTTGTCAGGTCGATGTCATTGGTTTTAAGATCAATTTCAATTTAACATTTTGTTTAATAAAAGTTGTGACTCTATTACAGTTCAGACCTCAGGATATTTGTTTATGACATTATTTAATATTGTTCTGCCAAGTTTATAATGTGTCTTGAAATACATGATGGACCTTCTCGGCTGGTCTTTTTAAGCCTGCATCTGAAAGGTTTGTGTTTATTCGTCGTTGCAGAAGTATGGCGTGGAGGTAGTCGGGATGGATTTATCCAGTAACATGATTGAGATTGCCATGGACAGGGCTAGAGCTCACAAAGGTCTCAAGGTAAGGTAGTAAGGAAGTCTGAATTAAACCACTTCTTCATAACACAACTATTTTATCTCTACAAGTAGCCCGAGGTCCGATTTTTGCCTTAACTTTTGCGAAGAGGACATTGTGAAATTCGTTGCGTGCCAGTGCGATGGTAGACTTTACAGGTATCATACAGGATTGGTAAATATAAAAAACAGAATTGTTTAATTTTAGTCTGAAGGCTTATTGATTATGAGGTTCATATACTCACAAGAACCAATTATTTTGTGTGAAATGTTTCTCTCTGAAATGAAATCATATTCGAGAAAACTGTATCCTGAAAAAACCCCAAAACGCAAAATTTATATGCTGAAAATTGTGCATGGTTGTGCTTTATTTTCTCCTGACTCGCAACGGAAGGCAACATTTTTATATACAGGTTTGTTATTGCAACTATTTTGTCAGCTCTACCAATCCTGCATAATACGTTTAAGCAAGAATTCAAAGTTGACCTGCCATTTCAATCATGAAATCGATTCACTTTGCTTTCTATATCCAACCTAACCTGAGCACCACCGATTGTTTGTTTTTCTGCCAGGGTGACAATGTCATTCTCTGGTAAATGTCGCTGTCCGGGTTCCTGTACAAAGAAACTTACTGATTACTGATGTGTTACTGATTTTGTTTTAATGCAATACTACTACATAAATAAAACGGCAAATTTAGCGATTTACAAGAAACTCTCATTTTAATACAGTGCGAACCTTGATTATTCGTATATGACACCATTTACTTATTCCCCCCCCCCGATTTTATAATTGCAAACGTATTCAAACGGAACATAACTGTGTTTGCCTGAAGGTACAATTTGAGATAGCAGATGTTACCAAGCGTGACTACCAGCCAGAGTCGTTTGACGTCGTGTACAGCAGGGATACCATTCTTCACATCGCTGACAAGAAAGCTCTCTTTGCTAAATTCTTGGTAAAATAATTTGTTTTAAATTAAAATACTTATTCACTGAACATTTTTGACGTCTGAAGTACCTTTACATTTAGTTTAATTTAAATTTTATTACACATCTTCGCTGGCACAACACTACAAAAAGAAATACTAGGTCAAATTAAACACATATTAAAAATGTAGTATGTGCAGTAAAACACAGTATTTATAAATATGAAAACATTTACAACAAATCGCCGTGAGTGGCAAAACAATGGAACAGGTGACCAGCATCTGTACAGAGCCATCCTATACCACAGTTGAAGGGGTGGGGATTGGGCAGGGGAAGGGTGTGGGGAAGAGGGAGGGGAGGAGGCAAACTGAAAGAAAGACGGGAAGAAAGAGACAGCAAGAAGGACTCTCAATGACGACAGGTAGCACAAGGGCAGTTAGAAACTCCAGAGCACACGTTGTCATGCCTAAAAGTGCACATCATAATGTACTCCTATTGTTGATACTAAATCCTGAATATGCATAAGTGTACGCCGTGGTACAAAGGTAAAATTGTCCCGCACTCTGTTTTCCTTTTTAAGACGTGGTTGAAGCCTGGAGGTAAACTGCTCATATCAGACTACTGCTGTGGAGATTTGCCTCACACGGAAACCTTCAAGATGTATGTGGCTCAGCGTGGCTACACTCTGTATAGTCCAGAACAATATGGAAAGGTAAATATCAGTTGCATATATTTGGTTAATTTGTTTTTAAGGAGGAAGTGTTCCCCTTGCCCCTTCTCCGGGCACTAAAGTTTTGACATTGAAGATTCAAAGTATATGTATGTCGACAATAAAAAAAAAGGCGGTAACATACGTGTTTAATGGAACGATTATTGTATGCATCATACCGTGGTCGTTCCATTAAACACAGCAGCTGTATTGGTTGTTTTTGACGATAAGTGCTGAATAAGAAATGATATTGTAATTCTTGAGGACACTGAGAAGACTGGAAACATCTGACCCCCAAATCCAGTGTTACACCTTCTTTAAAAATGTCAAAAATGTAATGTGGATTGAATATGACCTCTGATAGCCATTTATTATTATTTGTTGTTATTTCTAGCTGCTTGAAGAAGCAGGTTTCGTGAATGTCAAGGCAGAAGATCGAACCTGGCAATTCATTGAGGCCTTGGAAGACGAGAAAACCAGAGTCGAGAACAACAAAGAGGAATTTATGAAGGTAGGTGGCCTACGGTTTGACAGAAAGAAACCTCTGGAAATCTGCAGACGGTTACTTCATGTTTTTAATCTTTTATAAACTTTCTAAGATTGGTCCAGTTGTTCAATGAGATTGGACACTTTCTGCATGCACTAGGTGGCAGCAGACGTGCCTGGTTACTTAGCTCTCCCCATTGATCCCCATGAATATTAATGCAGGTCAATGGCCCTTCTTATACATGAAATATGCTAATTACATTCAAGCATGCGTACAAATACTATTGGTTTGCAAATGCAATGGAATTGTGCGCTATCATCAGGCAGACGCACAAACGCGTTTGCGTCACACCACCATAAGCCCCAGTAGAAAAATGCGCAATGTTCCAGTCAGTGCGCACGCGCGATGCGCCATTATTTTATGGTCTGCCAATACTCAGAATTTGATAAATTACTGCCACATGGTCTCAAAATCGGCCATTTATATCTGCAGCTGTTTTTGCCTGAATGACTCGCCATTGAGCCGCTCACCATTAGACTCACAAACCACTGTTATGCTTCCAAGCTGTCACACATTTCCACATTGTAACAGGTTTTAATATGTAAACACTTTGTTCTTCAGGATTTTAGCCAGGATGACTTCAAATACTTGATTGACGGATGGACCAACAAGCTGCTGCGGACCAAAGCTGGGGACCAGAAATGGGGATTCTTCTTAGCTGAGAAGGCCAAGGCACAGGAAACTTAAGTAAAGAAGGAATTCACCTGGCGCTAAAGATTGTCTCAAGGTGCAGGAAGGATAATGCCAATTTTAAATTTGGTTCAATTTCCAGGTTTTAAGTTCTATACAAAAGAAGGGATGCTCATACATTTTTTGAAAGATCCTTTTGGGTAGTTTCAATTCAAAAATCTGAGTGTATAAATTATACAAATTAATTCATACATTATCAGAAAAATGTTATGCGGTATGAAGATGAAGAAGTTGCTTTACAACACAAATTCAAATTATGTTACTACATGGTAATTGGATAAACACTTTAGTCACGCGGACAACATTGACAATCCCACTGTGCAAGTCTCGCGCGTATCGAAAACGAGAGAACAACTCGAACGAAGGCTATATTTTTTTATATGAATCCAGTCAAATATTCTTTGTGAATTCTACGCATACAAAATTCTTGGATAACCAATATACCCATAGAAATTTATTACCAACATGATTGATTTTTTTTATGTACTCAGATAATTTGATAAAATTACCGTAACATGGAAAATTAAAACTTTAAACAAGGATGCTTATATTTTAGAACCCAATTTGCCAAACACGCCCGAATTCTGTGACCATCCCATAGGTTTAAAGATTGATTTTCTTTGGTGGTTGGTTAAATTTATTTTACTTGAATATATTTCATGGCTAAAGTTTACGTTCCCAACATTTATGGTATATTTGTAGCCATAAACATACGTTAAACTAAAGTATTTGCAGCATTAGAACCGCACACACGTAAAACTCAATGCGGTTGGGACCGATTTGGACCCGTAAAGTTCGAACATGCGCAAGACTCTCACAGTTTCTTGTCAAAGTCCACACTTTTTTTTTAACCCAAAATACACATGAAATAATCAACCTGTGAAAGTTTAAGTTCAATCGGGCATCGGAGTCGCAAGAAAATTGTGAAAAACCTTTCGTTCTCACGGAGTTTTCAAATGTGCGTTTTTGGATGAGCGAAATCATACTAGTCATTTATAATATTTAAAAAAACGTCATTTCAAACGGTGAAGTAAAAAACAAGTCATTTACTCGTCTTTATACCATTCTAAATATCCCTGCTTTATTGTAAAAAGTAGGCCAGAAAAAGGAAATTACGGTTTATTTAGACATTGGTACTTGATGTCAGTAGTGGTTGAATAGTGTTTTTGTGTGAGTATGACAAGTTATTAACCTACAAGACCAACACTTTATAAGATATTTGAGACCGAATGTAGTCAATCGGGGAGGCTGTTATGGTCTATCGGTGATGATGATGCGGTTTTTCCACCACGGAACAAAAAAAAAAACATGCAAATCTAGGCAATCTGTTTCAATGCATTTGCTGACTTTGCCTTAATGTATATCAAACAAACACAATGGTATCCTGAAATTAGCCAGATGAACAGAAGTCAACCAGGTGGCTTCTTCCATTGACTTGAATACCGCTAATGGAACGTGATCAGCTACTATCAGATTAAAGAGAACATTCTTCTCTTTCCAACAGTATAAAGTTTTGGGGGTTGATTTTTTTTGCAAAGGGGTAGGTAACAAAATGATAAAGTTTGTTTAAAAGATTCAAACTTCCTGCTGTTTTTGATGTATGGTTTAGGTAATTATGCAAATAAATGTATAAGTTATGAATAATAACATCTTTATATAAGGCCACCCTTCTTTGTACAGTCGAATGTTATTAAATTCCCCACAAGCTAAACAGTTTAACCCTAGTTAATGAAGCGCGTGTACCCCGCAGGCGCATTGCCTAGTGATACCCAGCCCCCCTCCCCCACCCCCCCCAGTTTTAGGTTGCGTTCAATTAGCTTCCCCAGGTCGACCCAAGTTTGACCACAGTGCGTTCGAGTAGCTTGGCTCACCCGGCTCAGACCCTATAGTAACCTGCTTGTGGAGCGGATTACTTGGCGCTAACCAAGGTGCATGACGTCACGACAAAAAAAAAACCCGTTCTCAATGACCACCATTTTGACACACATTTTCACCCTTAAAACAGCGACTTTGTGAGCATAATTATTTTGTAAATTTATTTGAAGACGCGTACTTTTGCATCAACGTGGGCTTGAAAATAATTTAACGTTACGGGCTTACCTTGAAAACAATTATTTTACGATCTTTTCGTGAATCCACGAAAAGTTTTGGGCGTAATACACACAGAAGTATAGTTCCGGTTGGCTGTCCCAAGATGCGTTGGTGTGAATGCTGCGATAGCTCATGTCAGGGGCTCATCCGGATGAGCACACCGGGGTCGACCCGGGGAAGCTCATCGAACGCACCCATAATAGTAACACACAGCCGGGGAACTAAACTACCCACGGTGAGGTGAGTTGGAAAAAATATAGAGAAATTGTCATCATGATCAAGAAATTCTCGCTATTGATTTAGTCTGGAATTCAGCAAGGATGGCTTCAAAAATGTGATTGATGGATGGACCACTAAACTAACTCGGACAGTAACAGAAAACCTTAAATGGGGAATGTTCCTCGCTGAGAATGTCGTTGCCTAGCAAGTAAGCAGAGGATGCTGCCTGCAAACTGTCTTTCACGCAAATCATTATACAATTGGCATATTGTTTAATAATTATAAAAACATAAATCAAACAAAAGAGTTGATTAATAGTCAGCACAATCCCACACTCTGAATACAGAACTTTACAAGTTGTTTGAAGGGTCAGTCAATGCTAGTCTCGAAATTCAGTATTCTAGTGTCCAGCGATGCAGGGACCCTCGCTAGAGAGCTGCCGAGTGAAAAGAGCCGGTGTTTCTTTCAGTTTATATTTTTAATGGAAGAGTTTTGAACTCAATTCTGGAACCTGTAACTAACAAATCTCTATTAAAGGCAGGGTGTACTTTTGGTACTTACCCCACAAGTTTATGGCCATAAAAACGTACTTGTTAAAGAGCGCTGGAGAGTTTGATTTTATAAACATTGTTAGAAACGACCCCCTTTAAAGTAATGTATAGTTTTAGAGAAAGAGGAACATTTTCACACAAAAATTGAATTTGAGAAAGACTTCAGACAATAAAGCCTTTCTCAGCCATCTGAAAGCAAACAATTTTTTGCAACAAGAGTTTTTCTTTCATTATTTTCTTGCAACTTCGAAGTTCGATGACCAATTGAGCCCCAATTTTCACAGGTTGTTATTTTACGGTACACCAAGTGACAATTACCAAAAGTATACCCTGCCTTTAAAATGTGAAATGTGCCTATTTGTAGAAACACACTCGTGACATGACATCGTCAGCATTGAAAGAATGTTTCATTTGATCTTTTTAAAATAAACTTTAATACAAATTACGAAAGGTTGGTAAGCCCGGACGGCTTTGATTAGTTTACAGTATGGAAATTGAGAATCGTCGTCTATAAACACTGAACATGTGGTTCTTTCCGAATTGGAAAACATGTTTAAAATAATATCAAAGTGGCAACTTATTATTTTTCGTAAGAGCCCCCCTCCCCCCCCCCCCGTTTCTGTAAAGTTTTGTCAACAGGTAAAATAAATCTGAAACAGAAACAGTTCATTCTCTAGACCTCAGTGCTGTAAAGACTTCCTGAATCCACCTCTGCATTATTGTTCAACTCAGTTCCTGAGGAATTGGCTAACCTCCCGCCAACCACGCCCAATTCTGTAGCCGTGTTACTGTAGAAACTGTCCGGTACATTCATCGTGTTGTAGACGGTCTTTTTGATGAGGTGGGCAGCGAAGATGAACCGGTAGACCGTGCTTGCAGTCAGGCCACCGACCACCGGGGCAGCCCAGTAGATCTGAATAGACAGAAATTATACAGAATACATAACAATCGGCTGAGTTTAGCGTTGTTTGGGTTATGTTGTGGTACTACTTTGTGTATGTAGCGTAGTGATATTTTGAGTATTAACTAGAGAGCCCGGACTACTTTAAACATGGCGCACATTTCGAATGGCAGCTGCACGGTCGAGCTGGCTTTCAGTAACGTCTTATTACAGGTAAGCAGATATTTATGCAATGTCACTTATAAAGTTTCCAGAATTTAGAACGTCTATACTTAATTTCAATATTTTTTAAATCTCTAAAATTCTGGTTAGCAGTCATATCCATTGTTTTAAGACCCAGGTGCCGATCCGCAGCCGCTACCACGTTGTGAGTGGGAACAACGGACCCGCTCTTTGGATGGTTAGGGGGGGGGGGGGGGGTGAAAACCAACCCCAACCCCTGTAAGAGAAACCGAGGGTGGGGAATATTGCCCCTGTGAATTTTTGTGAAGGCATGTTTGAGCCAAGGTTCTTTGCAAACATTAGAGCACCAAATCGAGGAGGCATGTGTGGCGTTGCATTGCCGTAACAGGCCTTGCAAGGACACCGTCGGCAAAGTCATAACCCCTAAAATTCACTGTGCTTTTTTAAAGCACAATTTTCCAATTGTTCAATTGTTTTGTGTCGACCAGTCGCCAGTTTTTGCATTCCATCCCCAAAACTGTTTGTCAGGGGGTGGTAACAGACTCAGCGTCACCGCCCTCGTGACGAGCCCTTGTCTTGATGCTTACCCACTGTAACCCAGCCTCTTTGTTCCTCCCTTCGTTCTCCAGTAGTCCTCTTGTGCATTAAACATACATGCATATTCTTCACTTACCAGTAAACTCGTAAATATTTGCATTGTGTGTGCTTCTTGCAACATTCTCATTCATTTTCCTCATTGTGTGGCTTCAGTAATCGCAAACATTGATTTTTATATTTTTGTATTATTTTTTATTTAATTTTTTTAAAATTTTATTTATTTATTTATATTTTTGTTATTTATTTATTTATTTATTTATTTATTTATTTATTTATTCATTTAATTTTTTTTTTATTATTATTTTATTTTATTTTATTTTTTTTTTTTTTTTGGGGGGGGGTCCGTCCGTAATTGACATGCTCTGCTTTTTATGGGCCCCCTCCATGCCCATGTTTTTGTGTTTTTCCTCGTTTTGTTCATTTGCCTTGTACTGTATAAGTTTATTTATTTATTCATTCTATGCCTGCAGTCAAAATTTGTATCAGCCTATGTTTGTACTTCTATTGTCTTTTTTGTATTGACTGGACATAAAGTGAATTAAACTGAAACAGACCTTGGCAAGTTCGAAACATGTTGAAACCCTTTTCGCCAATCCTCAGCCTTCATAAGTAAGCCCCACATTAAAAAAAGAAAGAAATATCACCAATACAAGATTGGGATATGAATAACAGTAATGAGGTAGGTTGCCCCGGTGTTGTTATTTTATTACAAATGAATCATGTCACAAGTGCAATTTCCCAAGTCATTTACGTTTTAACGACCTACCCAGTGATTAGCCCAGTTCTGAGCAGATAAGGCGGGGCCAAAAGACCGGGCAGGGTTCATACTGGCGCCGGTAAACGGGATCTATATCAAAGGAAATAAAAACAGAAAGTAAACAAGCTACAATATTGTCATTTTATGAACAGGGTCGTTTACAAATAATTATTTACGTAAATAAAGTTTCAAAAAAAAAATCATGCAGTTTTAAATTGACTATAACCTTTATCTGATGAGCGCATAGGCCTACAGTATTTTGTTCATTGTTATCAAAGGCTGGTTTAAAAGGAAAATGAAGCATTGTTAAGAGATAATTAATATTCCCATCCCTCAGCTTTCAATAAACACACCATGTTAACACATCGGTGAAAATTCATTCAATTTGGTGGTTATAATTCAGTGAAAACAACGAAAAATTAAGAGAGTTTTCTGCACATTTATACCGGGTTTATTTTGATCGGGAAGTTTAAAATTCAAGTTGGCAGTATTTCAGATGGAAATATTCCCAGTAGGAAGCAGTGGCGTATAACTATACATTTTCATTTGTTGAGGGCAAGCGGGTGAATAAATGATTTGAGGTGATTTTTGACGTAACGAGTAATAAATTTGTGCATTTTTCTGGCATTTGTGGGGGTTGGGGCAAGGGTTCTGAGACCCCCCCCCCCGGGTTAGTCTACTGCTTTGGATGATTGGCAATGTTGATAACTTGATAATTAGTGAGCTTTTAAATTAAAAGAAATCGTAATTTCCCCCAGTAATTAACTTTTAATTACCAATTATACTTGTGTCTCAGGATTTTCTTTACATCCACAATGTATATTGACTGTGCTCTGAAAGAAAGTTGTACACTTTCTGTAATTTAATTTTCAGTAATTTATTTTAAACAAATGATAGTTTTATTTGTGTATATGGAGAGAGCCACATAATTATGCATTTTTAAAGAACTTACAGCAAAGAGTAATCCAATTGCCACGGAAACACCGACAGCAAACGCGGCTGGGATCCTGGTGTCTTTCCTCCGGGGATCTGTCGTTGAAAACACCGTGAAAACCAATTGAAACGTAGCAACCAGTTCAACTACAAAGCCCTGGCCAACCGTTACATCTCCCCCGAGCAGTGTACACCCTAATGAGGCAGTGTTCTGGGCATACAAGGGTGTGCACACCCGTAGGAGAGCAGCGCCCAGGTACGCTCCGAGACACTGGGCTACGATGAAGAGCAGGCCGCGGATCACGCTGACCTCACGGTAGACCACAAGAGGTATCGTTACGGCCGGGTTGAGATGGGCTCCGCTCACATCACCAAAACAGTGCACCAGGAAAGCAATGACCAGCCCGAAGGAGAGCGAGATGTGGAAGTTGCTGGCAGCTGGACTCCCGGCCCAGGAGACCGACGAGCCCGCGGCGAGGAACACAAATAAAAACAGGGCGATGCATTCGGCAAGGACGGCCCGCCAGAAACACAAGTCCCCAGTGACCGTCTCCCAAACGATGTGCCTAGGTCTGAGCGGGTTCTCCGACCCATCCAGTGGCTTGTAGTAAGACAAGAATACATCGGCGGCACTGCAGCAACGCAACTTGGTACGAATGGCACTCATTCTTATTGCAGATAATAAGTATCCCTTTCAAACTCTGAACACTCAATATTTTACTGCCTAGCACTTACTTTACATGTCTTGATCACGTATCAACAATGATAGCAATGTGTTTTATACAAAAACTAAAAACAAAACCAACATATATTTGGTTTAAGGTAACACCATGTGATACTGGGAAGATTGCTCTATAATATAAGAGCATATCTTGCTGTTTATCTACTGCTGCGTAGTAGACTTGAAATAAGGAGACTACAACCAAGTTCAATTAAGAACTTGTACTGCTGACTATCTACAAACGAATAAATTCAAGGGTTACCGAACTGTAACAGCAGCCGGGACGTCTTATCTGAACCAGGGTTTAAAAAGCTTACTAATTTTGTAGCCCATCAGCAAACAATCGTTTCGATATTGACGTTTATATCTCGTACGCATTGCTTAATAGTACTGCAATTGGACTCTGACTCTAGACAAAACACTGGTCAAAGTCAAATTAGGTATTTGTATTAACACTATTGGAAAATGAATTTTGATTAATACAGACTTTGATATGGCGATAAGATTAACACATGTTTTAAGATGTAAAAATATGGCAACCGTATTCCAGATCAAAATAACGAACATTACACCGATTCTTCTACTGATATTGTTTCATTTATTGAGACTAATTCCATACAGTTATTGCTGCCTCAATGTTAAATCATTTGTATTATCAGCTATAGGCCCCTATAGTTTATAGTATAATACAGTATACTATTCAACCCAATACATGTATATCCAAAGCGAGGCTGAAGGGCAGACAAAGACAGCTCCCTTTATTTGAAAAGAAGGGGAAAGGGTCAGGGGTGAAAAATCTAAAACCCAATGTTGAACAATTATCTCATGTTGACCTCATAGTTCGTTATTCTAGTGTATTAACCAAACTGCCTCTTCCATTAACATTGAAATGAATATCTATCAAAATTTAAAATATCTACAGACGTGGATTATTGCTGCGGAAAATCTTTGAAAGAGATTCCTTGGAAAAACATTTTGTCCTGGGCCCAATTTCATAGAGCTGCTTAAGCAGTAAATATTGCTAAAACATTTTCTGTAGGAGGATACCAGTCATAGCTTGTACATGAGAAATGGCTTTTTGGCCGGTAAACCACATTCTGGTAAGCATAATTTTGTTGTGTTTCACTATTTTTTGTGCTTAGGCAGCTCTATGAAACTTTAAGACCATGGCTAAACTCCTGTAAGGAAAAACACAATGTATTCATATAAAATATATAACTTAAACATGTGCCAATTTCATAGAGCTGCTGAAGCACAAGAAGCACAAAACAGTTTTGATTACCAGAATAAGGTTTCCTGCTTGTTTTTAAGCACAAGGGGTTTATGAAATAGGGCCCACGTTTATTTGTGTTTCAGTACTTTCCCTCCCAAATCTAGAGCAGATGTCTTACCACTAGACCACCAAGCTTGCCCAGTAGCTAGAGGCAGCTCGAATCCTGTATTTGCCAATTTCTTGGTGGCTGCATTGTCTGACTGAATTTACCCCTCAACATTGCTCTTTTATGCCCTGTTGTCTTCTTCCATCAGTCCCTTGAGTCTCTGGAGGCATCAGAGTCACTGCTCTCATGTGGTTTGTTACTCTTACACACAAGTTCTATCTTTTCGATGACATCACTGAGGTCAAAGGGTAGAGGTCGCAGGGGGTCATCCTCCTCCCACTTGGGTCTGTGGATAGGTAAGTAGTCCAGGTGTACTGTGTCTAGGAGCCTTGGTGAAAACCTGCACAAGAAAACAAAAATGTTTTTAAGGGAAAAGTTAGCTTCATGGACGCCCAAAATGGATTTGATGCAAATGATCTTTACATTCGTTCCACATGTTCTGGGGTATTCACTGGTCGGCAAGATACTACACTGGTCATTACAACAAATTTTACCTTTGGTATCAAATGTACTAACATTAAATTGGGAGGCTTATCATTCTTACTTGCAGCTGAGAAGCTGGATTGCAATATGTGGCTACAACGTTGTCAAAGAGGCAGGCATAAAGTGCCCTGTGGCAGCCAGCCACCTTGATGACCAAAGAACAAAGCTAGAGTTCGAAAGTGCTTGATTTTTCCGGAGGGAGGAAAACCAGAGGGCCTGGAGAAAAACCTCCTAGCAAAGGAGAAAACCCAACACACAACTCTACTCAAATATTGCCCTAGCCAGGAATTGAACAAGGGCCACAGTGGTGAGAGGAGAGTGCTTATACCCTAATTTACCACATAAAACCACAAATTTTCTTCACCTCAAACAGTGATACAAAACAATATACTGGAATATCCACAAAATGACTGTTTTGGGGGCTCCCCCATTCTGTGCTTTGTACAAATTGTGTGTGCAGGAAGTCCAGGCTCTATCTATGGCCCTTTGGTAAGCACAAGTTGTCATGAGTAACATGGTCTATTAACTTAATCACCAACATCACATGCAGCTACTGCTGCCCCGCTAACCATTGTGGGAAGCAACTTGCAACACATGTCAGAACTTTCCTTTGACTTTTTCAGTGATTAGCCAGCAGGACCAGTTACAATGTAGCTCATTGTAATTTCACTCGTCCGTCAGCTTTTTCACAAGTCTTTCCTATTAAATAGGGACGATTGTCAACACTGAACTAGCCAGCCGGACCACTTGGAGAGAATTTGGACTGGTCCTCGAGTCTTTTAACTTGCATTTGGCCTGCAGACCACTGTTACGGGAGGATGCTGCATTGTAATCTGCGTGTCGCCTAAAATGTGCACTACACTGTGTAACTGAAATTGACTCCCAAAGTGGTGCAACCTAAATTATTCTGATGATGACATCAGGTGAATTGGGTTAATGGAATGATACCGCTATGGGCAGCCACCCTCCCTTCTTCTCTTCTTCTTTATGAACTAAAGAGACACAGACAGAATGGTTACTGAGACATACTTCTCAAGGCACTGCTTCCTGAGTTCCTGTCTCTCTTTAAGATACGGACGGAGAATCCTAGCAATGGCAACGCCTTCCTCCGTCTCTTGGTTTGTTTCGTCAATGGCGAGCTTTGTCTGTCAAGATTCAAAATAATAAATGAATATTATAATCAAAGACAAAGAACAAGACTGAAATTATACTAATACTAACAACTGGTGATTGGGCCATTTATTTCATTCCTAAAACCATTTCAGTCAGTACCAAGTAGCACAGATAGTTGAATCTATCACAAGAATAATAATAATAGTGGCTTCTTATATAGCGCTCAAATTATCACTCTGTGACGCTCATGGCGCTCCAACATCCTGGTCACTAGGCCATTTATTTTATTCCTTAAACCATCTCAGCTTCCTTCGGAGTACACAGCCTGTGCTGCCAAATATGTAGCGCACCAAGCTAAATCAATCACAAGAACCATCTCTGCCCTCACAGGTACCCATTTACCCCCTTGATAAGGAGAAGCAATTGTAGTTAAGTGTCTTGCTCAAAGACACAAGTGTCATGACCGGTATTCTAACCAACATCCTGATGCCACCAGAACTTGAGTCCGAAGCACTTAAAACCACTCGGCCACAACACGCCATCAAACCATCTCCAACCCATTTCTGCCCACACAGCTATCCATTTACCCCTGGGTGAAAAAAAACAATTATAGTTCAACGACACAAGTGTTATGCCGGGGACCGGAACCAACACCTCGACGACTCGGTCACCAGAACTGGAGTCCAGTGCCCTAGACCACTCTGCCGTGACACGCTTGTAAACATACATTATACATTATTGGATCAATCTGCCTACCATGTGCTCCATCTTGACCCATTCTTCCTCAAGATCTTCAATAGCTGGTAACCAGCTTCGTCTCTCTTTGGCATGCCTGGTTCCCTGCATCCAGAACTGACGCAGCCATTCAAACTCCACCTGAAAATGACAAATTAAACACAGAAAATAGCTGGATAACTTTTCTGATCCAAGGTTTCAAGATTGTCAAAAATCTCTTCTCCAACCATACGCACTATGCTTTAAAGTATTGTTGAGATTATATTTCACAGCCCAAGAATCTCACACGGTAACCTCTATTGGTTGTCCCCCAGAGTATTATTTTGGTAATACATTTACCTTGGCGCCTGATAAGCACTGTATACTCAGTGCTTTCCAAGTCCTGTAGATCAACACCCATAACTAATTAATCTTCAGATGTCAAAATAACACCAATGCAAAGAGGGACAGATAGTACTGGAATGCATGTTCAAACTCTCCCTTTTTCCAGGGGTCATTGTGTAATTCATACCTTTTTCTTGTTATACAAATGTGGTATACATGAATGAACAGGCTGCCCCCACTGTTTATCATTGTATTTGGCTGAATCGGAGGCAAGTCCAAATGGTCCGGGATTCCAGCATACCATGGCAGATTATCGGCCATTACCTACTGCTGAGTTGCTGCACTTCATGGTGAATGCCTACTCATATTTTCTCACAAGATGACATGAAATCCAGATGCTTATTATGAGGACCTTTGATGTCCTTTGTCAAGTCAGGATTCCAACGTGGCATTGATTTTTACAAAGGAAAGCGATTACTCCAGAAGCTCTAAAAAGTTCCAAAAGTAATACGGCGAGTGGGCACAGAATTTCTTTTAGGAATACCGACCCAAGGTGATTAAACCTGCAGCAAGTTCCTTGCAGGCAGCAAGTTCCTTGCAGCATCTTCTCATCTGTATCTGTTTCAAAGGCCAGTACTGAGAGATATTCTGCTTGCTTTTTCCCTCGTACTGCTGCACTTTGAAACTCACCTACCTGTATCTTGCTTTTTATCATCTTACAATCTATTCCAGTTGAAGAGAAATGTGGACAGATATCCTCTTTCCTTTTGTTTTTCTATATTTTCCTTGTAGCCCTCACCTTGGTGACCCTTTGTGCTTGTGTTGGGTGATTTGTCATAAAAACAAAACTTGCATGAGCCCCCAACCCTACCTCATTATGGACGGTCTCGGTAAGCTGAAGATGTGAGGCATCATGTGATCTCAGACGATAATCTCCGTTCGTCTCCTCACGGAGGTTGTTCAGCGCCTCCTTACACCTCCCCTGGATGTACCCAAGTGTTCCGTTACAGCTCTATAAGACAATAGGGTATTATGCATCATCATTTGACACTGATCAACTGGCCAAATTCTGTCACTTGTTCATAAAATAACCCTTCAACTTTTACATAGTTTTGCAGACAAGCTACATAGAATAGAAAACTATATTTGCAATGTTTGTATCTTGAGAACTTCTTGTGAATACACATTGCCTAGAGCTATGTGGATTAAAGGGGCACATTGCCTTGGGACTATACAAAGCATCCGTTATGAAATGAATAATGTTGGAAAGATATTTCAAAAGTTGTCTATTGTTGTTATGCCTTTATTTGTTTGTATTTTCCTTATACACAGGGAAGCCAAATTTCGTGCTTTATACCATGACAATAAAATATTTTGAATTTGAATTTGAATTTGAATACAATGATTCCCATAACTATCCCTTGAAACTGTGTGTTTTTTTGTGTAATTTCATGACAGGACACGGTCTGCTATTTCGCAGAACCAAATTTTTGACTCCACAAAATGGCGGACACTATGTTCCACTGGTTGTATTTTCAGAGAAAATGGTTTTTTTTCAAATTGCTACTCACTAATTACAACACACTGTAGGTGGTTTAGTACATGAACAACTCTTAAAAAGGATAAGGAGTAATTTCAAATTGAAATTTAGAGAGATTCGAAAGGCAATGCGCCCCTTCGACTGGAATTCTATAAGCAATGCTGAAATAGTACTTACATCAGCGACTCTATGAGTAGAGCTGAAGCGTGACTGGCTGCCGGATATTACACAGTGTTGATGGGTGTCGTTCAGACTGCCCAACATGAAGTAAGATTCTCCGGAGCCTAGTGGGATTGCTACCCCAGGGGTCTCTATGTCCCATGACACCTTCAGGCCAACCTTCCAGTCTGTGTGGTCAACGGAATCATCACCTTCATCTGTGAACAGAGTTTGAAAAAGTGACTTTTTTTTCATTGTACTTTATTCTGTTTGCTCCAAACACACTTGGGTTATTGCTGTTGCGATGCACTACGCAATGAACAGAACAATTGTATAGCACCTGATCCTGACCTTTCTTAAACCGTTATCAATAAACCTCAAGGGAAACTGACTGGGTAAACTTTAATATAATTTTGGAGTGAACAAAGAAAAGTTGACGAGGGCAGGATCAGAACCTGCCACCTCCGGAATAACGTGCCGGCGCTCTACCAACTGAGCTATCTAGCCTTAATGTTGGTGATCTCCCAATTTTGTCAATATCCTTTTTCGGGGTGCCAGTCAGAAGCCATTCAACATGTAACTGACGTATAGCCAGAGTCGGTTCTTGATTTACTATTTGTTTACAGGTATTTGTCCTACAACATAAGATGGAAAAGAAAGTTTTGTATAAATTAACTTCAAAACAACACACACCTTGGTTATCAATACAAAAATCTTCCCCCCGAGCATGACTGTTTTAAAAAAACTGAGCTCAATTGCATAGAGCTGCTGAAGCACACAAAGTAGCCAAGCACAACAGAATTATGGGTACTAGAATAAAGTCACCAGTCAAAACACCATACCACATATGTACCATCTGTTACTGGTAACCTGCTCATTTTTGCTCAGCGGAAAATTGTTCAGCAATATTTTCTGCTTAAAGCATTTCTATGAAATTAGCCCTAATTCTTGGTTATTGTAAATCTGTGCAGTTTAGCTGTCTAGGATGCAAAAGGGATCAAACTCAATCAATATTCAGCAAGCTGTGAAATGTTGGTATAGACCGCTTGCATTTGCCTTTGCTCTGGTTTTGGAATCGTGCCGCACACAGCTCTCAGCCAATGATAGGTCTTCATTGACCTCAGTGAGGGTGCTGTTTGGGCTTGTGACTCTATTTTTTTATTTCATTGTGAGTTCAAAGCACTTGCGTTGTAGCACAGATAAAATGTTTTGAGACAGAAGTAGCCCAACCTGAGTATGTTTGACTGTACACAGCTACTGTGGATCCTCTGACCAGATTGCCATCCATGTGCCAGCTGACTGCCAGAGATCCCATCCCATAATAGGGCTCTGGCTTCAACCTCAAGTCTGGGTCCGTAGGGTCCATATAATTAATAAGAGCAACATTAAAGTCGGTGCCGTCATCGATAGAAAGGATCCCACCATCCTGAGATTCATATCCATGCCCTTCCTCTTTGTCTAAATGAGTCGGACTTCCTCCATCACTTTTAGTTCTTGCATCAGGTCTCTTCTTTGTCTCATTCTCCTTAGCCAATAAAAGTTTTCTTGAAACTGACTTGAAGTGCTCGTTCAGTTTCCTGATGACCCCACAGGCAACCTCAATCTCACTCTCCGGTTTGACACCCCCAAAGGACCACGGGATGGTAAACAAACGCAGACCTAGATACTTGTATGTTGTCCCCGGTTCTCCGACTAATGTACGGGAGATTTGGGTCTGGACTGTTTGACCTTTCACCTTGACCCAATCTCTATAGAAGTAACCATGGTAATAGAGTACGTTCAACGCCCATGATAAATCTTCTTGCAGAGACTCGGGGATACAGGAGTGTGGTTCATGGGCAAAGTTTGAATATTTTTCTTTCATCTGTAAATATATAAATCATAAAAATTATCAGTATCAGTTTGCATAGGCCTATCAACCTCCCAAAATAAAAATTGTGTCCATAACATAATTTTGATTGTAGTCAATGGTCTTCAGCGACACACATATTTGCTGCTACACACAAGCAACTTTCATTGATTTCTCATCTGCATTTAATACAAACTGGTTTTAACTCTTCAGCAGGTAAACATACTTAACAATTTCTGCAACTTGTGAAAAAGGCCGCCCTCAGTAAATACTATTTAAAAAAGGGACCCAAAAAGGCCAAATTCAGTTTCTCCAATAGATAGAGTCCCTCTCTAACCTCACATTGAAATGATGCAAACAATTCATTTTATTTGATAAGGCCTTAGTCTTTCACAGCCAAATTTGAAACATGACATCACTGGATGTCAAAAAATAAATGGGTCTGTACATTCCACACAGGAATTTTGTATTTATAAGTCAAAAGGTCAAACTCAATTCCATTTTGATGAACTAAATTCCCCATACAAAAATGTAGAGACCCATACATTTGAAATCTTAGGTCATTGGGGGAAAACAAAACACATGATGAATGACAAATAATGAACATTGTAATAAACAAAACTTGAATGCTTTTGTTTTGTTCCAAGCCTTAGTGAAACACAAGTATAAAAAACTTCTAGAAAATCTCCTTACCAAAGAATCAAAATTTGCATCAGCAGGAGTCAAAAACAGCAACTTTCCTTTAGCTACCTCAGATAAAAGTTTTCTTCTCTGAAAAAAAAGTGAAGAATAAAGGAACACTTCATTAAAATTAATCAAAATCAACGACTGTTCGAATACAATAATTCTAATTACTGGAAAAAAACTGCAGATAAACACAGGAAACTACAAGAAAACTACAGGTAAGACAAATGTGGCCAGGATCAACTTTGAGGTGCGCCCCCTGTAGTTTTGTGGTATTTTCTGTAAGGGTTTTTCGGAAGTGTTTGTATCTTTTTTCAGTAGTTTTCCCATAGTTTCTTGTGTTGTCTGGTATCAATACTTGTTCTACTTAATTGTTCTACTTAACACACCAAGCAAATTAGCAAGCCAGTTTGTAAAGATCAAATCTATCCCAGTTTTTAATAAAAAAATAGGTGTGGGTAAAAGCCAGAATTGCCTGATTTGCCGGAATGGTCGGAATTCAAAATAGAATACATAACATATACACTATTTTTAAAGAATTGGCAACATAGGCAGCCGGAACTATATTTAAATAGTCAAAGATATTAGTTGTTGTCATAATTATCCACTTAACTCTGCAAAAAAATATCCCCGGAACTTGAAAACATGAAAATTTGACCGACTTTGTTGATCGCCTGAAGGACAAAACAGAAAGCAGGTACCACACTATTCAACAGACGCAATCAGCGAGGTTCCCATACACTGTGATGCGAGTTCCGCCCTGCAATGCCTGGTTGCTTTGGGTGCGTCTGTTGCATAGTCCATAGAGCAAGGAATGTTCCTTGCTCTATGCATAGTCCTGTACCTGCTGTCTGTTATGTCCGTCAGGTGATCAACAAAGTCAGGCAAATTTTCATTTTTCTAGTTCCGAGGATTTTTTGTTTTGCAGAGTTGATAAACGGGTAATAATGACAACAACTATGACACCATTTCAATTGAGTTCCGACTTCCCTTGCAGCTACATCTATAAAAAAAAGTATTTTTTTACAGTTCCAGCAGATCAGGCAATTCCGGCTTTTACCAATTTCCTAAACAAATTACAAAATTCGTAATACTGAAGTATAACAATTGCTGTTTTTATACAACTACTACAGTACTATACTTACTAGTACTAGTTGCTACATTTAGCAACAAATTTCTTTAATTATTAAATCACTTTGCTGAAGCACCGAAAATTCTATACACTCAGTCTCACATTATTACTTACTGACTTTTTTCTCAGAGTCGGTCACAGCAGCATATTCAAAAACAACCGTTTTGTTCTTCTTAATTTCTTTACCTTTATTTCCTTCCCCGAATCACCACTCGATTTCCTCTTTGGCATTGTTGACATCAATCGACGGCAATAAAAAAACTTAAAACAATTTCCCTGAAGACTGAAACGTAAACATTGCATTATTTTGATCACTTTCTGCTACTGTCATCATCGACAGCCGGTTTATGTGCACGTGTACTTGTTTATTTCCGGGTTTGGTGCTCTTTCCCTTATTGCTGTCGAATAAATAACAATTTGCTCATTTCAGAAAGCTAAAAAGTATATCATGAGGTAAAAGAACAACAACAAAAATTAATTTGTAAACAAAAAATACCTTTGATTTTTTATAAATACAATTTCTAGCGATTAAAATATATAAAACTTTACCGCATGCATGTTTTAAAAAATCATTTGACAAAAATTCGTTTTGAAACACCATTTTCGTTCAGCGTCAGGACATTACGCATGCGTACTAACGACCTTCCTGAATTTTTTTCAAAAACAGCAATTGCAAATGGCTGCCGTAAACAAACTCCCGTTGTGTGTTGCGCTATGATGAATGATCAACGTTCTTGTGGCGAAAATCTCAAAATTCTGGTATGTGCAGTACCACTAAGCTTAATTGAATGGTAATTATTGAGGTAAATTGTTCTCTTTGTGAAAAAGACTTTAGGGCAAGGAAGACAAAGTCATTTTTTCTTGCAACGACGACGACCTGACGACACGGGAAGGGCCAGGGCCAGCGATGAGCGACACACTCGACCTCCACACAGTCTGTCTGGCTGGGCTGGCGGCTTTGGGTGGCCGCGGGCCGTAGGGCCGCCGCAGGGTCAGGGTTGAGCTGTCAGCAGGGTGAAAGTGAATTTTAAGGAAGATGAATGGCGGAAAACCTTCACGCTTTCCTGCTGCTAGTGCTAAGACTAGAGACGGAGTATAGAACAAATATCTTCTTGAAGTAATTGAATTAAATTGATTTGAATGAATTGAATTGAATTAATTAAATAATTGAAATATGATTAATTATGAAATATGTCACTAAAAGACACTATATATATGACTATGTATGTCATGTATGTGTTATGTCAGTGAGCGTGGTGAAGTTTACTCCTAGTCCTAGAACTGCATAGTTTTAGGAGTAGGTGAAGTTGAACTGGAAGTGGAACATCATGATGCCATGTGGAATGTGAATGTTTGTTTCTGACATAAAGTTGAATAATGTGTATATCACTATTATATGTAACATGATCATTATCAATCAGAGATAGTTTAACTGTATTTTGTATTGGGAGTGTTTGTTTTTTAGCACAGACTGGCAGTATTGATGTGTAATTTAATTATCTTAATTTTGGGGTAAATTACTAAATTAGGAAAGTTTGACTAGAGCGGGGTTTGAACCTGCCCCCTCTAGGTTTACGTGCTGGTGCTTTACCAACTGACCTATCTACCCCTTTAACTTGGGGGCGCCAGTCAGAAGTGCAACAGTACAAGTACAATACTCATACAGCTTTTATAGCTCCATGAGTAGACCCAGTAACTGGGGCAATGTAGTATTATTATTATTATTTTTTTTTTTGGAAATCTGCGGTCGTACAATGTCTGACCATTAGATGTCAACAATGTTTTTAAACTTAAAGAAGTAGACCTACAGCACTCCAGTAACTGGGTGGGTCAAGACTAATGTAACCATATACTGCCATATAGCCAGGGACCTTGCCCAGTTTTTTAACAGCAGGGGAAGTGTTATTAAGGGGATGCAACTTTTTCTTAAATTGCAAATAGCCAAAATTGATTTATAAGCTTGCATCCTGTCAGTTTCCCTTGTGTTTTCATATTGTTCATGCTAAGTCTTGTTTAGTCAAATATATTATATCCTGCTAAACTTTTCCATTTTGTTCACCGTTGTTTTACTGCACCTCCTTTGCTTCCTGTAGAATTATCAACATCTTAATACACAGTTTGATGTCTTTTATGTTCTCTGACCACCCTCCCCCCCCCCCCCCCTCCTTCCAGGGCCAATTTCATGGCTCTGGACCATGTTTTTTTGTTTTTTTAATTTAAATGTTGACTTGGGAAGAGCCTGACATTGTAATAAATGTATTCAGCTTGTGAATATGTGCTCACATTTAAACACCTTTTAATGTTGTCAATCCACAGATTAACATGTTAACTATATGCCAACTAAAAATGTGTAGTTCATAATGGATACTGATAGCTTATATGAGGATGTACCAGTCCGTGACCCGAGTGGAGGCGCTAGAGGTCATGATGTACCCCAAGGTAAGCTGTTTAGACATTAGACACTATAGACCTTATCGCCAATCCGCCTGGTTGATTTTTGCTGAATGGCCGAAAGGCATTGTGGGAAGGAAAAAGGGGCATACTGTGCTCCCTTTTCCTTCCCACAACACCTTTCGGCCGTTCAGCAAAATCAACCAGGCGGATTGGCGATAAGGTCTATGGTGGGGGGGGGGGAGGAGAGGGGGAAGAAAGTGAGTTGGAGAGTATTGTACCAATTTGCTACTTGTATGAATCCACCATGTGCGTGTAGAGCCTCGACTTCATGCTTTTTATTTTATTATTTTTTCTAATGAGATATTGCCCAACTCACAAAGCCCGGACGGCCACTTCAAGGTGAGGGCTTCACTTAACTGATTTTGGCTGTCGACCCAGATCAACTGTCACCAGGGGCACGTTGCCACCTACTCCTGGGGCTGAAACAGGGTTACCCCCTTCACAGTCCGTAAGGATATAGGCAAGGGTATCATCCACTAGGAGCCTGGTTGGCAGAGCAGAGTGCACTACCTTCCCAACTTTTTATGAAGCAATTATGGTTAAGTGCCTTGCTCAAGGACACAAGTGTCATTACCGGGATTCGAACCCACACTCTGCTGCTGACAACACCGGAGCTTAGGTTCGATGAACTAAACCGCTCGGCCACAACACGCCACGCTTCATTTGAATTTTATTTATGTTTGGATGTGTTTGGATGTGTTTTTATTACATTACCATGACAATACAGAGTTATATAATGCTTTCACTGTTATCCCCAATTCAAGGCTCTACACGCAAATGGCTGACCGTGCAAAGGGTGGATAGCCTACTGAGTCTATCAAGTTCTAACAGCACACTTGAATTTTCAGTTTTATAGGATCTAAAAAACAATATCTCTGTCCTTATATTATGTGCTTATTAAACAAAAAACTTGCAAGACTCACAAATAGCATGGCGCTCATCCCGTTCTGCAAGTTGGAGTACAGGCAGTGGAGGGGAGGAGTGAAGAAGAAAAAACAAGCAAACAAACAAACCTCCCTCCCGAGCAGCCAAAATTGGAAAGGAAGGATGCTATAACAATCAATTTTGTTTTAAATGTGTCCTGACTCCAAAGGGAAATTGTAATAGGAAAAGATCAAAATATGAATGAGAGCCAGGTTATCAATAACCCAAAAGCAAACAATTTCTTTCAGAGCAATCCCATATAAAATTGGCAAAGAGAAAAACAAAAACCAAAACAAACAACAATCAAGAATGTTCATTAAGTAAAATACTATTGAAATAAAAACGCTGATCACAAAAGACCCTTTGATTCTTTAGCTAAACTAAAACGTTGCATGTCGTAATAAGTTGCCTTTCCTCCATCAGATAATGAGCAGCGTCGTGCCCAGCAGCGACGAGCTGTCGCCAAAATCAGTCGCGAGGAGTTGGAGGATAAGTATCTCCGTCTTCACGACGAGAATCTGGTTCTGAAGAAACATGCCAGGAAACAAGAGGAGAAGATTAAGAAGTAAGTGGAGTATGGATGTAGAAGCCATATTACCCCATCACTTAGGGAACTTCATTGGCTACCGATTAGAGAACGGATTCATTTTTAGATTGCTCTTCTTGTTTTTAAAGGCTTGAACAAAACCACTCCGCGATATATTTCCACTTTACTGTCACATTACACTCCACCACGATTTCTTCGGTCCACGCTTGACATCACTCGCTTGAATGTTCCCCGAGCAAACAAAGTTCTAGGTCAAAAAGCTTTCAGTGTAGCTGGGCCAATGATTTGGAACAATCTTCCTACTGTCATTAGGGAATCTGTTACTTTATCTACATTTTGTAAAGCTCTAAAGACTCGCCTTTTCCCATGTTAATTGCTTTTATGTGCGCTATGATCTTGATGGAATAGCGCCTTATAAATGTTAATTGTTATGTTATATTATGTTATGAAGCTGGTATCACAACTTTGTCAAAACATTACACAATAGACCCTTCCCATGAAATATGTAAAATGCACATCGCCCGTACGCACTAACACTATTGGTTGGCAAAATGATGGAACATTGCGCCTTTTTGTATGGGGCTGATGGTGGTGTGTTGCATACGTGTTTGTGCATCTGCTTAGTGCACATCTCTTTGGCATTTGCCAACCAATAGTGTCTTCACGCATGTGTGAATGTAATAAGCATGTTTCATGAGAAGGGCTAATTGATGTTCATCTTCCTAAACTTTAAAACGGAACTTGTGACTTCCGTTTAATTGCTGATATTTTTTTAGCAATTCAAATCCAAATTGAAGATCTAAACCACGATGCAGGATACCTGTGATTGTTGGTGCTGGCTCTCTACTCTCTGTCTGCATTTATCAAAATGGCAAATGTTGCAGACAGTAGGCGTATCTGACACTAATGCAAGAGGGCTGGCTAGTTCAGTGTTAAAAAGCATCCCTAATTCATCTGAAATACGGACCAGTGAAAAAGCCGGGACTAGTGTTATGACATGGTAACTGGCCAGTCTCTCTGGCCAGAATTTCTGGGCAAGCCTGAAGATATTACTAATAAATAAATTATTCACCTTCTCTTCAAAATGTTTCTGTAGCGATAAATTAATTTGTGCTTCTCAAACAGAATGGCTACAAAGCTGTTAAGATTAGTCACTGATCGAAAGAAACAGGACCAAGAGGTGGGCGGGGCTCACCAGCGGGGCCGTAAGGGGCGAGATGTTGAGACAGATGAGATGATTGAGGACTTACAGGGTAAAGTGAGGGATCTCAACAAACAGAATGATATGCTGAAGAACAAGGTATGAAAAAATTAACTGCAATCTGAGAAATGAAAGGAATTTGATAAGTAAAAGCATGTTTTTGCAAGGCAGCTAACAAACGAAAAAAGAAAAAAAATTGTGTACATGAAATCCTTTTAGATTGTACATATTTATTTGTGAGATAACCTGTCTCTTTTGAGGTGCGAGGTGGCAGCAGAGTTAAAGACTATTGTTCTTAGAAGTAGCGTGTCATAGGCGACCAGTCCAGACCACCCAACTCAAGTTCTTATGGCTGAGTCATCTGATTGTGGGTTTGAATCCTGGTCTGACACATGTGTTCTTGGGCAAGCAAGACACTTAACTATAATTGTTTCTCATCACCCAGTAGTATATGGGTACCTGTAAGGGTAAGAATTGTTGATATGAATGATTACATGTGCGCCATTTTGGCTGCCGGTGCTGCATATCCCCAAGGAGTTTCAGGTAGTTTCAGGAATGCTGAAGGCCTGATATACAGGCGGTAGTAACAGTAAAAGCCAAAGGGTTTGTCTCAAAGTGTCCCATTTTGTTTGGCATGTGCCATGATCTAATTCTAGAAAGAATAACATTTGAATGATATGTCGTGGCCAAGCAGTCAAGTGGCCTAGACTCAAGTTCTGGTGTTGTCAAAGTGTGGGTTCAGGTCCTGGTCATGACTGATGTGTGCTTGAGCAAGACACTTTAAATGATAATGGACAGTCAGAAGGCCAAAGGTGCTATGGTTTATGTAATGCAGGTTAAAGAACCCAGTGCACTTATTGTCAAGAGAAAGGGTTCGTCACTTTTTTGTTCTTCACATGGTTGGCTGCAGATTGTGCTGCATCACCTTGTAAATCAGGACAGTGTGTAAAATGGTCTCATCTTTAAAAAAAATTACTTATTTGTTGGATAAACAGTAACTGCTTAGATATAACAGTGATAATGAAATATATTAACTAGCAATAACTAATATCGAAAACACTGTTTGTAAAAAGTAAAAGCAGATTGAATGTAAAACAAAATGCCTTTCTTGATGTTTTTTCACTCTCCGTGCAGTTGACAGTTACTAAGCAACAGCTTGCAACACAGGGTAGTAGACAAACACCATATCCACACGTCCAATCAAGAGTTAACACTGTAAGTAATAATCAGTTATAATCACTGTGATCATAGTTATATACACTGTAATCACAGTTATAATCACTGTAATCATAGTTATAATCACTGTAATCATAGTTATAATCACTGTAATCATAGTTATATACACTGTAATCACAGTTATAATCACTGTAATCACAGTTATAATCACTGTAATCATAGTTATAATCACTGTAATCATAGTTATAATCACTGTAATCACAGTTGTAATCACAGTTATAATCACTGTAATCACAGTTATGAGTGCTGTAATCAAAGTTATAATCACTGCAATCACAGTTATAATCACTGTAATCATAGTTATAATCACTGTAATCACAGTTATAATCACTGTAATCATAGTTATAATCACTGTAATCATAGTTATAATCACTGCAATCACAGTTATAATCACTGTAATCGCAGTTATGAGTGCTGTAACCCCAGTCATAATCACTATAAAAAAAAGTATTCGCTTACACAACCTAAGATTTACAAAATTCAATACCATTGGGATTGATCACAGTGAACTCACAGTGATACACAGTTTAACCAACCATGCTTAGCATGATACCATTCAAGCAAATTTGATCAGACTCCCAAGGTTTAGAGAGATGTTACTTTTCCAGTTAAAATCAGAGATCCGACTTTTAAATTTTTTTACCACTGTATTCCTATCTTGTTAACCCCCCTTAAAACTCAAGCTGGGGCATGTTTTTCAGAATATGTTTCCGAATCACCAGTTGGTCAAATTGTTCCTTGGACAAGAACCTCACATATGGATGGAATTTCAGTCCCTACGCTGATTAAGTGTTAGTTGTTCTCCCATAACAGCATCTCCTCATCTGAATGTTTTCTCCTGATCTTTGATTTCAATTTGACAGGGATTGCCTCGACCTCCTCCGCCAGATAACATTAAGAAGGGTTTGAGGGTTCAGGGACATGATCGCACCAAGTAAGACATTGACTCTTTTTGCAAACATGAGTTTATATTTGAAAAAATACATAGTTGTGTATAAGTTAATGCAGGTACAAATTTCTTTATTTGCTCATAATAATTACGGTGACATTTAATAATGACTTCAAGTCACTTGTGGGAGCTGGTTTTTAATTTTTTTTTAAGAATCATTGTTAATAGTTTCTGTGTTTTGTTTGTCTGCTTTTCATGAATTTAGATCAGCAACACCCAGAGCTTTCAGGACTGATGTCCTTCCTAGATATGGTCACAGTCTCCTTGAAGAAGCTAGAGAAGAAAACCACAGACTGTAAGTAACTCCGTCCTTATTATTTGTTTAAACCCCACCAGCAATGTGCATTCCTGAGCTCTGGGAAAAAATAAAATTAACACTCACACTACTTGTTCAGGTATCGAACCATTCTCCTTCGCCATTCTAGAGCAGAAGTCTTACCGCTTGACCAGCAAGCATGCCTGGTGACTCGGAGGCCAGCTCCAACTCTGTAATTAGCAGCAACAATGTTAACTTGATTGTCATTGCCTTACATATTCTTGTATGAGAGATCAAACTCTCTCGATCCCTGGCAGTGAAGACATTATGAGAAGTCCCTTGATCCACTAAACGAAAGCGAAGATATTACAAGAAGTCCCTGATTCACGAACTGAAAGTGGAAAGCGAGAGCAGGGTGGTCAGGGTCCAATTTCATAGAGCTGCTTAAGCAGAAAATATTGCTTAACAATTGTCTGCTAAGCAGAAATGAGCAGGATACCAGTCACAATTTCTACGTGTGACATAGGCGCTTGGCTGGTAACCTTATTCTGGTAAGCATAATTTTGTTGTGCTTAGCTACTTTTTGTGCTAAAGCAGCTCTTTGACATTAGGCCCAGGTTGGTGTGGAGGTATCTTTCCTCACTTTCCACCTCTAGGACCCCTGTTCGAGTCACGCCGGGGCACTATGTGGATTGGGTTTTCAGTCCCTACCTGATTTTGTGGGTTTTCTCTAGAATAATTCTCTAGGGTTTTCCTTCGAAATCTAAAGCTGAGACTTCCTTCCTTGTCTTCTCTCCATTTGGGCTCTTGGCTAGTATAGTGATTAAATTTGCTCTTCTGAGAATCCTTTGTGTCACAACTAGAATAAATGAAATGAAATGAAATGAAATGAATTCCCCTGGTTTCCCTATCTACTCTGAGTACACCAACGATTGAAAGAAATAAAAGTGTGAATACATCAAAATGAAAATGAACTTACTTGCTTGCCTCTTAATGCCTTGCAATCGCTCAAGCGAGCATTAATTTCTGGCCCATTTAAAGGCAAAGTATACCTTTGGTTTTTGGAACCGTTTGATTGTTTTAATCCTATATAAATGTAGGTATATACAATCAAACTAACCTGTGAAAATTTTACTTCAAAAGGTGGTCGCGTTTTTGAGATGTCACCAAAAAACCGAAGCAAATATTTCCACGCAGGAAGAATATTCCCTATAGAAATACACGATCTGAGAAGCGTTACGACTGTGACGCTTCTCAGATTCAAATTTGTGGGGATAAAAAGTGATATATTTTTCCATAACCGCAGTACTTCGAAGTGAAACGTTTCTCAAAAAGCATTGTACTATTCAAAGCTGCTGTACTTCTTACCAAGTAACTTCTTATTGCCATTAATTTTCAGAGTCATTACCAAACGTATACCTTCCCTTTAATGTGCGAACATTTATTGATGATCGTTTGTCTGTGTATTTATTGAATACTTTTTCCTATTGATGCAGTGAAGAGGTGATTCAGGATCTTCAAGAACACATCGCATCCTTGGAGCAAGACAAAGATATACTTCAAGAGCAGGTGAGGGTGCAGACATTCACGGACATCTAAGTTAGAAAACCATTAGAACCAAATGTGAACGAGTGGTCACAAAGCTCGGTCTTCAAAGTCTTTCAAAAACTGTACAGTATGCAACAGACAGTTGCAATCAATGAATGTATGTAGTGCCGAAACTAGGGATTTTCCTCAAGCAGGGGGCAAAGAATTTTGTTTTATTTTGTGTGTATGGGGGGGGGGCCTTAAACTTTAACGAGAGAAATCATTTGTAGGAGACGTAGGCCTAACTATGTACTGTTAATTGTGTTAGTGATGTACTGAACCATGCATTTTTTAAGGGGTCTGAATTAGTTTACAAGTTTTGCGAAAAAAGATGTGTTAATTGCAACAACATCCTGTCAACCCAATTTACCTGATGTCATCAATACAATGATCTTGGATGCACCATTTTGGGAGCCAATATAATTACCCAGTGTAGTGCTCATTTTAGGCCATGTGACTATTACACGCACCTTAATTTTTACGTACAAGTTGACCCCCAAAATGGAGAGCGTTGCAGACAGTAGCCGCTTGTCACCTTCGTGCAAGGGGTCAATGTTTTATTTTTATCTTTGACCTACTTTTGGAGGGCGGGGACAAAGGTTCTGAGCAGGCGCAGGGAAAGGGGTTTCAAACCCTGACTTTCCTGGCTTAACATAAATATTTTGTCATCGTTTTCTCATAAATGTTACCAAATTTGAACAGACTTTCACAGGTTATTTGTATAGTGTGGTTATAGAACAGGACAAAAACCACTGATGTGCTTTCTCTATGTAGCCATTTGTGTTCAGCATTTTTAATACAAACTTGTTTGCTTGGTTTAACTTTGCTTAGGTAATGATAAAAAAAGTCGAACAAGAGGAGACACTGCTCAGGTTGAAGGAACACATGTCAGCAGGTCAAAGGTCAGTGAACTCATGAATATTCATGTGAACATTCTATAAGCAATTGAAGCTGGCTCATCGAGCACTTTATTTTTTTGGCCTTATGTTGGGCAATAAGTCAATTTAGTGTGTGTGATCTTTGTGGGCAGTATCAAATACGGTAAATGACCCCCCCTTATATAAACCGGGAAGAAAAGAATAGATCAACAATGATATTTGACTAAGTAGTGTTTTTCACATTCTATCCAAGATTAGTTCGTTTTGAAGTAGTTGGCCACATTGAAGTACAAGTGTTTTGTTGACAATGTACATCTAGTTCATCTACAGTGTTGTATGACTTTTGACTCCAAACTCAGACTTGACCTTTTGTGACTAGTGACTCGAACTCGAACCCAAGTGACTTTGGACTTGGACTTGATGATTGAGGACTCAAGACTAGCTCAACTCATCCTTCAGGCCTCCAGTTAACTTATCCCGTGCACCCACTGCAGTTGCTCTGGGTGTCTCCTGCTTTCGCAGTTGTGGCTTTTGTGAAGTTGATCAGAATGTTCTTTCCAGATGGAAGTACCCTGTGAAGCCCGTATATGAAGGGCGTTTAGTGATTTCATATACTTGTACCTATTAATAACTCCAATACTCGTGCTTTGTTGTTATAAATGTAGGCAAACATGGTCTTCTTTGTGAATTTCCTACAAGACCTCTTGCATAGCCCGCCATTGCTGAGGTTAAACAATAGAAACGTACAATTATTTGCAATGCATAAATCTCGGTCATTAATAGGTCTCCTTTGACCTTAGTGATGAGGGCGCTGTTGTGACATCATATGCAAGGGGTCTACAGATTGTCTGCAGTTTGCTCTTTACTATTAAATTCAATCGTAGCTTTTTAGTAGCCTTTAACATAATATGTTTCCGTGACAGCTTCTGACCAAACTTTTTTGTTTTTATCTTCTCTTTGCGTCTGCATTGTATTAAAAACTCTGTTGTTTTGTTTTTTATGTCGTTCACTTGACTTAAATTTTGTTTCCATCTCCCTTCCGATACCATGACAACAGACATTCAGCAAAGTAAGTGTCAGTGCCTTGAGGGCGCTATATAAGAGGGCATGCATGTCGCCTCACAAGGTTTCCATTTTCAAATATTAACCCAAATCACTATGTGGCGTGATACAATGCACAGATATGCACGAATGGTCTCTGATGATACTTAATTTAATTTGGTATTTCTTCCTACTTCACACTCCCGCCCCCCCCCCCCTCCCCTCCCCTCCCCAAAAAAGTATTGGTTATTATTTTGATGCACATTCCTTTTCCCAAGTTTCCCAATTTATTTCACATTTCCAACATCCACTTTGGGGCTTTAGGTCAATTTAAAATTGATGAAGAATATTAACATCGGTATTGGGTGTGACAGCTCGACAGCAAACAAGATCAAGGTGTTACAAAAGCTTGGTATTTCATCAGTCCCACAGTCTGCCAAGACGTTATCCCGTATAACTATACTTCCACAGAACTCATCAACATTAACTGCCACTCTAGCCACCTTCCTCTACCAAGCCTGGTTCGTGCTAAAATATCTGCGCTGGGCTTAAATCGGAAGCGACGGGGAAAGAGAGGTGGGCGGCGCCCTAGTTTATGCATTCCCTTTAGTAACCAATCATTCAACACTATCCACAAGATTCCAGTCGTCAGTCAGCCTAATATTTCAAGACCAACAGTTCAAGAGAGAAAACGTGGGGTTTGTTTGGAGAATTTAAAGCCTGTTTCTCCTAGTGATCCATCTAAAATAAATTTTTGTGCACTCAACGCTCGATCCATCGTCAAAAAAGTGGACGGTTTCATTGATTTTGTTTTGAGCAACAATTTAGATATTGTAGCCATTACAGAAACCTGGCTAAAACCAACAGATAACATCACCATCAATTCAGTCACACCAAATGGTTACTCCTTTCTACACTCACCAAGAGTTAACAGGGCTGGTGGAGGGGTTGGTATCCTTTTTTCGTTCGGTTCTTGATGTAACTTTAAAATGTGACATGACTGTTTGCTCATCATTTGAGGCTATTCATGTCGAAATCACCTCCCATTCAAAATCCATCCGTCTCGTCAATGTCTACCGTCCCCCGAGTGTGCCGAATGTGACTTTTGGTCTTTTTCTTCATGATTTTGAAGGCATGGTTAATGATTATCTATTTCTGTCATCTGAAATTGTTTTAGTTGGCGATTTTAATATTCATATGGATAATTTAAATGATGCCAACGCCATCCGGTTTAAGACTATATTACAATCATATGGTCTTCATCAGCATATCTCAGGGTCAACGCACATTCATGGGCATTTGCTTGACCTACTCATCACTCGTGAAAATGCTACACTTGTTTCTGGTATTTATCTTCATCCTGGGTTATCTGATCACTTTGCTGTTATGTCTCAATTATCACTTCAGAAACCACAGCCCCCTAAAGTTACTATTACAACACGTAACCTTAAGTCTATTGATGTTGATGTTTTCCGCAATGATCTGGTTGTGTTACTCTCCGACTTAGATATGACTTCTACCAATCTCGATTCTTGTGTGCAAAATTATGAGGTTATCCTTAGTAGTCTTTTGAACAAGCATGCACCAGCTCGCACTAGATCAGTTCGTTTAAGACCTCATAGTCCTTGGTTTAATGTTGCTATACAGACTGCTAGAAAGCTGCGTAGGGTTCATGAGAGAAAATGGAGGCACTCAAGACTAGAGATTGATAGACAGTTATATTGTACTCAAAGACAGAAGGTTAATGAATTGATTAATGTAGCTAAGATTGAATATTACTCCTCTCAAATTAAAGATTGTTCAGGCAATCAGAAGAAGTTATTTAAAGTTGTAAATGGGTTACTACATCAAGTGAAGGAAAAACCTGTATTACCCAGTAGTATATCAGATGCGGTTCTGGCAGATAGTTTTTCTCACTATTTCAGCAAAAAAATTCTTAATATTCGTAGTGCTTTCCCTGTATCAACTAGTTCTACTAGATCGCCAACTTACCATTTACCTGTGTGTGCTAATGTACCAAATATTTCCCAGTTTGAATCCACTACTGTGTTTGAGATCAACACATTAATAAGAAGTTCTCCTTCTAAATCATGTGAACTGGACCCCATACCTACTGATCTTTTAAAAAAGTGTATTGATGTTGTAGCACCTCTTATTACTACTATTGTGAACAAGTCTTTTGAGCAAGGTAGTTTTCCAGACAGTCTTAAGACAGCTTACATTCGTCCCCTAATCAAGAAGCCAGGTTTAGATGTTGAGACTTTGTCTAACTACCGACCGGTGGCTAATTTGAAGTTTATTGGCAAGACCATTGAGCGCATTGTTGCCTCCAGATTGAATACTGCTATCTCTGATTCTGGCCTTGCTGATAAATTTCAATCAGCATACAGGTCCAAGCATAGCACTGAATCGGCACTTTTGCGGGTGCAAAATGACATTTTATGTGCTATGGATGACGGCCATGTGACTGCCCTGATTCTGCTTGATTTAAGTGCAGCTTTTGACACTGTGGATCACACTATTTTGCTCAAGAGACTTCGTGATATTATTGGTTTACAAGGTAATGCCCTTAAATGGTGCCAATCCTATTTGCAAAACAGACCACAACATGTTCGCATTGGCAATTCTACATCGGATCCGGTTGTTCATGATTTTTCGGTCCCTCAGGGGTCGGTTCTTGGACCTCTGTGGTTCACAGTGTACACCTACCCAGTTCATAACATTATCATGAAACACAAACTGAACTATCATGTATATGCTGATGACACTCAGTTATATTTCTCTTTTAAACCATCCCAAAATTTTGCTGATGAGAGCATCAGTCGTATTGAAACATGTGTTTGTGAAATTCGTGTTTGGATGCAGGAAAATTTCCTTAAGCTGAATGATCACAAAACAGAATTTTTGATACTCGGTTCACGGAAACAACTCTCTAAAGTTACTATTCCCCATATTAATATTGGTGATTCCAAAGTTACCGCTCATACCAAAGTTCGTAATCTTGGTGTGATATTCGACTCTTCCATGACACTTAGTTCACATATTTCTAGTATTGCACGTTCTACCACATTTCACATTCGTAATATAGGCAAAGTAAGGAAATTTTTAACACAAAATGCAACTGAGCAGATAGTCCACTCTGTCGTAGTTTCCAGACTTGACATGTGTAATTCACTTCTATATGGTCTACCTTGTACTCAAATTGAGCGTCTTCAGCGTATTCAGAACTATGCTGCTCGTATAATTACCTTAACTAAAAAGTCCTGCCATATTACACCGATTTTAAAAGAATTACACTGGTTACCGGTAAGCAGTAGGATTAAGTATAAACTTCTGCTTTTTGTGTATAAATCACTCACTAACAATGCCCCTGCATATATTGATGATCTTCTCCACCCATACAATCCTCCTCGCAAACTCCGGTCTTACAATTCTAGCCTCCTTATTGAGCCCATATCCAATCATTCATGGGGAGACCGATCTTTCTCACATGCTGCCCCACGCCTATGGAACAAATTGCCTACACTAGTAAAATCATCTGTTTCTTTAACCCAATTTAAAAAAAACCTTAAAACACATCTTTTCAATCAGGTATTTGAGTAAATGGTTGGATTTGTTTTTTTTACCCCTCGATGTTTCTTAGATACGGCATTTGTAATTGTATTGTATTTCTATAGCACATGTTCTGGATTTCTTCTTAGCTTAGGCTTACGTTTTAATTTTGGTTATTGTACATATTTATGTACGTTATTGTTTGTATTTAGCGCCATGAGCACTTTGATGGATTTGTGCGCTTTATAAGTTTTCATTATTATTATTATTATTATTATTATTGCAACCTCTAACAGACTGTTGAATTTAATGACTGTATGAAACAATGCAAGTATGCATTAACTATTTACTGAATCAGGTAAAACATGCTTAATGGGTTTACAAAATATTGATAAGATTGAAAATGTAAACGTTCACAGATTTACACATAACTTGCACGGTGTAAAGATTGTCATGGTGGGAAAAGTCCCTTGAAATAGTTTTGCTTGAAATACTATGGTTTGTGAGAAATTAGTAAACTGTTAGTTTTAATGGGCTATTTTGCCTCTTGACTGCAATGACTGTTTGAGCTGAATCTTTTACTAATTGTTGTTGTTGTTTCATTTTACATGTTGGCTCACATAAAGTGTGGATACTGGTGTTTGACAGTTAATTACCACTGGTGTTCGCAAGCATTTACAATTAGTTTGGGCTGGAAAGGCTGACAAAAACGCTGGTTGGTGGTTTGCTGAGATGGAACCTTGCTTCATGCCTGAAGTAGTTCAGGTTGAATTCTGTCAATTTAACGTAAAATTTGGCTTCTACTGGATTAGGTTGCCAATTTTGTAACAAAATGTTTGTGACATTGGCACGTGACCAATATGCAAATTAGGTCTTTGGTGGTTACCAGACACTGCGTACAATGGTTGATTAATACCAGCACTATTGGGTTTGACAATTTGACATGCCTTGCGGTTTGGTTTAAATCTGATACAACTCACTTGATCTAATGTCTGTGATTGTTAACCCCAGTCCCTTACTATCGTTTATGGCTGTACTAATATTCTGTTTTTACTTCATTTATTATTTTGTTTCATGCAGCATGACTCCTTCACCCCCCCCCCCCCCCCCCGCCCCATCATCTCTTCACCATCTATACCATTCCCATTCCCTCCTCCCAGTGGCTCTCGTTGCTGATCAGCTGACCGAGGTTGTAAAAATCAAATCAAAAATCCCAATGGTGGTCCAGGGAATGTTTTTACTTTTGCTTTTTTCAGTTTGAAAAGCTCTGCTGTGCAATTTGAAGCATTATAAATGGTTTCATTTCAGTCTAAAACCATTTGTTTGAGTATCGGCCAGCAACTTTTGCACTGGGAGAGCTCTGGTACAGGAAAACACTTTCTTACAAAAACATTCCCTAATTGGAATTTAACCCTTTTTTGTGTTGTTATTGTGTGATTTTGTCATCTACAATTTTTCAGTTTAACTAACGGTTTCAGTTTTTCCAAGTAACTTTAAAGTTTCGACCGAAGTAGCATGATAAAAGGGAGTACTGTCTTGATAATTTGCTTGAAGGAAACAAAAGCAATGCTATGTTAAACCCATCCTTGGTCTTGCCTAATGTGTTATACTGTTGGTGTATATTTTTTCCACCACTTAAGATCAGTTATTTTGGAATCCATGCTTTTCAAATTTGTCCTTAGTGAGGTTGAAATGCATTATCTATGCAAAAAATTCAAGATTTTCATGTTTATGAAATTACACATGTACCATGCATCTTAACTTCCCTAACTACCCTGAAGGTAAAGATTTCTTTTGATAGGCCTTTTAGCTTCTCACAGGTTAGATTTCAAGTATACCTCACAGATTATCCTCTGGTTTCGCAAGCGTATGGATACAGATACAGATACAGACATGATAACTGTATCCGTTCACGTTGGATGCGCGTCCGATTTTGTTTCGCAATCATACAGTTATGTGTCAGGCCTTGGCCAAAGTATAGACACACGTTGGCATAGGTTTTGGAAGCAAAACAAATCCAGAAAACATTTTGTACATGTTCTTGTTACATTGGAGAATTTGATTGAATAGTATTTTTGCTAAACTGTTCGTTTTCAGACCCACACGTTAAAAGCACGTGAAGAAAGTTTCCAGAAAGCGTGGCAGAAAAGAGACCCCGTTTACACTGCATTTTCTTTTTTTTTGCTTACACATGACTAAGAAATTTCTATCAAAATCATGAATGACACCAGTAAAAGCAATACCGGGGAAAATGTTAGCTAGGGTAAAAAATGCAATCAAAATCAGCAAAACGGTATCTGCTATAACGTATGTGTACGAGTTCCTGCATCTGTTATCAACGTGCATGCAAAACCTGGGAGTCTGGGGTTACGCGTCATGTGAACACACAAGGTGTTGACGTATCCGTATCTGTATGTATCCGTAGCCTTGCGAAACCTTTCTAATATCTTGCAAGTTATAACCTCTGCTATTTCTTCAGTATAACAAGAGTTGTAAAGCCAATTGACTATCCTAATCTAGCCACCAGTAACTCACATGTTATAGCCTCAATATACCTCATGAGTATCAAGTTTCTCAATAGTTATAACCTCAGTTGATTTAACCTCACAGACTCCTATATTATAACCTCAAATCTTGCCTCAAGTATCTGAAAACTGTAGCCTTAATAAACAACACTATGAATCTAGATACCAGTAACTCATATGTTATAACCTCAAATGTACCTCAGTACTTTGGTCTCCAGTATCTCCAAAAGGATAACATCCAAAAACTATTACCTCCAAAAAATATAACCTCATCTCCAAAACTATAACCTCAAATATACCTCATGAACTTTAAATGAATTACCCTAATGAATTTAGACACCAGTAACTCTTATGTTATAGCCTCAAACTTATCTCAGGTATTTAGCATCTAGTAGCCTCCCTTCCGAAATAACAACCTCAAATAAACCTCATGAATCTAGCCTCAAGTACCTCAATAGTTACAACCCTAAAGGATCAACCTCAAGAACCTAGTCACCAGCATTATACGTTTCTATATGATTTGCAACTGGTTCGTAAGTGAAAGACTGACACAAATACTTCTTACACTCATTAGAACAAACATCCACGAGAACGTTGAGATGATCCGACTTCAGAGAGAGGTGAAAGAGAAGTCAACGAAGCTTACAGCTGTACTGGCCAAGTATGCCAACCTGGAAGAGGCAAGTATAACTAATTCCGCCCTAAGAATACGATTGCTACTGAACAACTTTGACCAAAGCATTTCAAGCAGAAGTAGAAATTTCGAGTGGATTCCATCGTGGGGTGCAAAAATTACCAAGGAGTTTTAAAGCTGGAAGAGGTCACAAATTACATCATTTGTAATTGCTGCATTTTTGAGGAAATGTGGATTTGTGGGGTAGGGTTTTAATCTGTTTTTTTCCTTCAGAGTTTGTTGTGATTTTGTGAATAATTTAGAAACATTTGCTGTTCTCCTTGTAGAATCTGAAGACAGTGAAGAAGAGCCACGACACGGTCTTGGCTGAACTAGAAGAACTCAATAAAGTATATCAACAAGAGCAGAGTAAGGTGCTAGGTCTGAAGAGTGAGATTCATCAGTCAAGTTCCAAAGAGAGGGCAATCATGGAGGTACAAAACGTCTTTAGTTATTTCAATTCATTATTACTTTTCTTTAACGGACATTTTATTTGTGCATGAATGGCAAGATGATATCATGTGAAACCCAGTATGGCCCAAAAATTGCTGAAAAGACACTGTGTTATTCAGGTCGGCCAGTACAAAAATGTTAGAATGCCCAATGTGTGTTGCAATATTGCCATACATATGTGTCCTGTGGTATTGATATGCCCCAGTGACACAGAGTTTGGTTAGGCCCGGCACTCTCAACTTTGGAGCCGGAAGTAGCCAAACGTTTGGGGCGTGCAGCAGATATGCAAGCATGTGATGCAATGACAGGATAGTGTACCAAGTTGCATAACCAAAACCAATAATTTGATTATTTTGATTTTGTTTACAGCTTCAAGAACGAATCAGTGATGTAGAGAATGAGAAGATTATTCTTCAAGAAGCCAACGAGAAACTTTTAAACAGGTGAGCCTCGTAGCACTGAGTTTGTACATGTACACCAGGGACGTATCTCCACTGTGATGGGAGACTTTGGATTGATAGGTGGCAGCAGACTTACCTGGTTAATTTCCATTGTTTGTGTAGTTCCGAGCATGCGCACATTTTCGAGAACATTGGATTTATCTTGTAATTCTGCTGCCACCTAGTGTCACCAAAAGTATCCCATTAGTCCTTCCCATGAAAAATGCTACTTACATTCACGAATGCGGACAGACACTATTGGTTGGTAAACGGCATAGAGTTGTGCACAAGGAAGACGCACAAACACGTATGCGTTACACCACCGTCGGCCCCATACAAAAAGCCACGTTGTTCCCTCATTTTACCAAGTGTTAGAAGTGTGACTTTGAAATACATTGGATATTTTAATTGGACCTGTGGTTGATCCATTCTGTGTTAGAAACTACGCTGTAGTGTGCTGTCAAAAGTCATAGAGCAACTGGTCCCCTCTCATTCTCTTTTGGTCCTGTGATATGTCTAACTGTATGCAGTTTTAGGATTAAAAACATAATTCATTTGAAGTAGACTGCGTCAAAATACTTGCATTTCAACATGCGCGCACTAACCGCCATACAAGTTTTTAACAAGTGTGTGTGCAGAGCAGTCACTTTTTCACCAGTCCATATTTCAAATGAAACAAAGATGCTCTCTAAAATTGAGCTAGCCAGCGGGACCGCTTAGAGAGAAATTGTGACTGGTCCTCAGGTGTTTTAACTGGCATTTGGCCAGCGGACCACTGAATATTAAGGTTAATACTTAATTGGTTTCCCATTGTATATTGCCTACCCAGTGCATTTGATGCTGAGCGAGAGAGGCAGTACCGAGCCAATGAGAAGCAGTTAAAATTACAGATAGCTCAGCTAGAGGCAACCCTCAAAGGAGATCTGAACGATAAAAACACCCTCCTGGATAGACTCAATGAGGAACGAGGTAAATATCATTCAAAAATCAGTCCAGTTCCTGATAGCGTCTGTATGTGACCACTGCAGGGAAAGATTTATCAATCGGCTAAATTCATTAGTATTATTATGTTATATATATTTCTGGTAATGAAACCAAGGATGCCTCATAAGTGAACTGGATCACTGTAGCTCGCAAGCCTGAGGAAACCTGTAAACAAGGGTGCTTGCAATGTACCAGAAACACTGGGATTAACCCCTACTTTTCAGCAATAAGTGATTCTTTTTACGTGCACTAAACACAAGTACACAGGTCCTACAGCTTAATGTCCCATTGGAAGGACAAAGCATTTATGGTAAAGTATCTTGTTCAAACCCCCACTCTGCTGATCAGAAACACCAGAGCTTGAGTCAGGTGCTCTTAACCACTTGGCCACGACACGCACGACCACGCTTGGCCACGGCACGCACCTTTGTGCCATAGATATTCATTCAAAACTGTGTAATATATAATATATCAAAGTCTTATATAGCGCACGTATCTACCAAACAAGGTACTCAAGGCGCTGAGTATATACAAACTTTCAGAAAGATAGGTTATTGCAGTGGTGGATTCTGAGACCCATTTATTTAGCACCGTATAAGGGTTTACAAGGTGCTACGGCGCATTAAGCAGCCACAACCAGGAACACCGGGGCGAACCCCTTCTCTTTTCGATAAGTGCACTGGGTTCTTTTACATGCGTTACACAACACATGGGACTAACGGCTTTACGTCCCATCCAAAGGACGAAGCAGCGGTAAAGTGTCTTGCTCAAGGACACAAGTGTCACGGCTGGGGATTCGAACCCACACTCTGCTGATCAGAAACACCAGAGTTTGAATTCGGTGCTCTTAACCACTCGGCCACGACACTTCCACAAAGTGTGGATGGGTGTTCGTCATGCCAAATACGCATTGACACATTAGCTTGCCCCAAATCATTTGACATAGCAACTGTCTCTGTAGTCTGAGGAATTCAAGTTTAAGCAGTATTTTGTGAATAAGCGAGTCATTGTACTAGACATCATTCAAATCTAACTCGCAATTGGCTTGTTGAGAACCTATTTTTCTTTAGAGGGCTCAGAACTTGATGTTTCCTTTTTAGTTTCCATTCAATTTTCTTTAAGATAGAAAGACACCATTCTAGTAAAATGTCTATTGAGCTAACGAAGTGATCCTTACGCAGGCCTGACACTTCACGGAGGCAACAGACACAATTGCCTTCGTTGCCCCTGGTCATTGCCGTGCTGCCCCTTGTAATGTTGCAGTACAAATTGACAGATTTCTCATAGAGGTGCCCTTTATGAAATTAAACAAAAAATGCGATGCCCTTACAGGAACAAAGTGCAGTTGGCTGCTTCCAAGCTGCGTGTAAAATTTGCTTCGCTTGACAAGGCTTTAAGTAGTTGGGCAAAAAGTCAAGAATGTTTTCAACCATGTATTCCTGATGTGTTTTTTTCTTTCCAACAGAGCAATATGAGAAGCTACAGAAGGAGAATCAGCAGCTTCAAATAAACTATTACCAGGTCAGACAGCAACTGGATGAGCTACAAGACAAGATGAGATTCTTTACGAAGGAGAGCGCCATCGACTTTCAAGAACTTGAAGAGGCTCTGATCATCGTCAAGGTAACCACAAACAAAACTTGCACTACACTGCTTTACACTAGTAAGAGTAGGCAGTGTTGTATGACTTGTGAGCATGAGCTTGTGAGCATGGACTTGAGTCGTGATGGTCAAGACTTGGACTCAAACTCAACCATCTGGACTCAGACTTGGGTCTCCCTTAAACAATGATGTTTGTTACTCGCGACTCGACAGTAGTCTACAGTGTTATATGAGTTGTGAGTCCGACTTGAGTCATATTTTTTTATGACTTAAGCCCGGTTCATACTTCCTGCGAATGCAAATACGAACAGGGTTGTCACTAGCCCAAATTAAGTGCCGGTCGGTAATTTTTTTCCGAAGATGCATTGCGGTATATTTTTTGCAAAATTTTGGGTCGCCCGCAAGTTTTTTCATTTGCCCGTATGTATTGATACACACAATTTTCGTAGAATTAAAAATAAAAAAAAAATAAAAAAAAAAAACCCACACACACACGGAAATTTGCCCTAATTTCTGCCCTTAACAATCCTTTTTTCATCAACAACCATTTTTATGGATATGTGATTTGAGAATTGGTTTTATATAGAACTTCTTTCGCAATGAAATCTTTGTGTTAACGATCGATCGACGACGCACGATGGAGAAAAAAATCAATGAACTTTGCCCTGCAACGCCCTCTATCGGCAAAAGTTGTCGATGCTTGAATAGCCTTAACCCAACGCTGTGGTATAGTACAGAATCCGCGGGCGTGCGCCACACTGTGCAGGATTTCTTTACTCGACTCGCGAACGTGTACAGAGTTGGAGGCTAGCCAAGCTTTCTTATGAATATAGTATTTTTTAACGGGCCAATCACAGCGTGCGGAATGTTGGTTAGGATGGACTTTGGACCTGCTGTTGTACTGTACAATACACCATCATGTGCTGTGTGCGTGCGTGCGTGGACTACAGGCGGGCGAGCGAACGTTGTGGGCCTGTGGATACTCACTACCATTACCATGTGGTTTATGTGCGTGCGTGTTTTACCTATGAACGATCGTGATCGCGATTGCGATTGCAGCCACATTAAACTCGACTCGACACAATTAATAGTCGCTCTATCCCTAGTCGCGTAGGCCTAGATCAGTGAGTATATTTGTCAGAAATTGTCAGGAATGGATACTAAAACGAAACCTGATGTATTTTGTCATAAATATGAAAATTTACTGTTGGCTTCTGATGACAAAATAATGAAATATTCAGCATTTTCGGTCGAATTTAGTGCCGGTCGGTAAAGCTCCTAGCAAGGCAAAGTCCCGGTCGGGTATCTCCGAGTGCCGGCAGGCCCGACCGGCACCGACCGGCGTAGTGACAACGCTGAATACGAAGTGAACTTTGGTGATGCAATAATCGGTATGCGCTGCCCTTCCAATATTGTGACGCACGAAGCATTCGCAGAAATTATGAACTGGGCTTAAGACTTAGACTTCAGTGACAATGGTCAAAGGCAGGACAGGGCAGGACTCGACAGCGAAATGTTATAAATATATAAATGGCATGACATATTCTAATTTTGGCTGACAGACCGGCCACAAACAGAATACCTAACATGTTAGTTTGGCTTTTATCCTGTTACCAATTTTGCAGAAACGGAAAGAGAAAGTAAGTCAGGATCTGGAGTTTCTGGAGAAAGTGGATGAGGAGATGAATAAAGGTACAGTAAGAGTTTGCCGTAAAGAGAAACCACCGCATTGTTTTTAGGAGAAGTCAAAGAGAGGCTCTCAGGTCAAAATTCAGTTTTGTGTTGTACTCATTTTCCAACACTGGTTTACAGCGGGAACTAAGCTCTTGTTGAGCCTCGTTCTAAGAGGTAGCAAAACAGCATCAACATGACAGTACTAAACATGAAGCTGTCTCATGTTAATAGTATACAGTTCGTGGACCTGAGACCAGCATGGCTTGGGGGAGCCTGACCAGAATCAAGTTTGTCACATAAAAGTCATTGACTGAAACAATTTCCGAGACATATGTGAAACTGAGTCGGTAACCAGAAAGAGTTCACGACATTCTTTAAAATTATTGTTCTCATAATATACAGCCTTCGTTTTATTTTCAAGACATGGAGCTTAGTCTTTACAGTTTTATCAGCATAACTGGATTGGTCTGCTTTAATAGTTTTCATTTTTGAAAGAACTCCTTTGACATTTTTCATTTGTTTTCGCTAGTTTGTAGAATCCGCAATATTGAAATTAAGCTTAACCAAGCCAACAGCTTAGTCAGGTTTGGTCGGTACAGCTACACAAAAACTGAAGCTTAAACAGATTGCCGGTCAGGGTTGCCCGTATGCGCTCGTGAGTCATTGTTGTCTTTGACACGGCTAGATGATGCAGGGTGCTCAGATGAAAAACGGGATTCCCAGAAACCACCCAGATACTCCTCTGGCTAGTAAACACCATGTCATGAACACTTGAGTATTTGATTTGTTTGATCAGATCTGAAGATGCAGGTGATTACACTACAAGCTGAGCATGCAGAGACAGTCAGCGAGTTAGAGAAGACCAGGAACATGCTCATTCTCCAGCACAAGATCAACAGAGATTACCAGGTATTGACCTCTAAGTGCTGTCTTGATCCTTCTACACTGTCTTATTACAAGAGTAAAAAAAACCTCTTAAAATATATCAGAGTATCTACTGCCAGGGATTAGAATGTTCAGACTTTTATCTGAATTCAGATCCTTTTATGTCTGCCTGGTGAAAAAAAGTAGCTGTTAATTTGGTGCTGAAGATACTGTTCCCAGAAGCTCCTTGAAACCTTTAACTCCAGGGCCGGATTTCACAAAGAGCTAAGATGAATTTTAACTGTGTATCAATCTTAACTGTTAAGCAAAGTGTGATGTCACAATACAAATCACTATGGTTGTATTGTACAACTTGATGAATCTTAGTGCATCGTGAAATTTAGTGCTGGGGTTATCAAAATGTGGAGATGCCACCATTTCAACATACCTCCTCAAATTTGGCTTGTAGTTTCAGACCTTTTTGTCTTAAGCTTGCCCCGTACCCTGAAATGGACACCAAGTGGCCAGGATGGCAGAGTGGTATCTTTCCTTGCCTTCCACCTCAGGACCCCGGTTCAAATCCTATCGGGGGTACTATGTGGATTTGGCGTTCAGTCCTTACCTGAATACGTTGGTTTTCCCTGAAAAAATTCTCTGGGTTTTCCTCTCACATGTAAAACTGAAACTTCCTTCCTTGTCTTCTCTCCATTGGGAATCTTGGCTAGTATAGTGATTTAATTCACTCTTCTGAGAATCCTTGGCTTGACATCCAAAATTGATAAATAAATAAGTAAATACAAAAGAGCTTTGAATTTCAAACCAACTATTAAACTCCTCACATCAATAAAAAAAGAATCCTGATAAGAACTCAGTGCACCATCCAGAAACTTTTGTAAGTTTCTTGTGAAAATACCCGCAGGAGAGTTGCTGTCAGAACCTTTTTTTAAAGTTACATCAATACTTTAAAGGAATTCTTGAAACTAACCAAATATTTGTATGATCAGATTGAGGTAGAGGGTGCTACAACACGACTTGATGATTATAAGCAAGAATATGAGACTAAGCTAGAGGAGTATGCACAGCTGCTGGATATCAGGGCTGCTAGAATTAAGGTAAGGTCAAGGAATTATAAATATTCAATGGTATAATAGATGTACTTTTATAGATACATTGATACATTTTTGTATTATAAAAACAGAAAATAATGTTTGTTGTTTATGCATTAGTTATTTTTGAAAAGGCTTTTGTAATTTTGTAACAATTGATGCAAAGTAAAGCCTACATTTTTCTCCAATTGATTTGAATATGTTTAAACTACATTTAAAGTGACGCATCACTCAGACTCATTGTCCACCTTTGTGACTCGTAAGTTGAACTTGTATTTGACCTCTGTGACTCAAAACTCAGACTGAGACTCAACCCAAATGACTGAGGACTTAGGACTCAGACTGGACACTGACGACTCAAACTGGGACTCGAGGGTTGAAGACTTGAATACAAGGACCAAGTTCGTGCAAGGAGAGTCGTTGTCCATAGTTCGACTAATTTAGCCCGAACTCTGTCTATTCGACGATGGTTGGACTATGCTAGTTGACTATTTGGAACCAGGTTACCGGGCATGGTCGCGTCACTGGTTATCAATAGCCGTTGTCATAGCGCAGTGCAGAGTGGACTAGTTATAAGAAAATGATAATGAACGTTATGTTGCTGGTCGTGTTGACATGACATGACTAGAGTCGTTCGCACTACAACGTACGTCTCTAAACAACCACTAGCTAACCATTGGTCCTTGCGCGAGCTTGGCCAAGACTGGTGATCCTCATCATCATGGCCATGACCTAATCATCTGCTAAGATTTTGTTGATTTTTCTTTCCTTATTTTAGAAATTAGAGAGACAGCTGCGAGATGTTGCCTATGGCACTAAACAGTACAAGGTCACAGATGTTGCCGATGTAAGTTTAAGAGTTACTTTTGCCAGTAATTCTCAGAAATTAGATGATGTCTTTAAAAGAAAAAAGGCACATCTTGCCCATGCCATGAATTGGAGAGGTCTGTTGATAGAATATCGATCTTTCCTTGGTTTGGAATAGGACCCTTTGAATCACATATATGTTAAAAAAATCCCCCAAATCGCTGTTGCATTTTTTGATTGCATTAATAATAACAATAATACACAATTTGTAAAGCGCCATCTATTCTATGACCAATTATTCCAAGGCACTGAAAATTTAAGAAAAGCATTAAGTTTAAGTTTAATGGTAAAGAGTTCCAGAGTTTGGGAGTGGATACTGAAATGGCGCGAATGCCTCAGGATGTGGTTGTTTTAGGGACAGTTAGAAGATCGGAGATTGTGACTTGCAGTATAAAGTGAGAGAAGTTCCTTCCAATACGATGGTGTCTTGATTCATAGTTTTCCATGAGAGAAATCAAAACAAGCACATGTCATTATGCACAAAAGCACATAAACCCTAACAAAACATGAGCGTTTTCTTGTTTTTCACTGATCACTGAATTTAATGAAATTTTCAGTAGTTGTTTCTTTGATGTGGTAATTGAAAACTCTAGGATTGGATTATTGTACTTTTTCCAAAATCCAAGGATGTATTATCCCTCTAAATTGATCAATCCATTTATTCTATCAGGACGGTGAGTATGAGGAGATTGACGAGACGGTCAAACTGGAACGAGGTCAGAACATCCTGGAACTTCACATCAGTAAAGTAAGTATCAGTGTGTAGAAATATAATATCAAGTAATAAATCACAAGGTTTTTGCTGTTCTCAGCAAGTAGATAGCTGAAACTTTCACATGTGATTTTTATTGAATCTTTTTTCTTACTTTTGCCTATAAATCAGCATAACGTTGACAAAAACCAATCTATGACCCTACCTTTAACACTGTACGACAGTAAATATACATAAAAACAACTATTTATATAAAGTTTACCCTTTCTTCACTCTACAATTATAATCAGATTTCATATAGCAGAGATGGCTTGAAGGTCCTTGGTGATGATGATCCGTCCACGTTCGTCACGTATGAGTTCTTTGAGTTTGAGCTGCAGTCTACGCCGGTTGTAAAGGGAGACAGGTAACACCTCAAAACCTCTCATGATTCCAATTTTAAATTAGCACATTTTTTGAGTTTTTTGCTCGCGAGAAAACCTCAGTGGTTAGGAAGTAGGGATGAGTGATTTGAAGGTTTTCAAATCTTAAACACCTAAAAAGAATATGTTAACACGTACATTTTTCAAGGACACCCAAAGGGAAGGGCTGCTGTGAACACTTGTATATGAAATGTCCATGCGTTAGAAGCGGTTGATGTCAAGAATTTTTTGAGGAGGACAAGTACAACAGCGGAGGATGTTTTTTACTTGATTTGAAGGCTCATTGTGTATGCGACCATGCATTTAACATCTAATGTTAGAAGTCTGTTTAATCACTTGCTGGTCATTAAAGAATGACTTAAAGCCACAAAGTCAAGTTACAAAGGGATGGAAGTTCATTTCATGTTGGGTGCCTTAACCAATCAGGAGGTAGTGACCATAGCAACTGGGTCACTGCCTAGCCAATCAACTGTGCAGTGTAAAGGTTATTTAAAATCGTTGGTATGGTTCAGCTACTTGTATTTTTCTGAGAGGGTTGATCTCTTGTAACTTTCTGAAAAGGTTCTGTGGTAGGGGCACTACTTTTTGGGGGTAATAACAACAAGTTCACTGGACACCAATGGACAAAGGGTAAATAAATAAGTACAAGTGTCATGATGTTTGATTGCAGACCTCAGTATGACTTCACATCTCAGTACAAGGTGACGGTCGATGATTTCTTCCTTCATCATCTGATGAAGGGCTCCACCACTCTTGAGGTCCACCAGGCTGTAGGGACAGAGTTTCGCACCATCGCTGCATGCCAGCTGCGATTCAGAGACCTGTTGGAGAAACCCCAAGGGAGGGTTCACGGCACTGCTCAGCTTCTAGGTGAGTGTTTCCCACTGAAGAAGGGGGTCAGGGACATGAGGGGTCTTGTCAAAGTTAATCCTGGACAGGACGGTAGTCGGATAACAATTCTCTGATGTCAGTTTTTTGTTGGATTTCCATCGGGCTGTATTTCCCTCACAGCTGTGCTTATCTCGTTTAGATGTTTCTCTACTCATTATTGTTTGTTATTTAGAGAATAACAGTGTGGGGAGCTGGTCTGCACTGCGTGGTAATGACCAGGTTGGTGGCTGGCCGCTGTTACTCGACAGAGCCGAACAGCCGTTATCCACCAACCAAGGTCACAGAGCCGGTCTTTACATCACGTGTTAAAACACCCGAACGTGACCAGTCTTCGACCTGTCAGTGCGTATTTATTTATTAATTCCTGTTATGCATTCAAGGGGTTTCTCATTAGTTTCTTGTAATTCAATTGTAAAATTTTTGTTGACAGGTGTGGAGTCTGGTCGTGCTGGGGTAAACTTTGGTGTGGTGGAGTTTTGGGTGCGTCTTAGAGTACCAATGGATCAAGCCTTGAGACTGTTCAGAGTAAGTTTTGATTCTCAGTGAGTTTCCACAAAGATGAGATTTTCTTCTCAATCAGAGAGAAACCACATTGAACGTTGTGAATGTTGATTTAGTGGCAAGTATCAGTGAACTCGCCATTTACGTATATTTTGCAAAGACTCAATTGCCGGTCAGAATTATCGGTTTTTGTCATCAGAAATGCCTTTGAAAAATGAAATCTGTGATTTTTGGTAAAATTACATTCTTTGGAAGAAGTGTTCAGGGTAGTCAGATTGGCTCAGTGGTATCTTTCCCTCATTTCACCTCTGTAGATCCTGGGTCGATTCCCACACTGGTTCCTCTCATGTGGATTGGGTTTTCAGTCTCTACCTGACTGCATGGGTTTTCCCGCTTTTGGGTTTTCCTCCCCTGTCTAAAACTGAAATTTGTTCGTTGCCGTCTTTCAAAGTTGGTGTGATGTTTCCATTAGGACCCCTCGCAAAATTTAGAATCAGGGGTTATATTTTGTCTCTTTTTAGAAGTAATATTTCTTCCGATACCTTGTTTGTCTGTAGGAACGAGTGAAAGCCTTGGGCTACATTACATCAAACACTAAGGCCATCAATCAAGCGTTAGCAACCCTGGACCAGCCTAGGGGAGCCCAAGGTGGGGATGACACTAGTGGGCAGCAGAGAGATACTAATATGAACGAACTGACTATCAAGGTGGTCAGGTGTAGCAGTCTCAAGGCAAGACGAGAAGGTAGGAAACCAGAAGAAAGTACTGCGGAGCCACGTTCTGAAGCAGCCATTTTGTTGCTCCTAAGCATCATGCATGAACCATAATGAGGCTTGGGTCATTGTGGAAAATGGAAAATTGTTCATTGTGGTCTTTAAATAAGGCATAAGGGAACCACATATGTTCTACTGTAAAGATCTAAGGAAATCTAAAAACTCACTAGTTTTGTGTGTGTGTGCAAGTTTGAACTGGGAGAACTTGGTCGAACATGATGAATCTTCAATATCAATTGCGTATTGACATCAAGAAGGTATTACTTATAGCATAATGCTGGAAAAACCCAACCATATTTACTGAAGAATTGAAATGTAAAGAGCGGGTGTTTTCAGCAGGTTGTATTTCAACATGTTGTTTCCTTAACTTGGGTGTGATCCCTGGTTGGTTATACAGCAGTTACGGGTTGAAGGGTTTCTGACTGGCACCCCAAACAAAGATATTGACAAATTTGGGAGACGACAACATTAGGGCTAGATACAGTGTAGCTCAGTTGGTAGAGCGCCGGCATGTTAATTCGGAGGTCACAGGTTCAAATTCCGCTTTAGTAAATTGTTCTTTGTTAAACCTAAAACTTAATTCAAATTTACCCAGTCAGTTTCCCTTGTTATGGTTTATATACTTGTTAAATTTCTTCTTGATGACAAAAACTTATACACACTTCTCACGGTCACATGCACATTGGCCCTGCATGATGTAGCCATTCAGACCATGTACACGTGTATACAGTCGACTCTCACTGGTAGTCGTTCAAGTGTGTAAGGGAAGTAGCATTTCAGGTGAAGGTTACCAGCGAAATGTTTCTGGTGTTCGGATCAGACAGAGCTGCATGGCCGGTCCGATCCGATAAATAGTTTGCAAGAATATTTTTCAGATCTCGCTACAGAAGTATGAAAAATAATACATTTTGTCATCATGGGGCCGTAAAACTACGTGTAATATAATCCGTGTTCTCATTACGACTGTGCTTGTATCTTCCGTTTTTTTAAGACATAGAAACACGCATGGGACAGTTCGGGACCAGTGAAAAACCGTATATAAACCAGCGTCTCGTATCTTCCGAGCTCATATTAACGAGAGTGATAGCTTCCATATTGATTGCATCCATGTACTTGATTTAATCCTCGTTAGGTGTTCAGCCCAATCCCTACGTCGTCTATCGGTTCTTTGATTTCAACGATCATGATACCACCATAGTAACCAGTAGTAACTCGCCTGAATTCAACGATGCAAATACCTACGCAGTGGTGATGAATGCCGAGTTGGACCATTACCTTAAATCTGAGGTGAGTTCAGACATAAGTCCTGGAATAGTAGCATCCACAAATACAGGACCCAATTTCATAGAGCTGCTGAAGCAGAAAGTAGTAAAAAATATTTGGTTGTACCCATACACCGATGTAATCTGCTCTAGAATGGCAAAGGTTATGGGTTTGAATCCCACCCGAGTAATAAGCCTGTGTGGGTTTTTTTTCTTCACAGGACTCGGGGGAAGTACTGAGTATACAGTGCTTTACACACATCGGTGTACGGGTAAAGCCAAATGATGAACAGTTCTTCAATGCAGCATAAAATTATATCTTTTTGCTTGTTCAACAGAGTTTAACCCACACTTCTGTACATTTTTCTTGACAGTATTTGGATGTGTATGTATTTGACGATACAGACCCTGAGGACGTTGCGTATCTAGGCGTGGCTAAGGTGCCTCTGATTAGTCTAGCCCACGACAAGGCTATCAGAGGGACCTTTGAACTCAAACAGGTCAGTGCTCATGTGACACAGATATTGACTGCTTCGAGAGCTATGAGTAGTTAAAACTGATTACAAGGATCACCGAGGGAGTCGTAGTTGTAACCAAAGCATGAGTAAAAACAGTCAATATTTGTTTTGTAACAGCCCCAAAACATATACTGGGCAGTTTGGGGTTGTATGCTTCCCAGGGAGTTGAGAAAGTTAGAGGAATGGTCTAAGTATGCCTGATGAACAAGGATAATAATGTTGTAAAGCACCTCGATCTAGTTACTAGAATATTTGTGCTAATTTTGCCAGCCAGGTGGCACAGGTGGCTTGTGCATAAAGTTCTTGCCTCTCACCACTATGGCCAGGTTCCATTCCCAAGTAGGGCCATATGTGAGTAGAGTTGTGCTTTGGTTCTCTCTTACAAGGCCACAAGGCGCCCTTGAACGCCTGCAGCTTGAACGCCTGCAGCTTGAACGCCTGTGGCTTGAACGCCTGAGGCTTGATTGCCTGCGGCTTGAACGCCTGCGGCTTGAACGCCTGCAGCTTGAATGCATTGTAGCCGCAATTCAGCTTCTGAGCTGTGAGTAAGGAAGATTCGCCTCCCAAATTATTTCTTATTAAAGTCTAAATAACTTCCTCAATATGTCTTCAGCAAGAAAACCAATAACTTGTTTTAAATTGAGTTTCCAGACAGTTTCCAACAGTATTTATGTTTGTAACACAGAGTGATGGCGGAGCTTGTGGAACGATTGATGTAGTGCTGAAATGGCATAGCACCTACATGGCACCAAAGATCACATCAGACAAATCAAAGGTGAGCCACATTGTCACACAGCAAACTCACACAAATGCTGGTCAACTGCTTTCCTGCTGATGGGAACTGTGGGCAGGCAGTCAACTTTTCAACTGTTTGGCTGGTTTCCTTGTTTTTGTTTTCTTAGCGGTGCCATTGAAAGTTGAAAAACACAGTACAAAGTCTTGGCTTTCAAGGCACCTTTTTTTGACAAGCTGCAGTTGCATGCCTTCTGGGGGGGGGGGGAGGGAGTGAGAGTTATAGTCATCTGAGATCACACTTTGAGGTACCTGAATAACTCTAGATACCTATGGGTGGCTTGTATAAATATACCTTTGACTCACATATTTTTTATTTGAAAGGCTTCTTGTTATAAAGATGTTTAATGGTAGTAAGTGTCCTGCAAAAATATTTGATCTGATGTTACCCCTGATGATTAGAAACCAATAAAAGTATGTTGAGAGATTTGAATCGCCAAAGGTCGCCTGCCGGTGACTTTTTGAAATTTCTATGGTGTCCATTTGAATACCGCCCTCAATACGGCCACAGATGTGGTTGGTACCCGCTGTCACCTCGCTTAAACCTGGATGGATTCGACACTCTTGACGAAAGTACCGTAACATGTTTTTATTTTTTTCTCAACAAGTAGACACTGTTTCAACTGAAACTCTCTAAGGTGAATTATATTATCTTTCTCGATTATTTTGTCTGTAAATCAGCATTACGTTAACAAAAGCCAATTTATGATCCTACTTTTAAACAATGGAAATGCACAGCTTCCTTTGACCTCTATCAGAGGGCACCCTACTCAAATGACTCCTTGTGTATTAGGTCTATTGTCCTCAAAAACATAAAAAAACTACAGTTTGTGAAATGACATTGTATGAATAATTGATTGAATAATTGATTGTAATAGTGGAAACATAAAATTCCACTTCCGGCTGTTACTTATTGAATAGCTTTTTCGTCCTTTTGTTTTTTAGTCGGCCAAACCGCCCACTGCTCCGAGCACTCCGTCCAGACAACGTCCGAGTGTTTCAGGCAGGCCACCCATAAAACCAGCTGTAGTCTCCTCTCCAGCTGCTCCTCAAGTCACCCCAATGAAACAACCCAAGCCGCTGGCAGCATCAACACCAGCAGCACCCAAAACGGAGACTAATAATCAGTCCCAGGAAGACCTGCAGAGGTCGCGACCTCAGCCTCGCCCAAGAGTGTCATCACAAGCAGCGGTAAACTTCAAAATAATCAGCTTTTCCATTAAAAAATATGTTCAACAAAATGTTGATACAGCGTTGGAATAACAGTGTAGGCCGGCGTACACAAGTTCAAAGCTGCTTTCTCAAACTTGATTTTATAGTCACAACTTGAACTTTCACAAAGGTAACAAATGTGTTGTAAAAGGTGCTGATTTAAGTAATTTAATCCTCCCTGCAAATACACAGTCTGAAAATTGGGATTCTTTCATTGGCCTGGGACACTGCTAGAGTTAATAAGAGTGTTATAGAAAAACTGGAAAAAACACAGTGGAAATTTAAGTGTAGTTGGACATTTTCACTTTTTGTTTTGCAAACACAAAGTTGCACGTCTGTTAACAAAGCCAGTGCCCAGTTTCATAAAGCCTGTAAGCACAAAAACTTGCTGAGCACAGACAAATCTTGCTTAGCAGAAACAGGTAACCAGCCAACATTCCATAAAGTTTACATTGTTGCCGCTGGTACCCCGCTCATTTCTTGCTAAGTAAACAAATTTTCTAAGCAGAATTTTCTGCTTAACAGCTTTATGAAATTGGGCCCAGGTGTTTGCCATTATTGGCACATACCCATTATCGGCAACCTTCTTTTCTAAAACAATTTCCGTTCATTTGTTGGTAACTTTAGGAACCTGCTGCTCGGAAGAAATCTATAGAGTCTCTTAAGAAGCCTGTCATAGCTGTAACACCCCCTCCCCAGGTAAGAGATGACAAGATAGCAAATGAGAACCAGTCACTTGCCTGGTACCCTTGTGTCATTGCGATACTCATTCATTGGAAATTTTGTATGGGTATAACTCCGCAAAAGCTTGCCTGGAACTGTGAAACAAAACAAGACTTTCTGTAGTCCAAGTTTTCATTTGTGATGAATCAGGGGATTGTGTCCGAGTTTATTCAAATTTTAGTTCCAAATTGCTTTGTGTACCAGCGTCTTCACAGGTCACAAAAACTGTCAAAAAAGCATAGAAACAGTATCCACAAAGTGTTCTGCCAAGTAGAAGTTCCTCTTTATATTGAATGGGGGACTTTTGGGATGCTAGGTGGAAGCAGACTTACCAGGTAAATCCATTGTTCTCTGTAATATGCGCATGCTCAGAACTACGTAAACAATGGAAATTTACCGGGTAAGTCTGCTGCCACCTAGCGTTCCAAAGTCTCTGATTGTGAGAGATTAAGTTCAATGGTGTATCTCTCAATAAGTGTGTTGATTCACTTGTCAAGCGCGGATCCTGAGTTTTTACTAAGGAGGGGTACAAAAAACAAACAAACAAATAAAAAAGTAACTAAAAGGACGCAATGGTTGAGGGTGCAAAGCAAGCGGGCAATAGGAGTTTAAAGGGACACACCGGCTTACTGTTTACCTAATATAGTGATGTGGAATGACAGACAACAATTTTTAGATGGTTGGTGTAAAAAAAATCATCAAAATATCACGTAATTAACGAAAAATGTGAAAAAAACAAAACGCGGTCAAAGGTCAGCTTATACGCTTTTCCAGCCGTTGCAACCGTCAAGTTTACGTACAATGTTGCGCAATGTTGTAAGTAGACTGGTGCTCTGTTTATGCATCAATTATAAAAATGGCGAGGCATGAGGATCCAGACTTCATATCGATCAAGCACAAATTCACGTGTAAATAAAAAAACAGACAAGAACGGACGTCAGTCCATAGAGCAAGGTTCCTTGCTCTATGGTCAGTCCTAGTCGAAGTCCGCTCGCGGTCGTAACCAATAACTGTTTCGGTTGAACTTGCCATTGAAACAGTTATTGGTTACGACCGCGAAAACGCACCCCAACCTGTATTCTGTATACGACGACGTACTATATTCTGTGTACTTGTAATGGAGAACGTTTCTTCGACATCCAAGGATCGGTACAAAAAACATCGCAAGGAAAAACACCCAGAAGGCGGTCCAACGAAAAGTAAAAAGTAAAAAAAAACACGATAAATCCAAAGGGAAAGCCAGCAAAAGCAGCAGTTGTGGGGGGGGGGTGGACATTGTGCAGCTATCATAGAAGTAGACCAGCTGTATGGGAAAAATATTCCCCGTTGTCGTCTCGCGTGTGTAGCGCAGGCAACACGTTGCAATAATTAGGGGATAATAGCTAGGGTATCAGACTAAAACCCTCCTAAAAAACGTAATTGTTGGTCTGGCTCCCTACCCCTCCAACAAGCTCCCAAGCTCACGGCTAGACCGGCAAGCTGGTGAGTTCATGCCCGGGCTTGTCTCTCTGGCCCCACGAGACACGGCACAGGCTGTACGGGATATGCCCCAAGGTTTACGTTCCGCTTGCTCCCACGCTGGTGCGCCGTAAAACACGCTTCGGTTGCACGGACTCTCTGAATGCGAATCTTACGTTCGATTTTTCATCATTATTTACAAATTGTATCAATAATCTGAATACATAGTCTTTGTTGTCAAATACTCATGAATAATTTAAAAAAACAGATTTAAATTTGGTTCAGTAATTTACTTTTATACGGCTGGAAGTAAAACTATCTCCGAAAATCACGTGATTTATCCGAACCATTTTTTGGTTCGGATAAATCACGTGACCTTCGTTTTTTGAAAAATGCTCAAAAACGGCAAAATTTGATGGTTTTTTTTAGGAACCGTTCTTCTCCATTCCTGGAAGAACTTTGAAGTCATATGTTAGCCTATTTTGTAGCCCAAATAGCCCAACGAAGCCGGTGTGCCCCTTTAAGACTGTAGCGAGATCGGGCTATTGTTAAATTGATGTCATATTAAGTTAACAAAAGGAAAAGGTAGTGGGATAAAATATGTCAAGAGTAGCATGTTCGGATCTTTTAGACCCACCCCTTCGACCCGCAATCTGCACCTGCTTATCCTTAAAGGAAATGTGCAACATGTTTTTGAAGTTGACTTATTATTATGATATTCATATAGGAGCAGCCGACCAGCCTTGGTCTCACGCAGACTTTAGAGGGCGACACACAACCCTCTGCTACAGTCCAAGACAGCCCATTTGACAGCGCAGAGGATTCAGCCCTCGATGACGTCGAGCGTGAACTGGAAGGACTCGCAAACAGGAAACAACAACATGACAATGAGTCAGAGGAGATGAATGATGTGGTTGCCCAAGAAATGAGAGCAGAATATGGTGAAGAGGAGTCCGATGAGAAGGTGAGAAGGGTACCAGACTTGTCTTACAAGAAGAAGCAGTAGGTTTTGTAACACAATTTATCCTAAGTAAGCCAGGTCCACTTCCCACAAACTGGCTCCAGCGACTTTACCCTGTTGGTAAAGTCATTGCATCACATGCTTGCGTATCTGCTGCAAGCCCAAAGGTGTTGTTACTTCTGACTCCAAAGCAGGTATACATTTGTATGTAGTTTTTAAAAAATCACCCATTTGATCGATGAATAATTGTAGTGACAAAGGTAGTTTAACAAGCTTTTTGCAAGTCAGCACTGAATCGTTGATTTTTGTCCTGACAGTAGATTTTTCAGACATCTCAGTGTTACAGGATGTTTTGAATCTGGTACATAATAATGAAACCTTGCACTTTAGAAAGAAATGGATAATAAGCAGTGGATAATAAATCCACTTCATGGCTGCAGAGGATTGCCTTTATTCAATCTCAGTACCTACCATGTCTTTGAATTTGATCATTAGGTCGGTAAGACGGAGCATTTTGATGATACCATGTTTGGAGATACCAACGCCCAGGAGTCTACAGGTGAGATTCTTGTTTGCAGATGCAGTAGCAGCACCCATACTTGGCAGCACGGGCTGTACACTCCCCAGGGAGCTGACATGGTTTAAACACTTCACTTCTGGGATTTGCACAACTTTTCCAAGCCCACCTGCAGGATTAATAATCGGAAAACACTCACAGCAAAACCTTTTTCTGAGAGTATCGTTGGCAAAAAATAAAACCAGGATTAAACCAAGTAAAGACAAAAAACACTCTCATAAAATGCTCTCGGACTTATATTTCTTGAATTTTTTTTGGGGACATTCACATGAGTGAGCCCTAACAAGGGCTAAATGAACAACGGAAAGCCTTCTCTTGATGTGGTTAGTGTGAGACAGCTAAAATGTCAAAGGGCAGAGGTCATTGTCACTGGTTATTTAACAACAAAATGGTTTTACCAGGTAACTTTATTTTATATATAGGTACCCATTATGTGGGGTTTGAAATTGACTACCTACCATTTAAAAAAGCTGTTTAATAATTATTTGACAACACATTTTGTAAAGTTGCTTAATGTTGACACCTTTAGTGATGTCACTAACCCGGGTCTGCCTCCACTACCCATCGAGATGACCAGGGGTTAGTATTGCTGACTGGGGTCAGTCACCTGTGAGGCGTCATCAGCTACTAGAATGACACCGAGAGACCTGGGGCTGACTCAGGGAAGCAAAAGGAATGCGCCCCAAAGAGAAATAGATTTACCAAATATGCCTTAGGATTTGAAACTTTGCATGGTGGGAGTACATTCAGGTGAGGTTTGCGGCAGCACCACGTGTAAATCTCTTTGACAGGTAGTGGTTCTGAGAAGAATCGGTGGTTGACAACTCAACGTTTCGATCATTATGCTCTGATCGTCTTCAAATATGCCTTGTTTGTAGATTTTGATGAGGACGATGATTCCATTGGGGAGGAGATTGATATTCCAGAACCCATAGAGGAAGAGGAGGAGGGGGACGAGTATGACCAGATGGAAGAGGTAGGAGCTGGTGATGCAGGGCAAGAGTTTGGTGAAGATGAGAGAGATGATAATAATATGTCCAGCGACAGCGAAGCTTTGGTCATGATGTCACCAGCCATGAACAGACCTACGTCTGTTGTACCGGTAAGTCTTGATCTACAGCCTTGCATCAATACCAATAATAGCATGGTTGCCCAGGCTCCTTACATGGGAACCCTTGACCTTCCGCAATATTGACCCCATGCACCAACGTCACGCACTGCTGTCGTCTGCTATGCTCATCATTTTGGGAGTAAAATTTCATGTAAAAATGATATGGTTAGCAAGTTTACACTAAAATACTAAAATGCGCTCTGCACTGAAAAACGAGGGACGGTGACTCCCACAATGGTGCACCCTGATCATTATGATAATGGCGTCTGTGGAGTTGAATTAATACGGAAGATCTCTTAACTATTAGACCACCAAGCTTGTCTAGTGACGAAAGGCCAGTTCAAACCCTACATTAAGAGATATACTGCAAACAATCAAAGAATTCAATTAATCAATGATTCTGTCTTTCTCTTTTTTCAGGGCGAGAACACTGTCTCTGTGACTATCTTCCACCTGAGCCTAGATGCAGACACCCCTGTCATTAACGATGATAAAGTGCAGAGACTCTACGTTGAGTACCACTTCCTGGGCCTGTCAGCAGAGGAGACCGAGACGCCGTTTTCTCTGCCCAAGACCAAGGCTTATCAAAACCTTGTCTTCAACTTCAAGAAGAGTGAGTCCATCTCGTTGTGTGTACACCATACTTATGAATGAAATGATATTATAATATTCCATAGCCGGGATCAGGGGTCGTAGTGTGCGGTACTTCCACTCTGTGTCATGCCCACTGGCTCCACTGGTTGCCAGAAGAGCATAGGAGTTGCATTGAGCTAGTTTTTCTTTGAGGATGTGTTCATGGAAGATTTAATAATCGGACTTGGCTTTTAGGCTTGTTCTTCAAAAATTACCAACAAACATATGCCAGCTTTGGAGCTGGAATTAGCGAAGTGGGGCACATTTTAGGCGTAAAAGAATGTTCCTGTTGGCACACACCCGCAATCCATTGCCTGCCAGAACATTCCAGGAGACTGCATCATTGTGTCAAAGTCTGGGAGCAATCCTGCATGAGTGAATATGCGCATTACTGAACGTTCCAATGGAATGCTCCGGCGGTCCAATGAACTGTTCCAGGTGCAAGTGTTGGAATACTGATCCGATCCAATGATTAGACCGTTCCTACCATTCCGACTTTTGAGATGCTCCCTAACAATAAATAGACCCCTTGCATTGGTTGCCATCGCTGAGGTCAAACAATTGAAACGTGCACGCATGTACGCGCCGCGCACAACATTAACAAGCAGTACGTTATTCACAACTAATGAGATGTTGCTCTTCTGTTCATCATTCAGTGTTTCATGTAGATGCAGAAAATCACAAGTTACAGAGAGACTACTTGGCCAGTATGCTACACCCACAGGACCAATCCCAGGGAAAGTAAGTTTCTTAGTTTGTTTTATTTCAATTCATGCCCAATTGGTATATTTTCTGACCTTACTTTCGACCTCTCTGGACTGAACGTTTCCATCATTTTCTTCTCTACACAGATTTGTTTTTCAGGCATTGTTGGTGGTTTTTTAGGAAATGAATTGTATCTTAGGCAGGGCCCAATGTCAAAGAGCTGCTTAAGCAGAAAATATTGCTTAACCGTTTCTGCTACGCAATAATGAGTAGGATACCAGTCGTAAATGGTACATGTGATGTTGAATTCTGGCTGGTAACCCTATTCTGGTATGCATTGTTGTGCTTAAGCAGCTCTATGAAAATGGGTCCTGGCTTCGGAAAAAAAACCAGTGCATTTTTCCACCAGTGCAGGCAAACTTTGCAACATGGGCATGTGATCAATATGCAAATTAGGTTTCTAATGTTTACTGAGCACTGTTTGTAATGTCTTATTGCTTCAAAACCAAGGGGGGACTGTTTTGGTCTTTTACCCAACACTGATGTGTGATGAGCACTGTCTACTCAGTACTCTCCGAGTCCAGCAGGAAATAATCCACTGGCTGGGCATACTACTTTGGTGGGATTTGAACCCACAACCCCTGTACTCTACAGCAGATGTCTTAACCACTACACCACCCAATGTGCCCGGTGTTGAGAGGCCTGGGGCCCAGTTTCATAGAGCTGCTTAAGTGCAAAAAGTAGCTAAGCACAACAAAACTATGCTAATCAGATTAATGTTACCAGCCAAAATATCATGCCAAATGTAGAATTTGTGACTGGTATGCTGCTTATTTTTGCTAAGCAGATAAATTGAAGCATTATTTTCTGCTTAAGCAGCTCTATGAAATTGGACCCAGTTCGAATCCTGTCAATAGCAGCAGATACTGCAACAATTTCATAGATGTAGTAACTGGGAATGTGTTAATGTGAGCTTTAAATGACCACATCATATTTCTCTGTCAGGATCCAGCTGACCGTCGTCAGTGAACCGCCGGAAGACAGTCAAGACTTGGAGTGTGAAGAAGTGGGCTATGCCTACGTGGATGTCAGAGAGATGCTGGAGAAGGGACAAGATGTGATCGAGCAAGATATTGATAGTAAGTCATCAGATAAAAAGTAAAACATCAAAAGCAATCCATGATAACTAATGCTAAGTTTTTGTGGTAGATTTTTTTTAATGAGGGTGAAAATGTAAAAGTTGCATAAGGTGAAGCTGCCGCTTCCCGGGTTGTATTGTAAACTTGGGTGTGGTCCCTGGCTACACAGCAGTTACAGGTTGAATGGCTTCTAACTGGCACCCCCAAACAAAGATAATGACAAAATTAGGGCTAGATAGCTCAGTTGGTAGAGCGCCTGCACATTAATCCGGAGGTCGCAGGTTCAAGTCCCGCTCTAGTCAATATTTGTTTGTTCAACCCAAAATTAAATTGATTATCATCATGCAAATTTGATACATATCAGACTTTATATTTGAACAAGGATAAATAATAATTTCTCTTCAAGTTTTTGCCAGTAGAGATCATGAAATAGAAAAGAAATTAAAATCATGACCTTCACTTTTATTTTAAAAGGAAACCCTCAAATATTCGCTTTCTCCTCTGCTAGCCTAGTTTACACAGACCTTTTTTTAATCCAGGGAAAGTTAGTGGACCCCCATGGAAATATTTGTGAATATGTGGGTTCTAAAAACAGCAAAGTGATGATTTTAAAAACAAAATAGAAAAGCTGTTTGTATTTACAGAGTTGAAAATGAGATTTCAATCTTGGTTTTCCTGATTTGCATATCTAACCTGATCAATAATATTTGCCCACAGTTCACTATGCCAAAGAAGAGTCCATCCTTATCGGTACGTTGAACGTGTCAGTGGAGTGCATTGCAGCGTTGAGGGCAGCAGCATCGGAGGTTGAGTATGATGAAACCAACGGCGATTAAAACAATAAAACCAACACTGATGATGATAGTGCCTTTATGAACTTTTAAAATGGTTCACTTTGTACTACCAATTGCTGAAACAACCGCTTACAATTAAAGTAAAATCGCTTAAATACTTAATAATACATGTATTTGGTTTTTATATAGGCATCAGAAATCAGGCATATTACTTGTGTATTAGACCATTCCTTAACTTTCTCAGCTCCCTGGGTAGCATTCAACCCCAAGCTACTTCAAATTAGCGCTTACTGCCCTCTCAGGTTCCAATTTATACACCTGGGTGAAGAGAAGCATTAATGGTTAAGTGCCTTGCTCAAGGACACAAGTGTCAGGGACCAGGAATCCAACTCACACTCTGATGACTCAGCCATCAGAACTTGAGTCAGATGGCCTAAACTGCTCGGCCACAACACTCTACATTAGGTTTTATTTGGGGAATTTATAAATGCAGTACTCCAGTTTGCCAGAGTATGTCATGAATATGAATTTGAAGGTGTTTATTATTAGGTGTTCAATATTTTAACTAAATATACAGTTTGTCATATGTGGATAGAGCCTTTGTGGACTGGGTAATATGTACAGTATGCAGCTCAGCTGTTGGATTGCTGGACATGTGAATATTACCAATTAAGTCCAGCCTTATTGTACATTTTATCTGTCTATTTTGAGTATAAATTATTGATTGTATATAGTTTTTAGAGCAAGAAATATTCATTTTTCCAAAATGTGAAATATATTTTGGGAAGTTGCAGTCGTGCATAATGTGTTTGTAAAAAAAAATGTAAAGAGTATTTTGTCACAAGGAATGTTCAATTCATGTTTGCATTAAATGACCAAACCTCAAATAATATGTTTTTTATCACTAGAAGTAAGTAGACCAATTAATCCTTTAAGCTCCGCCCCTTAATGCATTATACAAAAATTCTGGCACATTGAAATCTCATTACAGCTGAGCAGCTGATTTTTTTCTTTCTTCCTTTTAAAAAAAAAAACAGTACAAGGTCTTGCTGTGCCTGGAAATTTCCTAACTTTTTTTGACAAACTGCAGTTGCATGCCTTAAAGCGTGAACAAGTTTCCACCATTTGGATTGCTGGGTCGTGTCTTTTGTGTGTGGTGTGGGGCAGAGCAAGACGCATTTGTCGTAAGCGCGTCCCAAATGGGAAGGTGGTTGCTATGGGTTGTTGCAGGGTTTTAATCTTTACCTTTGGTTTTCATGTACATTGCTTTAATGTGTGAAAGAAGCAAGAATTGCACACATTAACATATCCAATATTGAGACTTGCACCATTACAGGGGTCCATTAAAGAAAGAGGCTGAAATAAACCATCCTTTTCATCTGGCAACTCACACCTGTTATCTCCATGTATTTCCTTTTCCAAACAGTATACCTAATTGGATCATGCACAAACCAGTAGGGATGATGACTGCTCTATGCAGTTTATTGCTCATCCATTTAAACACACCCACTCAGTGAAAAGGATGTATACTTTCCGATTTTTTTTTTGGCCAAACTCAGAAATTCTTTAATGGAGTCTATTGCAGCTTTTGTCAAAGTGTATTCATTTAATTAAAAGAGATGTTATGTCATTGGTACATATCTTAAGAGTATTTTGTTGTTGTTATTATATATGTCTGGTATTGAAACCAAGGGAGTTAAACAAATTTTCTGGCACTGTATTAAGCCATAGAGGAAGATGACAACGAAAATTTAGATATGTGCGGAAAACTCAAATATAGGGAAAGCCCACACAGTCAGGAAGGGATTGAAACCCCAGTCCACATGCCAGGATCTGGTGTGGGATACGAACCGGGGTTCGCAGAGGTGAAAAGCAGGGAAGAAACCACTCAGCCATCCTGAAAGCCAACAGTCCAAAGAAATATACATTTGGGAAAAATTGATTGGTACTGGTATTGACAAATAAGTTAACCCTTTATAGACCAGATTGTTTGTACGAAAACTAAAAGAACAAACAGTTGTGGTTCCTTTCGGAAGTTTTTGAAGGGAATCTGCATTGTACTTTCAAGTTAGATGCGCTACATCAAAATTTGCATGATTTTTTTTTTTTAAATTGCAGATTTTGGGATCTCAAAGTAATTCGAAACCTCAATCATAACCAACCTTCCCCTTCACTGACCCCCTAACTAGCTCTTACCAACGAACCTATCCCTATCTATACTAACCCCAACACACCCATACCCTCCCAGATCAAACCGCCACCTACACCATGTTTTCATTCGGGTTTTGACTTCTCTTCCATAGAGAGTTCTTGTTGCTTCAAACAGAAATCGCCCATATCCCGGGGTAATTTATACAGCAATGCTCTCATGGTTTGGCCACGTTTGGAATGAGGATTATGAAAAGTGTTTTAGAAAGACACAAAGTAATTTTCAAAAATGCGAAAAGGCCACCTGCCCCCGTCCCCGAGGACAAGTTTGATTGTAAAGGTATTATACAGAATAGGTGTTATGAAAAAACAACATTGTTTAATTTTAGTCTGAAAGCTTATTGCGTATGAAGTTTGTACTAGAACAATTTTTTCTTTGAAATAATTTCCCTCTGAATTGAAGTCATGTATTCGAGAAACTGTATCTGAAAACCTATAAAAAATTTAAAAAAAAACAAAAAAAAACCGCAACAGCTTTTGTTACAACCCAAATAAGGACGATGTGATTCATGCTGAAAATTGTGCATGTTTTTTTTCTTCTCCTGACTGACAGTCACACAACGGGTTTACAAAGCAAAGACTTTCGTGATTTCATGAATGGGGTCAATCACACAAACATAAACACTTTCTGCATTTATTTTGTTAGCTCTAACCCTGCTTAATATTCCATTAGGTATCACAAATACAACGGGAATGGCTAGTTTTTTTATTTATTAATTTTTTCCAACTTTTTTGGAAATCCTTTTCCTGATCGTGTTTTTTACGGCTCGGAGAATGTGAAAATCTCATTAAAACCCTATTGTTGGTATAAAAAGTGTGGCAAGGAACTAATTGAGTTTTCAGATGATTCTGTTGCTTCTTCAATTTTGTAGCTCCAATTTGGATAATCAAAATCAAAGAGGAAAAAAGGAAAAAACAAAACAAAAACAAGTTAATACAAATTTTTAAATGAGTAAAAGGGTCTCATTGAATTGTGAAACCTAGAAAGAATTAATTTTCTGAAAGTTTTGAACCTAAAAAAGCTTATTTTAATCAAAATACCTAATAAATGAGAAACCCCCTTCTCCATGAAAATCGCCGTGACAATCGCGGTCATTTTTTACACGGCCTATGGAGCAAGTTGGACCCCGCTATTGGGCATCACTGTGCACAAGCAATGGGCACAGGAATACTGCCATATACCGGGTCCAGACAGCCCCATACACTGTGCACAAGCAATGGACACAGGAATACTACCATATACCGGGTCCACACCGCCCCATAGACTGTGCACAAGCAATGGACACAGGATTGTCCTCATATTCGGCGACCCACACGGAATTTTTCACGGTGGGGGTTTCAAGAATTATGACAAAAATAAGTATTTTAAGGGGAAGGGAATGACGTAAAAAGTCATTTATAAGGCTTTTTAATAATGGTTCACTTTCTAATACAATAGATTTTTTTTAAGTTATCAAAAAAAATATATAGGCCTATTTTTAGTTGTTTTTTTTAGTTTGAAATCACATACTATTTATTCCATATATTATTTTGATGTTTAAAATACCTAATTATGAGAAATCATGTTTAACATCACAATTTTTGGTAAAAAAAAAATGTTTGGAACCCCAAAGCAATTTGGAACATCTAGAAAACCGGTTATAAACAAAACCCTAGTTAAGTTGCTTGCTCCTTGGTTAAAATCTCGTTTTGACTCAGGATATGGGCGAAATGTATACCGGGTCCGCCATGCTGGGGGGGGGGGGGGCGATTTTTGGAATTATGACTCAAATAAAATGTTTTAGCTAATTTTCAAGGCTTTCAAGGTTGAATACTCATATTTAAGAACCTTCACAACATTTTCATCTGTTTTAATTGTAAAGAAAAATATAAACTTGTATTATTTTTTATTTTTTTCACAATTTTTTGGTTTTAGAATTTGTCAGAGTTTGAAGATGGGTTCTCTTCTCTTGCTTGGTAATTTTAAATTTATATGTGCTACATTTTTATGTATTATTTCAGAAATTTAAAGATTTTTAAATATTTTTTATACTGCCCAAAACAAGACGCTTTTAAAGTTTTTTCCCATTAGTTTTAAACATTTACACTATTAAGTAGATACTCGTATATTGACTGAATGAGTATATTGACATCACGAACATATTTGGCAATCAATAATAGTTTAAATTTTAATCATTATGGTGTTAATAATTATTTTCTCTTTCAAAGAATAACTTGCATACCCCCCCCCCCCCCCCGGCAACTTGGTTTGTTTACGAAGTGCGCCCTCTCTAGGTCATATCAATACAGTTTATACAAGAAGGGAGTTTCGATTTCGTTGCCATAATTTCTACCTATAAATGTCCTCTTTGACACAAGCTATGACGCTGTACGGATTATCTGGCTGTTCATCTAAGGCAGGAGAATCACTGGATGTTTTAAAGGTACGTTTGTGATTGATATATATGCACATTTGTCAGGTTTTCTTTTTGTGTTACCGATGGACATGTTGTTGACGTAGTCCTACTAGTAGTAGTACTACTATACTCCCCCTAGCTCACACTCCTGCCAATGTAAACATACCGTTGATCCGTACCGTACTTGTAAGTTGAAGTTGATTGATGTGTTTGGTCTGTATGCCTGCCCCCACCCCACCCCAACTGACAATGCCTGCACTGCAGCATGTTTTTCATCCATGTTCTGGACTCATGTGAGCTATAATAAATGTTCAACATACTTTTGGCATCATTCATATCATTCCCATGTGTACCCAATTCTCTGATGTAAAGAGTAAAGACTCACTCTGATCCCTCCACAGCCAGTGTACATGTACATGATGTAGCTAGTAGTAGTAGTACTGCCATTGAGTACTGATTCCATCATAAACAGCTTCAGAAACCAGACTATTGATCTTGTTTTAATTTGTAAGACACCACAAACAAACTCGCATTAAACCCACGACCACTCATCCCTTTTCCATGGCTGTCTGTGTAAATCTTGTCTTGTATGGACAAGCTACTGTCTGTCGCCACATAGGCAAGTTAAGAGTGACTACTACATGTACACTGCAGTAACCACCACTAGTGTACTTAAATACAAATATTGAATTATTCTAGAGTTAAATGGTTAAAACCTAGACTCTCAAGAGGTAAAGCATGAAGAAAATAGACCGCTCTGAGGATCACCGAGGGAGTCTGATCTTTGTTATTTTTAGTTTTATCATTTATTGACATGAAGGGCCTACATCATTGTTGGTTTAGAGGCCCCAGCCAGCCAGCATGGCCATGCTTGCTTACCAACATTGACAGGTTTGAATCTATGATCAGACTACATCTTCTGTTAGTGATCGGTCCATAGAAAGCCGTTGGGGTGAATACCCCCCAAAAAACTTACACATTTTCACTAAAGTCAAAAAGATAATCTTATTTTTGTGTAAGTTTGTATTTTTAGTCATAATGAGTGAAAAAGTGGGGGGGGGGGGGGGGACTTAGCATCTCTCCTTTTAAATTTAATAAAATTACTCTCTGTGGGGTAATCATTGAGTGAAATTAGAACTGGTCGTTTTTAATAGCTTGTGATTTTGGATCCTTTTCGGCCTACTTGATCTCGGCTTGTGTGTTTAATATTTTTGTTCATAACTTTTCAATCTCTTTTTGACATTTCTCTGCAGTTGTACTTGTGTGACTGAATTCCAAACAAGTTCAGTCTGTGCTAACATCTGAGAAAGCCAACTCAACCATTGAGGGTCTCAGAGTGAACTTGATGGAAAAACAGAGTCATACTACAGAGCTCACCTGTTAGTGATGAAGCTGTGAGATGAGGCAGAAGTTGATCAAGAGTGGAGACACCTCAGAATAGAACCAGTTGATGGAGAGACATCCCCAGCTCAAAGGTGGATGACAACAAGGTGTGCACCATGTTCTACAGGTAAAAATCTTATCTTCTTTATTTTCTTTTTTGAGAAATATATGATGCTCAATAAACTTTTGATCAAAAACCCTAACCCCCAACTCTAACCCTTACCAAAACCCTAACTCTAACCTTAACCCTAACCCTGACCTTTACCAAGTAAGTTTTTGTGCTCACTAATTAAAAATTTAAATCAGAAACCTGAACACTAACCAATACCAAATCAGTTTTTATGCTCATCAATTAAAAACTTTTGATCAAAAACCCTAACCCTTACCAACTAAGTTTTTATGCCAATTAATTTAAAACTTTTGATGAAAACCCTAACCCTAACCCTTACCAAAACTCTAACTCTAACCTTACCCTAACCCTAACTCTTACCAACTAAGTTTTATGCTCACCAATGAAAAACTTTTGATCAAAAACCCCAACCCTGACATTAACCCTAACTCTTACTGAGTAAGTTTCTATGCTAATTAATTTAAAACTTTTGATTAAAACCCTAACCCTAACCTTAACCATAACCCTAACCCTTACCAAGTAAGTTTTTATGTTCATTAATTTAAAGCTTTTAATCAAAAGTAGATACGTGCGCTATATAAGACTTCGATATTATATTATTATTATTATTATAAAAAAACCCACCCTAACCCTAACCCTAACTCTAACCCTTACCAAAACCAAAACCCTAACCCTAACCTAAACCATAACCCTAACCCTTACCAAGTTAGTTTTTATGCCCATTAATTTTAAACGTTTGATAAAAAAAAAACTAAGACTAACCTTTACAATTTGTTTCTTCATTACCTTCTTTTTTCCTTTGAACCAGATCTTTTCTCTCTTTAACATTTGATTAAAATGTGAACATGCTTTTAAAAAATTCACAAAAAGAAAAAAACCCCCAAACCTCCAAATATTTTTTAAAAAATAAATCGTCAACAGTTTTCTAACTAAACTCAGTATTTTCTATTACTCAGTATGCTATTTTATTTGTTTTATTATTATTTTTTTTTTTTTTTGGGGGGGGCATGAGGTTACAGAATGACAACCCGTTATAATGATGTTCGTAAAGACAATAATCAGTTTGCTGTGGCTTTTTTACATTCTTTTCTTGGTAATGAATTAATTAATGAATATAATTTATTCTTGTTTGTACAGGAAAGTCCCTATTGGTCTCACAGGCAGCTTTGGAATCTACAACAAGAAAGGAATGCCGCTCTGCAGCCATCTGTAAAATGCAACAACCCTTGCATAACTGATATGCTGCAGCAGTGAATGCTGTTGAAAAGTAGATCCTCTGCATAATAGATACCACGAACAATTTAGCAGTCATGTTGATGATAACCCAGATGGAAGATGGAACACCTGACATTCTGCACCAGACTCTTCCAAGGATACATACTCTTGTGCTCTGTAGAACTTTGGGTGCTTTGGATTACAACTCTTAGAGCGTTACACCCTGAAGGATTTTTATAACATAAAGTCTGGCTTCCATTTGATATTGGCTATGCCGATATAAAAGATTCAAATTGTGAGGATTATGTAATAAGATGTTATTAATATATCAATTAATTAATTAACTAATTAATTAGTTGGTTGGTAAATAATAAAATTATTTAGTAATTAGTTATCTACTTAATTGTTTGTTTGTTTGTTTGTTTGATTGTTTGTTTATATTTTAAGTTTTTATTAAATTATTATTAATTTTGGGGTATATTTCTTTAATTATTTGTTGATTTTTGTTAATTCTATTTATTAATGTATTTGTTTATTTAAATAGTTATTTGTTTAAATATTTTTTAATGTAATTATTTAGTTATTTTTATATTTTTTAAATTATGTATAGTTTTATATTTTTGTTATTTTTATATTAACTTTTTTCTTGTTGATTCTATTTATTTATTTATTTATATATTTATTTAATTATGTATATATTTATTTATTTAAACTAATAAATATATACATGTTTGTTATTTTTCTACAAGATGTTTGCAAATAAAACTTCTGAAATATGAAACATCTGCTGGAAAATTTTTAAGCCAATATTCCTTTGAATCCTTTGATATTTCAATTGTAAAAAAAATACAAATGCTTTGAAATAATTTCCTAAAAATGTATGCTATTTAGATTTTTTTATGAACAATGTAATAAATAAAGAGATACAGATTGGTTTGTGTTAATTTATTATCTGTCAAATAAATTAAATGTATATTTTGTTAAAAACTTCAAATAGCGAAGACACAACAAATATAAAATCTCAGCTTTTTCTTAGTGGAAATTATCCTTATTATTTATACAGGGGAAACATTTTTTTTTCAGTGGTGGTAGTTTTTAAATAACTAATATTTGTTGCAAGAGGGCGCCCTTTACAGTCATCAGAGGGCGCCCTTTATAGTCAACAGAGGGCGCCCTTTACACTATATATTTTACATGTATCAAGTTGTGTTTATATATACAACACGTGGTTCTAATATTCATCACGGTTAAACATTATTGGACTGCTGTGGATCGCCGATGGCCTAGCGGACAAGGTCACGCACGGGAGAGCAAGATCGGAAGACCTGCATGGGTTCGAATCCCGGCAAGTCGCAAGGTAAGAGGTATGATATAATGTACACTAACATGCACTAACTAACATGCACTAACTAACATGCACTAACACGCACATGCACCACGCACGATGCACAAGGAGGGGCAGACCACCGGGACGGAGGAAGGAGGTGGGAGGTGGAGAGAGAGAGAGAGATGAGAGGGGGTGGACAATTTTTAAAAAAATTTTGTGGGGGGAAAAAAAAATTGAAAAAAAAAAAAAATTAATGGTCTTTCATTTTTTTTAAATCGGCTGAAACGCACGCTCGTTAATTATTTTTCATTTCCAAAAAAAAAAATTAAAAAAATTAAAAGTTGAAAATTTTACCGTCTTTCATTTTTTAAAATCGGCTGAAACGCACGCTCGTTAATTTTTTTTCATTTCCAATTTTTTTTTTTCAAATTTTATTTTTTGTGCGAAAAGTACACTACAAACAGTATTTTTACCCCTAAGTAAAAGCTGTAAAGCACCCTTACATGCTTATTATGATGCTTAAATCGCGTTACTACATAAATTACGCATTCTGGTAAAAAAATATATATAATTTTTTTTTACAATAATAATGTGCATTTTTAAGTCTTTAAAATGTCTTTAAACACCTTCTTAAGATGCTTTACTTCATTTCCATACATTTCCACCATTTTACAACACACAGAGTTCTATTCCTTCTGGTTTAAGGGACTAAAACGTTCTACATTACATTTTACAAAAACAACAACTAAGTTTCAACTAAAAAGTAACATTTAATATGGCTAAAAGGCGCATTTAAATTTGCAAACAATTGATTGCCATGATTTACATGTACATAAAATTACAACTTAGTTCTGGCAAGGAAAACAATTAATGAAAATTTCCAAGTTATCTGTAAGGCAACACTTACACTTCACAATACCTGATGTTTAACTCCATATTTTTTAGAGCAGAATGTCTGATGTTTAACTCCATGGTTTTTTTTTTAGAGCAGAATGCAGAGGGGGGGGGGCTCTATTTATTCCTATTTCTCTAAACCTCCAAGACAAATCTGACATGTTTTTAGCTTAATAACAAATGGAGACAGGGCACCACAAAAATGGCTACTGACTGATTGATTGTTAAAGTCTAAAGAGCATAAGTGTAGAATTTGCATAGTGGAAAACAAATTGGTTTCTCACTTTATCTTACTCTTTATAGCACTCTAAAACCTCAGCAAACTTGTGTCTACAAGTAACAACCTCTTTAAGGCTAGGTCAATGCTAAACAACTACACATACATTAATCTAACGCACAAGGGCATCATAGATGATCTAATTGTTCTGATAATACAAGATTTGGTAGTAGCTTGTCATTTCTATGAAGTAGGACCAGAACCAGTTTCAAAGAGAAGTATTATCATTACAGATGATACGCAGTCCCTTTAGATAAGACACACTATTAACGTTAGCTTTGTTTTCATTTTGTTTGAATATAGTTGAAAGTACCTAAATGCAATAGACAGCAGTAGTAATAACAATGTTATACATTAAAGGTCTGTTTACATTACACAATACATTGTCAGAATACTCATTTCACTCTTGTACTTGTTAAAACATTTCTTGGCATACAGATACTGCATGCTTAAGCGTGGTTTTAAAGAATCACGAGAGGACTAGTGAGGACAATGATGTCCTGTCAATGTTGTGTAAACAGCCCTTTTACAATGTTTCTTACGTAACAAGCCTACCTCAATATCCCAGAAATCTATAAGTTACAGAGTTGAGGTTGCTTGATGCAGAGAGAAAATGACGTGTTTGAATTCATGGTTAAGACGGAAGCCAAGTGTTCTCTTCAGCCGAGCTTGTGCATCTCTCATTAGAACTGAAGCGTTTAATTATCAGATCATCTTGAATGTTCTGCAATATAAACCCAAAGAAATGTTTGCATAAAATTACTCCGGCCAAGGATCAACAACTTTTTATAACAGTCTTTGGGTTTGTGATAAATCTTTAAAAGCATGTCAGACATGTCCTAGCTTTCTGCAACTCTATCTACGACTTTAACCTTAGAGCAATAAAGGGAGACAGAATTAAGGGGCACTGTTAAGGAGGAAGACAGATAGATACATATAGGATCTAGAGGGATAAGATGACATGTCAAGATGGCAGACACATGAAATAGAGTTTGGATGAATGGAGGAGATGTAAATTGGTGTAAGTGGATTGACAAAGTATGTGGCACCAGCGGTGTGGCTAGGGGGGGGGGGAGACTTGGGGGGCACGTGCATCCCAACAAACTTCCGGTGCCCCCCCCCCCCCAAAAAAAAAAAAAAAAAAAAAAAAACTACAATAGTGCTCACACAAAAAGAAAAAGAAAAGAATAGAGAAAAAAATAGAGGAAAATGCTTGTTTGTATAATCTAATGTAGTGAGCGATCGCAATCGGGATCACTACCGCGGCCACTAAATGTAAAGAACATGAGGGTAGTGGCCCCCCTGAACCGTCCCTCTTCCAAAATAAAAGCAATGACCCGCCCCCGTGCCCCCCCAACAAAAAAGTCCTGGCTACGCCGCTGCATGACACAATAGAAGGGTAACATTTGGGGGATGATCAACAGAGACAAGAAACATCAAAATTGGATGCATGTTTGGGAATGTAATGCTAAGTCAACACTAGGCAACTATACATACATCTGGACGCCATTGTTGGTCCAATTGAGTTTGTTCTCAGTGAAATATAAGATGTTGTAGCAGCTTGTAGTTTCTTTAAAGTAGGATCGTGATCAGTTTAAAGGGTATATTTCCTTTTGGAAGAGGGACGGTGCAGGGTGCATTTTGTGGCCGCAGTAGCGATCCCGATTGTGATCATGCACTACATTAGATTGTACAAACCAGCATTTTTCCTCTCTTTTTTTCTTCTCTTTTTCTTTTTATTTTTGTGGGCACTATCGCAATTTGTTCATGGGGGAGGGGCACCTTGGGGGCATCCCCCCCTTGGTTACGCCGCTGAAGGAGTAGATCTAGGGTGGTAGAAATACGGGGTATGTATGGGATGGACTGCAAAGTACATAAGAGCAAAAAGGGATTTTCAGTTTGGATCAAAGATAGTAGTTAAAAAAGTGTTGCATATTAATTTTGGTTTTACCCTACACCGATGTGTGTTAGCACTGTATACTCAGTGCTAACACACATGGGTGTAGGGTAAAACCAAAATTAATATTCTTTATCCCCGATGCAAAATTAACACCTATTAAAGTATGGCATGCTGTAGATAATAGAGATATTTGTTTTTAACTCACCAGAACTTCAAAAGAATGAGTTAAGTTTGAACTGATGAATCTTTATTCTTGGAATCTCTTTACAGGAAGTTTCTGCACAAGGACCGAGAATATTCTGTGGAAAAAGTTGTATATAAAAAGCAATTTTGAGCAAAATGGAAATCTTAATGCAGGCAGTTGCAGTAATTATTAAACATTGAGTGCACCTTTGGCTGCACTGGGTTCTTAACCAAATTTTATACAACCATCTCTTCTCTTTTTCTTCTTATAATTTTGTGAGCACTCTTGCGTGGGGGGGGGGGGGGAGTTGAGGGCACCTGGAGGCACTGGAAATTGGGGGGGGGCATGTGCCCTCCCAAGCCCCCTCCCTTGGCTACGCCGCTGAGGGGGAAGATCCATGATAGTAGAAATAAGGGGTATGTAAGAGCAAAAAGGGGTGTTCAGTTTTTATCAAAGATAGTGGTTTAAAAAGTGTTGCATGATATAGATAATAGAGACTTTATTTAACTCACCAGAACTTCAAAAGAATGAGTTAAGTTTAAACTGATCAATCTTTATTCTTGGAATCTCTTTACAGGAAGTTTCTGCACAAGGACCGAGAATATTCTGTGGAAAAAGTTGTATATAAAAAGCAATTTTGAGCAAAATGGAAATCTTAATGCAGGCAGTTGCAGTAATTATTAAACATTGAGTGCACCTTTGGCTGCACTGGGTTCTTAACCAAATTTTATACAACCATCTCTTCTCTTTTTCTTCTTATAATTTTGTGAGCACTCTTGCGTGGGGGGGGGGGGGAGTTGAGGGCACCTGGAGGCACTGGAAATTGGGGGGGGGGCATGTGCCCTCCCAAGCCCCCTCCCTTGGCTACGCCGCTGAGGGGGAAGATCCATGATAGTAGAAATAAGGGGTATGTAAGAGCAAAAAGGGGTGTTCAGTTTTTATCAAAGATAGTGGTTTAAAAAGTGTTGCATGATATAGATAATAGAGACTTTATTTAACTCACCAGAACTTCAAAAGAATGAGTTAAGTTTAAACTGATCAATCTTTATTCTTGGAATCTCTTTACAGGAAGTTTCTGCACAAGGACCGAGAATATTCTGTGGAAAAAGTTTTTTATAAAAAGCAATTTTGAGCAAAATGGAAATCTTAATGCAGGCAGTTGCAGTAATTATTAAACATTGAGTGCACCTTTGGCTGCACTGGGTTCTTAACCAAATTTTATACAACCATCTCTTCTCTTTTTCTTCTTATAATTTTGTGAGCACTCTTGCGTGGGGGGGGGGGGGGGAGTTGAGGGCACCTGGAGGCACTGGAAATTGGGGGGGGGGGGCATGTGCCCTCCCAAGCCCAAAACATTGAGTGCACCTGTGGCTAAAACTTTTATCCAGTGAGAACAAAATTGAAGTTTCCAAACAAATAGGACATTGATTTAACAATCAGATCTAAATGCTAGGTCCAATTTCTGGCTAATCTGACCATATTATATGATAAATATATTAAATATATTAGCTTTTTTTTAATACATTTTAGAAATTTATGAGCAGTCATTAAGGTACTGCACACAAAACATCTGCAAATGATAAGTGGTCGTAAATTAAAACCTAAAAATTAATTGTTGGGATATTGACATTGTCTCATGTCCATCAGCCATTAACAAACATTTTGCATATTGAGCCTCGTCTATGGCATACGCAAAGGTTTTTGTAAGCTTTTCGTTTTTAAGGTGCTCAACATCTGTCAAAATTCATTCAGGAAAAATCTACAAAATTCTTTTCAGGGACTTTTTAAAAAGTAGGTGGCAATAGACATACCAGGTAAAATCAAATGTTCCAAAAAAAAAAGAATAAATAAATAAATGCACATGACCAGACTTGCATTACAATATTATCACCAGATCTGGACCTCTTCTTCGGAATATTATTGATGAAAACAAAGTCAAGGTTATTTGTGGTTTGTTTTTGAGAACTTTTATGAAAAAAATCTTGTTATCCATTCCCCTAGAAGGTATTCATCACTCTGATTAGCTGATGGTGTAATGGATAGTTGCTGTTTAAATCATGTGAATAATGACTGTGTATGGTCAGTGGGGGTGGATCAGAGTGCCAGCAAAGTGGGATACATGTTTGGGATTGATACAGTATGCCACCAGATGAGGGATGTTCAGTTTTGATCAAAGACAGTGGTCAAAAAAAGTGTTGCATGTTGTAGATGATAAAGGTATTTTATTTAACTCACCAGAACTTCAAAAGATTGTGTGAAGTTTAAGCTGATGAATCTCCATCCATTGAATCACTTTGCAGGAACTTTCTGCACAATGATAGAGAATATTCTGTGGAAAAAGATGTACATAAAAGCAAAGTGTTAGCGATTTCATTGGAAAACTTAAGGCAGGCTGTTGGAGTATCAAAAGTTGAACAGTGTTTTTTGTAATGTTTGTTTGTTTCACAGGAATTTCCATAGAAGTATATCATTCTCGTCAGCTGATAGCATAATGGATAGTTGGTATTTTAATCATGTGAACGATGACTGTTGAGCCAATCTCGATTAAACAAACATAGGTTTAATGTATAGCCCAGGTTGGACTCCTCCATTGCAACGTACAGTGATGTCCTACCAGGTCTAGTTTAACGCCACGTCTTTGATTATGAATTGCACAAATCAATAAATTGTGATTCAGTAACTAGATAGATGACAACACTAAATTCTATTAATTGTGAAATCAGTGGTTAGCTTGGTCGAATTGGAACCCACAACCTTGTAATTGCAAGTCCTGCAGTCTAACCATCGGACCACGGTGACCACACCGTGTTGTTCTGGAGCTGGTCAAAATCACTGACCGAGTTGCACAGGTTTGTCATTAAGCTCGTTGGGACTACAGTACGGTTAAGTTGCACACACAATATACACACAATCATCACTGTCACTGTCAGCAGCGTCACCTCGCTCGATTTGTGGCACGACAAAGCAGAGACATTGAACTATTTCAAAGAAACTTGTACAGAGTACGTGTTAGACATTTCTACCTCCCTCAGACTCTGTCAACGCCAGACGCTCTGTCTCTCTCCTCTGTGGTGTGGATGGGGGATGGTGGGTAACACCGACTAAACTTTACTACTAACATGACTAACTAGTATGCTAGTCTAGCCCTGGTAGGAAGTCAGTGCCACAAATTTGACTAACATTTTTTCATATTTTTACCCGATTTGAGAAGCTGAAATTCCGTTCATTATATTCTTGGTGTCTTTAACTACACTTTTGCTAAGTTCACAACTAATAAAAATATCCATGGATGAGATTGTTTCCGAAAATAAGTAGGAGTTCTGCACTGGACTTGTGATCATCATGTACACGTACCAATCGAACTTTGTATGCAACGGAGGAGTCCAACCTCACTGGGCTAATGCTTGCCCAGGTTGGACTCATTGCATTGGGTATTGGACTGAAGTCGCGACAAAACTTGTTACCAAAAGTTGTCCTTTATACAATGTCAACATATAGATACATGCCAAATGATCTATAAACCATTTCCATACATTACAATGTAAAAACCGAACAGAAAAATCCGTACTTACCAGAGTTTTGTGATGAAAACATTTCAATTTGAAGACACGTCGTAAGCAGACGACAGCTCAATGTTATTGTGCATGTATTCCGGGTATTCACTACGCATGTGCAGCAAGCAAAGCAAAGTGAGGGCGCCCTATCTTGAAACAAACTAAAAGAACAACCACAGACACAATGGTATGATATTATGTATGTGAGAACAACCCAGTGTCTTATTTTTTCTTTTGTTGTAAAGTTTAAATCTCTCTTTAAAAAAAAAAACATAAACTGTTTCTCACTGTTTCCCTTTGTCTGTTTTTGTTAAAATCTTACCTCTCCCCCTAAAAAAAAATCATAAAAATAAACAGACTTTTCTGTTCGTTATTGAAGAAGATTTACCTCAACACAAAAGCCCTTCATCCAGTGCAAATTCCCGATGTAGTTCTGGTGCCATTTTAAAACAATTATTTTTAAGTCTGAAATTGCAGCCTTTAGGCCAGGGAATCTGACCGAAATGTGAAAATGGTCTTTTACATGGAACTATTTTTTAGTGAGAAGACTATAAATAGTAAACTTGCGGGTACAACCATGTATAAAATCTCTTTTGAGGGAGTGCTGGCTCTGAAAAGAGCTGGTGTGGTCTCGACGTTTCGAACAGTATACTCTGCTCGTCTTCAGGAGAATGACGAGGAGAGTATACTGTTTCAGAGCCAACACTCCCTCAAAAGAGATTTTATACATGGTTGTATATTATGCCCGCAAGTTTACTATTTATAGTTACTTCTTATTTGTTCATACCATGCAAAGCTTTAAACACCATTTATTTTTTAGTGGTCGTGTTTATAAAAATTTTACATAAAATCAAGAAAGTCATAAAAAACCCACCCCCAAACAAGTAGGCCTGTTTAATAACCTGTTAAGAAAAGAAATGTATATAATATATAGTTAGTAGGGGAGATGGCTTTATATTTCGATCCAAACCGGACCTACGTCAGAGGCATAAACAAGAACAAACACAAACAATATATCCTTTTAGAGCAAAAAGAGGAGCAAAGGATTAAGGGAGAATAAGAGGGGGAATATAGCCAATCAATGTTATAAATTTACAAATAATGGGGTGGCTAAGATTCCGTTAGCTTGGATTACTCCTACGTACAACCAGATATAAATACAAATCAATAGACACTTACACAGCAATGTGCGCCAATTTGTTCAAATCAAGTCATTGTTACTTCGAATGCTTGGTGCCGTCTTTGATTCGTCACCTCGAACTTCCACCCACCTGTCAGACGCATGCGTAAAGTTCCAAACAACTTTGCCCCTTGAACAAGATGGCGCATATATCCGCGAAAGTTAAATTGCATAAATAATGGTAAATTTCCCCAATGTTGTTTTAGATGGGAGAGCCAATTCCGGCCAAAGGTGTTTACCAGTCACTCTGTCCTACTGAGACTTTAGAAAGTAATTATTTTATAGTTGAGGGTTTGGTTAAAATTAAAAATGAGGAAGCCAATGAATTTAAAAGGCAAAAAGCTGTTATAAGATTCACTTTGCAACAAACGGTTAAGAACTTTTTTGAATGATCAAAGGATAAGTCTTTCTTCAAAAATGTACTCGTTACAAAAAGCATTATTATATAAATGCGTAGCCAACTATTTCGAGTCTATTCGAACTTCCAGGAACAAGTTAGTCCCAAACATTATTAGGTTTTGTGCGTGCGATTCTTTTTCTTCAAATGTTTCTTCCGGAGGTTGTTGGTTCAAATCCCACTCTAGACATTTCTCTTTTTTCCAACTCCAAAATGTGAAATAAATGAAAGTTAAACAAATTTTACAAATCATGGATGAAAACCTGCGAAAAAGATTTGACCTCAGTTTCTAGTTACATGATAAGTATTTAAAGGGGCACACCGGCTTCGTTGGGCTATTTGGGCTACAAAATAGGCTAACATATGACTTCAAAGGTCTTCCAGGAATGGAGAAGAACGGTTCCTAAAAGAAACCATCAAATTTTGCCGTTTTTGAGCATTTTTCGAAAAAAACGAAGGTCACGTGATTTATCCGAACCAAAAAAGTGGTTCGGATAAATCACGTGACCTTCCAGCCGTATAAAAGTAAATTACTGAACCAAATTTAAATCTTTTTTTTTTTAATTATTCATGAGTATTTGACAAAAAAGACTATGTATTCAGATTATTGATACAATTTGTAAATAATGATGAAAAATCGAACGTAAGATTCGCATTCAGAGAGTCCGTGCAACCGAAGCGTGTTTTACGGCGCACCAGCGTGGGAGCTAGCGGAACGTAAACCTTGGGGCATATCCCATGCGGCCGGTGCCGTGTCTCGTGGGGCCAGAGAGACAAGCCCCGGGGCATGAACTCCCCAGCTTGCCGGTCTAGCCGTGAGCTTGGGAGCTTGTCGGAGGGGTTGGGAGTCAGACCAACAATTACGGTTTTTTCTAGGAGGGTTTTAGTCTGATACCCCTAGCTATTATACCCTAACTATTGCAACGTGTTGCATGCGCTACACACGCCGCGGGACGACGACGGGGCCCCATACAACTGGTCTACTTAAGCTGCACAATGTCCACCCCCCCCCCCCCCCAAATTGATGCTTTTGCTGGTTTTCCCTCTCGATTTGGTATTGTTTTTTTACTTTTTACTTTTCGTTGGACCACCTTCTGAGTGTTTTTCCTTGCGATGTTTTTTGTACCGATCCTTGGATTGCAAGTACACAGAGTACATTACGTCGTCGTACCATGGAGGAAGGATATTTCCTTCCTCCATGGTCGTACACAGAATACAGGTTGGGGTGCGTTTTCGCGTCCGTAACCAATAACTGTTTCAATGGCAAGTTCAACCGAAACAGTTATTGGTTACGACCGCGAGCGGACTTCGACTAGAGACTGACCATAGACTCTTAGAGCAAAGAACCTTGCCAATGGACAGACGTCCGTTCATTCATGTCTGTTTGTTTTTTTTATTTACGCGTGAACTTGTGCTTGATAGATATAAAGTCTGGATCCTCATGCCTCGCCTTTGTTATAATTGACACATAAACAGAGAACCAGTCTACTTACAATATTGCGCAACATTGTCACGTAAACTTGACAGCTGCAACGGCTGGAAAAGCGTATCAGCTGACCTTTGACCGCGTTTTGTTTTGTTTTCCCATTTTTCGTTAATTACAAGATATTTTGATGATTTTTTTTTTGACAACAACCATTTAAAAATTGTCTGTCATTCCACATCACTATATTAGGTAAACAGTTAGCCGGTGTGTCCCTTTAAGAATTTTGACCAACTGACGTTTATGTTATGGTTGAACGTATGTAATGGTCTGAAAAGTTCGAGTGTGATTCCCAATCCTCACTACATGTAGAATAATTGAGGTTGAGATATTCTCGTCTTAACCCTCCTGGGACAGGTACCAAAAGAATCACACGGAGTCAGCACGTGTGCTGCAGCTGCAGTAAGAGTGATTTATTTTTTCATTAATATAATGTGTGAAGGTGACTTTTATAAGGCTTGCAACTCTTTGACAACATTCATTAATGTCCCTTTGGAGAAACCCAATATTCAGGTTTAAATAAAAATAATCAATACCCCAAAAAATGCGTTTGGCTAATTACATGTTTTTCAATAAATAGCATAAGAAAACCATGTCATTTACAAAGGAAGTTAAAAAAATAATTTATCAAAATAAATTGGAAGCAGTATTTTCTAAGTTTATTGTTTGAAATTATGTCAAATGCGAGTGAATGGGACTATCTGTAAGGATGGGGGTAAACACAACGTTTTTGAGAGAGTTATGCACTATTTAGTGATTTGCTGAGACAGCTACAGTACACTTGCTTCCTCGGAGGATTAAAGAACACAACATCATATTTTTGTTAAATCGTTTTGGGTAACTTTAATTGTCAATTCAACGGTCTCAGCTATCCGGCGTGCTCAGCTTTCCGGATGACCAAATACGGTAACACTACGTCATGTCATGTCTGCGCACAGCTGGCGAATGTATAACAGTTTTAGTGCCGAACTGAGTCGTGTTGCGGTGTTGCAACATTTATTGTAAAAGTCCCCTTCTTTGAGCAATGAACGCGTGAATCGTATGAGGGGTTACTAAATAAACTCCTATGTCTCTTTCCTGCAGAGTAAAATGTTATATATTAAATAAATAAAAATAAAAACACTTTTAAATTTAAAATACTTTTTGTTTATTATTTTATTTTTTTTCGTAATGTATTTTTGTTCTATTTTTACTTCGGTTTAAAAAAAGATTACTGATTCTTAACTAATTAATTTGTTTTTTATTCAAACTGTACTCGATATCTTAATAAAACTTGCCATTTGATTAAGTGTTTTCTCTGATTGTATTACAGACTAGGTAAATGTATATTCTTGTTATGAGCAGTTCGCATATGAAATCGACCACGATTAAAAAGCCATGACGTTTCACACGTGCATAACATTTTGAAACGAGGAAAGGGGTTTGATTTTAATACAAAGAGAATGTGATTGAACAGAGTTGAATCAGAGAATATAAATGGGACCACACAGAATTACCCGCAAAGGGGGGGGGGGGGCGGGACGCAGCGGTATTGTCCACCGATTTTGTCACCCGTATATCCGAGCACGGCCGGACTACTGAGACCATGACTACTACGTTCTGAAACGTCGGCTACGGAAGCACTCCGGAAAGCCGAGACCGTTACATCGGTGTTGACTTCTTCATAAATGTCCACTTTTGATGAGTTTTTCGGTTCAGTGTCTTCATGAGCTACGAATCATTTGTTGATGTATTTGACGAGCCTGATACTACGTCACAATGTACTGCTGGTTTAATGCCCCGATCAATGCAACTACAAGGAAGTTCAATGCAAGTCGTTGATGATTGTGTTTGTAGAAACACTAAATTTGCATACACGGATCTTTTAAAATCAACATTTACTCTTGAGTAACTCCTATTGCAGCTTTAGATTATGAGAAACGAAAGGCCTATTGCGGTGAACGGCAAGGTCATAATGGGGAAAATTTTCTGACGGTTCCAGTAAACACGGACGGGAATTACACCTTTATTTCATAAGTGTCTTCTTCGCCTGGACTCTGGAACTCTTCTACAATCATGGGTCGAAGTTGTTGGCTAGCTCACCTGTTGCTGATATTGTGTTCTCTGGGTACGAAACTCATAGCAGTCAATGCACAGAGTGTGACAATCAGTAAAGTATCACCGGTGGGTGATCTTGTAGAGGGTAACGAAGTGGAACTACGATGTCAAGCTACCGGCTTGATGACAGGTTATATCTATGAGTGGACGAGGTTAGTCATCGTGCAGGGTCAGACGGTATCAATAGCCCGGAATGGAATGAGTGTGGATTCGAGATACACGCTTTCTACTTCAATGGCGTCTGGGGCTAAAAATAAGATTGAGACACTTACTTTTAATGCTACTAGGGAAGACACAGCAGTGGTTTACGGTTGCCGAGTGAGGGACTCTGTTGGACAGAATAACACTATAGTGATGGTAGCAACACAATCGCTCTCTTTCGAAGTGCTTTACTTCCCATCTGCCATGTACCCCCTCTGCATCCCTAATGGTCCTTTCACTGTACAAGAAGGAACGACAGTAAACATGAGCTGCACTACTGAGATAGGAAACCCAGCAGTACTGCTTGAGATTCTTACAAGTAGTGTCGTCTATGTATGGACTTACAATAGAGATAGTAAAGAACACATGAGATCATTACAGGTGAATGTTACTGCAGCTAATGACGGTGGTTCTTATGAATGTAAAATCACCCCGGACACAGGCTCAGCACCATTCACAGGAATGGAAAGGTCATGTACGATCGGGCCACTAACTGTTGGTCCAATGACAACTCCACAACACACAATGCCAGCAGTAGAACCCACTTCAATAGACTCTCATCCCACCTTGACCGGTCAAACGTCACTCAAACCAACATTTGATCAATCCGACTGCAACGTGTCTTATTGCGAGCTATGTCAAGCCATTCCCACAACGACCAAGGAATGTAACGTGGTTGGTACACCTTGGCTCGTAGCCTTCATCATCATTCTCTTCCTCTTCATTGTCTCTCTCATCATCAACATATTCTTCCTCATCAAACATCGACATCTTAAGATCACCAAGGAGAAGGAAACCAATGTAGCTAAAGCTGATCCCTACATCGAGCTACAGCCAACGGAGGACAACAACAGAGTCTACATTGAACCTACTACGGCTACAACTACCACACAAGATACATACTACCAACCAGTTGAAGTAGAGACTGACAGCCCAGAGTATGACTACGCTCGGCCAGATGATCCCAATAAGCAAAAAATAAATCACCTATTCAGTGTGCACGTTGACCCAACATCAAGCTCAGAAGCAAAAAACATACAACATACATACTTACAACATACTTTCAACCAGCAAAATTAGAGAAGGAAAATCAAGAGGATGCCTTCCTTCGGCCAACCGCTGGGCAGCACCACCACCGACTGTGAAGTGATCAGAAAGCCACAGAATTCAGCTCAGAGATCATCTCAGAATATCAAGTCCTTAAAACAATGGAGTACCCGGTATCAACCCCCGTGGATACAAACACTGACTTTAACAGTACACCCCCTGGGTTGCATGAATTGTATTTCATTTCATTTCAGAAACATTTATTTCCACATAAATAAGCACTTTAGAAAACAAAACAATGGTTACAAGAAAGCTGCTAAGTGGAGGCATTACACAAGAAGCCGAAGCTTATAAACGGAATGCCTTAAACACAACAAAAAATAAATTAATATAAACAATACTGAAAAAGGAAGACAAAATTCAAAAGACAAAACACAACAAAACAAAACAATGAAACAAAATCAGACAAACAAACGGAGTGGACATTAACTAAATAGACATCAGACAGACATACGAGACATATTATATACTAGTGATACAACGACACAGTTAATAAAAGTGATAATGCAAGCAAAAGAAAGCACAATTAAAGCGAACCGTAAGAAAGTAGAAAAAACCAACAAAAGACTTGCAAACTATGCAATTTATTGGGAGATAAGATGGTTCTTGAAAGTGGTTTTAAATCGGCCAACAGAGGACTGCGATTTCACAGACTGACTGAGTCCATTCCACAGACGAGGTCCATGGAAACGAAGAGTGTTCATTACGTAAGATGTGCGAGCAAGAGGGATGTAGTAGTTATTATGTGATCTAGTATGGTATTGATGAATATCGTTAATTGAGGTGAAATATGAGGAGAAAGTGCGAGGAAGAAGGTTATCAGTATATTTGTACATTATTATACCAGTTTGAAGTTTATTAATGTCGGTGATTGTTAGTGTGTGTAATCTGGCAAACAAGGGTGCTGTGTGATCACGAGGATGGGACAGTGTGCAAATACGAATAGCCCTCTTCTGAACGGTAATAAGAGATTTAAGTTTGTTAGTGCTTGCGCGTGCCCACACAATGTTGCAGTAGTTCAGATAGGGGAAAATGAGAGTATTGTAAAGAGAAAATAGAGTGGTAGATGGGAGAAAGGAGCGGAGTTTAGAAAGAACACCAGTGTTTCGGCTGATGACTTTGGAAGCAGTAGTAATGTGGTTGGACCCCCAGGAAAGTTTGTCGTCGATGGTAACACCCAAGAATTTAGTGGAATGGACTTTACTAATGGCAATATCATTTATTTTAACTGTTCCGTTACCACAAAAATTTTGAGACCTAGAGAAGACCATGTATTTAGTTTTGCTTGAGTTGAGAGAGAGAGTTTGTTGGCTTGAAACCAGGAAGAAACTTTAGTAAGCTCGGTATTGTAATAATAATTTGTGCGTCTAGAGTGATTGGTATTATGAGAAGAGTGTGTTTTAGTCCAATAGTCACTGACAGGAGGATCGGAGACGCTGTGCATGAAATACAATCTCTTTATATCCTAACTGTTTCACTATGACAAAATCAATTCATTGTTGGATTTCTGTAAGTAAAGGCAATAAATATTTCATTTATTCCGTTTATTAACGATAAAAACATCTATTAACCGGATAAATTTTTAGTGAAACCCACATTTATTTTATTCACGTATACCCAGAATTAATATACAGAAAATCTGAAACTAAAAAATTAAAACGCAACAATCGAAGAAGTGATATTTCAAATACTCAGCTTTTTTTGTTTGATGTAGTTATTCATTTAGTCTAATATATGGCTATTTGCTTTTAACATAACATGTTTTTCTTTTGCATTAAGCGTATTTTCGTAAATTACCAGCTTTCGTTCGATTTGCTAAACTTTCTTATAAGTCAAGATAAAACTGGCACAAGTTATACCAGTTCATGTCCAAGCTGTACCCTAAAATATAAGTGCATCTATTATGGCTCAAACATTGTAGATACAATCTGGATTTACGTTTTTTCATGGAGCTTAAAATTTGCAATTTGTCTTACCTACGGAAAATCAAAAATAATTGTTTTGTTTCCTTAAAGTAAATGATTGAAGTTTCGATGAGAAGTGGTGGACAACCACCCCCCCCCCCCCCCCCCCCCCCGTTTGAGAGAGAGAGATAAACATGTTGGTCAATGACACAGGAACTTCATGTCGTGACACCACTCCATAATTAAGCAACCCCATCCCACCAACCCCTCGGCACACACAATGTTATGTGATGATCAGACAAATCGAGGATTTCTCTTTGTTCTTCCCTTGATTTGTATTTCTTTTCTTTTTTAAATCAAAAGGGAAAAATGTACATTGTAATGAACTGAAATATACTTGTATGGCTTTTCAGTCACTGCAAGGTGAGGTATCAACACACATTAAGTTTGCGGAAACATCATAGGCAATACTAAAGTATAGATACGTAAACATGGTGTTACCGCAAAACAAATGAACATTGAATTAACCAGTTTTTAGTCTGAATGGCTTTAAATTGCAGCCAAATAGTCGAATCATTATCTTAACAATGAAGAGATAGTCTTTTTTTTTTAATGCTTTCGTCGCAAAGAGAAACCCAGTGTGTTGTTAATCAGTTTCGGTGTATTTGCTTTTTATGTTTACTTTCGCATAAATTTCAGCGCTTTTGATGTTTTTGAGTATTATTTACTTATTTGTCTAGTTTGAAATGTTTAACCAGGGTAGCCCCATCAGTTATCAAAGAACTGTTCTCCCTGGGGGCCCTTGGGTCACCGAATGAAAAAGTACATAATTACAGAGTAAGATAGGACTAAAACTAAACTAAAAATAACAAGCCCAAAAGGGACATCAAACCTTTAAAAACATTTTTTACAAAAAACATTTTAAAAACATTTAAGAGTAAAAGGGTTAAAATATAACATACTCCAAAACGACCAGGATATCAACGCCCCATGCAATTTGACCAGAGTGGGTAAAGCCCGTACCCCTCCCACCTCGCCCCAGTACAAACCTATAAAAGTGTGTATACTGCTAGTCATTTTCGCATTATGTATGGTTATTCCATGTCTGTACTCTTGAAAAATGGAAGGAATGTTTTCAGATTCCGTTTTGGGTCGAGGCAGACACACATTTTTTGCATTTTGAAGTTCGTGTATTGTAACCGTGTGCCTGACTAGAAAGATTAAATTTGTTGGTTAAATAATCCGGAGCAATACCGTTTACAACCTTCATAAGCGAACACAAATGCTAATCCCACCTGGTTGTTATCGGAACCCATTTAAGTCGCTTGTACAATTCTACAATAAGAGTGGTGTAGTCTACACCGAGTGCTATGCTTGCAAGCTGTTTGCGTTGTCTGATAAGAATAATGTTTACCTTCTGAGTACATCCAGTGATCTATGATGGGCTACATTACTCAAAGTGCAGTAAAACCAAAGAACTACAAAGGAGTTTTGTAGAATTATTTACTAAAATGTGACCAAGTCGCCTAAGCAGAGCTAACCTACTGGATATCTTGATGGCAGTTTTCTAATTGTGTTGATACCAGTTAAGATTTTCACCAGTTAAGATTTTCATCAATCCATACCCTCAAATACTTAAAAGTACTAACAAAGTACTAACAATGACCTTTAATATTTAATCGGAGGCCATTTTGCTGCGAACAGTTTTAGATATGTTCAAAGCAAGCTCATTCAAACTATGCCATTCATCAATATAGTTCAGTTCAGAGTGCAAAGTAGTTTCAGTTTCAATAGCGTAGTTCCCACGATATTGTAGTTCATTGCGACTTTGTCGTCAGCATATAAAATAATCGAAGCTTTGGCCACAGAATTAGGCTATAATATAGTCATTTATATACACCATAAACAATAGGGGCCCTAATGAAGATCATTGGGGGACACCAACTGTACTGTTGTCCAATTCTGAAATTTCACCTTTAAATACCGTGGTCTGTTGACGGTGGATAAAAAGGTAAGATTTTAGCCACGCTAGTTCCTTATCATTGATGCCATAGGGTTGCAATTTCAACAGTAAAAGCTCATGGTCCACTGTATCGAAAGCTTTTCTTAAGTCAAGGAAACCACACCTGTTAACTTGCCCTTGTCCATATCTTATTAATACAAACAATCAGTAACAAAAGTCAATGAAGTACAGAATCAGAAACCAGGCCGAAAGCCAGATTGCATGAGAACACAAAAGGTCAAAGTTATGCACACACAAAAACGTAAACCTGCGTAATGAACTGACTTCTCAAAGCTGTCCTCAAAGATCTTCTTTACAATTGGGAGCACAGAAAACGGGCGATAATTACTTAACTCATCAAGATTGCCGTATTTTATAGAGGGGAGTAATATTGGCCCATTTCTATTCATCTGGTACCACAGACTCCAAAATGGATCTGTTTTATAACTTGCATAGAGACCCAGCCACAACAGGTGCGACAATCTTGAGGAGTCTAGCACTAATACAGTCAAGACCAGTAGCCTCGGTACATTGACGTTGTTAAGTTGTTTCAGAACAAAAATAACAGTAATCTCAGAGAATAAGAAACTATGGTCAGGATTTGCAACATTATCAAAAACCGGACTCCATTGTTTAAATTGAAACTTACTAGCTAGCCTAACTCCGATAGACACAAAGAACCTATTACAGGCTTGAGCTATTTCTTTGGGTTTGACTAGCAAACAATCATTCACATTGAGACTGTTGGGAACTTTGCATAATTTACCTGACATAGCTTCCCTTAGAAATAACTTGGGATGTGAATTGTTGGTCTACAAACAAATCAATGTTATTGTTTTTCTAATTACTCACTAGAAGATTGGGGTTTAATGCCTCCTAAAGTTACCACTCATGTTATTATTTTTACGCACTACCTGATACCACGTTACAGTGTTGCATTCAATGATCGGTCCATGCCCAGATGAAGTCACAAGGAAGTTCAATATAAATTTGTGATGATATATGCAGAGGTTAAATTTGCATATCTATGGAGCTATTGAAATCACAGCTTGTTATTGACTCTACCTCACATAACCACCATTGCTGCAGTATAAAAATGATATTGTCTTGAAATAATAGGTCGATCATTTGAGGAAGTTCTATATAAATATCAAGTAATAAACCACAAGGGAAACCGACTATGTAAATTTTTAAGTAATTTGGGTTTGAACAAAGAAAAATTTACTGGAGCGGGACTTGTACCAACAACCTCCAGTACATAATCCGGAGGTCGTTGGTTCAAGTCCCGCTCCAATAAATTTGTCTTTGTTCTTGGACACAAACACAGACTTTAACACACCCCTGGGTTGCATGAGTTGTAATAATAATTTGTGCATCTAGAGTGTTTGGTATTATGAGAAGAGTGTGTTTTAGTTTGATAGCCACTGAGAGGAAGATCGGAAAACTGTGCATGAAATGCAATCTCTTTAAATCCTTACTGTTTCCCTATTACAAACTCAATTCATTGTTGGATTTCTGTCAAAAAAAAGGCATATTCCAATTTTTTCGTTCATTAACGATAAGAAAAATATATATTGACCAGACAAACTTGAATTTACTTCTAGTGAAACCTGTTTTTTTTTCTACGTATACCCAAAGTTGATTTGATGATTATCTGAAACAAGAAAGTAAAACGTATCAATCGAAGAAGTGATATTTCAAATACTCAGCTTTTTGTGTTGATGTAGATGTTAATCCAGTGTAATACGTCTTCTTGTTACATGTTTTTCTTTTGCAATGAGCGTATGTTCGTATATTACCAGCTTTCATTCGATTTGCTAAACTTTCTTATAAGTCAAGATAAAACTGGCACAAGTTAAGCCAGTTCATGTCCAAGCTGTACTAACAAATATAAGTGCATCTATTATAGCCCAAACATTGTACATAAACGCTGGATTTACCTTTTTTCACGAAGCTCAATTTTTTTTGTCTAACCTATGGAAAATCAAAATCAAAATTAAATGTTCATTTCCGTAAAGTAAATGATTCAAATTTCGATGAGAAGTGGTGGACAACCACCCCCCCCCCCCCCGTTTGAGAGAGAGATAAACATGTTGGTCAATGACACAGGAACTTCATGTCGCGAACCACTCCATAAGCAACCCCCTCCCACCAACCCCTCGTCACACACAATGTTATGTGATGATCAGATACAATTTTCACATTATGTATGGTTGTTCCATGCCTTTACTCCTGAAAAATGGAAGGAATGTTTCCAGCTTTCGTTTTGGGTCGAGGCAGACGCACATTTTTTTGACTTCCGCATAAAGTTCCACTTTCGATGTTTTGGGGGTCCAATGTCTTCATGAGTTAAGAATCTTTTTTTATATTTGACGTATCTGATACTATACGTCACAATGTACTGCTGGTTTAAAGCCCCGTTCAATACACCTACAAGGAAGTTCAATGTGAGTCTTTGATGAATGTATTTGTAGAAAGACTTAATTTGCATACACGGAACTATTGAAATCAAAATTTACCCACGAGTAACTCCTATTAATGCAGCTGTAGATTATGAGAAACGAAAGGCCTATTGCGGTGAACAGCCAAGTCACTTAAATTGAGGAAAATGTTCTGACGATTTCAATAAATAAGGACGTGAAATAAACCTCCATTTTGTGTCTTCTTCGTCCTTACTCTTGATTGCAAGGAGCTTCTCATCAATCATGGGTCGAAGTTGTTGGCTTATTCACCTGTTGCTGATGTGTTCTCTGGATGCGAAACTCATAGCAGTTAATGCACAGAGTGCGACAATCAGTATCACCGGTGGGTGATCCTGTAGTGTGGAACGTAGTGGAACTACGATGTCAAGCTACTGGCTTGATGGTCGGTTATATCATTGAGTGGACGAGGTTAGTTATCGTGGAGGGTCAAACGGTATCAATATTCTGGGATGGAATGAGTGTGGATTCAAGATACACACTTTCTACATTAAAGTCTGGGGCTCAAAATAAGATTGAGATAAATACTTTTAATGCTACCAAGGAGGACACAGCAGTGATTTACGGTTGCCGAGTGAGGGACTCCGTTGAACTGAGTAGCACTATAGTGGGCGAAGCACAAACTCTCACGTTGACAGTACTTTACTTCCCATCTGCCATGTACCCCATCTGCATCCCTGATGGTCCTTTCACTGTGCAAGAAGGAACGACAGTAAACATGAGCTGCACTACTGAGTTAGGAAATCCAATAGTACGGTTGCATATTCTTGCAATTAGTGTCGTCTATGTATGGACTTACAATATAGATAGTAAAGAACAAATGAGATCATTACAGCTGAATGTTACTGCAGCTAATGACGGTGGTTCTTATGAATGTAAAATCACCCCGGACACAGGCTCATCACCATTCACAGGAATGGAAAGGTCATGTACGATTGGACCAATAACTGTTGGTCCAATGACAACTCCACAACACACAATGACATCAGAAGAACTCACTTCAATAGACTCTCATCCCACCATGACCGGTCAAACGTCACTCAAACCAACTACTGACCATTTTAACCTCAATATGTCTTATTGTCAGCTATGTCAAGCCATTCCCACCACGACCAAGGAACCTAACCTGGTTTATACACCTTGGCTCTTAGCCTTCATCATCAGTCTCATCCTCTTCATTGTTTCTCTCCTCATCAACATCTTCCTCCTCATCAAACATCGACATCCTATGATCACCAATGAGACGGAAACCAGCGTAGCCAAAGCTGATCCCTACATGGAGCTGCAACCAACGGAGGACAAGAACAGAGTCTACATGGAACCTACTACGGCTACAACTACCACACAAGATACATACTACCAACCAGTTGAAGTAGAGACTGACAGCCCAGAGCACGACTACGCTCGGCCAGAGGGCGGCACCAACACCAGCTACGAAGCGGTCAAAAAGCCACAGAGTTCAGATAAGAGACCATATCAGAACATCAAGTCTTCAAAACAATGAGTACCAACTTGTCTTGGAAACAACACTGACTTTAACACAGCTCCTTGCGTGAATTTTAATAACACTTTGCAAGTCTAGAGTGTTTGGTATTTTGAGGAGAGTGTGTTTTAGTTGAACAGTCGTTGAGAGGAGGATTAGAGATGCTGTGCATGAAATTACATCTTTTTCTAGCTCGACTGTTTCACCAAGACAAAATCAATTCATTGTTGGCTTTCTGTCAATGGAGACATATTTGAATGATCTCGTTCATAAACGATAAGAAAAACATACATTAACCGCACAAATTGGGATGTATTTCTAATGAAACCCGCATTCCTTACGTATACCCGGAAATGATATCAAGACAAGAAAGTAAAATGTATCAATCAAAGAAGTGTTATTTTAAATACTCAGCTTTTGTTTTGTTGTAGATATACGGATGTTTGCTTTTAATAATAACATGCTATTCTTTTGCAATGAGCTTATTGCCGAATAATAACCAGCTTTCATTCGATTTGCTAAACTTTCTTATAAGTCACGATAACTGGCACAAGTTATGCCAGTTCATGTCATGCTTTATATAAGTGCATCTATAATGGCTCAAACATTGTAAATAAAGGCTTGATTTACCTTTGTTATTTCTCGTTTTATGGAACTTTAAATTTGCAATTTGTCTACCTACGGTAAATCAAAAGTAAATGTTAATTTCCTTAAAGTCAAAGATTCAAGTTCCGATGAGAAGTGGTGGACAGCCCCCCCCCCCGCGTCGGGAGAGAGAAGCATGTTGGTCAATGACACAGCAACGTCACGTCGCACCACTCCATAAGCAACCCCCTCCCACCACCCCCCGTCACCCTCAATGTTATGTGATGACCCGATAAATCGAGGATTTCTCTTTGTTCTTCCCTTATTTTTATTTATTTTTTATATATTTTTTTTAAAGAGACGTCCCCATAAGTTATGTCACACCACTCGGATCCCTTTTGGTTGAAGTCCTCGATGTCAACGACAGACAAACTTATAATCGATTCGATTTATTTTCTACAGCTGATCAACGCAGAGTTTAGGTATAGTTTTTCCAGTCTTGAAATGTAAGAGTCTTTTTGGGTACAGGTATTTCATTCACCCAATCTGGCAGTCAACTTTGAGACTTAATAAAATACTTGTGTTTTTGGCTTGATTGAAAAAGCCACCTCAACATACACTTAGTTTAACTATATAGATTCAAGATTTTATCGCAAAGGTTTCACTTTGGTATTTAAAAAAAAGCGGTTCAAAGATTATCAAAACTTTGAAGGGATTTTTGTGACGAGATGAGATATGAAAGAACACGAAACAATTATTTTGTTAAATCGTTTTGGGTAACTTTAATATTGCTTGTGTTGACTTTTGCATACATTTCCACTTTTGATGTTTTGGGGTTCAGTGTCTCCATGGGTTACAAATCATGTTTTATGTATTTGATGAGCCTGATACTAAGTCACAATGTACTGCTGGTTTAATGCCCGGATCAAGTCAACTATACACGGGAGTTCAATGTGAGTCTTTGATGAATGTATTTGTAGAAAGACTAAATTTGCATAGCTATACGGAACTATTGAAATCAAAATTTACCCTTGAGTAACTCCTATTGCAGCTGTAGATTATGAGAAACGAAAGGCCTATTGCGGTGAACGGCAAGGCCAGGTAATTTGAGGAAAATGCTTTTAAGATTTCAATAAACACGGACGGGAAATAAACCTCCATTTCATAAGTGTCTTCTTCGTCTTGACTTTTGATTGCAAGGAGCTCTTCATCAGTCATGGGGCGAGGTTTATGGTTAACTCACCTGTTGCTGATACTGTGTTCTCTGGGTACGAAACTCATAGCAGTCAATGCACAAAGTGCGACAATCAGTAAGGTAACACCGGTGGGTGATACTGTAGTAGAGGGTAACGAAGTGGAACTACGATGTCAAGCTACCAGCTTGATGAAGGCAGGTTATATCATTGAGTGGACGAGGTTAGTCATCGTGCAGGGTCAGACGGTATCAATAGCCCGGAATGGAATGAGTGTGGATTCGAGATACACGCTTTCTACTTCAATGGCGTCTGGGGCTGAAAATAAGATTGAGACACTTACTTTTAATGCTACCAAGGAGGACACATGAGTGATTTACGGTTGCCGAGTGAGGGACTCTACTGATCAGAATAACATGAAGGGAAGCGAGCAGGGTGTTCATTTAACAGTGATTTACTTCCCGTCTGTCAGGTACCCCATTTGCATCCCTGATGGTCCTGTCACTGTACAAGAAGGAACGACAGTAAACATAAGCTGCACTATACTGAGTTAGGAAACCCAGCAGTACAGATCCAGATTCTTGCAATTCTAACAAGTGGTGTCGTCTATGAATGGATTTACGATAACGATGGTAAAGAATTTAAGATGAGATCTCTTCAGCTGAATGTTACTGCAGCTGATGACGGTGGTTCTTATGAATGTAAAATCAACCCGACGGATAACGAATCAGAAACGTCACCATTCACAGGAATGGAAAGTTCGTGCACGATTGGGCCAATATCTTTTGTTCCAATGCAATCAGAAGAACCCGCCACGGCCAAGGAATCTAAATTTGCCTTCATCATCGTTCTCATCCCCTTCATTGTCTTTCTCATCATCATATTCCTCCTCGTCAAACATCGACACCTTAAATTACCCAACTGCATTGACAAAGAAAACAAAATCAAACAACTAGTTCGCCTTTTACAAAAAGAACCTCTGTGTTTTTACAATTCAAGCGAATGAATGCAATTTCAGTTGTATCAATTTTTTTCGGTCGAGATAAAAATGGCGATCTATTGAAACATTGCAATGCTATAGTGAAAGATTAAAAACACAAAGAAATGGAGGTGGATTTATTTTTGATGAAAGATTTGTTTTCAACTAATAACTATATGAAGCACACAATTATAGGCATTGTAGGCCGGCCATACATGGCACGGATTTAATTTTTTCAAAAGAACAGAAAAGGAACAGAACTCTATCAGGGACAATCAGGCTGTAATAGATTAGAAAAGGGATTACCCGTTTGTCATAATTATCGTAAATGTTTACCTTGCTCTAAGGACAGATTATCATCTCCATCTTTTCTCCAAAAAGCAGAGGAAGCACCAAGAGTGATCCTTATGCTAATTCTAAAACAGAAATAGAAATGCAACACAAAAAACATGCGATTAGAACAATTACAGCCTATCAGCTTGCTGTCGAAATAATAACAACAATTATACTCAAGGCGTATAGAAAAGCAACATTAAAGCACAAACTGCAATTAAATTGAGGATTTAAGTGCATTGATATTATCACGTTACAACTCTGGAATATTCCAATCCCCAAGTCAATATTTCAAATGGGGAAGGGGGCACCCTGGGGCACGGACATGGGGGTGGGTGGGTGGGGCACGTGCCCCCGTTCTCTCCCAAACAGCAAGAGGTGTGACTCCGCGTAAGTTAAGTATACGCAAAACGTACAGCTGTTCCAACACCGCGTATTGCGTTTATCCGTGCGTCAAGTTTGATTGTTGAAGATAAATTCGTTATCACGACGCCCCGCACACGCGCTCGAGAAATACGGAAATTATAGCACGTCTGCGTCACACATCAATTTCGGCCTATCGTTGGAAATGTCCCTCTTTTGGTCACTCGAAGTCCATCGGGTGGGGGGAGGGGGTGGGGGTGGGGGCTTGGGGCGGGGGTAGACGTGTTCTAGTGACCTCATTGCTAGTCTGGCCATGTGTGTATATTTTCTTCAACAAACAAACTTGAATCCTAGATTCTAATTGGTCAACCATTAGCATCAACATGATAGGCCCCTTGCATTGGTTACATCTTTTGATGCCAAACATTGGGAACGTGCGCGCGTGTACGCGCTGCGCACGACCCGCAGCCAATGAAAGCTCTTCATTAACTGTTAGTGGACTGTTTTGGGGGCTGTTTTGTGATGTCATAATTATGCAAGGATTTATTTGTAAACAAATGAAAGGCTGACTTTGATGATGCCATTAAAAAGTATTATTTCGTCACACACACTTTTGAGGCCCATACCAACGGAACAGCCTATATCAACGAATGACAACAGAAAAACGTTGTCATTTTGTGTTCTGCAAAATTTCTCCGAGTGCAACTTTTGAGTGGTGAGCTTTTATCTCTCAAAATTATGCGATTCAAGGCAAAAAAACAACCCACTGTAACATCTAATGTGGAAGAGTTGGAAGAAGGACCCATCAAACCATCTTGTGGTTTCTTCCGACTGTGGAAAACGCTCTTCTGGAAGCACAGGCCACGTGTGGACCCGGCCGTAACACCTACGGTTGTTGAGAGTCTGGTGGCCCGTCGACTGCCCAAGGAGCGTGTGAGTAGACCAACTGGCATTGGCGAGTCCGGAGATGGGGACTACCTTGTCACTAACCACCAAAAGAGATCATTGGTGGTTAAGATCATTGACAAGAGCAATGTTACAGTTGATGAGGAAATAGATCTGCTGCTGGATAGACCAAGCACTCCAGATCTTTGCCTGAGCGGGAGAGCCATCAACCCCCGCTTAGTGGATAAGATGAGGTTGTTCAAACCAGACAGTGACCCGTCAGCCAAAGAGATCTCACAGATGCTCGATGTAGAAAGCCAGCTCAAAGGCCTACTCAGCGACGTGAAAGGACTCTCCCGGCGAATGGACAACGTCATCTCTGATGATGGCCGTCAAAACAAGACCAAGACGAGACCTGCTGCCCCTGCACAGTCCGAGTTCACAGTGTACGGTCCGCCCATGGATCGTCCCTTCGAGGAAGACGACACCGATTCCTCCGTGGACTTGAGTTACCACTGTAGAGACAGCGACTCCGATGCTATTTCCTGGGGATCATCTTTCTCATCACCGGAACCCTGCGGGAACTTCAGAGTGATCGGGCGAGGCGCCCATCGTGCCGAAGTGTTGCGTGTGTGGGATTAACTTAACCATTTAGTATCGGATGTCACGACTGGACTACGATTTGTCTTCTCTTATGGTCAGTTCTTACGTCATCAGTGGACCAAGTTTGACCCCATCAACCATTATTTGGTGATTTTGGTCGAGCCCCATTTCTCCACAAGGAAGCCCAGCTTGATTTCAAGTAAGACGGCAAACCAAGAACTGACCATTTGAAGAAGACAAAATCTGGTTTTCTAGCTCTGACCTCAGCAGCCGTGCTCTAAAGCTAGCCTCGACGATGTGACCATCCAATAGCCGTTGAACATGCTTTAGGGGACGTGTATTATAACATCCAAGTGTGGAGGTTTTCAGAACTGGATCTGTCATTTAAAATATTTTATAAAATATGAGTTGACATCACTTTTCCTTTTCTGACCAAGCGTGAGTATTTTGTAGAGAGGTGGGTACCCAGCCGTTTTAGGCGATTTTGAACGTTCCCACCCTTCTTCCAGTGCTCGCTGCTACTTTGTCAAATTGTTAGTGCATTGAACATCTGCATTTAATAATTAGGGAGACTTGATTTCTTTTCAAAACCTCTCTGTTTCTACTGTTTAAGAATGGACCAATAAAAACTTATTAACAGTGATGTTTAAACTCTTCGCTTGTTGTGTGAATTTCTTCGGTAAATAGTTTTTAGTGACACTTTCTCAAACTAAGTTCATCACAACAACATTGTGGAAGTGCCACGTGGGTATAAGGCGGTGTCCGAAATGATGGATTCAGCAGTGCCTATAGAGTAGAGTGGCTACGGCAGGATTGCTGAAAAAGTCATATTCTTCAAGGCTGTCACTGCAGGCACCCGCCATAGCCATAGCCTGGGGTGCACCACACTAAATGGACAAATATTCATGCGCCAAGCTCATTATCATAATTTGTATACCCACAGATTGTTTTTAATTATAACGTTTTGGGGGTCGTGCAATTAATAGAATGTGTAATTATAAGAATCTATCACAACCTGGGGGTTCTTTGTTTCAACTTTTGGGGAGACTTGATAAATTTAGGCGTTTAAGTTGGCCCTATTTTACTTGGCAAGTGGAGAGGTGCTTCACGAAAACAGGCAGCAAGTCAGTTTGGGAAAAAGTTCATTTTCGGGGGTGTTTTTTTCACGGGTCGCTAGCAAAAATTCCAAACGGCTGACCTGCCAAAAATTGAAAAGAATTCTGAAGTGTAGTTGTCCGAAAATATGTCTGATTGGTTTTCAAGAGGCTGAGAGACTTACACGATTTTTTGAGTATTTTTGAATATTTATCATTTAGCATTGGTTCCTATAGGAGTTTATTTAGTGTGGTGCGCCCCTGGGTACAAACTTCTTCTGATAGCGCCCTCTTTTGAAGAATCAACCTCCTTCAGCCCACGTTAATTTCTCATTATGGGGGACAGAATCAGCCCAAGACGTGGTTGGGAGCAATCGGTTCACTTATTGCTAGTTACGCAATGGCCCTTTTCGAAACGACGTTTTTGGCTCGAGCGCCGGCTTGAGCCTCCGTAGTTTGAAAAACTAAACAGGCGCACGGAGCCTATACCGCCGAGCCGATGCCTTGATGTCGAAAGGGCCCGAGGTGTGATATTAAAAAGAAGCAATCTTACTGGTGCCATTTCTCATCACTTGAATAATGACATCTTTCATAGTTTTAGAAAAATAAACGATTACTGTCATAGTTTATCCAAAATTGTCATAACATCACCGACTATCCGGGTTGAAGCTTGATAAAAGTCATCGTTAGTGCCTACGGTACTGCATTATTTTAGAACTTATGAAACGTACATTTTTGCTCAGAATTTCATACTATTGCTGGACTAACAACCCCTTGTGATTTTTTTTTCAGTTTTCGGCAAAAATGTCAGGTTTAATTTTATGCTTGAAAATGAAGCAGCAACCCTAACTGGTGCCATTTCTTATCATTTGAAGTATGGCATCTCTCATAACTTTAAGAAAAGTTAACAATTAATGTAACATTTTATCCAAAGTTGTAACTATTTCACCAAATAAACTACCTAGGTCAAGCTTTGTAACAAGTCATCAGAAACGCTTAGGGCATCACATCGAAGCATAAAAATGCACCGAAAATCTTGGTCAAAATTTGATAAAAATGCCGGACTTACTATAACCCTTGTGTTTTCCCCATGTATTTCAACAAAGCAAATGAAAAACACAATCGACTGTGTGTATGTACACTGTGTTCACATACATGTACATTGTAGTATTATTATGTGCTTTATTACTTCTACACACATTCTATAATAGATGGTATGCATCTTTTTAACTGTGTCAAACATTTCATTTTTTATTGTTGATGAAATAATAAATACTATTTACAACATATCTACACTCATATTTGTACTAATGGAAGATTTTATGCATTGCAGTATATGAGTTTATTCTGAAATATAAAAAAATATACTGGATCAAGCCTTTATAAAAAGTCACCAGTAGTGCGTACTTCATCATTTCAGAGCACCAAATAGCAAATTAAATTTAGGTCAAAATTTGATAAAAATGCTGGACCCCTTGTCGGTTTTTTTAAATTTAGGGCAAAAATTTCAGATTATAGTTTTTGCTTTTATATGAAGCAGCCATCCTTACTTATGCCATTTGTAATCAATGACATATGGAATATCTCATAATTTTCAAAAAATTTACGATTATATAATTTTATTAAAAATTGTCAATTGAAGACTATGTCATTAAGTACCATGGCATTGGAGACTAGGCCATAGGAGACTAGGGCATTGGAGACTAGGGCATCAGAGACCAGGGCATTGGAGACTAGGCCATAGGAGACTAGGGCATTGGAGACTAGGGCATTGGAGACTAGGCCATAGGAGACTAGGGCATTGGAGACTAGGGCATTGGAGACTATAGGGCATTAGAGACTGGGGCATATGAGACTAGGCCATATGAGACTAGGGCATCGGAGACTAGGGCATAGGAGACTAGGGCATTGGAGATTAGGGCATTGGAGATTAGGGCATTGGAGACTAGGCCATAGGAGACTAGGGCATTAGAGATTAAGCCATAGGAGACTAGGGCATTGGAGACTAGGCCATAAGAGACTAGGGCATTGGAGACTAGGGCATTGAAGACTAGGCCATAGGAGACTAGGGCATTGGAGACTAGGGCATTAGAGACTGGACAAAGGAGACTAAGCCATAGGAGACTAGGGCATTAGAGACTAGGCCATAGAAGACTAGAGCATTGGAGACTAGGGCATAGGAGACTAGGGCATTGGAGACTAGGGCATTAAAGACTATAGGGCATTAGAGACTGGGGCATATGAGACTGGACAAAGGAGACTAGGGCATTAGAGACTAGGCCATAGAAGACTAGGGCATTGGAGACTAGGGCATAGGAGACTAGGGCATTGGAGACTAGGGCATAGGAGACTAGGGCATTAGAGACTAGGGCATTAGAGACTGGGGCATTAGAGACTGGGGCATTAGAGACTAGGGCATTGAAGAGAAGGGCATTGGAGACTAGGGCATTGGAGACTAGGGCATTGGAGACTAGGGCATTGGAGACTAGGGCAACAGAGACTAGGGCATTGAAAACAGCACTTTGCATATGACATCATCACCTATGACTGCACAATTCTATGTCCATTTTACACTACACATTGCATAAAGTAGTCAGGATGCTTCACACGTTGACACCTCAGGAGTTTCTAAGGTCAAACTCTGCAGGGCTGAAGATTGACCTTTTTAAATAAAGGCACTTCATCTTGGGTCTGGTTAAACTCTAGAAAATGATGAAAATCTTGCACTTGTGAGCAGAGACAATCAATGCATAAAAATAAACGGAGTTCATGCAAAGTTTAATCAAGTCACATTGCTTAAACAAATCCCAGTGCAAAGATACAAAGAAAAACCGTTAATTCATTGCGTCAGATATTGCCCTCGCATAAGATGGAGGACCCCTGTCAAACAGATTTCCTACCATATCAGCAAGATCTACCCCAATGAATTAACAGTTGAGGAAAAGCCAATCCTCCTTATGAGGAAAAGCCAATCCTCCTTAATTAAATAATTCATGTGAGTGACGTTAGAAAGCACTCCATTCAGAGAAATGCATCCTCCTGGAGGGAAGTCAGTTGACAGAGTGAGTTCCTCCGTTCCATTCGTCTAGATCAGATATCATCTGACCCATAACACCTTGTGCATTGACAGAATAGACCCCATGCATTGGCCAATATCTTTGATGTCAAACAATGGAAACGAGGACGCGTGTACGCACTGCGCACGACTCTCGGCCAATGATAGGTCTTCATTGACCTCAGTGAGAGGACTGTTTTGGGCTTGTGACGTCAAATGCAAAGGGTCTATTGGCAATTACGTTGAGATATCTTTAAAGGTGTTATACAGGATTGGTATGGCTACAAAACATTATTGTTTAATTTTAGTCAGAAAGCTCACTGGTAATGAAGTTCATACTTGAACCATTTTTTTTCGGTGAAATATTTTCCGCTGAAATGAAGTCATATTCAAGAATACTGTTATCTGAAAACCTAAAAAACAACTGCAACAGCTGATTTTGGAAAATAAGGACAGTGTGTTTACAGGCTGAAAATTGTGCATGGTGTATCACTATTTTTTCCTGACTCACACAACGGATTAAGCCCAAATTTTCACAGGTTTGTTATTTCATGTATATAATTGACCACACAAAACATGAACACTGTCTGCAACTATTTTGCCAGCTCTTCAAATCCTGCATAGGCCCTTTAAGGTTTAGTTATTGCATGAAAATGTCTCAGTTGGACGGAATATGTTGACAGTACCAAAGTTTCAATCTTCATTGGATTAGTGTGCAATGAGAGTGGCCCAGACTTGGTGTTATGCTATAAACAAAGTGACACAAAAGTATAACTGTTCAAATGGTCAAGTAAACCAAGCCAGCCACGGTAATCCCTGACTCAAACAAAATGGAACAATCCAGGGGCTGATTTCAAAAAGAGCTAAGACTGATCTTAATTGTGTATCAATCTTAATTGCTAAGCAAAGTGTGATGTCACAGTACAAATCACTGTGGTGATATTAACAATTAACAACTCATCTTAAGATGAATCTTAGTGCTATGTGAAATCGAGCCCAGGGATTACCAAGGGAGACTGTTGAATTGGTGAGACCAGTTAAGATTTGCTTTATAACAAAGCATGCATAGACCCATTTTCAAGCCAGGGCTTGGGCTTGGTCTCCAGCTTAGGCTTCATCAGTTATTTTGAAAGCGTGGGCTTTCAGTACGGGTCTTCAAACAGGGCAGACTGAGCCAAAGCCAGAGTCCAAGCCGAAGCCGTTGATTTCATGAACAAGGCCTTATTTTATAGAGCTGCTTAAGCAGAAAAGTGTGCTTATTATTCTTCTGCTTAAGTAAACATGAGCAGAACCAGTCACAAATGGTAAATTGTAATTTTATTCTGGTGAGCATAATTTTGTTGTGCTTAGCTACTTTTTGTGCTTAAGCAGCACTATGAAAATGGGCCTGGAAGTCAATCAGTTTTAATATTAGAAAATGTACCAGAATATCTGAATACCAGCTGTGGTGCCCCTTGCGTTAGGATGCTGGGATCAAGGCTACACCCAAGCATCACGCCAGTCCCTGCGTCAGGTCCTTGAAAGCGCTGGTCAGTTTCTTCACCTTGTCCTCCATGAGGCGTTTCTGATTGTCAGACTCGGACAAAAGCTGTCTCATTTCATCCTCCACTGCCAAGACCTGAAATTCAAATCATCAGACAAAAGGCTTGTTGAATCACCCCAAAATGTAAAAACGTTTACGCAAGCTGCACTGACACTTTGAAATGAAGTACCCACTCAAATTCAACTGATACAGCCTCTCTCTGCCTTGAAGATTCAGCTTCAGAATTTTCTTTTTAAAACAAACTCTTTCGGTTTTACATTTATCCCATTGTTTTACTCTAATGTGCTGATTTATTTTGAATTATTATTACTATTACATTAAAAAAAAACGATTGTGTCTTTTATTGTTATGCAGTTGGTGACGGTGAATGGCAAATTGACAGCCCACGGGGGACCGGGCTCATGAAGTGTGGGTGAAAGGCACGCCTAGTCAGACAATAGGGCTCTCGTCCATTAGCAGTAGGTTTCAGAGCTACATGACTACCAGTTTCTCTTCCCCTCTACCCCTGGTCTACCCCTTGTCTCTGCATCTCCAACCTCATCTCTTCCACCTCTCTCTCATGGTGTCTCAGCACTGTCTGCAGCTGTCAATTTTAACACACCCTTCTCTTCCCCTGGTCCCCCTACGACCCCCCCTTTGGTATCCCCATGGCCCCACATCTCACCCTCTGATTAGCAGCGTCATTCTCTCTCTGCATCTCCACCCTCATCTCTTCTACTTCTCCCTCATGGTGTCTCTTCACTGTCTGCAGTTGCCGAGTGAATGCATCATCAGCTTGATGTAGCCTCTCCAAAGCAGTTCTGGTGATCAAAACATTCATATCATCAAATCACTGGTTATGAACTCTTTCATTGAAATGAGACATTGCACAAAATTCAAGTGACAACAAAACAGCTAATACCTTCTTATAAACAGAAACGATCAAAAGTGGAGCGGAGATTATGGTGAAATATTTGATGATGTTGAAGACAGTTTATAATATTATTTGGTGACTGATTGATGAATGCTTTATAAACAAGTAAAATTATCTTGAAACAAATCCGCTGACAAAAAGGTAGCCAGTGAAGAGTTTTCTTGAGGGGAATTGTGTCATGATTGCAAATCTGCTTGGAAGATATGTCGAATTGAAACTAATGTCCGCCGTAGCAAAAATATTCAGCTTTTATATGTGTGTTTTGTTTTCTTAACCATTCCCATGAAGTTATAAAGCATAATATAATAATATAGTAAAAATAACTTGTATTTATTATGTGCTTTTTCTACAAAGTGCAGCACCAGCAGGCCTATGGGTCAATCTCAATCCTTACAGATTTACACTCCATTTACTCCAGGGTGATGACAAGCAATAATAGTTTAGTGTTTTTCTCAAAGAAAAAAAGTGTCATGACCGGGACTTGAACCCACACTCCATTGACCCAGCCACCAGGGCCCGAATTCATGGCTCTGCTTACCGTAAGCAAAGAATCGGCACTTACAGAAGCAGGGAATTCCACGCTTAAGTCAAGCCTATTTCACGTGTGAGCCGTAAATTTTGCTTGTGCTTTTGCGTACTCCATGTTACTAGGATTTCTTTGCTTAGAAATTTGGCTTGCACAGTAAGTGGAGAATGGTGATCGGAAGCGCAGAATTCGGCGGTAAGCCGAGCCATGAAACTGGGCCCAGAACTTGAGTCCAATGCACTAGACCCCTTGGCCATGACTTGCTAAATTATTATGTATGTTAAACCAAACTTTTAGAACAATCATAACAATAGGCAATTTTTTTAAAACAAACTTTCAGATTTCTTGCAATCACGGAGGAGTTTTTTTAATTTCTCAAGTGTATCCATAAAAGCACGTACAGCATGGTTCCAGACAGGTAATGCAAGGCACTGAGTCACCTGCCACCATTCCCTAGTCTCACCGCCTACTCTGTCATACATTTCCCTATGGGATACCACACAATTTTCCCCTTGTCATTTTGCAGGAAATACTTGAACTCGATACATGGAACTGAGGTCTACTTCTTGTAAAGATTTTAGGATAAAAATAACAGGAACAGCTGGTAAAAATTGGATACCTCTTTATCTCCTATTTTAGTCAATAGAACGATCTATTTAAAGCGACCAGACAACATTTTGTAATTGTCAAAGCCCAGTACCTGCATTTTGTGTGACCTAACCAGGTATGATGTTTGGTCCTTGGCAAAAAAGTAGAGCTATTTTATCGAGTTCAAGGGCTGACCTACATGTGCACACGGTGTAAGCTTTAATGGACATTTAATCACAATTTTTCTGGTTTTTTCCCCCAGGGGTCAAAAATCGGAAACCAGACTATAGTCGGAGGAATATCATGCCTGGATCCAACAAATGTAACAATACAAAGAGTCACAAGAAAATAGTGTAATATCCCATCACTGGCAATGCCTGATTTGACTGCTTTCAATCATTGGACTTGAGACCTGCAAGATCAAAACTAAATGTTTGACTCATTTCTCAAGACCTATGGTATTTCAGGCAAAAATATTTCCAGGGAAGTATTCCATCATGACAACCTTTATACCATGTATGTTTTGTGTGCATCAGTCACACACAAAAAAGTGTTTAAATAAGGGAATAAAAGAGTGGGACGAGGTCTTTGTCATACCAGCAAGGTTGCTAGGTCATGATCACATCCCTTCTGCCCATAATATTGAAGTGACTAATAATCTAATCGACCACTCTCCTCCCCCCAGGACCCACCCTCCCCTCCCACCCACCCAAAGCAACTTCACAAAAACCCATATGTGTGCCTGTGAGTCTAGGCAACTCCTTCAGGACCCTAGAACATCGCTTGACTCCACATTGACCTAACTCATTTCCTCCTCTAATCAGACCATTTCCCGTAGTCGCTATACATTGACAATCAAACGTCTTAATACCAACAGGTGGTTTTACGGTTTATAACTATGCATTGAAGCAGGCACATAAACCACCCCAGTACAGGATCGGGAAGTTTGTCTAGAAGTGATCGGCAAGATCAGCATGCCGTAAATGTAGTACTAGTAAAATCAAATCGGTGTGCTTGCACTAACCACGTGTTTGTTGTTTGTTGTTGGACTATTTTTGCTTGACATGCTCAGGAGGTTGATGAGAACTGAGTAAAACAATCAGTTTGGATGCTGCGAGTCCTATACAAATTTTTTTTTAAACAGTGAAAACAAAAGGGTTCTGTATAAACTACTCTTTTCTTGTGACTCTGAAAAATTTCACAGGTTTGTTATACTATGTATTTGTTGTGTCATACAAAGTCCTGACATTGGTCTTTGACAGTTTCCAATGTTGTCCACATGCATTAAACTTTTTTTTCTTTTTGGGGGGTAAAATTATAAGTCTTTGCTTTACTTTTTGTTGACCAATACTTGTTGTTTGTTTGTAGCCATTTTGTGACAAGTTTTGGTCAAGGCCTTTAAAATACATTTTCTATCTGTTGGATTATTTTCTATCCTATTTAGCTTTCCTCTCGTAACGACTACTCGTGGGAAAGCAGGCAATGATTTCATCCAGGAATTTTGAAGAGCAAAACATTTAGACTGAACTTATTTTGTGCACACTGAATACCAATGTTGAGTAGCAACAATGGTGATTTTTGAATAACAACTGATACATTTTGTGTAGCATCTTGCTCTGCTATACAGGGGAAATTTTTCTCTAAAAAGTACACAAAAAAAAGGGACGAAGGAAACTTCAGGAATCACGTCTGATTTCTAATCCCATGATATGTCACCGTTGAAGATTAGCAGAGAGGATCAAATTACTTCAAATCATGCGACGTCTGTCACCAATTCCCACAAGAAAAATCTTGCAGACTCTGCTAGAATGGTTTAACTTAAAAGCCCTTCCTCAAATGGGAGGCTTTTTCTACTTCTATAACAGTTAAATCCCGTTCTGCTGTCTATTTTTATCTCGGTTGTAAGTCAACCGATGGGAATATTAGCCTTTTTTCCCCGTTTTTAATTTGAACATTTATACTTGGTGAAAGTCATTTATCATGACAACTTTGCTGATCGATGTGACGTTATATGTCGGTGATGCATTGAGTGCATCCTACGTGTGTAAATCAGTGTACATTGGAGGGGAGTGGGGAGCCTGTGTATGCCCCAGGGTTGAATAAAATACCATTAAATTGAATAGTTTGAAAAATGAAACAAATGTTTCTTCATTTGCTTATGAAGATGTTTGCACACAAGTTGTAATGGAATTTTCAAAAACTTTGGGGGTTGAATAAAAAAAAATTGACTAAAGCTGGATTTGAACCAACAACCTCCAGTTAAACATGACAGTGCTCTAACAACTGAGCTATCCAGCCCTAATGTTGGCAATCTCCCTATTTTGTCAGTATCTTTGTTCGGGGGTGCCAGTCAGAAGCCGTACAACCTGTGGCTGTCGTACAACCAGGGAACACATCTATGTCTATGATAAAACCTGGGCAGCCACACTGAAAGAACCACCTTAAGGGGATGTGACGCTAATTATGAAAACAACCAGGGATGACACCTGGGCCCAATTTCATGGCTCTGCTTACTGTAAGCAAAGAATCGGCACTAACGGAAACAGGGAATTCTGCGCTTACGTCAAGCGTGTTTCACGGGTCAGCAGGGAATTTTTTCTCATGCGCGTGCGTACTAGGCATTCTTCGCTTGTAACACAGCAAGCGTAGAAATTCGGCGCTTGCACAGTAAGCGGAGAATGGTGATGGTAAGCACAGAATTTGGTGGTAAGCAGAGCCATGAAATTGGGCCCTGATGCACCATCCTAGTATACATGTAGTTTTCATCAAGCACTGCTCTTGGGATGGACTCAAGACTGACTGGGTGCTTCATATTTATGGGAACCTCATCAACCAAAATCAATTGACCCAATCCAGCTGACACCACCATCACAATAATCTTGGTTGTGCCATTTTGGTAGTCAATGTCCCTGTGTGTTATACAGTGTAGTGCACATTACAAGGTGAAGCAGCGTTTACAAGCTAACTATAATTTTCACGTGCAATTCCACTCCCAATTCGGTATCCTTGCGGGGACTTGGTGCAATGTTTGCTTGTGCAGTCTCTCCAGAGCAATGAATTTACCCAGTTGGTCTGCTGCCACCTAGTGTTTCCAATAACCTACTGTTAATTATTCCCAATAAATGACAATGCAGGGCCTTTTCCCAAACCTCGGCTGGGGCTCTGGCTCCAGTTTAGGCTTTGTTATCAATTTTGGAGCAGTGCACTTTTTGCACGATGTTTCCAACAACAAACAAAGCCCAGAGACGGAGTCTAATCCCATATTTTAGTTTTGTGAACTTACTTTTCTGCCTGCACTGCTTGGTCTTTCTCTTCCTTCATCTTCTTCTCTTTGGTGTCAAAGTTCACCTTGACCTGACGAACCTGCGTCTCCAGCTGACTGATAAGATCACCCTTCTCCTTCCACTTGTTATCCAGGGACCTGAGCAGAGACAACACCATTACAGGCTTGAGATGGAGACTAACCTCATACAGCAATCAAGGAATTTGTACTGAGTTGGTTGAGGACGGATAATACTGGCAAGACTTGACATGGAGACTATATAAACACTGCAAGCCACGACCTGGGCCCAATGTCATGGTTCAGGGTCCAATTTCATAGAGCTGCTTAAGCAGGAAATATTGCTTAACAACTACACTTCTCAGCCAAGACATGCCATCATTCTTTGCACAATTTGATTAACACCAGCCAATTAGATCGTTTATCTACAACTACCCAGCACCTCTATTTGGCGTTGATTTTATCAAATGGATTTCCTAATTTTTAAAGCGACTTCTTTGATCACCTGTAAGCTCGCTTACTCTCCTCCAGGTCAGCCTGCAAGTCAGCCACTTGCCCCTTTAATTCTTCCTTCCTATCTTTCAATCTCTCCACCTCCTCCACCGTGTCTTGATTGATGGATTGCTCACTGGCTAGTTGCTCCTCAAGGCTGCGCTGAAGACGTAGTGACTCCTCTCTGGCTTTCTTGATCTCTTCATCTCGTTCAACCAGGCCCTGAGTTGAAAAAAAAGCCCAATAATTATTGAACTTGAACCTGTGCTGAAAATGGTTAACAACTGCTTGAATCACACTACCAAGTGTCACGACCGGGATTCGAACCCACACTCCAGCGAATCAGGATTTGAGTCCGATGTGCTAGACGACTCCACAAAGTATTTCCAGCTGCTCCTTGGTTGAAGCTGGAACAGAGTTTGATTATCAGTGGCTAATAATTCAATTAGATTCAACTCAATCGACTACATACAACAAACATTTGATCACATAGAGCCTACCTCTTTGAGCTTCCTGATTGTATCTGTCTGATCATCTAGCATCTTAGTCTTGATCTTCAAGGCGTCATTGTCTCTCTCAGAATGCTTCTTTAAGGAGGATACTTCAGCAGTCAGAGCCTCAATACGTGCCTCCAGTCTGCCTCTATCCTGGGCCAGGGAAGAACCTAATGATCAACACCATCATCTTGTTAAAATGACACTTTAACCCTTTCGTTACCAAATTGTTTGGACATAAACAACTGCTGGTGACTGCATTGTTTGACCACTCAAGCGTAAAGCACACATTCTTACACAACAGAAAGCTTTCGTTCAAAGGCCATTTTCACAAACTCCATTATCTCCTTGAAGATATTGTTTTACAGCAAAATAAGTAATAAAATAGTTCTTCCTTATTGAATTCCCTTTCACACAATCCAAAATACATTGAGATTGGTCAATAAATGTCAAAGTTCTTTGTCTTTCTCTCCTATTAAAGTGAGTTTATTGGTAAAATTTATTCCCCAAATTAAATATTTGGCAAAGACAAACATGAACCGCGTGACAACCGCAAGATATTTCAGCTCACCTTGTTGAGCCAGCTCCTGACTCCATAACTTTCGCTCTGCCTTCAGGCCCTCTATCACCGACTCCTGAGCCACGACCTGAGCAGCTAATCGGCTCTTCTCTTGCCGGAGGGCTTCAAATTGCTGCAGCTTCCTCCTGGCCTCCTCCAACTGGGATTCTGTACCCTGGATGCGGTCCTGTGGGAAACGGAACAGTCAAAATATAACATAGCATTGTTTGCCCAGAAGAAGGACACATCCAAAAGTTACCGGAGAAAGGGCACAAGCAATTAATGAGCAAAATTGTGTTTCAAGAAAACTTAGCATGAAAGTTTGATCGCTTTTCTGCCATTTATAAGTCATTACAGGAAGGTTAAATTCTGCATGGGAATACATATTTTGGGGTAATTCTAGCAACAAAAAAGTAACAGCAATGCCATGCTTTTTTGTCAGAAGCTAATTTATTGCTTATGGCCTTCTGTTACTGGAAAAATGTAGTTTTTGTGCCTGGAAAGAGCGTGGAGTCTTATGCTCTTCTCTTGGACATACAACAATATAGTGATTATGCTCAAGAGGACACAAGTGCAAAGACTGGGATTCGAACCCACACTCCGATAACCTTGCCGTTTGAATTTGAGTTTGATTGGTTAGATGACTCGACAAACACAAGCTATGTTGTACTCAGCTTACCCTTGCCATTGCTGCAGACTCATGCTTAGATTTAGACAACTCAGCAATCCGGCCTTTCTGCTCCTTCACCAACTGAGGACATCACAAAATAAAAACAATACTGTGAAAATACTGTACTTCACTTTTTATGTAAACAATAATAATGATAATAATCTAGCTCCTTACACTATTACTACCCTGTTCATTTTGAGACAGAAAACCAGAAAAACATTTTTTTTAAACATCTCAACTCCTTGGGAGTATGCAGCACCAGGAACCTAATTGGCGCACCAATTGCTAAACATTCACATCAACAATCTCTACCCTTGCAGGTACCCATTTACTCCTTGGTAATGAAAAGCAATTGTAGTTAAGTGTCTTGCAAAAGGATGCACGTGTCACGACCAGGATTCGAACCCACACTCTGATGACTCAGTCATCAGAACTTGAGTTGGATGCTGTAGACAGCTCGGCCACGACACAAATGTCAGCTTCGACAGCATTAATTTTTAAAACCCTACAAATCACCTTGCCTAGTTTTGTTTATTTATTTTTGGATGGAAGATGTTTTTCTTGTGCAATTTTATTTTGATTTTATCCTTGTAGTCAATAAATGTGTTGCAATAAAATGAAACAAACGATTATCATTCAAAGGTAACTTAATTCCATTAAGAAAAAACAATACTGTTCTTAACTTTGAAATACCCAAGATAGCAAACTAAAATGATAAAAGAAAACGATTTGTCAAGAAGTGAAATTTTGGGGGCGACTTACAGCAGTGAGCTCAGTAACTACACCAGAAGTCCTCTTCTCTTTGTCTGTAGTAGACGACAGTGCTTGCTTGTTCATGGAGGCCTCATGACTGACTCTCTCAAAGGCTTCTTGAAGCTACAAAATGATCACATAGAAGTAACGGTTAGGATTGTTGAGGATGGAGACTGTCATACTTCGCTAATTGAGGTTTGGTCAACCACTTTTTAACACATTAGCAATTGTGATTAACTTCGACGTAAGCCATTTACTCTCTGAGCACGGCATGAAAAAGTCACCAGATTAGTGCAGTATCTAGCAATCAAAATATAACTAACAATGTGATAATTTTTGTTACAAGTTTGGTTTATTTTGTGGAGATGTATGGTGTGTTGTGGTCGAGCAGTCAAGTGCACTGGACTCAAGCTCAGGTGTTTCTGATCAGCAGAGTCCCAATCTTGATACTTGTGTTTTTTACGCAAGACACTTAACCATTTTTGCTCTGAACTTCCAGTAGATAGTGATCTTAGTCTCTGCAGTTTGTGAACAAATGAAGCCCCAGGTACTGTGAACTTCTCCCATGTTTTCTCCAACACCCAATTTCAAACAAGGTGAATTAACGACGGGTAAAAAACACCTTGTCCTGGACAGTACTTAACCGCTGTTTGCCCTGGACTAATTTTGTCAAGGTCCCTAAGCGCAGAATTCTGTGCTAATTTCTTTTAAATAGTGTATTCTTAACTGAAGCTCTATCAGCTGAGATGCCTCACCTCTCTAAATCTCTCTGCTTCCATCTGAAGTGCCAAACGAAACTCATCTTCCAGCTCAGAATACTGACGGGTCAGAGTGTCCATCCTGATGACAGGAGAAAAAATATCACGGTAGATGGAAAATAAATGGACAGGCTAAATATTATAAATTATGGAGTATCTGATTTGAGATAAATAAGGGAGGAAGTCATAAATACTGATCAAGGGCAAAATAGTTTTTAAGAAATATCAGGTAGTTGTGCCGATTCCTAATTTTAATAAGTGCAAGATTGATAATTAATTTTGTTTCTTTCACATAAAAGCATTATTATGCAGTCACCATCTAGTTTCCTGTATGCCATTGTAGTCAACGCATGCTGATAATCCTTTTTGCCAAGGGGCCAGACTATTTTCCCTTTCATCCTATTTGGTTATGGACGGAGGCTACAGCTATGGCTACGGCTGGATCACCGCTTCATTATGCGTTGAAGTAACAGAGGTCCTTCACAACACCCTTAGCAATAGTCATAGCTGAAGCCATAGCCCCCAATTCAAATACGGCTTCAATGGTGATACTGCCAGTTTTTCTGTACTTTCAAATGCTTACTGATCTTTCTACAGCTTGTACTTAGCTCATGTTTTAAATTTTTTTAAACTCTTTAATGAGATATCGCCTAACACCACAAGGCCGGATGGCCCATCAAGGTGAGGGCTACACTTAACTGATTTGGGCTGTCAACCCAAATCAACTCTCACCAGGGGCATGTTGCCACCTACTCCTTGGGCTGAAACAGGGTTACCCCTTCACAGTCCGTAAGGATATAGGCATGGGTGTCATCCACTAGGAACCTGGTTGGCAGAGCAGAGTGCACTACCTTCCCAACTTTTTACAAAGCAATTATAGTTAAGTGCCTTGCTCCAGGGCACAAGTGTCATGACCGGGATTCGAACCCACACTCTGCTGCTGACAACACCAGAGCTTGGGTCCGATAAACTAGACTGCTCAGCCACGACACGCCACTTTCTATTCTGTTCTTTCAATATATCTTTCTTTTCCTATCTCAATGCTTACCGTTCTTTATACAGCTTGTACTCTTGCTCATGTTTGCTCTGTTCTCTTGAGATCTCCTTATTGATGACGCCTTGAAGTTCTCTGCTGTCCAACCTGTACAGAGAGTCCAGCTGCTGCCTGTTATGGACAAATCATAAATAACTTCACCATCAACTGTTATCACAAATCATCACATCAGTGGAACAATGTTAATCAAGCAATCGACATATGAGCCACTGGAACCACTGCTGGAGATTCCTCACTGCTTGTCGTTCCAAAGCAGCTGCTTTCAGTTCTGGGGTCACACAACCTGATCATTCTTGGGTGTTATCCAGCCACTGCATCTCTGGTTGACCTCACAATAATGACATCCATGACAGCTGGGCCCGATTTCATGGCTCTGCTTACTGCCAAATTCTGCGCTTGCGATCACCATTCTCCGCTTACTGTGCAAGCCCCGAATTTCCGCGCTAGCTGTGTAAGCCAAGAATGCCTAGAACCGTGGCGTACGCACACGCACAAGCAGAAATTCTCTGCTAAGCCGTAAGCAAAGAATTCCCTGCTTTCGTAAGCGCCCATCTTTTGCTTACGGTAAGCAGAGCCATGAAATTGGGCCCTGATGTCAATCCATCCTGTCGTACAGTAACATTTGATCTTGCTGTAATTGTTTCAAGGATATTTTTGTTAAATCATTGCATGAAAAAAGATCCAATACCATGATTTACAACTAAAGTCCTGCACATCAAGCGCCCAATGCTTATTTGCATGTAGCTCTTGTAACTGACAGCTCTACCCATGACATCGATAACCCTAACTACACCCCACTGACAGTCAAGGTGTTCAGTCAGAGACCCACCTGTGTTCCTGCTCTCTATTGACCAGTAGCTTTTGTATTTGATTGCCCAGGTAGTCAATAACCCTAACTTTACCCCACTGATAGCCCAGGTGTTCAGACAGAGACCCACCTGAGTTCCTGCTCTTTATTTGCCAGTAGCTCTTGTATTTGATTGCCCAGGTAGTCAGTAACCCTAACTACACCCCACAGATAGCCAAGGTAATCAGTCAGAGCCTCCACCTAGGTTCCTGCTCTCTATTTGCCATCAGCTCTTGCCTTTGATTGCCCATGACGTCAATAACCCTAACTACACTCCACTGATAGCCAAGCTGTTCAGTCACATCCCACCTGTGTTCCTGCCCTCTATTTACCAGTAGCTCTTGTATTTGATTGCCCATGTAGTCAGTAACCCTAACTAGGTGTTCAGTCAGAGACCCACCTGTGTTCCTGCTCTCGATTTGCCAGTAGCTCTTGTAGTTGTCTTATTTTCTCCTCTTGCTGTTTGCATTGTGTCTTCACAAGATCAACTTCTCGTCCAATGGCTGCCGCTCTCATCTGGTACTCTTGAGTTTTCTTAGTCTGGATAAAACAAAACAGTTGAAACGCACTTGACATTTTATTGCAAAAATTGTGAATGATACCAAACAGCCTTTTGTGTGATTTAAATGCAACAAGCCTTCTCTTCCCAGAAGTAGACACTAACCCTACTGCGCCAAGATCATCATAGAGCTGTATATTGTTTAGTCAGAGCTGCCAACATTTGCATCTTGCAATCAGGGAGATTTTGTACAACAATCAGGTAGATATTTAAAATTACATTCAACATAATAGGGACAAAGTTTCCATGATCAGGAAAACTTTCAAATTTGTTCATCCAAACATGGAAAGATTGGTTTATTTTAAGGTAACTTTCAGTAGAATCAGGGAGAGTTGGCAGCTCTGTTATGTCATTGCAAAAATGTCTTATCTCCTAAAATAGCACTTAAGTGACGTGCAAGATGTGACGTTTTTGCACTGACGCGACAATATATTGACTGGAGCTAACTGTTGATTTGATATGCAAAATTTTTGTGTGTGACTGAAGAATGTGTTTTGTAGAGCTTATTTCTTGTTGAGAGATTGATTGATCAGGCTGGCTCAATGGTGTCTGTCCCTGCCTTCGACCTCCATGGACTCCGGTTTTGAATCCCACCTCAGACCAGAGCCTTGCATGTGGTTTTTGGTTTTAAGTCCCTACCTGATTGCATGGTTTTCCCCGTTGGTGTTTTCCTCCTGAACACGTCTTCTTGTTTCTTACTGATCCTGTTATTGGCGCTAATTGTGCCACTGGATGTGTAATAAAATTTTCAAAACTTGATTGTTAACTCACTTCATGAGCATGTTGATTTAATCTCTCGGTCTCCATCTTTGCTGACGTCGTCTCCATAGCTCTAAGGGCTCGTCTCTGCTCCTCCTCAGCCTTGTGAGAAGCGGCCAACTTAGCACTGACTTCCTCCAACTTGCTCTGTAAAAGGACAATTAACAATCACTTCACTTACAACTTGGTGAAGGAATCATATCAATTACAAAAGCAATCCGGATTTTGATTTACAAACTTTGAAGTTTTTTTCAAAATCATGTCAATGAACTTTGAAACAGCAAGTGGCTGTGGGTTCTTGTATAACTAAGGATTCACCTTGTTCTCTTCCAACTTGTCTTCAAGTCTGATCCTGGACTCTTTTTCATTCATTAACGCCTGCTTTAGTCTGGTACTGGCCTGGATGGCAACATTCTGTAGATCACGTTCTTCATTGGCTGCAAATGGTCCACAATAAACATTTAAAATAGTAGCAATTGTTATACAAAAAGCATATCAAGTTATAAACCACAAGGAAAATTGACTGGGTAAACAAAGACAAATTAGGGAGATCGCCAACATAGGGCTAGATAGCTCAGTTGGTAGAGCGCCAGCTTGTTAAACCAGAGGTCGCTGGTTCAAATCCCTGTCTAGTCATTTTTTTTTTCCAGCCCAAATTATAAAAAATTTACCAGTTTCCCTTGTGGATTATAACTCGATATTTGAAAAGGTGATCCCATGGCTGCCGCTTCCCAGGTTGTATCGTAAACTTGGGTGTGATCCCTGGCTACACAGCAGCTAAAGGTTGTATGGCTTCTGACTGGCACCCCCGAACAAAGATACTGACTAATAGGGAGACCGCCAACATAGGGATGGATAGCTCAGAAGGTAGAACATGGATTGAGGATGCACTCACCATGCACAACTTCATTTCACACACAAAAGGAGGAAAGTTGGCGGTAGAAATAATGCTGCAATTCTGCCTTTGTGCGGGAGTTAACCTCAATCTTGCTAAGTTCGTGTCATATGAATCTAGTGTATTACCATTTGCCTGTAAATCCTTGATATGATCTGCCAATCTGATCGCTGCTTGCTCCGCCTTCCAACGTCTCTCTCTCTCTACATCCAACTCCTGCATCATGGCCTGTACCACAAGACAACAAAAAGACACTCCTCACTGTATCATACACCCATGTCTATGGAGCTCAGAATGAGTCTAGTAACTGGGTAAACTAGTGCCTAAGCCTTGCATATCACCATTAACTAATATGAGTATTGCGACACTGCAAACAAGTGTATGAGAAACATTCTTGCTGTCACTGGTCAGTGGTCCAGTGGGTATTTCAAGTCCTAAACAGCCTGTACAGACGATGACAAACACATAAAGGCTCACCACAGATTGAAAAACATCTATAAAACAGGTAACACTGACACAATGGTGACGTCAATACACTACAATTTGGTATGTAACTTGTACCGATCAGAAATTGTTAAGTATAAGATTATCTGATAACAACATCCCTGTACAAAACCTACGGGAATAGGGCCACTTAGAAAAATAAGAAGAAAAAATAAAAATAAAAATCTGGACGAAAACAATAGGTGTTGTGGCTTTAGGGCCGAAACCTCTAACAAAACAAGAAATAACTGTGATCGTGGCAGATATTTTTTTCTCCATTTAATTCCAACTCTTGGTGTTTCTCTGTCAGGTTTTGGTTGCTTTTTTCAAAATATTTTAACTTTAATCCTCCAAGAATCTGGTAGATTGAGGAGGCTCAAAGTTTCACAATCCAAATTAATTTGCACGTTTTCACTGATCGTGCATGGTAGTGTACACTTTGAGACAATGGTAAAACTATAGAGTGTGTACAAAGCTACGGAAAAGTGTGAGGAATGGATTTTTATTTCCAAGAAAGAAATAATCGAGTAGGTGATGAGGCAGGGTCGTGGCTGTGCGATAAAGATCGGAACCGAAGGCGAGGTCCTATATCTTACGGCCACAACCCTGCAAGGTTTTAAACGAGCATTTAAGACTGAGTTCCACTCTTTTATTCCCATAAAAGTTTAAACACTTCTCACCGTGTTTATGATACACGTTTAATAATCATGGCCACGTGATCTCCTCTCATCCAATCAGAATGGATGTTCTGTTCCAGGTATTGATGAATGGTCAATAAATAGAAGGGTTAACTGACTCAATACTGGGACTCGACCCTTTTGTATCATAAATCGGACTTGGACTCGGACCCAACCCAACTGACTTGTGACTTGGAATGGAATGCTAAGTGAGCTTAAATGTTTCTAATTCATACATTGTGTGGATATCAATAAATAGGAGTGACTCAAGTGAGTTAAGTGACTCAAGACTTGGACTCGACCTTTTTGCATCATGACTCAACCTCGGACTCAATCCAACTGACTTGTGACTTGGACCTGAACTCAACATTGAGGACTTTGACTCGGACTGGAGGGTTCAGGAATCAAATGCATGACTGCACTGAGGTACAGCCTTGTTAAACTGAAATCAAAGTGCTCTATATTAGAGTTATTCTCATAAACGTGTCTAAGTTATCTGTGATTTAGTATGAGAAGACGCAATCAATCATAAAGCTGCATCGCTTACCAGCTTATCGGCATCCTGCTCAGCTGTAGTGGGGAGGACTTTCCTAGCATACCGTGGGTGACTTTTAACCTCTGGTGCACTGGGCGGGGAAACAGTGGTTGTACTGCTGACAGGCCTAGCTTGCCGATGAGAGCTTGTGCTGGTTGTAGATCCGCAAATAGAAAGAAAAAGTCCATAAAAGATTATGTATCTAGACACTACCAACAATCTCCACATGAAAAATGAATATACTGCGTGCAAAGTTAAAGGTTATTCTTGAGAACTTTGAGTTTAAATGTTTCTAATTCCTACACTGTTTGGATATCGTGTGTTTTCAGATCCAGACTTCATCCGTAGCCCTTCTACCCTTCACTAAAATGAAATGTCACTTGATTTCACTGGATGCTTGTGAATAATATGTTCTTTCAGTCAAATAAGTTATTTTATAGTATTTTGGAAGTAAAATTTTGTCATGTCTGCAAATGATGTAACCCTGGACTTATATAGATTCCAAGATTCTGGGCACAGTATCGCCAGCACTAGAGAAGTAGATCAAAGAGTAAGATTTCTTTACATCTGAGGAAAATAACAGCTCTTTTTTTCACCATGCAGACATAAAAAAAAGGTATGAATTCAGAGAAAGTCAGAAATTTCTCATCCTTACATATCTCAGTGTATTGCACTGAATAATCCATCAATCTTTAATCAACAGCTCCAGACTCATCTCTTCAAATGAACATCTTAAATCCTGGACAAACATGAAGAGATGGGGGATATATTGACGTTGATGACACCAACTGCGATTGTGGCACATCACCCCAATCTATGCCACACCTTCTACGAAGCCCAGCCCTTGAGGAGCAGTGCTGCCCTGAAGACCTGATGGCAGCAAATGAGAAGGCTGTGCGTTGTGCCCAATCCTGGCCAAGCATTTGAAGAGTAGATGATGTACTCAAAAGAAGAAGATTCCTGAACTTTCTTTTCACAAACCAGCGCCCTTGAATTGCATTTCATGACAGATACTGTACGCTTTATAAGTGCTGCTTATTATCATTATTATTATTATTATTATTATTATTATTGTTATTACATACCTAGCTTCCTGATCAGCATCCAGCCTGCGTTGCCTGACCTCTGAGGTTCGTGTTTGTCTGATAAGAGGGGCTGCCTTAGCCCTCCTCCTGATAGCTGCTCCCATGGATGACCCACGACTTTCTCCCTCACTCTCATCGGTCTGATCTATGTCTGCAATCAACCAAAGATTCTTCAAGATTCAAGACAATGTTAGGAAAAAACTTCAAATAATCTTTAGAATATAACTTTGTTCAAAACCCAAATTAATTTTGTTTCTTCACCATATGGTAATTTCAAGGTATCATGTGCAAAACTCATTTGTCCACAAATGCTCTTTCAACTCCATCCACTCTGAGGCTAACCTGGCCAACAGTAATTGATCACGGACTTTCAAAATAATTGTAAAAGCTTATAAGTAGGTGAAAATGGCTGTCAAAAGTGGGTGAACTTTTTTTTTAACCCCCCTGTATATAAATTTGATATCATTTTTGTAAGTTATTTAGTGGTAGGACGGCCTCGTAAAGCTGCTGGTCATATTCTTCCTTGCCACTCACTGACTTGGTATTTTATACAATTTTTTTTATTTGTAGATTTATTTTTATCTCAGTCGTAGTTTTATTTGTAATGTGCCTGTTAATGACATGCATTTGTTTTAATGATAATATGCAGTTCAAATTTAACACTTTATTACACAAGAGCATCTCAAAGCGCTCATTACGCTTTCTACATGGTGTGCGAAGCTATGTTTCAAATATAAGACCCATATATTTACATAGCCTCATGTAACGATTGTCAAGGTGCTGTGGCGCAGTGTGTAGCCAATCATACCTGAAAACACCAGGGCAAACCCCTTATGATTTGGGGCTTCTCAAATCTCACCTCTCTTAACAGTCTTTATCTTTTCAGACCGACGCCTTGCCTTGGTCTCAATAAGGTCTTTGACTTTCCTTGGGGTTGTTGGTTCACTGTGAGTGACTGCATCTACGGATCCTTGCTTCCTGCTCATTATTTCTGCCAGTTGTCTCTCTAGCTGTTCCAACCTTGTCTCGTGGTCTGTAGCACCAGTCTGAGAGAGTTTGGGGATTTAATAAGATAAAAAGACCTCAAATAACTGAATGTAATACTTTGTAATGCTTTTTAAGGCTTTAAATTTGAATAATTCAATTTAAGACTTCTTTGTACTTTTTAAGTATGTATTTCCCAGGATTTTGCCAGGGTAGGTAAATCAAGTGTGAAAGGGTCAAGCAAATTTATTGGGAATTTCCCAGGAAATACCTTTGGTGTAAAGGGGGGTTAAATGTCACAAGCAACTCCAGAATACCTTAGATTTCCTTGCATCCGATTGTTTCATCATGGTGATACTAACAGCTGGTCGTCTGTCAGACTCGGTTGTACTCGTAACATCTGATGACATCACGGCTTGACAACGGAATCGATCCAGCATCTGATCAATCCGTGGTGTAACGAGATTCAATCCAGACTCCTGTTTCAGAAAAACAACTTGTGTCTTAGTCTTCATTCTTTATTTATTGTTTGTTTTCTTTAAACTTCTTTGCTAACTTTTGTTTACATGTTGTGTGACCAGCTCTTAAATTATGAACGAACACTGTATAATTGACGTAGTGGAATTTCTTTCCTCGCCTTCCACCTCTAGGACCACTGGTTCGATTCCTGCTTGGGGCATAATGTGGAATGTGGTTTTTAGTCACAACCTGATTGCAAGGAATAATTCTCTGTAGTTTTCCTCCCACATCTAAAACTGACATTTCTTCCTTGTCCTCTCTCCATGGGGTTCTTGGCTAGTATGGTGATTCAGTTCACTTTTTTGAGAAGCTTGGCTTCATAACCAGAGTTATAAATGAAATGAAAGCAAAATGAAACCCCCATTGTGTTTAGCTAGACACTTCAGTCTATGGTATCTCAGCACCCGAATCAGGGACATAAGGCCACAATCATCATCATCATCTTATCCTTTCCTGTCATGACTGACGTTGAGTTCGACATCTGTCACAATCATTAATGTAGCCTTGAGAACAGACTGTGTACCCTGAGTGGACAGCAGAGCACCAGGAGGAGCAATTCAGTGCAACAGTCTCCCAAGTGGCAACTGGGATGTTGAAAGCAGCCAGGTCTTGCTTTAGGACATCCTTGAAGCACAGCCTAGGGTGGCCATGAGGACGAGTGGCAATCAATACATCAATCAAATTGTTGCGTTTCCCAACTGCTAAGTACAGGAAGTGAACTTGGCCTCTCGTCACTAAACACGTTCAATGGTCTGACAATAAGACACCTGCTCTAGAATGTGGAGGTCATGAGATGGAATCCAAAGGGAGTTGTGAGCCGGTGGACTTTTTGCAGCAGGACTCAGGAAGCACCGAGTATATATTGCTTAACACACATCAACATAAACCAGAACAAAATGCCATACTTGTCGTATCGAGCAGAATCCAGAAATTTGGTAACTCGTTACCCACGCACTTCAACTGTGATAAGATTGGAATATTTCCTTGATTGTTGGGTTGGAGTTCAGGGTGAGGACTTTCAATGATTTTGGTTATAGGGAATCTAGGCTACCATCAGAGACTATTGCAAACTGCTCACCTTTACATTTCCAGAGGCTGAGTCTGAACTGAGGAGGTACTCCAAATACTGGTCTAATCCTGCAATAAAAAAATGATGACAATTTGGGTATTATTTTACGGTGCTTTTACTCATTGGTGTCACTATGTTTAACAGAAACTGCACTAATTTTTAAAACATAGGTGCGGGGTATTAGTGAAAGAGGAAATATTGAATGGCATCAAATTTATAATAATGCCTTTTTAGTATTAAGAGGCAACGTGGCACAATTTGCTGCTACTGCCAAAAATGTCAGTGGAAACCCCCTCCCTTTGACAATAAGTGTCCTGGGTTCTTTGCGTCCATTAACACAACCCCAAGACCCAGAGCTTACAGAGGCCCATCTGAAAGACAGAGCAGTCATGATTAAGTGTCTTGCTGAAGGACACAAATGCCACTACCAGACTCCAAACCTATGGTCTGACAACACCAGGGCTTGAGTCCGATGCACCAGACTACTCAGCCACAAGACTCGGCAGGAAACATGAAATAGACACTATCAGTGACCAGAGCTTGAGTCCGATGCACCAGACCACTCAGCCACAAGACTCGGCAGGAAACATGAAATAGACACTATCAGTGACCAGAGCTTGAGTCCGATGCACTAGACCACTCAGCCACAATGCTCGGCAGGAAACATGAAATAGACACTATCGGTGACCGAATTCGTGTGACTCATGGTTGGTATTCAATGTAAAGAAGCCAAGCAAGCAATGCACAGCATGCACGGAAAAGCATAGCTGCTTCCAAGTGCTTCTATATAAGGTGAGTAGCAGCCATGCGTTTCTATGCTCACTGTACCTCGCTTGTTTTGTTTTGTTTACATTGTACACCCACGATGAATCACGTGACAACGCTCGCCGTTTATGTCAATTTTTTGAGCGTGCGACTTTCTAAGCTCAGTGCCTCCTCCAGTACTGGATACCATTGTGTATTGGATATAAAGGCAACATCGAGTACAACATCGTTTTAGGCTTTGTTCCCTTGTTTTCGTGAGAGTAGAGCGAATTCTACAAACCTGGTATATCTGCCAGTCCATCCTCCGAGGTCATCTGTTGACCGTGTCTGTTCAGACCATCTAGTACTTGTAGTCTTGGTAACGAGTGAAGCATTGATGTACGGTATCCTAGCAACAAGAGGTTACAAGTGGAAGAGTTGTTAACACTGTGTTCAACAGTACAAGTCTTTTGGACCTTGAGAACCCACATAACTTGCTTTTACATATGAAGGAAACATAGTCATGCCCTATGATGTGTTCCAATGTACGAATACACACAAAATTTGCATGGCTCAGAACTTTCTATTGTTTACAAAAAAATGACCACCATTTTGTATGAGTAGCTTTGAGTATCACAAAATATATAACTGGGTTGGCACAAATAAATAATTTGTGTACTTTTTTGATTTGGGTCCAAGTTTGATCAGAACAAGAACAGAGTATTTAATCTCTGTGATGGCGAGTTCGCATATGCATTAGCATTCGCAGGAAGTACGAACTGGGCCTTACATGTACACTTCAGAGTGAATCAGATATAATGGGTTAGTATTTTAAAAATAGTCCTTTACCTGGCTGAGAGCACACAGGGTTATTCTTCCCATCCTGGGCTAATGTTAGCTCCTGAAGCTGATGCAATCCACTGACACACTCTACAATGTGATGGACAGAGTTGAGAAGGTTGCCTTGGAGCTCAAGATGTGTCAAGTTACACTGAGATCCGTGGAGCTCTAGGAGGCCAGTCAAGTTAGTTATTACATTATACGATAGATTCAAACGTCGGATAGATCTGTGGTATGAAAAATTGTATTAATAACCCAAATAATTATAATATCAAAATTTCTCCGACCTCGGTACTTATACTTAATAATAACAATACCGGGCATTTATAATGCGCTGGTATCCATCTTTGAGATGCTCATGGCGCAGTGACACATTAGTAGAGGGGAATGTTTATGCAGTCCTCATTAGGTGAGTCTTAAGGGAAGTTGTGAACAAAGCCAATGATGGAGAAAGTTTGTGGTCTGGTAAATTGTTCCACAATGAAGGGGCAGCAGAAGTAAAAGATCTGTCACTCCATGATGTTTTGGCCAAGGGTTTTCTTAAAAGATGTTTGATATTCAATCTCAGAGAATCACGGTAGGAAAGATATGGTTGGAGTTCTTATGAGAGATATGGTAAAGTGCCTTTGATGAGCAATATACACAAGGATCTAGCAGGTGATTCTGTCCTTAATGGGTAGCTAATGTAGATCTTTCAGGATTGGTGTGATGTGTGCTCAAGTGTTGGACTGGGTTATAATTTTAGCGGCAGTATTTTGAAGGCGAGACAAGTGGTTAATTAGTAGGCAGACCATAGAGAAGAGAGTTTCCCATGTCAAGTCGGGAAGTTACAAAGGAGTGAGTGAGTTGCTCTGTAGCATCTTGAGTCAAGTACTTTCTGATGAGAACAATGATATGTGATCCATAATGTTGTCAAATATGGTGCCCAAATTCAAAACTTTAATGGAAGTTTTGTCGTGAGAGTCACCAATGCAAAGGTGAGGAATATGCACCTTATTGCATCGAACCAAGAATGGTTCATTATTAAAAGTAAATTTAAAATGTTTCACCACTCAATATCATCCAGTGTGGTTTTGAATAATACATGTGATGTGGATGAGCCTTGAAGCATGATGAATGCAGCTGAACAGTACACCTACAGTCAACCCTCTTACTGTCTGACCATTCAATATCAACCACTGTGGTTTTGAATGACATCTTGATGAGCTATGCCAGCCTTGAAGCATGGTGAATGCAGCTAAACAGTTCACCCACAGTCAACCCTCTTACTGTCCGACCATTCAATATCATCCACTGTGGTTTTGAATGATACACGCAGCCATGCACTATGTCATCCTGCCATAAATGGCACATCAATACAGAAAACTAACAATACAGTGCAACTTCCGTAGTTTACCCAAATTAGGCAAAACAAATTTTTTGTCTCTCAGTGCAAATAGAAATCGCATCATATTAACAAGTTTTTGATACAAAAATATCTCATTTATTTTTAATAGATACATGTACGTGTACCAATCATGTTTTGTACTTTAAAATAATAATACAAAAACCCACCTCAAGCTGCCGAGACCAGTCACCTCTTTAATTTGATTACATGATAGATTTAAAGTCCGCAGTTCAGTGAGCGACTCTAAGCCTTCAATTCGAGAGATCTGATTGGACGAGAGATCTAGGTGTTGAAGATGTCGTAGGTCATTCAGTCTACTGATGAAGCTGATTTGGTTACAATGAAGATTCAATGTCTGAAGACTCGGTGATAAATGAATGCTGTCCAAGCTACGGATTCCGGCATCAATCAAACAAAGTTCATGCGGGTCACCTGGGTCAAAGTTCATATTGTGGTCACTTGTTGTTCCGGTCAATCGTACTCGTAAATTTTTCTGCCTCTGAAAAAGAGATGTTTTGGACAGAAAAATATTTATCTCAAAAACTTCATAACTAATTGGATATGCCTTGCATACATGCCCTTACAATTAAGATAAATGTACCATCACAAGAAAATAATCCCTCATGCCAATCTATCTTTAATTCTGATTGTCTTTGTCTAGTCATGGTACAAGACTTTAATTCTGATTGTGAATTTGGGGGGGGGGGGGGAAACCCACTTTAATTCTGATTGTCTTTGTCTAGTCATGGTACAAGACAGTGTTCATTACCCTACTACATCATGTACATGTAAGTACCGCTATCAGTATTATAATCAGATCTATCCAATAAAGAACCAGCAAAACCTAGCACTGCTGGAGCAGGGCTCGAATTTCGGGGGAAAACCCACAAGAATGCAGGGCTTGTAGCTCAAAACTCTTACTGGACCAGAAAATTTGTTACAAGACCGGAATCAAATCGAGAAGAACACTATCTACACAGTTTCACATTTGAGCTGGGTTTTTTTTAACAAGCATTAAGAGAAAATTTTTCTAATTTTTCCTATGGGTAATACTTCAGTAGTCAACAGAATTGAAAGAAATGTGTATTTATCAGTTTGAATAAAAAAATACAGAGGTATGATTATTGAAGAAAGACAAGACCGCCGGACTTGTACGGTCCTAAGTTTACTGGCCCGGTGCTAAAATCACTGGCCTCGGGCCTGCGGTCCAGTGTAAACTTCGAGCCCTGTGGAGTGTTGCTAAATGTTCCAAAATACTTTATTTAAAGTCATACTTCCTGCAAATGCTTCGTGTGAATCAAATTTTCTTGTGTAACAAAGCGTGTATCAATGATTGCGTCATCAGTATTCGCTTCGCATTTGCAGGAAGCATGACGGGGCTTTTTACTGCCTCAGTCTCAGTCACTGTGAAATCAAGGCAGATTTGTTGACAGTTAAAATTTTTTATATCCGCTTAATATTTGGAAGGTTAAGTTGAATCTGAGTCAACTCATATTCCAACCAACTCATAATCATATTCAACCAACTTGTGTACAAATTCGTTCCTTTACATTAAATCTTAATAATTCTTATCTTTCTTCATAAGTAACTAAAAGTAAATTTTGGTTTACATATGTTATGTATTAAAGTAGCATTCTTAATCTTATGAAAAGTTGTTTAAATCAAATTTAAGTTAACAATAACACTGCACTGTGCAGTTAAGTATAACACTAACTAAACACTAACACTACACTCTACAGTCACTAAACAAAATAATTCTCACGAAACTAATGCAGTTGTTTGTCTTATAGCAAAAGTAGTGTGCACTATTTCTTCGTAACAAACAACATGAATAAATAAAACAACAATTGTCAATACTAACCAAAAGAGTAGCTTCCATTCCCTGAATAAGTCGGCTCCAACCTTGGAAAAGACCGCATTTACACTGAGTTTTTTACGAAAACTTTTTTAGCGTACACGGAGCTTTAGATTGAACTGAAGTTGAAACTCGGCGCTTCTTACACTGTCAACAGAGGGCGCCCTTTACTCAAACATTGTCAAGCAACTTCTGGAAAAAGGATTGTCGCCCTATCAACTCTACCCTATGTTAAAATCAGTCACCCGTGACCGATGAAACAAACAAAACATAAAATCGGAAAATGGCAATAATTTGTTTTCTTCAAAACCTCCTGGAAGGTAAAAAAGATATAAATGTAGCCCTATATGTAAGCTTTATAGTGGTGTATAATATTAACCTGGTTATGAGAAGTAAACCAGTCGTTTTTATAACCTGAGCGCATGATGCAAATTCTCAATTAAAGGGTCGAGTTTAAAGGTTTTAATAATATAAGCCTCAAGCCGACCACACCCAAGCCAAAACGGACCACTGCGTGAAACAATAAGTGAAACAAATGCTCCCAACCACGTTTAGGGCCGACCGTGTCTGAATCAAGTGACTTCGGCTATGGCTATGGCTATGGCTAGTGCCTGCAACGACAGGCTTGAAGAATATGCCTTTTTCAGGAATCCTGCCGTAGCCACAAGTAGCCACTGCTGAAACCATCATTTCGGACAACGCCTGATACCAACGTGGCACTTCCACAATGTTGTTGTGATGAACTTAGTTTGAGAAAGTGTCACTAAAAACTATTTATGGAAGAAATTCACACAAAAAGCGAAGACTTTAAACATCACTGCTAATTTGTTGTTATTGATCCATTCTAAACAATAGGAACAATGAGGTTTTGAAAAGAAATCAAGTTTCCCTAATGCAGATGTTCAATGCACTAATAATTTGACAAAGTAGCAGCGAGCACTGGAAGAAGGGTGGGAACGTTAAAAATCGCCTAAAACGGCTGGGTACCCACCCCTCTACAAAATACTCACGCTTGGTCAGAAAAGGAAAAATGATTTCAACTCATATTTTGTAAAATGTTTTAAATGACAGATCCAGTTCTGAAAACCTCCACACTCAGATGTTATAATACACGTCCCCTAAAGCATGTTCAACGGCTATTGGATGGTCACATCGTCGAGGCTAGCTTTAGAGCACGGCTGCTGAGGTCAGAGCTAGAAAACCAGATTTTGTCTTCTTCAAATGGTCAGTTCTTGGTTTGCCGTCTTACTTGAAATCAAGCTGGGCTTCCTTGTGGAGAAATGGGGCTCGACCAAAATCACCAAATACATGTAATGGTTGATGGGGTCAAACTTGGTCCACTGATGACGTAAGAACTGACCATAAGAGAAGACAAATCGTAGTCCAGTCGTGACATCCGATACTAAATGGTTAAGTTAATCCCACACACGCAACACCTCGGCACGATGGGCGCCTCGCCCGATCACTCTGAAGTTCCCGCAGGGTTCCGGTGATGAGAAAGATGATCCCCAGGAAATAGCGTCGGAGTCGCTGTCTCTACAGTGGTAACTCAAGTCCACAGAGGAATCGGTGTCGTCTTCCTCGAAGGGACGATCCATGGGCGGACCGTACACTGTGAACTCGGACTGTGCAGGGGCAGCAGGTCTCGTCTTGGTCTTGTTTTGACGGCCATCATCAGAGATGACGTTGTCCATTCGCCGGGAGAGTCCTTTCACGTCGCTGAGTAGGCCTTTGAGCTGGCTTTCTACATCGAGCATCTGTGAGATCTCCTTGGCTGACAGGTCACTGTCTGGTTTGAACAAGCTCATCTTATCCACTAAGCGGGGGTTGATGGCTCTCCCGCTCAGGCAAAGATCTGGAGTGCTTGGTCTATCCAGCAGCAGATCTATTTCCTCATCAACTGTAACATTGCTCTTGTCAATGATCTTAACCACCGAGGATCTCTTATGGTGGTTAGTGACAAGGTAGTCCCCATCTCCGGACTCGCCAATGCCAGTTGGTCTACTCACACGCTCCTTGGGCAGTCGACGGGCCACCAGACTCTCAACAACCGTAGGTGTTACGGCCGGGTCCACACGTGGCCTGTGCTTCCAGAAGAGCGTTTTCCACAGTCGGAAGAAACCACAAGATGGTTTGATGGGTCCTTCTTCCAACTCTTCCACATTAGATGTTACAGTGGGTTGTTTTTTTGCCTTGAATCGCATAATTTTGAGAGATAAAAGCTCACCACTCAAAAGTTGCACTCGGAGAAATTTTGCAGAACACAAAATGACAACGTTTTTCTGTTGTCATTCATTGATATAGGCTGTTCCGTTGGTATGGGGCTCAACAGTTTGTGTGACGTAATAATACTTTTTAATGGCGTTATCAAAGTCAACCTTTCATTTTTGTTTAACCCGTGCATAACTATGACGTCACAAAACAGCCCTAAATCAGTCCCCTCACTGATGAGGTTAATGAAGAGCTGAGATTGGCTGAGTGTCGTGCGCAGTGCGTACACGCGTGCACGTTTCCAATGTTTGACATCAAAAGTTTGCATGGCAGCCAGTTTAACTTAATTTATCACAATTTATCATGTTGATGGTATGAGTTGACCAATCAGAATGTAGGGTTCAAGTTTGTTTGTTGAAGAAAATACACATATGGACTAGCAACACGTCTACCCCCCCCCCCCCGATGGACTTTGAGTGACCAAAAGAGGGACCTATTTCCAACAATGGGCCGAAATGGATGTGGGACGCAGACTCGAGCGCGCGTACGATGTCGAAACATATTTAATATCTTCAAGCAAACTTGACGCGCAGATAAACGCAACACGCGGTGTTGGGGCAGCTGTATGTCTTGTGTCGTCAGCCTCGCTACCATGGAACATTAAAATAAATGAATGAGTAGGATTTGAAACTTTGCATGGTGGAAGTATAACTAAGTAAGGCATGCGGCCCACCATGTGGAAATCTCTTTTGAGTAGTGTAGGTTCTTTTCAGAACCTACACTACTCAAAACAAATGAAACTTAACTTCCGGTTAGGGTAGGGTCATCGTTTGGTATTTGCCAATGTGTTACGCTGATTAGAGACATTTTTGTTGTTGTTGAAAGATACAGTAAAAGTCACCTTTGAAAGTTTGAGTTATAAAAAATGTGTCTACTTGTTGAGAAAACAGCGCTACAAAACACCTTCCCGGTACTTTCATCAAAAACGTTGAATCTGTCCACGTTGTGGGTACCAACCACATCTCTGGTCGTATTTGAGGGCTGTGTTCAGGGGACACCACGCAAATTTCAAAAAGTCACCTACATCTTTGCAGATTCACATTGTCGACATTCTTTAATTGATTTCTAATCAATTGGGCACTTCAGACGAAACTATTTTGCAGAATGATGACCAAAACTATCTTTGTATTAAGTAGGCGTTTTAGATAAGTTAAAAAAAAAAATTCGGGTTCATTATCAATTTTAAGTATGACTCAACTTTTCGTATTGGCAACCTCGATTTTAGTGGCGTAACAAGGGGGGTTCGAGAGGGAACGGGGGCACGTGTCCCCCCCCCCCGCCCAAATTGATGTCCGTGCCCCAGGGTGCCCCCTCTCCATTTGAAATCTGGACTAGAAAGGGATCGGAAATTTCCAGAGTTTTAATAGGCCTACGTGAAAATTTCGATGTTTTTACAACTTTTTAAAGTTTCCATTTAATGCAGACAATGTTTTTGTTTTTACACTCACGCCAGATTATTTGAAAAAAAGTAAATTGCTTAAAGAATGAACTGTGGGGGGGGGGGAGTTAAGACAAAGGCAAACAGAAACTTGGCCAGAAGTACCCTTAAAAAAAAGGTGCGCTTGTGCCTCGCGCCCCCCCCCTCTAAAATATTACTCTAGTTACGGTGCTGCTCAAATTGTATGAAAGTATAAAATGAGGATTTGGTAGAGCCTTGGGTCAAATCCCGAGTCATCTGTGACTTTGTCAATATCGCAGAACCCTCAATGTTGCCACTGATGACTGCCACAGCTGTAGCCAAAGTCACTTCATTCGGGCGCAGTCTTTACCATCTGTCACAACCCCGAGTCTCCCGCATGCTCATGCGCATTGCGTCCTCGCTTTGCTACTCAGCGATCACCCTAAAAAAGGAACTTATGCTGCCCAGTGGTTTTGTGATCAAGAAAATACAATTAAAATTTACACTGTGTACACCCAAACAAGAAAGAGTATGAATCACAGTCGGAACTAAAAAAATAATAAAAATCTACGGTAATAGAGCAAACAGCTACTTATAATAAATCTCACCACCCCTTACTATTAAAACAACAGTCGTCTAATGGCGGCACAATACCTGCTAGGTAGAGCTTGCACCTCGTCAATGGCTGATGAGACCCGGTGTCTTGGTCAAGAGGGTGTCCATTGCACGGTATGGTTATGTCTCTACCAGTTGCCTCAATTTCGGCCACAAAGACTAACACAAGTCCATAAAAGAAGCCCTGGAAATATCACATTTAAACAATCATTATCTAAAATCTTATTGGCAACAGTTCTATTTGGGTCACCCAATACTTACAGATTAGTTTTACAAGAGTTATATTACGGTATTATATTAAACAACTCAAAATTCAAATGATTAGCTTCTAAACACTCCGAAAATTCGCATGCAGTGAGCTTAATCAGTATAACATATTTTCAACAATTTTTGTCAACCTCTTATACGTGGGTATAGGCAGAATTCTCGCCCAGCCTCGAAATAATGCAAACTTAAATACTTCCTTGGTATACGTTTGGTAATAATCACTCCTCACTGGTTAGAAGCCTACAGCAGCTTTCGATAGTAAAAAGCCTTTTGAGAAACATTTCACTTCGAAGTAATGTCATGGTTATGTATTAATAGGCCTAAGCTAACAGTTGTTATACCCCAAATTTGAATATGGGAATTGCGTTACTGTCAGAAACGTTTCTCAAATTGTGTATTCCTATTACGGATTATTCTTCCTGCGTGGACATTATTCGCTCCGGATTTTCGGTGAAATCTCAAAAACGTGACTACCTTTTGAAATGAAATTTTCACAGGTTAGTTTTATTGTATATCTGCATTAGAACATTGGAACGGTTCCAAAAACCAAAGGTATATATGCCCTATACTTTGCCTTTAAAACAACAACAATAATTAGCTAGCTTACAGTTTGTTCTGGCTTCTCGGGGTGCGTCATCACTAATCAAACTCGGGGCACTTCACCCGGCTGACTCTTAGAGCTACCTACAGCTATACATACAGCTCCTATACAGCTGTTCTCTTACTTTGGCTATCGCCAAAATCAGTGTTTTATGGCAATTAATTATCGCAAGGATATCACCTTTATAGCGCTGTTGAAACTTATCTCCAAATTGCATTGGTATATGCTTATAGAGCTACCGCTCTCTCTGTCGGTGCCACCCCTCTTTAAGATTGCTCTCTCTCTCTCTCTCTCCTTCAATCTGCCCCCTTCGATCTTCGCCTTCGTAAAAAAAAAAGCCAAAACCTTTTCTTATCCAAAACCTTTTCTTATCCAAAACCCTTTCTTATCCTTAACTATTGATAACCAAATTTACTTTCATTCCGAACACATAAAACAAACTCCCACCGCAACTGGATGTAGAGAATGCATGACGTTCGTCACTCTTGAATATTCAACATAACTTCCTCATTCCAAACTTAGGGAGTGCCAGCTCTGCTGGATGACGTAACGGACAAGGCAAATAAAAAAAATCGCCCTCTTGTGACACCATCAGTAAAATGAAGTGCATCATCTACTTAATAGTAAGTGTTAAGTTTATAACTAATAAAATGTTTAAAAGCCTTTTGAGTGACGCTATCTATGGTTAAAGAAATAAAAACAATAGTGATAAAAAATGTGAATAATAATACAATAGTCAAGTTTTTCTCAAAATTCTGAAAAAATATGTAAAAATAAATGTCATGAACCCTTAAAGGTAAAGTATACCTTTGGTTTTTGCAACCGTTTGATTGTCTTAATCCTACATAAATTTAGATATATACAATAAAAACTAACCTGTGAAAATTTCATTTCAAAATGATCGCGTTTTTTAGATATCGCTGAAAATCCGGAGCGGTTATGTCCACGCAAGAAGAATAACCCCTAATAGGAATATTATACAATCTGAGTCTCAGATTCAAATTTGGGGGATAAAAAGTAATACGTTTATCTTTTTCCATAACCGCATGATACTTCGAAATGAAATGTTTCTCAAACTGCATTGTACTATTCAAAGCTGCTGTACTTCTAACCAAATATTGCCATTAACTTTCAGAGTCATTACTTAAAACTACAAAGTAAGAGAACCCATCTTCAAACTCTGAAATACTGGTGGACTCCTAATTCGTCCACACGTCCGTCGACACGGTCATACACGGCGCCGTCTTGTTGCGGTCTGCATCTTTGTAAACTGTGCACAAGCAATGGGCACAGGAATATCCGCATATCTTGGGTCCGCCATGGTCCGCACACTGTGCACAAGCAATTGGTGAGGATTATGGCCATATCCGTGACCTGCTATATCGAAATGAGGAATGTGTCAGATGGGGACGTTGCGTGTAAATTTAACACCAACTCGTAACATAAGCAAACATTATTGAAAACATCGATTTTTTTATTGATGTACTTTTAGGTTGCCTCGATTTTACTTCTCATTGTCTTCTTTTCGTCAAAAGATTAATAAAGATGGAAAAACGACGATTTCTGATAAGGGCGTTGAGGGCGTTGAGTTTGACGAGCTCAGCTCTGTAAACAGCTCGTTTTAGGTTGGAAATTTGGAGGGCGTTAGATAATCAAATGGAGCTTGGGGAGGGCCAGGATCCGGATCACCGGAACATCACCTAGTCCCTCGAGTTCGTCATAAAGAGTCAGCGTCACCTTCTCGAAACGAGGCAGAAAACCATAAGCAGTTTTAGGTACGAAAGGTACGAAGTGTCCTGTAAGAAGGTACGAAGTGACTCGGCTGACGGGTGAAGTGTAATAATCACTTCGTACCTTGTATATATGCCGTGAGCCATTCGTGAATTAGTGTCGTCGCACAAATGGCGGGCCGACGAGGAGCGTGTAGAAGACAACCGGAAAAAGTTTGGATTTAACGTTATAAAGGTTTGTATTTCAGGAGCAGGTTAACGTTGTCTGTCAATCATTTGTTTTATCTAAATGTGTGAGGTCATAATGATAATTGTTCTTCAAGAAAATGTATTTGTTTTAATGAAAGTTTTATGAGGGAAAGTTCAACGATGCGAACAAATGTTATTGCATTGCTCTATGCTATGGTATTGTTACTGTATACTAAGTATTATTAATATTAGTATTAAGACCCAATTTGGTGCACTGTAGTGTATGTACTCCTTTTAAAAAATTTGCCCTGGGTCTATTCGTTACCAGGTTCTACACAAAATTGGCCTATATGACAACATTTTCCTCTCCGCCTACGAAGTAAATTGTTCTGTAACTGCAAATGTGTGTGCTGCAGAAACTGTTGTATTTGTCAAAGGAAGGAAATTCTGTGTGGTCATAATGCTCAGAATGCAAAGGTCAGGCAGCTGTATGCGAGCAAATCTGGAACTCGATGAATGGACCTTATGCATTGACGTCATCCAGCCGCCATCTTAGAGGTAAAACGGTGACGAAACAATGGAAGGGCTCAGATTTGTACGCGTGACGCACAGAATTGGCCAATGAACGACCTCATTTTGACCTCTAGGCGAGGGCGCCCTACTGATATGACGTCATATGCATTATAGGTCAATCAGACACATTTCAGCAGTGTATTCCAGATGCTGTTCTGTTCAAGTACAAGAAACTAGCTAGCACAGAGGAATATGAAACTGGAATATTACATAAGGATGATGACAGAAAGAATCTGTCTCTTCAATATGGCTGTCTCCTTATTTTGGCAGTATCTTTGTTTGGGGGGGGGGGGGTGCCAGACAGAAGCAGGCTGAGCGTTAATTTGGGTGTGGTCCCTGGCTATACGGAAGTTACAAGATGAATGTCTTCTGACTGGCATCCCTGAACAAAGATATTGACAAACTAGGGAGACTGCCAACATAGAGCTAGATAGCTAATAGTTGGTAAAGCGCTGGCACATTAATCCCAAGGTTGTTGGTTCAAGTCCTGCTCTAGTCAGTTTTTCTTTAATCAGCCCCAAATCATTTACAAATTTACCCAGTCAGTTTTCCTTGTGGTTTGTTATTTGACATCTCTTTTATGAAGACTAGGGCAGTGTTCACCAGAATGAAAATATATGTTATCAGTTGCACTGGTTGTCTACTCATGTACAATGTATGTAATTGTCTATCCGATTATAAACAGACAAATCACAGAAAAATCCATGTTTTTCACTAAAATATGTTAGTGTAACAGTTTGCGTTCTATTCAAATGGCAAACATTTGTCTAAATATGAATGATAGAAGATAATTTTGATTTGAAAAGCTTTTTTTTTGTTTTTAGCTAAACATCTCATTTGTCAGACATTCATATCCAGAGTTGAAAGTGTCCAAAGTTATGAAGAAATTTAGGTTTTTGAGTTTTCTTGTACAAATTTATTTTAGCAAGTTTGAAGAAAATCTCTGAGATTGATCTTACATGGCCTTATTATGATTTGGTTGAGAAAGACCCAGTATTTCATGGTGTGCTTTGTGTATTTACACAGTTAAATTCAGAAGTAACTACAATTAGTAAACTTGCAGATACAACCATGTGTAAAATCTCTCTCCACTATTACTATTATATTTACTTCTATTTTCCACACCATGCAAAGCTTCAAACACCACTTACAGTTAAATTCAATTAAAGCTATTTGTTGCCACTTTTTTGCAGATATTCCCTGAGATTGAACGACTGATGGACTATAGAATAATGGAAGAATGGTAAGTGTGTTGGGTATGCAGATGCTATCTTCAAGATTAAGGCCTACCAAACAGAGACACTGAAGGCGGAATTTTGTAGCTGCTGCCAGTAAGAACAATGAACAGGACAAAAAGAAATGCAAGTCAGTGACTTGGTCAACACAAGACAGTTAAACATTTTAACCTTGGTCAAAATTGTTAGCTTAATGTTAAATTGAAGAAAATGTGAAAATATGCAGTACAATACTCTTGCAATTTCCTGCATTTAATGACTATGAAGGGGGAATGGGGAATTTTGTAGCTGCTGCCACTAAGAATAATGAACAGGACAAAAAGAAATGCAAGTCAGTGACTTGGTCAACACAAGACAGTTAAACATTTTGACCTTGGTCAAAATTGTTAGCTTAATAATGTTAAATTTAAAAAAATGTGAAAATATGCAGTACAATACTTTTGCAATTTCCTGCATTTAATGACTTTTTGTATAAGGTTCAGTATCCCCAAATCACTGAAACACAATTGAAGTGTCAAATAATGTGCACTGCAGCACAAGACACACATGATCACACAAAGGCAGGCCGTCAGGTGCCACTATTATACACTGATGGGGCCCATAGTGTTCTGTTCACCTGAGGGGTGCAATTAATGGCATCCAATGCGAAGCCGAGGGTGCCATTTGCCCTCTCGGATGTACAAAACACTTGGACCCCTTCACAGCATGCGACAATTGTTTTGATACCATGTAGACAGATTGCCGGAGAAGGAAATAAACATTTAAAAAGTGAAATAAATGAGATTTTTTTTCAATGCACTTTAATCCTCAATTTAATTGCAGTTTGTGCTTTAATGTTGCTTTTCTGCGCCTTGAGTACTCATTGTTGTTATTATTTTGACAGCAATCTGATTGGCTGTCATTGTTCTAATCGCATGTTTATTGTGCTACATTTCTATTTTCGTTTTAGAATTAGCTGAATGATCACTCTTGGTGCTTCTTCTGCTTTTTGGAGAGAAGATGGAGATGATAATCTGTCCTCAGAGCAAGGTAAACATTGACCATAATTATGACAAACCGGTATTTCTTTTTCAAATCTGTTACAGCCTGATTGTCCCTGATAGAGTTCTGTTCCTTTTCTGTTCTTTTGAAACTGATGTCAATTAAAACTTGTCTAAGAGAGTCATCATTTGGAGAGCTGCATTTTGGGGACAGAATCTCTTCAGTTGTGATTCTTGTTTTGTAGACACTCTTCACACTCTTCAGGCAGGGCTGGAGTTTAGGTTTTGAAAACCCAAAAGAACACTGAACTTGTCCAGCATATAGTTCACTGACCTCATCAGGGCTGCATCCAGTGTAAACTTCGAGCCCTGCATTTGAGTTCTTGACTCAACTGAAATGCCAAGTTATCTTCATCTATGTATATTTGGTTTGCGGTAACGACATTTGTATGTCTACTTGCTGTGTAGATTATGTTCTATTGAGTACTTACTTGTCTTGCCATTTATTCTACTACCGTGGAGTAGATTTCGGAATTTTGGTAGTTCTTAACTACTCGGCGGCAGTAGAAGAAATTGCAAAACAAGTTCTTACAGTAAACCAAATATACATTGATACCTCACCATGCAATCCCTAAAAAAACACATATCTTGATCTACTTTACTGAAATAAAAATAGGATTAAACTATGTGCAAAATCTGCTGACTTAAAATCTGGATTATTTCTCTAACTTGGTTGTTACAGTCCCTCTTTATTGTGATATTATAAATTCAGATCCTTTTTATGAATTCATTTTTTCAGAAACCCGCAACATCAGTGGCACATATCACCTACAATGGAGACACCTGGGTCTCTCTTTCTCTAGTAGACATAGGCATTTGCCTGAGGTATCCTCCTCAAATTGTACCCTGCTGGAATCACTGGTACCACTCCCACCACAGCCCGCCTTTCTAATGCTGCTGCTTTGAGTTCGGTGGTATCACAACTTGACCATTCTCGGATGTTGTCCACCCAGCGCATCTTTGGTCAGCTCACGGAACGATAGCATCCCTCTGGCATCCCATCCACAACGGCTAATGCCAAGCTGCCTTGACAAACCACATGGCCCAACCAACTGCCTCTCTTTCAATCACAGCACTGCTGCTGAAGTACCATTGGTTGCCGATCAGTCAGTCATTTGTCACATGGTCTTGCCTCTTGATGTTGAGCAGGTGACGCCAGATGGTTTGGTCGAAGCTGTCTAGGCTTTTCATGTAACCTGGGTGAGCATCATAAATCAGGCGACAGAATTTTCAAGCGTTGCAGACGCAAAACCAAAGACTTCATCCCAGCAATTTGCCTGTTGATACATGTATGTGTGTTCATTACGTTTTCAACTTGGCATACAAAAAGAAGGTTAACACACTAAGATTTCCGTAATCTTATCAAAAGATTTATGGAATGCAAGAGTAGGTTGATTGAAGTCAAAGCTTAAATGACATAGTGTTTGTTCAAATAAAATTGTTTAGTGATAACACTTTGAAGAAAGTTCTTGCCTCTTTATTCGCGGCCTGGTAATATAAATTCTGGTCCAGTAAAGAGTTGAGCTGCAGTCTTGTAGAAATTTACCCCAAAGTCAAGCCCTGTTTCTACAAAGTTTGTGACTAATTAATATTTTAGAACATTGGTTTTTGATGTTTTAGAAAACTCATAAAATCTCATAATTATGTTATAATGCATTTTCCTAATTTAGACAATTATTTTCTATTGCATTTTTTTGTTATACAAATTGCCATGATGCCTTTTTCTAATGCAACCCTTGTGAGCTAATGTCTTGATAAGTTTGTCTGAGATCTTGCCAGAATTTCTGTACAGTTGCTACGTGTCTTGAGGCAATACAGCCACAGGCTTTAAAAATATGAAATTAATAAACTCGGATGTAAAAAAATAACTAAAAAAAAGAAGAAAAAAAAAAGAATCCGTGCCATGTAGGGCCTACAATGCCTATGATTGTGTGCTTCATATAGTTATTAGTTGAAAACAAATCTTTCATCAAAAATAAATCCACCTCCGTTTCCTTGGTTTTTTTTATACTTCACTATTGCAATGTTTCAAGCTTTAATAAATATAAAATAAATCATCATTTTTATCTCGACCAATGAAAAATGATACAACTGAAATTATATTCATTCTCTTGAATTGTAAAAATGTGTTCATTTGTTTTTGTTTTTCATTGTAATTGACCTACACTCATGAATAAAAAAAGCAGATGTTCTTTTTGTAAAAGGCAAATTGTTTGTTTTTGTTTTCTTTGTCGAAGCAGTTGGGTAATTTAAACAAGCCTACTTGTTTGGGGTTGGGTTTCTATAATATGATATTTCCTATTTTTATGTTCAATTTTCATAAACACGACCACTAAAAAATAGTTCCATGTAAAAGACCAATTTTCACATTTCGGTCAGATTCCCTGCCTACAGACTGCAATTTCAGACCTAAAAATAATTGTTTTAAAGTGGCACCAGACTATTTTTTCTTCCAAGTTTGTCTGGTTACATCGTGGAGGAAGGTCACACTTCGGGAATTTGCTTTTGTGTGGAGTTAAATCTTCTTCAATAAAGTACAGAAAAGAATGTTTTTTATTAAAAAAAATAAGGGGGAGGGGTAAGATTTCAACAAAAACAGACAAGGGGAAACAGTGGGAAGCAATAATGTTTGTATTTTAATATAAAGAGCAATGGCCTATGGTGAGAAACAGTTAATGGTTTTGAAAAAAGAGAGATTTAAACTACAACAAAATACAAAATAAGACACTGGGTTCTTCTTTTAGTTTGTTTCAAGATAGGGCGCCCTCACTTTGTACGTCTTGCTGCACATGCGTAGTGAATACCATGAAAACACTGCACAATAACATTGAGCTGTCGTCTGCTTACGACGTGTCTCCAAATTGAAATGTTTTCATCACAGAACTCTGGTAAGTACGGATTTTTTTGTTCGGTTTTTACATTGTAATGTATGGAAATGGTTTATAGGTCATTTGGCATGTGTCTATATGTTGACATTGTATAAAGGACAACTTTTGGTAGCAAGTTTTGTCGTGACTTGAGTCTGATACCACCACTACACTAGTTTTAGTCGGTGGTGTTACCCGCAATCCCCCCACCACAGCGGAGAGAGAGTCTGGCGTTGACAGAGTCTGAGGGAGGCAGAGGTGTTGAACACGTACTCCGTAGTTTAGTGCGTAGTCGTTGCTGTTTGTGGTGTTTACTGCAGTCCTGCACGACAGTTTTATTATCACGAGTTTCTTTGAAATAGGTAAGTGCCTCTGCTTTGTTGTGCCACAAATCGAGCGAGGGTGACGCTGCTGACAGTGGCAGTGATGATTGTGTGTATTGCTATTGTGTATGCAACTACAACAACCGTACTGTAGTCCCAACAAGTGTAATGCCAAACCTGTGCAAACTCGGTCAGTGTTTTTGACCAGTTCCAGAACAACACGGTGTGGTCATAGTAGTCCACAGGACTTGCAATTACAGGACTTGCAATTACAAGGTTGTGGGTTCTAATTCCTCCAAGCTAACCACTGATTTCACAATGAATAGAATAAGTGTTGTCATCTAGCTACTGAATCACAATTTATTGATTTGTGCAATTCATAATCAAAGACGTGGCGTTAAACTAGACCTGGTAGGACATCACTGTACGTTGCAATGGAGGAGTCATCCAACCTGGGCTAGACGTTAAACCAATGTTTGTATTGAGCGAGATTGGCTGTTGCCAGCTCGAAGTTTATATCTCCTTATGGGTTTATGCTGAGTTCCCTTGACAGAAAGATCATCTAAATAACAAACAAACAAACAAACAAATAGTATCATAACAAGCCCATTGCTATTCGCTACGAAGTAAAATGGCACACAATACAAGACATTCTGACCATGCACAGTCATCGTTCAAATGATTTAAATACCAACTGTCCATTACGCCATCAGCTGGCGAGAATGTTAGATACTTTCTAGGGGAATTCCTGGGAAACAATAGATTCATGGCTTGGCCTTTCACAAATAAACATTACAAAAAACACTGTCAACTTTTGGTACTCCAACAGCCTGCATTAAGTTTTCCATTTAAATTGCTAACACTTTGCTTTTATGTACATCTTTTTCCATAGAATTTTCTCTACCATTGTGCAGAAAGTTCCTGCAAAGTGGTTCAACGAATGAAGATTCATCAGCTTAAACTTCACACAATCTTTCGAAGTTCTGGTGAGTTAAATAAAATACCGTTAATATCTACAACATGCAACTTTTTTAAACCACTGTCTTTGATCAAGACTGAACATCCCTCTTCTGGTGGCATACTGTATCAATCCCAAACATGCATCCCACTTTTCTGGAACTCTGATCCACCCCCAATGACCATACACAGTCATTATTCACATGATTTAAACAGCAACTATCCATTACACCATCAGCTGATCAGAGTGATGGATACCTTCTAGGGAAATGGATTTATTGCAAGGCCTTAAACAATTAAACATTACAACAACAAAAACACTGTCAACTTTTGATATTGTACCTGGCAGCAAACAAACCTGGTAAACCAATTCAACTTCAATTCAACTCAACATTTATTTCCAATGCAAATATATAAGTGATTATAGGAAGTTTAACTGAACAAAGATGTATTAATGAAATAAAACAGAATATAATGATATTCCAATATGACCTGACGAACTAGATTCAACAAGAAAGTAAATCATAACTTCAAACTCATAGCCACGAAGGCTAAGGATGAAAAGAGAAAAAGCTACTCTAGATAATTAAACACAAGGTGTTTTTCATAAAAGTTCTCAACAAAAACCGCAAATGACCTTGACTTTGTTTTCATCAATACTATTCCAAAGCAGAGGTCCAGATCTGGTGATAATATTGTAATGCAAGTCTGGTCATGTGCATTTATTTATTTATTCAGTTTTTAAAGGACATTGGATTTTGCCTGGCATGTCTATTGCCACTTAGTTTTTCAAAAGCCCCGATAAGAATTTTATAGATTTTTCCTGAATGAATTTTGACAGATGTTGAGCTGTTTCAAAACGAAAAGCTTACAAAAACCTTTGCATATGCCATAGACAATGCACAATATGCAAAATGTTTGGTAATGGCTGATGGGCATGAGACAATGTCGATAATGTTAAAATAACAATTAATTTTTAGGTTTTAATTTACTACCATGTTTGCAGATGTGTTGTGTGCAGTACCTTAATGACTGCTCATAACTTTCTCAAATGTATGAAAAAAAGCTATGTAAAATGTATATCCAGAAATAGGGCCTAGCATTAAGATCTGATTGATAAATCATTGTCTTAAGAAACATCCTTATTTGTTTGGAAAATTTCCATTTTGTTCTCACTTGATGACAGTTTTAATCGAATTAGATGATTGTATACAATTTAGTTAAGAACCCATTGCAGCCAAAGGTGCACTCAATGTTTAATAATTACTGCAACTGCCTGCATTAAGATTTCCATTTTGCTCAAAATATACAACTATATACAACTTTTTCCACAGAATAGTCTCGGTCTTTGTGCAGAAACTTCCTGTAAAGAGATTCCAAGAATAAAGATTGATCAGTTCAAACTTAACTCATTCTTTTGAAGTTCTGGTGAGTTAAAAACAAATATCTCTATTATATATAGCATGAAACACTTTTTTAACCACTATCTTTGATTAAAACTGAACATCCTTTTTTGCTCTTATGTACCTTGCAGTCCACCCCATACATACCCCTTATTTCTACCACCCTGGATCTACCCCTTCAGCGGCGTAGCCAGGGATGGGTGGGGAGAGCCCCCCCCAGGTGCCCCTCCCCCATAAAAAAAATCGCTCACAAAAATAAAAAGAGAAGAGAGAAAAAAAAGAGGAAAAATGCTTGTTTGTACAATCTAATGTAGTGAACGATCACTGGGATCGCTACCACAGCCACAAAATGCCAAGAACATAAAAGGGTGGTGGCCCCTGCACCATCCCTCTTCCAAATGAAAAGTAATGCCCCCCCCCATGCCCCCCACCGAAAAAGTCCTGGCTACGCCACTGTACCCCCTAAATATACCTTCTAAACTGATCACGATCCTACTTTAAAGAAACGACAAGCTGCTACAACATCTTATATTTCACTGAGAACAAACTCAATTGGACCAACAATAGTGTCCAGATGTATTACAATCCCAAACATGCATCCGAATTTTTTGTCTCTATGGATCATCCCTCAAATGTTACCCTTCTATTGTGTCACGCAGCGGCGTAGCCAGGACTTTTTTGGTGGGGGGGCACAGGGGGGGGGGGGCATTGGTTTTATTTTGGAAGAGGGACGGTTCAGGGGGGCCACTACCCTCATGTTCTTTTCATTTAGTGGCCGCGATTGCGATCGCTCACTTCATTAGATTATACAACAGGCATTTTCCTCTATATTCTTTTCTTTTTCATTTTGTGTGAGCACTATTGTATTTTTATTTTTAAATTTTTTTTTTGAGGGGGCACCAGAAATTTGTTGGGATGCATGTGCCCCCCAGTCCCCCCCCCCCCCCTAGCTACACCGCTGGTGCCACATCTTTTGTCAATCCACTAACACCAATTTACATCTCCTCTATTCATCCAAACTTTATTTCATGTGTCTTCCATCTTGACATGTCGTCTTCCCTCTGGATCCTATATGTGTCTATCTGTCTTCCTCCTTACAGTGCCCCTTCTGTCTCCCTTTCATGGCTCTTAGGTTAAAGTCGTGCCTGACATGCCTGATGTGGTTTTAAAGATTCATCACAACCCAAAGACTGTTATAAAAAGTTGTTGGTTCTTGGCTGGAGTAATTTTTTGCAAACATCTTCTTTGGGTTTATATTGCAGTACATATAAGATGATCTGACAATTAAACACTTCAGTTCTAATGAGAGATGCACAAGCTCGGCTGAAGAGAACACTTGGCGACCGTCTTAACCATGAATTCAAACACGTCATCTTCTCTCTGCCTCAAGCAGCCTCAACTCTGTAACTTATAGAATTCTGGGATATTGAGGTAGGCTTGTTATGTTAGTAAGAAACATTGTAAAAGGGCCTGTTTACACAACATTTACAGGACATCATTGTCCACACTAGTCCTCACGTGATTATTTAAAACCATGTGTACCAATGATTGTGTTTAAGCATACAGTATCTGTATGCCAAGAAATTTACAAGAGTGAAAAAAGGTATTCTGTCAATGTCTTGTGTAATGTAAACAGACCTTTAATTTATATGTTGTTATTACTACTGCTGTCTATTGCATTAAGGTACTTTCAACTAGATTCAAACAAAAAGAAAACTAAGCTTACGTTAATAGTGTACGTGTCTTATCTAAAGGGACTGCGTATCATCTGTAATCATAATACAGTACATGTCTTTGAAACTGGTTCTGGGGTCGATTTCACAAAGAGATAAGACTAGTCTTATCTGAAGTTAGGACCATTAACTGGTCTTAACTTAGGACTGGTCCTATCTCCTAGCATTGCCTAGGACTAGTCCCAAGTTAGGAAGGGTTTTGTGAAATCGACCCCTGGTCCTACTTCATAGAAATGACAAGCTACTACCAAATCTTGTATTATCAGAACAATTAGATCAGCTATGATGCCGTTGTGCGTTAGATTAATGTATGTGTAGTTGTTTAGCATTGACCTAGCCTTAAAGAGGTTGTTACTTGTAGACACAAGTTTGCTGAGGTTTTAGAGTGCTATAAAGGGTGAGATAAAGTGAGAAACCAATTTGTTTTCCACTATGCAAATTCTACACTTATGCTCTTTAGACTTTAACAATTAATCAGTCAGTAGCCATTTTGTGTGGTGCTCTGTCTCCATTTGTTATTAAGGTAAAAACATGTCAAATTTGTCTTGGAGGTTTAGAGAAATAGGAATGGAGTTAAACATCAATTATTGTGATGTGTTAGTGTTACAATACAGGTAAAGCTATCGCTGGACGAAACTTGGAAATGTTCATTGTTTTCCTTGCCAGAACTAAGTTGTAATTTGATAAACATGTAAATCATGGCAATCAATTGTTTGCTAACTTTGCAAATTTAAATGTGCCTTTTAGCCATCGTAAATGTTACTTTTTAGTTGAAACTTAGTTTATATTTTTGTAAAATGTAATGTAGAATGTTTTAGTCTCTTAAACCAGGAGAAAATGAACTCTGTGTGTAATAAAAATGGTAGAAATGTAAGGAAATGAAGTTAAGCATCTTAAGAAGGTGTTTAAAGACATTTTAAAGACTTAAAAATGCACAATATTGTTGTAAACAAAATGTCTACGTTTTTTTGTAACCAGAATGCGTAATTTATGTAGTAGAGCGATTTAAGCTTCATAATAAGCATGTAAAGATGCTTTACAGCTTTTATTTAGAAAACAAACATGTTTGTCATGTACTTTTCGCACAAAAAATGCATTTTTGAATTTTTTATTTTGAAAATGAAAAATAATTAACGAGCGTGCGTTTCAGCCGATTTAAAAAAAATGAAAGACCGTAAAATTTTCATTTTTTCAATTTTTTTTTTTTATTTTTTTTTGAAATGAAAACTAATGAACGAGCATGCGTTTCAGCCGATTTAAAAAAATTGAAAGACCGTAAAAAAATTTTTTTCCCCATTTGAAAAAAAAAAGGAGAAAATTTAAAAAAATTTGTCCCCCTCTCCTCTCTCCCTGTCCACCTCCCCTCTCCTTCTTCCGTCCTGGTCTGCCCCTCCTTGTGCATCGTGCGTGGTGCATGTGCGTGTTAGTGCATGTTAGTTAGTGCATGTTAGTGTACATTATATCATACCTCTTACCTTGCGACTTGCCGGGATTCGAACCCATGCAAGTCTTCCGATCTTGCTCTCCCGTGCGTGACCTTGTCCACTAGGCCATCGGCGATCCACAGCAGTCCAATAATGTTTAACCGTGATGAATATTAGAACCACGTGTTGTATACATATACACCTTGATACTTGTAAAATATATAGTGTAAAGGGCGCCCTCTGTTGACTATAAAGGGCGCCCTCTGTTGACTGTAAAGGGCGCCCTCTTGCAACAAATATTAGTTATTTAAAAACTACCACCGACAAAAAAATGTTTCCCCTGTATAATATGGATATTAATTTCCACTAAAAAAAAAGTTATTATTTCATTTTGTTGTGTCTTCGCTATTTAAAGTTTTTACGCAGTCTGATTTTGTGCTCTTAATAAAATAAACATTGGCAAATTAGACAGATAATTTAACAAAATCCAATTGGGAAAGTTTAGATGCTGAAAGTGTACCTCTTTTATTTAAAACATTGTTCATACAAAAATAAAAATAACATAACATATAACATTTATAATTATTTCAGAGCATTTGCTTTGTCTTTTTCTTTAATTAAAATTTCAATTAGCTTAAAATGAACATTTGTAAAAAAAAATCATCAGATGTTTCCACATAATCAGAAGTTTTTGTGCTAACATCTGAAAGAAATTAACATACATTTGTAAAAATAATTTCAAAGCGTTTGCTTTGTTTTCTTTAATTAAAATAAAAAAAAGCTTCAAATAAACATTTTCCACCAGATGTTTCCACATAAGTTATAATATTGTTTTTTTAATCATCTGAAACTTACATAATTTGTATAATTAATTTCATAGCATTTGCATTGTTTTCTTCTTTAAAACATCAAAAGCTTCAAATGAACATTTTGTACAAACATTTTTCACTAGATTAAAAAAAATAAATCAGAAGTTTTTGTGCTAATATCTGGAGGAAAGAATCATATTTGTAAAATTAACTTCATAGCGTTTGCTTTGTTTTCTTCTTCTAATGAACCTTTTTGTATAAACATTTTCCAACAGATGTTTCCACATGTATCAGAAATTTTTTGTGCAAAATGTTTCCACATAAATCAGAAGTTATGAATTGTCAAAAAAATTATCTTGAACCTACAATAAATGCATATTTTTAAAACATTAACTTGAAGATTGGTCACACTTTGTAACTGTTTCATTCCTTATTATTTTGCTAGATTGATATGCATGTACTCACTAATTGTTTTCCTTTGATATTTTTTGATCAATTACTGTATTATTTGCAATAAATAAATAAATTAGAACTTGATACATAATCCACAGAACTTGGATCTCCTACATCCAGAACCACATATCCAATTTCAACTAGAATCCAGATTTAACAATTGTCATGATGTTATGCTGTAGAGTTGTAATACAAAGCACCCAAAGTTCTACAGAGCACAAGTATGTATCCTTTGAACAGTCTGATGCTAACATTAATGTGACTTCGACATTTTTCATGGTATCTATTCTGCAGAGGATCTGGTTTCGACAGCATTTACTCCTGCAGAATATTAGTTATGCAAGGCTTGTTGATGTAGAGCGGCATTCCTTTCTTTATGTAGATTTCAAAGCTCCCCAAGAGACCAATAGGGAATAGCTGTACACACAAAAATAGATAATATTTATTAAAACATTCATTAATTTCAATTAAAGATTGTGAAAAGGGAACTACAAACTGTTTATTGACTTTATAACCATCAAACTAAGCATAATGGGTTGTCATTCTGTAACCTCATGACCCCCCCCAAAAAAAAAATAAAAAATAAATAAATAAATTAAAAAAAACCACAACAAACCAGAAAAAAATCACACCAAAAGACCTAACAGGAATATGTTTACTTGTTATTGGTCATCAAGGAAGGATTACTAAATTCTGAATAAATATTGAACTTGAAATACCGAGACAAGTAAGCAAAGTGTAGATGATTTGTTTTTAAAAACTGTCAATGATTTGTTGAGAAGAAAAGTAAGACGTATGGTTATAGGCTTTTTGATCAACATGTTTAAATGAATGAGCATAAAAACCTACTAGGTAAGGGTTAGGGTTGGCGTTTTTGATCAAAATGTTTATATTAATGAGCATAAAAACCTACTTGGTAAGGGGTAGGGTTTTTGATCAAAAGTTTTAAATTAGTGAGCATAAAATTTTACTTGGTAAGGGTTAGGGTTGGGGATAAAAATTAATGAGCAAAAAAAAAACGTACTTGGTAAGGGTAAGGGTTAAGGTTATAATTAGGTTTAGGGTTTTTGATCAAAAGTTTTAAATTAATGAGCATAAAATTTTACTTGGTAAGGGTTAGGGTTGGGGTTAGGTTTTTTTTTATCGAAGTTTTAAAATTAATGAGCATAAAAACGTACTTGGTAAGGGTAAGGGTTAAGGTTATAGTTAGGTTTAGGGTTTTTGATCAAAAGTTTTAAATTAATGAGCATAAAATTTTACTTGGTAAGGGGTAGGGTTGGCGTTTTTGATCACACGATTTAATTTAACGAGCATAAAAAATTTATTACATGTAGGTAGGGGTTAGGGTTAGGGTTAGGGTTTTTGACCAAACATTTTAAATTAATGAGCATGAAACTATCTTGGTAAAGGGTTAGGGTATTTGATCAAAAGTTTAAAATTATTGAGCATAAAAACCTAATTGGTAAGAGTTAAGGTTAGGGTTGGGATTAGGTTTTTGTTAACAAAGTTTTTAAATTAATGTGCATACAAACTTACTTGATAAGCGTTAGAGTTTTTGTTCAAATGTTTTTATTAATTGAACATAAAAACTTACTTGGAAAGATTTAGGGTTAGGGTTTTGGTTCGTTTTTTTTGATCAAAAGTTTTAAGTTAAGGAGCATTACAACTTGCTTGGTAAGGGTTAGGGTTCGGTTTTTTTTATCAAAAGTTTTAAGTTAATAAGCATAAAAACTAACTTGGTTAGGGTTAGGGTAAGGGTAAGGAAAGAAAGTTTTTTATTAATGAGCATAACAACTTAATTGGTAAGAGTTAGGATTAGGGTTTTGATCCAAATTTTAAATTAATAAGAATTAAAAGTTACTTGGTAGGGATTAAAGTTAGGGTTAGAGTTAGGGTTTTTGATCTAAAGTTTTAAAATAATGAGCAAAACAAACTTACTTCGTTAGGGTTATTGTTGGGCCATTATGGTAAGGGTTTTTGAAAGAAAGTTTTAAATTAATGAGCATAAAAAATTACTTGGTAAGGGTTAGGGTTAGATTTAGGGTTTTTGATCTAAAGTTTTAAATTAATGAGCATAAAAACTTACTTGGTAAGGGTTAGGGTTAGGGTTTTTTGATCAAAAGTTTTAAGTTAATGAGCATTAAAACATACTTGTAAAGGGTTAGGGTTAGGGTAAGGGGTTTTTATTAAAAGTTTTGATGAGCATAAAATCTTACTTGGTAAGGGTTAGGGTTTGGGTTTAGGAGCACTGAAGAGCAGTTGCTAGTATAAAACATTGTGAGAAACTACTCCCTCCGAAGTAGTGTAGTTTCAGAGTAAGAGGTAATTTTCACCCCCCAAAATTTAATCTGAGAAAGACTTCAGGCATGAAGCCTTTCTTGGGCATCTGAAAGTACAAAATTCTAACCTAAGGGTTTTTTTCTTTCATAATGTTCTTTCAACTTCGATGACTAATTGAGCCAAAATGTTCACAGATTGTTTATTTTAACTATGTTGGGATACACCAAGGGAGGATACTGGTCTTTGATAATTACCCAAAGTGTACCTTGCGTTTAAAGAGAGAATACATATGTTTCTCAAAAGAGAAATTAAATAAAGAAGATAAGATTTATACCTGTATTTATACCTCCTCAAAGTAATATGACTCTGTTTTTTCATCAACTTAATTCTGAGACCCTCAATGGTTGAGTTGGCTTTCTCAGATGTTGGCACAGACTGGACTTGTTTGGAATTCAATCACACAAGTACAACTGCAGAGAAATGTCAAAATGTTCACAGGTTGTTTATTTTAAGCATAATAATCGTCACTGTTTTCACAAAGAGGCAATTTAACCCCTGCAGCCAAACTTTTATGCAAAAACTGTTGTTATTTTAATCACAGTAAGTTTAATTAATGAGTAATTAACTGTTAACACAAGTTTCTCTTCATGAAAACCAAGGAACGAGGTCTGTGTGCAGCGTGTTGTGTACAAACCAATGTGTAAACGACGAGTGTCTGTTCGTGAAAACTAAAATTTATCTAGGTCACACAAATTGCCTCTTCGTGAAACCTAAAAACGCAGAGTAGTCATTTTTGGCACCGTGCCAGCGCTATGTACTTCAATGTAAAAAAATGGCAAATCTAAATGTGGCTGCTCATGAAAACTCAAAAGTGGGAGTTTGGTAAAATGGTCCTTGTGCTAATTAGTGTAATTAGAAAAATATAGCGATTTAGCACTTGAAACTGGGGGAAATTTTTAAGTCACTAATAATAATTATTCAAGTTGTGTAAAAACACTGATTTGCCAAAATGTGTGATTTTTTTATAAGAATTTCCTCTTCGTGAAAACAATGGAAATATGTTGGGATACACCAAGTGAGGATACTGGTCTTTGATAATTACCCAAAGTGTACCTTGCGTTTAAAGAGAGAATACATATGTTTCTCAAAAGAGAAATTTAATAAAGAAGATGACTTTTACCTGTAAAACATGGTGCACACCTTGTTGTCATCCACCTCTGGGCTGGGGATGTCTCTCCATCAACTGGTTCTTTTCTGAGGTGTCTCCACTCTTGATCAACTTCTGCCTCATCTCACAGCTTCATCACTAACAGGTGAGCTCCTCAAAGTAATGACTCTGTTTTTTCATCAACTTCACTCTGATACCCTCAATGGTTGAGTTAGCTTTCTCAGATGTTGGCACAGACTGGACTTGTTTGGAATTCAGTCACACAAGTACAACTGCAGAGAAATGTCAAAAAAGAGATTGAAAAGTTATGAACAAAAACAATAAAAGCACAAGCCAAGATCAAGTAGGTCGATAAGGATCCAAAATCAAAAGCTATTAAAAATGACCAGTTCTGTTTTCACTCAATGATTACCCCACAGAGAGTCATTTTATTAAATATTAATGAAGAGAAGCTAAGTTCCCCGCCCCCCAATTATTTCACTCATTAGGACTAAAAATACAATCTTATATCAAAATATGATTATCTTTTTGAGTTAAGTGAAAATGTATTTGTGGGTTTTTAGTAGCTATCCCATTTTTCTAATGACTTTCTAAGAACCGATCACTGAGAAACAATGTAGTATGATCATTGATTAAAACTTTCAATGTTGGTAAGTGAACGGAATTGTGTTACCAGACTCAAAGTCAACGTTTGAACATCGTTTCTTCTGTTAAAGGTACTAAACATCGAGGTATTATTAATTCAATTGAAAAACACAAGACCGCTGGACGTGTCAGGTCATAAGTTTACCGGCCCGGGGCTAAAATCACTGGCCTCGGGCCTGCGGTCCAGTGTCAAATTCGAGCCCTGCTATGAGCCAATAACTTCTGTGTCAATTCATTATTACGTATTAGAACACCCCTTACAAAGATTCTGCCTTTTGATTGGTTTACAGCGCATCACATGATATGTCCTATTTTTACCAGAATGCCATGCAAATGCATTGATGCGCTACACATGCAGCAATCAATGTACTTTACTCATTGCAAAAGCAGCTCTGTGGTACCTAGGCGTCTAGACACAAAATGGGGGGTTATTAAACAAATATTGACTGCTAGTGCTAGCGCTAGTGCTTGTGCTATTGCCTACGACTAAAACTATGACTCCTTGGTGATCCCCGGAGCGGTCTATTTTCCTGAGGCTTCACCTTTGGAACTACACAGTTGTTACTGCAGTGTGTATGTAGTCAGTAACCGTCACTCACTCTAGTCGTTGTGAGTTGTACATGTACGTGTTCTTAATTAATAATTGTAATATGTGGCGATGGAAAGTAATTCTTGTCCATACCATGGACTCTAGAGCCACAGGAAAGGGATGAGTGGTCATGGGTCTATTGTGAGTTTATTTGTGGTGTCTTACAAGTTGAAATATGGTTATACTTAATAAAGTTTGGTTTCTGAAGCTGTTTGTTGAGTCAGTGATCTATAATGACAATAGTTTAGGACAAAAAAGTGGAGGGATCAAACAGGATGTGATCTACGTAGACCACTTACTAATCTATAGCTAAGATGCCAGAGAATGGATGAGAGAAACATGCAGCAGGCCTCGTCAGTTGGGCGTGGGGGACAGACCAAACACATTATGATCATGACATTGACAGGTATACGGATCAACGGTATGTTTACATTGACATGGTTGAGTTAATCTGAACTAACGTCAACTGAAACCCGACAAAACCTGCCTATATACCAATCTGAAACGTACCTTTGTAATATCCAGTAATTCTCCTGCCTTTGATGAACAGCCAGATAACCCATACAGCTTCATAGTTTGTATCAAAAGGGACATTTCTATGTAGAAATTTGGGAAACAAAATTGAAATCGAATCTCCCACCATGTACAGATGTAAAACTGCAGTAATCTGACCTGGAGAGGGCGCACTTCATAAACAAACCAACACGGGGGGCGGGGGGCGGGGGGGGGGGGGGGCTATGCAAGTTACTTTTTGAAAGATAAGTATGAAGCAGGCATCATGTACATGTAGGTTGCTAATACTCCACTGGAGGGATGTAGTGAATGGAAGATAGGTAAATCAAGGATCAGACACGCTTTCAGTTGGTACATGCAAATGGTTTATATTGGTAAATGTTGCTCACTTTGTAATCTCTATTATCTTAAACAGTTTGTTGTTATTCAAAGGCTTTCGCGGAGTGAGATGTGACCGGATTTACGGGAGTACCTACCATACAAACAATTGCTGCGACTGAACCCTGACATTCTGAAATAAATAAGAAATCCTGATACTCAAGAAAAGAACATCGATTGAACTTTGTTTTATTGCGTTAATTTAATCCAATCTCTGGAACAGCTATCAATATAAATATATTTATTTATATCATTATTTAATAATTATACATGCGTATATAATTATTTAATTATACAATCACATATAATTATAAATTTATACAACTTGAGACCCTTTTCAAACAAATTGTAGACAAAATGGTTTTTGGTGTTTACCAGAAATTTAGTGTAAACCATGATTTCTCATAATTAGGTTTTTGGAAAAACATCCAAATACCACAAGGCAGAAGAAGAAGAATCTATGGAAACAGTTTGTGATTTCAAACTCAAACTAAAAAGCCTAAATTTTGATCAAAATACACAATAAAACAGGGGTTTTTTTTTTTTAAATAAAAAGCAAATTCAATTGTTTCAGAAAGTTATTAAAAATGTGTGATGAACCTTAAAAAAGCCTTAAAATCTACTTTTCATCTTTCCCTTTCCCTAAAAATACTTATTATTGTCATAATTCCAAAATATCGCAAACCCACCATAAAAAAATGTCCTGTAGGTCCCCGAATATGAGGACATTCCTGTGCCCATTGTTTGTGCACAGTTTACGTGGCCGTGTGGGTCCCCGAATATGGGGATATTCCTGTGCCCATTGCTTGTGCACAGTGTATGGGGCATCCGTGTCTACGAATATTATGCCAATAACCGGTTTAACAAGCTCCAAAGGCCGTGTACAAACTAACCGCATTGGAAATTGCCCATATCCTTAAGAGAATGAGGATACTGATCACACAGGACGACAAAAGAGAACAAACCGATACAATTTGTTTGTCTGCAAATATGGTAAAAATCCATCCGCACTAGACCAGAACTTTTAGAGACTTTTTTTTTTAAATCGCTTTTTTTTTCTTCTCACTATCAAAGCTTCTAACAAGGCCCTTATTTGTTATAGGTTTTCCTGGCCAATTCTAAAAAATCAATTATTCTAAAACCCAGCTCATTAAATTTCATTTGACAAAGAATGCTCCGTTGAATCAGCATCCATCAGTCAAAAAGGAGTAATTCAAATTCACCAGTTTAGCATTCACAAGATCATTCAATCTCATTAGGCCGCAAGACTCATTCAATTTCGTTAAAGAAGAGCTGGTCAACCATTCATCTTCATCAAGTGTATGTAACTTAAACAGGTAGTAGAAATCCAACTTAAGAAAAAGTAAATGCCTTTAAATTAAATAAAATGACTAAAACGAATCTGAATGAGAAAAACGAAATCATGTGTGCACAAAAACAAAATTGAATGCATTAATGGCTAAAAAGAAACCACAGTTTGAGTGGATTAGGGGAACATTCATGAATTTGAATGCTTGTTTATGAAATTGAACGAAATTTTGCTGGAAATACCTATAATGTTATGTTTTATTTGAATCAATCAATCCAGAACACCAGCGAAATGACTGGCCCCGTGCCACGCCTCCGTTGTACTAGTTCCTAATCCTTTCTTTGTATACTTTAACTGTGCTAATTCATTCTGAGATTCTATATTACATTAATACAAATAAGGCAGAGGACCAGTGGCCTTGCGGACAAGGATTGGGACTCCAAACTCCGTGGTACCGGGTTCGAATGGCACATATACAATTAGTTAACTTTTTGGCCGTTGCATGTTGGTTTGATGTCTTGAGTTTTAAGTTCAATTCGAACACAATTTAAGTAAGAGGAGCAGTGGCCCAGTGGAGGGGCTCCGGACTCTGAACAAAAAGGTACTGGGTTCGAACTTCGGGTGCTCTTTTTGTACTCTTAAGACCATTGGTACTATGGCATAGGGAAATCCTTGCTTTACACTAAATAATTTGTGAGTGGAAGGCACACGCTTTCTTTGCCATTGTTGATTTAAAGTTTTAGGGTTTTAAGTTAAACTCGAATGCAATTTAAGTAAGAGGAGCAGTGGCTCAGTGGAAGGGCTCCGTTAACCAATGCATTGGTCAATAGCGACCAAACCAATCACATTGGTTCAGCCACAAACCAGTGTTGTGTGTACTCCCCAATTCCAGACAAAATGTGGCTTACAAGAATGGACAGGCTGTCACCATTGTTTACCAATCATTGTATTCGGCTCAAAGGGGGGGGGGGGTAAAGCCCAAATGTTGCGAGATTCCACTATACCATGGCAGATTATTGGCCGTGGCCGAGGTTTTGCGGTTCAAGGTGAAGGTGAAAGCATACTCATATTTTTCTCTACAAATCCCGGTGCTTATTATGATAACCTTTATTGTCTTTCATTTGATGTGAAGTCAGAGTTTCAATGTGACAACCATATTTTCAAAAAAACAATTATTAATTTAATCCGGAAGCTTTAAGAAGTTCCGAAAATAATACTGCACAGCGGAACAAAAAATAATGTTGAATACCGACCCGAAGTGGCCCAATTTCATAGGGCTGCTTAACGGCCATTGCTGTGCTTACTGCGCGAGTTTCTATCTCATAGCGCTGCAAACCGAAAGCACACGAAAAGGATTGCTAACCTTCCGTGCTTTTTAAAAATGAATGACGAATCAATGCAAATCCATGGTGAACGCGCAAGCTGGCTGACTGATTTTCTTGCTAACCTGTGACATACGCTTACGCTTAAGCACATTTTCTGCTATAGTAAGCATGAAAGTTAATTTGCTTACCGTTAAGCGGCGCTATGAAATTGGCCCCAGATAAAAACCATCAGAATAAACACTACACGTACCATGATAGACTGTTAACGACTTTTTAAAATACAAAATCTACCCAGTGAAAATGTCCAGCAAAAGTACAATCTGAAAACATGGAGATTAGGCTTATAGTACATTGTCTATTCCAGACGTGAGCTTTAGAATGACAGTTTTTTTTCAGGCTGATTGAGATTAGGTGAAATGCTGCAGCTGTTTGCAGTAGCTACAGGAGTTTATGTCTGTTTGTTACCCTACAGTGATGTTTGAATACTCGGACCTAGATTTTTGAAACTCACAATTCCTGTATCCTAGAGCAGGGTTCGATGTCACAAAGAGCTAAAATTTGATCTTGAGTTGTGTACCAATCTTAATTGCTAAGCAAAGTGTGATGTCACATTACGAATCACTGTGAATTATTGATAACTCATCTTAAGATGAATCTTTAGTGCTTCGTGAAATCGAGCCAAGGTGTCATAAAGGGACACGTTGCCTTTGGATTTGGTGCTTTGGGCTGGAAAAAACAACTTTGTAATAAAATTAATATGGTTGGACAGACGTTTTAAAAGTAGAATATAATTATCTACACAAATATACCTCCAAAATGTGTGGTTTTCCTTTTACTTTGTGAACTAACACAGTCCGCCAATTTGTGAGTCAAAATTTTGTGTGAATTGTTATATTCTACTTTTAAAACATCTTTCAAATCATAATGGTTTCATAACAGACACTTTCAGGCGCTTTTTATAGACCAAATGTTCCAATCCAAGGCAACGTGTCCCTTTAACCAATAGACGAGCGAGCGTGCCCAGTGACAAGAGGCAAATTCAAGTTGCATTGATTGGTTGCAAATTTCGGCATTCCGGTGTGGCAGGAGATTCTGTGAATTGTGTACAACATTTCAGAGCTGTGTTATTGAGAGAGTTGCGACACAGAGGGACCAGTTTCTTCGGTCACGTGGTTGCTGGACGCCATTTTTTTAGTCCAAATGCAGCACAACCCAATGGGAAGACTAGTCTGGCACCCAGCATTCGCCAATGCGTTTTTTTTTGCCATAAAATGGCTTCTAATTGCAAGTTGTCACAACTCTCTCAATATACCGCATGGCAAAATTTCTTCAGAAAGCGCCCTCTTTTTAATCAACCTCCTTCAGCCCATATTAGGGGACAGAATCTCCGGGGGGCAGATTTCCCTAGGTCACCGGCCATGTCCACTTCCGAAGCCATCAATAAGTTAACCAATAAAATGTGTCTTTGATGCCATCCTCATAATAAAGCCATCTGCTTGGTAGCTTCGTCCATATTGGGCTGCTGTTTACTTGAGGAAGAGGACGATACCTATTGTACACACAAAAAACAAAAACAAGCGAAGATGACAAGTTAATAAACGCAGGACATTTTAACTGAGACCACACTGGCTCTTTTCAGAGCCAGCACTTCTCACTTAAGAGATTTACACATGGTTGTACAATGCAAAAGCCGGGGGTGTTGAAATTGACACCATCGGTGTTGACACCAACAAAATAATAAAATAAATTACAACATAGTGTGTTAAAACAACACTAATTTCTGCCAACATAATTACATTGGTGCTATTTTAACACCCTTTAGTGTAAATTTTGATTCTCTCTTGGGAATCTAATATGACAACACCCATGGTGTCAATTTTAACACCCCATTTTTGCAGTGTTCTCGCAATTTTACAAGTTGTAATTACCTCTTCGGTGTTAACTGCTAAGAAACGCAAAATGCAAGGTTACACACTTGTGATTAGGAGCAACATTCCTTAAAGAGTACAGCGATTGCTAAGCAATAAGAGACTAGGTGATCAGACTGCTCGTTCAATACATGGGTCTATGGGTGCACCCCACTAAGTAAGGAGAAAACAGAGCGTCGGACTCATTAATATTTTGTAGGCCCTCAAATCATTCTTGATTTGACAGATTTGAGGGCCCAATAAAAGGGAAAGAGTGTTAAAAAAAAATGCCCAGTTGTGACCTGGGGGTTGTTGACTTCTAACTTGAGGTAATTTGGATGACAAAGGCCCTGAAATAAATGATCCTATTTGCTGAGAGATGTAGGGGCGTTTTTCAAGATTGATGCTCGGACGTTTGGAAAATAACACCGGTATATGGGTGTTTTTGTTTGAAGGGAGAATAACTCAACGGGCCCAGGGACTCCCTATATTAAATTGAGCATCAGGGGATAACTGTTCAAGAGTCAATGGATAATTTCCCCATAACAGTACAAATCTGTGAGACTTCTAAATATTTTGTTTGTATTTTTGAATATTTAGCATTTTGCACTGTATGCTATGGGAGTTTATTTAGTGGGGTGCACCCCTATGTCATGGAATCCTTCTCAATTGTAAAATGAGATTTTGTCTTCATCTAGACCAGCATGCATCTCATTTTACGTCTAACGCGCAGTAGTCCAAGGTGCAGAGCCGTATCTTGAGAGAGTTGCGACAACTTGCGATTAGATTGGAAGATTTTAGTTTTAAAAAACCAAACAAACAAACTAACAAACACCCCAACACCCCAACAAACAAAACAACACATGGGCATACACAGAGTGCCAAACTAGTCTGCCCATTGGGTTATGCTGCATTTGGACCGAAAATGGCGTCCAGCAACCACGTGACCAAAGAAAAATGGTCTTGAGTCGCAACTCTCTCAATACACAGCTCTGCCACGGTGCTGCTTTAGGGCGCCCTCTATAGAGCCCAGCAATTGGGGGCCCTACCTCCAAATAACCGTTGCTGGGGAGACCTATTTGCGAAGAAATAATTTCACCATTTTGTTAGCAGCTTGTGGTAATAAATGGCCTCTGCAAGTCTAATCGTTTTGCAAATAATGAAGCAAGTTTTATCTTGTGAGGAGAGGCTGGAAAAGAGACCGCAGTGAAATAAACGCACACATTCTAATCATGTCTAGTATGGCAAGAATAATCATATTAATACAGGGCATCTAGATGGCGCCATTACAAAGATCACAGCACATCACAAACAAAAGTGACACTGGAAGACTCCCCCCCCCCTCCTCTAATATACACATGTAAATCATAATGCTGGGAAACAAGGATGTTTTCGGTAGGCGCTTACAGGTGTCAGTTGATAGCACCTGGAAGCATGTTCACGATTAAGGGGAAACACCAAAGAATGAACTGTCACCAGCCTTCCTGTCATGTTTGGTTTACTTCCAAGTTTCCTGTGGTGTGTTTTCTTAAGCAGGAGACACAGAAAGTACCGAATATCAGACCTGGGAATTTATGTTTACGCAAGGCCATTTTCATTTTGGGCATTACACTTGAAAATCCTATCATCTATGGGCATATTTTTGAAGGGGCACCAATTCAAGACTAGGTGCAACAGAGGCCATTGCCACCAGTGACCTCTATGTAAATTCTTGGAGTCAGCCTACTTATCCCCTTGCACGACGCGGAACGCACCTGCGCACAAAGCGCGTCAACCATTTCCGCCATTTTGGGAGTCAATTCCTTTGTGGGAATTTTTACTCCAAAATTTGCGGATCACGGTGTAGGAAAAAAGTAAATCATATTGCTTATTGAATCATTTCAAATAAATATAAACTTTGTTCAAGATTTTTCAGTGGAGAAGTGTTCCCTATGGCTGGGGTTGCATTAAAGGCAGATTTTGATTGCCAGCTGAACTCTTTAATAAGGACCATGTCAGGAGTAGTTCAACACGGTCGGTGGGGTTGGGCAGGTTGACCCCCTCCCCCGCTAAGAACCTTTGCCCGACCCCCCAATGAGATGAACAAATGCACAAATGAATGGTTCAATACATTACAAAGCACCCCTCCTAAATTATGTCTTTGCTCCCGCTTGCCCCAGTGGTCCCATGCCAGTATAAACTTTGTTCAAGATTTGTCTGTGGCGTAGCGTTCCCCATGGCTGGGCTTGTCAGAATACTCCAGAGCAATTTTTGTTCAAGCAACTTGGAGGCAACTAACTGCAACGTTGGCAGAAGGAACACTTCGGCAGCACAAGAGACCATCTTCCAGCTATAACTCACATCCCCAAGAAAATGATGAGAAAACTGACGCGAAACCTGGAATTGGTTGCTTGTCGCGTGACAGTCATAACCTCTAGTTCCAGATTTGCTGTCTGAGCCAAAATGAAGGTCATTGAAATGGGAAATCGCCAACTGCAGAAAACCAAAAATCCGCTGTGAATTGAAGCTAAATACTTGGAATATCTGAGGTCCAAACCAGAGGATACTTGAAGTGTTTTTTTTTTTTTTTTGGAGTATGATAATTTTGGATAATGGTATACACATCAGAAACAGTCAGAAGTATGTATCTTCTATAACCATGAGGTTTTTTATACTATAAGCAGTGTAGAAACACTATTTCTAAACATTTTAAAATGGCAGCTCGTCCGAGAATAAATGTGAATCTTTTCCACTAAAAAACCTCTTGGCAGAGAAAAGAGGTCTGGAAAAAGAGGTCGCTGTCTCTTTGTCTCTCTAAAAAAAACACAAAGAGTTTGATGAGTGCAATGTACCCATTTTTGTAAACCTATTTATTGGGGGGGGGGGGACGACTGGACGGCAGAGAGTAATGCCCTACTTGAAGGTCGATACACATACATCTATTGATAAGCTACAGCAGGTGTTGAAATTTGCCACGAATCCAGAAAGATCCCAAAGTCTCATACACCGTTTACTTACATTACGGTTTATTTGTCAATATTTCCACAAATCAGATCAGTGACTATAAGGAGGATTTGCCGGCAAAAGTTGGAATCGTCAATCCCAATCTAGGAAGAATAGGGAAGATGGCTTAATCCAAGGCTAAAGGGATCAAATATTGACCCGTTGACATCTATCAACCCCAACTATTTCATCAATGATGATCTGTTCGACCATCCAACTTGCCACCACTCTTGTTATGACCCTAGCTTACATGGAGGTCACCTTGTTATCAATTTTATGTATTTGTCTGGTCACACTTTTAGGTACGTTGATTATTTTATTATACCTTGATGTGCAAAGAAATATTTTGGATTCACAATGGTTTGGACATTTTACGACCTTCGATAAAAAGTTTGTTGTGACCAAAGGTGGGGTTACTGAAAAGAACTTCAGGACGGGGCAGATAATATGACAATTAAATTTCCCACAGTAGTGATTTAAAAATTATAGTAGTGCCAAAGTCCGCCAAAGACGCTCAATGGGCTTCATTTGATGAATTTTTCAAACTACAGGGTGGGAATGAATTTACAGCTTGCAAGTGAAACACAAATACTTGTCTTAAAGGTGCTACATCGATGTGTTTCCTAAAAACGAAATGATGGCTCTCACACTCTCGCGACACTGCTGTTGTGTTCGCGAGACTACGGCGGGACTTCTGCTGGAGCCAGAAATCTTAAGAGAGACAGCAGTCTCACGAGAGCCACCAGTCTCGCGAGAGCCAGCCGTCTCGCGAGATCTAGCAGTCTCGCGAGAGCCAGCAGTCTCGCGGGAGGGCAGCAGTATCGCGAGATTGTTGTGAGAACCATTACGATATCATTACGACAAACATAATTTTTTTTTTTTTAAAGCCGATTCTTTCGACCAACTTGTCTCTCAAAATACTGAAGTGAAAGCTGGCAAAGGGGAATGTACATTGGCTTTTGAAGTGGGTGTTGTGTTTGCCAGTAGAAGTGAATGCAGATACTCTAAAGCCGCTTAAGGGTTAAAATTAGAAAGGCCAGATAATCCCTTTAATCCTAACAGACAGGAGGAGCCTGGGTCAATGGACCAATAATATTTTGGAATCAGCGCCAGTCATAACAAACATCAATTTAAATCAAAGTGTTTTGTCTAAGGGTCCTGAGCTAGACTAATCTACTTGCTGAAATATCAGGAAATTGTTTGATTCCCTGTCAAAGAACAGGGCGGCTGCATCTACTACCACGGGCAACTGATTCAATTCGTAGGGCAGTGACCAAGAGGTGTTTAAAGGGGCACACCGGCTTCGTTGGGCTATTTGGGCTACAAAATAGGCTAACATATGACTTCAAAGGTCTTCCAGGAATGGAGAAGAACGGTTCCTAAAAGAAACCATCAAATTTTGCCGTTTTTGAGCATTTTTCAAAAAACGAAGGTCACGTGATTTATCCGAACCAAAAAAGTGGTTCGGATAAATCACGTGATCTTCGGAGATAGTTTTACTTCCAGCCGTATAAAAGTAAATTACTGAACCAAATTTAAATCTGTTTTTTTAAATATTATTCATGAGTAATTGACCAAAAAGACTATGTATTCAGATTATTGATACAATTTGTAAATAATGATGAAAAATCGAACGGAAGATTCGCATTCAGAGAGTCCGTGCAACCGAAGCGTGTTTTACGGCGCACCAGCGTGGGAGCTAGCGGAACGTAAACCTTGGGGCATATCCCGTACAGCCTGTGCAGTGTCTCGGGGGGCCAGAGAGACAAGCCCGGGCATGAACTCCCCAGCTTGCCGGTCTAGCCGTGAGCTTTGGAGCTTGTCGGAGGGGTAGGGAGCCAGACCAACAATTACGTTTTTTTAGGAGGGTTTCAGTCTGATACCCTAGCTATTATCCCCTAACTATTGCAACGTGTTGCCTGCGCTACACACGCGGGACGACGACGGGGAATATTTATCCCATACGGCTGGTCTACTTCTATGATAGCTGCACAATGTCCACCCCCCCCAATTGCTGCTTTTGCTGGCTTTCCCTTTGGATTTATCGTTGTTGTTTTTTACTTTTCACAGAATACAGGTTGGGGGCGTTTTCGCGGTCGTAACCAATAACTGTTTCAATGGCAAGTTCAACCGAAACAGTTATTGGTTACGACCGCGAGCGGACTTCGACAAGGACTGACCATAGAGCAAGGAACCTTGCTCTATGGACTGACGTCCGTTCATGTCTGTTTTTTAGTTTACACGTGAATTTGTGCTTGATGGATATGAAGTCTGGATCCTCATGCCTCGCCATTGTTATAATTGATACATAAACAGAGCACTGGTCTACTTACAACATTGCGCAACATTGTACGTAAACTTGACAGTTGCAACGGCTGGAAAAGCGTATAAGCTGACCTTTGACCGCGTTTTGTTTTTTTCACATTTTTCGTTAATTACGTGATATTTTGATGATTTTTGTTTACAACAACCATCTAAAAATTGTTGTCTGTCATTCCACATCACTATATTAGGTAAACAGTAAGCCGGTGTGTCCCTTTAAAGGTTTTGAAATAAAATGTTCATGTTGTCACTTCTTGGCACCATAACATCAGGGTGATGGAATTCAAGTTGGTTTGGAATTCTTTAAACGTAAAATAATAGGATTGGGAGCAAAGATCGCTAGGTGGCCGGTGGGTCTCTCCACACTAAACGTTTTACATCACGTTTTACATCGGGTAACTTTTTAAGTGTAGGCTTCGGAGAGCACGATAGAGGCATGGGAGAGCAGCAAAATGTTGGCCAAGTTTTCGCTAAGTTCATGCTGTTCATTTTTCGTTCTAGCCCAAACGTGAAGAAAAGTGTCAAAGTAATTAATGAACTACAAGGTAATTAAAACTTGGTAATGCTCGTCACGTGGACAGATAGGATGGGCTGTAAAGCAACATTGGAACAACTTAAAGGTGACTGCTAATTTCCTGCTACCTTTAGTTTCAATAATGGTAGAACCAGTTGCAAGTATTGAAACACATTGATAGTTCTATATTCGAATGAAAAAGTCAGTTTTAATTATGTCTTTAAAAAATTAATAGTATGCGTTCTCCAAAACAGCAGTTTGAAAAATAGTTCTGCCTCAACCTCGATTTTTTCCAATCATGTAAATTTTGGCTGTGGAGCATATGGCACTTCGTGGAAACAGTAATAATTTGTCAAATTGTCGTTGTATTTGGCAGGGATAGCGTTTCTAAGTGATTCTTATAGACATACATAAGGCTCTTCATAAATGGTATCTTCAAAGCTGATTGTGAATCGATCCGCGCCCAGAGCATGAGTATCGTGATATTTATCTCTCCTTGTGTAATTAACAAGATATTTAAAATGAATAGATTACTTAAAAAACCCAACTCTGAAATGGGACAAGACTGTTCTCAACACCAGACCTCTTCTCTCTTGACTCCTCGAAATGGAACAAATGGAGCAACACAAACTTTGAAGTCAAATGGTAGCCTTAACGAAATCCAGACCACCCATCATCATGTCACTTCCTGCAATCCATTTCCCTGTTTTGTTCAATTCCTGCAGGGACTTTATTCTATCTAAACCACTCTTTTTCTCTTGTATTCTCATCACCATTGAGTGATCTCAAGTGTGGGATGCTAATGCCCGGATGTCAATCTCTTTGATCAGACTTTCAATGGACCGAGATTTGGTTCATCAGAGGGCCTAATCTTTACAAATTGGCATCCGATAAAAGGGCCTTATTGACCCTCTTAACCCTGCGTCAACCAAGAGGACCGAAGAGATGACAGGAGAGGTGGTAACTGCGTATTTGTCTTTTTTGGGGGGAGGTATAGGGACAGGGGTTATTTCACCAAAGTAACATCGAAGACCAACTCACCACTCAGTATTCAGCAAGCCAGGTTTCAACAAGCCAATCTGAACACTTGTCTTACAAAGTCATCACTACAAACAAAGATTGCTATCATCATTCACTATACCCCAAGACTACACCAGAATGGAATCAACTTCATCCTGACATCCGTTCTGCACCGGACATCAAGACATTCAAGCAGGACTTAGACACCCTAAACATGGCAAATCTGACTTCAAAGGCTTGCAGGAATTAACATCTCAATAACAACATTTATAGTTCGAACTGTATGTTTGATAAAGTCAGTTTCATTTTGTTACGTATTATAGTAAGCAGTTACTGAAACAGCGGTTTTAAAAAGTCACTCAACTTCACTCTATACCGAAACGCCATTTTCTTAAAACATGGATTTTCGGCTGTATAGGACGGATTCGCCGCTTTGTGAAAATGATGACGAGTTGGGCCACAGGATGAACCTTGTAATACACAGTCGCACATGATGCTCAATCGTTTCTCAGATTCAAATGGTTTTTAATTAAGTAGCCCCCCTCCTCAAAAAAACTTGCCTTCGCACCTTGGCGAGGAAAGACATCCCGAGGAAGAGCAGATCGTCAAGGTGTGGGTGGGCACGCTCCTTAAAGACCCACCAGACAATTGAAAATAATCTCCCCTGTTATTTTAGGAATTCCAGTAAAAAGAAAGGAAATAACAGAGAGCCATCACCCATGGAAGAAACCAAAAACAAGACACTTGAGTCAACTAAAGTGAAGACCCCCATGTGCTGAAGGCCTTTGCATTATTCATCTCGGGGAAAGAAGTATAGTGGGATTGGACCAGGTGTCAGGAATCAACCCGAATATTTTCACAGCTCTCCAAGCAATATTGGTGTAAAGTAGTCCCTCTTTATTATATTATCATCACGGCTGGGTTTAACACAAGGCACTCTTTAGGGATCTTTGCAGCTTTAAGCAAGGGTGGACAGAGCAGGCTTGAAGCTTATCAAGAGAGGAGGGAAAGTTACACGGTAACACAATGTGAGTAACAGGTGTGTGATTTCTCATGATTTTTTTCCCGATTTCAGGAATTTCTCAAAATCTCCTTAAGCCTTCAAGTGTTCTTAAAAGAAATATAAAAAGGAGTCACCAAATGGAGAGATAAGTCGTCCACATCGTGTCCATCAAACAATCTGTTGTATTTCTGGTAATGCACAGAGTCTGTAAACATCTGGGTGGGAGGCTCAGGTTCTCAAATAAGAGGGGGACCCTGAGACCTGCAAGCCATTTTCAGGAATTTTCACAGACATCAACTCTCATCCCTGGATTAATACACCGGAGTTAATGGAATAATTTAACATTACAGAGAAGTACACTGAAAACTCTGAATCCATACCTCAAAGTGTCAGGCAAGCTATCAGAAGCAAATGAATATACAACAAATTCTGATTCTGTAATCTGTGATTATGAGTTTCTACTAAAAGTACATTTGGTGTCAGTTGGTTTTTTTGCACAGACCTATTTCTGTTTTCAAACCACATATCTGTAGAGGAGAAAACTGTTTGAGATTGATGTTGATGAAGTACAAGAAATAAGTACAATAAATGAAGGAAGGTATTTGACCTGCCATAAAAAACAGTTTCAAAATAAATAACATTAGGAGAAAACCGTCAATAGTGTAGCAATAAGTGACTTTTATCTGGATTTATGTTTTATTTTTTTAGAGTCAACGGAGACAAAACTTGGGGAACAACATATTAAAAACATTTCTCCAAAGTCAAGCGCCTGAAACAAAAATGCTTTTACGCCCACCAAAGAGCAAGGGTTCTGCCAACCCACGTTGAAAAGTTGTCAGTTTACTCACAGGGAGTTAACTAGAGCGGGTTTGAGGGGCTTGTTTTTCTAGAGCTCTTATTGCTAATAGCGTAGATATCATATTATGGGTTGAATAAACAAATTAATTTGACCGGGCCAAGTCCGGTGAGGTATACCCTACTACAACGCACTATTAGTATCGTTTCTAACTGGAGGCACTCTACATTTCTGCGTTCTGTACCGTCATTTTAAACTGTTGGCCACTGGATCAGCAAGATCAACAAACAAGAAAGCAAAATATTTGCTTTGCAAATTTGTAGTATGTATCGCCGAGTTCCACTCTGACCTTGCCTGAAGGTCAACTATGAAGTGTAAATGACAGACCATGGAACATGAGTGAACATTACGATATAACGAATTCCATGAGATAATGTATTACAATAGAGTTTTCAGTTTTGGCGCCACACAGATTGCGCACTAGATCTGATGCATCACAGCCGCCTATAGAACCTGCCAAGCTCCCCCCCCCTCTGGAAAACGACTCTCAGTTGCCCCCCCCCCCCCTGGCAAACAACTTCCGGGATCCTCCCCTCTTTTCCTGATGGTATTTCCACCCTTTCCCCCTTGTTTAACTTGAACAAGAATAGAAAAGGAACAAGCCAGGTCGCTACCTTGAGAAACACTAACCAGAAATCAAGATTGTTGTTTTGTACAGGGGTCATAACAAGACCTCAGTAAACAGCATCCACAAGAGCTGGGTATGAAATTTACAGTGTTGCTATTACTTGCTAAAACAGGTATACCTTTTTATCAGAGATTTTCTTCAGCAGAATCATGCTTCAATCCAATGGAAATGTAGTAAAATATACAAGTAGGTATTTCAAGTATAAATCAGCAGCTGCGGTTCCAGCGAGTCATTTACATGTGATTGGGGGAGAGTTGGTGTGGGGGGGGGGGGGCTTAGAGTGAATTATACATGGGGGATGGGCGTCCCCTGATCCAGTGTGCCGTTAGATAAGCAGGCACTGGATTAATTTTGTCATGGGGGAAGGGGCACCTACTCCTGCACCCCCTGGATCTACCACTGACTAACGGGTCACAACAGAAGCTGTCAATTCGTCACCGATTTCATGAACAGCGAATTCGTTCAAACAAAATCTTTCATATTTAATTGGCAAATCAGTGTTTTCGCACATTTTGTAGTGTTCTTATTGACATCAACATTTTCGACAAGTTCCAAGTCATAATACATCATAGGTTTATCATCACACTATAATCGTCACAAGGATATCACAGTATTTACCCCACAATCCAAGGTTTAAGTGTGTGTGTGGGGGGGGGGGGGGGGGTGGAGGAGAGGGGTGGGCGCAGGTACAGAAAACCTTCTGGTCCCCTTTGCCCACCCACCACCACCACCCCTCCCCCTATAGTGCCGCCACTGGCCCTAAAACTTTGTTCCTTTATGAAAGTCACACACCGTTTCCGATTCACTCACGTACTGAATTAGAAATCATAACGAACCCTGGACGTTAAACCAACATGAAAGGAAACCGATACTGTTGTATGAACAGAAACCCGATAATTAGATTAAATACATGGAAGGAGTGTGTTAGTTCTAATGAATAACGCTGTCGGTAATTGATTAATATACACATTGACGTTAAGGTCATGTACGAGGCCTCCATATCGTATAAGCTTAGTTATTTTGGTCTCAAGATTAGGTGACGATCGATAGTCACGAGTATTATAAAAATGGCCCAAGACAATAAGTCAGCAACTGTGTGCACAATAGGGTGGAGTATAGGAGAAGTTCAGAGAACTCACAAGGGGGGAGTGTGATGGATGGATTTGTCGATTAGAATCGTTGGAGCAGCAAGCAAAAGCGACAAAGCCAAAACGTGTACACCCCCAACACACGCAAACACAAGTGTGTAATGGCCTCCAATGTTGGACCCTCCTTTGTTCAACTCTTTGTCCTGACAAACATTGACCCTATTGTTTTCCTTCGTGAAAACAATCGTTGACATTGCCCTATTGTTGTAAGTTCTCGGTTCGAGCCTCACTAAACTGATGGGGAGTCATTAGTGATGAACATACTGTGACAGTTTTGCTTTTTTGCTGTTTTCTCAGCAAGTTTACACTGTAATCAGCTGAAATGTTAACACGTGACTTGTATTGTATCTTTCTTTGTAATTTTGCCAAAACATTAGCACTACGTTGACAAAATCCAATCTGTGACCCTACTTTTAAATATATATATATATGTCAACATTTCTCACTGATGCAGTTCTAAAGTATGGGCACCTTTTTAATTAAGTTGTTTAATTTCATTTCAATCTTAAATATTGGCAGAAGATTTGACTATAATGTTCCACATCCTCACCTTTGAAGTCATGAACTTGTAAATAGTAGGCCAGAGTAAGTAGAAACGCCTAGTCCTTTGCCGCAAGCGAAATCAGTTCAGATCAGTAACACACACACACCCCACCCCCCCTCCAAAACTGACTTCTAATTCAACACAGAAATTGGCCAAATTTGATAAGTATTATGCGGGGAAGCTGATTAGGGTATGGGTGTGGGTTTAAGGCGAAACAGGTTAAACTTCTCCTCAAATTAGGTTGTACCATGGATGGAGGTACGAACTGTTACTGTTTTATGGGTGTATGGCCAAATAACCTTGGCGCGTTCTATAGGATTGGGTATAAAGTCAGCAATAAAGGAGAATTGACCTCTGGCTATTGACCTTGTGACGATGTCACTAAATTACCAATGCTGGTAATTACTGATAACAAATAATATGGCAGGTGTGATGGATCACGTACACTCAGAATATGCTATAAGACCCTTTGAATTTCTTGTCCAGTCAAGGAGTCCTCCGTGAAATAAATACAGCATGATTTGAGTGGAAAATATTCATAAAATAGTATTCGTTCATCTTAAATGTATAACACAGGATTGGTAATGATAACAAACTCTATTGTTTAAATTTGAGTCTGAAAGCGTACTGAATTATGAATATGAAATTCATACAAGAACTTTTTTGTGTGAAAATTTTGTTCGAGAAAACTGTGTCTGAAAACCTATACCCCCAGCTGATTTCGGTTGTTACAACCAAAACTAAGAACAATGTGTTTACATGCTGAAAATTGTACATTGTTGTCCACTATTTTCTCCCGACTCACACAACAGATTAAACCTAACTCACACGTTTGTTATTTCATGTATTTTGTTGACCAACACATGTCTCTGACTATTTTGTATCCTGTAGAATACCTTTAAATATTCCATAAGCAATATAGCTGATGTTGTTAGCTGTGTTGTCTTACCCTTCATCGACATTATTTACCCTCAATGCAATTACTACACCTCGTTCCCGGCAACATTTGGTTCACCTTTTCACTTGAAATGCTAACCCGAGAAAACGCACGGGGAACCGACAATTTTCCGGAAAATAGCTACCCGTGCTATAGGAAGGAGTCAGGTTAAACAATTACATATGGCACAACCATGCCTGGATTTTGATCTTTGAGAGGGCAAGGCAATTTTACAGTTTGCAAAGGGCACCGGAAAACCTTAAACATGGGAAACTTATAGAGGGGCGCCAAGGCCAAGACCTGGACAACTGGTGGCATGACCCATGACCTCTGTGGCCTCTGTGTAATTCCAGGCCTACACGATCCCCCACTGTGTCTGCTTCTTGAGAAATAATGCGAAAAAACAGAAATTTGGGAACAGGAGTACACATTTCCGTCAGGTTCTTTGATGGACAATTTGTCTGTGAGCTATAAATATAGACATTCTGGTGCGGACTTCTGTGTATTACTTCTCAAAACGAAAGCCTGCTCCATCTCTGACATGAGCAATGATCTCTTTCCTTGATTCAATCATGCAGTATGAATTACTGGGATTGCTACAACCTTCCTTCCCACCTCACCACTCAATTGAAATGTCTGCTTTAATTTTGATCTTCCATCACAACCTGCCCTTGTGACATAGCTTTAAAGTAAACCCGTACATAATTAAGTGGCAATGGAACTTGATATCGACAGTTTCTTTGTGTATATACCTCTGTGTAATATCAGCCCTGTATTTATCTGACAGATTTTGCTTTTGACGGTCCTACAGTGGAAATTAATGGAACTTGAACCTTGAATTATATTTCTATGGTCCATTTTAAAGACATGTGAATATGAGAGGTTGTTAACGCTAAAAAGAAACCCACTGCTGTACCTTTAACCATTACAAGTCCCAGTTCAGCTACAGGGCATTTCTCTAATTCATTTGAGCTGCACAGGTTCCTGATGGCATATCGCAGTTAATTGGACAGCCATGGGTCCAAAGACACTGGAGATCACGGCCCAACCAAGAGTCTACGGCCCAACTTCGAATCCTTTAAAAATAGCGCACCTACATGGCCATTGCGTTGTGGATCATGGCCAGCCAGTCTGTGGCTCACTTTATTGAATGCTGTGGCACAGGTTCTTAACTGGGCACCTACATGGGACCCCCTTTCATTGAAGCAACCCGAACAATGGTATTTTGCCCACACTATATCCTGAGCCCTTCCTTAGACCAGGTTCTTAATTTTGGCACCAGAGGGTCCTGCAAAATGAACGACTCAAGGGGGCAGTTGTCTAGGGACAGCATGGCCCGTGGTGATCCCGTGTCCGATACAATCTAGATCCATAACAGGACAAAGGTCCAAGTCTGGTTCAAAACTTCAGCTCAGAACAATTTGCTTTTTCTCAGGTAAAACACGGTGGCAAGTGTTACACGTTCCGAAAAAAATTCAACTATAAACTTAATTTGACACGTCAAATAAGATCTGAAGCCCCAGGACACAGATAACACCAAAATCACAGATCCAAGGGCCAACCTATTTTGACAAAAGGAATTGAGTGGGGTTTTTGCCTTCACAAGACCCTCACTAGAAACGTTACAAAGGGTTACATTAATCTAAAAATACACAAGAACAAATAACAAATTGTTTTACAAATCCATTCGATAAAAAGAGAAAAACTAGTAAAAATACACCTCTAATTTTTTAAAATAAAATCTAAACAATAAATACAGCTGCCCAAACTATATAAGCACGCTGAATATTTGACAGTTTGTAGCATGGAAAAACACAACAGCAAATTCAAACAGTTAGCACCTACAAAAGGAAGGAGGTATAGCGCTGGATACAATGTAACAAGACAAAAATAAGACAACAATCAAACAAACAGATGAAATAGCACAAATATCCAAATCGCACGAAGAGCCCAAATGTGCATGATCACTCAACAAGTCTTAGACTGAATGTCCACCCCCCCCCCCCCCCGGCCCAAGTTGAGGAAACATTGATGATTGGAACTGATTGTTGGGATGATTATTCTTCCATGGGCTGACTAATTGATTGTAAACCCTTCCATTGAAGAGTCCGGTTACCAGGAAGGGGATTCTTCGAAACAGCACAGCTGCTGTATCGTATACATGTGTTGCATATTATACAGATATTGGAAGCATATGAGCTTGTCGCAGATATCATGAGGTGGAATCTGGACTTCGCAGAGTGACATGGTAAAGCCAGATTTCACTGAGTGATTCTGCAACAATGCACGAACTAAATGCAATCAAGATTTGTTCTATTTAACTCACACCTATAGATCCTTGTAATTTAACCCCCCCCCCCCAAATAAACACAAAAAAGACACAGAAACTCGTCCACCCCACTCTTTGAAAATGATGAAAAAACTTAACACCCCCCCCCCCCCGAAAAAAACCCCACCACACCTTCTAATAAACCTGGATGACTTCAACCTTGGACGTCATGACACGACATTGCCTCATTTGGACAAAATGAGCGGGGAACAATTGTTTTGGAAACGACACTGCTATTCGAGTCGTCTTGATTGGCGTCGCTGTTTTTTGTATTGGCCACCGGTAGAGGGCGCCACATCGACTGTTTTGGAGGCTGAGGCCGTGTCCGAAACGGCGACTTCGGCTACAGCTACAGCTAGATCAGCGCGTCTGTCAGTGTTGAAGAATACGCAGACGCGCGCGATCTAGCCGTAGCTGTAGCCGAAGTCGCCGTTTCAGACACGGCCTGACTCACAAGTCTATAAATCTTGATCGAAACAGCAGATCGTTTTGCAGATGCTTGTGTGATACAGATATCTCTTCGCCAGTAATTCGTGTTGCGATATCGACGAGTACGTTAACAAAATGAACGTCGCCAATCCAGACTATACTAATCGAGTTTTGTGCCTGGTTTTGGCACTGAGCGTCACTTATTAAGAAAATCATGAAATTTACTCCAATAACTCATATGCTGTACTTTATTGATAGACCCGATTGACTCCAACTCCTGACCTCTGGGGACCACTTAAGCTAAAAGCTTCACTCATTATTGCCCTTTTTCTTTTTAAAAGCCACTTTATCACTTAAGGCTATGCTAAGCAATGAGGGAGGGGGAGGTAAAGATGTGGCCCATATGGTGACCGAATAGGGAACAAACAAACAATCAATTCAGCTCGCTCCAATCTTCTGATAATGGTTTTCAACCCCAAATTACTTATGTATTTGATTTTTAGTGACAAGTACTTCATTCAAGAAATGATACTGTAGAAACTTATGAAAAATGTATTCCAAAAATGTTGAAGCATTTTCATTTATGAAAACATGAACGTCAGTTGGGCAGAGTTCTCACTGTGTACATTAAGTAACCGGAAACAGGGGTCAAGTATTATTTGGTTTTGCTTTGTTGCTTTCTTAAAATTATTCTACTCTCATATATTTCATGGCTAAATTTTACTTTCGCACAAATATTGTTTTAGTTTATTTTACTTTACATTCCAAAATAGCACATGGTGGTAGATCTTTGAAAAAATGAGCAAAGATGCCAGAAAGCTCATTTCCCAGTACTTAAATCTGTAAAATATACACGTACAAACTTTCTACCGAGTGTCCTGCACATACGTGCTCATTTGAAATTAACAACTTTTTGTGTATGTAAACCAACCAAAATAGTATCCCTCCCCTCCCTAATTATGCCACTGCAGTCTGTATAAGCTACACCTTGGGAAGACCAGTTTTACAGTTGTCAGTTTTCAGTCTTATCCCCTATTTTTCAGCAGTTCTTTAGAAATAAGGGGGGGGTAATTAACCCCATTGGCATGAGACAGCCAGTGAGCTTCTGCATCATCAAGCAAATCAGCCACTCGTGCAAATCTTAAATCATAAGACAAAATCATTTTGTTTTCAGGGTGATCACATTTTCTGCATACTGATATAAAAAGCAGCACTAATCTTCACCATGAAACAATGTTGGTCAGCAGCTCAAGACCATGTCCTCGCAAGCAAAAAAAAACCACAGGTGTTACCCAACCTTCAAGTTCTTACAGTTAATCAATCAATTCCAAATTAAATGCGTCTGACATAATGAACACATGTTCGAACATGGAACTGCATAATTTATGGCTAAATGACAAGTAATTTTTCAGGAACGCACTTAAGTTTTCAAGGAGTTTTTGACAAGCAGGAATTTAAAGGGAGTTTATACCTTTGGTAAATTACTCCAACAAACTTACCTGGTAAAGAGCACCGGAGAGCTGTTGATATTATAAACCGTTGTTTGAAGTAATGTAGTTTTAGAGAAAGAGGTAATTTTTCACCAACAAATTTGAATGAATCTCAGAATGGCTCTAGGCATGAAGCCTTTCTCAGGCATCTGAACGCACACAATTCTATGCAACGAGGGTGTTTTTTTCCCTTCTTTCATTATTTTCTAGCAACTTCGATGACCGATTGAGCCCACAATTTTCACAGGTTTGTTATTGTATGCATATGTTGGGGTACACCAAGTGAGGAAACTGGTCTTAGACAATTACCAAAAGTTTACCCTGCCTTTCATACAGAAAAAATAGGTCTTCGTCCTGTATATGCAACAAGGCAAAAGGCCCACTGAGTTGCATTTGGGATGCAGACAAGAGCACACAAGGGATATCGAAATAACTTCCCTCCAGCAAACTTTCAAACAGGAATGGTACAGACAGAGCAATATCATTCTAGATGATGCCTCCATACTTATTTTAGTTTCCGTCTTGTAAAACTGGACCTATATGGTTACTTCTTAAATTATTTTTGGGGTCACTGTAATGTCTAGATATTTTCACGAAGTATGGAAAAAGATGTGAGTTTGTACTGAACTGAATTTGAACAAAACGAAACATTTTTCGAATATTACATTCTTTAAAAAGTTGGACTTATGGTATCTTCTTGCTTGAAGCCCAAGTGGCGTTCTAGACGAGACACAATCTGAACTCTCCTTCTAGGCCAAACAGGAATTTCGATTAAGAAATATTTGTACACAAAATGTTAATGGGTTGTTCTACAACAAATGGCAACTACTGTGTCTCGACGAAGTCTACAAATTCCCCAAATCTAGAGTACAAAAGTGACAATGTTATTTGTATCCACAATGTAAAGCAGTGTAAGTGGGAATCCAAGGTTCATTTGGGAAACTAGTTTACATATTTCATAAATGCAAGGTACTTACGACTGAAAGACTTCAATGGCAGTTTTTACAAATGATCATCAATCAATGTCAGTATTGTAGAAGGAACCAATCAATCATATCTCTAAAATTCCCCCTAGAGTTAAAGGATTTGACAAGACAGCATTGCTGTGTCACTCCTATCGATCATTTCAACTCCAAACCTTGAACAGGTTCGCTTCGGGAAAAAATACCCCTTTCTCGTTACCTGCGCAGAATTATTTTTAGTTAAAAAGCAACTTTTTTCTAGTCATTAATACTTTCTCAAGGACATTCTGTTGGGACACCCATGTATATATAAAACGATTTCTCATTGACATTTGCAGATTTTAATGGCTGTGTTATTTTGCGTTCGCGTTTCTGAAGCACAATCAGACTATTTGAAAGACGTTATGTAATGGCCGATCATCCACCCACGCCCCGCCGAACAGACGGCATCCCGAGAAAGATGAAAGACCCAACGACAATGCATTTAAAATAGAAACCTTATAACTTTCCTAAATCTAATTTAAAATTATAATCAAAATCTCGGGTCCAATCAGCCCAAAAAACAGACTAAGCATGTGAATATCCCCATTGGGAGAAGGTGTTCCAATCAGGGTTTAATTTATACCCCCAAATAGGATAGTTCCTGTGACAACTCTGTGAGCAAGGGGGGGGGGGGAGCTTGGCTTAAGAATATAATCTCACTCGGTGTCTTATTACAAGATAAGGTCATATTGGTTAGTGAGATAATAACCTCTGTAATAAGTTGATTAAGGGATTGCTGTGTTTATGATGAGCTAAAAACACTCACACAGTGGACTGGACTTAAATAATCCAGCTAAAATTGAGTTTCGCAATCTGTCGTATCCTAAATCTAAAGAAATTGTCTTGACACCATAATGATGATGTAAGTTTCCGTTAAAATATCCCTTGTACATGTCCACTCACACCAGCTGGCAAACACTTCTGTTACAATCCCATTTCATTTCCCCATGTCATTTCATTAAGATAATTTACAATGCAGAACTTGAGGGCGCCAAGCAAGAGGGTCTAACCTCAGCCTATTCCGTGGCAACAAAAGATGTTTATTCCCTATCCCCCTTCAGCATAATTGGCGAAAACATGCCCAAAACAAATCTTCTTTCTGAGCCCTCCCAAACAACACTCATGCCCCCCCCCCCCCCCGAACAGAGTTAACAGTTCTAAAGCGACCTGCAGCACGGGTCCCACATTGTCAAACCAGAGTATGCATGTATGAAGACCTATGACATGATTAAAGTTATTACACAACCTTAACATCTCTACTAAAAATACAAGATTGGAATTTTAACCCAATCGTCCACAGTTTCGAAAAAATAGAAATTTTGAAACATTGATTATTCCGAATGGCCCCTGAGTTGGACGTGGTTTATAGATGAAATTATTATGAAACACTTATCAACATGACAAAACACAAAATATTTCTCACTCTCTCTCTCTCAAAAAAAAAATGGATTGAAGTGAACATTAAACTGAACTTTTGCTTTCTTACCTTCTGTTTAGGTTTTCCTGCTGACTGTGATTTGTTGCTTGAGGTAAACGAATTCTGAACATCTGTGAATTTCTCATCATTTTTACTGACGTTTTGTCTGTTCTGGAAATTCAACTAAAGACACAAGAAAAAAAGAAATTGAAAATGAATGTGCTTGAAGTGCTTGTGACATCTCCTACCACCCAGGAAGAAATGATCAGCTTGTATTATGGTCTCATCAAAATGATTTGTCTTGGCAAGTTTGGGGGATTACAATACCTATATAAAAACATGGGTCCCAGCAAATAATCCCATTGGTATTTTAGCTGTAAATCATTCTGTTCGCAGATGATGTATTCAAGGCCGAATATAGTTGATGGCGGTCCCACTCCACGTGACAGCCGTGCACGAGGGATTCTACACTTTTACTGAACTTCTATCGTGTACAGCGCAGGGACTATAGTAATAATAACAATGCGCAGTTCTTATGTAGTGCTTTATATAGCGCTTTAGATCGATACCAATCAAATTTATCCCCTTGATTCCATAACGAATACCAGTCATAATAATGTAAAAACTGGGGTGTTAAAATTGACACCATGGGTGTTGTCAAATATAGGTACCCAACATATAAGTATCAAATTAACATCAAAGGGTGTTAAAACAACACCAATGTAGTTGTGTTGGCAGAAATGAGTGTTATTTTTGGTCTATGTGACAACACCCATGGTGTCAATTTTAACATCCCAGTCAGTTTGTACAGTGTAACCTTTAAGAAATGTTGTTAAATTTTAGTGTATTATTTGAAACTGTAAACATGTAGTTGACGGTAGCAGTGCCCTTTCATAGCAAATAAGTTCATCTGAAGAACTACCACTTCAACAAAGCAGGGTTTACTGCCTACACATACCATCCCCTGGCAAACAGCACCGACGTCACTAAAAGAAACATAATTGTTGCTAATATAGGCCTACAATCAAAACTAGTCAGCTATGAGTACAGAAACCGCACAAGACAAAGAGAGCACCATGGATAATACTTGATGGAGATAATAATAATCATAATGTTGAAGATGATAAAATCATTTCAGTAACAATACATGCATGGAGGGAAATCAAACTTATTTCAAAACTGCTAAGTTATAACTTGAAAACTCAAATTTCACATAAGGCTGAAGTCACTGGAAGAAATGTTGAACAAACGTGATGAAAACAAAATCATCCTAACAAAATGTACTGTGACAATAAAACCACTATACAAATTACCAAAACCCAATGCGTCTTGCCTTTCACAGAGGAAGTTTTTTGAAGGCTAGGTCAAGTACAAGATGTTCGGTCAACAACTCCAACGCTGCAACCTTGTCATTAAACACTTGAAATCAGAAATGAAGCTGTTCAGGATGCAATGAGGATATCCTTATAGACGGTATCTCTAAATATAGTGGGGCAAAGTTTCCTTCACAGCTTTCAAACTCTAACCTATTTGGGCACTACGTAATATGCCGTGATATCTAAACTGAAAGAGGATTTCTGTATTTTGACACTTTTCAATAGCAGTTACTTCAGGATCATGTATAAAAAGTCTCCGGTAATTGATAAAAGTGTGAAGTAATTGGCGGTGGGACAACGCTATTTATTCATTGGGTGGTGGCATTACAAGGGCCGTGAAACGTAAAGAGGGGAAGAGGGCATGTTTTACTTTTAGAACATGCACCTATTTTTCAACTAAAGAAATGTGGATGACCTCAGATTTTTACCCTAGCAGAGTCCTGTTCAAAAATGAATTTGATAGAAACTCTGCTATAATAGGGTCAAACTGTTTGAGAAAGACTCTGCTAGGGTCAAACTGTTTGAGAAAGACTCTGCTAGGGTCAAACTGTTTGAGAAAGACTCTGCTAGGGTCAAACTGTTTGAGAAAGACTTTGCTAGGGTCAAACTGTTTGAGAAAGACTCTGCTAGGGTCAAACTGATTGAGTATGACTCTGCTAGGGTCAAACCGATTAAAAAAGACTCTGCTATTAGGGTCAAACTGATTGAGAAAGACTCTGCTAGGGTCAAACTGATTGAGTATGACTCTGCTAGGGTCAAACCGATTAAAAAAGACTCTGCTAGGGTCAAACTGATTGAGAAATATTCTGCTAGGGTCAAACCGATTGAGAAAGACTTTGCTAGGGTCAAACTAATTGAGAAAGACTCCGGTAGGGTCGAACTGCTTGAGAAAGAACCTACTGGGGTCAAACTGCTTGCGAAAGACTCTGATTTATGGTCAAACTGATTGAGAAATACTCTGCTAGGGTCAAACTGTTTGAGAAAAATTCTGCTAGGGTCAAACCGATTGAGAAAGACTTTGCTAGGGTCAAACTAATTGAGAAAGACTCCGGTAGGGTCGAACTGCTTGAGAAAGAACCTACTGGGGTCAAACTGCTTGCGAAAGACTCTGATTTATGGTCAAACTGATTGAGAAATAGGCCCCTATTAGGGTCAAACTGTTTGAGAACAATTCTGCTAGGGTCGAAATGTGAGGCCATTCAAATTTTTTGCATTTTATACCATATAGATTTTTTTTTTAACACTATAAATATATTTCTGAGTTTCAAAAGTTGGTTAACAGCATTGGTGTCAAAATGACAATTACTGGGATTCAAATGGATTGTTGTTCCAAATACAAAAACAAGCTTGCTGTACTGTATACAAACGCTGTATACTATAACTTTTTTCTCTGCCACTTAAAAAACATCAGCCAAAAAACTAAAAGATAAATAATTATGCCAAATAAGATGTGACCAACAAACTAAAGTACTGGGATAAAATTGAGAGAACTCTATGAAACTAACTGCAACTTTGACACGCTGAGTTTTCAAGCGGATAAAATCTCATGGATCTATAGAACAAGGTCATCACAACTTGACCATTCCCAAAACCTGGGTGTCCAGACAAATGGACAAAATTATTGAAGTATTCGCAGAGTCAGCAGCAGAGCTCAACAGGTTTCCCTGGCCACTCTAGCCTTCAGTACCTGCTTCATTTACTCACGACAGCATGGGGGCTGTTAACACTGATTTCTTGGTTAAACGGAACTGGCATGAACTAACCTTTCAAGACGCCATTGCTGAACACACGTAAAAACTCCACTGGAGACACGATTCGGATATTCTATATCCAATTCTGGGTGTTTTGAACCTGTTTAAAACTGAATTTTGATGAAGAGAAGTTGCTGAGACAATTTCCCCTCCTCAAAGGGTGTGAGACCCTTCCTGACCTAACACAGTGCAACTACTTATTGACCCCTTACATAATATGACATCACAAACTCAAGCAGCGCCCTCACTGCGGTCAAAGGAAGAACTCTCATTGGCTGATAGATGTGCTTAGCGCGTACAGATGCGTATTTTTACCTGTCAGATTAAATATGAAGTTGCTTCCAAAGTCTCCTAGAACTAGCGTCACAAAAATAACAGCTATACAAACGTCACATCGCAACCCCAATACAGAGGAACACCCATGTCCTTCCTCATCGTTTTACCTCAAAATGTGAAGCCAAAAGAGGGTCAAAAAAAAAAAGTGATAATATTAGTAATTTAATAGCGCTTTACACACTTATCATAGCACTTTGTATACAGACGGACAAACCAAAGCGCTCATTATACTACATCAAGTATACAAAGCTATTTTTTAATCATGCCACCAATAATATACGTAGCACCTTATAACAAATATAAGGATTTACGGCGTCGTAACCTGCAGTCAACCATGCCAGAAACATCAGGGCAAACCCATTCTCTTAACAGTAACTGTACTGGGTTCTACAACAACCAGCATGGCTTTATGCCCCATCCTGACGACAGAGCAATTAGACCCATGGTGGAGCATCTCGCTGAAGAACACAAGTGCCACACCAGAACCTAAACCCACTCTGACAACACCATAACTTGAGCCTGGTGCGCTGGGCCTCTCAGCCACGGCACTCCAAATTGATGCACCAAACTGTGCAGGAAAAGCATGTCAAGGAAGGACACTTTAAAATCTCTCAAAAGCAGTTTACAAAACAGCACTACTTTCTGTGTTTACCTTTGTACTTTTACACATGTCCACGTACAAGAACTCATGTGTTTTCATATGAAGGATTTAACTTTTAAAAAAGGGACCCTCCCCCTCTCTCTGTTTTTCCCTTCGAGACAGAGGACTTATCAAGACAAACTGTGATAATCCCAGTGATGACAACTTCAACCTAGGAGGAGTTTCGTAACGCACTCAGTGTAATCCCCAATTAGAATCTTGACAGCTACTCCACAGGGAACACTCTGTGGAGATGAGGGCCTTTTTCGTCTCTTCAAAAAGGTCCCGGTACTTTCCTCCGGTATGCGAAGCCGCCGGGATTAGCCTTCCAGGATTAGGCATAGAGTGAGCAGTGGGGTTTGCACAGATTAAGTTCTGCATTTTTTGAAGACGTTTTATTCTGCGCTGTAGGGATTCTTTAGCTGCACAGAGGTATTCAATTAGAAAACACGGGAAGCAGAACAAATGCAAATGGTTATAAGAGCGATGCCAAAGCAATGTATACTCAGGCTACGGCAAACCCAATTCACGCCCCCCCCATTTTGTTATTAGTTATTAATGGAAACAGGGCCAACTGTATTTCCTAAACAAAATGTCACGGGGGAAATAACCTTTTTTCAATGTTTCTCTTGGATAACCTTAAAATAGTTTGGTGTTCCACCCTTCCACCTACCCACCTGGCCCCAATTTCATGGAAATGCTTAAAGCAGACCATTTCGCCTAACAAGTTTCTTATTAGCAAAAATGAGCTGGATATCAGTCACAAATGGTAAAGGGGGCCTATGTGACATGGTATTTTGGCTGGTAATCTTCAACTGAAAAAAATAACATTGTTGTGCTTAGCTACATGTTCTTTTGTGCTTAAGCAGATCCATCATCAAAGCCCAATTTCGTAGAGCTGCTTAAAAAAAAATGCTGAACACAAAACACTTTTGCATAAAAAAGCAAGGTTACCAGCCAAATACCATTCTACTCGTACCATCTTTGACTGGTTTCCTGCTTTGTATATGCTTGCAGAACATTACTAAGCAAAGTTTTCAAAGATAAGAGATACAAAAGTAACTATTTTTGTTTACATCATACCTGATATAATAATGAGCTTAAATTCAGACGCAGGAGCTCCTGAAATTTCCACTTGTGTGGCAAATTCCAAGGTATGTCTAAAATGAACCACATAATTCCGGTGTTCAGGTAAAGCATGGAGTAATACAGTATTCTCCACGCGGGTGAAGCAAGATGACATCCAAACATCCCCATCCAAAACAACCCTTTTCTCTCCCTGACTTATCAATCACTCAACAGCCATCTGCATTATGTACGTCCGCGGCCAAACAATTGTTTCCAAATCAGTCAATTATTGTCTAATTTATTGCTCAATTAGGGCCAAGATATGATAAGCCCTAACCAGGGTTAATCCCACCCTTGAGGTAAACGTCTTCTGTCCGGGCTTTATAGTTTACTTTCACCAGACTTATGGCTACCGGTTCTCAGGTTGTGATCGTTTGTCCTGGTGACAAATATCTGGCCCCACTGGAGGGCAATCTGCTGGACGCTTCAAGGCTAATTTGGAAATACCATAAATATTTAATTTCCTCGGCAGTATGGACAGACAGCAACCATCATGGTAATAACTGCGCAGAAATGCTCAGGGTAAGGATTGTCCACTCTGCATGGTGGACAGTTTGCAATTTCGTTGATGGAACAAACATTTTCCAGTCACCTTTTGTTCTTGTGATTGAAAATTTTATGTAAACTATGCTTGCTTCGTCCTTACGATGGGGGCCTAAAGCCACAGGTTCTGTGTGTTGAAAGTCCCAAGTACACTATAGTACAGAGAAGGGGCTCGTCATGGTCCATTGTCATTGCTCTGCTTACAGCGGAATTCCGTGCTTACATCCCATAGAAGTATTTGTTTTACAGTGCAAAGGGTGCCGTAAATGCAACATTCCGCGGTAAGCAGAACTATGAAATTAGACCCTGGTGTTTCTGGCACCATTGGCCGCAGGTTGTGCTTGCGTCAGCTTAATAATAATAATTGGCTCTTATATAGTGCACATAGTAGTAGCTATAGATCAAGATACTTTACAACATTATTATTCCTGCTTATTGGGCATAGACCATAGACTCTAACTTTCTCAGCTCCCTGGAGAGCCTACAACCCAAGCTGCTCAAATTAGCGCCCGTGGGTTAATGTCTCAGCCCTCTCGGGCTCCCACTTATACACCTGGGTTAAGAGAAGCACTTATGGTTAAGTGCCCTGCTGGAGGACATACGTGTCATGACCGGGATTCGAACCCACACTCCGATGGTTCTATCATAAGAACTTGAGTCCGATGCAGTAGACCTCTAGGCCATGACACACCTTTTGGAACACAATAGAGGGCGCGGCCTCTAGGAAGTGCTTCAATAACTGGCTGCCAAAGTAATACAGTAATATGGAATCCCCCAACCCCACCCTTTTTGTCGTCATTGTTTTTACGAAGTGACAAATGTGTCAGAAATCATAATCGGTAATAGTTCTTTGTGCTATTTCGTTATGTACTCAATGCTGTTTTCACAGGTCAAAAAGGACTCACAAGGAGTACTTTCGTAATTACACTAATAACATAATCAACGAATCATGATTTTCTACTTTTTGTTTTCACAAATCAAAATATGTCACTTTATCCGTTGAAATACATAGCGCTGACATAGTGTCAAAAAAGTGGTTTTACTTTTAGATGCAAGATTGAAAAACATAATGATAGTTATGTAGGACTGAAGAGTTCAGCTTCATTTTGATAGAAAAGTATAACAAGAAAAAGAGGTAAGCAGTCTCCTAAACAATAGTTGGAAAATTGTTAAAAGCAAAACATTGATTTTCTAGAAAAGCATATTTTGGGCTGCAGGGCAAGTTGGTCAACTTAAAACGACGGCACCAATACTCTAATTAGTTGTTGATTAAATACAGTCCCTTTATTTTACCTAAATTTTCTTAGGTGTGGCTGGGCTAGCTCGGTGAACAAAACAAAAGTAGGGATAGCAGATGAATGATGGGGCACTTTAACCCCAACAGCTTCTAGCACATCATGTCACTACTTACTCTTTTCAGGCTGGTGGAGACAACTTTTGCCTTGTGTTTCGCTTTTGTCGCCTTGTGTTGTGAAACTTTGAATACTTTCTGCGACGATGGCTGCTTATCACTGGTACCCTTCATCTTCACTAGTTTGCTTTTTTGCTTGTTTGCTTTCCCCATAGTGCACTGCTCGTCGCAACAACAACTGTAACAACAGGAAAAATAAATGTCAGAATTGGAAGTTTACTCAATTTGAATTTGATCATGTTAAATCACAGACATAAATGAAAGGGGAAATATGGGGGGAACTTTGGCAATCATAGGGTGCAAGCTTGAGTGAAACTTACAGGATGCAAGCTTGTACAACTTGGAATCCAAGGGTTGCTCGTTGTTACAACAACTGTAACAACTGGAAAATTAAACGTCAGAATAAATAATGGAAGTTCAATCAATATGAATTTGATCATGTTATATCACAGGCATACATGGAAGTGGTGGGGAATGAGGGAGCTTGGGCAATCACAGCGTCCAAGCTTGAGTAAAAATTAAAAGGTGTAAAACATTAAATGCAAGGTAACATTCGAGCACATTAACTTTTCAATCCCCCCTTCTGGTTCCAGCCGTCAAAGCACATTACCAACAAACTCCCAAAAGATTTAGAGTTACATTTTGTTATTGTTATTTAAGTCCCAGTTTCTCTCACCCCGGGGGAAGAGAAATGCCACAACTGCGCAATTCATAAAGAGCTTCTAAATCCTGCATTTTTCTACGGCTTTATCAAAGAAAATAGGATCAAATCATGGAGAGACTGACCGGCACCCAGGGAGGTCTGTATGGAGTTACAGTGGCTGTGAACTCACTGGGGGATACCTGACTGACACTGGACCAATCAGGCCAATTATAGGTTAGCTTTGGGCAGGAGCGACAGTGTTCAGGGTTCGAGGAGTTTACCCAACCATAGAGACTGTACAAACATTGCACTTTGAATCCATCGGTGAATGCTTGGGCATTGCCTGTCCCAGATATATGACTGAACAAACTATATTGTCAGAAACGATACTTTAATTAAAACATTTTGGAGAGGTGTTTGGTATCTTTTTAAAGATACATGTATGTGAAGTATAGTGCTCAGTCTGTGAGGAAAGTTAAGTGTAGATTTTCTGTTCCAGATGTGACAAAACAAATAATGCAAGCAAAATATCAAATCTTTAAAGGTATTGTACAGGATTGGTGGACCTGACAAAATAGTTGCAGACAGTGTTCATGTTTTGTGTGATCAACTATATACATGAATTAACAAACCTGTGAAAAAATGGGCTCAATCCGTTGTGCGAGTCAGGAGAAAATAGTTTTAAAAAACACGCACAAGCTTGTTTTAACACATTGTCCTTAATTTGTGTGGTAACAACCAAAATGTTGCTTTTTAGGTTTTCAGAATGACCCAGTTTTCTCGAATATGACTTCATATTAGAGGGAAATAAATTATTTCACAGAATTTTTTTCAGGTATGAGCTTCAAAATCAGTAAGCTTTGAGACTTAACTTCAACACTGATTTTTTTTTTTTCATTACCAATCCTGTATAATACCTTTAATTTTCAAGAGGTATTTGTAATCTTGACGAGCTTTTTGATCCAAAATACATCAGAGCTCTGTGAAGCAACGACGAGAACCAGATCTGAAAGAATTGAGTCTGGTATCGGACTTGGACTCGGGCTCGGACAACAGAGACTCCGCAGCAGCATTGACATGAACAATAAGTATACGTACTCATTGTTCATGTCAAGCAGCCATTAGTATTTTTGCTATAAACAATCCATGCCATCAAATGCTTACATGTTTATTTTTGAAGACATCCCCATAATCTTCTTGAAGATTTCTGAACCAAATATTTCAGATTCTTGGGGGTTTACCAAAGTTTAGAGATGAAGCAAAAGTGGACTGTAATCTGGGGACAGGCACGTTTTCGCCTGTCCCCAATATGACCCCAAAATATGCAAACAACATCAAATGCAATTTCAGTATTTCTGAAGATTGGTTTATGATATTAAGGATTTCTAAACCAACAGAGAGACCTTATGATGTTCCTGGTAGAACTGTGGGGAAAATGGAATATAGAACATGATGGTCACCATTTTAACAAAGTGGTAAATCTGCAGCACAACCACAACTGTTGTTCCGGAAGATGCTTAATTTTGTAAAATTTACTACAAATTTTACTAATAAGGCTGACCTCTTCAGTCATACAGAACTGTCAATATGTTTTCAATCTCGCAAACATTTTGATGATTTATTAATTCCCAAACGCATTAGTCACTTTGAGAAAATGAAGAAAAAGAAGTGCTGTGTACAAATCAAATCATATTGAGACTCGCCGACTCGTGAAAAGACGAAACTTATAAAGAATTCGTCAGTTCGTGAAAACGCAAACGTCACACACCCAGCGTGTTTGACACCATGTCAGCGCTATGTAATTTAATGGATACAGTGGAGAATCTTGATTCACCACTTCGAGAGTACACAACATGGCAAATCTAGTGATTCCGACGATCTTTTCATTATTAAAGATGAGATTTGACAAAATAGGGAATTTTTTGAAGAAAAAAAAACCGGCTTGCGGGCCTTAGTTTCCCCATTATTCTAAGCCCCTCTCACACTAGTCAACTCCCCGGGGCATACACGGGGAATAACGGCCAGCCCTTTCACACTTCAACCCTTTCACACTACTCCGGGGAATGACGGTCAGTCCTTCCACACTTGGATCGCTTTACCCCTGATCTACCCCGGCAAATGGACATACCCCTGTTTACATGTCAGCAGTGAAAGGAACCCCGTGGAATAAGGACCCAGGGAATACCCATGCGGGGATAGTGTGAAAGTGCGCTGGGATAACCGTGGGGTAAAAATAAAATCTCCCAGAACCTCCATATACTGGGCTGTATTCCACGGGGATAGGAGATGCGGTGTGAAAATGGCTCTATAGACACAGAACCTCCCACAGGTTGCAATTCAGAGGGTATACCGACTCTATGCATCACCAGAAATACAAAACTACAGGTGTGGACACAATGTGAACTATTTATTTCCCTATCTGGAAATCGCATCGTTACGTCTTTCTTCACAAAATTTAAAAGCTCGAGAAGTTTTTTGAGAAAATCCTGAAATCCAGAAAAATCATGCGGAATCACACGCCTGAGTGTAGAATTTTCGAGAAACAGGACTTATTAAACTTCAATCAAGTACACTACGATGTAGTACTACTGTATAGAGATAAGGCAAAACAGGAGGTTAACTAAGCGCTGGGTATACATCGATGTAGGGCAACACTGAATCATGTCGGTGTATTTTTTCCTGTCCTAGAAATGACACAGCAACTACGCAAAAGTACAATTTATTTGACAGGAAGTTCATGATCTCATTCGAGATTTCTGAACTTAGTATTGATGAAATCTGCGCTCTGTTTATGTGCGAACAAACGTGTACACCGAATGGCACCGTGAAAAGAGATTATTTTGAAAAGCAACACAATTATAGTCGTTAACAACCCGATGGGAAATTGTTTAAACCCTTTAAATTTGTCCAAAGGAGGAAAGTAGAGGGCAAAGGTACATCTGTTACGACAATGTTTATTTGATCAAAACATGGGAGAAGAAGTGATAGATGACATTGAAAGGGTTTTGTTCGTGAAAATACTATTAGTAAAGACAGCGGCACTATAAAGGCAAACTTTTTTTCAAGCGGACAACAAAATTGAGTCGCAGCAACTTCATCAACTTCATCAACTGAAAAACCAATTTGACCTAACATTGACCTATCCAATCCCTGTTTAGTGAAGACCTACTATTTTATACCCCACAATGTCGATTGTATGGGCTATTGTGAGGGGTACAATTGGGGTGCAAGCTACGGCACCCGGCTGACAACTTCTGCACCAGAAAAGCACCGCCTTTTCACCTTCAGGCTACCAATACATCAAATAATCTATTTCAATTCAAGAAAATCTGGGCACATTTCTGATAGCATTTTCTATTTTTTGTTTGGATTCTAGTAGTGGAGTGGGAGTGTTAGGGTTCGCAAACGGCACTCTTAAAAGATGACATGAGGAAAAAGAATACTGCCGAGATGCAATGGATTGGAAAGGAATACCAGTGTTTGATGGATGGGTAATGTCAAGGGGATTACGGTGCTTAAACGCATGACTGAGCTAATGGTATTAGTGGGAGTGTTCCAGCATCCCTGGCCAGGGAGGGAATGCAGCGTCTCTCGGTGAGGCTGATCCAGCCACCAAGAATCTGAGTGGTTAAAAGTGTACTGAACATAAATGCCCACCCACTGTGTGGTAGAAAAACTCTTAAAATTAATGATTCATGCAGTTATTTTTTGAAAGAATTAATAACTTTTCATATGAATTTGGGGATCGAGCTGACGATTACATAAATAAAACTATTAAAGTTAATGATTCGTGCAATTATTTTTGACATTATTTAATACAATCTGAATTTGAATTTGAGCTTCAGCTGACGAGTTCATTAAAAAAACTATTAAAGTTAATGATTCATGCTGACGATACTCCCGTATATACTGAAAAGCAGTTAACAAATAGCAAAACCTCTCACTGCTTATTTATGCCTAATACTTGGTGGTTGAAGGGGCAAGGCACTTTGCTTACTTAGAAAAGGGCACCTCGATGAGGACAATGCAACCTTGTACTCAGATTGTTCAAGGGACACTCCCCTGGAATCTCTAGATGTTGATTCAGAAATCTGTTAATCAGCAGTTTTCTATATTTTTGAGGTACAAATGTGCTGCTTTTTAGAAGATTCTTAATCCTTCAACCGCAGACAGGCCCGTCAGGGAGCAGTACGGTCTAGGGAAAGAAATGCCCCAACATGAGACATGAGCTTCCTGCATCATATTAAGCTACAGACCTATTTTCATCCATGAATTTCTGACGGACTCCTTTACAAACACATACACCAATCCTACTCCTGTGTGTGCCTTTATTAAACCGACAGCCGGTTTACAATCCAGGACTTCCTCATAATTTGCTACAGTTGATAAAGCCAATACTCCTATTGATATGTCATATGGCAACTTCACACTTACATGTGACAGTGCTGAGACAGACGCACAATTAGCTTTGGATCAGATAGTGGAGAGTCGGGGTACCAGGCTCCAACATCTCACTACTGCTGAAGCTGAGGCCGTGTCCGAATTGGAGGCTAAAACTACGGCTTTCGCTGGATCGCTGCGTCATCATGCTTTGAAATAGTATAGGACGTCTTTAGCAACACCCTAGCAACAGACGTAGCTGTAGCCGTAGCCGCCAATTCTGATACGGCCCAACATTCCACACCGTGCAATTAATGACAAGTTAGTTATCGGTAAATATAACGTCACAATTGACTCATTATGGAGTTTCTACTCCATACAATGAGAGAGAGAGGAAGGAAAAACTGTTAAGGAGCGACTTTTATTATCTACAATAATTGTTACACTTATTTCACCTCTGTGAACCCCGGTTCGAATCCCACCTCACACCAGAGGACTTACATGTGGATTGAGTTTTCAGTCCCTACCTGATTGCATGGGTTTCCCCCATTGGTGTTTTTCTCCTCATCTAAAACTGGAAACTTCTTCTCGTTTCCTAATTCATTCTATTATTGGCCCTAGTTGTGCTGTTGGAAGTGTAATGAAATAAATAAAACATGTAATTTCAATTCAATTCAAATTCATATTTATTCCAATACCAAGTGAAAAAGTACACCAATCAGAAAATACATGAGGAAGTAAATAGAATTATCAACAAGATGCAAGAAGTGAAAACAAGGTTGATAGAAACCTTTTAGAAGCCTAGGTTAAATGTGACAAAGGGATACCTTGGATGGACTAATACAGAACTACAAAGAACAAGACCACACGGGCAGTTGGATCAAGACAGAACCCGGGCATGAAAACTTACAGATAACTATAGAAAGGTAGGCCTATGCATTCAAAGAAGAAGACAAACTTTGAGACAAGTTTACGTTTGACGCAAGGGTTTCAAATCCTGGCTTATCCGTCCAACACTCCACGAAGCAAGCCATACTGGAGCCAAGCTTAACATCACAGATTCCTAATCGCCATTGAGAGCAGGATTGAAAGCAAGTGGACTGACATTGTTCAACCATGGCCCACAACATCGACAACGGTACTGCTGCACATCCCCTTTAAAATACAGGGGAAACTTGATTTTACCCATGAGTACCGTATTCTGACCATGTACAGTACACACAGGCCTGTCATACCACTTCAATCAAGTCTGTCAAATCTCACAGTGATGTTGTTTTCACCTCAATTCCACACCACCTCCCGAGATATGTACACCTGGGGGTAGCCCCTGTATTTTGATCAGGTCATTAGCACCATTTAACTACGTCATGGTTATAGTAGGCTCTAATATCTGAAGCTAATTTTATTCAGCTGTCTGAGAGGTGATAATATTGGAAATTACCTTTGAAGCTTGAGGTACTTTGAAATTAGACAGTCATTTTGTTTTATAAATAAAATGGGAGGGGGAAATTGAGGGGAAATAGGCTTTTTGTGAAAGTTTTTAGCGTTGATAAGCACGAGTCTCTCAGTAGATTTTTTCAAGAATGAAATATTACTGTTAACCAGTTATCTGACAATCATTATAGTCGGGCGCCCGGCAGAACGGCGATAAGGCTCTATATACGAACTTCTTCCATCAGGCACGAAGTACTTTCTGTTATAGCACCAGAAGGTCATGCAATAAAATGACTCCTTAAAAAACATGGCATAACTGTGACATTTTTGTTATGTAGGATGACCCCGAAGACATGTTTTCGCATTCCCATGCAGAATTTAACCTTCATATTTAATGACTTATGAATGGCAGAAAACCGATCAAACTTTCACACTCAGTTTCCTTCGAAACAAAACTTTGCACACTACTAACTTGCTCACAGTCTTTTTCCAGTTAATCACGTTTTATGTCATAATTTTCCCTTAAAACATGTTTTGATTTAAACCCTTCCCCAAAACTGGGTTGCGAGGAAGTGAAACTGCGGCGTCTGTGTTTTTTAATGGCAATTCAAGACAGTAGTCATCATTTCAGAGTAGACACACCTACAGTTCAGGGTCTTCCTATTTGGTACGAACACGCACCAACAATTAAAATAGTATACAAATAAAGTTAAAGGTTTATTGTGCATTACTGGTTTTTAAGAAAACAAAAATTAATTCCACCCTCTAATTGTTTTAATAAACACACCAAACAAACAACCTGTGAAAAAATATCAAGTGAAATCGTGTTATCAAGTGAATGTGTTATTTCATTAAAAAAACGTGCAATTTTATATAATTTTGAAGCAATGGTAAGCCGACCATCGTTTGAACGTGTGAGTTTTAATAGGTCTATCTGACAGCTTTAAATCGTCACCATTCGCTCTCGTTTTTCTCGGCAGTCACGGACGCACAAAATGTAAAGCAGGTCGGTGGAACATTATTTCATATCAAATCCTACCCAACAAATCCACATTTTCTCGACAGATACAACAATGACTAATAGTATAATTTCCCCGTCAAAGTAACATTCTGATGTATGTGCATAAATTAGCTGAAAGGCAAATTGTCATTGTGTGGTTGTTTACCTTCCCGTGCATCGGAAGCATTTTGTAAGACTGAAAAACCAACCCAATTCAAGTGTACTTAGTGCACATCAGAGCTTAACTCACTCCTCCTTTACACGGGACAGCCTTTTATACAATAAAATAGATTATAAATACTTCATGTTCCTATATTTTATTGCTTTGTTTACAATAGCAACCATAAAGTGAAACCTTCACACCAATTTGTGGTCAGTTTATGGCCTGCATATCTGTCGTCAAATTTAATTTTGCAGCGCATTATTTTAGTTTACGGCCCGTCTAACATTTTGGTCACATCTTGGCAACGATAAAAACGATGTATATGTTATTAGCTCAAGTCTCTGACCTGGACTTATATTTGTTTTCAACTAGTGCCAATGGCGTAACCAGAGGGTGGGTGGGGCAGGAATCCCCCCCCCCGATGCAGAACCCTTGCCCACCAAATGAATTGAAAAAAAAAAGAAATGCATGCATTAACATGAAATAGCACCCCCCCGAAAATTATGTCCATGTCCCTGCTTATACCCCCACAAGAAGGCGTACAGTTACGCCACTGACGTTATAAAAACAATCCCGTGTCATAGTTTTGGGGAGTATAAGAAGACTTCTCCGATCGGGGTGAAAACATCTCCCAACTGGGGTAGTTTTTGCAGTCATCTTCAGCCAATGGAGGCCGCCTCTAGTATTTTGTAATAGAAAAAGGGCTCAAACATCAGGGTTAAAAATGTACCCCGATTTGGATTGTTGAAGAGTCGAAAGAGTGCAAGCCCTAAAATTTGTATAATTGTATTTACTGGCCACACTTTGTTCTTCAGGGCAAGGCATTATTCATTCTATGAGGGAAATGTAATGTTTTAACTGGAACAATTCAAGGGACACCAAGGCAATGACCATCGGGAGCATGGAGGCACCAAGGCAATGACAAGGGGGCATGTAGGCAAATGCCTTGCGTTACCTGAAGCATCAAGTCAGTATATGTACGCACCATGCCTCATCTTAGACAATGTTTGTTTACTTCAATTTGTCACCGTTTTCAAGAAGAGCCACTTGATTGAGATTTGCACTGTGATTGGCTTAAAATTGCAAAACTGCAATATACTCAAGCCACGGTTTGCAGTTTGATTAAGACCTCTCATATGATTCTGTAGAAGTTTAACCTCTCCATTGACTCACTCATTCTTTAAATATATTGACTAATTGCCATAGTATTTAGTCAATGATAGGCCTATGTGTCTCTTCTTGAAAAAAGGGGGGAAAAAAGAGATGACCTAATTAACCAACTGAATAACTTGTTTTTACACAGGAAAGGGGCGCGCATGTCACATGATCATGCGCACACTGCCATAATAGTGGCTCTTCGGGAAACCCGAAAAACTATTTGACCTCTTTGAGGGCTTGTGGCTCTTCGTGAAACGCAAAATGCAATCATTTGAGACACAGGTCCCTCCCTGTATTAACCAATGATTTGTCATTTTGAGATTATGTGGATTTTCGTGAAAACGGTGACGAATTGCCCGAAGATGGCATGAGAGATGATAGAAAAAAATAATTTCGCAACAAAAAAAAAATTCCACAAGAAACACAATGATGTGCACCACCAAATATACTTTTTGAAACTGTAACTTTTGTTAGAGTAAGCCTACCTGAAACCACCCATAAGTGTATCAACATGGTGAAAGGAGATGCAGGCTTTATACTGAAAATGATTTGAGTTTTCATGCATCTTATAAGGCAAAACTTGTAGACACAATCACAATACATTGAAATGAATCCTGGATTTCTACTGATTTCTACCGCTACAACATAAAACCATCACAGTGTAACTCCACACACGCGCACGCCTCAAAATGTCCAACGTTCAAACACATGGTATATCTTATTTCCAGTGTAAAACGAGACTTTTCTAAGCTCAAACAAAACCAGTCAAAAATCTCGACTTGCTCCAGATGACAATTATGGGCCCGGACAGGTTTAACAAACCATTGAATACAACCGGAGTAAACCTATCCATTCTGGTTTCTGCCTGGAACCATAACTGATTGTTCCATGACCCAGTTCTACGCCGATGTTGATCAATGTTTAGCGCCAGGGATAAAAACCTCGACTTGTTTGTGCTGAACTAATGTGACAATGTTCTTTACTGCTCTATTCACAACGTTTGACATTTTGACATTGCTAGCTACATAAGGCACAATGATTTTTTCCCCCCATAAAAAACAGTATTTGAACAAGCAATTCTTGCCTTCAAAGACTATTTTCCAATGAAATTTAAGAACAGATTACAAATTTGCAAAGCAAAATAAAGTCGGGAAATTAGAGTCCAATTTGCACTTGTATCCTGTTTCTACTATTAAAAACAAGAAGATAAACACATTTTTTCCATTCTCAACAAATTCACACGATTCGCAGACCTATAATGGGGCACTGACAATTCTAACATAGATAACAAGTTTCTTCTTTTCTCTACCATAATCCATTGTTTTGATTCTCAAGTAGGTTACAGTCTTCAATTGGTCCAGAAAGTTTTCTCTCTGGTACCGAAGAAAGAATAGCGGTAAATATAATTCATGAGTAACTGAGATGCTTTATTTCAAAGAACTGAAGTCTAATTCTACCGGAATATTCTTCTTTAAATGCAAATTTAAGTTTAAAAAAATACAGATGTCTGCCACGAAAAGAGGGGTGAAAGAGAGGCCTTGCGTAACTAAACAAGCTACCCTAAAATTGTCAAAGAATAGCTGCCTATTTTCTTCTTTAAAATTTAATTTTGAGGCACAAAAGTCACATGATGAGAGAGAGAGAGAGAAGGGTTTGCAAAACGTGTATTATTAAACATGCTACCCTAAAATTATCAAAGATTAAGTGCAATAATCATGAATAACTTAGCGACTTATAATTCAAAGAGGTAGAATGTTCATCTTTTAAATTTGATTTTGAGGAACGAAAGATTCATGAAGAGCGAGAGAGAGAATGGCTTGCATAAATAAACATGCTTCCCTGAAATTATTTGCAGTGGTTGATCAAAATAAACATGGACCAAAACTCCACCAAATTGAGGGGGAGAGTCCCCCTTTACCCACAAGTTTATTGACATCACAATCCTTTTCTCATATTCGCATGAGTCAGTCTTTAGTGAACAATGTCCTTTACAAAAAAAGAAATGTGTGGGGGTAGGTGCTAGGAATACACATTCAAACCGGGGACCTATAACACGAGAAGACAATAGGGTCCCCGGTTGGGTGAAGGTCCCCAGTTGGGCTGAATGATCAAAACCAAGGGGAGCTAATGCCCCAAAGTTACGAACAAACGAGGAACAATAGGAAGTTCCCGATTGCAGGTGAAACATGTTTTTCTGTATCAACAATGAATGTTTAGATGAGACCATGCGCCGTGCAAACTAAACCCAAACCCCCGGAAGGTTGATGTGAGGTACCCACCAGGATGCCTTGCCAACCACATCATTCAGATTCAGATTTACAGACCAATTGAATTCTCTCCGGTCCACACGTCAAGCTGCAGGTCTGATAGACACAACAAATGTCGACTACGTAAAGATAATACAATCCCAAAACGAGACAGCCACGGCTATGATTCTCCGGACCTCAATAACAGTACCTCCATAAAGCAAAATCCTCCAGAGATGCGCAATCTTGAACCTATGTCATCTGAGTTGAGGAAATATCAAAACGATCAGCATAACTAATGTGAGGTACAATGGCTTCCCCTATAGGTACACACACCCTGGGCCTCATTATAAAAGAATGGTTCAGGAAACTCACGTCAACCAGAACGGATTTACCGCATATTTCAACATAATTTATGACATCTTGAATTTGACAGGTGCATAATTTTGCTCTTATTTTAACCGAATGGCTATGGAAATTCGATTTTGGAAACAATAACCCTTCTAGCCAACGGCGGTAGGGGTCACTTAAGCCATTTTGTGGGGTGTGAACGGAGGTTAAGTTCAAAGCCAAACCATAATGAAATTAGTTTAGACCAGTATTGCTTACAGATATTAACTGCCAACATTTGGTTGAGTTGCTTGACTATTCCTGTTTTCCCAGCAAATATGAATTTATTGTATTGATCTTGACAGAAAGGTATAACATCTTATTTTTCTTAAAAATAAAACCGGTGCACTTTTTAAAATTTAACAAAAGTGTGGTCAGGACCGAATTCAAGCCATCGGCATTTTGTTTATTTCGTCAACGACAATCTTTTTTGTTCAAGCAACAACCGTTATCCGAATTTTTAATACTGGAAGCTTTACCTTTATATAAAACGTGCATATTTTGACAATAATGTGGCGTGCCCTGGAGAAAAGGTTGACAGTTTGACTACAATGAGTGAAGCGCGCCATTTTGATTATGTGTGCATCCTACACACCGAACTTGCTTCTTATGTTCAAGTGTATTCACGACAGTAATGTGGCTAAGGTTCGTGGAGCCTGGGGTAAGCTTATGACCTGGTGCCTGCCCCATCACACAAGTTGTCTTTGAAATTAGTCTTATAATTATGTTGAGGAGAAAAACATACGCTTTAGATATTATTCACAATCCCAAGGTCACGATCAGAAAAGAAAGAAAAAATAAAGAAAGAAAGAAAATGATCTAGATTGATTTGGGTGCCGCCTTGCCGGGGCACGTGCCCGCCGACGATGTTACGCAACATTTCACCGCGTTATTCCATGGTTATTTTGTGAATAAATTAACACCAATCTTGGCGAGTCGTGACATTGGGAAAAAACAATTTAACCATCACTGGTCATCACAGACCATCACAGACCTAGACACTCAAACAAATAATACCCACTCAAAGACAACAGCCGAAGGTTTATCTTAAAAACAAAACTCTAGGTGTGGCGAGGCTAGTGTACTATTTGACCGCATCTGCACCTAAGACCAGCTAATCAGAAGTAACATCCTAGTGATCATCGAGCGCTGTCTATACGTAATAATACCTTAGAAAATGGACCAGGAAGTGTGGCTCAATGGAAGCTAACCAGCCGCAGTGATTGCCAAAACACGTGAAAAGCTGCTCGCTGACAATTACGAGGCAGTCCCAACTTCCTAAGGCGTAAATATGTTGATAATGTTCCCGAGCAGAGCGTGTTTATGTGTCACTGGGTGTACTATCAAACAGTGCCTCAGGAAGCACTCTTATTATTTCCTGTTTTTAAGTGGTCTCTATTAATTAGGCTTATCTCACTTGTCACATTATAACGGAAGTCTTAGGGAATCCTTCAGAATGAATTGCTGCAAGAGTAAACAAACATGATGCCACTGGGGACTTTACTTTGACTATTTTGACAGTTACCGATTAACTGCGGGAAAAAAAGAAGTGACAAGAAAATGATAGGCTATGAACCAGCTTGGATCATAATTATGACTTACATCTTATATTATGACTTAAATCTTATGTTATGACTAACATCTTATATTATGACTTATATCTTATATTATGAATAACATCTTATATTATGTCTTATATCTAATATATTATGACTTACATCTTACAATTATGACTTACATCTTATATTATGACTTACATCTTATATTATGACTTATATCTGATATTATTACTTACATCTTATAATTATGACTTACATCTTATACTGTGACTTATATCTTATATTGTTACTTATATCTCCATAATTTGACTTACATCTTTAATATTATGATTTATATCTCATAATTATGACTTATATCTCATTTTCTGACTATAGTACTAGTCATATTTATGAATTGTACTAAGTCATAATTTTGAAATATATCTCACAAATATGACTTAATTGGCATAATGCTAATTCATAATTGTGACTTAAATCTCATAAATATGCCTTAAGTCATAATTGTGACCGAGTATAAGTCATATTTATGACGCAATTACTTATGAATAAAGATATATCTCATAAACATGACTTGTAGTGTTTGTCATAAATATGACTTAATTGGCATAAGTCATAAAATGACATAGGGTTTCGCTTATTCATAATTATGAAATATATCACTTATATTTAGGACTTTCTTTCTTTTCTCAATATCTATTCAAGGCTTCCGTAAAAATGAGGGATGGTGCATTATTTTAGTTGCTAAAATATTCACAGATTTGGGCCAAGAGCTACACGAAACAGAATAAAAACTTCAAAGTTTAATGACATCGATTTTACGTTTTTGGAATATTCAGAGAAAGTAGAATTGGAATCGAATTTGAAAGCCTTTTTTCTTAAAGGGAAGGTCTACTTATTATTATTATTATTGATTATTACATATCAAAATCGCAGAAAAACAACTGAATTACAATCATATTAACAGGATAAAAAGATGATAAAAATTACAAAACACAATCATTACTTACAAAAGATAAAAAGTCATACAAAGTGACTCCACAAATACACAAGTAGAAAAAAAACACAGATGAGAATGGGGGAAAACTACTTAGCAAAATGATTGATTAAGGAACCCAGAGAGATACGGAATGGCACTTTTGCCATATCTGTCAACCCTGTCATGAGGTTCATTAAATGCACTTTTGTAATCACTCTTAAAATTAATGGCAATAAAATTTGTATTGGTCACAGCAGCTTTCGATAGTATAACTCATTTTGAGAAACAACTCACTTCGAAGTAATGTGGTAATGAAAAAAAAAAGTTTTTATGCCACAAAACTTGAATCTGAGAAACGTTACTGTCAGATAAGTTTCTCAGATTGTGTATTCCTATTAGGGATTATTCTTCCTGTGTGTACATATTCGCTCCAGGTTTTCGGCGATATCTCAGAAACGCGACTACCTTTTGGAATGAAATTTTCACAGGTTAGTTTAATACAAATCTACATTTATAATAGGATTGAAACAATCGAACGGTTCCAAAAACCTCAGATGCACAGGAAATTCTTCATACCTATACGATGAACTTTTTTTCCACAGGACGTCCAGTACAATTCCCAATAATCCATAAGTTACACTAAGTGCAATGGTATTGGGTATAGAAGGTATAGGTCATGCCCCAATAACTTTCGCATGGCCTGATTGGTTGCTTCCCTATTACGTCATGGTGATTGACAAATGAGTGTTGAGTGAAGTCACCGAATTTGAGGTGAACGCACGTACAGCGTGTATCACGATCACCGAAACACACACACACCAACCAGCTCTCTCCACAGGACTGTGTGTACCCATTGTGTTTGGTCACCTTTTACCTAGCAATTCACCAGCTCGCTGTGGGTTAATACACTCCTATTCTAAATGAAGTTGAATCTTGCAGTAAACTTTGACATCTCTCATTCAACCAGCTTTTTTGCCTACACCAATCAGGAATTTATAACAAGAGCAACGTGCTCTACCTGGAACTAAGTGAAGTTCCACTTCAGGAGGTTTCGCACGGCGAACCAGCTTAGTACAGTACTCTACGTCGACGCATTCACAGCGTACCCCCAAGCCATGGGTGAACAGGGAACACAGAGCGATTCTCGGCGGACGATGCTGGTAATATTTACGGTGATGTTGCTAGCTGAATGCAGTCATGGACTCGTGCGACAAAAGATTCAAAAGCCATCGAAAACAAGCCCACAGCCAGGTATGTCCATAACATAATTATTGCAACTAAAGTTCAACATGTTTACAAAAACAAACAAACTGCAATGTAAGTTGCGAAAAATAGTTAATGGCCTGATGTTCCGACCCCAGCAGAGTCTTTCTCAAAGGTAATGACAACACAACGCACATTAACAGGTTCCTTATGTCCTTTTGGATGAATGGTAAGCAGTTTGCAGCAGCTAATTATATATTCTTAAGCTAAAGGCCTAAATAGGTTAAACCATGGTCCCCCCCCCCAGTTTTAAATTCAATGGTCTAGATGTCGTAATTTCCAAGTCAATGTTTCCTCTTACCTCAAAAAATAAAACGTTGCAAGCAAGCTGCAACTTTCTAAAAAGTTTGGTTCTCTTCAGTTCACTTAATAACAAAATAACTGCAGCAGTTTTGCCATCATTCAAAAAAAAAATTTTTTTTTAACGTCCTCAAAATAAAGAACAGCTTATTTTAAGCTGTAATTAGGCGCACTGTACCGTTGCTTGGATATCTAAAGCACACAGCCCTATCTATAATTTATCAACTAATTGCAACAAAAATACAAACACTGCAAATCCAAACAGACCTGTGGTCACTCTAAGCCACTTAGTTACACGTGTAGTACTAGTAGGTCAACCTCTTGCAAACTGCATTCTTTAATCCAATCGGAAGCAAACATCCCTGTAATTATGAACATCAGATGAACAGCAACGGTGCAATTTAGGTTGCTATCGGCTATATGGTACTGCTTTTTAAACTCGTTGGTTTTGCCCCATTAGTCAGCTAGGGTAGGGGCACTCCTCAAACTATTATGAGGTTCGTTCCCCTCTCCACGAACGATAGCGGAACGAACCTCGTAGTTCTAGAGTAGGGTGGGGCATATGGACGAGGGACATTGTCATTGTTCTAAAGAGGGGTATTTTTTAATTCTGTTATGTTATTTTATGTTGTAGCCCTCGCTCAAGTCAGGCCGAATTACCCAACAGGCCTACCCATGGAGATAAAAATGACATTGAGAATATTTGAGACAATATTAGATAATAAAAGAAGGTGGTTGATCAACCATAAAAGTATTGAATGTAAATCGCTACCTTGGGTTTATATTAATTGCTTGGGTTTTAGTTCATGGCAGAGTACTGCCTTGCCAATTATAGTATTTCAATCAAGCATCTTCCACACGCACTGTGATTCAGCACGGTCTATTATGTCACTGACAGCTTTGCTGGATTTCATAAGGCTTTCTGACTTCTCATCTGTGTCTAGAAATGAGGTTACCGTCCTTTGCTATAAATTTTCTATAACTTGGATCGCCAAGCGTGATGTAGCTGGCAGACTTTGGAAATTACGGAGTAGACACAAATGCTGCTCTATGGCAATGACAATGTCTGATGAAACGTGGTCTGCACAAGCTGCGTCTTGGAGAACACAAGGGGGAGACGGGAATAAATGTAGCTGATATAAGTCTATAGGCATTTCTTTCTCTTGGGCATGAAGACATCACTGGATGGTCGATTGATTCTGGCGAGTTGTTGAACATTCTCACTGGAACAGACGCCGTCATTAGCATTGAGCGAGACGCTATTATCGTTGATCTTATGAAGTTAAAATGAATTGATACCTGAAATAAACCTGTTGAGTAGATTAACGGAGCACGAGTTAATCGAACAACAGGAAGTTTTGTATCAACACAATTAAGTTCTGCTTTGTGTAACTCAATTTATACGGTGTCAGAGAAGAACAAGACGCGGGTCTGAACATTTTCGTTCCAAATCCAAGACGCTCCAGTTTTTATGTAGTCGCGAATACATGTATAGAGTAGAACACCACTACATGAAGTCAAGGCTTCCAGATCGCTGGGCATCTCAAGGCCCGACCCGCAGTGTACGGAGCAAGGTCCTTTCGCTGTATGTTTCTTCCTCCACGTGTAACAGCATACTGTTGCATCAAGTTCCCTGGTCTGGTGAGATGACATACCGGAACCGATATGCCAAGGACTTGTTTTTGGTTGGTATCAAAATTCACTGATTGAGGGTGGAAGCTGTTTTACAATGGGATCGATGAATGCTTGTTTTGTTGTGACATCATGACAGACAGTGGAATTGATTCGTCAGTATGTGTGGAAGGTCTGGGGTTGGCGGTCTGCTCTTAATTTGCATACAAGTCGTCCACTCAAATCAACCAAAAATAAGATTGAGAAAAACAAAAACTGTACTCGAGTCTCCCATCCTTGGAATACAGAAATGTTCACACATGGTTCCCACTGGTTCCCGAGTTAGTACTTGATGCCCAGGGCGTCTCGTTCAGTTACAAAAGAGTGTCACGCACGCTGTCTAAATATGACTTAACATATATCATTATTACTTGTGAGAAGTGTGTTTTTAACTCGGCTATTCATGGTGGAACGAAATTATCTTCTAGAAGGGGGCCACTGTTTCGGCTTTTGTTTCTGGACACAGGAGGGGGCACGGTGGGCCTGTTTGCCCCACAGCTGTGGAGTCGGCAAACACACTTGTTGATGAGCTTTAATTTGTACCCACGCATGCTTTTGGTCTACAACAGTGCTAGGCTCTGTCAGTGTTCTGTGATAGTATAATATGAAGTTCCCTCCATGCACTGTGCTGTGTACATTCACCATGCCCCACATTTTGAGTACCTACTTCACCATCACTAAGATTAACAATTAAATATTTGTACAAAAGCAAGGCGGACTGCAGCCTCCAAAAAGATAAAACGCCAACGAGGTCCAACACAACTCCACAAGTCGAAGTTATTCATTTACTTGAGTTTTGAGTATGGGCGCATGATGGAAATAACTACACAATCGGGAAGAGTGTCAACTTTAAAGTCCAGACGATCACAATCTCATAAAAAGGGTTGCTGAACGTGATGATGATGATACGGTACGAATAGTTCATCTGTGTAAGGCTTTTCATTTCCCAGTCGAAATTATTGTGTTTTCCCCCTGGGCCTGATGAGCTAGAGCAACCGGACAATTCATTTCCATGTTCATGTACATGTACTACAAACAAGTCACAAACTGCAATAAACATTGACCATGAACGTGAAATAAAAACTGGACTCGACTTCAATCACAACAAAGAGCTACTGTGTACGTAGTTTGTTTAAATGGTAAAAAGGCATGACTCGATGGGCCGACAAATTCTGAAGTTGAGAAGGGCGCTCAATCGCAATAAACAAGAGCACAAACAGCATAGTATAACAAGACACAGACTGAAGTTTTTTCTAAGCGTAGCTGTAGTGGTGTAATAAAATCATTCTTCTGCTTGGATTGTTGATTTCAAAACCACTCGTCACAGATGAGCAACGTTTCCTGACGCGTTAACTGTCAGGGAAAATTCCCAGGAACGTCTTCCTGCATTTGCTAATGACAAGAACATTAAGGAGGCCCTTCATTTCTGCAGAAGCACAAACGTTCATATTTTCCTAATAACTTTTTGATTTGCATCAAAAACACATTTTCTTCAAAAGTAGTTCGAAAAACATTTTAAAAGCTAAAACCCCTCGGGTTTCATCTGTGGAAAGCTCAAGAGTTTTATTATCAATTTAGTTTTTAATACAGACATCCACTTCCCATTTTAGTAGCCCGTGGCTCGTGTCTAACTTAACCACACGTTTTGGAGTTTCCTCTTTTCACGCAAAGACAATATGGTGGTCAAGAAAGTGCAACTGCAGTATAACCTGATATCAACGGCCTAAGGTATAACGCTAAATTTGCTAGTAGTAGTATCTCTACCTTGTTGGAATGTGTCTGAAGCCTGCCTTTCTAAATACATCCACCTACAATGTATAAACACTCATCCCGCAGCGATGTCAATTTAGTTTTTGTCAACTCCTCACCAAGCGAGATAACTCTTGAAAGGACTTGAGATTTTAAGCTATCAATGGTTTTATACAAACTATTATCGCTGTTGTGGGATTTGGGGAAGCGGCCCTTAGCTCACCCCCCCCCCGCCCCCTGCTGGAGATGCACGGTGAAAGCAAGGGTGACGCCTACGAAGTGACAATGCCACAAGTGCTTTGGTGCATGTTTATAGCGTAGGTAAGATTTCGTTGGGGCCACAAGATTACAGGCGTCTGACCCAGGGGCGGGGAGGGGGAAACTGCCCTCCCAAATTCCGGCGAAAGAGTGGGGAAAATTCGGGCACAGGCTAGCAAGAAGAAAAAGAAGAAAGGGACAGAAAAAGGAAACAGATTTTCACCCATGTACAATGTTGGGCAAATCAACCCATCCTAATATTTTAGGTTTGTCAATCCATGTGTTTGTATATTAAAAACCACTGCACAAAGAACATAAGCAAGATATTTTGTCAACAAATAAGCACGGTACAATGTGTAATGCTGTCCACGGAAAAAAAATCTAGGATGTAAATACAATATTAATGTGAAGAGAGTTAAATGCCGCTTACAGACTAGATGCTTTGTATGATAGTAGAATGGTGTCAGTAAGGTGAGAGGTGACACGACGGGTGTAATCTCTTTTGTAACACTCGACGTTTCGACCATCTGGTCGTCTTCTGGAGCATGAAACAACATAGGGTTTAGGTCAGCAAGTTTCTGGTTCACTATTCTACCTGATGTCGTGCATTTCCATCGGATGTGGCCACACCAACAAGTCCTTCGATTTCAAACAAAGGGAAGCGCTGCATAATCGATCATTGTGTTAAATTAACATCGCGAAGGATGTAACTTAAACCATAATGTTTTTGGCACTGTTAATCATTGTAAACTAACTACCCTCTGTACTATAATTTAACCATAACCATAACTTAACAGTGTGCCAACCGGAGCAATGCAGTTTTGACCACGTAAATAGAGTGGTATTGCTATCAAGCAGCGAAACGCACATTCTTTAAAATAATAGGTTGACCGAATGACTTCTACGTCCACAGACGTCTTGTACGCACGAGCAACTCGGTGGTGTCGTAAATGCCCACCGTTTTTTGACCGCAAATGTGGTCTGCTCGTTCAGGGCAGTCTTCCTCCCTGTCGCTGCAAGGTCATGGTCGACATCACCATTTGCATCAACAAATTCCTCATAATATTTGGACTCTTCACATTCTGCTAAACATATCAGAATGTGTACATCCGATGCACCGACAAACTGTGTCCATCTTTACTCAACACTTCCTTTATTGAGACATAATGGAGTTCATTAATTGGTGACAAATTAATTCATCATTAATTGGTGCATTAATTGATGCAACAGTTAAAAAACAGTGGTGGATGTTTGCACTTGGTGTATACAATGAGTAAGTCAATTTTTTTGAGACACTACTGGTATGCAATAATACTTTTTTTCAAATGACTCGGGAGCACATAGTGCTTTACACACACTGGTGTACATGTGTTGATAAAACCTAATAAAATTCTTTATCCCCGATGCAAATTTAACACATATAAACGCATATACTTGTTGATGACACGAGCTATACAGCCATGGCGGTACGTGTATTTTCCTCCATCGCAAACAATAGCTGTCAAAATTCTCATGGGCCCAAATCCGTTCACATTATGAGGTTTCAAATTCCCAAACTTCCCCCGTCCACCTATCCCACATGTTTTGTATAACATACAATACATCTCAATTATCAATATTATCAATAATGGGCCTTATATTTTCACTTCTTTTACTACACTGAAGCAGGCATTCTACATGGACGAGCTTTCTCTTAGGGGTACAGGCGCTCTGCCCGTTCAGATCACAATGGATTTCACCCAGAGCAACCTGTTAATTCGGCTAGCTGACCCTCCCACGGTTCTCGTACCCATTCATCAAGGGGGGACCTTCGGGGACCTCCCAGACAAAAGCCACCCCTCATTATTGTCGTATTTGTTCGGTACCTTGCCTCCTTTGAAACTTAACCTGCACAATAGTGTGAGGGGTCAATTACTTGTTCTGTTCAGGCAAGAATATCGACGTGTGAGATGAATACCAGTTCGTCGGGCTGGTCTGGCACTTGGTTAATCAATATTTAATTAGGATGTATTTAGGCACCTGCGGTAATACACTTAAAATGCAATCATTCTAATTGTATAAAGGCATTAGAAAAACCAACAGAGTATAATCACTAGGCAACCATCTTGATTTCCCTCCATTCATCTCTCACATAACCAAACCGAGGCTGGAAGTTTAAGTAGTCCGGTCCAAGAAACACATCATAACTGTATTGCCACTGTGAACACACGGAACCAAACAAAGATGGCTGCGATACATTCCACAATGTACTGAAACACCACATGGAAAGATTACCTTTTCAGTGGGCCAAGCCTTTACCACGCAAATGACATTATCAAAATAGGTAGGATTTAAAATGGCTTGGCTTTTTGACAAGTACGGGGTATCTATTGTTCCAAGTTAGCTAAACATACTGTGGCACTACCGGCTCAAGGCCAACCGATGTCGACAGTCGTCATATAACAATAATAATATCCACCATGTGTGATATTCTTTTCAATAAATAGCAGTTTGACTTTCGGTGAAGCTAAAGTGTGTAAAGAGAATTCCGGAGATGCTTGTTTTCAAACACACAAAAAGTACGATGGAATCGAATTTAAAAGTAAAGGTTACGTTACTGTATACCAGCGATTGCTTGAAACATGGTTCATCATAGAATAGAGCTACAAACCTGGGTTCCATTAACTGCAGCTAATGGGAATTAAGGCAAAACCATAGACTATTCTTGGGTCACATTTGCATGCAAGCACGTGACAATGTCCCATGAAATAATTCACAGAACAGTTGTAGTAAATACCGTTATGTCTCATGTATGTTTTACTTCAACCAAGAGCCCTTACAATTCAATATCTCATGTCGATTTAACATCATATAAACACTAAGTCTTGCAACATTAATTTGTCCATAATCATGAAGGAGCATGTTGACGCAATTACAACATAAACATTGATCTGCCCTTAGGAAATGCATTGAGCAAGTTTGTATTTATTTAACGATTTACTCGGGAAATTGTTCAAGTGTTCCCTTCCACGTGTTTAGACGTACAGACTCGATGCCTCATTACAAATGTCCAATAGGTTAACTCGTTACACAAACTAATATATGCCAGCTTTAGAGCCGGACGTTAGCAAACCCCAAAACACCAAACAACAACACAGAAAACACACCTGAAACTTGCGCCAAAAGCGCGGTGCTTTACTCATATGGGAGAGACTCACTTTCAAATAGAGCATGACTGTTTCAGCCTCTTGATTGTCACACAGGTAAAATATTGGCATAAAATACGATGAGGTGAAGGAGAGCTGCACTATATAAAGCGTACCTGGTCAACGAGAATTCCTTCAAGCGCGCTCAAATCACGGGTCTAATAATGTACAGAATGGGCGAAGTGGTGAAAAGGACCGCGTTTCCGTGATCCATTTCAGTATGTTCAAGTTGTCTCAATATTACAGCACAACACAGGGGAAAAACAAATGAATAGAAGAGAATGTTTTCAGCTATCAGCATCTTTCATTCAGACTTTTGAGGTAAAAATTCGACCATCACAGGTATTTACAAATGATGCAAATCATGCAGGTTCCACAACAGTGGTTGTACATAACTTTGATGATATCCTAAAAAGCTTATACACACATGTACATACATGTAGAAACCGGCACACATACGTAACCGGGTCAGCGGAAGGGCGAGTGGATTATCGAAGGCCAAGGGATGGATGCAGAGGACGTTTCTTGCCGAGGAAATTCCCACCTCTTTCCTTTCCTCATCACGAGTTAAGGAATGACTAATTATTAAAATCACGTATTGCAGCTGTTACAATTAATACGTGAATACAAAATCTGATGTCATTAAGGGCCATCACCGCTTGTGGGCACACTTTGAAGTTTCCATTTATAAAACATAATTAGGCATATTATCATTTGTTAAACCAACATTGGGTACGAGAAAGTGAAAGTAGAAAACTCAATCCCGGCTATAATTATACACTCGCGGAGAAACAAGTTATTATGTTTGTTTGATTAAAAATAATATACTGCTCGAAAGCCATCAAACATTTTTGTATATTCAGAAAAAAATGTATCTTCTTCTAAAGTTCCCAGGTTCCCAGGTGGGAATACTACCAACTTAAGTTGTTATTCCACTTCAAAACTTAAACCAAAATTTCTATAGTCCGTTTCCAAAGTCACCGAGAGCAATGACTCATGAATGACATTCCTTGGGAGCTTAGATGATGTTTCCCCGGTGCCGACCATCTGTCTAACGTGCCAATGCCAGAGTCTCGTGCTCTACCTATTGACTGATACCTGTCCTAAGAGGAAAAGAGTCTGCGACTAGATCAATAAATTAAAGCGGCACATTAAAACAGGTGTGTTTTGACTACCAGGTGTTAACTAATTATGTATGGAATATGAGGGGATTTACACTAGAAATCCACTGCAGTTCATTTCTAAAACTACACGCGCGGTTTCGCGTGGGATACAGCTTTAGAAAGTAACTAGCTACATTCTCCACTATTCCTGAGAAACCATATACAGAGACACGACTGTTGAATGTTGAACCACTGTTAAAGTTCCATATTCACGGCATAACTACACGGTTCGGTGTCATGCAACTGCATGTACAGTTTCGTAATAACATATCTGTTAAAATATTGACATGTTTGCGGCAGGGGAATGTAACTGTCGGATCTTTTGTATTGTTATTGGTTCTTGGGAATTAGTGTGATGGCGATCATGCATTGATCCTGTTTCGATTAAGTACCCACTTACCAACGACAGTTATATTAAATTCCATTCTTTATTATCGATGTTTGACCGGGCCGGCGATGTTGGCAAACCTTTCGTTGTTTGTTGTGAGTGTTCACAACTTTTCTTTTAATATTAAGTTATGTAACAAAAGAGGAATTAACCCAGGACCAGGTCAAAGCTCTCCATTTTGCGCTGATGGTGGGGGGGGGGGGGGGCATGGGAAGGAGGAAATAGGGCAAGGGGAGGGAATTTTTTTCTGTTCTAAATTGTTTATGTATTTGTATGGTTTGAAGTGAGAAGTGAATAACTTCTAGCCCTTCATTAATTGTATACACAGGGGGCATAGTGATGGCTGTTCCATAATTTTACCCCTGCAACATGATATAGATGGCTTGAAAGCCACGGAACTCAAAAGAATTGAGATTGTGGCAATAAAGGAATTTCACAATTGAAACTATATCCCTGTAAATCCGGCCAATTGTTACTGGGGCTGGTTTTGTTGTGATAAACACAATAACAACAGCTCGATAATGGTCGGATTTACCGAAGGACAATCACCCAAACAACTTCCGAAAGGGTGTGCCGTCGGCTGGCTGCAACCCCCCCCCCCCCCCCCAACTACAGGGCTCAGATCGGCCACGGGTCGAGGGAGGGCCGAGCTTAGAATTGTCTACTGTTACAGACTTTTAAGAAAAGAAAAAAAAGTGGGGATTTCTATCGATTGTGCCAAAGCTTCGCCTTCGGTGTTTTTCTTAGGTTTCTTGTTCACCTACGAATCTTAATCCATATGGAGCGGGCACGTCACGCGGCAGTCCCCCGAATTACCCGCTGAATGATTATGAGTTACAGCTGATGGGTAGAGTGGGGTTTCCTGATATTCGATAACAGAGGGATAGGTTTCTTTTGGATTGCAGTGGATGCTGAGGAACTTTTCAGTTGACAACCACCCGTCAGTCATCCATACCAACAGAAAACCTCCGCATCATTCAGGCTACAATCTCCTCCTCTGTGCATTTAACCTGTCCCGCCCATCATGCAAATCCCCATGGGGCGAGATGCTTAAGTTGGCGTCAGCCCCAGATATCCGAGCTCCTTTTAATATAAAGGATTAGCGTAGCTTCGCTAGATCCAAATGGGATTAGATTAATGCATCCAACTATAACTCTTAAGGGTAATGCTTGACGTGAAGCTTTATACAAAGAGCAAACCCTCAGTGAAACTCTGCATGGCTTGGACTCTCGGAGCTTTCACAAACTACCAACAAGTCTTCACTTTAGAAGCTTAAATCTTTCTCACAACGAACGCCCCTTTAGACCTCCAAATCAAAGTCCTCTCAAACACGCAGAGTCTTGCAGGTTTTAGAAGCTTAAATTATAATACCACAATCTTCTTGCAACTCCAAATCTCCACATGAAAAGGTTTCAAAAACAGCAAACCTTGCTGGCCCCTTGCAATTTATTTTGAAAATCCAAGTCAAGAAGCTGCCACCCACAAATAACTCTGAATGCACTCAGTCTCGAAGATTTGAATTTTGGCACTAATTACAGGGAAAGGCTCGAATGATACGGATTCCTCGTTCAGTACAATTTGGAAACCAGAAGGAAAAGGAATCCGGGGGTTTGGACGCTTCCCTGTCCTATCCTTATGATGGGGCCATTCGGATCCCATCATGTACAGCTGGTATAACATAACAACATGACCAGTATTTGTTCATACCTACAATTTCTTCAAGCTTGTGAAATGCAGGCCTGGAACTACGGTTCACTGATTGTCGGTGGATGAATTCATTGTATTAAGTTCAATAAACTTTTCTTTTTTTTTTACAAAAGGAAGAAGGTCATAGGAAGGACATGGGAATGTTTTAAAACGATCGTCAATAAGAGCACATAATTACTCATAAAGACCGAACTTCTAAATTCAACTGTAACCATCATGACTTGTCAATATTTATTTTTAGAAAAATGAAATGAAGTGTGGCCAGCTTATTATTCTGTTATTTTCATAATAATAAAAAAGTGCTACCACTACCTTCCCTGTTATTTTCCTGCAATTCTAATTATACGACCCCTTCGTTATGGATTGCGGCAACAAATGAACATTATACGCCTTTACATGTTGGGAACAGTGGAACTAGCAGTAAAGTTGTTATAGGATAATGCATATAACTAATATTTGTTCATCTACCTACAACTTCTTCAAGTGCAATGTAGGCCTGGAAAATGAATTGTTTATTTTTCACTCCACCAGTGAGCCCTGAGTCGGCAATACATTTTTAATCAAACTTGCTATTTGGTTTCGTGTGATAAAGGTCGGGCAGTAATGTAGTCCACTGCCTTTCGCACACCAACCCTCAAACCAAAGAGCAAGGACAGCTCAAACACTGCTGCAGTTCCTTTTTTGGTGTAGGGCTCATTTTGTAAATAGCCCAAGGGTTTAATATCAACGCAAGGAAACTGGTCTTTAAAAAGTCTTTGATAATATTTTATATAAATTCCACCTAATTAAACCACAGATCAGTTCCCCTTTTACCGGTGCAGGTTTCCATGGCCCTGCCAGACACAATCAGAATACATTACACCTTTAATCCCAATTTTCATCGCCATTCAACTCTCACAAAGTGTGGCCCTCAAACAAAATATTATCTTTCCCAACGCCCAGAACACCGAAGCCCTTGCGGGTTACAATAACGAAGACCTCGGGTCACTGGAGTGGGTTCAACCATTTCAGAGCCCCTCAAGCTAACTCGCATTGATGGGGGGCCGAAACCAACACCGACGGGGATTTCTGTCCCCTTTGATTTCTCTGTATTGATGATTTCACTTGGATTTGAAGTATCGTGTCAACACGTACGCGGGAAAACTCCCTTAGGCAGTTTACTCATTACACTACTTACTAACTTGACCTAAGCTTCCTACAGTATTGGTCCTTCTGCATTCTGACAGCCCTTTCCTCCATTCTGATTCAACCAATGTAATGCTGAAGCTGAATTGTAACTATTTTTTCAGTAAACCCTTTTTTGAACTGGGGAATATACTTTATATGCCTCCATATTTGTCATGTATAACAATATAGGCCTTCAGGCAAACACTCAAAACGAAGAAACATTTCGACTGGCAAGAAATCTGACGTTTTTGTTGAATGAAGAAATCAATTTTATTTATATCCTTTTTAATTATCCGTTCAAATTTTTGTATAAAGATTGGTAATAAACTACCGGTATAGATTTTGTTCGGTTTGTATTCATTTATACACTAAAACAACTGTATATTGTTTATGTTACAGATATTGGTGCAACTGAAAAATCCTTTCCAGAAACTCAAGATCTGGATCAACAGGTGCTGAAATTTCTGAAAGATAACCACTACACCGGTGCGACCCTTGGTGTGGCTCATGGTGACCGAGTCGTCTACACCCAGGGTTATGGACAGACAGAAGAGGGCGACCCAATGAAACCAACAACCCTCCAACCCATCTCGAGCTTGTCCAAGACCATCACGGCAGTGACAGTCCTGAAACTGGTAGAGCTCGGCGACTTGCACTTGTCAGACACAGTGTTCGGACCGGACGGTGTCCTGCCATCTTTTCAACCAGCATCTGACGGAAGACGTGTAGATCCACGTCTCTATGATATCACTGTTGAACACTTACTGCATCATACAGCAGGCTGGGGCCAGACTACACCCCGGCTCTATGACCCCATGATGAACTCTGTGTATCTGTCAAGAGGTCACGACGTGGTCAACATTGCTAAGGAGATGGGGTTGGACCGTGACCTTACACCTACTGACATTATCTCTTACATGATTACGCAACCATTGGGCCGTGCCCCAGGGATAAAATATGAATATTCAAATTTTGGATACTGTGTACTAGGACGTGTGATTGAGACAATCAGCAATGAGAAATATTCCTCCTTTGTTCGGGCACACGTGCTTAAACCACTCGGGATGTGGCGGACAAGGATTGGTCCTCATCGGTTGACAGGAGCTGGACATAACAACCACGTGCCGGTGGTAAGCTTCTCCGAAGGAGACATCCCTCTAACTGATGATGGTGATATAACACATAACAAAGTATCATACGACCTGTTAGATTCATCCCTTGGGTGGTGGTCTACCACCTACGATTTGATGCGATTCGTTACAGGTTTAACATCGGGAATGGTTCTCAACTCAGACTCTCTAAAACTCCTGACCAAGCATCCAGACCCACCTGCATCCGAACACAGGGAAACATGGCATGGCCTTGGGGTTCATGTCAACACCAATCAAGCTTGGTGGCAGCGGGGGGATTCCCATGATAACGAGGTAATGCTCTTCCATCAGGAGTCTGAACAACTCACCAAATCCAAGTTTGGCAGGAAACGCAAATTAGATTCCTGGAGTTGGGTGGTAATCCTGAGCGACAATAATCGCAAGAATCTACGTCAGGTATTCGGTGGGATGATATCTGCGATGACACAATGGCCTAGGGATAACCTCTTGATAGAGGACTGCGGGGAGTATCTTGCCAGAGGAAGCTGGAGCCACTTTACTCTCATGAACTCTAAAATTGGAGAGAATCAGTTCCCTCTCCTAGTCGAAGCTGTGTCCCGTCTCTACTACTACCCTGAATGGATCAATGCTTACAATGTCAATCAAAAAACCTACCTTGCTGCCGTTTTTCAAAGACAAACGAATGGAAACTTAACATCACACAAACTTGCTCATGGTGTGACTAGCACAGAGCTTTACAACATCAATCTGGACAACCTAATAGACGGCTTCTTTCTTAACTTTGTGACCAGCTACAACAGCTTCCATTACAGCGGACAGGTCCGCTACACAGCCACCTTCAGCAAGACTCGATCAAACAATACTTACAGGTTAGGCGGAACATTAAGAGAGTCTATTGCTTCCCTCAATGCGCAGAACTATATGCCTTCGATACAAAGTGTTGCTTCACACGACGGAGAGAGACATTTCACTTACTCGTTGAATACAACAAAGGTGAAGTCCTGGACCTCGTATGATAACCTTACACTGGAGGAACTTCAAATACAGATAAGGACAAATGCAAATATGGACAGGGTTCTGGAGTACCTGGACTCCTACATCCATCTTGGGCAGGTCTTATTTTCTGCTGTCTTCACTCCAGGGAAGGCAGTCAAGTGGCAAGTACAGACTGGTGTGAGACACAATGAGCTCGCACAGCAGAGCTACATGTTCAGAGGACTTCGGTTTAGACCAAAAATTATTGTCGGTTACGAATGCAAAGGGCATCCGTGCTTCGTAATAATGTGGAAGAAACACTAATTTGAGCGAAATATTATTTGAAGTATCAATTTTTACATTATCCAATTCACGGTTCAACTCAGATTTTAATAAATCTTCAAAAACTGTTGATTACTAATAATTTATGTTGAAAACACTGACAGATTGTTATTCAAAATAATCATGGCAGGGTAATTGCTGAAGCAGCCCTTCTTTTTCTTTTTTTCTTTTTTTTACATATTAAGAAAAATATGTATTAGGTGTAGATTTTATTTGTTATGTAAATCCGAATAAAAAATATACCTTTAGATGGAAAGAAATCATCTTAGATATAAATATTTATTAAATATTGATAGAGAATCAAACCATAACTTATTATTTTGTAAAAATTACTTAATATTTCAGTTAAATAACTGAAACAATGTGGTATAAAAGGCGGTTACTTATGTTACTTATGCTACAAACCCCGTTTTATTTGGGAAAGAGTTTTGTTCTTAGAATGAAACAATTAATTATCTGCTATCCACAAAGAAAACATGAGCATTTTATTAAACAAAATGGTGTGTCACATTTCAATGGGACAGAAAAATGTATATAATTTGTTATCCAAACGGAATAGAAAAGTGAAGTGTTAAGAGAACAACGAACCTGCTTAGGAAAAAATCTCAAAGTACACATGTATTGAACTTCATTCTGCACAGCTTAGACAAATCTGCACATACGTGTCAAGTTAAGTTGTGAAGATTCGTTTTTAAGAGATGATTTACCATTTTCCAATAAGTATAAGCATGACTTATTTACACACAGCAGCATGTATCAACGGGAGATGTTAATTGGCAGCAGCAGGTTTACCGAGTACTCCATTTTTCTTGGAATGCACATGCTCAGTACTAGGCAGACAATGGAAAAATACCCACAGCCATATCGGAAACCCCAGATTAAGCTGAGGCTCCAGCTTAGGCTCCAGCTTAGGCTCCAGCTTAGGCCCCAGCTTAGGCCCGGACAAGAAAGGGTACGCCTTCAGAGACTATGCTGGAGGTTAGCTCAAACCGTGGTTTCGAAAAGGGCCTATGTTTGCTGCCACCTAGCACCATTCCTAAAACGCAACAGCCCACGGCCCAATTTTTCATAGAGCTGCTTAAACAGCAAATATAAGCAGGATACCAATCACAGATTGTAGGGATTACATGTGGAATGGTATTTTGGCTGGTTACCTTATTCTGGTAAGCATAATTTTGTTGTGCTTAGCTACTTTTGATGCTTAAGCAGCTCTATGAAATTGGGCCTAGGCCATAGTGCTGCGATTGTAAAACAATCCATCCCATAAAAGTTATGTAGATTGTGGATGGCCAATGTGCTTTCGCTAAAACCAATTTCTGCTACCTCATTAAATTTGTTCAGTCTCTATTAAAAGTGAACACAAATACATTTAATCGTAGACATTAGTTACTTAAAATTTCCAGAGGTTTATGGTTCCCAAAATGCTAGGCAAAACTGTGTTTAATATCTGGGCCAAAGTTCAAAGAGCTGCTTAGGTACTAAAAGTGGCAAAGCACTAAACAGCTGTAATACCAGTCCAGATACCATGTCATAATGTACAATCTTCAACTGGTTTGCAGCTTATTTTGGCTTAGCAGAACTTTTTTTTTTTTAGCAAAAATATCTAACTAAGCAAATTGGACCTTATTCGTTACGTGAATTAAGACTCATTTAAATCCACCACTTTGTAATCAGGTATCAATTTCATTTAGCTCAAAATACACTAAGTGCAGAAATATCTTGCTTATCTGCTTAAACAAAAAATTGCTTGCAAAAATTCTGATGAGCAAAAATAGGCAGGATACCAGTCACAAAATAAGGTTGTTTATTTTGGCTGGTAACCTACTACTGGTTAGCAAAACGCGTTTTGTGTACTTTGCTAATTGTTGCACTTAAGGAGCTCTGTGTTAATTGGACCCAGGTCACCAGCTAAAGTGTCATTTGATGTACATGTATCTTGTGTTTGACTGGTTGCCATTAATGTGTTCTTTGCATCTGTTAAGCCATACTTCCCTTACAGTGACAATTGCTAAATCTGACTAGGAATGTCAACTTGCTGCCATTTGAATACTTTTGTAAAAGATAAAATTTCGATTACAACCGTCTTTACACTGTGTTTGGAATGACTGTTTCCAAAATAAAAATCATTTGACATGATTGATTGATTTGAGAGTATATTTCATTGTCTGGTCATCTGAGTGTGTTCTTGATCCTTTAAACTGTCTCAAAATTAAGCTTGCTCAAAATATGTCAGTCTAACAATGTACATTGTGGATAGATATAGGTCTAATCATTTCAAAATCATATTCATAAGCATGAACAATGAACAAACGACTGCAAGATCATTATTACTGGAGATCATGCATAATGCATCCTCACAAGTCACCTGAGCACGGGCATGAAATTATTTTCTCTTTCAAAAGTATGGTGGCCGAGAGCAACCTTCAAAAGTCTAAATGTATGTATATCAATTGGTCATTCTGAACCTCTAGTTTTCAATAACCACACCATAAAACTAACCATGGGACATAATCATCACGATGAATTGGTCAGATTTTTTAGAAAACAGAAATTAAAACGGGGGTTTTAAGGTCAGCTTCGGTTTTGTGATTCACTCATTTTCCAATGGGTAGAGTCCTTTATGAGAATGGAAAGGGAAAATGACAATTCTTTGACCTCAGCACAAAATGGTGAACTGTGTTTGATACCCTTCAAGTTAAATTTTGGTCAAAATCCAAAAACGTTCGATGAGTCACATTTCAATTACAGGCTCTGTACATATTTATGCAGGGAATTTAAAGTTTATGAATTTAAACGCTATTCTGAATTTTAATGACATTCAAACGGGATTTGACCTACTGACTTGTCAAGTGAAAATGTACAAACCCATTTGTTTATCTGATGGTGTCATATTTCTAATTTCGCTCTGAAAGAATACAAAATAAAATGACAGTTTACACACCATTTTAAGGTGAGGTTAGAATTTTTTTTCCCACGACTTTCATGAGGACTCTATCTACAATGGGAAAATGAGTGCATCACAAAACTTAACTTGTCCCTTTTTGAAGGTGTCTATTTCCGGGTCTTTTGGGGGCATGAGTTGATTTCCTCAAGTTGATCCCGGGAGGGTTAATACAAATCAGTGAATTGAGAGCAACTTACAGATGTTACAGAGAAGAGGAGGATGTGGTCACCTATCTAGAAGCTACAGATGCAAATTGTTGACAAGCAGGGCCTGATTTCATGATGCTGCAGGGAAAAATGAGAATGAAGGAGTTATCTGCCAAATGTCAAGTTTTTGAGATATTAAATACTTCTGGTTATGAAGCCAAGGATTCTCAGGAAATGGAAATTATTCACTATACATGTACTAGCCAAGAACCCCATGGAGAGAAGACATGGAAGGAAGTTCCAGTTTTAGATGTGGGAGGAAAACCTCAGAGAACAGTTCCAGTGGGAAAACCCACACAATCGGGTAGGAACTGAACACCTAATCCTAATAGTGCCCCTGGCTGGATTCGAACCAGGGTCATTTTATAATGCAAGTTAATTGTAGCTTTTTGCCAAGTTCACCACACTTGGTTTTGACGAACCAAGTGGTCTCTGTTTGCAACTGCCATTGAACAGTTCCACCTACCAGCCGCATCTCATCCATTAACCAGTAATGTTTGTTAATGTTAAAGACAAAGTACTAGATTGGTAGTTAGAAGGGGAACTATAACAGCAGGCCTGGGGCTGTACATATAATTATGAACTCTCACCCAGTTACTACATGTGCATGTGCGCTGGCCATAGATATGATATTCAGTAACATGAGTAAGACATTATGAACAGCCACAGGCCTGCTATGATCGTTAACAGGGGAAAAATTGATAGCTATTAGTTTCAATTGGAAATCATAATAATAATAATAATAACAGCTCTTATATAGTGCAATCCCAAAAATGATAGTTGCACATATCCAAACAAACAAGAAAAACATCAGCAATGGAACACACTAGAACAATTGGGTTTTGAGATTGTGCTTGAAAGCATCAACTGTTGGTGAGGAGCTTATGGTCTTTCTGTGGTAACTGGTTCCAGAGAGTCATTGAAAGGTCATTGATTACCAGTTCAAATCCTCCAGACAAATATTTCAGTCAGAAAATTTTTTTGTTTTACAGACACCAAATCTACCATTTTGTTTATTTTGGTTGAGACAAGCTTGGTATTTTAAAACAGGCACAACATTCCTGATAAAACACAATCCTTCATATGCTGTTTTCACTCAATTTTATGAAATTTGTAAAGGTTGGTTGTAAATAAATGTAAGTTGCTTTTAAAACAAGAAGATGGAATTAATTTACTCTTCCAGAATACAATAACAAACTTTCCCTTTAAAAAATTACCTCATAAATTTGTCAAAAAGAAAGCTCTATCTAACAGCACTACAGAACTTAGATGGGCGGGTTCCCTGTCTTTCCATAAGGATAAAGACAGCCACTGGTCTTACAAACCCAATAGTTTCTTTGGATAGACAATCATAGGATGACGACTAACTCAGACTCTACACACAGGAGTATGTGTGCGTGCATTATGGCAGGCACAAATTTAGTGGGTCATAGGTACATCTGGCAAGTAACCAGCAGGTCTTGAAGGTCGATATCTGGTGCTAACCATGCGCCCCGAAGTGCGATGTCAGGTGTTCAGGCCAAACGGAACTGGGCTGTGATCTAGAAGGGTACATGTAATTCAACTATGCACCCTTTATCTGTGATCTTCCAATACCATGGACAAACAGTAGAGGGTGCTGTTTGTGATTTGCAGTGTTCACTTTTTGTTTTCAAGTTCTAGACAACATAGAGGGCGCTATTGATTATTTACAGTATGTACATGGATAGTTTTGTTCACTTGAGCAAAGCTTTACCTAAACTTGACATTGACCATTCCAGATTTATATAACAGATTAAAAACTTTAGTTTGTAAAAAAAAACACCCAATATTCAGTTGAAATCAAAATTGTTAACTTATCTGGTTGAATAAAGCACATCTTGTAGTGTGATAAAAATTGAAACAAATTGTCCGTTTGTATCTTCTTTCATATTGTGGCTGCTATGTCTTCACCATAGCATTAAAACTCTTACTGATACAATCCTGGGCCCAATTTCACAGAGCTGCTTAAGCACAAAAAGTAGCTAAGCACAACCAAAATTTTGCTCACCAAAAGCAGGTTACCAGCCAAACCACCATGTCACATGTACAAATTGTGACTGGTATCCTGCTAATTTCTGCTTAGCAGACAATTGTTAAGCAATATTTTCTGCTTAAGCAGCTCTATGAAATTGGGCCCTGGTCATTACGCTATCCGCCCCCCCCCCCAAATGATGTCATGGAACAGTAACAGAAGGCAAGAAGACTTATTGGAATCAGATGACAAGACACACCCATTCTAAAATGGCCAGAATTAATAAAAGTGAACCTAACTGTGACTCAAAAGGCTTAATAAAATCCAATCCACATTGGAGGCCGCCACTTTGGTTAAGGCACAATGCCTGTTTATCTTGAGAAGTCAGGGCACCTGACTTTACACGAAACCAGAGGAGGACTACCAACATCATGCATAAGAGTGAGGTGACTTTTTGACACAAGGCTCCTACGCATCTGGAAGAAACTGGGTGACGTCAGCCAATTGCATATTCATGACATAACGGTTGTGACACCTACTCTCTGGGTATTTGAATGTAAATTTTACTAGGCTTTTTTTATTCATCATTTTCAAAACAAAATATCAGGACAAATTAATCATTTGGTAAGCCCCATCATGTATCATAATAATTCCACAAATGTATGGAAAATATGACATATGTAAGATCAAAGAGAAACATGCGATGTTTATATGAGGATGATATTTGCAACCAAAGTGGTATTTATACGACTTGATCGTACTTTGAAAACTTAGCCTTTTACTAATATAGACATGGCTAGAGGGTGGGCTATAACTGCAACAACATGTATGACAAGTATGATAAGACTGTGTTAAAACAGAGCCAGGAACAGCCCAACAAGGTGGGCTAGTGCCAGATGTGGTGATGTAAAATCCTGAGTACCGGATTGGCCGTTCAGGCACCGACCACCATGGGCAGAGCCCTTTCTACATGTATGAAGACTGTAGATTGCAACATAATGGAAGCTTACAAGAAAAAAAACCATGACTGATGAAAAATGAATAAAAAGCGTCTCATGCCACTTGAAAAATGTCCAGACGCAAATCTGAAACTTTCATTGCCGTCGCAAAACTAGGTCAGTGTAGGGACCCCATAAAATTCCACTTATATACCGATACTAGACCCAGTAACTGGGGCAATCTCATTTTTCCAAAATGTTGTCATTTTCGATCGTAAGAGCGCCCCAGTGAACCATAATGATGGGAAACCTCATGATTTTTCCAACACCAAGCCACAAAAAAATGCTCCAAAATTACAAAAAGACCCAACAATTAGCTTGAAAACCGTATACTGGCTTCTCGATATGTCACAGATGCAACATCAGGCATAAAATTGTACCAATCGCACAATCAATTGCACAATCATTCATGAGAAACGTAACTTCTGCATGGGGTGGGTTGTGTGAAAGAATGGTATTGAATGTGCGCACTCGCTGCAGCACCCTTAACCAGTGGGCTGTTAAACAGTTGTTGATTTACATCCAACACTGACATACACACTGGAGAACCGACCAGGACGGCAGGGCATCCGTTAAATTCCAAGGATATACTAAGTAGTACAGTAGATTGCATGATGAATGGTCACACCGAGTGCTGACTTAAAAGTCATCAATTTGGAGCACACAAAATGATAGTGAGTACAATTTCATGCCTGATAGTGATATTGCATCTCCTGTGACATATCGAGAAACCAGAATGCGGTTTTCAAGCTATTTCGTTAGGGTATTTTACTACTTAGAGCATTTTTTATTGCTTGGTGTTGGGAAAATCATAGCAAATTGAGGTTTCCCATCGTTATGGACAATGGTTCACTAGTAACAATGTGCTTGTATGACCGAAGATGAAAACATTTCTAAAAAAGGAGTACATCGCCCTAGTAAATTTATACTGGGTGTATGATCAATACAATTTCATACATTTACATGGATTTGTCATAAAGAAATGACACGTTTTTTTTACGAGGGATCAACTTAAATGATGCAGAATCATCTACTCATATTCCTAAGTGAACAAAGTGTGCAGACTATTCGAGCTCGTAACATTTTAACTCAAAATGTAGCATCCACGAATGTGCCCATTCATTACAATTGTTCAGTAGCTACCCCTGCATGCTGAGACATTTTAACTCTACTCAACTCTCGACTAGAGTAGACTACTGACTAGAAGTACTGTATTTTGCTGAACGCCGAAAGGCTGGATTGGAAATGGCTCTGTAAGTTATTAATGTAGTTAATAATGATTTCATGCAATTCTGACTTACCTTGTACTAGTTTTAGTAGTTGTACGTATTCCTCGGAGCATGTAGATCCCACAATCGACAGCAGTTTACTTGCACATGTGCTAGTTTCACTACCGGGTTGGAGGGCAGCGTGGCGCAACTGTCACTGGAGGGCGCTGTTTATTAAAACATCCTCTGAACCTCTCAACTGAGCCGTGCATCTCTGGACAGCCCGTTAGGAGTCGCTCAAACGATCGCATATAAATCCTGCACCCCCACAGTGATCAACTCTAAATAAATATAACTCTTAATTGCAATCGTAGATTCATGAAATACAGCTTTGTTACTTTGAGAGAAACTGCCAGAGTGTGAACTCAAGTACGGGTAATCAAGGTTGAACAAAAACGTTTAAATTCAGAGAGTTGTACAGGCATCGTCCACATGCGCTGGCACGTGAGAGCATCACGTCTGCAAGAGCCTAATGTCATGGGTTGTATAAGTAAATACAAATATATAAATAAATAAACAAAATTTACTTCTTTCTCATTTAAGTTTCATAGTCAAGGTGAATTTGAAAGTGAGTAACCAAGCATTTCAAGTTGACGCAGCAACCCGTGTGCACTCGCTGTTTTAAAATGAACCTGTGCTTAGGGCTACAGTTTGTCTTCGCGTTTTGCACGTTCCTCTACTAATGATTCACAAAAACACAGATGAACATGAATTCTGCAATACTGTAAATGTGCTCCTGGGTTGGAGAAAAGGTCGCAAAGGGTAGGGAAAGCCGATGAGGTATAGGCTCATACATCCCGTGGTTCAGAACAAATGAAACATTCCCCAACGTATGCTAAGAACTCAAAGCATGGATGCCAACCTCGTAGAACCAACCTACATAAATCCAAGTTCAATCTCACCACTCCATTTACATTTCAAAATGAAAAACACGAACTTGGTGAGTTTATCATTAAACATAGACAAACGCATCATTGAGCTAGGTTGCCCGCTTTGAAGAGTTAATTTTTAACAATCCTTTGGACAATCGGGTTCTTCGGTTTATTTCATAACTTGGAAATGTTATTCAATTCACGTATTCAAATATCTCCAAGACACAACCTGCTCACTAACAGAATCAATTAATTAGCTTCGTGCTTCTCCTTCACCCCCAACTTCTCTCCCCTTTTAGGAGTCCTCAGATGCCCTCGATAGAGGACGTGACTTAAACCCGTCGATCCAGCACGGTGTTCACATTCCTTGGCCATAAACATTTTCGGTTTTTTTTATTTGTGTGTAGAAAAAAAGGAAGGCACGAAGCCAGAATTTTCAAAACAGTTGTTTGAGTCTCTTTAGCCGCTAGCTGAAAAGTCACCATGGAAATATGAACCATTTAAACACCACTGTACCTGAATAAGACATTTTTATATTACAAAACGGTGAAATGCAGTATGAGTTAGCCCGGGGTAAAAGAAAAGGGCCTGCTGTGTGTGTGTGAGTTTGTTTTCACATTCAAACCGGGGACCTATAACAAAAGAGGACAATAGGGTCCCCGGTTGGGTAAAGGTCCCCAGTTGGAAATTGTGTACAAAACCAATGGGAGCTGCTGCCAAAAAGTTAGAGTCCAAACAAAAGAGGGACAATAGGAGGTCCCCGATTGGAGGTGTTTACACACTTGTGTGTGTGTGTGAATGTTCTATAGTTTAATGTACTTTTCATCAAAATGTCCTTGCAGAGTGTTTCAATCCATACGATGACATTTAATTTCGATTTAAAAGGCCGGTGGAACAGATTGTATTGGTGGGTAGGATGATGCTGAAGGAAAGGAAGATGTTCTGCAGATTTTTTTGGCAATCCACCTTAGTTTGACGAGACTTCAAATCAATATTTTGGGGCGATGTGGGCCCTATACTTTTTTCCTGTTATACTGCTCTACCGAAGCTATTATAAATGTGGCATTTCCAGGGGGTGGTCCTATACACAAGAAATTGTCGAGGAAAAATGCTGTCTAATAAAAAAAGGAGAAAAAAAGCACTGACTGTTTCTGCTATGAATTTCTCCTGAATGTCTTCAAGACATTTCTCTCTCCCCCCCCCCCTTGATGGTCCTGCTAGTCCCTGTCAAGATTTTCGAACCAGAATCGAACATCTTCTAAAGGTTAGCGGCAAGAGCAGTCGGGGAGTATGGATTAGAATCAAGGCAGGATTACCAGACTGTGGATAAAGTGCAGATGTATTCCGATGAAAGATTCAAAACAGGTAGCAATCATCCTGTGCCAATCATCCGACCAACACTTCCTTCGCGGCTTTAGCTGAAACTTCCGGGTCAGATTGACTCAGATCCGGGTCCCGTGGGGGCCTGACCCATTTCTGGCTCATTATAACCCGGAATCTGAGTCAAAATGCCCCAGAAATAGGTCAAACTGACGCAAAATCCGGGTTAAATCCATTAAAAAAATTATTTCCCGGGTCAAGCTGACCCGGGAAATGGTCAGGCCCGGTGGGATCTTGAATAAGGGTTAATTCTGAACCATGCATTTTTAAGACTGTCTTACTTGTCTATGTCTTTGATTCCAGGCACAAAGAAAGTTCTTTATCATCTGAGACTGACTTTGAGGATTATAAAAACAACTTAAATCATAACCCCTTTATTAACAGTATATTTACAACAATCATTTGATATGTCCATAATATGTAGCTAAACCACATCAATTCGTTATTAATAAATAGCACAATTATATCAGATGATTGAGCGGTTATACATGTACATCAAATATTGGCCATGCAGTAATTTCAACAAAATATCATAACTTCATTGTGGGAAAAAATGGTCATGTTTTGACTTTTAATACACCTATCAAAAACGCCTTCGAATCACGTGGTTTTTGTAAGACAAAAGGCAAATACGTCATCAGATGTCACGTCTGCGTTAATTGCACAACAAGTTTTACCAAACTACTTAATCAGATACGATATTCAGTCGTCGAAACATTTGTAAAAGATCACTAATTCTGTACCCCTAAAGACAAAAACAGTGTCATTAAGACCTCGGACCTAAAACACAAGACGAGTAAATAAGTAAATGTAATTATACAAAAACAATGGTTAACTAGTCACTGTTCCATTCAGAGTTGACGTGAGTACCGGATTCGACGGCCATGAGTAGGTAGGCCTACATCAAATGGAGTCCAAGTCAAACGGACGCAGATTGGCACCTGACGGCATCACCCCTCCAATAATTTGGTTGCATAAATATTTTGGGAAGTGATGATTCCCCGTGTATGTTACTGTGCAATGTGCGTTTGAGGCAACGCGCGTGAAGTTAGACGCGCACAATAGCTTTACCTGTATTTTGGCTCCAAAAATGGCGGACCACGGGCAGACTGCATAGCCGTGTGTGAGTCAATGGGCAAACTGTTCAACAACCCGAGAGACACACACAGACTTTCAAATGGATCTGGTCAATGGAATCCGGTTTTCTGCGTCAATTCTAAAGTGGAAGTAATTTGCACGTTTTTCGAACAATACAGCAAAAGTAAGACCGAACAAGAGATTGGATCATTATGACTGAGGATACGGAAAGACAATGTGGCCCGTTTTTCTTTTTTTTAATAATAAGTTGGTTACAAATTTCAAACGGCGAAATGGGTAATAATTATTGTCAAACAAGGATTACTAAAAAGGGAGGTTTTTTTTTAAGCTGAAGCGTTAATCTAACACTCTCGTTTATCACTCTCCAACGGAAGCTTAAGGTGACAATCCGACTTTCCTGACGTAAAACATAGATAATATTAAAACCCTCTGGGGAAGCACGTGTACTGTAGCTGTATCAGCATCACTATTTAGTGAATAACTCTCCCAAAAATTACTAGTTAAGTTCCATTCCATTGCATTTTACATCAGTTTAAAAGAGCGCCTCAGAAAATACTCACTCCTAAGTTCTTGTAACCATTAGGCCTAATGTAGCCTACTGAAATATATGTAATAGCCAAACGCAAAAAAATATGGTAGTCTGCTGTCAACTCAGTTAAGTTAAACTGTTTATAAACCTGAATAATGAAGTACTCCATCAGAAGGACATTTATGAATGCTGCCAAACAGTTGCAAGCCTAATAAAAGTCAACTTCACAAATGTTTGTGTCAATAAACAACAAAGTTACTCTTACTAACCAGCTACAGCACACATTTTCCTCCGTAGGATTCTGATTGAACTTCTCCCCGCGTAGAATTCTTGCCGAGTTCCAGACAGAAACGTATATCTCATTTTGTGTACCACACATCTGATTATCTAGATTTTACGTCTTCACGATAATAGCGAAACCTGGAATCGCGAGTAGTCACTTTGGACTTTCGCAATCTCCCCATCCAATCAAAAAGGTATGTATTTATTCTAGATTGTGTTTATTTGTACCACCCTCCCCAGAATCCATTGGAACACAACTATTTAGTTAGTAGAGGAGATAAACTTTAGCAAGTGCAAATTTTGATTTATAAAGATTTGGAATACTTTCTGTGTACGATGGGCAGCTCATGACAAGGTCATGCCTAAGGATTTTGACCTCGCACAAGTATTTTGTTCTTTACTTTTTTTGGACAACGCTGAATAAATTAGCAAACATCTATATAGGTCTACAACAATGTGAATCAAGTCCGCTTGATGTGCTGAATGTACAAATATACAAATACACTCATACTATATATCAATTTTAAGTTAAGGGAGAATTCGTTCGCATCACAAAGCTCTCACATATAATGAACCGCATCGTTTTGATGTTTTACCCCCAGCAAAGTAAAATGCAAAATGGAAACCATTCTTGAGGAATCTCTATGATTAGTTCCGACAGTCCGTTTATTGTCCCGTCTGGTGTTTGTCCGTCAGTCTTCTTTTTTTATATTATGGGTGGACAAGATAACCTCACTGGTAACCTGGTAAAAAGTAACACCAAAATGCTGTCGGCACCAGCAACGTTCTTAACAAAATATTGAAGAAGCTTGCACAGGCTTCTATTCGCAAGCTATAAAATTTGAAGTGTTCATAAAAGAGATTAGGCTTTATAATATAATCGGTTCTTAATTTCGTTCTGAATCCCCCCTCCAAGAAAAAACACACACACCCCAAAACAACTCGCAAACAAACAAACAAACAAACACCCCAACAAACAAACAAACAAACAAACGTTATTTTCTTTTGCTTCTTTGCAGTTTTTCCCCCGACTACATAAACCAAAGTGTGCAGTTCAAACTCAAAACTCGGACAACTGCATAAACCGTCACTTTAACAGATCATTACCTTTTCTTAAAAAAAGAACAAGAAAAAAGTACTGTTCTTTTCCTATCCTGCTAAGAGGTTGAGCCTGTCGTCTCTGTTGCGCATGTCAACGTCATTCACAGTCAATGTCACGTGTTGCTAAAAGGGCTTACCGCTTAATTTCAAGACATATCATTGACCCATTTCCCCCAAATCTTGTCAATTTCATCCTTGGTTCCGGTTTGCTCAGTGTCGGCGATTTCCAAACGGTGCATCAGACAAAAATAGCAGTGAACACGAGCCAAAGCCCAGGTCCGGCAGCGAATGTTTTTTTCCCAAACGACATACATACACAGCACAGACATATACTGTACATACACAGTACACGCATCGTAGACGCCGCTATAATTCCTATCTGTTCGTATGGGACATCATTGCAATGTCGTTTGGGGAAAAAAAATTCGCGGCCCGGCAACACCTTTGTGTTTGATTGTTCTGTTGTTTGGAAATATGGAGACAACAAGGTAAACTTTTAGGGAGGGGTTGGGTACAATGGGCGCATCATTCTTTTTTTTTTAGTGGGGGCACTTCTTGCGAACTAAAAAACTGTAGTTTGAGTTTACACTTCACACTGTTTGCACTTTACAGTTTGTAAACGATTTGCAAAAGTGTTGTCGAGCTCGAAATTTTTGCGTTTTTGAGTTTGATGAAGAGCTGGCTTGAAATGAAAAATTGTATAGAATTAATTAAAGCAATATAAAGGCGTACACAGAATGAGGGTTTTAAAGAACTACGCCTTAAGATGAACTCAAAGTCAAAGAACTTGAACCAAAGTCCAACCAAGTCAAAATGGAGAGTCGACCAAACTTGCGCGTGTATATGCAAACAAACTACCATACGTAATGACAAAAAACGTCTAGCATCAAAGTTGTAAATACTGTATTTAGAAAAATATTTGTTTTCTGCACAAAAATTACTGCCAAAGTAAAACTTTAAAAAAAATGTCAAAACAAGGAAAAAAGGGTGCTTGCCGTTTTGGCGCAAAAAAAATATCGCAATGATTAGAAAACAATGATGAACATTCATGACACAAAGTAAACGTAGAGGATTTAACCAGTACTGCAATAGACCTTGTTACTGATGACGTCACAGTTTGTTGACCACTTTGCCGAAGAATGGGAAATCATTGCGTCTCTGCTCAACTATCGGAAATGCAGGACCCAGTTACAACACTGAGGCAATGCAGTAAAATAAACAGTGACGTCACCAGTACACGAGGTCCATTTAGTCACCTTTAGTTTAACACCATAGCTACAGAGGTGGGTTTGGGCAGTAACCATCACGCCACAGCCACAATAATGGTGGTGAAGAAACAGAAATTTGCTGTCATTGTTTTTCAACCGGGAACCAGTGTTGCATGCAGCGACCCAGGCAACAAAGGTGCCTGCCTTGCAACGAAGGTAGCTTGCGTCGGACTTGGTACATAAGCATAGAGCCAGGCCTATTTCTCAACAGCAACGTCAAGGTCTACGACTGAATCCAAACCCCTTCAATTCGAACAGTGCCATATTCAGTATACACTAGAGTATAAACAAAATGAATGACAGGGAAGGCCCTGTATGAATGCAAACAATCCTCATCTACAGCTCAGCAACATAAATTCTGTAATAACACACCCAGTATGTGACAGCAAAGGCGACAAAGGCCAGGGGGAATAACACTCTCGACATCCTGTCGATTCGCAGCGCAAAGAGCTTGGATCGTTTCCTGTCAGCCAGCCCCTCGTGTTGAAGTTTACTGTACCCCATCTCCACATCACCGTCTTGACTGTTATAAGAGTTCTTTCGGACCGTTCTGTAACTGGTTTGGTAGTTGTATCGACTGCCGAAGCGGCTGTTAGTGTTACTTTGTGAGTCGGAGTCGTGGTCGGAGTAATCTCTGGAAGACGGGGCTTTGTTGTTGCTGTACGAGTTGCTGTTGTTCTGTGACTTGTGTTTGTCGTACTGAGAAAAAGAAGAAGAAATACTGCAAGATAAATTTGCCGGATTGAGCAATTGAGATAATGACGTAACATTTGTGTGGCTTAGCCTTTAGTCAAGGCGCACGCGGCGGCGGCACCCCGAGATCTCACAGACGAAAAAAGACCAGTGCTGGTCTTTTTTTTGTGCGTGACATCGGGGGGGGGGGTGCTACGTGCGCCTTGACTAAAGGCTACTTGTGGCTGGACGTGGAAACATGAACTCTCTGATACTGCAGAAGCGCGCGTTGACCGTCACATCACAAAAAGCTTTCAAGGGCGCCGTCGTTATTATCGCACGCACTTGTGCAGTAACTGGGTGAGAGTTCAGAATTGAATGTCTGGCCACAGACTCGCTGTGCCCACGACGACAGTGCTCCCTTTTTAAGGCGCGGAAAATTACTCCCAATGGCCTTCATTGCACGCAAAGAGGTGCTGCCGTGACGTTACATAAACATGTGTCACACCGTAACGTGCTTGAACGAACACATTACCACACGGAGTGTACATCCCCAGGAAGTTAGAGCACGTTATAAAGGATTCACAATACGTTATGACGGGTTTACAATCTACAAACAAGGCCCTCCTTTTTGAATCCGTAATTTTGTGAATCCACAATAACGAACTGTTCATCCGCAATTGGATTGTGAATCCGTAATAACGGACGGCCGTAATAACGAACTGTTCATCCGCAATAACGGGGCTATAATCCATTATAGTGGACAGTGTATCCAGATTGTAAATACGCAATAACGAATTGTGAACCGGTAATAATGGATTGTGAATCTGCAACAACGGATTGTGAACCGGTGATTATGATGGACTGTAAATTTGTAATAACTGAGCCCAAAACGGGCATTTGAATACCCGTTGGTACAGAAAAACACGCACACATGAGAACTGATTAGATGTTGTGTATATAGGCACAAAGGCATCATTTCAGAGTCATATCTAAAGGCACCGGAGTTATTGGTATTTAAAAAAAAGGCCCGGTTTGAAACTGTCTCTTAGCTTAGTTTGTATCTATATTTGTTCCGCTGGCCGCATTTGGCAGGCGTAGCATCCTGTTCCATTTTGTCACAGGTTTAATGTTGTCCATTAAATCGGCATAAAAGTCTATCTCCATTAGCAAATAGGCTGGTGAAACCGAGAGCGAGATCACAAGGTAAATTCTGGAGGCCTGTCCTGCTAGAGTTAGGAACTTCATTCGCATTAACAGGGTCACTATAATGCATGTTCAACGGATGGAAACAGAAGACGGCTTGGAACTTGATCCTGTTTCTGGATAGGGTACTTCCTAAAGGTGAAACCCTACTTAGAAAAATCACCTTTCTGGTTGTATTTTCCAGGTGTCTCCTTCAAAGAGGTAAACAACTGAATAGAGGAAATAAAAGAGTCTGCACACGGCATTTTCTTTTACATAAAAATAGGTTTGCTCATTCAAAGCTTGTTGAATGCTAGAACACGCACAGCAAAAACTGGGGTGCTAAAAATAGATACCCAAGAGAGAATCAAAATTAACACCATAGGGTGTTAAAGTAACATAAATAAGTGTTATTTTAACACCTTATGTTGAAAATTTTGATTCTTTTTGGTATCTAAGTGACAACCCCCATGGTGTCAATTTAACACCCCGGTTTTTGCAGTGCATCTTAGAAGCTTTTCGTCCTCTTGACAGCGTATACATCTTTTTGATTTGTCCGTTTTAGCAATGAGATCCTTATTAGTCCCCTTTCAGTTGTTTGTCTTGACCTCTTAAGTCTTTTCCTTTTGGCAGTGTACCCCTTTTTGGCAGTGTACCGCTTTTGGCAGTGTACTCCTTTTGGCAGTAGGACCCCCCCCCCCTTTTGGCAGTGTACCCCGTTTGGCAGTGTACCTCTTTTTGGCAGTGTACCCCCTTATGGCAGTTTACCCCTTCTTGGCAGTGTACCCATTTTGGCAGTGTACGCCTTTTGGCAGTGTACCCCCTTTTGGCAGTGTACCCCGTTTGGCAGTGAACCCCATCGAAAATTCTTGGAGTTTTAGGTGTCCCCTCGTTTTGACAGCATGCCGTGTTAGCCTGTCTGTTAGCCTAGATAACATACCAACGTTAATGCCCACCTTTCCCCTTTGGCCCGCAGTGTATCCCTTCTGTGGGTCCCCTTCCCAAAGTACCTATGTAATTAACCTACTTCTATCATCAGTCTATCCTCCTCCCCTCAGTAGCGATTTATTTTAGTAATAATGTCCACCTCAGTATAAGCCCTGATATGAGTGGGACCCTTCACAATTTCCCTCTAACTCTTCGCATTATGCCTTTATGAGCTGTCCCTTCCCCGATGGGTCCATTTGTTGTGCTTTTGTGACGATGTTTTCCCTCATTGTATTGCGGCCCCTTTGGCACCTTCAACAGTAATTGAAAACATAGTGTATACAGTGTTATAAATAGCTAGTGTAGCCTTTAAAAAGTCCCTCTGATTAGACTTTTCCCTTTCAGCTTCAGCATCCCTATCTCGATAGAGCCACTTTGGGGGCTCATGCGGCGGTGTGTCCCTTTATTTATTGCTGCCCTCTTTTCACCAATCATTGAAAACGTGACTAAGATTCCTATATCTTAATTTCCTTATGACAGTCTGCCTTTTAGTGCCCTCGAACTAATAAGATTTTCCTGTTGGCATGCAACTCCCTTCACTAGGTTAAGCCACTTTCCCATGCTCATTCATAGTATACTTTTTAATAACATTTTTTGACATACTTACTAACCCTAATTGAATTAATTTTTTATATACATATGTAATATTAAGCTCTCCAACTATACATGATAGCAAACATTCCAAAGACTGTGTTATTGTGCTATTAAAAAGCGGATATTTCGTGGTTTTCAAAATATGCTATATAGGAAATATTCCAAAGGAACTTGGAAAGGTTAAACTTGTCATAATATTCTTTAAATGCTTCGATGATCTTAAAGAAACCCATGGGATAGATTTAAAAATTCATTGTTTGAAGTGTTTGTGTTTTTAAACTCAGATCAAGCTTCAGACATCAGTCGGGCGGGTGGAATAAACCCGTCCTTTGACAAACTGGTTTGCCACACAAAATGGTTAAACAACGGTTCCATATCTCAGTGACAAAATATACATTTGCAACCATTTTTCCGTCACTTATCCTTAAATACCACTAGTGTAATACCATTACATTGAGTTGTTGAAATATTCTCAACGAACGTCAAGAGTGGATTTCCTCCTTTTTGCAGCACCCAGAGCTGCCCTCGTCCTACATGTCCCTCCCCTGTGCCCCTATTCACCACGTCTCCAAACTGTCTCTTTGTATCTCATGAGCAGGTGTCTGATAATTTGTTTCTCTCTCTCGTCTTTCATGTGAATGAACTGTCTAGACTACATCATAATATTCGGTTATGTTCTTTCGATTATCATATTCATTCCATGAGTGCATGCAACATACGAGTATGAACCGCAGTTTCGTGTTTCACACGGTCCTCATGTTTGAAAGGAAAACTCCCTCGCCTGGTTTACTGATCCCGTCAGCTGGAACTGCCTCCTAAAGTATACGCCAATATACTAAACAGAATGTATCCCAAAGGCGACAGTCTGCAATGGACACCATGTGAATAACCTTTTGTTCGTGGTTTTCTGTACCTTGCGATCAAATTGCCCTCGTTTTAAGTGCTCTTGTCAAAGAGTCACTAAAAATGTCTTTCGTAATTTTAATTAATACAAACGTTTACAAACGTGTTTTTTTTTTCATAGTAAATTTCATCTAAATTAAACAGTGGCAATTTATTTGTGGGTTTAACGAAGACAAGTTTACTAGAGTGGGGTTCGATTCCGCTCTTGTCTTTGTTCAGCTCAAAGTTAATTAAGGCGATCCCTCTGCTGCCGCTTCCATGGTTGATCGTAAACTTGGGTGTGATGCCTGGCTACACGGCAGCTGACGGTTGTATGGCTTCTGACTGGCACCCCGAACAAAGATATTATCAAAATAGGGAGACCGCCAACATTAGGGCTAGAAAGCTCAGTTGGTTTAGAACGCTGGCACGTTGTAGAGGTCACAGATTCAATATTCCTCCAACAATTTGAAAGGTTCAATTTAGTTAAATATGTCTTTATAGTATGACACTTTTTTTAGTGTTATGTATTTTGTCGTGAAGCCTTTCATTCCATAACTCACAGATTGTATACATATTCGTGTTTATTGTTGAAAGCAATTATTGATTTAAAAACACCGTCTTACATTTGCATTTAAACGTTTTATCTTTTCACAACAGTAAAATATTTGTCATGTTGTTACTTTGTTTGCTTTTGATAAATTAGTTTGAATGCTTGTAATGAACCAACGGGTCTATCATTTATTTACCGGGGAAGGTGCTTTAAAGGAATCCCTTGATGCAGCCCACCGTATATGTTTCTCAGCCTTGTCCCTTGTCCATAAATAGTGTACGATGGCGTACTCGAAGAGACTACCAATTACGAAGGACAGGCAAGCATCAAACCAGAGATCGATCGCCTGTTTACAGAGGAAGAAAAAAAGGGCGAATGGTTTATAGTTTTATCATTTGTTTTTTACCCTTACATCGATAGTGTATTAAGCACAGTACTCTCCCGAGTTTTGTGAGAAAAACACAACAGGCAAATCACTCAGGTGGGATTCGAACCCAGGACCTTTGCACTTCTAAAGCAGATTGCTATTTGTTGAGGCAGACAGTGTTGATTTGTGGGGGAATTGTGCCCTTCATAATACAAGGATGAATTTGCTTCACAGTCAATGTCTATCGTGAGAAAGGATTTTTGCTTTAGGGCCAAAGCATTTTTTCAACATTGATTAATATAGTTGGTATAAAAAGCAATATTCAAAACTTTCAAAATGGCTGCCATTGCTAGTCGTTCTACCTATAATGTGTCCAAAGGACGAGTCTGCGAATATGCGACAGCCAAATGTGCGTTGTCATGACGTACTCTGATCAAAGCATCAGTCCCATCACCTACCTGCCGGACTGTGTCATGTGGACTGAAATAAGAAGATTGTCGTTCTGTCACTGTTGTATTAACCTAGTTCGTTCCACAAAAAAGTACGATACATGATTACTCTTGGATGAGCATACTTAAATCCTATAGCTTTCAACAAACCACACTAAATGGCGAACTAGGCATTTTCAATGGGGTGTCGGGGGGGGGGGGATTACTCAGGCGGGGAAGAGGAAACAATTTGAGGCTTTACACTTTAACAGTAGTTGATTTAAGGAATCATGTATTTATGCATTGCGGAATTGATGGTCCGAGATTGAACGTGTCACTTTCATAAGCATGCACTGCCGAACCGCATCATTCACGGACAACCCGATCGTGCACGATTCCTTCTATAATTTCAAGTTCACAGAACTGTTTGATTTATTTTTGCTGCAGGTTTTTACACAGTACGTTAGTTTTTCTTCGATTCCTAGGGGGGCGGGGCGGTAAAGGGCGACCATTCTAAGTAGAGTTTCCAAGCCCCCTCCCCTCTGCCCGCCACTGGCCACCGGTTAAAGATAAGTTCATCAGTGTTAAAGGTGGTACATTTTTGAGAAAACATCGAACTATAGGGGTTTTTTTGTCTGCGATTTTTTGTGCACGTTCGTCAATAGGCCTACGTGCTCCTTTTCCAGTTGGCGAGTCAAAATAAGAACCGTTCGGAACTTTCTTTGCACAGTGAACTATTTCTGATGGAAGTATAATTTCCCATGACATTTGGTTTAGGGAGACCTCGAGCTTATACAAACAACCGTGCATTATGAAATAATCAATAAATAATTAATAACTATACAAACACAATACTAGGAAGTGTTCGAACAAGGCAGTAGACCGTAAGGAACCCGTGGAGAAAATGACCAAAACAGTCTCAATTAACTAAAATGATTGCAACATATGAAACATCAAGCAAAATGAGTCGCACGGGACCCAGGTCATTTTTCATTTGTTTAAACATTTGAAAAGAGCAATACCTAAGCTTTAAAACTGTTAAAACCCCATGCATGTTGATCCACCTTTGGTTCAAAAATAATGTGAAAGTAGAAACACCAAGAGATGCGTGAGAATAAAATTGAGAAAATGGGGTTTAAAGTCGAATTGTTAATTGTTAATTGCATTTTCTTTTAATGCTAATTTTTAATGTTTTTGATGTTATTTTATCAGGAAGGAAGTTGCCAATGTAAAATAACATATATTTTAGCAATTTACCAAAAACAATATTTTTGAAAATGTTACCCCTGTTGGCCTGTTTTGGCTTGTTTCTCCATACAGATATTTCCGACAAACGACTCATTTAGCTTGATCGCATCACCATGTAATTTTAAGGAAATAAAACCATTAAAGCGGTTGCATAAATGATGAATTCCGACATCGTCTCGCGTATAATTTCTATTGTAATTGGCAGTGAAAAAATTCACAAAATACCCCCGGATATGTGTAATGATAAGTGCACATGGTTGCCCCGTCAGCTGTCAGTTTGACAAGCGCGTGGCGGCGCCAAAACCTGGACGTTGTTTACCAAAGCATGCGTGCAGGCAATCCTTGCGTAAAGCAATCAGTGGACCCAAACTCAGTCGACCCCAGAGCGACAATTCCCCTCCAGCAGGGCGATAACGACGGCCATCAAAGCTCCCCAACGTATAACAGCCGTCGATCCCAAGAACGTACCTAATGTGCTGATGAAGGAGACACCACACCAGGAACAAGGTAAACATTTGCGTTAAGTCACACTGGGTGTCTGTAACACACACGGGACTCTTCCGTGTTATCAAACGATGACACATTACTAGCACTTTGTTGCACAGAACGAAGCAGATGTTGAAACACTCACGCCCATCTTCTGAATCCTGAAATTTACACTTGTAAATCTCGTCAGAAAGATTAGTCATAATGGAATACTGCATTGTAAGGTAATACTCCACCTTATGATTAAAGAACCATCTTGCTTGATTAACTCATGAATCTAGGAAATGCCTTTCTTGCGTGACGAGATGTGTGTAGATGACTTGACACGTCATGTTTGGCTTAAGGGTATACTGATAGTTTATAGACTGACGATGTGTTTCGCAGAAACAATGTGTTTCACATAAAGCCCAGCGGTATTTTCTATTTGAACTCCATCCTTCTGACTGTATAATATATAAGTACAGTACTCCAAACAAATAATAATAAGCAAAGTTTATAAACAAATTGCGCTTCAGATTAAATGGATGGTGACGTCATTTGTTTTCAAAAGTCTGTTCTATGTCAACTAAGAACCAGAAATGTTTGCGTCTTAAAGGGGAAACAAAACCTGAGCCTTTGAGACCTGTGTGGATTTCTTGGCCTAAAATTACATCCAACACAGTTTCTCCTTAACTTTAAGAAGGTTTACAGACAACTGATAGAGTTAACCATTATTCGCTATGTAATTTTTTCCAGGAGCTGTCCTAAAACCATAAAAATACCCCCATCCTATCATGCGAAGAACTTTCGAGGATTGGAGCAGTAATGGTTAAGCCCATCACCTGCCCCCAGTCCCCTAAAAGTCATCGTCTGAATGCCTTCCCGATTCCCTATTTTGAATTTATTTGGATGCCTTATTTTTGTTTCATTGTTTCAGGCGCCATCCACCTTCTGAGTAGCTGACTTCATGCTAATTATTTCTGCAATTGCAAACTTAAAACACGAACACGAACGGCGAAGACCATGTCACAAAGTACACTCCCTGAATAGCTAGGTCCATGGCGGGCTTTTATTTGAATAGTGAAGCCATCTTCATTTAATAAGTACAAAATATGGTACAAAATATGGTACCACGTGTCCCGTAACAGGAAGCCCATGCACACGCGCCATCTTGAAAATATACCACAGTGCATCTTGGGAAACAAGTACAGTTAAAAATTAAATCAATCTGGACATCATGATGTAATTAAGATGTACCTGGGCCAGATTTTATAGTCTTGGACCGCATTGCTTCAAAATCAGCACGCCATGAAGGTTGCTGCTTGGACTCGGAATTCACCCAGAATATTTTGCGCGCCGACCATGCGCATTGGGACATGCATAATGGGATAATGTTGCTTTAATTGAGAGCTTTTATAGAAGAGCAACATCATATTATTGTTACAAGTTCTAGTGAATGTCTGAATAATAATGTGTTTGATGTCTTCAAGGTTAAAGGGACACCTCCGTGATATCTTTTTGTCAGCAAAATGGGATGAATTATTGCACATTCTCGTGTGCCCTGAAGGACGTAGCGAAAAGTTAAACAGGAGATCCGAAAGAGTGCAAGCAATTAATGTGCAAAATGTATTCATAGAACAACACTAAGCGTGAAATTTTGATCGGTTTTCTGCCATTCATAAGTTACTAACTGTAGGTTAAACTATGCATGGGAATGGGAAAACTTGTCTTTTAAAGTAACTCTAGCGACATCAATTTGACAGTAACGTCATTTGTTTGTCAGGAGTCATGTTGTTGCTTACGGCCTTTTTAAACTGGAAAATGGTACTTGGTGTTCCTGGAAGAAGGGCGTACAGCTTTCTGCCCTTCTTCGCGGCACACGACAATTCATCTGATTATGCCACGGTCCTGTTTGTGTTACCAAATAAGAAAGCAAATAATCATATCCGTGGTGATTAGTTTTCCATAACGGTCATTCACAACATTGTATTGATGTGTGCATAGTGAGGAGGTAGCAAACTGACTAATAGTAATATGAAGAAGCATCCTGCTCCAGAGAAAGGACCGGTAGTTTACTCTCTTGCATGAGACCCCCACTTTCTCAATGCGAAAACAGTGGAAATAAGTTGAACAATCAATGTTTTTTAAAATCAAACTTTCAGAACAGTCAAGGTAGTTCACCGGCAACAACCGTCAATTAGTGCACAATTGAAGCCGCTGTCCCCATGTATTGTGACTGTGATGGATGGGAGGCAAATGCAATTTAATTCAAATTGTACGGGGAGCTGCAGCAACTTACGAGCACCGCCTAAACCCTGGATTCAAGAACAACGGAAACCTATACCCACACTGATGACAGACTAAATCAACTTCTGAATTCATGAGTGTCGTTTTTGTTTGAGGGCTTCTGGCATTGGGCTGTCAAATTCCCCTTCTCTTCCAAATTAACTGCCGAGTAGAAGTCCAAACAAGCCCCGCAGATCTGTTTGTTACCACTGAAGCTTTTCGAAAGTATTGAAATTGGGGCCTTTTACCATCAGTGGATAAATTCTGCAGCCTGTGTGGTTATAATATAAACACCGATTTAAACACTAGTCATGTTTAAAGCAAAGTAAAGGACAAAATTTCCTGGAGGACACACGTTATCCAGTGGAGACAAATTATCATGTGTAGGCTTACAAGATGTACGAAATAACCTAGAGGGCGATTTATAGTCCTAGAAGGTCGGTCTCAGGGACACACTTTCTTAGAAAATCCAGGGCAACCGGTCCCGTAAGGACTACTCTCCGGGGCTGCTCCGGATCTCCTGCCACACAAGGAGCAACTTAATCCAAGGTAAGTTTTCAGATAAAATGTCGATGTCAAGTTTTTTTTATATCAACTGAATGAAGTATAAACATTGATAAGGCTAATTTTCCTTGAGTGTTTTTACCTTTGTATACGACACTTTAGGCAAGCCAGCGAACGCACCGTATCCAACAGTAGTTGTCGTCATGGTTAGGACAGTGGTCACACCCAATGAGACCCGCGCTGCAGCCTGTCCTATATCAATCCAGAAGGACACCCATGAAATGAGTACCAGCAATGACGTAGGAATGTAGGTCTGGATGACGTAGAAGGTGAGCTCACGAACCAGCGTGAAGCTGAACTCTATGCAGGAAAAGTTAGCTGCGAAGGTAAAAACAACAATCGGTTATGTGGATTTCATTATAAAAACATAACAACAGAAAACATATCTTCAATAATATTATAACTTGAGTAATCAGTAGTTGTGACCAAATTCCTCTTGGTACAAAGTGCAGTTTTGGACAGGAGTGAGTGAAGACGTGCGACGTGACTGTTCGAACGTAATGCTCTCGATCGCACAACGTCATGCAAGACTTTGGTTACATGAGGTTATAAAGGCTACATGCCGTTTTCGAAACTGAGGTTTTGGGCTTATGGACTTGGGCTCAGGCCCCGTCAATTAAACGTGCGCTTTTCTTACGGGGCTTCAAACATGCGGACGGAGCCCAAGCCGGAGCCCAAGCACAAGCCGTGGTTTCGAAAACGGCTCTAGAGGGCGTGCAAAACCTTGCGACATTGCCCGACAGGATTAACTTCTGCCTATTGAGACAATGGTGCTGACCCATCCTATTTACACTCATCTGTTTAAACAATGAACATATCCTATAAATGGACACTCGTATGCAATTTACCCATTAGGATTTGTACCCATGGCGGATTAACCGAGTTACTCGAGTGGCATAGCGAGTAAGCTCTTAATAGCGAGTGCTCCCTATATTATATAGCAACCCAGTGTTATACGACAGTAAAGTTAGTTTGATATTGCACATTGTACATTCACATAGGTTTCTACATCAGTGAATGTCTACTTTGCTATTTTGATATTGAATCGGACATTGGATATTCACATAGCGAATTTCTACTTAACTATCTCCATATTAGATATTGGATATTCACGTACATATACAGTTAATGTCTACTTCCTATTTTTGGACATAGAAAATTTACATCAAATTGTACCGAGAATGTCTCCTTGCCTTTTTCGATATTGGACATTGGAGATTATAGGTTTCACATTCACATTCACATTCACATTCTCCTTACAAACCTATGTGAATGTACACTGCCAGTAAAGTAGACACGTACTGTACAAAGCTATATGCGAGACTTAACTGTCATCTCATTATTCTGCATTATTTTTCGCTTAACGCACAAACCACAAATCCCTCTTTTCACACCCACACAGAGCAATTTGTACAATCTCTAAGAACATAAAACAGCAAATGTTGGCTCGAACAAATTCAGTATGTAATGATGAAGACACTCTAAAGCATAGACTGTCGCCCTTGGCTTTTATTTGGATACAAAGAAAAATGTCTTAAAAATTAAAGTGATATCTCTTTTGTTGAGTATATATAAACCTTCGCTGAAGATTTATGTGCAGAGCTATACACAGGAACCACGCTAAGTCGCCACTGGGAGAGAACTTCAAAGCTTTTCCCCCACGTTACTTTAAAATATTAACTCGCAATATTTTCCATGAATGTTTAATGGTAATGTGTGGGCCCATCGAATGCCTTCGAATGGATATCGTATGTGCCGCTTTGTCTGCACTGCATTTTGTTTTTGTGCAAGTCAGTTTTATGTATTTCGTCGAATTGTGAAATAATGTCCGATATAATATGACATGGCGTTATTGTTGATTTTTTTTTCCTTTAGATCCCTCGCGAATAATTTAACAGAAGATAATGATTTTGCTGAAACAGAAACTTCCCAGACTTAGCCTATCAGTAAGCATTACCAAAACAAAAATCCACCCATTAATTTGAAATAAACCAACTAAATAAATAATATGTAAATAAATGCAAAATGAAAAGCAAGTTATAAACATAAACAACATTGGTATGAACAAAATGCGGTGTGCAATAAACACAAAAATTGGCGGAAAATTGATCTAAACCGGGAGACTGGTAACATGACCTCAGTGCTGCTGGATATGACAGTTTCACTGCCAGTGCACAGTCTCTTAAAATAATAGTCTTATTTGTGCGCTAGTGGTAAAATGGGCAGCAATTAGTACCCGAGAGAGACTTATAGCAAATATATAAATTATATAGGCCTATTATGTTCGGAGATCACCCCAGGTAGAGGGGTAGAAAACAACCTGATCAGACTACAGTCTTCGTCGTCGTCTACCCTTAATATCTTTAACGGCATTAACGTCTGATTCAAATGACTCAGTCATATAGGCGGCCCTCAAGCGTTCGACACTTAAAACGTTTACTGTTGGACTCCCTGTGGGCACAGCGACTGTATAATTTACATTCCCAGGGATGCCAGAAAAGGGAAAACTCATTTGAGTAAACACAAAAGTAGGGTCTGATTCGGATTTTTTTTCAGAACAGTCAAGTCATATATCAAAGGCACCGGTGCCATCCTCTACAAGGTTTCACCGTCATCCATAAAAGGCAATGGCGTGTGATGATAAAGAGCCGTATGCCGACAACGAGATGCTACAGACGTCCGTCTCGTCTCGGCCTATTAGCACGCACAACATTTACGTTCACAGGCAATCTGGGGTTATGAAAACCGAAATCAGCTGTTGCGTTGTTGTTGTTCTTTTTAGAATTTTTGAAATAGTTCTCTCGATTATGACTTCATTTCAGATCAAAATTTTACAGACAAAAAATGTTATTGTATCATGAACTTTATAATCAGTACGCTTTCCGATTAAATTCAAACAATAGTATTAGTAATCCTTTTCAATCCTGTATAATACCTATAACATGGCACCAGTCACAACAATGCTAATTACAGCACTTTGGCTGGTAAACAGGCAATAGATTTCTGCGCTAAGCAATCTTGTGCAAATCAGCTCTATGAAATCGGGCTCAATTCAACCGCTCTTGGCAAATCTGCTTAGGCAGAAGTTTACCGCATCTAACCTTTAGTAGGTCCAGTTGATACCCGGTTTCTGCAGGTTCCAAATGGAATGTACTCTTGCATTGAGTACTGCGGTAGGCTAATCTCCGGACCCATAACCACTGGGGCCTCACTCTTCCATTTAATCAAAAGCTCATCTTCTGTACTCTGATCTGCAACGAAAAAGAGAAACAAGAGAAAATATCATGGACTGGTGTTGAGTCGGACACAAGACATGAACTCGTGAATCTCAAATCTTGACTGCATCACTTGGGTGGTGTACTAATCGAACACAACCTACCGAACCATGCTTCCTGGTTCTTCTTATTCCCTAACACTTACTTGCTTTGCTGAGAGGTAAACCAATGAGCCATTCCAACAGCTTTATTCCGCGTATACTGAATCTCTTTGGAACTCCTTACCTGGTGCATGTTTCCCTCTATCCTACAATCTAGACTGTTTTAAGAGGAATATCATTTCCTACCTTCAGCTCCCCTGAGTTATTTTCATCTTTAATATTTGTCTTCTTGTAGCCCCTTACCAAGAGCGGCTTTTAGCCTTGTTTGGGGCGAACTTGAATAACAAAAATTATTGTAAAAATCCGTTTTCAATACTATCGACTGGCCAAGCTGCATTGGGGGGGGGGGGGAGTTTTCCAACTGGTGTTCCTTTGGACATTGCCCTGTTATAAGAATTTCGTTGGAAATATATTAAAGGGATTACTTGTCCATTATTAACGGGTTCATTGTATCCTGGTATACTCCTCAGGGAGCTGAGATGGTTTAATTAGTGAAATAAATGGCCCAGTGACCAGGGGGTATAATGTTGGAGCGCTATGAGCGTCACTGAGTGACAGATTTGAGTGCTATATAAGACACCACTTTTATGTTACTATTGTCATTATCCTCAGTTGAAAGAAAGTGTCTTTAGACACGGAAGCATACATGGAATTTATCAACGAATAGTGAAGAGATAGACAAAAAGGAACTCCACTGAAATATGCATTTGTAGGAAGAGTAAATAGTCTGACAGTGTCGCCTCTGTCCGTTTGGATGTAGTGCCCTTTAGTTTCTGATTTACAGATCCAATTGTCCTCTGGCCGAAAGGCATTCCAATCACTCTGCGCAAACTCGATGAATACATTCGATTTGCGCGAGTCAAAAATAAAGGCGGGAGAAGGCTGACAGAGGTTAATTTGTGCTCCCTTATCGATGCATGTGAGGTTGGGGGGGACCGATGCCAGATAGTAATGATGTCGCCATGTCACAGATGCCTGGGCATCAACGGGTCGTATGACTTATGGTTGTCAATGACTTAAACAATAAGAGGTATACAACAACGATGGTTTTCACAATTTCAAAGATCAACCATTTTGGATATATACATAAGACTTGAACATAAGTATCTTTTCGAGGGGGTAAAGGCTTCTTAAATGGAGGTTATACCTTTGGTAAATATTCCAAAAATTAATGACCATAAAAACTTACCTGGCAAGAGCACAGGAGAGCTGCTGATATGTTTTTCACCCACAAATTTGAACCTGAGAAAGGCTTCAGGCATGAAGCCTTTCTCAGGTATCTGAAAGCACACTGATCTATGCAACAAGGGTGTTTGTTTCTTTGATTAGTTTCTTGCAGCTTCGGAGACCAATTGAGCCCTTATTTTTACAGGTTTGTTATTTTATGCATATGTTGGGATGCAGCAAGTGAGGATACTGACCTTTGACAACTACCAAAAGTAGGCCCCCTATATACCAAGCCTTAAAGTGGTTTGTCTGTTTTGTTATAATAAAATTGCCTATATTAAGCTTTTGTGATTCTTGTCAAAGTCCCTGTGAATGAGGTAGGCCTGATGACTGGGGCACCAGACTATTTTCGCCGTTAGTCCCAGTTTAAGCAATGTGTGGAACTGAACACCTAACATGTCAGTGTCAAAGGGGATTTATTAATGGGCTGAAGGAAGTTGATCATTGCAACGCGGCACAATTTACACAAAATGGACACCGTATTTGCTTTCGCTTCCAGCTTGTTACGTCTGATAGTTCGAGACGTTACAATATTGATGGTAACCTTGATATTTCTTATCATCGTCGTATATTAATATTCAAACTGTTATTGTAAAGGCGGTGTAATTCAATTATTCATTGGTGTAAAAGTGCTGTAATCCCAAGATCGCTTGGTGTAAAGGTCGTGTAATTCAATAGTCACTTGGGGTTAAAGTGGTGTAATCCTACTATCAATTGGTGTAAAGGTGGTGTAAGCAAAGTATCTTTTGGTAAAAAAAGTGGTGTAATCCTTATATCACTTAGTGTAAATGCGGTGTGTGAATCCGAGTATCACTTGATGTAAAGGTCATAATATCACTTAGTATTAAGGTGGTGTAATCCATGTATCACTTGCTATGAACGTGGTGTTAACCTAATATCATTTGATGTTAAATGTTGTTGAACCCAAATATCACTTGGTATAAATGTGGTGTAATCTTGATAGGTGTAAGGGTATAGTGGATAATACAAAAGTATCACTTGGTAAATTTAAACTAATGCAAAATAACATTATCTTCTGCTTCATGAACATTTTAGTATGCAATTATGTTTTCACATATTACATATAACATCTTTTTCTTTTCTTTTTTAATTGTACACGATGTATTTATATAGTACTAATCTCTGAAGAAGACTGGAGAATTTGATTTGTGTTCTCTTTCAATTCAATGTTACCCCTTAGACCACCCCCCAAACAAATGTAATAATGTGAGGTTTATTATTATTTTCGTTCCTTCATTATCTTCCTCTGTGCGTTGTTTCGAATTGATTTCCATAGCTGATTGAATTTTTTTATCAAGCCTATAATCCAATAACTGTTTTCATCAATTTCACGCAATTTGTAGGTTCAACATTGTGTTTTGGCAGGTTGAGCATTGGAGTAGTATTTTCTCCGTCTGCCAGAAATTTGGAACTACAATCCATAGCCGGATTAATATCGGCTCGGACGAGACGAACTTACAGCTTTCAATGGCGGTCTTGCATCTCTGCTTATCCATCGGGAAAGCCTTGAAGTCCATGTGGCAGTACAACACCAGACTCAATCTGCGTAAAATCGGAAAAACAACCGTGGTAGTGAAAAAAGTATGTGCTATTCCACCACATGATGTGGCTTTAATTTCATTACATTGTTACCCACTCTCGTCATGCTTTTAAATGTGACATGCAGTAAAGAATCAAACTAAAGTGGACGAGCAGTGTGGACACAGATGTCTTGTACCCTGTCTGCATCTCTGCAGTAGATCATTGTCACCCACTCATCCGTGCAATTGACCTGTGTTATAGCTGACTAATAATTAATGAACATTTAATGAAATCATAATTGCATGGACAAATTGAAATTAATCCGCGCCCGACGTCCCTCGATCCACTTTGACGCGGGTTTTCAATTGGTTATAGCGAGTCCCAGCTGGCTCTTGGTACAGATAGCAAGACCCGAAGTGCATTACGAGGTAATGGACTCCTGTTTTGAACTGGTTTTTTTTTTTTTTTACAATATCATGCGGCACAGAAGAACCAAACACCGGCGAGGTTACTGAGGAAGAAGCACGCCTGTCTTCGGTGATTATTGTGGAACAGTGATATCATATCTCATCGTGGGCGTCTACTACATCCCGTCCCATTATATCCACATGCACTCGGGGACTTACATAGATAGCCAAGATAAAGAGAAGTTATTAATATAACAAAAACACCTGTTTATCTTAAAGGCAGGGTATACCTTTGGGTAAATACTCCAAAAATTAATGACCATATTGGTAAAGAGCACTGGAGAGCTGTTGTTATTATAAAACATTGTTAGAAACGACACACTTTGAATAATGTAGTTTAAGAAAAAGAGGTTATTTTTCGACCCCAAATTTGAATCTGAGAAAAGCTTCAGGCACCTGAAGGCACACAGTTCTATATGCAACAAGGTGTGTGTGTGTGTTTTTTTTCTTCTTTCATTATTTTCTTGCAACTTCGATGACCAATTGAGCCAACATTTTCACACGTTTGTTATTTTATGCATATGTTGGGATACACCAAGTGAAGATAATGGTCTTCGACAATTACCAAAAGTATACCCTGCCTATAACATTATCTCATGGCGTCATGGGGGACAGAGACATTGCCGATCTTCGCTCAATTTCATATATAGTCAGTCATTTGCGAATTAATTAATTAATTACCACGTGGTTGAAAACATTATATGATGTCATTCGGTTTTTATAAAAACGTGCACTTATGTTTTAATGAAAATTTCACAGTTTCTTAATGCTTGATTAGCCTGTTATCGTTATATCTATTTGAAACGGTCTCGTGCACTTCATTATAGATCCCGCACCAATCTATTTGTTCCATTCATTCGCACCTCAACCTTCAGGCAACATTCAGGGTGTACCCCACTAAAAAAAACTCCCATACAGCATACAGTGCAAAATGCAATATATTAAAAAATACTTATAAAAATACTTAGAAATCTCACAGCTTTTTCCAGTAAAGGGAAAATTATCCGTTAACGCTTGTTCTTTTCTCCTCTGCTCAATTTAATATGGGGAGTCCCAAGGCCCGTCGAGTTATTCTCCCTCCAAAAAAAACACACCCCTACCCCTGTGTAAATGTTCAAACGTCCAAGGATCAATCTCGAAAAAATGTCCCTACATCTCTCGGCAATTAGGACCATTTACTTCAGGGCCTATTTCATCCAAATACCTCAAGTTGGAAGTCAACAACCCCCAGGTCACAATTGGGCTAAAGTTTACACTGTACCCATTTTATTTGGCTCTCAAATCTGTCTAATCTAGAATATTTTGAGGGCCTACAAAATATTGATGAGGCCGACGCTTTGATTTCTTCTTTAGTGGGTGCACACACTTCACGTTTTTGCTCTTCGTGTGTGAAATGCGGTAGGTGAGCGTAAAGAGCGGTTTTCAAGTTTTCGTGACTTTATCTCCCAGTCTTAAAGGGACACGTTGCTTTGGATTGGGCGATTTGGGCTATAAAAAAGCGTTTGTTATGGAATGAATTGAAATGAGTAATGGTTGAAAAAATGTTCTTAAAGTAGAATATAATGAACCACACAATTAATATGCCATAAAATTGTGTGGTTTTACGTATACTTCGTGAACCAAAACGGTCCGCCATTTTGTTGAGTCAAATTTTTGACTCCCCAAAATGGCGGACAGTATTAGTAATAGAACGGAAAACCACACAATTTCGAAAGAAAGGTATATGTCCAAATATAGGAGCCTCCACAGGCGACTTTTGGAAATTTCCGTGGTGTCCGTTTGAAAGCTGCCGTCAATGAGAGGTGCGGTTGGTACCCGCTGTCACCTCGCTAAATGTGGATGGATTCGACATTCTTGGAGAACATACCGTGACAGCTTTTTTGCTGTTTTCTCAACAAGTATCCAGAGTATTTAACTGAAACTGTCTCAGGAGTGACTCTTACTGTCTTTCTTGATAACCGGTACCTATAAATCAGCATTACTTTGACAAAAAAACAAACGATGACCCAACCTTTACACGGTCATGCATCAGCGAATACACTGTTCTGAGTTTAAACGTTGAAAAACAGCATAGTGAAAATAGGTCATCTACTATTGAACAATGTATTTACTTATCAGACACTTATTTTGAAGAGTTCGGAGGTCATTCTCGGAAGCCGATTGTTTGGCACCCTCTTGGGTCGCCTCCGGCCCACGCGGCCCCACATCAAACATGGTAAGTCCGTCATACAAATCCTCGAATGAGGTACATTATTACATGGAGATCTTGTAGGATAAGGGGATATTACAAATTGAAATTGACAATTTTAGCTAGATAAAACAGGATCTGTAACCGCGTAAATAGACATTTCATTCTAATAGACAAGATGCATTCCTTCCATGTGTTAGAAAGTTCACATAAAAGTAGCTTTTTTGCCAAATAATTTTACACACTACTAATTGACACACTAAAACTTTACGTGTGACATGGAACCTAAATGTAACGCTATAGCCGTAGTGTAGCCCCTAACATGTACCCACATTTAGCCTCGCATTTAAATGATAGCTACAACCCTGTACCTAAATGTAGCCCGGAATTTAAATGTAGCCCCAATCATGTGTCTAAATTTGGTCAGGGATGCTGAATGTAACCCCAACCATGTATAACCAAAATGTAAAATCAACCTGATTGTAGCCCCAAAGATTGTACCAAAAAACGCCGTTACGCTTCCTTCGGGCTACATTTAGGTGCCACATAGCCGGCTGACGGGAGATCATCATCGGTAGTGCACATAATAGTTAATTATTTTCAAAAGTAACGACCTGGAAGCCTCGATTGTAGTAATAATAAGAAAAGACAATATTTCAAGAAGCTTGTCTTCTTCGGGTGCTTATAAGTGAGTCATTAATCTTTGTTGTTTTAAATTAACCATGCAATGCATGTTGATTAACATTTGCCAGCCCTAGCCATGTATTTGGCAGCCAGGTTCACGGCTAGGGCTGGCTAAGGTTCAAATTCACATGATACCAATTTATAGGTTAAAAAACCGTCTCAGTGAGGACTTCGCGACTGCTGAGGAAGCCTGACTGTAAAAAATAGGTTATCAGACAAGTTGGGGGGAGCAACTTTGAAGAATTCCCCAGGGCATTACGTGCTTCGGGCGTGTCGCCCCCCCCCCCCCATCGAATCTGCTAAATCAAATTTACCTCCAAAGCATTCTGCCCTTTCCCAACTTCCACACGTTTAACATAACATATTATTTTCCGCCAACGCCAGGCAACTGTTTACTTAAACGGCCTTTATTGAAACCTTGCTCCGTGTCGTGTGTCAGTGAGAAACGCCGTACTGTGTCCCTGGCCTGTTTGTTCAGGCAGAATCGAAACCCTGCCTCTTTTGTATTAACTTTACACACTCACATCGTGGATTTATTGGGTGTTCAACTGTTGTTTTTTTCTGTACCCATTCCTCTGGACAAAATACCGTCGGAAATTTATGTATAGGCCTACGAAAACTTCATAATATAGAACGATGATAATTTATTGTCGGAAACTCGAAGAGCAAGGTTCAAAGAAACTGCTGTAAGTTATTCCCCCCTTCTAAATGAGTCGACGACGACGACAACAACAACAACAACAACCACTAACCAACAAACAACAGCAACAGCAACAACAACAACAACAAAAGCAACAGCAACAGCAACAACGATAACAACGCGAAAACAACAACAGCAACAACAAAACTGCTGATGTACATTATGTTTTTCTCTGGACCCTCTTTTCCTCAATGTACAACATTTTGGCGTCACTAACCGCGGCAATTATATCTAATATCCTGCAAATGTTAAATCACGCCGTAATGAGAGCATTGTGGTACCGTGGGTGGTAACCACCAACCAGTACCAGAGTGCAAGCTCGACTCTGAGCTCTCTCCCTCACGACTAAGAAATTCACTGATTATAGTCATCTCCCTCTATCACAAGACACTGGATCTTTCGGCTGGGTTGCAGCCACCATTAAGTATGGGATGTTTATACACCGAGAGATGATCCATGTCAAGGCAATTCTCTATTGACATAAATCTGGATGCAAAAGCATTATGCGATACTATCTTTCTCACAACAGTGGTATGTTAACTTCCATCTCGCATCGAGGTTTACCAAATTGCTAAGCGATTATGAAAGTGGCTGGGCGAGATTCCGTCGATAGTAGGGACGGTTCTTAGGTGACTGTACCTTCACTGATGCCAATCTCAATAAAGAATGCAGATGGAATCACCCATGCAGTGCCTATAAGACTTAACATCTTCAAATCTACCTACGGCCCAAAAGTCGAAGCTTGTGTTTTTCTTTCATTTACATGTATGCTGCTTCTTCCACATACATAACACACTACACTTAAATTAAGAGCGCTTTTTAATGCTACACCAAACTTCGTGTCATTTAAAAAAAAAAAACACAAAGGTTTGCTTTGCTTTAACAGTTTCGTACTATAAAGAAGAGACAGTTTGAAGTTGCCTTTGTCTTATTGTTTTTAAACGTGCATGCCCACGTGGAAACGTGCCCTAATCATGTCGGGTTACATTCCAGGCCCGTGTGGTGCCTTTTTTGTAATCTCGACATGTAACTCCCTGTCGGTATCAAAAACACAGGAGGGTTTTCAACCCGTTTTTTATATATTCAGTTTGTTCTTCTCTTTAACATCAGTCTGCATGCAACATGAATAAAATATCCTACAGTGGAAACGTTCCAGGAACATTTCAACGAATGGCAATGTGTTCCCCAAGGCACTGTGTAGGGTCGTCCTTTGGGATGGCTCCCCAAAGTAAACACAAAAAACGTGTCACTTCTTCGTCGGGGATTCTCAGCATCGGGAACAAGAAGTTAAAGGATAGGTCCACCGGTTTCTCGTCTTTTCATATTAAATGACAATATTGTTGTGGTTTCCAGAACTGAATTTGCCTCTGAACTGTTGTCAATTGAAATAGGTCAATACTTTAAAATTCATTTTCGTTTTCAATCATTACATGCTGTGTTCCTCGAAAACATTACGTCTTGTTCAAAAGAACCTACCATCACATGTTTTTTAAACGATGTCATTATCAGTAAAAAGAAATTAAACTGTCTGATTATGGACTCTTCCAAACACACCGCCCAAATATTTGGAGGTACCCCCACCCCACCTCCCCCCCCCAAAAAAAAAGCAACTAGAAAATAATAAATAAAAACACCCTACAAAGTACCGTTGCATTAGTTTCTATATATGTTTTTGAATCTGACAATTCACCTACTTTAATGCTCAACAGATTTCCGCGTGGCTTCTCATCAACCCGTCAGAAACACAATTTGTTGTTTAATTTGTACCCAAAGCTTCACAGGCGGGAAAACATGTCAGACATTGCTCCAATAATTCGTAAACTTTGTTTGTATTACGAGTGTACTCGCCCTATAAGAGTAAGCAATCATTCTGCAGGGTGCATCGCCGTGACTCATATACATCTTGGGTAAACATCGTCTTGATGAAGCAGAATCGGTATCAGGGAAAATATTGTACAGTGTCAAAACAAATAGGCCTTCATTTGTTCAAAACGAACCCCACCGGCCCCAACGTGTTAATTTGCACAGATTTCAGCTGCAACTTCTCAATGGTAACGAAACGAAATTGTGTTTTCATTAATCATAACCGTCAGACTCTGATTAACTGCATCCTTTTCGTGATAAATTCACTCGTTCTCGGTAATAATATTTATATACAAAACTAAATGCTCCACCGCCCCATAGTGAATACGTAGCTTTAATAGCCGTTCACGTGTCACGTTTTGGTATGACGTTTATAACAGTATGAAATAGTTTATATTATCATTTAGCTCACAACCATTCCATCGAAATTTTTTGATTCTATGTTTAGTTAGAATCAAACTAATCAAATTACTTTCAATAATCATCTTAGCCATGAGACTGTCAGTCTGGAATCTACCTCGCGGTGCTATCTTGACCAATTGAGCACTTAAATACGCAGCCCGGAGCCAGACTTAGAACACAATCGAATAATTTGATCAACAAACTGTGCGAAACAAGCGTCTAATTTTCACCACAAGTAGCAGTAACCCATTTGAAATAAAGCTCGCCACAAGCTTGCTTCTCCCATTCACAATCCCTTAAAAGAATTTGCAAAAGATACGAATCACATAAACGAATAAATTGAGATTTCATCAAAACAGTCACTTTGGTCTCTCAGGTAACTGAACCCCGCCTTTGTCTGGTTTTGCACAGGGGCATTTTGCGGGTCAATTTTGATGGAATCGTATATGAAGTAGATTCTTGGAGGCACGATTTTAGGTAATTGATCGGACGGGATAATGACATAATGGCCGATTTTTCATTTGAAAGACTACCTTTTATAGAATTGATCTCCGGAGATTTTTTTTAAATATCTGGAATACTCCAATGGACCAATACTCCAAAAACTATTCCCCAAATACTGGCTCTTATTTTGACGAGTCAAATAAAAATAAAGACTCATTTTATTTTAACCTGCACCAAATCACATTGAAAAGAAAGGGGGAAAAACCCAACAACAACAACAAAAACCAACACAACAATTCAATGGTTGCCCTTAAATGTGACCCCTGGCTTGAGTTTTCCTAGGCTATTTGGTTTCCCCCAAGTTTCTGAAGGCTGTATGTTTTTTTTCTTCTTTCTTTTCTTTTTTAACTAGACGAAGGGAATGCTGGTATCAGTTATTTTAAATTCAGAGCGAACCTATATGGATGTTCATGCACTCTGTCTCTCCGAGGCCACTATTTAATGTTGTTTATTTACTGTAGACTATAAGAAGATTGCCAAGATAATAGGCATAGTTGACCTTTTGCTTTGATTTGCCGCGAGCCAGGCACACAAAAACTTCATTTGACCTATATTTATGTGTACAAAACGAGGGTGATCTACTGCCCAAGGGTTCCGTGTCCGTGGGATATACGTCCAACTTCTCGTACCTTTTCGGAAAAACAAAATTCTTGTTTTGAGCACTTGTTAATAAAACATCCCCTGGGTGTTCTATCAACATCTCGAATGAAATCTTGGCTATGTAAATTTTAAGGAACTAGAATGGTGAGGTATTTTGGCGTCCGCAATTTGTTTTAAGATTAATGGGTGTACGGCACCTCCATTTTAGCCCCACGCCTAAAATTGTGGCCAGGACTTAAACATTATGATACCCTCAACCCTGTACCCTTATGTACCCGAACCTAAATGTAGCCCCAATATCGTACTTCAATGTAGACAGGATTTAAAATGTAGCCCCAACTTGGTACTTTAGCCCGAAACTAAAGATAGCCCTAACTCTGTATCAGCGTGTACCTGGGCTATACTTTGTGAAGGACTTTGGCGACATAGGCCCGGGCTAAATTTAGGTACAGTGCTGGGATTACATTTAAGACTATGTTAAATTTAGATACACTTGGTTGTTTTTACTGGGCTACATCTGGGTGTCACACAGTTGGGGCTGAATTGCTTATGGTTTCAAATGCTTAGTCTGCATTATTTTACGGAGAAGGTTTCATGAGGTGAAACACGTGAAGTTATGTGTAAGGGTTCGCTATACCATGTTAGCATGCAGCAAGTGGGTAAAATGTATATGAACAACATTGTCTTTGTATTATTTATTTCCAATAAGAATAGTCTCATATAAAATCTGGTTCTACTTCTCACAGATTGTTTACATGTCAGTTAACTCAGCACTGGGGGCACGGGTCACACGATGCAGTGCGCCCTCTAGCTGATTGTACATAATGAGCAGTGATTGCCTTAAATTTCGACTCAAAAGCGGACCTTCGTCAGAGGCTCAAACAAAGTACAGACATAAAAACAAGTCAGTTTAGAGAGAAAAGCAAAACAAACTAAACCTGCAAAGAGAATGGGTAAAGTGGAGTCCGGTAAAACAAGTAAATAAATAAATTAATTAAAAATTAAACAAAATAAACCAAAGACACGTAACTCAGTTCAATCACCACTACGGGACAGAAAAACAATTTGTTATACTGAATATAGATGTACTTACTTCATACTGTAGAAGATATCTCCATTAGGGTATATCCTAATCAACCTATTATGTACAGTGACAGCATGGAAGCTTGCCCGTTTCTCATTGGCGAAGAACAGGTCTGGTACCCAGATCCGTTCAGCCACGCCCATTCCTGAAGATATTACAGGGAGGGACGAAAAATTGCCGTAGGCCAGCCTTGGGTCGTTCCAAGTCTCTTCCAACAGGACAGTCATACCATAATCCTGGTTTTAAAAAAAGCAATATAAAAGAATCAAACATTCTTCAGCGTAGTAAGATTGCTCTAATCTAAACAAATACAACCTGAGTATTTTCAACGTGACCGTTAGAGCTAAAGGGCGGGCTTACGACGCCTATGTGTTTTGCTTCATTTGTAAAAACAAGTCGAGCGCGTATTCCATAAAACAAAATATTGCTTTAAAACAACATTTAAGTATTTCAAGAAAAAAACAATGTATTGTCTAATTATAAAAACGTATTAGTCGTTTACAGTGTGGTGAATCATCCCTTGATAAATATAGTTTCGAACAGTAATTCTCCGAGCACATTTCGGAGCCCATTACACGAGCGAACAAACCTTAACACTGCTTTAGATCGGCACACGAGATTGTCAATTTACACTCCCCCATGAACCATTTACACTAGGGAGAGGCTTGACCCTCTTTGTAGACACTAAGTGGGTCAGCCGTCTTACTTTCTCTTACATCCACAGCATTGTAATCAAACCAAGACTCACGGAAAGGGAGAAGACTGCATGGCCAAGTTTTGGTATCAAGAATCAGAAACTCAAACTTCTAATGCACACTGGATCCACAACAAAAACGGTGACAGCATCTGCACTGTATAAAAGTATTGACTGCTTAGAGTGGTATGATTACAACTACGACTGCCGAGGTGATACTCGGCCTGTTCTTCTTTCCCGCGGCGAGTAGCACGAGTAAAGGCAGGCAAAATGTGTTGTGTAGCACCCCATACGATAATATATCTTTGACGTCTAGGTGACAAGAAGCTGCCATTGCTACAGGTATAGTACATTGGTGATTCAGTACATTGGTTGCTACGGGTTTAGTTCGTCGAGTCCGTGCAGTGTTCTAGTAAAATTGAAACCTAGGCCTATCACGTGATGCGTTCTACATGGGGTGTTTATAAAAGTGTACATGCTACAAGACACTGACCATGATGGGCATTGACAAGCAATAACGGTGATTGACGAGGTACTACTATAGTAGACACGGTAAATACGGTTAACGACGCGTGTTTACTATCTCTCCAAGCATCTTTGCACAATGTGGGGTGTGTGCGCAAAGGCATTGTATGTCACAGTTGTTCTGGTTGAAGGGTTTTACATCAATCGCAATGCTGAGCTAAGAGAGAGGGTTTATGGATCCAGCTGTGGTTCTTCTTATTTTCACGATCAAAAGAAATCCAATTTAATTTAAAGAATGGGGGGGGAATAATAATAAACCACGAGCAATGAAATGGCAGGCGTGCTCGAAAAGGAGACAATCAATGTCCATCTAGATCAGAGCTCATAACTCTGTGGTATTGGCCAAATTCACCTGACGTCACTACGTACCACAAACTTTTAGTTGCGGCACTGTGGCAGTCAGATACCCCGTGTTTATACCGTGTAGCGCTCGCATTTTTTAAGGCAAGGTGTGTTTCGCTTACACGCACACCATCTTTACGTGCAATTCGGCAGACAAACAAAGGCAGACCAAAAGCAGTAAGTGACATAAGTGCAAGGGGTCAATAGGTAAGTTTTAACCTGTAGGTTCCAGGTTCCGATCCGCCTACTTGCAAATATGTTTTTCTGCTGCTTTTTGTTACATGTATATTTGAATATATTTCACCTGCTCTCATCTGACTGGATTTTGCCATTATGAACTTTTAAATTCCTTGCGTTGATCTTTGAAAAGATTTTCAATAATCCCGTAGTGGTGTTGAAGTAATACAACTTGGGGCATAATTATACTTCGTAAGGGGCTGAGTCTTCACAGAACCGGATCTGCTCAAAATGGGACAAGTGCAAAAGATACTAGCGTTTAAAGGTCTGACATGGAGCCAATTACAGTAACCATATAACACTGTTCTGATTTGCTGTAATTAAATCCACTTCTTGGCGACCCAACTGGTCGCAACAGCCAGACTCCAATAAGGCAATGAACCCTGAACAAAAAGGGCTGGAGTGCGCACGGAAATAGGGCGTCTTTGTGGAGAGACAGGAAGGTGTCAAGATGCATACGGCTATAGCATTGACGGCTGAACCCTCTTCTCGACAAAAGATCAAGTAACTATAATTTCCTAATCGATTTTGTAGCCTGCGTGCGGACGGAAGTGCGAACTGAATACCACGGCAAGTATGCTTCGGATTCAGGTTGGTTGTTATGACTGAACTGACTACCATATCAGGGATAGGTAACTGTACACCATGCATCTCCTTCTAAATGATGAGGTTATGTGCCACACACCACAAACATAGGGGAAGAAAAATGGAACAAACTGCGCATTGTTTTCCCGTTGATTTTCAGGAGACGATTTCGTCCGGCAATTTTGCATATTTGGCTGCATACCAGCCTTTGTCTTTTCAATGTTCTTGTCAAATACTTCTGAGGTAATAAATAATAGATAACAAGCTCACCATTGTGACCTCCGTGACTTCGTCCATACTCAAGACGAATATACTGCACTCCACGACTGACGCTGGGCCTGAAAGTATAAGTGACAAACCAATACAGTAATTCCATAATGCCATCAGTGTTTGGATATATTAAATAAACAAGGCATCGTCAATATTTACCTTAAAAAGTCAGCCCAGTGAGATCTGTACATTTTGTTATATATCATGCCCGAATCAAGAAACACCATTATCAATAATCTGATCAGTAGATACACTTTCCACTCTTTATAAATCTTGTACTTTGGAAAGTTTTGTACAACACCTAGGATTTCCTTGTCTCAGTGTTTTACCTCTTGCATCGGTAAACAAACAAAAACAATTCATTTGACTCCAATATTATTAGCAAACTGTTAATTTATTAACAGTAGAAATGGGATATTCACGCGTAATAGGGCCATGAAATATCAGAAGCGATCATTTTGGCATCTTGTATTAAGGCTATTAACCTCGCTTGCACCCTTTTGCATGTTCGCCGTACACTATCTTTGTACGGTATATCAATAATTGAACACAAATTGCAGCTGGTACGACTGGTGCGAAGCTGGTGCTACGTCGAGGTTAGGTGTCATTGGGGCATACAGAACAGTATTTTAATAATCATCTTCATTATCTCGGTTTATTCTCTCTGCAAAGATGTGTTTGTTATCATCAGTCATGTTGTTTAACAACGACAGAAACCGCTACAGGCAATTATTGGCCTATGTCTTCCGAGACAATCCGCCCGAAGAAAGAATTCACAACTAAGTACTCTGCCACTATACCCCAAAGGCATTCTAGACAACACACAATGCTCCACCTTCAACTAATCAAGACAAACTTGGATCAAGTTTGGAGTCTAGCAGTAGATGACTATCGCCGTGTGCATTCGAAATTGTTTGAAGGTTCATCAGACATCATCACCAAGCAGCGGCATAGCCAGGACTTTTCGGTGTGTGCGTGGGGGGGGGGGAGGTACGGGGGGGGGGCTTGGCTTTTAAGTTGAGTGGGTCAGGGGAAATGGGTTTGTCAGTGATTGGGTCATGCTTTTAGTTTTGAAGAGGGACGGTGCAGGGGGCCACCATCCTCATGTTCTTGGCATTTTGTTGCCGCGGTAGCAGTCCCGATTGCTATAGTTCCCTTCATTAGATTATACAAACAAGCATTTTCCTTTTTTCTCTTTTCTTTTTCTTGTTATTTTTAGGAGCACTATAGCGCGATCGTTTCGTGGGGGGGGGGGGGGTGGGGGGGGGTTACCGGGTGGGTGCTCTGGAAATGTGTGCCCCCCCCCCCACGGCTACGCCGCTGTCACCAAGGGTATGTAGGAGGGCTCTGTATCTAGATGTTGTAGGCCTATACTATAGGTTCTGCGCGCACTGTTCAAATTGATCACTGTGTGTTGGTTTAAAGGGACACACCGGCTTACTGTTTACCTAATATTGTGATGTGGAATGACAGACAACAATTTTTAAATGGTTGTTGTAAAAAAAAATCATCAAAATATCACGTAATTAACGAAAAATGTGAAAAAAACAAAACGCGGTCAAAGGTCAGCTTATACGCTTTTCCAGCCGTTGCAACTGTCAAATTTACGTGGCAATGATGCGCGATGTTGTAAGTAGACTGGTGCTCTGTTTATGTATCAATTATAACAATGGCGAGGCATGAGGATACAGACTTCATATCCATCAAGCACAAATTCACGTGTAAATAAAAAAACCAGACATGAACCATGCCACTGATCTCTATTATACTGTCAGTATAATAGAGATCAGTGACATGAGCGGACGTCAGTCCATAGAGCAAGGTTCCTTGCTCTATGGTCAGTCCTAGTCGAAGTCCGCTCGCGGTCGTAACCAATAACTGTTTCGGTTGAACTTGCCATTGAAACAGTTATTGGTTACGACCGCGAAAACTAACCCAAACCTGTATTCTGTGTACGACGACGTACTATATTCTGTGTACTTGCAATAATGGAGAACATTTCTTCGACATCCAAGGATCGGTACAAAAACATCGCAAGGAAAACACCCAGAAGGTGGTCCAACGAAAAGTAAAAAGTAAAAGAAAAACCACGATAAATCCAAAGGGAAAGCCAGCAAAAGCAGCAATTGGGGGGGGGGTGGACATTGTGCAGCTATCATAGAAGTAGACCAGCTGTATGGGATAAATATTCCCCGTCGTCGTCCCGCGTGTGTAGCGCAGGCAACACGTTGCAATAGTTAGGGGATAATAGCTAGGGGTATCAGACTAAAACCCTCCTACAAAAACCGTAATTGTTGGTCTGGCTCCCTACCCCTCCGACAAGCTCCCACGCTCACGGCTAGACCGGCAAGCTGGGGAGTTCATGCCCCGGGGCTTGTCTCTCTGGCCCCACGAGACACGGCACCGGCTGTACGGGATATGCCCCAAGGTTTACGTTCCGCTAGCTCCCACGCTGGTGCGCCGTAAAACACGCTTCGGTTGCACGGACTCTCTGAATGCGAATCTTACGTTCGATTTTTCATCATTATTTACAAATTGTATCAATAATCTGAACACATAGTCTTTTTTTTCAAATACTCATGAATAATTTTTAAAAAACAGATTTAAATTTGGTTCAGTAATTTACTTGTATACGGCTGGAAGTAAAACTAACTCCGAAAATCACGTGATTTATCAGAACCATTTTTTTGGTTCGGATAAATCACGTGACCTTCGTTTTTTGAAAAATGCTCAAAAACGGCAAAATTTGATGGTTTCTTTTAGGAACCGTTCTTCTCCATTCCTGGAAGACCTTTGAAGGCATATGTTAGCCTATTTTGTAGCCCAAATAGCCCAACGAAGCCGGTGTGCCCCTTTAAGGTAGAGGTCGTGGTCTAAAACGTGATGGGAATGAATGATTTGATAGAATCAGGTTCATCCAAATAAATAATTTCAAAGGGTATGGATCACAGTAAAGCTTGGGCAACAACTTCAAGAAAGGAGAGTACTCATCATATCGTCTACTACCGGGGAAAGTCTGTCATTTAAATAAAAAATCATAAATTTATAAAATTCCTTTTATTTCCATTCTGTCATTTTCAATGAATACACTATACCATCTGTGAAAACAATGAAAACCACAGTCGTGGATGCTGCTGATATTATCGATGTCGGCAACGGTAATTTATGTTGCTTCAAATGACATTGCTTGGACTTTGATTTAGCATTAAAACGGGCAGCTCTATCTTGAAGAGTTGCACTGGCATGACCTTATCTCTCTTTTACCACATACTATCCGCAATTAATTCCGTCGTCTTTAACACTAGTGTCTTAAAGTGTCTCCGATTCCGAGGACAAAGTCCTCCAATGTGAAAGTTTCGACGAGGACGAGTGCTATCTTCCCTTTTAAGAAGTGTTTGTCAAAACAGCTGCATGCAATCACCCATCGACTTGCAATTTAAATTCAAGATCTGGAGTTCCAGGGAAAAAAAGTTGCTAATCCCTGAAAATGGAATGAATATTTCACGTTCCGGCATCAACACTTTTGATTAAGAACCATTTTCCCGCGTAATGTGCTTGTCTAAAACTTCTGTTTCCCTTGTCAGTCAGCCGGAAGTGGCCTTTGGGCTGAGACGAGAGCCCGGTTTCGTTCCCTTCATGCCATACAATCAGCCGATAAAGAAAATTGACTACGCTCTCTTCAACCCAGCCGATGGTGAAAATGGACAAACTACGCTCTCTTCAACCCAGCCGATGGGAAACATTGGACAAACTATACACCCTCGTCAAGATTGGTTGGTAGTGTCTATTAAAACCTTCGCTAACAAAAGGAAAGCAAATCTGAGGTGTCGTTTACAGGGAAGGCCCGGAGCTGTTAAGAAGCAGTGCATAAGCGGGAGGAAAGACAACACATTGAACGAGGGATTAGCTGCCTGCGATGTACGGCCGTCCTCGGTAGGTGAGTGACTGACTGGTGGTAAACTCAAGCAGACTCGAGCGATTAAACTGTAAATATCGACAAGATTGATCGGAAACGAACGGGACATTAGAAACTGCTCTATGGCAAACTGCAGCTGCGAGGTGTTGTGAAAAAGAAGAGCCAAAAAAGAGAGGGGAAAAAAGAAGAAGAGACGTGATGCACAGCGTTGCCTATAGTTGTATTGATTCCGGCTTCAGACACATTCTTGATCGGGTACCAGACGTATTACACGAAAACAGTCTTTTTATTTATAGCATGATAAAGCATAACGCATTCGATTGTTCGGCGAATCATTGGTTCCTGATGGAGGAACACTTATTTTAGGCCTAAACCAGTTGATTAAATCAAAACGACAATTAAAAAGACACATTCTCAACGGAGTAGACGCCCAGTTTTTAACTAAAGGGCCGCGTATGCAGGTCGTCTTCAGAATCAACCAATCTTTTCATTTTCAAACGGTAACCACTAAAAACTCACAAGTCTTGCCTGGCCATAAAAATACTCTCGCCCGCCATACACCCCTCTTTTAAGGTTCGAGGTTCATTTATTTTGCATAGTATCGAAATAAAAAAATGAGACAATCAATCAAAAGAGATCAATACGAAAATACATCTTTACAGTATAGACTTCAAGCTCAATCGAGGAGCTCAGCCCCATGTGGAGTGTCGAATTGACGCAGTGCACAGCGTTCTACCTGTCCACCACTTTGGGAGTAAACTTACGCAAAGGAATTGACTCCCAAATTGGTGGAAACGATGGACACGCATTACGTGGAGATGCGTTCCACGTTGTGCAAGGGGTCAGTGGGCATTGTCCAACTGCTCTAAAAGACCACCAACTGCGTTAGATCTAGTACTCCTACACAAGCCATACAGATCCAGCGCGACCGAGGGACTTATCCAGAATTTCGAAGCCAAGGTCACTGACCCTCAACAAAATCTTTGGTTTTAATACATCATTTCCAGGTCTGTGCAGTGTTGGTTACATTGTTTTACTGCATTTTAAATAGCCAGTATATCAAAGTGGACTTAAAAGTTTGGCGCGATTAGTTTCAAGCCTAACAAAAATACCGGTACGGTATGTGACCTAATATTGCATTTGAAAAAGTGATTCCTGTCACTGGTGATTCAAGGGTGCGTTCAGGTCGGGTATTTGTTTCCCCAAGACAGATGCCATTTAGCTAATGGGGGTGTTTTAATTAGCCTGTCTAATTAAAGAGGCGCGAAGACCGATTCCAGTAGAAAACACACTCGTTTATGCTAAGTTGCCTCTTCTGTCCTGGGAAAAACCGCATCCAGGCCAGTAGTGCCGCAGTCGAAATTCCCGTCCTCGGGTCGACATTGTGATGAAATGGAACAGCCAGCGACTGACTGATGCTTCGCCTGAAGACCGTTGGGAACAGTATCGGTCACCGATTATTTACGACCTGAGAAAAGCTGCAATGATTTGATGATCGGCACCAGTGGCCATTCAAACAAATCAACAGCCGCAAAAGTGGGAAAAAATCCAACTTCTGCGACGTGTTCCCGACAGGCGGGAATCACTCGCAGTCGACCTGCGAGTAGTTACGACGTGGTGACATGTAAATTTCCGCTAGCCAATCAGCGTGCGGAAAGAAGGCAACGCAATTGCGGCCTCTAAATTGACTGTGTAAATCACCTTACAAACGACCGGGTTTCAATTTACACTTTATCTGGAAACTTTCCGTAAAAATGAACGTCTTGGGTGACTGCTTGTCTCTGGGGTGAAGCTTGAACTGTGACTTTCACACGAGTTCGTATAGCAGGGTTGCCCTAGCCGACAGTCAAAATGAAAACGCGCTGTTTGCACTAACTAAAAACATTTTGTTTTTATCACCGGGAGGCTAGCTGCTCTGTTTGTTGTTTGTTTGCTTTTGTTTTTTGTTTACAGCATCATGAACCCAAGGGATTTGTAAACAAAGGCATCGGGTGAAGTGTTCATACAGCTCACTAAACCGGCTGAACGAAGTTTCTCAAACAACTGAAACATTTCCAGTTTGTTCGCGTTGATATGAGAACAGACAATACAGACGATGAAAATATTTGATTCAAAAAATGTTGTTATTTACTATTTAGTGATTCTGTGGAGTCATAAACAGTAGGGCTGCTGGCCCGAAAAGTTAAAAGCGCATGCACCAATACATAAAGCTTGAAATACTATTATATATAGTTTTGGTTTACAATAAAGAACTTCTGGTCATAAGTATTTACCAGAAGTGTTACCAATGTGAGAACCTACTTTACCTAACAAAACATCCCAAGAATAACTGAGCAACGTTGAGCACATAGTCTGATACAGCAGTGACAACTCAAGGTTTACAAGTGGGGATTGAGATTGACAGTTGTTTTCACAGCGCGCATGTAGTGGTTTGCCAGTCGCGCATGATTTCGTCCCATGTGACCGTACGGGTACGGACGAGGTCGTGATCGCGTGCTAGTAATGAGCTCAACTGAAAGCCTTTGGCTACAGCACTTTTTCATCGGGCAGATGAAGAGCTCAGCTCTATCCTGAAAGTGAGCGTCGGGGTCTTCGCTCCCATCGGCAGTTTCAGAGAGAATTTATGCCCGATGGAATTAATAAGATGCTCTAAACTCTTTCATGGCCGCATTTTCGCCGAAAGAATTTTCTTGAAAAGAATGTTTTTCTTGGACCAAATTTTGACAGATGATTTTGTGTGATGTGGATTACGCACGCACATATTATAGGCAGAAATTCCCCCACTGACCTGTGAAATACGCTTGACGTAAGTGCATAATGCCCTGCTTCCGTAAGCGCAGATTCTTTGCTAATGATAAGTATGCAGAGCCATGGAATTGGGCCTTAGGTTGACAGTTTATAAACTACAATGGGGACCCAACAACCCCCTTAGTCTGAGGCGCTTGAACGGTTCAAATCACCTCCAATGAAGCCAGAGAAAATTAATGATGCACCGGAATCATTATCACAGACCATCGGGGAATCAACTGAGCCACGGAGTCATCCTAAAGATCGTCTGCAAATTACCTTTCGTTTGCGTCTGAGCTTTAGCCTGAGGAAAATTCATCAATTTCCACATTCCTTCTGCTCGGGTTGCAATCGTCCTCATCCCTTTGTCTTAGTGTTTCAGTCGTGCCCTATGATGAGCTCCCCTCATGAGCTACGGGGAACTTGTTTGGGATACCACATCCGAGCAACGTATCGTCTTCCTGCTCCTCGGGACACGCCGTTTATTACAGTGAATATATAATATGAGAAGAAAATTGTTTTTACGTCCGTAAAGCAAAACCTGATATGATTGGGGCTTAAAAAATGCAATTAAAATGTAAACTTCTCTCGTCTTAAGGTTATTATTTCTAGCTGGCAAAAAAACAATTGTTATCAGGCATAGACTTACAAGCAATGTCCTTCTTAGATAAAAGAGGAGGAACTACAATTAGTTTTCATCCGTTGCCGAAGTAAGACAGATTGGCATGTAGAGTAACACCATTAAAAACGAGCTGACGATTTCATCCCATTTAATTACTCGTCTGTTCATTTTCCAAACTCAATCAATTTTCAGGTGCGGTGTCATTGTTGCATTATGAGAAAGGCAGGGCAAGTTCAAGATGATAAATCCTCACATATTCTTTGAAAAGGAACAAGAACATGGCTGTCCCAGTCAAGTGCACTCTAAAATAATCAGGGTCAGAATTGACGCGGATTCTGTGTCCCGTGGGGACTGACTAATTATTCAGGGTCAGTATGACCCGGAATCGATGTCAAAATGACCAAGAAGTGGGTCGAGTTGACGCAGAATCATATTCAAAATCACATTTTAAACCAGTTTCCTGGTCAGGCTGACTCATAAATGGGTCAGGGCCCCTGAGACTTGGAACCCGGGTCAATCTGGGAGTTTTGAGGGTGTGAGTTCGGATCCAGCAATGGCTGTTTGCAGCAGTGACGATGTCGAAGGCAAATTAAAGTATTTTCTGTGATTTAGCCACTGCCGAAGTCATCGGATCTTAAGTCGGCCCGTCCATCACTACACTTTAAAAACTCCTGGTTTAGAACTGACGCGGGTTCCCGGTCCCAGTCCCAGTCCCAGGGGACCTGACCATGTCTGGGTCAAGCTGACCCGGAAACTGGTTAATAATTTGGATTTTGACTCGGACTTGGCGTCCTTTTGACACAGTTTCTGGTCATTTTGACTCAGATCCTGGGTCGTATTGTCCCACTCATCTGAAAGGCCGTCTTCGATTCGGACTCCAATTCGGTCAATTATGAAACCATAAACTTCACCAACAGACAAAGACGAAAACTGCCATAAAAGACACACAAGAAATATTCAAATACTGAAACTGACTGAAGCCCATGTTACACATCCTCTTGCAGGAGCAGAACTTTGCAACAGTTTCAAAATGTTCCTCATAAAACAATTTGAAAACCATAAACACTGTCTCTAATTGTAACAGTCCTATAAACAGACTAATGAAGCTTTGCAAGGGCATAAATTTACCTTAAACCAACAGTGACATTAATGCATGCATTCTAATTGAAAAGTACGACAGCAAAGAAAAGGGTATCTTTTCAAAACAGACCTGTCCAGGTTCGATTTCACACTTGGCTTTCGGCTGTATCCCCGGGAGATTCGGTGTCTCTCACGCAATTCTTGGCACTAAGCTGTGTCTAATAGGTAACATTATCTGACAAGGGTCCCAAACTGCCCTATACGACTAATCGCGGGTTCGAAATATGAGTGGTGATGGACCGAAGGCAAGGGGATCGAGGGAAGGACAGCTTTTTGATTACAGCGGGTGTTCCCCTCTGTGTGGACAGTCATCGCGAGCCTCTAAACCCCATAGTTGACGATGGAGACGGGAGCCGAAAGGATTGTGTCGTCAACCAAATAATAAGGGTCGGGGCATTCCAAGAACTTGGACAAATAACGAATCTATCAAATCATCGAGCAATCTGGACCTTGCTCTACAGTTCTACAATAAACAGGGATGACCGAGGGCATTTTTTCGACTGGAATTATTGATTGGAAAATGCCCGAATCTTTGTCAATCACCCCGCAGCATTTTTTAAGTGGATTGGGTGCAAGTTGTACACATTTCCAAAAAGAAGTTTTGACTCAACCTCTGTGTGAGCTTGACTGAGACATGCACCCCCACCCCCCCCCCCCCAATCTGGATCTTAGTCTACACTGACGAGTGGATCAGTGCTCTGACCCATTAGTCAGTGCTTTTTTACAGTTCTGAGAAGGAAAGAAAGAAGAAGATGAGGAGACTAGTTCATAAGAGACTAGTCCCGAAAATCGAACTCTTCGTATATCGCTTGATAACTCTGCAATGAGCTTCCCGACAGATTCAATGACAGACGGGCTTGTAGTCCGTTTAGCACCGGGTACAGAAGTTTGCGCTGATCGATTTATTTCATGCGCCAGGGATACTGACCGTTTGATTTTTTGCAAGGCGAATTTTGTATCATGACGCCACTGCGATCTGGTTAGGTTTTTCGGAATTTATGATTAAAGGGAACAAAAAACCTTTGGAGTTTGGGAGAGTACATTCGTCAACGTCCTTCGTGCCACTTCTAAGGACTAGTGGAAGTGTAACTATCATCAAAATATAACATGCATTTTATATAACGATTGGAAATATGTCCAGCAATGTTCTATCTTGACTGGCATAAATTGTGCAGCCATTTGTTCCTTCCAAATCAAAACGACGTTCCGAAACTATGCTGCAAAAGGCAAAACGGTCCTACACTCTAAAAACTCCTGTACCATACAATTAAATTGGATTCAGAGACCTAGGGATGGTTGACTAATTTCTAGGTCAGTATGACCCGGAAACTGGTCAAAAAATGAGTTTTTAACTCCAATTCTGCGTCAGTTTGACCCACGTCTTGCCAAGTCTTGGTCATTTTGACACTCCGGGTTATATTGACCCATTTCTGGATTATATTGACCCATTTCTGGGTTATATTGACCCATTTCTGAGTTATAATGACCCATTTCCGGGTTATATTGACCCATTTCTGGGTCAGGCCCAAGGGATCCGAAATCTGAGTCAATTATGACCCGGGCAATTTTAGAGTGTCTGACTGTATCTCGGCTTGTTCAACGAGGGGTTAAACATGATTTTCAATGTATATCGGTATATTGCAAAGGGCTATGGTCTCAAAAGTCTGTCCTTTAAATCGCAAATTCAAAAAGCTTGAAGCGTCACGTGACTAATGAGGCGCCGAGGTGTGTGCTGAAGATGATTGGGGGCGACTGACTAGCCATGAATGTTTTATGACGACAAACACAAGGCAATGAACCGGGTGTCACCTGTCCCAACAGTTAATTAAATACAAGTTGATTGAGTTCCCATCTGCGTTGTTTTTCCGGTGCAGTTTTAAACGGACAGCTTTCCGCTCAACGGTCTCTGGGATTGAAAATTAAATCAAAGAATAAAGTCAGCGTATATATTAAAGATATTACATACACTGTATGCCTTGTGTAATACGCGTTGGACTTTCGGAATTTAACACTAGATACAAATAAACCCATCCGATGTTGGTTTAAATTCAATAAATAAAATCAACTTAGAATTACAGTGTACTCAATTTGAAAAGAATAGTTTGGTTGTTGCGTGTCAAGATATTGACAGGATTTAGCGTCTGACACAGCAGTTGAATAATCACCCTGTGATTGAAGTGCCACATTGCAAAAACTCTGTTGTGAATAAAAGATAGATACAGATTGAAAAAAAAAATGCCTATTTGGTTATAGGGTATTAAGATCTCCGTTAAACAGGAGGATTGCATAATCCATCTCTCATTAATCCTGAACAAACGTTGCAACAAGCCATTTTACATCGCCACCATGACCCTGCCATAAATTGAGCCATTTTGAAGGGGGGGGGGGTGTAAATGTTGTAAAGAGTAGTCACCGTGGAAAAATATTATTTGTTTACTTTGTGTGGATTCCTAAATAGATGCTAAATTGGACTTACCATCAACAATGTCTTTCGAGAATTCGATTAACTTGTAAAGTCTTAGAGGAAATATGAGCCGAACCCGCCCAACATGAAGCCGAAACATTTTCCAATTTAGCTCAAAAACTTTAGACATCTCTCATGTTTGCTCTCTTGGGAAATCCAGGAAGAAATCTGTCATTTTACCCAATTTCATCTCTACTAAAGGCCTGACAGGTTGTCGTACGCACTGCCGGCACAAACATGAAGAAGTGCTCTTAACAAAAACACCACCAAAAGATAAAAATAAAATATAATTTGAAAAAAAGCTGCAGGAAAAGGTTAGCAGTTGTAGATTTCTCCGATTATAGCTCGATCTAACGCTGACAGTCTCCGTATCTCATTTGCAGTTCCCTCTAAGCTTGGTTTAAAGATGCAGTACTTATGACAACAAAGTATCATGTTTCAGTTTCAAAGTCACTTTGTGTAGTGTTGAAAAAATGAATAAATTTACTCAAGTCCTATCTGATATGTTAACTTGTTTCAGAACGCCAAAACAAAGGTCCGATGTGAGTCAGTGGTTGATGCGTTTTCCTAATTAATTGAGAGCAAGTTTACAAATTTTCACAGTTTCTTTGCAAACTGAAAATGTAAGCCGGTAAGCCGTATTGCAAACATACAACAATATGGCTATTCCCTGCTGGAGTCAAAGTTAAAAAGGATAAAAGTATCATTAGTTTCAACAACCTTGATAGCAAACCTTAGCTTGATTCACAGATTAGCAAACCATGTAACGATATTTTGTCAATCCATGATGGACCTTATCTTCACTCAACGAAAATATAAACGGGGGCAGCATTTGTGCCAATGTCACCAGTGTAGTTTACAACATTCAATGGAGCAAGCAGAGCAGCGGTATCGACAACATAACAATCAGCAGCAGTTTGGACAACATTACCAACGCTGTACCTCATCTTGACTCAAGGAGAGTATAAGTAATCCATTAGCTGCAGTTTGGACAACATTACCAACGCTGTACCTCATCTTAACTCAAGGAGAGTAAATAAACTATTAACAGCAGTTTGGACAACATTACCGACGCTGTACCTCATCTTGACTTAAGGAGAGTAAGTAATCCATTAGCACCAGTTCAGACAACATTACTAATGCTGTACCTCATCTTGACCCAAGGAGAGTATTAAGTAATCCATTAGCTGCAGTTTGGACAACATTACCAACGCTGTACCTCATCTTAACTCAAGGAGAGTAAATAAACTATTAACAGCAGTTTGGACAACATTACCAACGCTGTACCTCATCTTAACTCAAGGAGAGTAAATAAACTATTAACAGCAGTTTGGACAACATTACCGACGCTGTACCTCATCTTAACTCAAGGAGAGTAAATAAACTATTAACAGCAGTTTGGACAACATTACCGACGCTGTACCTCATCTTGACTTAAGGAGAGTAAGTAATCTATTAGCACCAGTTTAGACAACATTACTAATGCTGTACCTCATCTTGACCCAAGGAGAGTAAGTAATCCATTAGCACAAGGGCCCAATTTCATAGCGAACGGTAAGCAAATTGTCGTGCTAACTATACCAGAAAAATGTGCTTAAGCGTAAGCGTATTTCCCAGGTTAGCAAGAAAATTAGGCAGCCATCTTGAGCATTCACCATGGATTTGCTTTGTTACGTCAATCATTTTCATACAGTAAGCACCGGGAGGTTAGCATGCCTTTTCGTGTGCTTACGATTAGCAGCGCTATGAAATGGAAATCGCACAGTAAGCACAAAATCGGCCGTTAAGCAGCGCTATGAAATTGGGCCCAGTTTAGACAACATTACCAACGCTTTACCTCATCTTGACTCAAGGAGAGTAAGTAATCCATTAGCGGCAATTTGGACAACATGCCTATTATTACTACTATTGACGACATCATACCGGGTACCGAGTAAAATCATAAAATCAATTTACCAAAATTAATGTAGAAGAGTGATAGCTTGCCACGCAGACGTGAAAACAGGAAAGTTGACATACCATAGCTGCGGTTATTAACTAGGGCAGCACTTCTTGATTCTGATAGGTGAAAGTGCCATTCGTTCCAAGGTTTTAGCTACTTCCGGCTCCACTGCCGGCGGTATACCTTTGTGTGTTATCTACCACAATCATTCAGTGTTGTAGTTCAGATGCATCTCTTGAACAGAAAGTGGCAATTCTTAAAGGGTTCCTGCATCTATGCAAAATATCGATAGGCAAGGCCAAAAAAGAGGGGGGGAAAGAAGATATCCTCGCAGAAAAAACATATAAATACTACTCATTTTTATGTATTAATGGGCTTCTAGCAGTATTATCGATTGGAGACAGCTTTTGAATAGTGAGGGTGGCTTTCAGTCGAATGACGTCACACTTACGAATAGGATATACACCTCACTTGATCTTCTGTGATATTATGTGACTCTGCAGAAACTGACAGGAGGAGGACAACATTAGCCCGACGGCTGACATGTTTTCCACTGCGGCAGAGTTAGACCATAACTCCAACATTAATTACATCATGAATCTTGTCTCCTGTAAATTAACTGCATTTCTAACCAGAATGATACACAAGGTCATGCTTATTAAGTTTCGGATCTATACGGGACGAATTATTTACGATCAAATGAGCTGTAGTATCTAGCAATCAGATTTGAGTTGTGGGTCGTGGACCTTGAAGACTGACGGTCATGGTTCGACGAAACACAATTTTTATTCCGCCAGGAGGATGGCAATAAATTATTTTGGCTGTGATTGAGGAAAAGGGGGCGAGTACCGGAGCTGAAGTTAGTTTAAAGAAATATAAACAACAAACTAATCAATGTCTAAAATATGGTGCAGAAGTCTGCATTCAAATAGAAAAGCCAAAGTGAAAAAAAGTCCCAAGTCAGGATTCAAATAGAAAACCCTTGGTGAAAGAATACCTCAGTTATCAGGATTCGCATCATCATTATAGGAAACCCAAAATGAAAAACTCCTTAGTCAAGATTCAAATAGGAAATCCAATGTTAAAAAAGACCTCAGTCAGGATTCCAATAGGAAAAAAAGGACGAATGTGATGAAGGGTGCCACTAGCACACCAACCTGTGATCAACTTAACATTGCCAACATCTAAAGAGGGCACCCGAGTAACTACAACAAATGAATCGTTTTGTTTGATCTATTTCTGTGATCCCTCAAGTAAAAATTATTTCAACGGAAATGAAATGTCGTCGCCCCCCCCCCCCCCCCCGCTCCCTATTGGCAGGAAGGGCGCATCACTGAGCAAAACAGACCGGGATGTGATTTGATTTGATTTTTTCCCCCTGAAAATAGTGCACAAATCTTCCTTTCGCATTAGCGTTTGAGATCAACGACAGCTACCGGCATAAAGCTTGTCGGTCAGCCATCATTTTGTTATCGGGACATCTCCCACAAACAACTTTGCAAAAAGCACCAGCGGATCGCTGAAGATCCCTCTCGCGGTCACCCTTGTAATGTTTAAGTCCTTCTTTCTAAAATAAGATTTGATGAATAAGATTTGATGAATATTATCTGGGATTCACTCGCGATATTTGTGCTTCCTCCTTGAAGAAATCAAAAGCCTGTGACCTGCCGTCACAGCACGATTTGTAAGTGACTACACTGTGTTCTCACCAGAGGGTTCGTCTCTTGAAATTAAATAAGAGAAGGTGAAAAAAAAAAGACGGGCCGGTGCATGGGGGGATTGGACTCTCTCACCGAGGAATTAGAAGGATCTTTTTGAAAATGAATCAACAATTTGAAACGTGATGTCTAGTTGGTGAAGGGTGGGGAAATTGCGGTGTGCTTGGAGCGGATTTGTTGAACGGCTTCACTGCGAGGTGCTGTCCCTTGTTGATCCAAGTGTTTGCTTATTATGCCTGTGTGAGAATATGAAAGCTCCTGGAGGAAATTGATTTGCGAAAAACAGTTCAGCACAAAGTATGACAATTTCGCAGTGTCGTAGTATAAAACAAACTATGCAGTTTACCATAGGCCTATTTTCATTGGTTTTCCCAGAGAATACTTTGCAGATGTTAAGTCTCAGTTTCTTGAAAACGCCACATGAGCACATTCAGAAATCGTTTTACGCATACAGTTCCAACAAACATTTTATATTTCAAAGTACAAGTTTTCAAAAGCTAATGAACTTTGGGGTTTTTTTTTTTTATAGCATGCAGTGATTATGTCGTCAGAAATCAGGGGAAAAAAGATTGACTTCTTCTGTCACACCAAAAAATAAAATATCCCAAGAGGATAAATTATTCATATTATCTGTGATTGGTTTTACATCGAGACTGGACAAAGGACTGACAAATTATTCCAACGCAATCACAACATTTTAGAAATCCTCAGCAATAAGACTCCCTCCCACAAACGCTATTCTCGAGGGACGAAAACTTGACAGTAATTTTTCATTATGACAAGCCAACAAGGAAAAAAAAGGGAACCACAAAATGAAGATTGATAGAAGATCTACGATTTGTAAAACACGTTGTCAGTATAGATCCAACATGGCCGCGAGAGGACGAGGGAAACTGCGGTCACGTTGAAATCATTAAGTCATTGAACGGAAGGTTGTATTAAAAAACGGTCATCGGCACGGCACGGGATCCAGTCAACAGCGCCAACAGCGGCTTGGAAATCGATACGGACATTTTCCTCTTTCCTCCAATTCGGTTTCAAGTAATCGATAGAAGGAGGTGGGACAATCAAGCTGACTTCCCGTCCAAAACTGAATCAAGATTTTTCATTGAAATTATTGTTGAATCCTTCATGCTACAATGACGGCTGATAAAAGTATGCGTTTGCTAAGGCACTACGCTGAAAAAAAGATAGAGAGTCAAATACGTTTTTCTTGCAGTAAGTGAATCGACCATGAAACACTATACGGTGAAACTAAAATGAAAGATAACACCGGAATGCGTCAATACTTAAAATAATATAAATTATGACCATCGTAATGCTCCACTGTCAAATCAGTTTTCTCGGCACCTAATTTTCCTACATCCACTAAGCACACGTATTTGTTACTCGTAGGATAATCTTCCGTTGGTAATCATCGACCGACATGATACTATTACGCGAACTTCTGTCACGTAATAGTGTCTGCTTAAAGCATCTTGTGTGAGTTTGGTACAGGTCTCTGAGGAATTGATAGAATCCAAAGCGCGTGAGCTGAGAACATGAATCTCCACAATATTTAACTAAATCTTGCGTCTCCTCATTACCCAAACCGATGTTGGAAAGTTTTAAATAATCGGCTCCCTTTTTCTGTAGTTCGATCTTCCAATACAATCCAATACAATACAGTAGGGAAACTAGACACTGAGCTAAAGCCAACCATTGCTAAGTTGAAGCGTGAAGCTTGTTTCAGATTCATGCAGCCCATCAGGGACAGCGGAAGAAGGTGCTTCCAGTGAAAGATAGAGAGCTCCAGCCTGACCACCGCTAAGTTCCAGCTTAAAGCTTGTTTGAGATTCAGGTTACCTATCAGGAACATGGGAAGGTGTTACCAGTGCAAAACGAGGGCTAGCCAAACCAAGGCTGAGTTTTGAAAGTGCAAAAACCGTAGCAGGTTTTCCCTGTTTTCAGAGGATCTCTTCAATCGTCAGATAAAGTAAACGTTCCCCTCACACCACACTCAACTCTTCAGTCCAGGAAAAGGGCACTCGACCCCCAAACCCCCAGTCCGAGAATGCCACGGTGTTCTTTACTCTAGCCTCAGTGAGTATCAATATGGCGCTATAGTTTATTCAGTTTATATTTTCATTTGTTTAGACCCCGCTGTATTCCCCCGAAAAGGCTGTGTCTCTGCATTAATCATAATAAATCATTGTTTCACTTAACACTCTTAAGTAGCAACAGCGAGTTTCAACGTCAAACTTCGCGTCCAGGGAAGAATATCAAAACATACAAATTGACGTCAAACTTTGCGACACACAGGGGAGAAGACGCGAAATATTCCATATCTACCTTAATATTGAAGTCTTGGGTGTCCCCTTTGGGCCATCATAGAACAGCCCAAATAATGAGAATTTGTCTTTAAAAAAAGTTCCTGATCACGGGTTGAATCAAGTCGATATGAAAATTCGCAATCCAGGTCAACTCTTGAAACACAACCGACAATAATATGTTAAACGATGATCAAGCCAGTGTATCCAGTCGGTTTGAAATTGCACAATGTACCCAAAGTACAGTTTAAATGATTTCCAATCGTATTCAAATGCCCCCATCATGAATTGCGCCCGGCGTACTTCTTAACCGAAGGTCAAATTACACCCATCGTTGAATGTGCAACATTTTTCTTTCTGTCACAACCCATTGCTTGCAACGAGTGTCATTATTGGGACTCGAGCTGCACTACGTTCATGTTTGGATTCGTCATAATTCAAACTTTGCCTAGCTAGGGTCCGTTTCAGACGAGCAACTGTCTTTTAATTCTGCCAAGTAGGTTTTGTAAATACGCGCCGAATGTCTATATGACATTTTGGGATCCTCGGTGCTATTTATTTGCTGTCTGATTGCATGGAAGATGTCTTGGGCACAGTAATATTTGCTGGGATGCATTCTTCATGTTGCTTATTGTCATTTGGTGGAAAAAAAGTGAATCCGACGGTCACAAGTCTGACAGAGAAGATTTCCGGGAGCACTTCTCATATCGGAAAATCAACTCGTGCTTTCTTTCTTTTTTTTCTCAACACATAACCTATAAATATCGGCTACAGTTAACAGCGCTGAAAACGACCAGGGAATGCCACCACAAGCTCAAAGCCTCAAAATACAGAAGCTGACTCATGGAAACTCCGGTGACTGAGTTAGCTATAAAAGTTTGATACATGAAAGGAGATTATGACAAATTAAACAAAAACTTTGAAACAAGTTTCAATCTCTGAAATACTTTGATACCAGTGCCGTCCTTTGAAAAGCAGGAAATAACAATAAATAATAATAACTAGTATTTAGTACGCTCTCCATAGTACACTATATCACAGCGTTTACACAAAATAATCATACACAACAAATTACGAATTACTTGCACTTGATCCATGTAAAAACATCGAGGTAAAAGTTGACCCGCCTAATTTGCCGAAATTCTCTTCACATAATTTTATGGCGTCGCCATTAAACTAGAGGAGTGCAAGGGATTTGCCTCAGTCTAAAACAAACAGGTGTCACACCTTTAATGTGAATACACGAGAAATCCATGGCTAAACACCGACCTGACACCGACATGACATCAACGTTTACATTGGTTTAGTCATGCGAAACATTTCTTCCTGAAACTAACGGAGTGTCCGAATCAGGCTACAGCTGAAGCAATTAGCTGCAGCATTTAAGAAAATGACTTTTTGCAATCCGGCTATAGCCACAACACTGCAAAAACTGCGGTGTTAAAATTAACACCATGGGTGTTGTCGCATATAAATACCCCCTCCCCCAAACAAAATCAAACTTTACACCTTAAGGTGTTAAAATAACACTTATTTCTGCCAAGACAATTACACTGGTGAAGTTTTAACACCCTAAATGGGATTGATTTTGATTCTCTCTTCGGTGACAACACCCATGGTGTCAATTTTATCACCCAGGTTTTGGCAGTGTACCGAAGCCAATACTCCGAACATGGGCATCTCTGTCTGATGTGCAGACTCAAAACCAGCCAGTAAGAGACAACGTCTCACAAGGCAAACTCTCTCTAAAGCATGTGAGCGGGAAAAACGGGCTTTCCAATATTAAATGTTTGGGGAGCAGGGAGCTTCAAAGCCCTAACGTTTGTCGAAGCACGTACAGCTGTAGATACATTTGGTATACAAATACAATTACCGTCAATCACGTTGGGTCATCTATTCTTGTTTTAATGGACTTGCAGTCTGTTGGAATTCACCGTGCGTATAGATACGACTTTTAAACGCGGTACCCTTGCTTTATATCAATACGGAGTGCTCTCATGAAAAACGGTTATTAGCAACTCAAGAACTTGTTTGGTTTGTTCTGATCAGTCGATACTGTCAAATATTGGAGCAGCGAACGCAGAGTTGATGTTAAAGAGGGGCTCCAAGGTCAACTTGAGTTTTGTGATGCACCCGATCAGATAGATACCAAGTTTACAAGTCTCTAGCTCACGTTAAAATGATGAAAAGTGGCATTTATTTGGTACTCTTTCAAAGCGAAATTTGAAACGTGACGTCATCAGAGAGCAAAAACGAATGGGTCTGTACATTCCAAAGAGGATTTTCTGCGCCAGTCATAAGCGCGAATTCAATGCCGTTTATAATTAGTATCCTCAAAATTCAGGAATGAACTGAAAATTCTTTGTACAAAAAAAAATGTACAAACCACTTGAAATGAGACGTCATCGAACGTTTTAGGATTTTGGAGAAGAAAAAAAAACGCTCTTGAAGGGTATCAAACACGGAGTGGCATTTTACACCATTTTAACGTAAGGTTAGAGACTTGTAATTTTACCCTCATTTTCATGAGGACTTTATCTAGACTATTGGAAAAATTGTGCATCACAAAACTGAATTTGACCCTGTAGCCCCTATTCAATGAATAGAAACTACGGTTCGGCTGGATTGCACATTCGAATAGACTAGTCACATTTGCACATAACCAGCCTGCATTCATTATGATGCTGTTTGAGACATACCCAAAGACCAACCGTGTTGTTTGAAGTCTTCTGCGGTAGATTATTATTATAACTCTCTGAGGAAAAAAGACTTTCCCACCAAGCTACAAACAAGGCACTCTGAATACGCGATGCCCATTTACGGAGTCGCAATTCGTCGAAACCCAACACCTCATCCAAAGAAGTTCGCTACCCGTGACTGTCCGAATGATTATTACACCACCCGGGACTTGCCAAAATTATTTGAAGTACAAATAACGCTCTAATCTCTATATATATTCCCACCACGAAATTAACGTTTTCCCGACATCAAATAAGCCAGACTGTCGGGAATTACACATTTTAATCAAACGTCAATCGACCAAAAATAATCTTAAAATATTATCTGGGTTTGTCTATTTTAGATTGTGAAGAAAATAAAGTTTCACCAGACATTCACAGCAATCTCGATTATTAATCTCCTGACTGAGACTCCAGAGATCGTATCCGCCAATCGAACAAACATGGACCTGACAAGTTATATGTCAATATTGGTCAAGAGATTGTCACGTTATTGTTCCGTGGATTATCACGCCGCAAGAAAGTGCTGGGAAGATACGTCCCCACGGGAACTCGGATCGCAGACACGGCACAAAGCAAGGTAAACAAAACTAGAAAGCAAGAGAAAGACAGAGATAATGCCATGCAGTCTAAAGTTACAATAATACTTAACTTACGCATGAAAGGAACGCAGGTTTCCTTACCAGCAATTGGGCGGGGGGGGAGGGGACTTCACCGATTCAAAAATGAAAAGGGGCAGACAACACTGATGTTAAAGGTTTCTTATACGATCGGCCAGATTGGCATTGATCTTGTCCGGGGCAAGGTGTGCGAGGCTACGTGATATTAGACGGGAACAGTAACTCTAAACTCAGCAATCTCGGAATGATTGCTATTTAATCTTGGCCAGTGAGAATAACACCTGCAATCACAAGGGAACTTCTTGATAGTGCAGCCGGTTTAATTATCGAAGAACCTTCTATAGAAATCCGGCCATAAATACCTATAGATTTCAGGGAGAAAAAAATATATCCCTGACGCTGGGTCTTCATTTACAGTGCATTTCTTCCATTACGCTGTGGTAATTCTCAGCCGTAGGACACTCGCTGGTGGTGAAGGGAGGAATTTCTAATAAATTCCTGCTTTCCGAAGAGCTAGAAATTTATTTCTTGGGGGAAGCAATTTACGGAAACATTTTAAGCTTCATCTTTGTAAAGCGGTTTTCATATGAACACGACTTCGGTATTTTGCGGTTCGCTCTGGTTTCAACTTTGCTGGTTTCCTTCCTTGTCACAGATTTAGGGTGCGGTCAGGGTCGGGTCCCCGCGCGTTGTTAAAATAGCTCATGACGTCACTCTGGTGCGGTGTGGTGGCCATCCCGAGTGAGTACTCTTGTCATGCAGCGGTGTAGTGGAGACAGATCTGGGTTATATGACGTGCCATTCATGAATAGTTAATTTGAAGACGGATTACAGTGTGGCGATAAAACATGTATCACAAATTAAATAATAAAAGACAAATTAGTAGCTATTTGTAGTGACCTGAGTGCGGATTACCGCTATTTGACAGTAATACCAATGTTGTCCGTGTGCTTTACATGTGGCCCAAATTATACATGTATTAATGCAGCTGTAAAAGTTAACGCTCAATCGGTCACCGGACTGACGAGAAGATAGCGACAAACCCCGTTATGGGGGTGTTCACTGTTTCCGGGTTTTTCTTGGGCGACTGTATTTGAACAACATTTTGAACACAATGGGGGACTTTGGGACGCTGGGTGGCAGCAGACTTACCAGGTAAATCCATTGTTCTCAGTAATGTACACATGCCCAGAACTACGTAAATAATGGACATTTTCCTGATAAGTCTGCTGCCACCTAACGTTCCAAAGTTTCTCATTAGGAACATTAAATAAGGGGAAATATTAGCCTTTGGCATTTTCCGCTTTCCCGGGGTTCATTTCAGTGACTTAACCTGGGTAACGTTTGACAGCATAAAGATATTGTTTCTTACAATACCTAGAAAGTCACTGATAACAAGTAAATTTCAAAATTGTCAGACATGTACTGGGACTGTAAAGTAACTATACTGCCATGAATCCAATGTGATCACCTATTCTGAGATCGTACGGCATGCACAGTAAACACAAACATGGCCTTGCAAACCTCAGTGGAAAAAAAATAGTACTCAAACTTTGACAGATAGAAAAACTCACGAATTTCAAATCAATATCCAATTTTGAGCGAATCAAACTGAAACACGATACGACATTCTAATTGGACTGTGAAAGCAAAGATCAAGCTTATTCCTAACATGTAAATTGACGATTCACATTCATTGGCGGATTACATTTCACCCAAATTCATCTACGACCAAAGTTTTTTTTCAAATTTTGGGCGGAATTAAATCGAAATACAATACTAGATTTGGGTTGAAATTGTAAAGAGCTGCAGCCACGTGCGGAATAAGGCCTGGCAGCATTGTAACGGAACGCTGGCATGGTATCCCGCGGGCATCGTTATGCTTGCAGCACCGCCTGAGTACCCGACTCTTTTCACTTATAGAACTCCAAGACACTGGAAACGCTTCAAATTATTTAATTGGATTTGTATAGAGTTTCTAAGAAACGGAATATTTTGAAACGACGGTTGGACTGTGAAAGCCCGAGGAGAAAGCAAAGTAACCCGTGCAGTTTTTGCGGTGGGTTTGCTTTACCTGCAGGGTAGGATCGCAATACGAGGCTGCTATAGATACAGGCTTATGTACATCAATGCATTAAGGAGCTGTGTGGCAAGTAATCAGAATGGTGGATCAAAACAAGTATTTGCAAACTACTTATAAAACTTTCGCATCTTCCTCGCCAATTTGTTGACAACGGGGAAAGTCCAAATGTGTTTTTATTGATTTACTGATATATTTATTTTGAGAGCACATTTATCAAATGGACATTTTTGTAAAAAGTTACGTTGACTTAGGCCTACTGTTGTGAGGGGAAAAAACCTGAGAACACTTCTTATCTCAATTTGCCTATAATCGAAAGAAGCACAGAAATCCCGATAATGACCGTCATTCGGTGGTTTCTCTTATGAAACTTTTCTATAACTTACTTTAATATACCTTGAGATTTCCGACCAGAGCAAAAGTAGTAACAACTATACAGTGCCGGGAAGAACTTACCATTTTGTGCAGAAAACCCACAAAATGGACAGTCTTGACTAGTGTTCCCCAATCACATGTATCAAGCTTAACAATGCAAACGCTCAACTCCTAAGCAAATTAAGTATTTACGTTCCGGGAAACAGTGCACACATCACTGACTTTGCCTCGACCCCAGCGCATCGAAACACTTTAAAAATGCAATTTCCCGTCTCACGAGGAACCCGTGTCTCGTGTCATTGCAACAGCATGTGTCAAACCAACCCAGAGCACTGTAACTAAACGATGCAACAGCTAAGCATGAGCTGATCGCACTATACTCGTGTTAACTCGCCGAGTCAAGTTGACGAGGTGAAACTGCTAGCTGGAAGGGGGTAGTCTGTGGACATGTTTCCCCAGGCTAGGATCACCACATAATTATAATCGTGTGATTTGCACTAAGGCTGTGAGTTTGATGGATTTAGGTTAGACGTACTCGCCGGCGAACAGGAAGAGCGACTTCAATGTGTACAAAGGCGGGAATCTGGCGTTCAAAACAGTACGGCATGGTCTCTCGCGTTGAAGACAAAATTAAAAATGCAAGTGGATTAGCGTTGACAAGTCTAATGAGGAGGATGTTGGACAGCGACGATCGGCTTGGCCTTTGATAGCGCGACGGTGGTGCGTTTCACACGGGAACTCCAAGCTGTTGACCCCAAAGGACTCAATTTTCCAAGGGAGTCCGGGAAGTCTTATGCGATTGAACCTCAAAGAAACAACCGGAAGAAACAGAAAGCTTAAGAATTGTTTCAGGCTGCTGAGTTGCTGCTAACACCGTGAAAATAAATTAAATAAATCATTCATCTGAAATGTTTTGTAATTGTTTCAATTTATAAAGTTAGATAATAAAACACGTGTCTGTTCATGAATCCGGGTAAGCACAGCTTTTTTTTCTAAGAATTTTCCGATAGGTGGAGAATCTATAATATAAATAAAAATGTTACAATTGTAAGACTTTGCGTACTTCAAGGGCGTCAATCCCGAGGGAGGCAGATATATCCCCCCCCCCCCCCCGCCATCGCCATCCCAAGTTTTGGATTGGATTATTATAGATAAAAGATTATCCCATCAGAATTTCACATGTGGTGAAAAACGAATGCATAACAATTCATAACTCATAATAAAATTTAATGAATACATAAATGATAAAGTAGAAGTGATGGACACGTCTCATTGTAATGAATGCATGTGTACACGCTTTATGTCTTTCTATGAGAACAAGAAACGTAAGTGTTGTAAAAACGTGCGGTAAAAATGCTTTTGAATTGTGCAAACATTCAGGGCGAATTACGGAGAAGCGGGCGGCATCTCCTTTTATTTTTGCCAAGTGATGTTTTTTTTCCAAAGATGAGGTCGAAAAAGAAGCGAGATAAAAAAATACATTATACTTTCTGACACGACGACCTAGAAAGACTGATAATGCTACCTGTCATGATCTTAATCTTCAACATTCTTCCGGGCCCTTAATATAGTCAAGAGAGAAAGAGTAAACGGGAAAAATACAAAAAGCTCAAATCTCCTCCGCTCAAAAGATTGTCCAAGAAAGATTCAGAATGCACAAGAGGATATCTATATTTCCGGAGCTCTTGAGCGGACCCTGGAACCCACGCCATTGTGAGCTTCGCGATGCCTGCAAGCACGCTCTGTATTTTCCGTTCAGTAAAAAAAAAAAAAAAAAAGGAGGGGGTGTTATGGCTCCGCCCTTGACAAAAGTAGTTAATACTGCATACTTAATTTCATAAAAACTGATCTCACATTGGTAATATACGGAAATTTCAAACCCATTCCGACACTTTCAACACAAATCTACGTCCAGTGAACCACTAAAAACACACCTCTTGATCACAAAAGATGAACACTAAATACAAACCCTTACATTCATTCATACTCAAAACCTTAAAACATGTCACTGGTTATGAAATGTAATGGCTACTTTTTACCGCAGCACCTTTCAGAAAAAAATCCAGTCAATTCAAATCAGTTTATGATCCTTACAGCCAACATACTACAAATAACGCCCTTCCGACCTGTAATGTCAATCCCGTCGTCGACACTCACACAGTGAGACTCTGATACCAATCACATATCAAAAACACAAACAAATTATCAGACTGAATAAAAGCCGTTCAAAACAAACAAGTTATCCGAATCCGTTTATGCATTACGCTAAACAAGACCTAATCATTGCCAATGTGTCCGTACGCGTTGAAATAATCGCGTTTTATATACCAGTGGACTTCACACACCACAAGTGGTGCGTAAAACGTGTGGTAATACCATGAGAGAGATGCGCAACACTAGTTCAGAAAAGGTATCTATACTCCCGAGGACACGATGTCCTTGGATGTTACGTCTCATGAGATGTCAACTGATATTTCTGCTGATAGATGGCGTCATTTTGTGGCGTCAAGTTGGCTGCTCGCTGTGTTGAAACTAGTCCTAAGCAGGACTCTTCCTCTGTGCTGTACTTTAGTATTTTACGAAAGTGAAAGGCCGTCAGGGCTAGGTTGAAACCGAGGTCTTATAACAAAAGGGATCCGGGTGGCTAGACAGAGTGAGGACGTCCTCACTTTGCTGTCGTGTACTGCACCACTGGGAGAACAAAGAGAAGTGCTCGAGTTACGGGGTCGACAAAGTGTGTGTGTTTGTCTGCCCTTACACATGCCAGCTAATGGGGTACTTTCAACAATGCTACCCCACAAGGTTTTCTTTGTTTAAGTGGTATCCACAGAGAATTTCTTCAAAAAAGGGAATAATAGAATGAAGGTGTCTATCTGGTGAAACCTAGGATACTCCTAGGATACTCCTAGGATACTCCTAGGATACTCCTAGGACTTAACCCATATCTGCTTAAATACGGGATTCCCCGTAGAACACACAATCGCTGTGGATGCCTAACTACGAGAAAACCCGTAGATGAACAAGAAGTTAGTGTCTTTCTTCCTACATACTCTAATTCCTAGTTATTTGAGACGGGAAACATGCCAAAATATATATCACATTAAAGACAATGAAGTGCTCTTTCCAATGGTTTACAGTTCGTTAGGATGTTTATTTGCAGTGTAGTGAACAATGAATGTTCATTGTAATCCAGTAACAAGTGCTGGGCTTAGTTATGTACTGTGATCAGTAAGTGGGATCCGGGTGGTTTGACACAGCGAACACGGCCTCGCTTCGCTTTCTCGTCACAAAACAAAACTCCAAGTGAGTCAAAACAATTTAAGAACAAAGATAATTCATCGATACCAGGTCAACAAACCATTAGTGCGCGTGCGTCACATTCGTCTGTCTAATGACTACTTTGTATATAGTGTTCATAATAATTTCACCATCCTGGTTTCGACATTTTTGGATAGGCCTACATTTCAATTTCACAGCCCGATTTTACTGCTATCATCAGCGTTCTGGTTTTGCTTTTGATGGCCAGCCATCCCAGTGAACTCTGCACCCACCTACACCTTCTGCTTCGCCACTGTATTGCTTCTACATTCTGTATTGCTTGTAAATTTGTTCTTTGAGAACTTGTCTTGCTATTTATTCTACTGCCGCGTAGCAGATTTCGGAATTCGGGAGACATAGTTAGTTCTGAAAAGAACTGTCCTGCTTTATTAACTACTACCTGGGCGGGGTGGGGGTGGGGTAGGAAATCGGCTGAGACTGCTACTTTCGCCTAGTGGATCGAGGGGACTTCTCGTAACTTCACTGCCGCGGAGTGATGTTGCAAGTAAAGTTTGAAATGGAAATTAATTTTCTAAGTGAAGTTGCGAATAGAGTTGTCTAAACTTACCCCCCAAGTTAGGTCTGATTCTCTTGTCGTACGGTCGCAGGAGATATAACAGAATCTCGGACGACTCGGCAACATGCGGCTGACCGGCAGGCTGCTGGCCAGGATACTGCTGGCCAGGATACTGCTGCATTCGTCTTCCCTCACTAGCAGAGCCTTCTGATTCCTCATAAGGACTAGCTTGAGATTCACTAACTCCCGTCTTGACGACTGCCGGATTGCAGTTACTGGTCGTGTTGCTATTGCTTTGTGGGTTTGGGGTACCTTGGATCGTGTCATTCTTCAAGCTGAAAAAGAAATAGTATTTTCCATTATTTAAAAAGTCATTTTGTTTTTATTATCCAGTATATTATAGCCCACAAGTCCAGGGGCTGATTTCACAAATAGTTTAAATTGATCTTAATTGTGTATCAATCATAAAAGCTTTGCAATGTTTGGCGCCACAATACAAATCACTATGGTGATACTGACAACTCATCTTCAGATGGATCTCTGTAAAATTGAGCCCTGAATGACCGTTTTGTTATCTTGCCCTGCCCCTCTACAGTCTGTTCACACTGGTTCGAACCCAGGATCGGACTACAACGTTATACTGAGGATTTATCTTCCAACAGTGTTGCAATCATTCGAAGTCTGAATAAACTCGGACTCCGCTTTGTACGGTGGCCACATTGACATTTATTACTGCAAAAAGGGAATGCGACAAAAGATGGCTGCTATATTGTGAAGTTCTACTGCGATATTTGGCTTTAAACATCTTGCAGACATTTCAGGCGAAAAGTTGTATTTGTTCCTTGGTCAAGATGCTGCAGGAAGGCCCATTATATCGTCTCCACTCTGTCAATATCTACAAGTTCAGATTCATTGATTAGCTTTTTCAACTGTACCCAAATCAGGTTACGCCAAGTGAAGCAGCGCGACTGCGGTGTTTGAAGGTAAAATAGGTCTGTTAATGCCAAGGGCGTTGCTTATAGGGCTGCAGTGTCACAGGGCTGGCACGATGGACAATTCTTTCGTTCACTGGACTAAGACATTTAGACACAGGCATACGCGCCGGTAGACGAAGAGAAGTGGGACATGCTAACCATGTTATAAACGGGGAGGAGTGGGCACCGTATCTTTTGATCGACCGGGTTCCAAAAAAGAAGTGAAACGCAGGGAATAGACAACAAGCAAATTATCATACTTTGTTGTTGCAGTTTTGAAGATTCAGCCATTAGCCCGAGATTTCCAGTCAAAAACATTATTTGGAAAAATTGAATTAGGCTAGCTGTTGCAAACTACTTCCCAAACCAGAAGGACATTATGGTATAAATGCAAAAAAGTTAATGGCGTACTTTTCGAACCTACTGCAGAGTTTTTCTCAAAAGATACCCGCACAACATAAACGCTGAAGGGGGCGGAGTCGAGACTTTTGATCAAAATGGACAGCTCTAAGATCAACACAGATACAAGCCGTGCAGTTTCCTGTCTCTCCGAAAGCCATGACAAATCTCTCTTCCGAAACATAATCAGAACAATCAAATTCCGCATTGAGATGGGGGCCTTTGTGGTCATAGACGTCGTCTGTATTTGAGACCTCCAGGGGCCCGACCAATGAAGATTTAACATAAATTCAGTTTTTATTTAGATTGAAGTTACAGTTTTTCTTCTTTTCAATCAACAAGGAACGGCTTTTTAGTGGGAAACCTGGCTTTTCCTCAGTAAACATGAGGTCAGCAATTAGGCAGTTTGAAAATGCATTTACTTCAACAAAGGTTGGAAGCAACTCAAAATTGCTATAATTCACAAAGTCAAAAGCAATACAGAGGGAGTATTTGGTCAAACACCCTTCCAAACAAAGCATAATCTCCATAAGTCAAAGAGTTCCAAAGCTTTCAATATAGAAGGATATCTCTGATACGCTGAATCTACACTCTATAAGTACTTCCAGTCAGAATCGACCCAGATCCGGCGGGTCCCATGGTGCCTAACCCATGTCTGGGTCAGGCAAAATGACCCAGAAATCGGTCAATACAAATTTCAGACCCCTTCCCGGGTCAAATCTGACCCGGTTGCTTGTAGAATGTAAAGCTAATGATTCAAAGTTTGTTGACTGACAAACCCTTAAGCTCAAATTCTAGCAGGCTGATTCCTCAATGCATTACAGTCTAAATACTCCCGGGTCAAAATTGACCCGGATTCAGGGTGCGAGGAGGTCTGACCCATACCCGGGTCAGATAGCTCGGATTGCACGTCAGTTTGTCCCATTTCCGGGTCATTTAGACGCAGATTCCGGGTCGCACTGACCCACAATCGAGTCAGACCCCCCCCGGGATCCTGAACCGAGTCAATTTTGACCCAAGAGTCGTTCAAATGAAATATTTATCAGTCCCAGTGAAAACCTTTTTCAGGCAGTTGTATCAGAATTTATTGTAAACGTTTTGTATGCAGACACTCACGCTTGACTTTATGACTGCAGGACTTTCATACAGTGACTTCATCTTGTATTTGGCATTTCCCTTCGGGGGTACATCACGGTTGAATGGGAACCATCGACGAGAGGAAATTTATCCAACAAATCTGAACGCTGATGTTTTTAGACTGGCTGGAAATTACATTTAGTCAAACATGATTTGCGTTTGTCCAGCGTTTGGGGGCAAAATTCGTGCGCGAGTAGTTTGCCTGAGTAAATCTCGTCTGATAACAACATCTCGCGCTGGTTTATGCAGGTGGAAATGTTCAAATCTACATTAAGCTAACGTTCGCGATGCCGGTACCATGAGCACACCAGGTGAATGAACACTTTATTGATTTCTGTTAAACTCCAGAGCATCAATGAGCAAGGACATTCAGCTCGCCTTACTGTGAATTTTATAGGCCTGGATCTGTGGCATAATATAAATGGCATTTAAACTGGCCTGTATGTGGGTCTAGTTTGATCAGCAATACGTGCCTACAGGCAGATACCTCGAGTTGAAACCCAATTCTTCAAAATCATTCTTGCTTGAGATTGGTATTCACAACTGTTAGATATTGGAAAACAGTAATTGGACAACATTCCACAAAATGTGCGAGAAATCAGCTTCGATTACCTAGCGAAGAAATCATTTCAGATTAAGGACTGTTTGAGCTACCAGGCCATCAACACGCTTATCGGTATCAGAACATTATTTGCTTTTGGAGTAATCTCATCAGCAAAGAAGAGCACGGCTTTCCCAATAAGAACTTAGTTTATGTTCATTAACAAAGCTCAACACTTTACTAGCACGCCCAATCATCAGTCGTCAATCAAATTCATAAACTGTGCGATCTGCCAATTACCCCTTAAATTAAAATACGTTGGGTTCATAGGGCATTTATATTATAAGAATTATTTTACATCCCCATTACCGTCGAAGCTAAGCAACATACTGCAGGCTTGCAGAACGTTTGATTTTAACAACATTGACTATTTCCGCCATCATTGCATTCTGCCTTTTATTGGCATGTCTTACATTAGGAATAACGTGTAGACTTCTCCATGGAACACTTCCAAAAACTACTGGGTCAGAATCGACCCGGATACCGAGGGGGCCTGACACATTTCCAGGTCAGGCTGAGCCGGAAAGTGGTAAAAAAAATAATAAATAAATAAACTGAGATTCCACGTCATTTTTGACAGAGATTCTGAGTCACACTGACCAAGAAATGGGACAGGCCACAGGGGACCCGGGTCAATTCTCACCCGAAAGATTTTAAAATGTGGCTTGTCTTCTTTTCTTCATGATCCCATCTCTGAAGTCCAACAAAAACTTCATCCTCTAACTCTCTTCCGTTCAAATCTTCCTTCAATGACATCATTTGTGCCTCTTATTATGTGTCCTCATTGCTTTATCTGCACTCTAAAAAACTTGTTTCCGTGTCAGAATTCACCCGGATTCAGAGTCACAGGGGGCATGACCATATATGGGTGAAACTACATCAAAACATGCGTTACTTTATGATAACAATACATATTTCGAGTATACAATAATAATAATAATAGTATACAATGTTTGGTTTAAAAGAAAAACGCGCAAATAGTAACGTCTTGAACAAATTGATAAAGGTGTAATTGTAAAAGTGCAATAAGTTTCGCGCTATTCTTTATAAAGAAATGACATCAGCATTGGTCTTGTTTCAAAACAGTTACAGCTTATCTTTTAGAACTGAGTGTTGAATATATTACAGGCAAGACAAGAAAAGTGTAGATGCATGCAAGGTAATTTTGTAAAGGTCATCCAGTGTCAAATCAACACGCCTCAAAGGTCTCAATCTCGTGGATATTCCTTAGATTTGCGGATGAAAGGGTATCTCAAGAGCTTTGCACAGGGTGACGAATTCTAAAGGAACAGAGGAGTCGAAATGCATTACGAATTTAAATCAGTCAATACAAATAAAGAACACGAAGTTACTTTATGCACAAAAACAAAACCTCTCCATGTGACCATTATCACGCCGATGTATAGACAGGCTTTATTCCCCATTCCGCCGAAAACGGGCAAGACTGGAACATAAATGTGAACAGAATTGGGTGTGAGAAGTTAAGAATGGTTGCACGAGTGATAGAACTGTCTCAATTCACTCAAATGAAGGCATTTCGTCTTCGTCTTCTTTTTTCCGTGTCCACACACACGGTAAACATGGTTCAGCCATAGCATTATCACCACAACAAAGGCAGTTAATGTAGAGCCTAATGATGTTTTGACCCTAGCAGAGTCTTTCTCGTAAAAAGAGCCTATAATGCGAACAAGTTTAGACATTCATGTAGTACACACGTAAATACCTTTATGCTCAGACAACATAATTTTATTTTGCCCGCACTGCTCGCTTATTAATGGATGGTCTTTCCATCCACAACTCTTAAGGTCCTTTTTAATATTATGTGTGCATATTTCATACATCTGATACATTGTTATGACAGGTTTTTTTTAAAGTTCATTTTGTGGCCATGACGGGTAAAAGGTCAGAGTTTATTTTGCCTAATAATGTAAAAAATGTCAAACTGCTTTTAATATTCGCGAAAAAGATTCGTTTCTCTCGTGTTAAGAGTTTTAATTTTAAAGTTAAAACATCTTTTTTCCGACATTTCAAACTGAAGGTAAAATAAGTTCACACCCATACCAGATTTTGTGAGGATTTGTAACTGATTGGTTGGTTTTATGGTGTGGATCCTACTACAATAAACCACAATAAATGACAGCATATTATCAACGGGCAGCCAAATCTCATAAAAGAAATGCCCTTGAAATAAATAAATTAAAGACAAATATACAAAATACTAAACTTAAAACAGTGCAAAATTTCTCACACACAAAAACAAACGGCGGTAAGGCGGGTTAGGGATGCTGAAAACAATTTACTTTTCTGCGTTTCGATTCTGTCACGATTGTTTTCATCCAGTTTAGATAAAAAATGAAAAGGGCAATTGACATTGTGCCACAATGGAATGCTGTAGTTGTTTTATTATCGTGCCGAGAGCTTGAAATGCGCAGCTGGATTTTAGACGATTTGTATAAGGCAAGCTTTGTAAGCGTTTGGACCACTACGACTGACATGCAAAGTAATCGTTGCTGTCACGTACATCATTATGAATATAGTGGACTGATGAGAATGTTGGCGCAAAACATGTTGTCTAAAAATGCGTCAGGTTGCGCACGTCGAAACTCTACGTTAGTATTGGCATAAGAAAATCATGTTATGCAAGGCACCCGATGCTACTTCTATTTGTATAAGTTGTCACTTAGCATGGAACAGGGGGTGTTAGATGGTTTTATATTTATTATACTTTTTTGATTTATTTGTTAATTTGCTAAATTTAGTTTACTTTCAAAATTTCATGACTAAATTTTACTTTTCCTAACATTATGATATGATTTGGATAGCCACGTTAATCTGAAATATGAAACAGAATTGTGCGCACGTAAAACTCAATATTATGGTTGGGACCAACTTGGTTCCGGAAGTTCGAATACTCGCGAGACTTGCCCAGTTGGGGCCCTCAAATAATTTGTTTTTATAAACATCACAAGATTGAGGTCAAGGGTGATTAAACTAAATATAAAACAAAACTTTACAATGTACCAAGTGGTTGATTTACGGACACCTTGCCTTCAGATTTGGGCGCTTTGGGCTATAACAGCACGTTTGTGATTCACATTTAAATGTCCCTTGAAATTGGCCCGTAATTTTGTGGAGTCAACAATTTGGCTGTACAAAATGGCGGACCGTGTTAGTTCACGAAATAAAAGGAAAAGACACACAATTTCGAGAGATATTTGTGTTAATAAATAATTATACTTGTAAAACATCTTTCCGACAGTATTCATTTCATAACAAGCTCTTTTGATAGCCCAAAGCGCCCAATCTGAAGGCATTGAGTCCCTTTAACATCATTGCAATATCGAGGATTTTACGGCAAAGGAAGGATTTATTGAAAATGATGTTGGAACCGTCCAGTAAACATCGATACGTGTGTTGGCGGTACATCTTACAGTTGCGATATTAACATTTGTTTTTTAATCTGTGGGAAATACAATTTTTTAAAGTATATTGAAATGCCCAACATTAAACAATTTTTGATTAATTAATAATAAAAAAAACGGAAAAATTAATTGACACGAACCAGAAAAATTCCATCTGTTGTTTGCCATTGTGGTGGCTGTTGGGTTGACCCATAACGAAGAAATAATTAAAAAGTGTTTACACAATGGCCTTATATTAAAATCAATAGTGCTGTGACCCTTTTTGGACTTCTTTCGAAAAAGCCGACGATGGCGTATAGTGGAATGTTCCCATCTCCCAACAACGGAGGTGAAATGAACATCGGTCGCATCAACAGCACGATTTGTGATTACGTATCTGGAAAAGGCCTTGTGAATTGATACAAGACCCCCATGAAAGACTGCATGCGGTACACCCTTCTCGCGGAAACAACTGATAATTGTCCCGTAAATACTCCATTTTGAAATTCATACTTTTTAAATTGTATTTATTGCCTGTGTTTACATAAAATTTATTCAGTCTGTTTTTACTGAGCCTTAATAAATTGCTTAACCTCATTATTTGAATAATTCAAAATAAGCTCTGATCAAGACTCACATTTGTAATAACTATAATTCAAAACAATCACATCGAAAAATAACAATAACAAAACGAAGTCACAATTTAAAACCAAACAAGGATAAAAAAAATTACGCCAGACCAGCTGTCGTCTCAATTAAAAAAATCATTAGAATGCTTGTAACTACTACCAAAAAAAAAGAACTGTAGCAAACCGTTACATACTATACTAAAACACAGGGAAAACAAACTAGATTCAAGAATATTCTTATTCGGACGTTAAGCTTATTAACTTGTACTACACTATCGTATTAAATTGGTTATTTTTCTCTAGTGTGTATAATGTGTTAACATAGGCCTATTTATTGGGGTTCCATTTATTTATTTATTTTTACTTTGACTTGGTTGTACTTGGAACATTTCAATTTGGCCCTAGAAACATGTTTTTTAATTGTTATTAATATGTTATTAATACTGTTATTGTGAAAGCCGACGACGTTAGTTTGGGATAGAATATTCCGATGTAAAAGGTAACGTGTGATCTACCAGCACAGTCTCTTATACATTGCACCAATCTGAGCAAGCAAATACTCGAACATTACGAGGCAATATACAAGCATGTGCCATAAATTATTCGTTTGCACAAAGCAATAATTGTTCACCTTTGGGAATAAATTGGCTCGAGACAAAACTAAATTCCAAATACCCATGCACGATCACGCTTACTAAGAGCCCAGCGAATATGTATTTCTCATTTAAAATAAACGGCAGTTTCTATTGTAATACCCATGTTTCGTCGTAATACTTGCATCGCTGTGATCGGTCAAATCCAAACCGGCGTCCGCTTTATTAATACGGGGCGCTTTGTCTTATGAATACGGTGAAGGAGTGGCGACTAGGGCGAATAACCCATTTCAAGGAACTTACATGACACTGGAAACACGAATTTGGGAATAAATGGATAAATGAAGGTTAAGATGTGTGAAAACAATTTTTAAGGATGAATTCTTAATACCGAAAATAACAAAGCAAAGCATTTTAACATATTTGATGTTGAGTGATTCCGAAACTTACAGTTTGTTACCAAGCCTGTGCTGTAATTTCGACTGTATAGACCAAGTAACCCGTGACGTCACATGTTGACAAAAGAGCCACAGAGCCTGGACCTCCTGTGGGTAGGATTTTTACACAGTCCAGTGGAAGAAAACATTTTATGGCATCGACTGTCTGGTTTTTATCAACTTATGATATAAAAAGGGGCCCATCTCAAAACATGTTCAGCTGTTATTTTTTTTTACTCTTAAATTTATGTGGAAACTATGCCATAAAATTTCCCATTTGGAAGTGTAGTATCTCGCCTGCCAGAAAGGCACTGGAATGTACAAGGTCACTCTTTTGTAAACAGAGGTAATACATGTGATGCTCTATACTCATTCAGTGCTCATTTTCAATGTTTTTATTACTTTGTTATGCGTATTTTTAAAAATACTGATTTTATTTATTGTTTACACGTTTTGTGGCCTCCAACCAAATATTTGTCATAAATCAGAATAACACTTTGAAATATAATTTTGGGATGAATGCTATCAATTTATTTATTTTTTCTTCTGAAAATTCATATGACACAAATTAAATCAGTATGGATAAATCATTGTGGGAAATTGTGCAGTCAGAGAAAACACTAATTCACATAAATTTATTCATTCCCGTTACTCGACAGAAAAGTAATCTCAGTCCGGAAGTATTTTACAACGAACCAAACGTATCAAATGCATAGCCAGACATAGCCAGTCCCGAAGGTGATACCTAGAAGTGCCCCAGCCTTCAAAACGTGACCTCAACGTTATGCAAGAGGCGGTGAGCCCCAAGACAAGCGATCAAATGCTGTCACTCAGCTAGGCAGTTCAACTTTATTAAAAGCGCACTACATAAGCCCATCTGATACTCTATTGGCACGCCTCTTCCAACAGATCACCAGAGGGTCCGACCTGGGGATCGGCTATTCTCATTCCAGCGGGGGTGAGGACCCTTTCATGGCACCTAACGGTAAACCATAAAATCAAAATATTTGAACGATTAAATCAGTTATTCCAACACTGGACGCAGCTATTTCCCCTTAACAGTTAAATTGCGTATACATTTCATACTAACAACAATCCGAAGATGAGTATTCAACCGAACAGGGGCGTATTAGGGGGCGGCAGAGAGGGGGGCACTTGCCCTCAATGGAACTTCACCCCCCCCCGACCCCCCGTGCCCCCATTTACATTATGGACCTTTAAGAATAACAGTTACCAGATTAAAATGTTACGCTTTATTTAAAGTATAAGTTTAAAACCATTTTGTGTTAACGCACAGACAATAATAGCATACTGTTTGTTTTGTACCTCGACAATGGGTCGTGCTACATTTCAAGTATTCAAAGTATTAAAGTAAAATGCATATGCAAACTGTAGCTAGTTTGTCAGAAGTGTCCCCAAAGAAAAAACGATGCACCCCCTTGTGCCCCCATAAAAAAAAGTTCCGTCTGTAACCGAAGACATTTGGGTCTTTATAGATAGATCCAGTTGGTCAGGTATCTTTCAGGGGATTTCAACTCTGTGGACTCTGGTTCTGATCCCGTCTTGGGTTGGCAGCTCACAATGTGGTTAGGTTGTGTACGTACGTTTCGTACGTATAGGTTCCCATAAAATCAGTCTTTCATCTATCCAAGAGGATCAACAATTTACATTTGTTTATCATCTTCTCTATACACAAGGGGCACTTGCCCTCAATGGAACTTCACCCCCCCCCCCCCGACCCCCCGTGCCCCCATTTACATTATGGACCTTTAAGAATAACAATTACCAGATTAAAATGTTACGCTTTATTTAAAGTATAAGTTTAAAACCATTTTGTGTTAACGCACAGACAATAATAGCATACTGTTTGTTTTGTACCTCGACAATGGGTCGTGCTACATTTCAAGTATTCAAAGTATTAAAGTAAAATGCATATGCAAACTGTAGCTAGTTTGTCAGAAGTGTCCCCAAAGAAAAAACGATGCACCCCCTTGTGCCCCCATAAAAAAAAAGTTCCGTCTGTAACCGAAGACATTTGGGTCTTTATAGATAGATCCAGTTGGTCAGGTATCTTTCAGGGGATTTCAACTCTGTGGACTCTGGTTCTGATCCCGTCTTGGGTTGGCAGCTCACAATGTGGTTAGGTTGTGTACGTACGTTTCGTACGTATAGGTTCCCATAAAATCAGTCTTTCATCTATCCAAGAGGATCAAAAATTTACATTTGTTTATCATCTTCTCTATACACAAGGATTTACAGGCCTATGGTTTACATTCGGATTTTTTAAAACTCCAATTTGTTCCACTACCAGACATACATAAAACATACATAAATAATTATATCAAATCATTTGTGTTGGGATACTTCTTCACCAGAACACCAAAACACAACACATCACATCATGTACAATAAGTAGATTAGAGTTTTGACTAAAATTTCACAATTTAGTTTTTCATACATGGGTCTTGAAAGAACAATTTGAACAAGACTGTTCCTTAAAGCAATTACCCTGCTAACTGTCTGAATATCTGTCAAAGGTACTTCACTTTAAACGAGCTATTTCCTTTAAGTCGTAATCAGTAGCACTGAAGATATAGTACAAAGTTTGCTTGGCTGGAAGCTCAATTTGAGCATTATTGTTCTTTAATGAAATTACAGTGAGTGTCTGAATCTTTGTTCATGATCCTTAACTTAAATTTTTTTTCCCCTTCATGTATGTTTAATACTTGCTTCCATCAGCCACCTAAAGCATTTACAACGACAGACAAAGACGAAGAAATGCATCAATTCACTGCATTTTCCGAGAACACAAACGAATTACACGCAAGTCCCGCTCAGTTTCTATCTTGGAAAAGTACAGATTGGTAAGTGGTGTCATTTCCTACACTCGAGAGAAATCTAAAATAACCTTTTGTAAAACCTTATTGACTTTATAACGGGCTTGTTCTTATACAATACTATTTCGTGCACAAATTGCAATGATGGTCCGACTGGCTGGTGTGAAAGCGATACACACAACAACAAAATTACCACCAGCGATTTCAACCAACTATTTGATAAATTGAACGTTACACAATTTCTTATTACAATGCCTATTTCTATTTGTTTTAAGGCCACCAACAGTGCACTTTTTATGTCTGTACACGACAGCACTTTTTTTTATTTTTTTAAAATCACATTACCATCGGGTTAACAGTTTTTCCCGAATTAGATGCAACACGTTGTGTCGCACATGATACAATAACAAACACTCACCATGTCACGATGTAGGGCTTATCTATTTTTTAACGAACCTCAGAACTTCAGGCCAACATAAAACACTTTTACTGACACATATCCATGTAAATTAAGTCGGTTATACGCAAATATTCCTGTTCCTGTCAAAAAACTCCAAAAGGGTACTTAAACCGTTGCTTGTTGGTGCTAAATCAAAATGTTAGCAAAGAAGGAACAACATGACAGTCACTTCAGCAAAATGTGACGTCATGGCGAGGTGCGAATTTGATTGGAGGGACCATCAAGGTTGCCTCAAAGTATAGAAACTCGACATTTACGCTGCCCTTGTCGTGATACCAGTTAAATTGCTTTCGGATTGCCAACGTGGTAAGACACTATAGCCATTTGCATCCTGCCCGTGTGACTTGTACGGCCTGAGCTAATTATTCAGTCACATCGTTTTAACCATGTTTTCATGTCCTCGTGTTGATTCTGTAAACTATTGAGCCAGTGTTGCTGGTATCTCTGTGGAACTGATAATAACTAAAGAGGTCGTTGAGAAGTGCTACAGCTTGACATCAAACGACGCTATATTTAAGTGGCTTTTGATTATACAATACTCATGTATACACTTCAAAGAATAAAGACAAATAATAAAGGAATAATCCACGTGAATGTTTTAAATAGTACAATTACACATCTTTAGAAAATCTAATGAGGATTCGACGGTTTCACTCCACTTGGACATTCTGCTCGGAGTCTGTGATTGTGTTCGAGGTCAGAGCTTAGTAAGACCGATGTGCACGACCCCCCCCCCCCTCCCCCGGTCTTAAAATGACATCTCCCACAGCTGTCTACAACTTCTCGGATGTACGGAGGGTTAAAGTTAAGACACCTTTGGGTGTTGACGGTGGACAGGTGGAAGTAACGACAGTTGCTGAGGGGAATATGACGCGAGAGAGAAGCAAGAGAATACTAATCATTGGTGATTGTAATTGTAAAGTTGACAAGGGGACGGGGGACAGGGACGATTGGCTAATGGCTACACGGTGGAAAGACTACTCAATAAAAGGATGACGACATAATACGAGGTTGACAAAAACAAAATATTGTTTTAAAGTCATGTTTGGGGCTGAATGTCGCTTTCTCTTTTTATAATTTACAGTTTCAGTTTTTGTTATAACTTTCAATCAAAAATATATTTTACTAGTCGTTTTTACACGTGTATTGGTTCTTAACTTATATATATGTTTACATTAATTAAATGGGATGAATTTTAATGACGTTCCTGGACAGATCCTGTTCAACTTGTACCTAATGCAATTTATAGAAATTAACAACATGTTATACAAAATAAATAAATACATACAGGAATGAACAAATAGATGAATAAGACGTGCAGATGTACGAAGGTGGCGTTACAAACTACGAATATGTGAATATGGAAATAATGATTTTGATCACGGCGACAATCAATCATAATGTAATGAAATGACGTCAGTGGCAATGATAACTATGTATTACATAATGATAACACAGTTTCAACAATACAACTTAGATTTGTATTTGTAATCTGTATCTCTCCAATGTAGGCAGTAGGTTTGAAATAATGTAGACGAAGTTTGTGTCTGAGTGGGGAACTAAGATTATGATAACCTGCATAATCGATTGGCATTGGACCAATTCCACCTTGCTCCACTCTCTCTAAGACTAAAGACAGGGTTTAAAGTGAACAGGCGCAGTCATTATGACAAGCAACAAGAAATCAGATTTCATGGAACTCTTCAATGTGGTTTTTCCTCGCCATCCACCCGTCACATGTTAATTATTGTTCTGTCTCCAGGCTCTCAGACGCAGAACGTGACCAACAGCAAATGTTCAAATTGAGCACGTGACACTACCCGGATTATGTTTCCTGGTTCGGGAGATTCAGCAAAGATGTGAGCGACTCGGTATAAACTTCATAAGGCCTACTCGGAAGGCTTACTGTAAATTCGTATTGAGAAGTTGGGGATGATCTTGAAACTTGCTTAGCAAGCCAATGGAAGAAAAATTGAAAGTAAAGTAATGTGTGGCCATTGTTTTTTGTCGGATCCAGGATGTTTGGGGGTAAGTGAGTGGATACTCGTAACAATGCGAACGCGTAGAGCGAAGATATAATGGCATTTGGACGGGCCCAGGGGGATGGACCCGAAAAAAAATCACAGATGAAAATGTACTCTCCTAGTGCATTCTAAGCAACATTAATCTGGCACGGTGTATGTGTTTCTCCTTACTAATGTTCTTTTTCTCTGAGGATACAACAAGGGTCCATATACAAAAAAATTACGTCAGGGGAATGGAATTATGCGTCGTATAAAGGCTATCATAGCGTGGGGCCTGGGCCCGCTCAAGGGCCTAGAAATACTTTGATTATGAAGCAGACTGAACTGGTTTCCCCCCCCCCTCATCCCAGCCCCCCTTCTCTCTCTCTCTCTCTCTCGCTTTACTCTTACTCTCTTTCTTGAAAAATCCCTCACGTAAAACAAAATACTTTTGTAATGTTCTCTCCACCCCCCCCAAAAAAAAAAGTCACAGACATTAAGGTTTAATATGAGGATTTCACTGAGAAAAAAATTCCTTCGGGGAAAATGACAAATCTATACATGGACCATTTAATTTGTAATTATAAATCTCCAAGAACTCGCCCTTGGCATTATTGCACTAGGCACCCCACCATTACGTGATTATTCTACCCAAACTGACAATATTCTTTGCCAATACGAGACGAGGGGCTCTTCCGGAATTGCCTCCGTAGCGAGTGGAAAGTGTGACGACCCGCTGCCGATTTGCGACTGTTTGAGTGTGACATTTATGCTCTTAAAGCGCAGGATGTAAAAAGCATTTTGGATACAAAATGTGTCTCATTCGGGAATAAGATTAATAATAATTCACTTTAAATAATCGTCTATTGAATTTTATAGGTGTTAATTACCGCAATGACTAACGTGAATATTAACAGTTTAAAGCTGAAACCTTTAGCTTGATCAGACAGGAGGGGTAATCGCCTCAGTTTTTCTTTGACTTTACAAGATAATAAATAAATTTAAAAAGCATTTAGTTATAAATAAAACACCAACTGTGGGTTATCCTTACGTAACTCCCAGTGATTTACAGTCACAAGCCCACCACAAACAGTACATACATCAAACTGTATTTTTGTTGATTGTCTGGGGGGGGGGGGTTCTTTCTTTTAGCAACAATTAGGTTTTTAGCTTTGTCGTATTTGTGTGCTTGGCCATTTCACCTCGATTCAGCAAATTTTTCATTTTACTCTGTACCAAGTCTATTTCAGTCGCAGTTTATTCGTTTCAGCGTCCGATCGAAACACAATATTTGCCAATTGACAACTGCCTTCATTTTGATCGATGTGACACTAAATTAAATTTATCGGTAATGACGTTCGGTCAGCTGCCGGTTTTCGTTGACCAATGCGTAGAGATCTGAAAGGTCAAGAAGATGCAGTCAAATATGAATCATTTAATGCGGCAAATTGACACCAGCGATGAATACAGAGATATAAGTTTTCTCTTTTGTTAAGTGTACTAGATCGTGTTGTAAATGAGCCTATAAGGTATTTGTTACAAACACCAAAACGTGTTAAATGCACTGTTTCCTTTCAAGGCACAGTGACACTTAAAGTGCATTCCAGAATTGCATTGGCAAGTTTACTGATACCCTATACCACCATCTTAATTGACAAGAGCCATAGGGGAAAAGGTCCAAAGATATTACAGTTGTCCTGAGCCATGACTTCACTAAACATGCACACAATCACACCTCTGGTAGATTGAGTGGTGGATCGTGTTTCTACCAATATCAAGTAAAAAGTTCAATCATGTTTCGGTAAAAACGGTGCGTGGAGTGTCTCATGCGCCGCTGCTCTTCCCGCGGTCCGGGGACACGGTGCCGCAATTTGACAGCTAAAACGAACAAATTGTCTATGTTTGCCAACGTCAACTACCAAACTGGTTTTGAAAATGACAAATGACGAGTTGATACACTTTTCATTTGAAATAAGATACCCTACACGTGCAACTACACAAGTAAAACTATCGCGCTGTTGCAAGGCGGGGCCTGTCCACTAGCTTTGTAAACAGCGTTCCAGAGTTCCTTGGCTTATAAAGAGTAGTAAATCCAAAATAAACCACTGTCGTGTAAGAAGTCATTGGACTTCAGCAACTTTTGTCGAAAAACTTTTACAATGAATGAAGTTTAGTAAGACGAAAGATCTCGTTCCAAGTTTCATCAGGTGTTCCAAAAATGCCACTCTATACGACCTAACAAACCAACACCACTGGCTGGATCTAAATTTATATAATTTGCATAAATTGAACTAGTTTATTTTATTTTAGCTTTTCCTTTTCCAGTTTACTCGGGTCAGAGTACCTTAAGTTTAAAAACAATAATACTCAAATCCCGAGGTAGGATTGAGCTTTTAAACAATTATCTCTCACTCAAAACACGTTGTCTTTGTAAATGCAAAACGCCCGGGGCCCGTGTAACAACATTTCCTCTCCAATATTAAGTTTTGAAACGATCACCTGTCTGAGAGAGTTAAAGTCTTGCACAATGTCCTTGTCAGCCATGAGACATTCTCTTCATTTTTTCTTATTACTCGTGCATTATAGAAATCCCATCAAAAGACCTTGAGAAGTCACTGTGGCTCATGTGATCTCTCTTTCCGGGGGGAGGGGGATTTTTCGGGACGCAGGTGGCAGCAGACTTACCGGGTAAATCTATATTGTTATCGGTATTGTGCGCGTGCTCAGAACTACGTATACAATGACAATTTACCTGGTAAGTCTGCTGCCACCTAGCGTTCCAAAGTCTCCCAATTGTAACAAGACACATACCTTATTCGCGCCAGGATTCAGACGACAACTAGTTTTGTACATAATATCGGGCCATAAACAACGATCTTTACTATATTAGTTGCAAATTGCATCGTGTTCCCTGTAACACAGTATCGCTATAACTTCGGTTTTTATATTATGACGGGACCAGACTGTTTTTTCTTTCATATCGGGTCATAAACAACGACCTTTACTAATGGTGGCCATTTGTCGTGTTCCCTGTAACACAGCTATGTATAGGTTTGGTTTTCATATGACGGGACGAGACTACTTTTTCTCTTCCATACCGGGTCATAAACTTCAATCTTTACGTATGGTGGCCATCTGTGTCGTGTTCCTGCAAGACAGCATCGGTTTAAGTTCGGGTTTCATTTAGCGGGACCATACTATTTTTCCTCGTCTCTTTCTGGTTACATTGGGTTCAATGCGTAAGTAGCAAGATAGTCACACCATGGTATCGGTTTATAAAGCAAGTATCAACAAAATATCAAACATTGCAATCCTTTGAAAATTGTCAGCCAAGTCTTTCTCTTCTTTCTTTATTACTATCCATTCCTAGAAACAAAAAAGGAACGAGAACCTCCTTTTTTCCTCATGCTCGAGTTAACCCAAACCATATATTCCCCGTTGCCCTTGCAGGAGCCTCCTTTATGCACACACGCTGTTAAAGAATTCAAGTCTTCAAGTTCTCTGGCACTGTCTTCATGTATTGAGTGTAACGTTGCCCATGGGGGCAGTTGCTTGTACAGATGTTGAGTTAAACCGAAACATCGGACCTCTTAAATTACGATTGCATCTTGCAGAGAAGAGAGACAATCCCTTGAGTTTCACCTGTAGGCGCCTAATTGCTTTAAACTGCTTGACCGTGCAGTCTTTGAGTGACACACTTAACCTAATGGTGTTAATTTATTGCAGTTGGTAGCAGACTGCGTGGCCGCTTTGACATCTATGACAACTTAATAACTTCAAAAGATGGCAACTGGGTTACCATGTCATGTTTTATGGGAGAGGTCAAGACCAGTTCAGACGAATGTGTGAAAAAAATGTCGTGTTTCATGATGGCATAAAATCCACGAAATGCTGTACTTTTTATGAAAGGATTTGCCGACGAGGTCGTCTGTGCGCACAGCTTTATTATCCCCCTTTTTTTCAACACGTGAACGGCACTTTAATGTCTTCCCATTGGTCGATCGATATGACTAAAACAGTCAACTGGTTTAGCCAATTAGGCCATCTTCAGTTCACACGTCCGCCAAACACCTGGGGCCAGCTACGTGATCCACACCAAAAATTTAAGCAATTGCTTAGTACATGAAATAATTGCTAACCTTGACTGGTACATAAGCAAAGCTAAATCAAAACTGGTTACACATCAAACTACCTTGTCAAGAACATCGGTCGTGACTGTTGCCAAACTATTTTTGTAAATACATTAATACGGCAATAACTGTCTGTATATTGGCTGGGCGATTAACCACACGCTGGTACCAAGTATACACAAAGCTTGGCAGAGTAACAGAACCGCGGGGATGTATTTTCAATTAGTCTCCCGTTGGCCCACCGTGGTTTTTTCTTTCCTTTTCGAAACTATCCTTATCGATGCGCCGAAGAATAATGTTGCCTTGCCGTGCGTTGGTTCGCAGGTGTCTCTTCCAAAGAGTGTACTTACGTTTGATTGTATGTTGTAACTTTATCGTCCGTTACATTGATCCAGCCACCCATGGTCTTATGCTCTAATAACCTCGACTGGTGCGAAAGTTAGGCCTCCTCAAAAGCCGTTTCCGGAGAACTTGAAAATCAACGTCTATTTCCACCATTTCCATTATGTTTTCCAAACCTGCGAAAATTATTTCGCCTGAAGTGCCCCCGGTGGTTACAAAATCAATAAAAGTACGTAAAAAATGATGAATCTTCAAAGGTCGCCTAAGCGACTTTTGGACATTTCCGTGGTGACCGTTTGAATGCTGCCCTGAATACGGTCAGAGATGCGGCTAGTGCCCGCCGTCACCTTGCTGGACATGGATGGATTCGACGTTCTTCAGGAAATTACCGGGGAAGTGTTTTGCTGTTTAGGCACTCTATTCAACTGAAACTTTCATAGGTGACTGTTTTCTTGTATCTTTCTTGACAGTGTTGCCTAGAAATCAGCATTGCGTTGACAGAAACCAATCTCTAACCTACATTATGGGATTTGGGCTTGGCACCCAGACGTATGGGCACGTATGGGACGTAAAACTGATACTCATAACCCCTCACAGACTGACAACCACTACAAAATCAGGGAGCAACCGAGAGATGCTACCTACGACCAACGCAGAAACCTGAAAACAGTTCCAGCAGAACACTGGTTTCTTTAACGTATACCATCAAACATTACAAACCCCTCCCCTAACCATGTCGTCACAAACTCTAGCCAATAGCCAAATCCACAAACAGACGCCCCCTTGAGAACAGAAATCTTCTCAAATAGTCAACCCATTGAAGAAATATGTAATGGAAGAAATTAATTCAAAATCCATGCAGAACATTATTTTTACGGAATACACAGATGGTTAGAGCCAAGTTGGATTGTTTTCGCCACAGTATTTTGGGTTGGTTTTTTTTACATGTATTTATTTATTTATTTATTTATTATTTATTTATTTGTTAAAGTGACGTACAACTAGCAATCAGCTACGCTGAGAATTGGCATTTTCATCGCCACAACGGTGCTATGGAGCAGGTATGGTGGTTGTCAACTCAGTCTAGGTCATCACAGGGCATGCCGTTTTTTCAAAGCCAATAAATAATTTGGCTTGTCACAGCCTGTGTGAAAAAAAATATACAGAGGTTAAGCAAACCGTCAGTGCCGTCGAACTTAGCGCTTAAGCACCTCACAGACCCGCCAGGTTGTTGAAGAACGGTGATATCCAAATAAAGAGAAGATGCCACGTCCAAGTAGTGAGCCAGCCCCCTGGGAGCCTCCAGCAGTTCCTGTGGGCCACCACTCCCGCAGACAATTATTATTCCACGGCGACAACAAATCGAAACTTGGCCTAAGAAAATTGTCTCACCGTGCAGTGCCAACGTTGAGACGACGTGTACTTCGCTGTGTCGTGGACGGGCGGGCTCTCCAGGGATTTAGCTTCATGCAAGCTAGTTCAATAATTGTGGCCTGCGAAAGGATAAAGCTCAAGTCCTAAGTAAATGACGCATTACATGTACCCAGACAAGTCACGTCAACGCTCTCAGAATGTTTTGTTTGTGTCTCCCAGTGACCTTCTCTTCGAGATCGTAAGGGTATTATTAGTAAACTCATTGTAACAAGTGAAGAAGCGTTAAAGGGAAGGTCTGGATTTGTTTTTCGCGGGGGACGAGTAGATTAGTTTCATAATCGGTAATAATCCTGACCAATGGGGATTTCTTGACAAAACTATGCTTTTATATTTTTGCGAAAATGGCGCGTTATGGCACAGGTAGTGCGCTTGCCATTTTTTTATTTTATTTATTTTCTTTTTTTTTTGCTGTCTGTGCCAAGAATTTTGTTGTTGTTGCATGATTTCTCTTTTTTTTATCGCCGGTCATAATTAAGAAGTTTTGAAAGGAGTTGCCTTCTTTTATTGAGACTCCGGGTGTTCGGAAAACAAACATGGGAGGCTTACTTTACACCTTGTTTGTGTACGTAATAAAGAAAAACTACAGTGCAATGATGTATTTCATGTGAATTCGTTGGAACCAGTCTGTGTATAACAGAGGACGTGGTTTAGGATGGAATCGAGTCACTCTTAAAAAAAAAAATAAAAAAAAATAAAAAAAACTTCTTCGCCGATTTGCGATTTTAAAGTGCAGATGAGGTGGACTGGGTTTTACGCAAAAAAATGCAACAAAGTACAAAAGCAAAACTTGTAACATTTGGTCAGAATATGTGAAATAATACAAATGTAAAGCCCGGTATATTTTTACGCGAATAACGAAAGCGAAGCGAATTTTCTTGCGTCACCATATTAGAACAACATAGAAAACAGTGCGTACTGAATCATTTACGCCACGTATTTTGCATTGCAATCGTTTTGCAAGACGTATGAACTGGATGCATTGCTTGCAGTTCTGTGTTTTGTTTGTTTTGTTTTTTCAACGATTGAAAATATGACTCGATCCGCAGGAAATAATTATAGAATGATTTACATTTTTCCGCTCCCAAAAATATAATCCCATATTGGTACAACACAAGAAGTAAATATATCTATTATATCAAGACGGTGTTCAAACAATTTAACTTTAAACACGGCATTGGCTCTCCAGGTCACAGTATTTACTCTAGTGTGTTATGGGACTTTCCCCTTATCTGATAACACAGTGAAAGTACTTTAAAATTAATAGTGCAATAAGTGCAAAATAAAAGGCTTCACAAAGCGGCAACCTGGTTAAAAATAAATGTTATCAAGTTTTGCTCTCAAATTTCGAGCCTTGAAATAAAGACACGTCAGATAATAATTCTAAAGGCCGGTGCTTTGATGAATAATTAGCATTAAGCTATCCAGAAAAGAAATTACAATGACGATACAATACATGATATTAAATTTTAGCTTTAGTATTAATGAAAAGCACTTCATTCGTTAAATAGTTAATGCAACTTGTGATCCATTGTCCTTGTCACCAAACATTTGCGGACTAAATACATCTTAGAACAATTTCAACATACTCAGAGAAATTGTTGAAATCCTGCAGTCAGGGCTGTTGTCAGCGCACGCTGACATATTTTAATATTTCCATTGCCTTAACTACATCGTACACACTGGTCAGTTCATTATGCCATGATATCCTAAACTGGACCATGCCACACGTCCTAGAGGGGTGTCAATCAACATGGGACAGTGATTTGATTAGGAGGGGGCAGGATAAAACTCTGCTAGCACCCTTTGTGAACAAAATCGGTCAATGGTAGATAAAACCAAATTATAAAGCTTAAATAATTAAGCAAACATATCTGGACTTGTTATATAAACACACCTAGATAAGACAGATTGCTAAAAAAAGGGGGCCAAACAAACCCTTCATAACCAGTCATTGATGATATCCACCTCCCATAGGGAGGTAACATGAATGTCACATACATTCATTATCCCTTCTGAAATTAGAAAAGCGGTAATTTATTAAGGCAGGTTTTGCCTTTCTGTGACGTCCACTTGTCATGCAAGACCTGGTAGAATGTGAAGCCAAGGAGAAGCGCAAGCAGAAACCTCGTTTAACGACACTGAACACTATGTCTGCCATTATTGTTTATTCATTGCTATTTATTTATTTATGGCAACGAAGCTATCGAGATCCTCAACAGCGATTTGCGCTGTAACCTTAAGGTTTAAGTGAAGAGGAAGAAGTGAGTTTTGGATGTGAAAAAAACCAAAAGAAATCCCAAGCAATTAGTCAGGGAACCGAAAACCCGGATTCAAACCGGATTTCCACAGATGGAAGGAGCACAAGAACTGATGTTTTCAGCACAAGAGCTAAATCAGTACATCCACGTGGGGCTCACAATGAATTCACAATGCTACATGATCACTGCGAAAAGCATCATTCACAGTTAAATTCACACGTCACGAAGAAACACGGTTAAGTTGAAAGTGATCGACCATTTTCGACTTATTGGAAATGAAAACAATACGTGCAACATATTGTAATCTATAATTGAATTTTCCAACTCGGGTATTTACTTTTAATTGCATTGATATTATTAACGGTGGATTCGCGGTATTTAAGCTAAGTAGTAGTCCAGGTCGATTTCCTAGCCCCAGGTAGTACCTAATTGGCGGGACAGTCCATTTGAGAAATAAGAAGTCCCCCGAGTTCCGAAATCTACTCAGCGGTAGTAAAAAAACAAAAAACAGCAAGACAAGTTCTATAACAAGAACAAACTACACAGCATAGTAAATTACCGCAAACCAATGTACGTTAATAAAATTGTAAACTTGGTTCTACTTCACCTAATGAACCAAGATAAGGTACAACATCGGTTATGTAAATCAAAAAGCTTTTGTTGCGATGCATTATACCTTACTCTCTGCATGCGTCAATGCAAGAACATTGATACCTTAACTCATACAAGACAAACACACAAAACAGCAAAGGTTTGTGTACGGATATTCAGCAATGTAAAGTTTGTCAATGTAATTTGAATAACGAACCTCCGTTCATTATCAGGTAATTCCAGCATCCAATTTCCGAATAAGAGTTTTAATACAGGTTATCCCATACACGTTCTCTTGACACTGGCGTGTACTTAGTCGAAACCGTACCCCCACTTTTAATGAAACAATCGCACACCACGGTGCTTATGTACACAGAAGTCCTTGCGCCATCAATCAGGAAATGACGAGCCATCCTCCCGTTGGCCTCGGCGTGGACGTCAGTACGCCAAACTTTCATACCATGTCTCTTCAGTGATTTAGAGAGTGAGACAGGTCTGCAACCAGACCGTTGCGATGAGACAGGCGATATCATCCGACCATAAAATGACGACGACTGCCTGCCGTGATTCACACAATATTGCCATGAGTTGCCATACGGTTTGACCTTTGAGTGTGCAAAACCTTGGACGCACACTGTGTCATCCCTGGTTATATTTACCAATGAAATTTAGCTTTCTGAACTCGTATTATTTGGTAAACAATCCCAGTGTTGTTGGTAAAACTGGTGTCCAATCTCGATCCAAGTTACCCTTTTGAAATATCATTTGGATCTTGGTCACTTTTTAAAGCATGTAAAAAGTTCTAACTTTCAAATGGAACACTACTTAAATCTAAAGTTAAATTCATCCAGGTAACCATCTCCGTCTGGAATACTGTGGACATCAGAACGTTGTATTTTGAAGCCCCCTAATCACCGTAACTATTTCAGCAATCCAAGCATAAGGAGCACATTATGGAAGTGCACAAAACCGCTGATAAAACCCTTTTTTACTCAAACGTGTCCATGTATAATGATGAAATGTGCACCTGATGGTTGTGTGGTGTATTATATTGGAAACTATAGACGATTGGAATGTATTTATTGCGCTCGTTCTAAGCTAAACCTCACTATATTTTGCCACTTTGCCAATAAATGTGCACATTAAAGTTACCGTCAGTAATTGGCAGAGTTTGAGCATTCATGCAATCTCGTTCCCAGGGGTGATCGATCTTGCTGCGCCATTTTGTTTCCCTTTAAGCCTGCCTTGCTCGCTAGTGACGAGAGGTATCGATACGGCGGTGCGCTGCCAATTGTAGCAAGGCTGGCTGGCATTCATGAAACTTGTAGGAACTTGTAGGTGCTGGTAATAAATAGTAAATGGCAGTAAAAAGTCCTAAACTGCATAAAAGATGTGGAGTACGGTACATTGAGTTACTGGCACAGCAAGGACAAATAAACCTATCGCAAACAGCTGAAGAACTACGGTTTGTGTCAAATTTCACGGTATGGTGCTGGTGACATCTGAACGCAAGCTTGGAGACACAAAATAGAACGACCAGTCTTTCAATGGGTGCCGTCTGGACCAAAGGTACGTACAAGGAACAACGGACTACTCCAACTCTTCTTAAAACCAACAGTTATTAAATATTTACCTTTAAAGAATGGCTTTATAATGAGCTTATCTATACCCGGCATCCACTCTACCATCTTGTAGAATTTCTGCTCCATTTACTACCGGCCGTCCAACAGCCTTCACACCGGCTCAACTTCCCGCATGAACGGGGACACATCGTGGAGGGACACACATACACGCTAAGATTAAGCGGCATCACAAACAGAAAATCCTCGCTTGCCTAGCTTTGTAGGTTGGGTCGATAGCGCTGGACAGCGCATTGCGATGTTGACGGTTTGTGTCCCACTGACAAACACCACGCAACGAGCAACCAAATGGTTCGATCGGATACAATGTTGAAGGCTGATCAATACCAAACTGCACTCCCTAGTTACCTATTTTAGAGAATCTTCGCCACCCCCATGGCTCATACACAGCTTCCCTGCCTGACCACCAAAATACAGGAAAATTGCAAGTTTTTCTATCACGGCGGTTACAGTCAAGCTAATTAAGCTAATTTTTAAGAACAAACAGCCGCGACAGTTTATGCCGTTGCTGTTGCTGTTCCGTTATACTGCTGCACTGCACCTAAATGTAGTCCGTACCTAAATGTAGGCCCAACCCTTTGTAGCCCGAACCTAGATGTTGCCCCAACCCTGCAGTACCAAATGTAGCCTGGGTTACATTTTGGGTAAAGGGTTTGGGCTAAAAGTACACCAGCGCTTAATGTTGGCATAGGCTACATTTAACCTATGTTAAAGTTTTGTTTAAGGTTTGTTTGAGGTTGCAAATAAACGGTAAAACTGTGGAGGTCTAACGTGTTTGCTAACAAAAATTATCATGGGTGAAGCCCTGAAGAAATAATAATATCGATCTGACATAGTCGATAAACGCGACAAGCAATATTTAAAGCATCAATTAGATTGAAAAATCGAACCCCGTCATTGCTACTACAAAGCCCAGACATATCAAACCACGCCTTGAGGAGGCCTCGACGTTAGTCGGTTTTACAGTTTTGTACGGTACTTTCAACCTTAATCGAGTATCGATTCTTTGCGGGATCGATACCCGGAACGTATTTACACTGACTGATCTAGAGCAAGCACAATGGTGAATCACTGTTGCAGTATAGGTGACCGACATAGACCTACATTATGCAACAATCAGAGTTGTTATCAGGCCAATGGCAAATTCAGAAATTCAAGGTGGAACGAGGGTCGAATGATTTGTTCGTCCAAGGTTCCCTCACCAAGGCTGTAATTAAACACCGTTTATGAGGTGTCCTTCACAACTTAAAAAGAGAGAAAATTGAGGGAAAACGTTGTATTTCTACATGACTAATTGTAATTTTACAAAAAAAGACGGGCTTGGCTGTTTAGTTTTTATACCGCTGCTTTGAAACTACGGTGAACATTTTAGGCTATTAGACAAGAAAATAAGATAGGCAGTTAATGAGAAGGTCATAAAAAATTAGGCTTCCTAATGAGTTTTAAGGTCTACCGCCTGCCGTTGATGAACTTTACTTCAAGCTTGGATGACGACAGATAACAAACAGATGCTTCAGCATCTGATGGTTGTAGCCCAAACGCTAATTACTAGCCAGATACTGTAACTAGACTTGATATAGTCACGTGAACAACAAAACGCAGCAGCCGAGATGAGGTTACACAAGGATCGGTTTTATGTACCGTAACGCCTGAATGGTTCGAAGCGTCAATCCGTCATGTATCACGGGTTAACAAAAAACTAAGAAACAGTAAAAGTTTTACACAAGATGTCAAATAATGATTACAAAAAAACGTGGCTCTCTGGAACCTGCAAATTAGTATGCCTCTGATGAATGATCAACAATGACAGCTGATAATGGCATTAAAGACTACCAGACTGACAGAAAACAGAGATACCAACAAGCAGCGGTATAAATGCTAAACACAATCCCTCTAGTTAATTGATTTAAGCCGTTGGTAATTTAATACATTTGTGTTCACTGTCCATGACCGGATATTATGCTAAATAACAAAACATTCCGCTGGAGCGGGGTGTTGCTGTTTGTTTGTTTGTATACCTGATAAAAATATTATATGCTCCCTATGTAATATTTAATCATGTTATCACAAGACAAATGCACACATTTGCACGTGAAACAAACTTACAAAAAATAGAGACACAGGGTGAAGTGAACCTCATATAGCCGGACAGACAGCTACTGGTGATGTACGACTGCGCCTGGGCTGAAGTAGTCAAGTGCCCTAATTATTATTCAGAATATCCTTACGCCACACTCTTAAAAGTAGTTCCTAAACAAAGATATCCCAAATAGTCAAGTATTTGAACAGTAGGTCATTGCGCAACCGCCTACGGTATGGTACCTCAGTTGCACTTTCTTGTACGGTTCTTTGACTGGTGACTACTCCGTGCTCTGTACGCAACACCCGACCCCCTGCTCAGCACACTACCAGACGTACAATCTATGGTTATTGGCGATTACACCTGTTTTTAACCCATACCCTCAAGCCAAATGCACTTTCACGCAAAACGCTTCGATCATGTTTTTCTATCCCCAACCATGTTACCCCCAGGAGTCTGGCTCCCAGGTGTAAGCCCGGTACAGGCAAACTCAGCACGCGATACTTGCCGCATACCATCATCATTTGTTCTCAACCCCGTCCTAACACGACCAATTTTACGCCGTCGCGTCCCCGGGGCAATATTTGCTGAAAAGCGTTGGTTATTCAAATCAATTTCGACTACCTAGACACATTGCCGGGTACACGCCTATATCTCCCCCATCTGACGAACTCGACTTGCTTCGTCCTCTATTAATATGTCGTACACAATATTGTCTACCCAAGCTTAGGACATAAAGAAGTATCTTCGAGAAATCCCTCCAACGGCAATAACTTTTAAACGCACTTTTCCTGCACGTGGTAAATTATTCAGAAGCCACCCCGTATTTTGATGCGCCCTCCAGCGGTGTCGGTAATACGGTGTCTCTAATTATAGCCGGGGGAGCTTTTAACAAGCGGCGAGTTCGGTCATAACGAATGCCAGATGACCCACTCTCAGGGATTGGAAAACACTCATCTCTTAAATTTAAAGTAACCGTCAATAACTTCCGGGTGACAACCAACTTATATTTATTTATCAATCAGAAAATAATATTATTTCAGAAACCGAGAGTTCCTCAAAACAAACTAGCATCGGCATCTGGAAAATCATATATTCTTGTGGAAAGAAAAATTATGAAGATACTTTACAACCGAAAAAACGTAAACCGACAAACATCACGCTTAAAAAATTCACGGGTCAGAGTTGATCCGGTCTGAGTCCCAGGGAGCCTGATCCGTGTCCGGATCAGGTTGACCCGTACAGTGGTAACAAACTGGGATTTAAACTTGGATTCTGCGTCATGTTAACCCATTCTGGGTCATTTTGACACAGATTCCGGGTCACGCTGATCCAGAGATGGGTCAGATGCCGCGGGACCCGGATCCGGCTTAAGTCTGACCCGGAAGTTCTTAGAGTTCCGTAAGAAGAACTGAAAATCAAATCCAAAAACCAGGCTCCAATGAGGTGTGATTCGAACCGGGGTCCACGGAAGTGAAAGGCAGGGGAAAGATACCACATACACCCTTAAGGATCCAGTTCCATTGCAGCCAGTAGCAGCAGTTTCAACAACAGCAGCAGCATCAGAATGCTGATCTTTATCTTGATTCAAAGAGAGTAATCCAGGCAGTAGACAAATGCCACCCACTAAAGAGACTCTTTTAATCATTATTATCAGCGGGTATGAGAAGACTTGTTTAATTATGATGTAGCATGCATTGCTAACGAGTAGTTCAGGCAACAGCACATTGGAAATGTAGGTCAATGTCACCATGGAAATATGTTTCAACTTGGCTCAAAGAGGCCAGGTTAAGCCCATCTGTAGCGAATACAGCTAGAAATACAAACTATAGTTAAAGGGAGTGTATACCTTTGGTAATTACTCCAAAAATTAACGACCATTAACACTTACATGGTAAAGAGCACTGGAGAGGCGTTGGTATTATAAAACAATGTGAGATACGATCCCCTTTGAAGTAATGCAGTTATAGAGAAATAGGTAGTTGTCCACCCAAAAATACTCAGCTGAGAAAAGGCTTCAGGCGTGAAGCCTTTCTAAGGCATCCAAAATCACACAATATGCAACAAGGGTGTTGTGTCTTTCCATAGTTTCTAGTAACTCATGTAGATGACCAGTTGAGCCCAAATTTTCACAGGTTTGCTATTTTATGCATATGCTGGGATTCACTAAGTGAGGACACTGGTCTTTGACAATTACCACAAGTATACTTTGCCTTTCACATGATCTTAATCATAAATTCCCTGAACACTTTTTATGTTCCTTCTCTCCCCTCTCACCAGCCTCATACAAGAATCATACAAGAAACACTTGACAAAATTCACTCTAAGAATTCTGTCCATAATTCGGCAAGACACACGACACTCATAAATTATCGATCTGTACAGGCCAGGCAGGTGCTGTTTGCACTGTCTTTATGTGACTAGTTGCCGACAAAAATCGATATAGAAACAACATCTTTGAAGATCAAAACACGTCAGCGGTGATAAAATAAAAAAGAGAGATTAAATCCCGAGGAGAAGTTTCCCCCTCTAAGCCGCAAGACAAATAAACCCATGGGAGTCTCAGAGATACATCGCTCAAGTATAGAAAGTCACAGAATGTCATTCCTCATTTAAAATAAAACCCCACTCAGGCCCGCGAGAGCGGGGGGTGCTGTGGGTGCTGCAGCACCCCTACCAAAAATGACGGGGGTGCTGGAATATGCTATAGCACCCCTACTTTTCGAACGTTAATGTTCGTTGTAACATAATAACTAATTTTAACTCACCCCCTAAAATCCCTGAAAAATGTGTAACACTTTATAACAAATCAATGTTTAATGATAGATAAATAAGGATATAGGTAAATGATGGCGCTGTCCCATTCAGTGACGCTCCAACACTGTTGACTTGAGATATACACAAAAAACTGTAATTAAATTTTTTACGAGTTTTATGGGTAGGGTCGACATCTGGGTATTATGTTTGTAATTTTGTCAGGTTGACCGGGTTAGTTGACAAACATAAAAGGGACCAAAGGAACCGATTGACAGATGTATCAATAAATGGATTGTTATGAGAGACCGCGAGGATATTTTTTCAGATCCTCTCTTTGTACTTGTAGCAATAACATGTTTTCATGCCTTCTTGGCAATCATCAGTTGCGTGTGGGTATTAGAATCCGTGGGTCTCATGTCTCGTTAGAGACATTATTTGTCTGTAATTCGTTTGGGTTCAGGTAAATGTAGTTAATCCGAATGCGGATATTTAATCCTGAGTTGAGTTTTCAGTATATGTGACCTGTTCTTCCAGTAAGGAGATTAGGATGTTTAGTGTTTCGTCCGGGTCTACAAAACCCGAATCATCAGGGGGTGGGGCAAACTGTTTGGGGGTTTGACCCCGGTTTAGTTTTGCTCTGATCAACTTTTCCCTTATGTTTTGATCTTTTCTGTACGCAATGAAAGGGGGATCTGGAAAGAGGACATCTGTTGCAATAGAGGAAATATATTTGGAGGGGGACTTTTTATTTACTCATTGTGACTGCAAACTGGAAGTAAAAGGATATCCCAGTTGGGATATGTGGTGACAGGGATATGGTGAATCAAATTTTTAAGAAACGAAAATACTGCTGTATACATGTATACTAACATGAATAAAAAAAGAATTAAATTGAAACAAATTTTTTAATAGTTTTTCGCTGTATTTTATTTCCACTTGTTTAAATCTGTTCTTAATAACTGCTGAACGATTTGTGAGAATTACCTGTGTCTTGTCCGTTTGTTTATGTTATTTATTTATTTATTATTATTTTTGTAGGGTCTTTAAGAAAGCAGGGTGAAAGAAATGAATCTACTAATGTTTGTCGGAACATAGCTGTTGATGCTGTTTTAAAAAAGAACAACTTATGTAGAATATAGGGGGCCTACAGTGCTGTATTTCCTTTGTGTTTGTATTAAATCAAATGCATTGTGGGGTTATTATTTTTTTAAATTGCCGATAATATCCCACCTCCAAAAGGTACATTTAAGTGCTAAATAATGGCTCAGAATGCATGACAGAGCATCTAGGACCCCAAAACTTCCGGGGCCCTTAAGCGGGCCCCGGACCCCACGCCGTAATGGCTTCGCACTCCGCGCTCGCCGATTCTCTGGAAAATCCAGCACCCCTTGGAAAAAATGTGCTCTCGCGGGCCTGACCCCACTTTAACAATCAAGGTATCAAATACAAACGAGTACATTAGTTGCTGTTCTCCCTGCATGGTTTGTGTTCATATTAAACTTTTTTTTTTTTTTTTTTTTTTTTTTGGGGGGGGGTTAACTTACAGTATACCAGCCTTTGCGCGAGCTTGGTTGTTTTAATATACAAAGTATTTTCATTAGAACATGTATCAGGCTAAATTCATGAAAGGGTGGTTTGTTTTTCTTCAAACAACGCTATATAGATGGCGGACATACATTTTCTCTTCTAAAAACCAATATCATATCTTAAACATAACCCCTAGTATGAGTTGAAGCTTTTCATATATTATCTGATGGTGAGAAAGTGGTTTCACATTTATCATTCCGACCATAAACTTGATTGACTGTTTGACAAGGTAGTATATTATCCATTCATGTTTATTGTACGTTTCTGTAGTGGTACTCATCAGTTATCCGGCGGCAGTTTAGCATCATGCTGCCAGAAAAATTGCCTTACAAAATGACTGGATTTGTCCATTTTTTCATCAGCGGGACATCCATAATTCATAGACGCAAAGTTTTTTTAATTAAAAGATGTATGTCGAATATTTGTCTCTCTTGTTTCAAATGAAATGCTGTTAAAGTGACGCAGTAAATTCGTCTCGTTTTGGGAACTTCAATCAACATTCTCAAAAAGACCATCGTATTTCTTAAAATGACCTCCACCATATATATGAAACATATATTTAACAAAAAACTGTACGGGCAAACGCCAGTCACATGAACTGTATAAAATGGACTTAAAAGCCAACAGTCATAAAGCTGCGCTGTTTTTATATAATTTCTTTTATTCAGGAGGCCGTTGATCTATGAAACGTTTAAGTCATTTTCAAAAGCAATTTCCATTCTGAAAGTCATTTGGATTTGTCCATAGAAACAAAATCACCCTTGGACGGCGATACTTATGGGTTTTTACAACGACATCCCTGCCATTAGCTGAGTAAAGAAACATTTCGGTATGGAGAGAGAATCTTTGTGACAAATACAGCTTGTCACACACCATACGGGACTCAGCGCCGAAACTATGGTAACATTTTAGGGAGCACAAGGGGTGCACCATTGATTCCAAGGGGGAACTTCTGGCCAAGTAAAACTGTAGTCTCCATTTTTGCATTTTTCTTAAAACAATCCCATTTTCAGCACTCTTGTTATGCCATTTACTATCTTTATTAAAAAGATAATCTTCCGTGTAGGCGAGAACAAATACATTGTCTGCGTGTAAACATAAACACAGTTTTAAAAAACAATGAAATTACTACATTCAACAAATGGTCAGGATTCCTTTTGTCATTGGTTCAAATGGGTATACAGAAACTCTCATTTAAATCACGCAGTTTTCAGCAAGATATTTGCAAAACGTCAACAAATCCCACAAATGAAAGCAGATGTTTTCAGAAGCAATCCCTTCAACAAACTTCATTTTGTAATACTTAGGAAAATGCTATTTTCATTCATGTAATCCTTGTGTGGGTGACACTTGCGTGGGTTTAGTTTATAAGATAGTTTATAAGATAAACACAATAACTTTAAATCGTGTAATCAAATAACGGGTAAGGTGTTTTTTGTTTTTTTTTAATATGACCCACATTTGTTAGTTGATTTTACAATGAAAACGTAAAAAGTCAACAACAAAATTGTCTCATCATTCTGAAGTTCAAAACGCAGTCGGCTCAAATGGACTAAAACCCTCGACCCCTTCGTGCTTATCAGCAAAACCTCTCGACGCCGCGGAGCAAGCTATGCGCTCCGTGAAGCGGCCAGCCAGCACAAACGATCTACACATCAGCTTTGAGTTTAAAGCTAAATTAATTAAATTTGCACCATTCATTCAGACTGAATAACTGTAAATGGATTGTACTTTTCTTCACCGATGAAGCTTTACGAATCTGTGCGTGGATCTTGACAACATAATCTTAAAGAATGCGATTGGAAATAGTATGATGTGTTTTGACTGGAAATTAAATACTTTTTTTTTTTTAGATGCGGATACTGAAAATTTACTACCTTTTTTAGATGCGTTATTGTCAAATTAATTATGGCAGATTATGTTTTATTTTTTACAAGTTAGATAGAGGAATGTGTGTTAATGGGTTTTTTATACAAGATTTGCGTCACATGCCAGCGTTTCGTACGCAGTCGCTTCACATTGGATCTTACAACAGTGCAATGTGCATTTTAGGTGACGTTCGAGAAGTTAGACGTGCACAACAACAGTTTTACTCCCCAAAATGGCAGACCATGGGCGGGCAGTAGAACAAACTTCCATCATGCTGACTTACCTCAATACTAGAGCCAAGAATGTATGTGTTTGACTACCATCTGTATGTGTAGTTTGTATCAATGTTTAGTTTAGCGTATAGTTGCTCTAGCCTTTACCATATCAGTGTACTAAACAGCTAGTGCGTCCACCCGCTGACTTCGAGGAAGGAAAATGTTCTTTGACAAACCGAGAACGTCCTTGTTATTTTGTACGTACACTCTTAAAAACTACAGGGTCAGAATAGACCCGATCCTGGATCCCAGGGGTCATGACCTTTGTCTGGGTCATGACCCGGAATCTGTGTCCAAATGAACCCAGAGATGGGTCAAACCGACGCATAATCGGAGTTAAAAATCCCTTTTTTTTTTACTAGCTCCCGGGTCATAAGCCTAAGCAAGAAATGGGACAGGCCCTGAAAGATCTACCCCTTTCTCTTAAACTACTTCAAAGGGGTCGTTTCTAAGTAAGTTTTCATGGTGGTTGTTTTTATTATTTTATTTTTGTTAGTTATTGCCAAAGGTATACCCTCTCTTTAGGGGTCAATTCTGGCTTGATATCACAATATGGAGAACGATCGCCCCTCTTGACATCACACCACGAACTCCTTGGCTGGTGTTTGTCATCTGGGAATTAAGCTGATGAGAGTTCAGTGTTTTGCGTCATTTTAATAAATGTCAATGTTTGAAAATGTTTTCACGCAGCAGTAATAAAACAAATCTACCCCGATATCCGACGTGACGCGGTTTCTCGTGGTTTTATTTACATGTAATGCGCAGTAGCCGTTCTGTCATCGTTTATCACTAGTTATTACCAACCAATATGAACTGTGTGGGTGGGGACCTCATTACCGTAGGAAGAGAAAGTACAGTACATAGAAGATGCTATATGGACTGACGGTTATTATCACATTGTTAGATTGTTTTTACTTCAAGTGAAAAGAGAACAAGCGTCAACCACTGTCAACAACATCATTAGTTAAATAAAAGTACTGTACTTTCATTACAACGAAGTAGCTTGCACCCAGGCAAATCAATTACTAGCTTAAAGGGAGGTGCATCATTTGCAGACTTGAAAACAAGTTCACTCCCAAGTTACTATAGACTGAAAGTAAGATAAGACAGAATTTTATTATTCCAAACTGTGGAAATTAAAACTGACATTGATAAAACCGACGAAGGGGAAGAGTGAATGACAACTAGTATAAACAATATATTGAAAGGTAGGGTTTTAAAGATTCCTAAGTTATATACAAGGAAAACATGCATAAGTACGTATAGTCTCAAGTATCCAGTGATATAGTTTTGCCAGCTGTTATTTCATTTTAGAGAAAAATGCAATTTCGTATCATTTTGAAGCGATGGTCGGCCGACCATCGTTTGAACGTGTCAGTTTTAATGCAACAAGGTCTGTCTGACAGCTCAATATAATCGTCATCATTTGCTCTCGTTTTTGTCATCACAGTCACGAAGGGAAATGTAATAACATGTCGATATAACGATATTTCATACAAAATTCTTTCCCACAAACCCAAATTTTCGCGCAAACTACATTTGCCAATGACAATATTTCTTTAAAGACTCACAGGTGACCATTTCGTTCAAAGTAAGTGTTAAAGCTTCTGTAACAGCGTTTTGGTGTCTAGTTGATTCTTTGAGGATGTTAGGTCCGTTGTAGACCGATTTCACCCCAGACAAATTAGTTCTAAATTTTAAATAACCAATGTAGAAATTAAAGAAAGTTATAAGCTTTCATTTACGATATTTCATAACCAAAAAAAATCCGCCAATGATAATTGGTTGTTAATTACAAACTAAAAATGAACTATCGTCGCGATCCCGAAATTATCTCACTACGTCTACTATCAGCCCCCAGGGACCCGGTATGTTTTAAAGTGTATTCTCTGTGGGGAAAAAATTATTATGGTACTTGCAGTTGCAGGAATAACATTTTAAACCCTCACAATTGGGCCAAATTTAAACAAATCATTACAACTAATTGTAGCACTGGACTTTGCAATGTTCAGTACTAGGTTTTTGGTATTTATTTTGTTAGCACTCTATTGCTTCGATTTCAGCATGCTGTCCGAGAGCGGTAGATCGAGCCCTGGTCTCATACCGGTTTGTCTTCAAGACGTTTTTCAATTTCTCTTGATGACATTTAGATCTATGAGGAGACATCAGGAAATAGGCCAAGTGAGCTGTCCACCCTGGATGTCAGCAAGATGTCAAACACTGAGACTTTCTTCAAAGAATCAATACGTCACGATGACGGTGAATAAGTAATGAGGTGGTTGACGTCACTTGCTAACGTCTCGTAGTAAATATAACTAAATTGTTCTATATACAGGGAGAGTGCTTTCTGGTTTCTAAAAAAGAAAGGGTAGTTTTTATAAGGTTCAGTAAAATCTGAATCAGTCTCTAGAGGCTGAACGGTCTTAAGTCTTAAGTTAGAACGAAATACACATCCAACAATATATAACAACCCACGTCAAACTATCGCTCCCGTCAAAACCATGCAGTTTCTTGGAAATACTGAAATGGCACTAAAATTGAAGACAATCAAAACGTAAGGCATTAAATCAATGTGGATGTGATGTCCTATGGTGGCGTAAATATTCGCGTTTTTGCCCCGATTCGCAAATATTCACGTAAAATATTGAGGCTGAGGGCCAGATCGTGAATATTTACGTAAATATTGACGATTTGTGCCCCAAATCACAAATATTTACGTAAATATTGACGTGAATATTTGCGAATCGGGGCAAAAAACGTGAATATTCACATAAACATTTACGTGGATATTCACGATTTGTCCCTCAATCTCAAATATTGACGTGAATATTTACGTGAGTATTTGCGATATGTGCCCCCAATCACAAATATTTACGTAAATATTTACGTTAATATTTGCGATTTGTTCCCCCAATCGCAAATATTTACGTAAATATTCACGTGAATATTTGCGATTTGGGTCCCAATCGCAAACCCATATCCGTGAATATTTGGTTTCTTTCCAGCTAGCCGCATATTGGGCCGAAATTTCGTGGCCGGATTTCGTGCGGATTTCGTGGCCGGCCAACCGCGTATTCAGGACAATTAGAATCCATGCAGTTCAAGGCGGTAACAATTCTGTTTCCCCTTCTTTCTAGTTTGAGCGATTTAAAAACAAACTCTTTCTATAAAATCACTGAACATACTTAAAGGTAGAATAAAATTATTTGGCTGACCATTTGGTGAGTATTTAGCCGATCATCCAGACCATAATAGACAACCGAAAGTAAATGTATACCGTTATGTTGCAAAAAGAAGAAATTTGTATTCCATAGTCTGATAAGCCATATCACTTGCCACACTTGATTTTGAAGGTGGCTCTTCTAATCACTAATTATTACCTAATTAGCCACAAGAACACAAGACATTTTCTGTCAAATATTCAAACGGTTAAGGTAAAATAGTGACAAAAACTGACCATAGCATTCACGCCAATGTAAGTACCCTTTACCTAGCATAAAAGTAAAATTTTATTCTATAATCTGACAGACCATACCGCTGGTTACACTTAATTTGGGAGTTGGCTAATTTGGATCACCAATAGCGGTTTAGGCATGAAATTGACCAAAGCATTCGATAACGTATGATAGAACATTGCGTGTGTTTTAGCAGTTAATTATGTATTACTTAATGATCCGAGTTCACCGACTCCGAAATTATGTGGGCCCATCAGTGGTATGGTCTATCAGTATGGACTTTAAAAAAAATCATCTTTTAAACAACGTGAAGGGTACATGTACTTAATTTCGGGTGAGCGCATTTTTTTCAACAGTTGTGTACAATGGTCTGGATGATGAGGTCTTAACTGTGGTGTTTAATTACTCACTAATTGATCAGCCGAATAATCTAATTCTACCTTCAAGTATGCTTAGTGAACAAATTATACCGATAAAGAAAGCTTTTTTTTTTTTTTAATCGTTCAAATTATTAGAAAGAAGGGGAGACAGATATGACCTCCTTGAACTTCATGAATTATAATTGTCCTGAATACGCGGCTGGAAATTTCGGCCCAGTGCGCGGCTTGCTGGAAAGAAACCAAATATTCACGGATGACTGGGTTTGCGACTTGGGCACAAATCGTGAATATTTACGTAAATATTTGCGAATGGGGGTACAAATCGCAAATATTTACGTCAATATTTACGTAAATATTCACGATTTTGGCCTCAATCGGAAATTTTTACGAGAATATATACGTGAATATTTGCGAATTGGGGCAAAAGCCGTAAATATTTACATAAATATTCACGTAAATATATATGTTTGATGTCCCTTCAGGGCCACCATAGATGTCACATTCTATATAATTATGTTGAGAAACATTTACAGCATAATCCCTACTAAAGGATTCTTTCCAAGTTCTTTTTCTGGTCTATTTGATGAGCGAATACACCAAGTTTTGACCTTTGTCAGAAAGTGCCTGCCAAAGTTATTTATAAAACTAAATGTTACGAAGGCACAGAATCTTTACTGTGTGATTTTTTAGAGCAACCTTTTATCAAATTTAAAGGGGAAACCTCTGTCTGTTTCAATATATTTCGATGTTCTGAAAAGATTATGACTATCACTTAACTCCTTATAAAGGGAAGCATTTTATCTGTTTCAAAATAGTGCAATGTTCTGTAGAGATTATGATGACCGTCATATCACTCCTTAATTAAAAAGAGAAGCCTCTATATATGTTTCAAAATATTTCGATGTTCTGTAGAGAGATTGTGACTATGATGTTACTCACAATAAAAGAAAACCTGTATCTGTTGCAAAACATTGCGACGTTCTGCAGAGATTGTGATGACTATCGTGTTACTTCTTGTAATTAGAAGCCTTTCTCTGTTTCAAATTATTGCGATGTCCTGTAGAGATTGTGGTGACTGTCATGTCTTTTCTTATAAAGAGAAGCTCAATGTGTTTCAAATTATTGCCATGTTCTGCAGAGATTGTGGTGACTGTCATGTCATTCCTTATAAAGAGAAGCTCAATGTGTTTCAAATTATTGCGATGTTCTGCAGAGATTGCGGTGACTGTCATGTCATTCTTTATAAAGAGAAGCTCTCTGTGTTTCAAATTATTGCGATGTTCTGCAGAGATTGCGGTGACTGTCATGTAATTCCTTATAAAGAGAAGCTCTATGTGTTTCAAATTATTGCGATGTTCTGCAGAGACTGTGGTGACTGTCATGTCATTCCTTATAAAGGAAAGCATATTATCTGTTTCAAATTATTGCGATGTTCTGTATAGAGAATATGATGATTATACCTATGTTACTCCTTACTATTTCTTTTGGGTCGAATAGTCATCGTTCTTATATAGACAACAAAATGTGGCTGCAACACCACGAGCCCGGAAGGAAAATGTACAAACATAACACCATTTATCAATTGGTAATTTTGTTTAATCATCTTGTGCGATGTCTGCAATGCCTTCAAGCAATATGCAGTTCTACGTGTTGACCGGTTCAAGATTTTGGTCGATATAGCGAGGACGAAAGAATGGATTTCACGTCCTTGGGGTAAAATGATTCGATAAAACTTAGTTCGCTGTCCATCAATGTGGAAAAGCAAAGGGTAAATGTTCGAAACGGATTCCTCTACACGTTTTAGTTTCTATTTTAATCTGTTATTTGATAATTTCTATATTTAGGGAGTACTTTACAAAATCGCAATTGTGTTTTTGTTTCACTAAGACAAGGAGTCTGTTACTGCATACACAGGTAAATAAGGGTCGACGTCCATCTTGCACTGCAAAGACTTCGGTGTTAAATTGATCCATATGTGACAACACCAATACGGTGGTAATTTTACCAACGATATAGTAATGGGGTTAACTAACACCATGTCGGTGTTGTCACATAGCACCAGAAAGAATCAATTGAACACCGCAGTGTTTGCAGTGTGGGCTTATTCTATCCAGCTGCTCTAACCAGAACCTGAGCGCATGCTCATTGAACTCTATTGTTGCGTTCTTCACCTTCTAACATGAACCGCTGTCGCTTTGCTATATCTGACCGTAAAGCAACAAATAGGAAACAGAGAAGCTATTATGGCGTACCACCATAACAATCAATTCTTCCTCCATGCTAATTGGTCAACGGACATTTCTCGAATGAGAAAACGTCTACATCAAATAAGTCTCATGAAATCGGGTTCTTTTTCGAACTCCAGTGAAGCTACAGAAAATATTGGATATGGGAAAGTATTCAAAATGTAGCTGTAGACCTAACCATCCCGGTAATATTACCTGGTGGACGACTAACGAGACCGCCGAGACCAAGCATCCAATTACGAATTGTAAATGGACATAATGTGCGTAAGTCAAACCTTCCAGGCCCGTAGGCTAACTAGTGGATTGACCCACCCCCCCCCCCCCACTCCCGCACCACCACCACACCCATCCCCTTATTAAATACTGACTTCTAGGCCTATATTTATCATTAGTATAATTTACTATATAATTTATCTTGAACATATATAGGCCCTATATATTTTTTAAATGACTCCAACTTTGTCAAAATAGAACCACCATACCCCCCCCCATTTTTACATGCAATAATGGGGTTAAACGCCAGACCTTTTTCAGCAGTCCATGGAGCCAGACTGATTTCAGCAGTCCATGAAATGCTAAGTTTAAAACTCTCTAAACACAACATTCTATGCGCTTGGTTTCAAAAAATTTAAACCAAACATCCCATGAGCAAGGCCGCTTGTGGTAGATTACTAAATCGATAAACTATAGCATATCAGAAGTAGTACAAGTAGTAAAAACGTACATGAATATCGGTAATTTTAATCTTGAATTAAACTTGCAAAACAAACAACGGCGTACCACCATAAAGTATACAGAGAAAAAAGAATCCTAGAACTAGACTATCTCTACGGTACTACTCGGCCAGTAATAATCACTTCTTTCTCTCCGTCAACTGCTAATTGGTCAACGGATATTTCAAGACCACGCATGCGCAAGCTGAAGCCAAACGTCTCTAATTCTTTCTCGCCACTTCGCTTCAGTGCCTACGATAAGGCACGTAAATGGCCGGTCCGGATTTCAGCCGAGGCGACTATTCGTACTATACCTGTGTTTTATACCGCCTCCCAAGCTGGATTACCGAAAACAGAAATGAGGCGAGGAGAAATATAATTAAATCATGACCTAAATAATTTACTATGTGTGCAGAAGACTTTATTAATTACGCTTATCCAGTTCGGCCGGACTCAGTGGTAATTTAAATTAAGTTTTCTTCCATGATTTTTTAGACAACTTTTACTTAGAGATATTCGCAATTTGAATTGTGAAACTAAATATGTTTTCACAAGGGCGCACTTTTGGGCCTGATGTTTATTAATTTAAAGTTCTTCAAATTACACCAGGAAATGTTTGAATCAGTTTATTGAAGTGTCACGTTTTTAAGCCAGCGAAATATATTGCCCAACACAACCGCTTACCTCCCTTGAACCAATGAGATAACTTACAAATTGTTCTTCTTCAACTTCTTTGAGTTGCACCTTTTCTATAAAATGGAGGAAACTTCCATGCATCGAATCTGTGATTATTAAAAGAAGAAGCACATGTTTTCTTTCCGAAGAGGTCTGGCTTCAGTTTCTTTCATCAATTATTTATAAGGGTTTTTTTTCTTCAAATTTCAGGCAAAGGCCATACAGTCCTAGCACATCCGCAAATTCTTGTTCCGGACGCAGCTGTGTTAATTAGCCAATTGTTCTTATGTCGCGCACGAACTGTCAGGCTTTCACTGTCGAACTGCCAGCAGGCATACTTGCATATTCGTTTACTCCCACGTCTGCATGACCACCAAGATAAAACAAAGTGAGGCCTACATGTACTTGTTCGAAATTATAAATGTTTTGTTGCTTCTTGACTCATCACCGGAATTGATCGCCGGTCGACGAGTCGGATCAAATGAGCCATAAATCTTGACTTTCACTTTCAAAATGTTAACATGTCAGCCGGTAATTTTGTCGGGGTTTGCTTTTATTCCTGAAAGCTTTTGGACATTTCGCAACCAACCAATCTATTTCAGGTAATCTACAAAATGCAGGTCCTCAACAGGTCCGTTAACATTTTATAAATTACACAAACATAAAAGTCGGCGTGCCATTTGGATGGTTATTTTGTATTATTCTGTGTTGTTCGTTTTTTCCCGACACGCGCAAATTGTTGTTTCAAACAAATAATGTTTATCCATTTTTTTGCAACCCCAACAGTAAATTTACATTAGAATGAAACGGAAAGTTGTTTTTGACCTTTTCGTGTTTTAACATCTCATGACCAAGCACATTTTAATTCTTCTCCTGTTTGAATTATCATTAATTTGCATATACTTTACGTTATGTAGCCAGCATTGCTAATATTTTCAAAGACTAATATCCGCAAACTTGTGAAAAATTAAACTCAGTTAGTCATCGGAGTAACGCAAAAATAGTTAAACCTCATTGAAAGTTTTCACTGTTTTCAAACATACGATATCGGACTCGGACGATCAAAACAGATAATTTTCATTAGAAAAAATATTTTTTTAAAACACAGATGAACAAGTTTAAAGTGAAACTGTTCATCATGATTATCTTTACCTTAGTAGATATATATTTATATATGGCGATTGTTTTCAAATGTACCATGGTACACATAAAGTCAAGCTTTGCCCCAAAAAGGTCATACGAACTTACAATTTAGAAAGGTAAGAACTTGATATCAAAAGGCTTGCAAACAACTCTATAATGTCAGATTCGTTCTTGTTACTCTATCGAGCTGGGGTTTGGGCCGATCATTTGACCATCCTCAAGGGGTTAGAACCTCAAGTCAATCGCTATAAATCCAACTATATAAACAAGACCGATACAAACACATTCCGATGCAATTGGTTTTCTCCTCGCACCTATCGGGGAGCCTCCTCAGAGACAAAATATTCTCCAGTAATATTGTTGGGTCTCCATGGGAGGTTATTACGGCCCACCAGACCAGCTTGATATATTTTTAGATACCTTCGGTATTTGTCCAGTAAGTCCGACGGGAAATTTGTTGGAGTACAACTCGGAGAAATGTTTCCCCCACAGTATTCGTAAAATCATTGTGTGATACCCACACCAATATCAGACACTTTGGGAATATTTTTTTTTTCTAAAGGATACAGACAAATCAAATTCAAATATAAAAAAGAGGACTCGAGCTTACTAAGCACTTGCACAAAATATCCTGGGTTTCTTTCTTCTTTTTTTCATTAGAAACCTGGAGAAAACGAAAAAAAAAACCCAAAAAACCCACAACCCCGGGTTTATTTCATTTTGCAAAGTTCAGCTTTGTTTTCGATCTTAATGGATTTCAAAATAGGTTCTCTTTGACAAAGTAAATCAATCTCTTATGTTAGTTTTTAGGTTTTTTTGGTGTGTTTCTTGTAACTTCAAGGCAAATACTGGCTAATTCATACTGTTCCCCAAATAAATCTCATTTTTGGAGATTATTTATTATTAAACTTTGTTAAATGTGTTTATTTTATGTCATATTTATTTATTTAATATTTTACCCTTTTTTGGCGGGATGAAACACTGTGTTGACTTTGTCTATTGCCTTTTTTTATTCTTCGTTATTTTATCATGTCGGTCTGTTTTTCAAATAGGCCCTACTATTGCCAAAAATTCACACAAACATTTAAAAGTTTGAAGTAATTAAAGAAAACAGTTTAGTATTGTCGATTTTTTTTTAAATGTACACAAGATACGTCTTCTAATAAAACAAGTTGTTATAAAACATTATCTTTATACGTGCACGGTGGACTCGACAATGAATATGAGAGCATTTATGGCGAAGATGCCAGAATAGATAAGGCAGCTAATTTTAATTCGTTCAAAACTAAAAGTTCATGCAGACGCAGGAGTGGGGGGTCGACAATTTCCATACGTGTCCCAGTTCAGCTCATAGTGCATCTATCCCGTTGATTATTAAACCGTGATTTTGTACTAGTTCCGTAATTGGGTTCGAGTGGTGAACGAGGTTGTACTTTACTGGCTCTCTATTAAGCCCCTTGGCGGATGATAAAACGTGGATTTAGGTGATTTTATCGAGCCGGAAAATTGACAAACTGCGTTAACAGTGTACGGAGCCCAAATGCGCCCTCTGTGTTGTCTGATGTTTACTTTCTTAAAAACAAATTAATTATAACTATACTGGACCTTTGTGCTTCTGCGCAAGTGGTTTCCACGAGGTATATCTTCACACAAAACAAATCTACTTACTTTTTAAACTTTTTAACTGATGTACGACTTGAAAGGTTCTTAAGTGTTTTTTACTCTGGATGTTGATATAGAATTAGTTTTGTGAAACGTGTCGTACAGCTGGTCATCGAGCTCTTTATTTCTAGAGCTGTGAAAAAAACCTCTAAACTCCTGTGATTATTTTCACCCCGTTTTTGTATTAAGCATGGCTCGGCTGATTTGTGTAAACAACTATGTACGAGGTTCTGGAAACTTGCAGTGCATCACAGTCATGTTTGTGTGTTTGGTTTGTGTTGGGTTTTGGGGGGTGGGTTTCTTTTTTTTTGGGGGGGGGAGTGTCAGATCTAAATTAAGTTCAGAAGAAAATGTACATCTAGATGTCGTCATCTGGCCTTTTTACAACCCCCCCCCCCCCCCTCCTTCCTTCCATCGGCGTTGGACAGATCACCGTTCTCTGCGGGACAAGATTAAGGGCATCAATTGTGCTATGAAGTTGTATTCAACAACGGTACAAAATTTGCCTTGAAAATAAAGCCAACTCTTGCTCAAGAACCTTCAACCGTTCGTTTCCATGCAGACAAATAAGTGTTAACCATAGTGCAAACCAGACAGTTATTTAGAACGCATTCACGAATCTGTGAATATCGCAGATTATGACATCAAAACACAACAGAAACAATTGTGTTGAAAAAGTACTTTTGTTCTATTGATCATTAAGAATTGAATCGTGTTGTTTTTTTTATCTATGACGGACAAGTTTTTATCTGAGGACTTTCAATGTACAAACTAAAGAATCTTTACTGTTATTGGCTATAAAACCACACCCTGACCTTTTACAATTTAAACAAATTTTAAACTGCTTTTATGCCACTACAATTAGTATAAAATAGTTGAAAATTATTCCTTTTTCATCCAAAATTTACACAACATTAGCTTTACAAAGTCGAAGCAATTACATGGACAAGAACAAATAACCTTACTACATTATATTTGGGCATGTCAGAAGGCATAAGCATCCTCCAAGGCGATGGGAGGACAGGGGAGGGGGTGGGGGACGCTATATAAACATGAGGAGTAATGCGGGAGACTCATGCATTCAGCTCAGGCGTGAATCAAGCGTCAAAGCCGGACTAGACGCCGGTACACCCCAGGAGTTATATTGATTACACCCGGTACTCATCCATGCATTCAAGATGCGCTGGCCAATGCTATACATGAACGCGGATCGAGTTGTGAGATGGTAATCACAGATGGGGCAAACATTATCGGGTAAGACTAAACCCGGGCATATTTATACGGCCTCGATTCTGACAGAGATATCGGATCAATATTCATCAAACATTATATAAGCTGTGTGTGGGACCGGGTTGAGGCGCGTTCTTTTTTCATTAGACCCCAAAGCCTATCGTCTGGGCAGCCGTGAGTATTGTCAAACCTTCAGATACTAAACGACCCATGTCAAGACTCCTCGAAAAATGCTATTAATAGAAATGTCATACTTTACATTCCCATTATAGACAATGCAACCCATGACATCACATGGTTACAAAAAAGTCACAGAGCATGGACTTTTGTACACATTGTATGGAGATTGCTCAGTCCGATTTTTATCAAGTTTTGGTAAGAAGAAAGAGGGCACATCATAAAACTTGTACAGCTATTATTTTCTATAACTCTTGAATTCATGTGGAAATTATGACAACAAATGTAAAATCTCCCATGTGACAAGTATGGTACCTTGCCTGCCATGAAATGCTCTGGAATGTACAAGGTCAGTCTTTTTGTATTAAAACAAAGGTAACATGGTCTATAGACAACCAATATATATACCTCACACTACAGCGGTAACAAGTTGTTTTACCGACGCCATGCGCACCCCAAGATGTGACCTGTGAGTGAAGTGACCAAGGAGTGAACTGTGATCTCAAGATCAAAGTTTTAATATTCCCATACATCTTGGCAACACTTTACCACACACGCCAACATAAATTCCTCGTTGTCAAACACAACTTAACTTTCTCCCGATTATAGCCCTATGGTCAGAATCTCTCTCGTCGTGTACAACTGCAAAATCTCCGGCAGTCAAAATTAGTTACGCCGCACTTGACACGAAACGCCAGGATAGTTAGTCAGACAACGTCTTCTGGTAAAACGTCATTATATTATCGTGGTCTACATTCACCGTATTAAAGGTGACCTATATAAGGTTTTGACCAACAGAGATGAAAGATGAAGCGCTGTTAACTCGGTGCTTTCCGGGCCCTACGGGGAGGACATCAGGCGCCAAATTAAAACCCACAACTTTGCTTTCCAGACCACGCCTCAATCGCTCGACCATCGAGCTCCCCTGGCTTCAATTTCATAAAATTATTAAGCAGAAAAAAGTGTGCTTCGCAAATGTGTCTGCAATACCAGTCACTAATAATACTCATAAAATTTTGACTGGTAACCTGATTCTGCTTAGCAAGATTTTTCTATGCTAAGCAATGTTTTTGAGCTTAGCAGCCACTTTAATGTAAATTGTGACCTCACGAGAGACCAGCTCGAATCCTGTGATCTCAGAGTGTGGAAGGTCGTCTACACTTCGGGTCCAGAATTGACCTCGTTCCGGGTCACGCATGGTGGAGCCCGACCACTGATCTCTATTATACTAGAGTATAATAGAGATCAGTGAGCCTGACTCATTACTGGATCAGTATGACCCAGAATATGTGTCCAAATGACTAAGAACTGAGTCAAAATGAGACTTAATCCGAGTTAACAACCCATTTTTATCCACTTTCCGGAATCTAGGTCAAGTCTGACCCGGAGTGAACTCGAATTCCAAACGAGGTAATGTTTTCCCCCGCAAAAGCAGGACTCTGACAGCAGTTTATTGTACTGTCTTCCATTATACATCGGTGTGTATGGATTGACAATAGACTAATAATACCACTCCGATGTTTATTTCCACTGCAGGATATAATTATGCATCATTTCCACCTTACTGAAGTCAGAAACCAACCATGGCATATATATCACGAGATTACGCCACCCGGCACTCTGTACAAAGCCTATAACCCTTTTTCATCACACAATTGCCTTACCTATAATATCTGCATCAACTGATCTTGTCAATTCGTTGTTTACATGAATGTTACAATAACATAACATTTCGACACAGTTCACAGCATGCCAGACAGAAGTACAACTTTAAGTGCACATTTCTAATTAAAGGGAGGGTATACCTTTGGTAATTATACTCCAACAATTAATGGCTTTACAAAACACATCCCTTCAAAGGAATGCAGTTTTAGAGAGAGAGAGGTGTAAAAACGTTTTATTCTGAGAAACATTTCTGCATGAAACGTTTCTCAAAATATTGTGTATTACTATTACGGATTATTCTTCCTGCGTGGACAAAACCGCTCCAGATTTTCGACAATACCACAAAAAAGCTACCACCTTTTGAAATGAAATTTCACAGGTTAGCGTTAATAGAATTAAAACAACCGAACGGTTCCGAAAACCAACGGTATAATTTGCCTTTGACGAGGTGTTTTTGTTGTGTTTTTTGTTTTTTGTTTATGCTTCGCTTGGGGGTACCTCCGATCTGTATTTATGCATGGCTTGGGTACGCACAAGGCCGTATTGGGTTCGTTTATTACCGTAACATTCCACAAGGGCACCCCGTGCAGTTATTGTTTCTTCTTTCCGCGTGGTCGAAGGAGTTATAATTGGTGTCGCTTTCCCAATCAAGAACACTTTTAAAACAGCTTAATACGGTGGAGGTGGGAAAATATGTACAAGAAAAACAGGACTGTCGCTATTGAATGTCCTACTCACGAATGCGTAAAATTACACTCGCAAGTGGACATCAAAACAAGGTGCTCCCGTGGGTACTGGAGTGTCTACCCCCATCGCGCTCTAGTGTCGCGTCGGCTTGTAACATAAGCTGAAAATTTTGGGGTAATGTTGTTTTGAATATGATCATGACATTTCTCTAGTTACATCCATGTAAGTGGTATCGAAAACTTTGCTGCGTAAAAATGCGAACTAAACTAGTCAAAGAAAAGTAAACTTGTTAAAGCAAACGTGTTCACGCAGGTACAAACCCAAACTTTCTACAAAAAACTTTCTTCCCCAAACCACATACATGCAGGGAAGACCTAAACACTGAAATGAAGATGTGATCATACTGTTTCGGATTAGGCCGTGGGCCAAAATCTGTAGAAGACCCAGAAATTGAAGTTCGTCTTAACTTTTTAGGGGCAACTTGCATTTTAGTCAACTTTACTAATTCGATGGTGCTGATTCCAAATTTGACTGTTCCCATGGGCGCAGATTGCACGTTAAGCCTATGCGGACTATTTTTGCTCATTTTTGGTCAAAAACAGTATTTTGTGTATAATCTCTACTTTTTCCAGGTAAATGATTTCAAATTTGATCAAAATAGCTTTGAGGTCCTTGTACATGGAATAAATCATTACTCAGTCTTCAAAATTAATCCCCATGGTGCTAAACCAAGTTTTTGTAAAATAAACCCACACTTTTTGGGGGTAAATTTTTCAAAAAATTGTATTTTTCAGTCTTTTTATCTCAAGATCTTGGCCATGTACGATTGGTTTCGATAATTTAAAAATAATAATAAAATACATAAATATGTAATACAAATTGCACTAGCAAAAAATTAAGTTAGTCATTAATTATGCAAATATGCATGTATGCGAAAGAGTTTATGCTGAACTGACGCAAGTTAAGGGCAATAAAACCAAGTGACTACAGATAGTTATACAGTACTGTTATGTCTGGTTTATTAAAACAATGCATTTGTAGCCCTGGGGCTAACTTGCTACAAAGTTTACAATTTAAAAACAATACAATACTTGTACTGCTCATGATTTAAAGCCTTAAAGGCATATTCTTTTGTTCGATTAAAGGGTGCACATGTCTTGAGTGTCTTTTAATTATAACAATGTTATGTGAGAAAAATTATAAAGGACCAGATTATTACAGATGGACCAGATTATTACAGATGTACCATTACATTTTGAGATGCCAGAATTGTTTAATAGACTTTGAAAACTAAAATAAGTGGAACAAAACCTAGATGGCTGTGATCATTAATATCAATTGCCTTCAACTTCATCTTCTTCTGCATCATCCTCAAAGTCTGTGAGTGAGTTCTTGCAATCACTGCACTTGCAGAGTTCAGTGCAAGGTTTGCTTTTTGACAAGAGCAGCTTGAAGTGTTGTAGTGAGTTTTCCTGCACACACAGTGCACATGCTGCAGTGCTTTCGCAGGAGCTGCAGGCATGGTCATCTATTTGAATGTTAGGTTTTTATCAAGTAGCTCCCAGCCATGGCCGAGTGGGCTTGGTGCAGAGATCTACGGAACAAGACATCATCTGTAATTGCTTGCTCCTTGCATGGAACTCAATGCAGTCCTTGTAACAACATCAGTGGTATCTGACTTCAATTGCGACAATGTCTTCTCTCTTTGATGTCAATCAAAATCTGTTCGTCGTCGAGAATCTCTGTAGCTCTGAGCAGCAAACCTCCTGTAATAAAAGGGGTATATTTACATGTAGTTTAATCAATGGGGAAATACAGGCACACCATGTTCCTCACTAACTTAGAACCAAGGAAAACTTAAGGGGCAATGTGAAATAAGAAAATGTATACCAACCTGACTGGTGTTCATAGTTTGACAGTCTTTCCCTTGACCGCTTCCGTGACTGTTTGTTGGTTATCCTCTTGTTTCTTTTAACATATAATACATCTGGATGGCAGGACATGTGGGTTGCGCTACTGCTGTGTCTGTGAATCTGCTGATGCTAGCTGTTATAGAATTTCTTGATGGTTCAAGGGTTGACTCCAGTGTCCCTTCAACTGCAGTGGAACTGCTTTGAACATCAGTAGCCCTTTTAGCCAAACGTTTTCAGCTCTTGCTAATGCGTCTTATCTCAAAACCTGTAAACATTACATTTTCAAAAAGTATGTTGGTCCTAAGTGGGGGATACTGACTTATGCACAATACTGGCAAGCAGTAGAAAAACTACTACACTGTAAACAACTCTGCAATAAAATCTAAATGAATATTGGGACAGATTGGAACAACATTGACAATGTTACTAGCATGAAGATATTATAGAAGAGACAGAAATTACAGTACCTTATCTGGAAATATGGGTGGGTTGCTGATTGTTATACAACGTTGCTTAATTTTATTTTAAATTGTTTTAACTTGTTTAAAAATTACCTTTAAATATTTTATATAGGTATTTTTGTGAACTGTTTCCCTGGGTGGAAAGACATCATGCTAAAGTATTTGAAATATTAAATGAGATTATGAAATAATAATATTAATAATCAACACAAGTCATGCCAAGTTTAAAAGACACCAGGGTTGTGTGTAAAACCATATCAACATTAGAAGATTCAGGTCTATTATTAGCATGGTTAGGGTTAACACACAGTCTTCAGTTTGAAAACAATTTGAAATCTAAAAACAAAACCAAAATGTTTTCCTCATTTGTGTAAAAACTGATTATTTTTTAGACTAAATGCAGGTTAAGAGATTACAAATTCACATCACAAAATTGTCCATGCTAGAGCCCACCCTCTCACCATAATAAAAATGAAACAATTAATGCCAAAGCATTAAGTGGCAGGGCCTTCTGTTAAAACCTTCTGTAAAAGATTTGTCTGATTTTAGACATTCTCACTCTTTATTTTCCTTGTGCAGGCCTACTAAACTATTATTAATAGTATTAAAAAAGCTTTTTAGAATACAAACACATTGTCACTGTCAGTAATTAACAACTTAAAAATGGTTGCTTTGAGGCCTACACTATAAAAATTGCCCGTTTTTGCAGTCTATCAAACTAAGTTCAAATGTCACAGGTGTAACGTTGTACGGTTATTTTTATATAATGCGTGCCTACCTTTTTAATTTTAACAAAACACTAACACTTAACTTAAGACTTACTTAGAAAGAATAGGTACAGCATGTGTACAGTGTCACACCTACAGGACACACATACACACAGAGCCGATGGTAGCTGTCAGCCGAGTCTGGCGTTGGGCACATGTTTTTCCACCAAACTTGTATTTGTTTCAGCCAGTTCTTAGTGTTTCCCATCAAGACGTTTCCATCTGTTATTGCGGTCATGAAATTTCTGCCAACTAACTGCCGTAAATTGGGTTATTTGTCCCCTTTGACTCTCAATAAAATGACACACACACATTTCCTCGGGCGCAGCCATCTTGATTTGACACCTCTATTCCAGGTTACATTAATATTTACTGTAGTACGCAATGGTAATAATGGTTCGAGGTTGAAGAACAGCGCCATCCGCGGCATAACGTCGGCATAGCAACGGCGCTGCAAAACAGGCGATTTTTCTTGCTTAATTTCTCATTAACGTGCAAGCAGATCAAATGGGAACAAGTAAAATAATAAATTATACATTCCAAACTATTTATAAACGAAAAATAAAGTTGCCCCTCGAAAGTTAAGACGAAAGTGCATGTTACAGGTTTTGGCCCACGGCCTAGATGTCGTCTTGATTGCTGTTCGATCTTCCCGCGGCCGAAGGCCACATTAAAGGTGACTAGCCTATATCAGGAGAAGGTCGTAGGCAATGAATTAAAATTACATTTAAAAAAAAATTAATTTGGAAAGTTTGATTGTTTCCCATCTGGACGCTTTCAGGGATTGTAACTTTAAAATTCAACATAGGAATGGAACAGCATAATTTATAGGTAATGTTTATATGCGTCGCTGTTACAAATACACCGTAGTCATGTTAATATGCGATACGACTTTCTGGCGGGACCCTTGTTTATCAAAGCGTGCCCGGCAGATGGGACGTGAGAACATTACGTCAATGTGCCCGGAACGACTGTACCGCCATTTTGGTTCCCCATAACCGAACTACTTCTTCAGACTTTCACATTCACACCTACAAAGTGCATTGCCGTTTCAAAACCTAATCCATCATTATTCCCTGTTTCATGTATGCCTCAGGAAGGGTTTAAGCAACTCACAATCAGATAAAATACGTTGATAATATTCAAATTCCATCTTTTATATCAGATATATTAGATGCAGTGTCTCAGTCTGCCCTGTGTTTTGTTTTACTCTTCAGAGTTAGACTTGCTAATAATAACAAGATAAGATGTTTTCCCTTTTCCCTCGATATTTTAGTATTCAGCCTTTTCGTTAACTACACCGTACAACTTTGGTTCGCACAGATCATTTCTGAATACATAAATTTGAACGATTATTTCGCGCGATTCAAAAGGGCAATTGTTTGTTGGGGTGTTTGTTTGTTTGTTTGTTTGCTTTGTTTGTTTTTTACTAGGGAAAGATTGAACCATTCTAGATCTTTTTCTAGAGGGGAACACCTTGCACCCCCTTTTCAAAAGGATATTTCCTTTTGTTTAGTCTCGTTCAAATATGTCGCTTTATACCAAGCCTTGATCAACCTGTTTTTTACCGTAACTATTTCTCTTTATAAGTTTGTCAGATTAAAACTTTTGAAAACATAAATTATTATTCATCAAACACCGTCCATTTAGCTCGCGCTCTAGGGGACACATCAATATTACTTCAAACGATTGTTCGTGGTCTCGTGCGAGACACGTGAAAGACAAATCTGTCAAAGTTTCAAGGTTTTCTGCATCTTTTTAAATAAAATTATTCGGGTGTATGACAGCAGGGGGAAATGTGATTGGCGCGCGTTAGTGCGTTATGTTTGGCATTGACCTCCTACATGAGTTACGTTTTGCTCCAATGGCACTTGTATAGTTAAACACGGTTTATGTTACAACATTACTTCCATTTTAAGGGTGTACTACACAACATTTTAAAGATTTGCACAAACAAATTCATGGCATAAGGAAAGTCTTGGTGGAAATCTTCCCTTGAAATGTTCTTGTGAAAAACAATTTGTTTTGATCTCGCGAGATCAAAGCTGATGTTCTGAACCAGTGAAAACTTTTAAGGTGGGGTTTCACTATTTTCTCGTGACTCTAATGACAGATTGAGCTTAAACTTTCACAAGATTTTTATTTCACGTTGGGTCACACAAAGTGCAGATACCGGTCTTTGACAATTACCAAGAATGTCCATATGCTTTAAACAAACCATTCGGACGATCAATGGAGAAGTTTAGTTTTTAGTGGTATCAGTAGCACATAGGAAAATTTAGAACCGAGGTCTGAGCATGCGCACCTCTCCGAGAACAATGGATTTACCTGGGAAGTCTGCTAACACCTAGTGTCCCCAAAAGTTTTCTAACTCAAAGAGTTTTTAGTTAACAGAAAATCTACCTGTTGACTACAAGTTCGAAGAACCAGTCACGAACAAACATACGTCACATTGGATTTTAGCTGGTAACTTGTTGCTGCTCAGCTTGAATTTTCTATGCTAAGCATACGGGAGACTCTTCTGGACACTTAGTGGCGACTGAGACTTTACAAGTAGAATCCAATATACTCTACTCAGAAGTGTGCACGTGATCAGAATTACGTAGACAATAGACCTTTGCCAGGTATGTTTGCTGCCACCTAGAAAAGTAGCCCGAACATCTGACGTCACACTTCGAGGCTCATGAATAACGCCAGATACCAGCCTTGAGCAACTGGCAGGATCCTGCCAGTTGCTTCGCATCCATTCACACGGCGGAGATTCGTAGTATACACACGTGTACACACACTACGTTGTGAATAAAACAACATTAAGCCTTATGTACACGCGCACAGCAGCAGACGATCGAAAAGTTCATACTGATGGTGTAGCTAACAAACAGGTCACTCAGAGCAGACCAATCATAACACAGATATGGAAAGCTTACGTTACTGCACAATTCTCCAATGAAATCCTTCTATCCAATGAAATCGTTGGGTCTGTAAAACCAGTGCCTGTACAGGGGACCAGTCTAGTTGAAAAGATGGTAAGCGCGTAAACGCCGCGTCGCCAAAATGCGCAATACATATAAACGGTATTACACAATAGGGCACCGACTCTCTCAAGATTATAATGACGTCACGTGAAATGGTCCAGTACTATGAAATTGAACTCATAATTTGGAGTATAAAATACACGGTGCAGGTGCAGATGCGTCCAGGAACAGCTGGATGCCTGAGGCTATCTCACCGACCAGACTACCACTAAGCCGATAGAATCCGAAATCCCACAGCCAACAGAAAGGTTTAAATTTCCAGCTGTAGTCCTGCACATTAATGATACGAATGCAGTATATTGTCAGCGAGGGTATTAGTTTTATGTAGGCCAGACACGGGCCCTGGAAAATATAATACTGAACACACATACAATGGTTGCAACATTTTTAATGATAGGACGGCCAACAAATTTGCAGTAAGCATTCGTTCTGGGCACTCCATATTATTTAATTACCATATTATTTCATTATGACAATTTATGAGTATGAGTTTTTGTATAAGAGTCCCAGGCACTTCACAAGCAATGCATTCTATGTTGTCTAGGCATCATGGACAATCCATTTTGGTTGGCATGATTTAAGATTAAAGTGAATGAGTAACTGGTAACTGGTAACTAGTAACATGCATGGTTAGAGATGCACACCATCCGATATAGGAATAACACATTAATATAAATATCTTGCTGCAAACTTCTTAACCTGCTTCGCGACAACACGTTGCTACTTGAATGGGTAACTGGTAACTGGTAACATGAACTCCGTGGTTAGAGATGCACACTTAATCTAACTATCGTACAGGGATGACACATTTTATCGGTGTAGGAATAACATTAACCCATCTCGTTGCAAACGCCTAAACCTTTTTCGTGACAAAACGTTGATTTGTGTTGTAAACATGACTTGTGTCAATAATCAGGAATTGATTAAGGAGGGCCGTGCGGCGCACCCCTTATCAGTTTCACCAACTGATTATGTTTTTTTCTCAACAAAAAAAGAAGAAAAAAAAACTAAAACGAAAATTTCAATCTGCTTGTCTCAAAAGATAATGAAAACGGCTGAGAATGCGCCAAAGAGTGTCAGAACTTCCCAATTTACCCTCGGGCCACTTACGCATTGCGATACGCGCTTTCCTCATTTCCGTCCACTAACCTTTCCAAGTATTAAGATGCAAAAATAAAAGATGAAACAAAAACATGTCCAACTTCTCCTGCCCACAAGATAACACAAAAGGTTCCGAATGCACCGTCTTCATCAACGGGCCCTGGAGCGGGCCCGGTCCGCACGCCAGCACAGTTTCGCGCTCGCTGCTATGACAATTCGACATCTTTATACTCTAAAAAAAAAACTCACCAAGTCAGAGTTTATCCAGATTATGTGTCTCAGGAATCCTGACCCATTTCTAGGTCAGGCTGGCCCGGACTAATCGGGTTCAAAATTACCAGAAACTGGCTCAAACTGCGGGTCAACTTGACACAGACATGGGTCAGACCCTCTTGAATTGGACCCAGACCCGATTAAGGGAGGAAAGTGGATTAAGGTTTTTTGATTTGATTGCAATGGGCAAGCAGAAATATAAGAACTGTGTGCTTTACTGCTGCCAGACGACAAGTAATTAATTTATGGAAAGTCTGTTGATGATGCAGGAATCGACATGCCCTAAATCTAAACCAGTGACATAAGAACTAGGTCACCCGGGAGGATAATGATAAACATTTCGTTGAGATTGTTTCTTTACCATTCCTGTGTGAGTTTTTTTTTAATGCAGAACACCTCGCTTCCCGGATTTAAAAAGACACAAGTATAGCGTGGGACTTGTATCAGTCAGGTGACATTTTAGCTCCCCACTTGTACCGCCGTGTGTAGCAGAAATAAATATTTCTTCAAGCGGGATTTACCTAATTCCTTTGGTTTAGAATCTGCACGTAAGAAAGCAGGTGATGTTATTTAGGCCAAACCTCTGGCCCTGACTTTTGGCAGCAATTTTTTTTTAAATGCAAAAAACAGAGAAGTAAAAAGGTAACATAAATTTTATGTACAATAAATATATTATTATAATATAATATGTTTATATATAATACATTGAATATTTCGGGTTTACTTCGATGAAATTTTTCATTCGAATCTAAGAAAGGCTTCATGCATGAAGCCTTTTGGACATCTTATAGCACACAATTATTCTATGCAAAAAAGGGTGTTTTTTCTTTAACTACTTTCTTGCAACTTCGATGATCAATTTAGCCCAAATTTTCACAGGTTAGTTATTTTACGCATATGTTGGGATACACCAAGTGGAGATACTTGTTTCTGACAATTACCCAAAGTATACCCTGCCTTTAAAATACCATGGCCCCACCTCATTGACTAAAGTCCCAACATTGACATTTCGAATCGTCTGCTGTGTGAGCTACAGCTACAACGTGTAGTACAAAACAACTGCCTTCACCTGGCTCAGAAAGTAGCGATTGCACCTCAAAGTCCTGTTTTGTACTTCCCTGACATCAATACATGTAACCCTCATCCCTTGCTTAAGCCTTGTCACTCAAAGCAAAGCAATCTCTGCATAATATGACGGGCACTTCAACTTCACCACTGACCGCTCTTCAACGGTGTGACTTGACCCAAAACCTAAAACTCAACTACACGGTCACATATCAATTTAGGGAAAAAAATACCCTGACGACAAATCTTCCTGGATCACGAAACAAAGTACCGTATTGACTTGAAGAGGCGTGTATATAGGAAAGACCGCAGTGAGGAAAGGGCCAGGACACACAAAAACTGACCATAAGCTTAGTCATTAAATTTTAATAAATCCAATTGGTTGGATGATGCGCACGGAGTGATTGGTACACGCGGATTTGTAGATTTGGGACGAGAGATTAACGGCTACAGATTATCAGATCTTTGGGCGAGGGAATTCACGGGTATTTTATTGTTCTCTGAGGAAACGGTTCGGCGCCAAGACAATTAAGTGGCAATTGGAAAGTCTGTTCAAATCATTTATCATATTTGTTCAGACACTGAAACAAACAAACTTGGTTGCTCTACAGTTCTATGTTTTCTAGTGTATCAATAGTTAATGGTTAAGTGCCCGCGTGTTGATGAAGGTACATTTTACAGTGCAGGACATTACGGTTTTTAAATAAAAAGTACATTTATTTCAATTTGACGAGTATTCAACATACTAAGAACCCAACAATGAATACCTGAGGCATGTGCACAATGCTTGACTGGTAATTATAGTCGGTAAAACGTTTTTATGAAAGATTTTAATGTGAATTTTAAAAGAGTTTTTTACTGAAGGAATTTTGACAGATGATGCTGTTGAAAGCGAGAAAAAAAAACCTTCGCATTTGTCACGGATAATGCACAAAGGACACGCAACATGCAAATTGTTTTTGTACATGGCTGATGGACGTGAGATAAAGTAGGAATCCTGATAATAACTCATTCTTCGTTTTGAATTGACTAAAGCTTCTCATTGGCCTTTTTTCTTTTCGTACAACACCTCCGAAGTTATATAGCTATTAAAATTGTAATCTCTTGTAGCCCCAAACTTGTACCCGAATGTAACCCAGACCTAAATGTAGCCCCAAACTTGTACCCGAATGTAACCCAGACCTAAATGTAGCCCCAAAACTTGTACCCGAATGTAACCCAGACCTTAATGTAGCCCCAAATTTGTACCCGAATGTAACCAGACCTAAATATAGTCACAAACTTGTACCTGAATGTAACCCAGACCTAAATGTAGCCCCAAATTTGTACCCCGATGTAACCCCGTCCTAAATGTAGCCCCCCCCCCCCATCCTTCAACTCATGGTGACACGGCAGTCAAGCCGTAGCCTTAGCCTTATAGCCACGGACACGGCCTTATAAACACCATTACCACTGAGTTTACAGACACCCTACTTAATAAATATGTCATGCCACAAAAAGTTCTCGTAGACCTTGACCCCTCGACCCTTGCTCAATGGTTCACAGCGTACAATACCGTTTCCTTCCCAAATTAACCAACCCTCTTGTCTCTGTACCGCCCGAAGCTGCCGAAAACTCAGACGCACTTTGCAAGACTCTTGCAGGAAATCAACAGAATCGGTCCAAAAAGATACCTCAGGCTTCGTGTTTTCGCACAATTCTTGTCATGTTTGTTTATATCATGGATTAACAGCTTAATTCAGTGTCCCAGCTCATAAGAGAACAGCTATTTATAAGGTTGAAGTTAACTAGTACGGCAGTAGGTGATGGAATTGAGCATTTGATGATTCAACTGCACACAGTCGAGTATGTCATGCGAACGATATTTGGCTATAAGACCATCGCAGATTTGTCCTCTGAAAAAAATATAAAAAGTGTGTAACAAGCAATGGCAGCCATTTTGAAAATTTGAAATGAACATTGTTATAGCTTTCGAAGGTTTAAACATGTCAACAAATGCTCATACTTGTATTGTTAAGGATCGTTTCGCATTAAGCCCGGTTCATACTTCCTGCGAATGCGAATGCGAAGCGAATATGACGTGAATTTGACGTCACAACTCTGTTTTCGTTGCGAATATTCGCAAGAGTTGAGCGCAGCTGAACTCTTGCGAATATTCGTTGCGAATTTGTGACGTCAACATTCGCTTCGCATTCGCATTCGCAGGAAGTATGAACCGGGCTTAAGTGTGTCACAGCGATGAAAAAAAAAAACAACAACAACAACATGTTTTGGGTAACATTACAATGTGGCCATGGAACAAAGTCACCTCAGCAATACTCAATAGCTTGTTATTGGTAAAATTGTATGCCTCATCGCTGTAATTATAGCCAGTTAAATGGTAATTTTTGATGGAAAGAAATTGAAAATTTTGCTTTTTGAGTTGACAGTCACCACAACCTTTGAGTATCCCAACTTATTAAGATTTATTTGTATATTATTTTGATCAAAGTTCTGTTTCTTCTTTATTTCCTGTTTATACACAAGTTGATGAGCTTTCCCATTCACCTTATAATGCAGTGTTTTGCTTTGGGCTATCGAGGCTTTTTATTTACGATTAGAGCAATATGTGTAGGAATCAAGGCGCCAAAAATGGTCCAATATTATGCCAAACTTGCATGATAGAGCACATAATGTGTACTGGTAACCGCTGCTGCATCGTCATCTTTAAATACAATGTCCACCATACTGACATGACATAGTTTTAACAATAATACATATCACTTGCTAATATAAATGCAAGGTTACTTTACATTATTAACACCAACAGGCTATAGTCAGGTCTGTCATTACTGCAAGCATTATATACAAGGACATTATTATTATCGCTTTTTTGTTGTTGTTGTAAAATCTTATATGCTATAGACTTCTCCTTTGTGTAGTATGGTTTTACAATCAACTCATTGCTAATCAAATACATGTCGAAGCCACGACAAGGTTTTTTTTCCTCTTCCTTTATAAGCAATCACTTTCGAAGAATAACCTTTCTACCCGAAGAGTTCTATTATGACGGACAGAGAGGGGAATGAGTCTACTTGAGCAAACTGACAAGCAGCTCGTGGCAAGCTCTGATGATTTCATGCATCACATAAGTAATGAATTGAAACACCCCGTGTCTGGTTTTCCTGTTAGGGAACATGCTCACACCGTAACCTAAGGACGGAATAATTTGGCTGTATTAATAACACACGTTACTAAGAAACACTGTCCTTTGTTTAGAAAAAGTGTCCAACAAAACTCGATCTCACTTCTCTACAGTGAAACTTAAACCCGTACGGTGTTGGCGATCGAACCTGTTATCCAGACCCATGAAACACGCATTTGGCCAACAAAATGAGGCAAAAAAAAAAAAGCTTTGTGAAGCACCTGACTGAACGGTATGACATTGTGAGATGAACCTTGTTTGTGTGAAAAGATCATTCGAAAGTTAAAGACGATCATGTGACCAGGATGTGGCCGTAAGTAAGACGATGGCTGTTTCCGTGAACCGGCGCGCCGGGTAGCTCTCACTGTATCGCTGTTTTTATCCAGTTCTAAAGCCCGTGGATTTGGTTTTCAGTCAGTCCCTATTGACCATGTAAAAGTTCACATGTTTACAAAAACACCACAAAGCCTGGATTTCATGCAGGCATGATTTGTACAAAGCTCAATGGTAGTAAATCCATTATTAAATCTGATATTTTATGGAGATTGCACTGTCCAACTGGTATGAAAAAAGCGAGCACATCTTTATTAAACTTGTTCAGCTTTTATTTTTATATTTCTTCAGTTTGACACAAAATGTAAAATGTCCAATGTGGCTTGTGTAGTATCTTGCCTGCCAGGAAAAGCCGTGAAATGTACAAGGTCACTCTTTTTGTAAACAAAGGTACATGGTCGATACCATGATCGGTTTTCCCTATTTACGTTTTCCTCCCATCAGTAACTGTGTGATTTGTGCCTTCTCTCCCTATTAACACAAATGGTTTTTGTGAAGAGTAAATTTATTCCTATTTTCATGCAGAACCTAAAAACAACGCATGCGCATGGTCATTTTGCACAACACCTCTAGTTCTCATTACGTCACTAATCAGGCAGTGGCGTAGCGTTCAAAGGCTAAACTGGCTCCAGTCACCTTTCATCTCGTTGGGATTCAATGTTGGCTTCGCACGGACTTCACAGAATACACCCGTGCATCATGCCACTGGTTTTGTGCCACTTCAAGGTCCCCCTCAACTAAACCACGGAGGGAAAACCACGGCCGGAGCAGAGTGACGGGAACTCCGGCCGGAGTTTAGTTATTAGGCTCGTCGTGCTCACTGGACTTCGTGTGGGCGTCTGTCGCGGTTCGTGGCGGCAACGTTGCGCTGGTCATGAAACCAACCATGACGGCGTGGCTGTGATCATTTCAACCCAGTTCGATATCGCTACATCCTGGTGGGGCACTCGAGATAATAGCCGGTCTTCCCGTCCGAATATACATTTTAATATCATGCTCTGTAGACCACAAGAGACTCACTTTTCCATATAGTTGTGACATATTGTATGCTCACACTCCCTCTCACTCCCTCTCTTTTGGAGAGGATTTAAAATGTAAAAATATACTCCAGGCTGGCTTAATTAAAGGAAGTGATTGACGCACGTGATTATATCAGTAACTGCATGCAGTGTGTCACGTTCTTTGGCTCTAAGCAAGGCAATCTATGGACACCCTTTAACGGATTCTCATTCCCATTTAATGATAAATTGACTATTGTTGTTGCAGACGTGCTCTATGTCTTCGTGGAAGAAGTCAAGAAAGTGCACAGTCAAGCTGGATCAATGTCTTAATCATTAAAACTAGGATTCGAGTTGTACTATGTCTCTCTATAAGCTCGGCTAAATTTCAAAGAGCCACAAAAATTGCTTAGCACAGAGTTACCAGCTATATACATATTACCAGCCAGACACAGACTACCAGCCAGACAAAGGACAGCCAGACACATACCAGCTAGCCAGACACAGGCTACCTGCCAGAAACAGGTAAGCCAGTCAGATACAGGTTACCAGCCAGGTACAGGCTACCAGCCAGACACAGGTAACAGCCATACACAGAGTAACAGTCAGAGACTGATATCACCAAGCTCCTAAGCACTAACATTTGCTAAGCACAGACAGTATCAGAAACAGGTACAGCCATAAAACATCAACATTTGCATTGTTTCAACTGATGCCCTTCAAATGTATACTTATTTCCCAAGTTTTAATAACTTTAAAAGGTCCCGTGGGGCCTGACCAATTTCTGGATGACCCAGAATCTGTGTCAAAATGACTCAGAAATGGGTCAAACGGACGCAGAATTCGAGTTAAGTCCCAATTTGAAACCAGTTACCGGGTCAGCTTGACCTATTTTTTGGTCAGGCCATCTGGACCCGGATCTGGATCCGTTTTTAGATTGTAGGTTCCGATAAGGGATTCACACAGGGTCTACATAGGTGAAGGGTGGGGCAAGATAGAATCGAACAATCTGATCTCAAAGAATCAAGCTGTCAACATTCATAAGAATAAGGGTTTTTGCCCATTATAAGATACCATTTCATACGAAAAATATATGGGAATAAAAAAGTACTATACTCTAACAAAAAAATGAAACGATTTCTTTTAATATTTAAATGCTTTTGGTGTTATACAAACAATATTTGAAGTTAACAAGTTAATCATTATTCAGGTTTAAATTAATCTGATACTTTGGGGTATAATTGAAAATGACTGGCGTTTCGTGTCGGATGGGGATCTCATTGTATTTGTGTTTTTCTCGCGGGGTGTTCTCAAATAATTGGGAAAAAAAGTCAATTTTATTTAGAAAAAGTCTTGATCAGTCGTCTACATTTTCCCTCTCCTTATTTCCTTTGTTGTGGATTTTTTTTTAATATCACTGTCTATTTTGATTTGTAAATAAAATACACCGCGTCTAAGGCATTCATTCAAAGTACATTTTTTAATAAAAAAAATAATTGGGACATAATTAACCGTAACCATCTGTATAGCCTCAAATATAAAATTTGGAGACCGACCTTATGTTTTTTCGTAAACCGTTTTGTTCGTGATAGATGGCATGGGCTGTACGCATTATGAGGTAATTTTGGTCAGACATTGAATTTAATATACAGCAGCACTCATGTGTCACGTAATTCCATTACCAACTAATGTTAAGGCAAAACGGCTCGGCACTATTTTGGTAGGTTTTATCGTCGATTTACTGACATTATGTTCAGTGTAAAACAAATTGTCTGCAGCCTGACGCCAATATTAAAAGTTTAAAACAGAAACACATCTTGTTTTGTAGCTTGGATTATGCGTCCATAAAGAATCGTGTAGAACATGAGTATTCTGTGCTTCTTAGGTTTGCTTATCTCCTTCAGTGTAGGGCAAATCCAAACCATCTTCTTCTTGACTTTATTTGAAAATCAATTGCCCAAATAAACCCTAAACGGTTATTCAACGAATTGCAATGAGCTTTATGTACAGGGAATCAATGGATCCTTGGACTATCTCCATTTTCAATGTGAAATTTCGCAGTGACCGTAAAAAATTTCCACAAAGGACCAAGGTTCGTCATAACATGAGTTGTCAATATTGCCATGGCGATTTGTATTGTGACCTCACACTTTGCTTAGCAATTAAGAGTGATTCGCACTAAAGATCAATCTGGGCTCTTTGTGAAATCGAGCCCAGGGGTTTGTTGCAGACAGGTTAATTCATGTAAAGTGTTTGTGTATGGTTAACAAACGTGTAACTTTCCTTAACCAGAGTTCAGAAAACTTGTTATTTGAATCCCGGTTTTACCTGAATCCCAATTTTATCTGAAAAGTAGTTTTAATAATCTCTAACTATGAAGATCAAATACAATAGTATCCACAGGTCTCCACTGGGGAATTCTAAAGAGAGAGAGATGTTCCACGAGGAATTTTGTGCACGAAGTGTATGGGTGGATGTTAATTACAGTGACAAAGGAAAGAACAAAAGAAGTTTCCACAGGGGTGCAAAAATAAGAATGTGTGGCTTTGCTACGTGTGCATCCCTCCCGTATGATTTGTATTACATTGTGACGCTAGGTGGCAGCAGACTTACCAGGTAAATCCATTGTTTTCAGTAATATGCGCATGATCAGATCTACGTAAACAATGGAAATTTATACCTGGTATACCTGGTAAGTCTGCTGCCACCTAGCGTTCCAAAGTCTCCCATGGGTCAAAGCTATATCCGTCGCCGTGGCGACGCTTACAATTCTGTCTGCTGGACAGCAATGTAATTTTATGTAATGCGATTTGGGGTCGCATCAACCTTGGTTGAGGCTGCCCAATGTATGAAGTGGCAATAGAAAGATGCCAATTTGATCAGCAACACCTGTGCCTATTGCATTCATATCAAAAGAAACCGCAGTTTGACTTGTCTTGCTGAACAGCAATTATTATCTCCTAAACAAGATTATACGCTCGCCTCATTTGCATTTTGGCATCCTGAATGGGTGGCTGGCTAGTGGGTAAAGAGCTCGCCTTTCATCACTTTGGCCCCGGTTCTATTCCCGGCTAAAAGGTCATGTTGTGTGAGCAGAGTTGTGCCACAAGGGTTTTTCTCCGGGCTCTCCGGTTTTTCTCCGGGCTCTCCGGTTTTCCTCTCCCGAGGAAGTCAAACATTTTCGATAAGTGGCTGTGCTCCGTGGTCATGGGTTGATGTGGTTGGCTGCCACAAGGCAGCCTTGCATGCCAGCAGCTCGACCACGTTGTAGCCGCGTCCTTCGCGTTTCAGCTTCTCAGCTGCGAGTTAGGACGATTCGCCTTCTACATTATTATTAACAACTTCTATGCTCAAATACCCAAATGAAAAAAATCGTAGGTTCGACTTGTCCGACTCGTTTCTCTATGCTGATGCGCTCTCACTGGTTTCGTCAGGCTTATCAACTACGATCCTAAACAAACACGTGATTGCCTTCATAATCGGGGTCCCCGTTTTCCTGTGGACCCCGGTTCGAACCCGCTTTAGACCTGAGCCTTACACGCGGATTAGGTTTTCAGTCCCTACCTGAATGTTGAATACGTGGGGTTTCTATAGTTGGGCTTTTCCCTCCAACATCTAAACACATATCTATTCAACATCTTCTCTACACAGCTATCCTCATGCCCTTTTGAGTGTTCCTTTATTTCGCTACCACAAAAAACTAAAATTTTAAATAAATTATGCTAAGCAGAAAACATTGCTCACTCTTTTGCTAAGCAAACTATCTCCAGGGCACCAGTCACAACAATGCGATTCACATGGGAATCCGGCTAGGATTTACCATTTCTGCAAAGTCACATATATTTTTCGCTGAGCAGGGTTTCATGCTTACCAGCTAAATAAGGGCAAATGTGTACACCTCTGGAGAAAGTTTGTTCTAGCGGTACAACTGATAGTCCGTACATGGTGAACAAAAAATCGTTTCCATCGAACCCAAAACACTTTAATTCGCTTGCACAGCACTAAACTGATCACGGTACATCCAGATCTAAAGAGATAAAAAACAGAGTGACAGTCGTACTACACGGGGAGTTTAAATTCAGAAGAATAACACTTTTAACTCGGGACGGACTGCAAACCAGATAATCACAGATGATAACACAAACCCATCGTGACTTCTATGACTGTGTGAATAATTCAAGTGGAGATACAGTTGCAGGCTGAAACACAATTCGAAGTTTTAGGAGAAGATTGTACTTGGAAGTGGAAAGACTATACCTCTTTTTGATATCGAAATAGAAGGCAATTCGCTGTTTTAACCCATACTTGAATTATAGTGGGCGTGGTAGCGATGGTTGTTCCCTGTCACGAAAAGTATGATCATATTTCATACAGTATCATACAAAGAGTGTTGTGTCAACATTTGCTTCCAATAGTGATTCGTCCCGTGCAAATTGACACGCTGTTCTCATCGGGGTAATTTAAGTAAATACTTCAATGTTTACACAAAAAGGGAGTTGATTTTTTTTTTTTTTTTTTTTTTTTGGGGGGGGGGTTGAGCAAAACTCTCAAAAGGGTAGATATACATTTTTTTCTGAATACGAAAAGGAATCACGTTTTATAGCACACTACGGTTATTCAACCAATGACAAACACGTCTTCTATAAATGTAAGTTATACAACTGTGTTGTCAATCAACACACTATGAAACTTACAAACCTGCTAAAAAGTAATAAAAACAGGTGCCCAAGTTGTTGTTGTTGTTGTTTTTGTTTTTGAACAAAGGCAGTTACTTCTCTAAGGTGGTTTTGAACATTACATCTTATACTTAAATGGTCTGCAAAGGCACACCATGGAAGTTGGCCTGTCTAATTAGATTGGTTTCGAACACTTTTGGTCATGAGTAAATATTTATAGCTTTTCAGAAAGACTCTGCCAGGGTCGAAACGTCAGGCCACTAACTATGTTTTTGAATTTAACTATAGGTCCTTTTGGTTGGTAAGCAGTTTGCAATAGCTAATACTAGCTAATAGCTAATACTATTTTACCAGTAAATATTTCTAGAGATGGTGAGTATCAATCTCCACCTTGAATTAATGGGAGTTTGATGATATCTTGAAACAAGATAGAGCAAACTACCACGAGATTGCATGGTTTGCGTAATCGATACCAATCAATCCAAATAAAACGGCCAACACAAATAGTAGATCCTAACCGAAGAATAACGTGGAATGCTCTGCCAGGGCTGTACTCTAATGCTTTGTTTTTTTGTCGGTCGGAATTCGATAAGACACCTAACGAGATTACGTCCACGTCAACCTTCAATTTTGGGCGACTGAATACCACGAACGGAGACTACTAACTCGGTGTTTGTTCAGGAACACACACATGGTTGTGTGAGGGGGGAACATTGTTATGTATGCACTGCCTTCTAACAAGATTGGGCTTCCATCAGCCAGCGGTGTTTCGTGGACAGGAAGGCAGAGTTGCATTAAACTGGACGAGTCAATCCTTTCAGACCTCTAAACAAAAACATCCTGTGTTTACTGATCGTGGGCTCTCTCTTCTCTCCCTCTCTCATTTTTCCGGTAAAGTGCAACTTGACTACTGGTTTCCTTTAATCTTGCAATGTTTATTTAGGCTTCTTCTCGGTACAGCAATCACATACTTTGTGAAACAGTTCGTACCAGTCGACATAGCTAAGTAAATAGTCCCGTGGTGTCACTACTCTGAGCGTGTGGAACCCCAAACACTCGATCTGCGTTCTCCATAACCTTCTTACTTGAGCTTGCTTGTCTTTTAAAGTTTCGATTTTTGTTAAAGGGAAGGTATACGTTTGGTAATGACTCTGAAAATTAATGGCAATAAAAACTTACTTGGTAAGAAGTATAGCAGCTTTGGATAGTATTTTTGAGAAACTTTTCACTTCGAAATACTGCGGTTATGGAAAAATATATCACTTTTTATCCTTAAAAAATGAATCTGAGAAGCGTTACGGCCGTTACGTTTCTCAGATCGTGTATTCCTATAGGGAATATTCTTCCTGCGTGGAAATATTCGCTCCGGTTTTTCGGTGATATCTCAAAAACGCGAGCAAAAAAATGTTCACAGGTTAGTTTTATTGTATATACCTACATTTATAAAGGATAAAAACAATCAAACTGTTTCAAAAACCAAAGGTATTCTTTGCCTTATAATCCACGATGAAAATTGCTAAGAAGGCTTTGTGAATTACTAGCGAAAAGCTACGGGTTATTTTACTTCTTAAGGAGTCATTATCTTTCAAGGAAGTAGGAAATATAGGGTATTTCGAATCTCAGGTTTGTCTGTATAATATGGTTAATTTATAGCGACGATTAGACCACTATCGTCTGCCTAATTCAACAATCTAGCTTCTATGTAAATGCCCACATCAATTTTCCACAGATGGACGGTTAAAGCATTTCTTTCGATCGTTATTTGAAATTCAAGCCTTAACAGATGTATACAAATATGCATATTTAGACAATAAAATTAACGCGCAGGCCAGGCTTAATGGTACAATGGCTTGCGTTGAGGCTTAGGGCATATACCGACTATGGCTATAAAAACAACAGCTTAGGATTTGCTAGGTCTAATTGCACATTTCTAGACCGAATGGGTAGGGTGATCTCTAAGGTTATAAGCACGCCAAGCCAATGCTGGGGCTATAAAACGGACTTGCAAAAGGCTAGTTCTAATGAACTATAAACAGTGAAACAAGGCATACAACTTAACCAAGTCCATGGCCACGTCATCATTCCATCAACAATTTGTTGCCATAGCAACTCGTTCTGTCTGAGCTTGTACTGTTCAGCAACTTTAATTATTCAGGTAACTGCTCGAGCGTGAGTCAAACTGTGGCCCTATTCAATTAGAGAATTGCTTTGTTTCTGTGCTATTGACAGCAGTAAATATGTAATGGTTGTAAAAAGATATGTTTGTTCGGCCTGCGAGGAGGAGACGGTCGTAATGCAAAACCAATGTAAGCATTTAAACAAATCTAAAGTAATCACATTTGGATACATTTAATCTTGTTCGAGGTAAATGTTTAAAAAATAAAATAAAAATTCATAGTCTGTGAAAGATTGTATAATTCCCGAGGTTGACACTGATACCATGGAATCTGGTTCAGCCTTCTCCCTTCGAAACACAATGCGATGGAACCGAGGCTGGGATGTGAACTAAAAAGCCTGGTTCCTTTCCTGCTAGGTTCCAACTACTTTGATAATCATAGCTGCGTGGTTACAACAACCAGGCATAGATGGCTACGACGTAATGAAGTCACGAAGGTTAATAGGAATGTACTCTTTTGTGCCCTTCCATACCAAGTACCAGCTGCATGTCTGTTATACACTTACATCCGTAGAGGGTTAACTCTGCACTCAATGGGGTGTAACAAGTTTAAGAGCTGAACATACGTATCAGCCAATGTGCTGAAAAAGGCAAAGAAAACCTTTGGGTTTTTGTTTTTTTAACCGTTCGATTGTTTGAAACCTAAACAAATGGAGCAATAAACATTAACCTGTGAAAATTTCATTTCAACAGGCGGTAGCGTTTGTGAGATATTGCCGAAAATCGGGAGCGGTTTATATGTTCACGAAGGAAGAATGACCCGTAATTGGAATACACAATCTGAGAAACGTTTCATGCAGACACGTTTTTCAGAATGAAATTTTTTGAATCACTCTCTCTAAAACCACATTCCTTTCCAGGGAATTGTTTCTCAAAAATGTAATACACTATCAACAGCTGCAAGGCTCTTTACCTTACCAAGTAAGTGTTGTGGTCATTGATTGTTGGTGTAATTACCAAAGGTATACCCGGCCGGCCTTTGACTGCATAATGTGGCTGTGCTTTATAGGTTAACTGCTAAAGCTGTCTTGTCCCTTCCCTTTTTAATGCCCAGTGTACTATAACTATAGGGCTTGTTTAGCAATGGGTTGAGTATAAGCCCTTATAGTACACAACATAAGCGTAAAACACTGCCTGCAGTTTTAAGCAGTGTGCGATCTTCCCCTTCCATTATGGGCTCTAATTAAACTGCTTAAAACTGCAATTGCCATCATCTACTTACACTCATTCTGGCCTCATGCTTAATTACAATACTAATAATTTATCGACTTAGTGAATATGGATGTGGTGGCAGTTAACCTTTTGCGATAGATTGTGGTCACTGGTAAACCTTCTTGATGGGTGCCAGTATCTTTTTCATCAGCTATTTTCATCAACTCAGAGATACGTCTCGTCTTGTATGGACAAAAATGAAACCATGATGTATCATTCTTTATGCACCAATGTAAGGTTGTGCCTACCAACCGTTAGATGGAACGATCGTAATTGGTGTTTTAGTGACAAAACATTGTAAAACTTACATCGAAAATGTACGTTCATTAAATTACACCTACATGAGTATATGACCTTCTTTGTTTGTAAATACCACTGAAAATGAAACTTGGGGGGGCAGATCCCATCTCAAAAAAATTGAAACAGTCAATTAAATAAACACATTTTCTGAATTTCTTCAACTTACCCAACTAACCCCACGTTGGTCGTGAGCTCATTTCAAATCTACTTTGCTTTCCCAACACTAACTCTGCCTGAGTTTGAACCTAGGATAACCTTGTTATCAGAGATGTTCCACGCCCCTTTATTAAGACAATTTAATGGGGCTGTCAGGAAATTAAAAAGTAAAAACAAAAACTCCCCTCAAAAGGATTGTACAGAGTTTTATCAGTAAAATCATCATCAAATTCTTCCAAATATTTAATATATTAAAATGTAGAGTATATCCACAGAAGAGTGTATGTTCGTATGCGAGTTAACCTACAACTGTGCTAATTAAAGGAATTAACCTTGAAATTAACGCTGGGTTGTCGCGACGTTAGGACAACAACTGACGGCTAGGACTGACTGACAAGCGGATCAGGGAGATAATCTACTCGTTTACTTTAACAAAGTCCCTAGGAAGACCCCGTGCCTTAGCGAACGCCAGCCCGCACCGAGCGGGTTACGCTTATTGCCGTTCCTTGAAGCGTATGACAGTAAAGGCCAACGGTGACGGAAAGCTTGAGGCACGGCACGAACGTGGCAGCTTTCATCTCAACTCAACATCGGATGAGTTTGTATAAATACTTAAAAGAGTTACCGCACACAAACACCGCGGGGTGTGACAACATATACTGCTGGGAGCAGTTCCCGTTTTGATTTTGTTGGGCAGATGAACTCACTCTATCTTCAAGTTTTACTGACCAGTTTACGGTGTATTATTGTCGATAACTCCCTGCTATTAAACATTACCTTTTTCTATTGTGCAGTATACTGACTGCTCAACATAACACCATGTGCTAAGCGCTAACCCTTTGGGTACCCTTTTGAAGCATTGCTTGTTCACAAAACGTCACCGACAGTTTGTAGATACTGAGTTTACTGCTGAGCCGATTCCGGTACTGGTATGCACTGGTTGGCAGTGTGGTTTGACTGCAGGTCAACTCCTAACCTTTTATGAGCTAACTACATTTTCCAGGGTTCAGTCTGACAACCGAGAGAGGCAGTGCGATCTTGATTCATTTAGGCAGCGATAACTGCCCACCGTGTTCTATAATGTGCTGGTTTCCGAGTAGTGCGTTGCTCAGTACCGGCGTGGCCGTTCCCAGGAGGCATTGTGTGACGTCTTAACTCCGATCTCTCTTTTACGCGGTGATGCCCTGCTGTTCTAGTTAATAGGCGACGTTGACCAGCATTGGGAGAGGACTGCTGAATCCACCCCTCGGCTTTAAATTGTAATAATAATATTTTACAAAATTGTCATCCCTTTTTTTTTACAACATGGCGTACCATTTGGGACTTATGAGTTGGCTCTGCCCAATGCTCTCTCGAGTACGCCGCGATAGGTAGGCCCTTAGTTCGACCTCGTTCAAGCCCCGTGCCTGCCTGCCACTCCCCTGCGATCTCTCATTCTGATGACGCTACTGCTCGGTTCATTTGCCCCTGGGCTAGCTGCATCCTCTTCCTTGACGATTTCCTCAACGACGTGGCCCCAGCGCTCTCATGTATTAGGCAAGGTGAATTGATCGGCAGTGTTTTGAAAATTACATCAGAGCACAAGTCACTAGGGGTTTATGTCCACTTACCACTACTGCGAGATATATATTTCCCTTCTGTACTCTTCAAGCTTGAGTTCGTCATACATGTTTTGCCTTAACCTCTGTCGCATTAATGATTTATAACATTACAACATCATCAAGTCGAGAGTTTCAAACGCACAGAAGCGTCGTTAAAGTGCACCGTGAAGTTGAACTGTACAGGGATTTCATATTTTACGAAAATTGAGGAGTTTTGTTGAGAGCCAATATTGAGAAAACAGACAAACTGCACAAATATGGACTTGGGTCGAAATGTAAGAGGCTCGTAAAACTAGTGCAAAACATTTTCCAGTGGGAAGACATAAGCACTTATACGATTCGGCATCATGGTTGTTTTCTTTTACAACAAAGCTTGAAGTGTAGTCGATTCCCGCCCAAAACTTAAACAAATAAAACACTTTTAAGTCAGCATTTTGTTGGAAAAAAAACCCAATCCATGACCCTACCTTTAAGCAAGACACATACAAATATTGTTTTGTCGCTGAACACGCTGATTTGTCACAAAGTGTATTGAAGTTTTTTCGCTGGTTAGTTTATAATGTGGCCCCTAACACTGGAGGATTAGGTACTCTTTAAGGACAGGTGCCGACATTAATTGTTTCTGATGTCTCTAACGGCCACTATTTGTTGACTTTTTGTCAGTAAGTCTCGTTTACTAACCTCGCAAATTACAATCCGTATTGGTCTCAGATGACTTGGTTTCCATGGCAACCAATGCTATCATTGTGCTGGCACAAATTTGCATACACGCTGCTAACAACCGTCAATAAATTCAACTCATCTACACGAGAAAAACAACCTTGTTCAATGTTGAGTGACAAGTCAACAAAAAAGACGCTCACTACCAAGTGGTCGTTCGAGACTGTTAGAAACACTTAATTGGTCTTAAATAACTCGATTTCCATGGCAATCATTGTGATGAAGAACAAACGTGACTTTACACTTGTAACTGCGCTCACAATTTCAACTCATCTACGAGCAGGCATTCTTCAGCGTTTGCTGCCAAGGAAACATAAGGAGGCTTACATCCAACGGTACATACAGAAGTGGTTGTTGGAAACTTTAACTCTGATCTATCCAATATCCAGCCAACAACGGCTTACACCTTGACGACAAAATCACGCCTTGACGACGGAATCATCTGAACAGCCATCTGTGACGATTAGCCTTGCACGATCGACTGAAGTTTCGTTATAATAATACACCACGTCCATCACCACGCAGGTAGATGTTTTCGTATTATGTTAAAAAAAAAAAAATTAATAAAAAAAACACTGGCGGATCGATGGAGCTAATGTGTGCGTTGCTATGCAAGTCCATCAAAATGCCAAACTGCCCACCGTCCACAATCAAGATTTTGCTCTGTATCGCGGGTACAGATTTGGCTGTATCGCGTATACAGAAAAAAACTTGAAGAGAGTAATGCTGGAGTGGAGGAAATTCAAGAAGGTACACACATGCATTTGCTGAATATGAAAGTTGGGGGAAATATTACCTGGACAAACCTATAACTTGGTATGTACGTTCGTACATCGATGATACACCTTGACCCAATTCCATACGGCCACTTAACTTAACTAACAAGATTACTTACAATTATTTGTTAAAGGGCTGGACCAATGGCATCTGGTATCCACTACATGGCCACTTAGAAAATTGGTTTGGTTTATGAATCTTTGAAAGTGGCCACCGGCCTTCGGGGACCTAAAATCTTAGGCTCAAGTCAGTTCTAACTGTATTTACTCTACAAACTAAAACTTCATGTAGGTTAAATCAACTTTTTATGATTTTTATGATTTGCTCCAACCATACATAAAAAAACAACTACTTTAAAACCGCATGTATATATATATTAAATGTGTATACACACCTTAATATATATATAAGTATTTATTTATTTGTTTGTTTTTATTATCTTAACACACACAAACTTTTGAATAGGCTTTATAGATCTATTTAAAACGACAATTTAATCTTCAAATCTCACGAAAGCCTGGCCTTCTAGTTACAATCAACGGTAAACTTTAGGTTATTTGATTGATAGACTTTTTCCTGTTAAGCTCAATTCTTCAACCTTGAATTTGTGCCTTTGAGGGTTATAACAACCAAAGACACACATTTAAAAGGTTCCAAGTTGATGTACGTCACTGCATCAGTAAGTTCAAACTTCGAACTACTTTGTCCATTGTCATTAAATGCAAGAAACTGTGTGATGTGGGGGGAAAGGGTGGTCAGGATACTAGAATAAGTGCCGCAATAAACGATTAGCAAAAGCTTCCACGGTTGGTTAACCGACTAACTGTCCTATACATGTTCTAATGCTAAATAGTGGCGATTAATTCAACTTCAAAAAATAATCCTGGTTCAAAACAACGCGTCGGTTCGGACTCTGACTATGGGAACATTATGCTGCTGCATGCATGCATGCAATTCCTGCACGACATTGTGACGCAGATGGCGTAACTTAACTGTTCAAGTACGCAACACACCGTGAAGTTCTGATTGATGGCGAGATTTGCGCGTCATACAAGCACAAAGACAATTTTGTCTGGATTTCCAGAATAATTATCAGTGCAGCTACAATACATATAAAAAGATGTGATGCAGAACCTTACTTCATCATTATTAAAATTTAAAAAAAAAAAAAAAAAAAAAAGTACATGCACAGGCCTTTTTGTATATGATGCAAGAAAAAGGTTCATATTTTCACCAGCGGAGAGATGAATTTTTGCCTATCAACCTTCCCCCATTACTATTGTGTGATGTAACACAATTCTTCCAGTCTTTTCAATAAGATATATGCTATTTCGTGTTAAACAAGTTGGGGATCAAAAAACAATTTGAACTAAAGCCCTTTTCACACGACGAAAGAAAACTCAAATGTTCCTTGCTACACAATATTCAGCAATGTTTGAGAAGGTTTCACGGAGACCTTGGACAGTCCAAAGCAGTGTTGTTCTTTCAAATGAAGTGCAATTTGTCAAATTTCCCCGCATTGCTAAAATTAAGCATTGGACCCCTGCTAAATTGCTGACGTGTGAAAAGGGCTAAATGTTTACAGTTCCTGAACCTCACAAAACCGTTAGTTTAAACATTCTCCAACAAGTTCCATGTACATAGAGTGATGAACTACGACGGAAAACCCTAACTCATGAAACCGCCAAATAGGTTTTGATACTCAATTTCAGGGGTTGTTTTCCTATTAAAAGGACGTGTCGACTATGTTAGCAAATTTGCTGTGTTCCTAAAACCAACTTTTCAATTATTATTGCTGTATTTGTATAACTAAAAATCAAAGTTAAATATTTTTGATTTGTTTATATTCTCATAAATATCCCTTGTGACTGTTTTTCATAACGAAGGTGTATTACCCAACCTTACGCATCACCAAATATTTATTTCCTCCAATGTTATGTTATTATTTGTATACAACAAACAGCCACATTCTAAAAACGCACATTACTGAGCACACTCTCAAATATTTTTCTTTCGAATATTTCTCTCAAATATGTCTTTCTTATTCTACAAAGAGCGGGAAAGGTAAAACGTCTGAAGACTCCGCGAGTAATTGCATACAAATTACAAAAGCTGTCCATCGTCTGTTTTCGCGGCAGCCGTTTGAAAGACATGTGAACTTCTCTTTCATTGATAATCAATCAGTCAATTATTGACGTAACGTTGCCTGTGCGTTGGCAAGTAACACTGCGGCAATTTATTCATAAAGCTCTTTTTTAACGTGTTTATTCACTCAAATATTGATTTGAATATTTATTAGATGAAATATTTATTTATAGTTCTTTCTTTTTTTTCTTCTTTTTTTATTCAATGACTTATTTATAATTAAATTGCTTTTTAAAGAATTATTTTTTTATTTCTTATGTATTCTTATTTAATTTATGTATATTAATTTATAATTATTGTTCCTATTTTATTATTATTATTATTTGTATTATTATTATTATTACTTTTCGACGGGGGACTGAGACAATTTAGATATCAAGTGTGGACCCGCAGCTCTTGAGAGTTGAGGTATTAGGGAGCTTGTAGATGCACGTTACAAGTGTGAGTTTGCGAACGTTAACGTGAGAAAATGTCGTCGTTTTTTTGTCACAGGCCAATATTTCGTGAGCTCGCGTTCACTTTTGATTTACACACGTGCGTCCAATGCTTTAACGGATTACACAGTCGCATTTTTTCTTGAAAAGGAAGCATTCTCTGATTAACCATTTCAGTTTTAAGTAGAAAATTTGAAAGTAAAAAAATATATTTTTCAAAACATTTTGTATTGGAAATAGGAAGGGCTTAGAAAAATAAGATAAGTTTCTCATTTGCACGATGACAATGGAATGTCCATGGAGCGTAAGAACCGCAAAGGCGGGTTTGTTTCTGCAGATGATTGTTTTTAACCCAAATACTTGATGCTACATTGCGCCTACCTGCTTGCCGCCGACTCCAGACACCTGTCTCCCAGTAGAACCATTACCAGTAGAACAATAACTTGAATTCCAACAGTTTGAAGCAGGTGGCTGTACGCCATCGTCCGCCACACAACGCCTTCGGTGCAACCAGTCTAAATTGTTCAGAAAATATTTGCAAAATGGAGACGGCTGTCAGCAAAGATACACAGGGTGAATTCACACTGCAAGAATTATTGAAACCACTGCCGGCATCTATAGTTCAGAGCCAAAGACACGGGCGAAAATAAAGCAAAATACAGGAGGATGCAACCCTCAGATGCGTTGAGGAGAATTGCGAGTGGAACACAGCGTTCCCAAGGTAATCTTCAAGTGATGTAGTTTACCAGTATTAAACGTATGCGCGTGTTTAAACCACGCAGCGTGCACACGTGCTGCATACTTCCGCTTACTGCTCGCTGTACCAATCACCATCACTTTCTAACTTCACGCATGCGCATGTGGGGTCGCTACACCTTGACAGATTTTAAAGGAGAACCACAAATTCACTGCCAGTTGAGAGAAATCGCTTCCAAGTGACTTACGAAGCTGCACACACTCGGTTTATCCCCAGGTCCGTCGTCGTAAAACTACATTGAGCAATGCAGACCATAATGATACTGTAAATAATGGAAGACTTCCATCGACGGCAATTCAATTCACAATTACATGATGTAGCTTGAATAATGCATGCTGAAAGAAACACTACATGGTAGCGCTTTATAGTGCACGGAACTTGAAGCTAAACATTGATTGAGGTTTCCACTACGCAACAGCCCAATGAAAATACTAATGTTCCCGTAGCACTCCATCAAGACCTTTCTTCTTGTTTTAAACCATGACACTTTTCTGGTTCTATCTTCTAATATTTCGTTAGAAGGATTCCTTTTTCAATGGATGGATAAAGGACAGTTTCCCCTTTCAACAATTGTTAGTATGTTCCTACATATTGGCGTAACTGGGGGATTACGCTGCTCATACCACCCCCCCCCCCCCGGAACATCGAATCGTAGCGTACTATGGAATTATGGTAAATAAAACTAGCATTCAACTTAGTCTGTTAACTTATAACCTTATCATAACAAACGGCAGGAAACCAACATAGTCGGAATTATCCAGTATTTTTCGTTTGTGAGTGCAAGGTGCCGCAGAACAGGTCCAACTTGTGTTTTAACATGTGTTATGCACTTTTGATCACTTGTTTGTAACGGGTGAAATATAAATCTTAAATATTATTATTTTTATTATTATTATTATTGTTAATGACTAAACCTGGGATAGGCCTAGCGTTCATTCCTCTCCCTAAGTGGCGAGTTGTAAACACAGCTCGTCCTTTCTTCAGACCATGAACTTTGCCTCATAAATTTCAATAAACTTTCCCTCCGTGTTCCACATGATTCTACAATGAACCATTCGTATTTTGTTTACATGTAAGGACATGCTTCCCTCGATACTAAATGGTTGGCGCACAGCGCTTTAAACAGCAATGTAAACACGCGAGTTCCCTCGGTCAACATTTCCCGCGTTTTTTCGGTGATTTTCAACCAACAAGGTCCGGGTGTGCGCGATGCTCTTCGTGTGTATTTTATAGCAATGATCACGGGACTATGACGTGGGCATAATATATGTGTGCCTGTGGAATGGCTTTTGCTCAACATCGATTCTGAAGCGTGGTGCCCGCATTCGTTTGTTATAAAACTGCTGTATGTTCGATGTAGAAGAAAAATGTGGTGATGTGATTTTCTTGTGGGTTTCAAGCTTCTCCAAATAAAACGCCATAGCCTCAGGGACAGTTACCATGACTTTGTAAAGATGACAATTTGTGTTGTTTTTAACATCGTCTACTTCAGTCTTACTTTCTTAGGTTCCATTATTCTTTCCATCTATTTCGGGCTGACGCATAGAGAAGCTAATTTCAACCCTTTCTTCCGATAGGCAGCCAGTGACAATTGCAATGATCTCCCTCCCTCCATAGCTTTCGTCCCCAGTGAACAGAAACATTGGTTGTGGGGGAAAATTTAAAGGGTAAAGTACTAACAATTCAATAGGGAAATTGGAAACACAATATAACAATCTGGAGAACACAAGGACATTCTGTCGTCCTCAAGTGTGATTGCGATTTTAAAGTATAGTTCGATGAGATAAATTGAGCATTACACTCTAAAACAAAAACCTTTTGGGACATAGATCCGGTTTCCATGGGGTCTGACCCGGTACCCGTGTCAAATTGACACATAAATGGTTCAAAATGACGCAGAATTTGAGTAAAGTCACATCTTTATACCACTTTCAGAGTCAGCCAGTCCCGGAAATGAATCAACCCCCCCCCCCCCCCCCCGATCCGGAATGAAAGTCAATCTGCCCGGGTGTTTTCAGGTTGTAATCAAACAGTCGCGAGTTTAGTTTTATTTCTCTGTATTCCTTCTCTCTTTATGGCTGCATAATGTGTAATGAAAAAAAAAACCGTTGAACCTGACCAAAGTCAAATGTAGTGCAGTGGATTTTGTTTGTACAAAAGTACAGACGGATTTTGCAGTTGAATGTGTCTTTACCAAAGTGCTGCAAACGGTTCTTGAGTGACGTTAGGGGATGCAGGGTAACTTCATCAGAGTCAACTACTGAAGGATATTGGTCGGCCACTTATCTACAGTACCATGAGGGGGAAGCATGCAACAGACTTGATTTCAAGTCTGAGATCGCGGTTATTTATCTGCATCAACCATGCAAAACGCCCCCATCCCCCACCCCAACCAAAGATTGGCTATCGCACGCTCTAACGCACGATCTCAGACTTGATTAATTTATTCACAACTAAAATTTACATGACAACACTGATCCCAGAGAGATGACCAACCAGGAGGCAACAAAAAAAACACACAATATGGCCACGTCTATTACACCAATAGGTTACGCTTCCGTATTTTCTGTTAAATCCCTATACATAGTCTTCATTTTTTATAGTGCTGTGTATGTCATGGTATGTAAAATTTATAGCTAATACACAAATTTATAACATCTTGTATAAGATCTTACACGCCTGATTCTAACGAAAACTTGTTATCTATTTTTAATGTACATTTAGAATCAATGTGGGGGGGGGGAAGTAATTGGAAAGCTGGAAGTTGAATTACTGAACAGCGGTAGAATGTAATGCATGTGCATCAACGTGTATTTCTGTATTATATCCCATAGTATAAACGGTTTAAATTTGAAAAATTCATTTTAACAAAAGCGTTTGTGATTCTGACCAATCAGATTGTTCCGTCCACTTTGGACTAATTCGCCATAGGGTATGTACAAACCGATGAAAAGAATTCCCAATTTTTGGTTAGTCTGTGATTTAGGCAATTATTGTATTGGCTATCAGGTAGACAAAATAAAAACACAATCACAGACTTGAATCAAGTCTGGGGGCAAGAGTTCTGAGTGGGAGGGGGGCTCCCGCCCCCCCCGCGGTTACGCCACCGCTCCCCATCCTTGAAGCTATAATTATTTAGAATTGACGTTTTCATGACTTAGAAACACCACAATGACAGACACTGAGAGCTGCCTTCAAAACGAGACAAAGGATCAAATTAGTGTATGGCGTCCTTCATTACAAACACAATTCACTGTTGATTAGCAGGTGAATTTAAAAGCGGTCTACATGAACAAATTAATAATCACCTGTGTGTAGACATAAAAGTGGAGTACCAAGGAACACCCCCCCCCCCGCAGAAAAATACTAGTAGTAGTAACTTTATAAAACATTAAGCTTAACGGTATTATAGTCAGCAGCAACACAATTCGTTGGTGTTTTTCACCTTGATTATTATTTTAGAGGGTTAAAATTGCATATGCTGTTATAAATAAAAAGGTATGGGGCAAGAGAAAACGATAGCAACTCGAGCTTAAAAATCAAAGCGCAAATTCATGAGTGGACTGAAAAGCCCGATGGGTATGTCTTATGCAGTGTTTGTAGTTAGGACAAACTTAATTAGCTTTACAGACCAAGCCACCTGGTTTACAAAAAGAGAGACCTTGCATGCATTCAGGTGCTTTTTTAAAAAGGCAAGACACTACACTGGCCTCATATTATAGTGAGAAATGTGCGTGTGTCTTATAATGCGTTTATTCCAAATGTTTGTAGGTATAACGAGAAAAACTGAATTAGCTTACATGTCACCTGGTTTACAAAGAGAGAGAGAGAGGGGGGGAGAGAGACATTGTGAGTATTCCGGAGCATTTGTGTAAAGGGCCAGACACTTAGTGGCCTTATAATGAATCATTTTAATTTAATTTTTCGTAATTACCACATAAAGCCAAACAGTTAGAAAAAACAGCTGGACAATGGTAGTCTCCCTTTCTTCACGAACGTATGGTACTTTAACAATAGGCTCAAAAATGGCCCTTGTGTGTACGTGTGTTATGATCTCACTGCCATTCACATAAAATATATGTATATTGTATATATACAATTGCGTACAGACAATGGGCTGTCTTAACACAGTAACACAAATAATGTCCTATATTCTCTTTGAATTGGAACTTCATTTAATTAAGGTGTTACTTACACTGTGCTGGGTGTTATTTTGAACAAAGCATGGCTTTGAAATCTTCAAATGAGTCCCCCTGGCAACCATTATAGCTATTGATGTTTCCATGGAAATATCTAGTTTAGTCTCAGACATTTTGAAAGAGATGGCCTGGTTGAATGGGAGTCGTTTAACCATCACATAAATTTAAGCTGGTTTATGTTTGTGCGTGTATGTATATATTATTTTCCCCCTGTCCAACAACATAAACGCTCCTCAATTGTTAGTATTTTTTAAGATCATTAGTGTTCCTGTGAAATGGTTATTTATAGCCAAGCATTTTCTTGTTTGCATTTGTGATATCCTCTACAGCGTACTTTGAAGTTGTTGGAATTTCATGCTCTTGCCTATCATGACAAAAGAAGGCGCGTAAAATCACCATAACACACACACACAAAACTGAGCTCAGAACATTGTTTCAACCTCGAGACAGGCTACAGAAGTTCTTCTCTATTATGAGGTTAAACCTTAATCAAGCTCCGTGCAGAAATGAAGATGGTGAACACAGTTTTCAAAATGTCCAACACCAACATAATCAAATAGAATGCAATGGTACACAAATTTTTGAAAAAAAACGCCTTTGCATTTGTGAACGGGTTCCAGCCTCAGCTCCAACACCGCTATACATAGGGTTGGCTGCGACTCATTTGCCCCTATTTGTAAAATCCTTTATAATATAAGGACCTCATGAAGTGACAAGGGTTTGGGGGGGGGGGGGGGGGGTTCGCTCCCTCGAAATAAGATTTCAGATATTTCGTTCCCTTTAATTGTAATTGTCCCAAACAAAAATCAGTGATATAAGCTTATCCAAAGCACGCGACTGTAATACTGCTTTCTGAAAACCGTGAGCAGTGAAATATTCCATATGCTGCTTTCTTAAAAAGAAAAAAGAGAACAGAAAATAGACTTTTTAAAAATCATATTATACACAGCATTTAGCCTAAGAATTTAGCAGTGAGTAAGGCCTTAATACCTTGCCAATTTTGTTTAAATGGCTTTTTAATAACCACAAGATAAACACGTTCTGCAATGCAATTAATGTTATTTATAACTTGTTTTGTCAACTTCAAGAAAATAACACGGTAGCAGTGTTTTTATAACTCCCACAGGTTGTGATTATCACACGATGTAAGTTTGGAGGTAAAATGGATCATTAACTCTCAAAAACCTTCAAACCAGGTCTCAATTGCACCGTTAATTGCCTGAAGAAAGAAAAAAACGATGGAAAATAAGCTCGTTCCAATTGTTTGTGTCATTTGTTTCAATGTTGCAAATCCTTAGAATGCAGGTTTTATCCAGTTGTTAGATTTTGAGGAAGTATGGACTATTCTAAGCCATTTCTGGGTCAGTGTGACCGGGAATCTGTGTCACAATGGGTCAAACTGACACAGAACCCGAGTTCAAATCTCATTTCGTGACCAGGTTCCGGGTAAGTCTGACCTAGGAATGGGTCAGGCACCCCCCCCCCCCCCCCACCGACCAGGAATCTGGGCCATCTCTGACCCGGGTGGTTTTAGAGTGTATTCTCTCAGGTCAAACAGTCATAAAGTTTAAATTATTGGTTTAAAAATCTGCCCTTCATTATTGTGTAATAAAACGTGTGTTTATGGGAATCCAGCTTAGAAAAGGGATTGTGGCAACCCCTGACAAGAGGACAGTGGCGATGACGTCACTACAGCGATTTTTGTCAGATTTGGTTCTAAAGTTTGGGGTGTAAAAGGTACCAGTCTATTCCTAGAATCCTCGGTTAGGGGTTAAATATAGTGCAAGAGAAGAAACAAGACATATTCCCACAACACCGTCATGAGCTTCGGTTTATGGTTTGAAAGGTACGAACTATACCTTTAAACATTTTTTTTTAAGTGACCGAAATTATGGCTTCCATGCATCCCCTTATCCCGCCCCCACATCCATCACATAGGCTATAGGTAAAACGAAAAGTGTGCGCAGGATAAGTGAGGACAGCATTACCAACGGATAGATGAAGTCATCGTGTTTTACAATCAAGAAGTAAATAGTCATAATAGGTTCTGCATAACATGACGTCTTGGGCTAGTCATGCAAGGTTCAATGCTGTGCACTGGAACTATGTAGCGTTAAATTTAACAGTCGCCAATGTATTATAGGCTTAATCCATTGCCTAGACAACGGAATTACCAACGACTAGAAATGAATGGGATATATAGGCCAACAGACAATGACATCTCTCAGAGTAGACACTCAAATAGTGCGTATCAAATTAATTGTCTTCCATTTCAGTCGTAAATAATTACAAATGTGTATTAATTACGAGCCATGGCTATCATAAACCACACATTTCTTTCTTTTATTTTATGGGCGGCCAAAAGGGCCAAAACTAATAAATGTATAAACTAAAGGACAACATAAAAATCAAATAAAAGAGTTGTTAAAATAAAGACAAAGTCAAAAATAACTTTACAAACTCAACAACAATTAAAGAAAGTTTTTACTCAGTCCTTAGTTTCCCGTAAAATTAGGTAGTTGCTTGGTCATTGATAGTTGTTGCAGTTTGTCTTTAGCTTCAAATATCCGCCCTCAATCTTTTTGTAACAGTTAGTTTAGGATTTCGTTTTTAATGATAGTTCCGTGGATTTATCTTTATTTCGATGCTGTTAGTCATCCGTCTCTGTTTGTGTTTGGTTTTGTGTGACTGTGTTCTTTACAAGAATGATTCTTTGATTGTTTTTGCTGTTTTCTTCATTGTTATGTTTTTAATTGATTACGGGTTTTTGGATTAGTTTGATTCAGAGTTCCTCTTTGTTTAAAAACAACTTTCTTTAATTGTTGTTGAGTTTTTAAAGTTATTTTTGACTTTGTCTTTATTTTAACAACTCTTTTATTTGATTTTTATGTTGTCCTTTAGTTTATACATTTATAAGTTTGGCCCTTTTGGCCGCCCATATTATTTGCAGCTCAACAACCAAACAAACTATAACATCCATCAAGTGTTGTAAACTCATTTTTTTCCTATTCCTAAACTTGTTTCTCACGCGCTCGATTGAAGAGCTGTCATGCAGGGTATTCAGTTAGGGAAAAAATAGTTTTGGTCAGCTAAAGTTCAGCAGGGAACTGTTCAAAACCAATACTCGTTATTACCGTTCAGCCGGTAACCCATTGCTGCTTATAGCATAAACTTCCTTGCTTAGCACACTGTGGAATTCGGCATGGTCAAGACAAATAAGTCCATGTATACGTTGAATTATACGGAGCACCACGAGTGCCATCCACATCCGGATGAGATAACTAACCTCAACAAGTCGACTCACTGAAACTAAGATGGCACTGACTTCTTGGTTGTGTTAACCTCAACAAATCCAAAATAAGTCGATTTGGCGAAAACAGTTTGTTCTCGTTATCTGGGTAAGTGTTATGGCACTCCTGATGCTCCGTAGAATTTCACCCGTCTTGCACACTAAATTATTCACAATGCAATCGAAAACAGAACGGCATTCCATAAATAGTACACGATTCGTATTCATTTCTATACTCGGATGCGTAAATACATTTTGTGGGCTCGTGTGAGCGTGTTAATCTCTGACTCTTATACTAGTTTTAAAAAGTTCAACAAAATTCTTTGTGAGATTTATTACTATTTTATTGCTCATTCGATCCTTTCGTGGAATTTTCGAGAAGTATATAGTTAGCAAAGACAACTAGAGTGAAACGATTGACTCAACGAACATTAAAGAAACTGACGTAAAAACGTGATTTTTATTATTGTTTTTTTTTATCTATCCAAGCATACTCGTTATTAATGCTGTACAAATCATCTTGAAAAACACTTCCACTTGAATTGCTGTCATCACTGGGACAGGCGGGGGGGGGTATAGAGAGAAGCAAAAAATTGGACATAAGAAAGCAAAAGTCTTTTTACCCGGCATTAAAACTTATGTTTTTATTTGTGTAACATTTCGATCAAAGCAACCTCTCTGCCCCTTCCCCGACCAGGGGGGACCTGCTCGGGGGGGGGGGGGGTGCTCCTCCAAAATGTAAAACTGATGAACAAAGATAGTCTTCTCTTTAACAGGCCTAGCTACGACGATTTTTTAATTGGCTTCATGTGCGATGGGGATTCTTTAGCTAAAGGGGGAGGGAGAGAAAACGCCTATGTCTGGTTTCAGTACTAATACTGGAAAGATAATAGGCTGATGCCTTTTCTCTGATACGTAGCAAATAAAATTACTATCTATTTAATCTGCTTTACAGTGTGACGTGTATTGACTAATTCATGATGTGTTTCTTTAAAACTTTAGGATTGAAATAAAATTTTCAACATAAAAGAAAAACTATTATTTTTAGTGGATCTTGTATATTTTTGGTCCTCGCATACTTGTTTTCCAATCGATACACTTCAAATTCGTGCTCCCCCCCCCCCCCCACCTCAATAGATTCAATAGGCCGTTTCTGGATTGATTGCTTTCATATCAATATTTTTTGTGTTGGAAAACAAACCAATTTCGCTGTCGGTTGTTAGAGGTCGCGTGCGTGCAGATAAGTGTTGTGATCTGAAGACTGAGGGCGCACTATCAAATTTGTGGACTCTAAATTTACATCTCTTGAGGGCGCTCGAAAACAACTCTTGTTCAGTAACGTAAACACATCCACATGCAATAGGTAAGGCAATATTTTTCTCTAAAATCGTATGATTAAACCACAAAAACAAAGAAACTTTAACGTAACAATTAAAGCTAGCCCACTATGTATTGTCAACGAACTACCTTGTGGAAATACAACGAGACAGCCTTCTTCATCGGTAGTTTTATAGACTCGGGAAAGTTGCAAGCTTTTAAATAACTATTTATTAAGCCTTTTTTAAGGTATTTGACGAAAAATATAAGTCCGCCAATAACTCGACTAACTCAGTGGTCATTCCTTGTTTTTATATTAATAAAGTATCCATAGCCCCCCCCCCCCCCAAGACACAGTTACTGCTCAATGACTGCGGCGCTGTACTCCTTTTAAAAACATTGACATCTTGGGTTGTGCTTGTACATGTAGTAGTAGGTACTACTACAGTCATTTGACCAGTTCGGGATCATTGACCAGTTCGGGATCACTTCAACTTTGCAACAACCCCATAATTAAGTTACTTCTCACATTACCAATTTCTGTTGATACATGTGAAGAATAACATGCAATAAACCAACAAACCCAAAATAAGGTTCCAAACTTCATCAACAAATAAATTATGGCCATTTTCTTGAAGTTTGTCTGCGATTTTGATCATTATTTTAAAAAAAAATGTTGGTTGAAAAACGCTGTTAAAACTTCTCACCTTTAAAATTTGAACGCCAGGGCGAATAACATTTATGTTAAATGCTTAGAATGTGTAAAAAATATTTCAGGCAAATACTGAGCAGTCGTCTTGTTTTTTTGAGGAGACGAAATTACCAAAATCGTCTTTTGGGGGGCATCGTACCCTTGACTAGTTCGGGATCACTCACTACTCAGCATCTCTCATTGCGTCAAATGGTGCCGCACTCAGTGAGGTAAAATCTTACTGCTGCAGTCGAAAGTTTATTTGTTGCTTTTAAGATACATTTCTTCAACAAATTCTTGTAGGAATATTGTTTTTTGTGAGAAAATGAAACTTGGAGGAGGAAATTGCAACTGTAAGAATAGATATTTGGGTCAATGTTGCTTTTAGGTGTGCTTCACCTTTTCATTTGCCTTTGCTGTTGTTTTGTGTTTTTGTTGAGCGGATTTTTGCGCTGCTGTTGAATACAATTGCATGAAATTCTCTGGAGAAAGGAAGTCCATGTCCATGCCAACACACTTGTGAAGTTTGTGTCCTTGAGAGACAGTTTTATGAATGGGAGTATTGGTTTGCAATAGAGGGCAAGCTACTGATTCAGAATAAAATCAACTGATCCTGAACTGGTCAAACAGGTGACAATACTTTTCTCAAAGCCTCTTCAAAAGTACTAATCTTTTTTTGTCAGTGGATACTTGGTGAGTTTTATAACATGTTTAGGTAAACTGATAAACTTTTTGGTTTAAAATGTCAAAGAGATTGCAACCAAAAACAATGTGAATTCAAAAAGTGATCCCGAACTGGTCAAATGAATGTACTGTATATCCCATATGCATGACTATATTGCAACCAACGATGTGAAAACAATTTGAATAGGACTCGGTATGGAGTACAGCGCCCAAGTTAAGTACTATGGGGATGGCAATGGAATAGGTCTAAGGCCCCCTAACACTGACAGTTTAGCATAGAGGTAGATGGTCAAAGTCTTTACAGTCGGTCTTTGGTTTGTCTGTAAAATATTTTCTCTCAATTTTGTAAGTGTTCTTAATTGATTCAGTCCACAAATGGGATCATTGTGTTCTTTAATTATGTGTGTACTTTGATTTTTGAAAGTGATAAAAATTATGCTTTTACACTAAAAAAAAACACAGATCAGTGTAAGAACCTCATATCTAGGAGGAATAGTACTAGTAGCCCTGGTAGGACGTCAGTGTTTGTTGCACTACGTTGTATGCAACGGAAGAAGAGTCTAACCTGGGCTAGCCACTAGTCTGACAGCAGTTGCTTGACGAATATTTATGCAAGGTGTTTCATAACCCTGTGGTCTTCTCTAAGACCGCCAGGAGAATCAAAGGATTGTGATGAATTATTATCACAACAAGGGCAGTGAGTTGTACTATTGTTGAATTGTGGGCGGTCTAGTCGACCAGGCAGTTCTACTTTACTGACAACTTGTTGACTACAAACGAGAACAGCCTGAAAATGACTACATTCAGATCTCTACACTAAAGTAAATGTGATTCAATTTTAGACAGAGTAACTTTCAAGATGGCTGATGCAGACAAGACAGACAATGTGCACGAGGAAAGTTTTATGCTTTACAAGAAGCTGCCTCTGCTTATGATTAAAGATAAGACGCTACTCCAGGTAATTGAGGGTGTTTGAAATGGTTACTACAACTACAATAGCTTAATAGTAAAGAGTCAATTTTAAAAGTCTCCTAACTTTAATTCAAGAAACACTGCTGTCATTTTTTTTTACAGATTAAAACATTATAGAACTTGCTTTACTTCTTTCTCAATTTTGTTGGAAACACAAAACAAATTTCTTGTTTTCTTGGGTTTTTTTTGTCAGAAACTGTCTCAAAACTTAAGAAATGTCTCCAAATGTAATGTCCAAGAATGCTACCCTTTTAATAATATTTGCTTATTAAATTTATTTATTTATTTTTTTGTGGGGATTTTTAATATTAAAGTAAATAGACCCCTTGCATGTCACATAGCAAGCTCAAACAGCACCCTCATCACTGGAAGACCAATCACTGGCTGAGAGTTGTACGTGGCACGTATATGCTTGCACACTTTGATTGTTTGAACTCAGCAATGACAGCCTGTGCCAGGGGCTCTCTTATTATGTTGCCTGATTTTCAACTCGTTTGTTCACTTTAATTTTTCACGCATTTTAATTCTCTCATCCCACCGTAGGTCCCGAAGGATTCAAAAGAATTTGTGAGCAACTTCTTAAAATCTGCCGCTCCCAAGGGTCGTGCAGAAGAAATTGAGAAGTTTTCCTCTCGCAAGGAGATGATAATGGACGCCCTGAAGCAAAAGAAACGCAGTAAAAGGACGCGGAGAAAGAAAGCCCTGAGCACAAAACAGAAGAAGCAACTCAATTTGTACGACATACCACCAGAACAACAAAAGTATGAAAACGTTGGCAAGAAGCCAGTTCAAGTTTTTATTAGTAGATACAAGTAAATGATGTAGTAACATCATTTTAAAATGTAAGACAAGCGTACAGAAATTGTAACTCTTCAGCCGTTGGGTTTTTTGAAGAGGAGAGATTATTTCCAGCCGTACCCTTGAGCATGTTTTGATTTAGTCGCTAGTCTGGCTTACAAATACTATTCCAAATCGCTTCAGTTGGACAAAACTAACCAACCTACCTGTGGGAAACTATTATGATTTATGATTCTCGAGTAAGCAATATCAATTTGTATTCAGTGCCGAAGTGTTGTGACTACTTTCATTTAGAAACTGACTTTTGAAAAAAATTCTAGAAAAGGCCTTTCCACCATGCAAAATGTAAAGAGCGTATATGAACTGCAACCTATGGAGTTATGTGCCGGTGCTCTACAAAGAGCTCTCTAGCCCTAAGTTGGTGGTCTCCCTATTTTGTCAATGTCTCAGGGGGCACCAGTCTGAAGTTATACAACCTTATATTTCTGTGTATGATAGAGTGATCACAGTTATCCATTCTTGAATTTGATAAACAGGTACGAGATGTACGAGCCGTTACACCAGCTGTGGCTGGACTACATGAGAGATAGTCTGCAACTCCAAAGACAAACGTAAATTTGTTGTTTTATTAATCAAGTGTTAGAAGTCTGTCCTGAATCCTAAAGAGAAATTAGTTTACCTTTAAAAAACAATAACAGGTCATTTACTCAGCTGTTTTTCTCTTGGAAGATTTTCTACAAACATGGAGTATTCTACTTTCCATGGTTACCCACATTACATTGATCACAGACATTGACAATTTTCGTCTGAATAATTTGGAGAACATTTTGAATATCAATAACAAATTTCAACTTATCAAGTAACATAAATTTCTGAAATTTGAACTGAACAGTCCCCTGACAATGACAAGCTGTCATCAAAAATCGAGGTTTGAACTGTATCGTGTTTTCAACCCTCCTACTCTCTGACCATTCAATATCCATCCGCTGAGTTTTTAATGGTAAACTACGCCAGCCTGCAATATGATATCATGTGGTGAATGCATTTACACAGTACACAGTCAACCCTCCTACTGTCAGACCATCCAAAATCATCCGCTGTGGTTTTGAATGGTAGATAAACTATGTTAGCCTACAACTATGATATCATGTGGTGAATACATCTACAAAGTACACAGTCAACCCTCCTACTGTTTGACTAGTCATTATCATTTACTTCGGTTTTGAATGATAAATAAACTAATCAGCCTGCAATATATCGTGTGATGAATGCATCTACACAGTACACAGTCAACCTTCCTACTTTCTGACCATTCAATATCATCCACTAAGGCCTTGAATGGTAAACTATGCTAACTTACAATTATGATATCATGTGGTGAATACATCTACAAAGTACACAGTCAACCCTCCTACTACTGTGACCATTCATTATCATCCACTGGTCTGCAGTATGATACCATATGGTGAAAGCATCTACACATTACACACATGTACACAATTAGTTCTGTGCCGAGTTGGGCTGCCATATAAAACCCATGCAGTTGACAGGTTTTCAAATGCTTGGTCAGCTTAAATGAAAAAGTTACCTTAAGAAGAAGGCTTAATTTATTGAAAGTCATGTCGTACATTTTTTTGTTTAAGTTGATTTGTCCTTTTTTTTTTCACCACAGAGTTAAACCAGAGCATCTGCACACCAAGTTATTAAAATGTGATCTTCATGGCAGTATAATAACAGGTGAGTGTATTGGCAATGTAACTGATGAATATGGATGAGCGTCTGTAATGGCTGCTGTGAGTACTGAGTTACTTTTTGGTGAGATTTTGTTCCGTTGACTGAGTGTGGCATTTGTGTTGTGTGTGCTGCACTGTGGAACCATTCAAATAGAGTTACGGTGTGTGTTGTGTTGGAGGATTGTTTCGTCTGCACTTACAGTATTGTACAATGTGTGTTGTCGTGAATGACAAATTGATTTATGGGGCAACTATTTGCGAGTACTATTGAAGTGGTCGTAGCGGCTCGACTACTGAAGTGGTTGCAACACAGCAGTCACGACTAGTCATTGCAATCGACAGTCATGATTACTCAACTAGTCGCACAGACTTAGTTGGGCTACTCTCGTGGTATGTAAGGGTATTGCATCCACTAGATGCGATAATCGTACACAATGTACCTCTTGGTCACATCCCTTGGACCAACTTTACACAAACTATGGGTCGCAATCCGACAGCGGGTCGCAAAAAATATTTAGGTGGGTCGTCAAACTTTGTCAGTATTAACATTTATCATAACGTTTCCGATCATTCCATCAGCAATTGTTTCATAATCGGCCTCATCAAGATATGGTATTTTTTCTTAACTTATGCAATTACTAACAAATATATATAAATTATAGTAAAAACAAACTGCTTCAATAAATTCATGAATTCAGATTAGCCTGTTTTTATGACATTACTTCTGCAGCAGGGGATTCAATCGGCCATTGAATGGCGGATGGGTTGTGAGCCTAAAGTTTTCATAGGGTTGCCAGCCTACAATTCTGTGGACTGCTGTCTTTGAGCTAAGAGCCATGATGGACCATATTCAAATGTTACATACATGTATTAGAACGTTCAGCTTCCTAGGTTTATACTTTAGCAATAGAAACCTAATGTAAAAAACATCCAAATGTTAAAATAAAGTGTAGGGCCTACAAAAAAAAAAGAGTACATACCCAGTGTTTTCCAAGTATTCAAGCATTTCAGGACTCATATTAGCGGAAATGAACGTAGAGCCTGTGACGATCCAAGGAGTTGGTCTGTCGCCTGATGCATAAAATAGGGTTAGTCCTCTCAGCCAACTGAAGAGTACAGCCTGATTTATTGCAGCCATGTATGTGTCCATCTACCACTTTTCCACTTGAATGCTGACCAAAAAACATAACCTTAATTGAGAAAAATAAGATACTATTAAAAAACTATTATAAATCTCTCTCAAGTTTTGTAGTTTTACTCCTTAAAAGTAGATTCTTTTACAGGTTTACAAAATGAACCGGATCCTTTAGCTTTAAACAACAACATTGACAAATTTGGTCATTACACCACAAACAGGGGGACCGGAGCCAATTTCACGGCACTGCTTATCGTAAAATCATCTGCGCTTATGCCCTACCATGGCCCATAGAAGTGCGCGCTTCACAGGTTGCCGTAAGTGTTAGATAGGCATCGCCAGGGGGGGCCTTGTGATTTCTTTTTCTACATTTTAACTCTGTGGATCCTAGTTTAAGCCCTTACCCGGACCGGAGCATTGTATGTTTGTTGGGTTTTCAGTCCCTACCTGATTGGATGGGTTTTCCCTATTTGGGTTTTTATCTTATAATCCAATTACAGCTCTTATAGGCCTATAGCGTAATGCCAAAGAAATTAACATGCATTTCGAACATTATTACCCCTGGTCACTGGGCCATTTATTTTATTCCTTAAACCATCTCAGCTCCCTGGGGAGTATACAGCCTGTGCTGCCAAATATGTGGTGTGCCAAGCTAAATCAACCACAAGAAGCATCTCTGCCCTCACAGGTACTCATTTACCCCTGGGTGATGAGAAGCAAATATAGTGAAGTGTCATGATTGGGATTCGAACCCACACCCTGATGACTAAGCCACCAGAGCTTGAATCCGATGCACTAAATGCTTGGCCAGGACAGGCCACATTTATAGGTACTTACACTGTTGGAAATTCAAGGTGTCTATTTTTGAAATACTGGTCTTCTATGTCATCTTCAATTATTCTTTTCTAAAGTTATTCATGAATTCTTCCAAAATTCTCCTGACTTCACCTTCTCGGGTTGTTTTTGGAAATGTAAATTAATTTCCATTGTCTGTAGTTTTCAATGAAAATAATCATCCAACAAACCTGTAAAAGTTATATCTAATTAGGTGATCCTGTTTTAGTGAAAACAGTGAAAGGAAGAATTGTCGAACTCGACCTCCACTTCTAATGTCGCTTGTGTGATTTGCTTTGGCAAAAACGCCATATTGGACCCACACTTTTAAAGAGATTTTGAGTTTTATTATGTTCTTAATTGCATCGAATGATTTACAGAATGTATACAGAGATTAACAGTCACACTAAATTATTGTGAAGTATGAATCATGAAAAACAAGTTTTTTTTCGGGTCTCTGGTGGTTTTGACAGTGTACTCACTGATAGCCATTTTAGTTTGTTTTTGGCATGTGTACTCAAGAGTTACTGTTTTGCATTGGAATGTCTGCTTCAATAAGCAACATTTTAGCTACCAATTTCTCAAGAGAAACTTGTCAAAGATAAAGTTCAACGCTAATTTAAAAAATAACTTCAAAAACCTTGGGAAGTGGGTCGGAAACAGCATTCTCCTCACCCCTCCCCCCCCCCACTTTTAAAGTTAGTCTGTGTGATTCACCTAATTGAAAAATGATGGACTTATTTCCCTATTTTTTTCTCATTGGGTCAATTAACTTGGGATAGGACAAGTCCGGCGGTCCTATGACTTTTAATTTGTAAACACAGTTGAGTATCAAAGTAAACAAATCAGACAAATAAGAGCAATCTTCTCTTAGAGTTTATCAGACGGGCACCCTGAACAAAGATATTGGCGACCTAGGGAGACTGCCAACATTAGGGCTAGACGGTACAGCACCGGCACATTAATCCATTTTTCATTGTTCAACCCAAAATCAAATAATAACACTAAAGCTGTGTAGATGGGTTTTTTTTCGCATTTTTATTCTGGTCTTGTAACAAATTTTCTGGTCCAATAAGTCCTGCCATCTTGTGGATTTTCCCCCCAATTCGAGCCCTGAGTAAATGTTAATTATTGACCTTTCTAACAAACAGAATATTGACAGAGCCCAATTGAGCTTCAACTTTCACAGGTTTTGAATTTCAGTTGTATGTCTTGAGTCACATAAAGTACAGACACTGTCTTTAACAAATTACATTCGTTTGACTAGTTCCGGATCACTTTTTGAATTCACTGGGTTTTTTGTAATCTCTTAGACATCTTAAATAAAAAAGTTGATCAGTTTACCTCAACACGTCATAAAACTCACCAAGAGTATCCATTGACAAAAAAAAGATTAATGCTTTTGAAGAGGCTTCGAGAAAAGTTTTCTCGGTGCTCCCCAAAAAACAATTTTGGGAATTGTTATCGCCTAAAACAAAAAAAGACGACTGCTCGGTATTTACTTGAAATTTTTCTTGTAACACATTCTTAGCATTTTACATTAATGTTGTTCCCCCTGGCATTCAAATTTGAAAGGTGAGAAATTTTAACAGCGTTTTTCAGCCAACATCTTTTTTTTAAATAATTATCATTATCACAGACAAACTTCAGAAAAATTTCAATAATTTATTTGTTTGGCACCTTATTTTGGGTTTGCTGGTTTTTTGGAAGAAATTTAATTATGTGGTTATTGCAAAGTTGAAGAAGTGATACCGGAACTGGTCAATGATCTTAAACTAAAACTGGTCAAAGGACTGTATCACTCTTGTCAATGTCAGAGTGATGTTTATGAAATAAATATATCAAAATAAAATGGTACTTACAGTCAGGTGAGTGCACCTATGGGCCAAGTTCCAGACACTTTACTCTTGATATTGTATAAGTTTCCTCCATATGGTATATCAACACTGAGAGATCCATGCTGCTTCTTTTAAACATACATGATGGTGTACATCCACCACTGGCTATTGATTACTCAAGCATGACTCTCTCTCTCTGCTACTTCTTGAAGCACGAGGGCAGGCTTTACATTTACATAAAATGTACATAATATTTGCATAAAATAGGACTCTAAAAATAAAAAATAAAAATTCTCACAACAGATCGTTCATTTGAGGTAAGACATCTTTCAGTAAATGAAAAATTAGTTGACAATTCATATCATAGAAACTTTTTAAGCCATGATTGTTAGTTAGATTCCGGGAATAAAAGTGAAATGCAGGATTTGTAGATATTTAAAAACGGTTAATTAATTTCACTCTGAAAAGTCACTGATATTTTTAAGAGATTTTAAATTTGCATCGGTATAGTGTGTTTTATGTGTAATATTCTTGTGAATATGCCCAAGTAATATGCCTGTGTTTTTGTTTTTGGGGTTTTCCCCCATACAGAACTCTGGTACTGATTGTACAGTGCTTAACACCGATATTTAACTTCATACAATTACAAACACAAAAACTCTTCAGAAAATGTTTCCCTCTTAAATACTGTCAAAATTAAGAAAATAGCATTTGAAGAATCCCCCTCAAATTATTACTCAGATTGCTTATTTTGACTGCATCAATCAACAAAAGCACATGAGTGTGCACAAAATCCCAACAAAGCATGAAAACTTGCTGGGGGTGTTTTGGGGAGATTTACGGGGGTCGTTGTTGTTTTTTGTGGGGATGGCCATCTTGTGGCCAACTGCACCCACCATGGACATTTTGGTACCAGCCACTTATGCCCACTACGGTCCCTAAATGGTTTAAATAAGAAATCTTTGGACTAAGATATTGATCTCTTGGGTTCCCTGGTGTTTTGGGACCCCTGTGATATTCTGTTTTGTAAGGCTCGTTTGAAATAATTTCAACATTATCAGTATCACAAATATATTTTTGTGAAAATATATATAATATTTCAATTGATGTTGTTTTTTATTCCTCAGTTACTAAATCAAAATGTCCTTCCTACATCGGACAGTCAGGTATCGTTGTACAAGAGACAAGAAATGCATTTAAGATGATCACAAAGGCAAACTGTCTAAAAAGTGAGTACGAGTGCAGTGGATAATTGCAAATTTTCTGCACTTTGTGAAAACCAAAGATTATAGAGCGCCCAAGGGTAACTGAAGCTCTATCTATTGTTGGAATGTGTTATGGATGGATGCCATTTCAGCAAGTGATGTTTTGTTATGTCATTGATAGCAATGGTCATTGTCAGCACTGATCTATTTTTGTATCAATAAAGGGTCGCTTGCTGAAATGGCATCCAGTGTACATATCACATTTCAGCCGGTGTTCCCAATTTTTGCGTCTTTGGCGCTGTATAATCATTGGTGATAATCTTGGAACAAACATGTACATGTATGCAGCTCAAACCAAAACCTAGAAAAGTAGATTAAGTGTTGTCTCAGAATTGTGTAGTTACCATTGAACAATTAAAGCTAATGGGCTTAACAGCTTTATGTATTATTTGCATATGTGCAAAAAAAGAAAAAGGTTTATAAACAGGTTTTAAATTTATTTCACGCATAGTAGATTTCCAATAACAGATTTGTACCTTACTTTTAAGTCAACCATGTTGCAGGCTTGTGATATGTCAGGACTTTTTCTGATTTTAGGTTTTTTTCATGGATCTTTCTTTGCCCTCATAATCTCTTTAAACCTCATAATCTCTCTAAATCTCATAATCTCTTTAAGTGGAGCTTTTAAGTTTTTAAACCTTCTAAAATCAAGAAATAAACTATAAGATCTTCTAAATTGTTCGGTCTTGAAAGTACATTGGTTTTATGTGAAGAACAAGACTTGCAGTCCATTTATCAGGAGTTGTTTTCTTATCTGTTCTCAGCCCTTAATGCTGTCATTTCTTATTGTTGTCATTTCTGTGCTTCTTTGTTTCAGTCATTCCCAAGGTGAGCACAGTGTTCACATTGTCGGTGGATGACCTTGTGGTGAACATCTATGGCACCCATCTCAGATACAGAGCTAGCGACAGAGCCAACAGGAAATTCAAATCCAAACCAACCATTGACTTATAACCCTAGGGCGTCATCACTGTGACCTCCATGTTGTCAAACAGCTAGATTGTCCCATAAGGCATGTTTTCAACTCCTGTCTGGAAAGCCTGCCCAGCCAGACAGTCTCTTTGGATGCCTAGGATCAATCTCATTATCCCTGTAAGTAGAAATTTTCTGCTTACGGATCGATCCTTTGCACCACTCTTTACCTTCAGGAAATCAAAAAGGCACGCTAGCTTGCTGGTAGTCTGTGTCCCAAGATGCCAGTGATTGATAATGGATAGCGTTACACCATCCGCTATCGATCACCGACGTTTTGGGCCAAGACTAGCTTGCTGGTGGTTCTTGTATGCAGATGAGTGATGGAACAATGCAAATCCGTTGAATGGGCACACATGCCATCATATTTTCTTGACTTTCTTACAGTTTTGTTTATGCATATGTTCTGCTAAAGTAACCCCATAATTTTGCTTACCAGTTAACAGCTTTATGAAATAAAGCCCTGATGGCATTGCTAACTCAAAAATCTCTTGAGACACAGTTTGCCGTGCTGGAGGTCCCCCCCCCCCCCCCTGACTTCCTCAGGAGATATCAGGATCATGCAACCGTAATAAAGTACAGACAAAAAAACAGGTGTTTTTTTTTTTTCATTTTGTTCTTTTATTGCTAAAATTTGCATAGAAAACAAAGTCAATTAAATGGTGATATCGTAATGAATATTAAGAGACGGTTGTCCATGCGTGTGATTTAATACAATACTTGGTGTTGTTAAAATGTTAATGCTTTTTAACTACGAGTCTACTGCTATTCTCATGCAGGGGAGATAACCCAAATAAGTGTTAATTACAAAAAAAACTGTAAAATACTGAAAAGGGCTGATTCATCAAGCCCTGCCCAATAATATTGACCAATCACAGCTGTTGCTTAACCAAGATGCGCAAAGAGTCAAACATTTGTGTGGATACATGGAGGAGTCAGCCAGAAGTAGCCAAAACTTTGTGCAAACGGCATACATGTGTGTGTGATGTCATGACTGACCCTCAGGCTAGACTGTTAACCATGTAGGTAGCAGGTGGGCCTTAACACGTTGACTGCCGGTCATAGATTCGTAGGGCGTTCCCATTTGCCAAGTGTGGTGCACATGCGCGCATACCAACAGCAAAAACACTCCAAAAAAATAATTTGAACATACAAATTCTAAGGATGTAAAATTGTATGTCCTCACCACTGCCAGAAGCATATTTGTTGCGTTCTCAGTGATGCCAGTGTATTCAATTAACAATACAAAACCTTTCATTCTCTACGAGTATACTCGTAGTGGCAGAATCTGTTACACCTGTTACTACGAATGTACTCGTAGGCGGCAGTCAACGTGTTAAGGAATTGGCCTACTGTGTCACTGGAAAGAGGACTGTTTTTTAACATTTCTTTTACCTTTTCCTCCTTAGCATTTGAAGTTGGAACAATCTTGAAAGTCAATCAAAAGCCATCAGCAAATGGTTGACTCGATTACTTAATGAAGATAATTTGACCACTTTTAAGGAAAACATGTCTGATTTGGCAGTGCAGTATCACTTGACATGCTTTGGCATGACCTTCTAACCAGGGCCCAATTTCATAGCTCTGCTTACAGTCACCATTCTCCATTTACAGGTTCTGTGACAAGATTTCCATGCACTCCAAAATACCTTGCTTGCCTATAAAGCTTACGTTAAACATAGCTTTATCTGATAACTAAAGCAATGGCCCCAACTACATTGAGATGCTTAAACAGAAAATACTGCTAATAAACTTTCTTTGTTCAAACCCCAATTAACAAACTGTCTGCTTAACAAAAGTGAGCAGGATACCTGTCAATGGCTGGTCACCTTATTCTGTAAAGCGGAACTTGTTGAGCTTCGCAGCTCTATGAAATAGGGCCTTGGTTATGCTTACAATAAGCAGAGCCATGAAATGTCACATATATTTCAAAGGTCAAAGTGCGGGCTGGCACCAGTGATAAACAGAAGCCTACATGGCAAAAACTGGATGGATTTTTCTATTATGATTTATGTAACATCTATCAAAAGTGCCGTTAAATGACATTTAGGTTTAATTATTTACTAGCTTTAATGTCAGCACTGGAGCTAGAAGTAGCAAAAAAGTCTGCATGTGCAACCAATGTGCAGGCATGACACATCTACTTACTTACCAACAGAGTTCTGTATTTAACAATGGAGAACATTGCACAGTTATGCACAAGTTAATGGTCCTTTATAACAACCAAGGTCACAATATGTATTCAAATGAGTGCAAATTTCAAGTGGTTAGTATTTATGTACAGAAATTTCATTCTTAAGCTGGTGACCACAGCAGCAACATATATTGTTATTAGTGGGGAGTTATTCTTGAGGGAACCATGGAATACATTTGTGCGTAAGGCTTTGTCCGAATTAAGTGACTTTGGCTGCACTTGTGGTCGTTAGCTGCAATGACAATGTTGGAGAATAAGACTTGATTGCGTTCTGGCCGTAGCCACTGTTGAAGCCATCGATTTGGACACAGCTCAAACTATTTGACACCAAGTGCATTAATAATAATATTGTATCACAATTTTGTTCCTACGTAACAGCTTTTTGTAAAATGTCAGGTCGCTTAAATAAGCTATTTAAATATGTGATTTGAGGCATTGCATGGTGGACTATTGATATATTTAGGTTGCGGTAACACCATGTTATTATATCTACTTTGTTGGGTAGAATTGTTTTTATAAGAACTGGTCCTGCTGTTTATGTATATGGACTCCTTATGATGATTGGAGCAGGCTGGTCACTGCTGTGGAGTAGATTGGGATACTGGGAGACTAGTACCTAGTTCTGATAAGAACTTGTCTTGCTATCTATGGACTCCTGACGTTGACTAGAGCAGGCTAGTCAAAACATTGAGACCAGTATATCTCACTCAGTGGCATTGAAGATAATTACAAGAAGTCCCTAGATCTGTTAAGCGAAATAAGAATTCCCCTGATTTCTTTAGATTTACTCCGGATTAGATGATAAACAGCAGGACAAGTTCTTGCACCAAATAGGTGGTTCCCATGTTTCCCAATCTACTCCACAACAGTGACTAGTCCAGAGATCGTAGATAAGAGCAGGACAAGTTCTTATTGAAACAATTCTGCATGGCAAAGTAGATATTATCAAGAAATGGTGTTACTGCAAACTGAATATACTACTAAAACTAGTAATGAAGTCACAGTTTAAATGCAATGAAAAAACAGTAGCAGGGAACCAGTTACAAAGAATACATGTTACATTCTGACTCGTGCCCCTTTTTTTCCCAAGTCAAAACAAGATCTGTGCTAAAAAACTGGTTTGGGACATTGGTATGTGGGTAATTCCTAATAATTTGAGAACTTGTCTAAAAAGCACACGCTAAATCGTACTTTGCAAAAACACCAACAACCTCCTCACTACTTGTTTTTAAGAGTTTGTTGTTCTCTAATATATAATTATTTACATTTGTTTATTATTGTGTATCAATGCCAACATTTTTGCATTCTATGTATTTTACATAATTTCAATGTTACAAGTTTTACAATCGGCTCCTTACACGATAGACTGGTCCCCTGTCTTTATCCGCAGGGATAAAGATGGGCACTTGTTCTACAGACCCGATGATTTAATTGGATACAAAAATTTCTTTGGATAAACGTGCAGTGACGTAGGCTTTCCAGACCTGTGTTATGATTGGTCTGCTCCGAAGTGACGTGTTTGTCAGCTACACCATCAGCAGGAACTTTTCTACTGTCTGCATCACACAACTGCCGGGATCATTGGACATGTACCTTTGATCCACTTGTGCCTCCCAAACGTCCAGGCTTCGTTTGATGTTGGAAACAACATACAAGTTGTACACTGCTACAAAATTGGTGACAGAGCCGGAGCCCAAGCCGAGGTTTGAAAAAAGGCCATGTTTGTTGGGTTTCCTGTATTACTTGTACAATCACATCACAGGTTACCAATACAAGAATGGGGCCAGCCTATTTCTCCTGCCAGACTAATTTTAAGTGCAGTAATAAACCAGTAAAGTTTTATCCAATCAGTGTTGCCCTTAACCTGAAACGGAAGACAAACATGCATGGCAAGAAAGGATCATTGTACAAACATTTCTGCTTTTAAAAAAATGAATCAAAATTGTTATAATTACAGCTTACCTATGATGTATGGTCTTAAATGTTTCCTGTCAAATGATTCAGTCAGAGTCTCTATGTCAAAAAACATTTCCTAGTCATTTTCACATTTAAATATCTTGCCTATAACACATAGGGGATGTATGGTAATATGTATTTGGTATCTGAAAGCTTCAAATATTTCCTTAAATATTAAATTACTTTATAAAATTGGCAAAAACATGCATTAAAAGTATGACATTTTTGGTTGTCTCAAGGATACAGATGTGGATAGATATGAGTGACGCAGAAACAATGAATGTATTAAATATTAAACAAGAGGCAAAACTGTATATGATGTTGTGATAGAGTCACTTGTGAAGCCCAGAGACCAAGAAGTCCAAGGCTGGAGACAAACCCATAACCATGCTAGGGAAACCATTGACCCCTATGGTGGGATTTCTACCTAGTATCGTTCTAGGAAATCATTGACATCTGTAGTTGGACTTGAACCCATAACCATGCTAGGGAAACCATTGACCCCTATGGTGGGATTTGTACCCATGACCATTCTATAGGAAACCATTCTAAGTATACAGTGATTATCGTACATAGACCCCTTACATTGGCCGCCATCGCTGACATCCAATAATGGAAACGTGCACGCGCCACGCACAACTCTCAGCTACTGATAGTTCTTCATTGACCACAGTGAGGATGTTGTTTGGGTCTTGCAAAATCATATGCACATGATCTATTTGTGAAGGGCAACAATTATACCAACATCATTGTTAAAATACAGCAATGTAGCATGTCTACCCATTTGCGTGATTTGTTCTGTAAATTTCTAAAGTCAATCACAAAAAAGCCCAACATCAGCACACTTAATTGTTTTGTTCATCCGTAGGCCTATGGTCTCTTGTTAATAACAAGCGAACAAAATCAGTTCAAAACTTGTCCACATTTAAACACTTGTTTATAGATGCAGGGCCGATATCATACCACCCTTAAGTACGAACATTTGCTAAACACAGACAAAAAATCAAGCTTAGTACAAATGGATTTCCAAACAAAAAGAATGTGCAAAGTACATTTCTCAGCGCTGGTTCCCTGCAACCTTTTGCTTAATGACATTAAGCCCTGGTAACTTCGTTGTCACATGCACATCATAGTTGTGTACATATGATTGTCAAACTTTAAAATGGATAGAAAATTTTTAGCTGTCGGACTCCAGGTCAAACTACTTGGACATTGTTATGTCTTAGGTAGTTGTCATTCCCAGCAATGAGTGTTAACATGGACACCAGAATTCAACTCAGTATGTTTCTGATCAAGAGTTTTGACTGTTGGATTGTGTGGCTATGGCCGTTGCTAAGGATGTTGCTAAGGGCAGCCAATGCTTCGAAGCATGTTAAAGTGTTGACGCAGCTGCAGTTGCAGCCACAACTGCTAACAAACAGCCATATGCTGACAAACACTGGCATTTGAGTTTCTGTGTGCGTTTGATGGTATTTATGTCAACACGCCACGTGTGGTGAGGTACTGAGGGTTCCGCATACACGGGCAACTGTTTCGCTGAGTCCCTGTGGTCATCAGGGATGCCAGACAAGATTTTGTAAAGACGTATTATATTGCATTGTTATGAGGCCTTTTATTTCTCTTTGGGATGCCATCTGATCAACCAGGATACCGTCTGGCAATTACATGGTTTTCCAGTGGTCTGATTGTGCTTCAGCAAAAAAACTATGAGCTGTTAAAATCTGCAACGGTTTTGTGAGAAAACGTCGTAAGGATGACCAAATGGAGTTTCACTGACAAAACAAAACATAGGTTACTTTTTGACTGAAAATAATCCCGTACGGGGACTGCAAAAAGGATTATTAATCCCAGAAGCAAACAGGGTAAGTCACTTTACAAGTTAAGTTATGTGGTAAATAAGATGTGCTAGTTTGAAAAATTTATTTTGCTGAAAGACCTCTCAAATTAAAGTACAAAATCAAATAATTTTTTTTTTTTTTAATCACTTGCAGATATGATCCATTTTAGAGCATTCTCCTGATGACAGACACAGCATACTGTTTGAAAACGTTGAGTGAACCTTCGGTTCTTCTCAGAACCACACACTCAATAAAAAGATTTTATACATGACGTCAGCACAATAAAACCTCTATCTGATAAAAAGTTCTGGGTTAGGTTCTGCAAGTTGCCAATTGCATTTTGAAACATTTCGAGCTAGTGATGGTAAGAAATTCTGGTAACTCAATATCAACTTCATCAGTAGGTGAACAAAAAGAAGGAGATAAAAATCACTTTTGGAGGACATGCTTGACCTTGGAAGCTTACAAATCAATCATCAATTATCAACCAAGAACAACAGTTGAATAAATGTTTTGTACAAGAAGTCTTTGGCACATGCAATCTCATGCATACTCCTAAGGGAATTTAAACCTTGATAAGGATCACATAAGCAGTTGAAACTTCACAGGAAAACTAGACTTGGCTCAAGTCTGACCATGCTTGGTTCAACACCTCTGTACAGCTCTGTTTCCTTTTCACAATGCATGTCTTCGTGTGCCAGTTCCATGCCATTTTTAAGCGGCTTAACGTTTCAACCCTAGCAGAGTCTTTCTCAAAGACTGAAGATTCTGACAGTTTATAGTTAGCCTTAGAGAAAGGCTCTTGCAAGGTCGAAATCTCAGGCTATTAACGAGGTTTGCACTTATACCGCAGAAAGTGGTGGTTGGGGAGCTGTCTAAAACAACTAGATCTTTCTCAAAGACTAAAGACTCTGACAGTTTAAAAGACTCTGCTATGGTCGAAAGCTAAGTCTTATTTGACATATAATTGATGGCATTGGCAAATTGGGTCGCAGAATAATGTAGGATAGGATGCCTTGATAAATGCCATTTTAAAAGTCAGACTTGAGTCAAGGCTATTGAAACCAGAAGATTTGATTTGGTTTCTCTTATGTATCAAAATTCTTCAAGTAATTCCTCATACCTGGGTAACAGCTACAACTGCATACAACCTATTTAATGTTTACACTATTATACAACTTCAGCACTGTTATGTAGAGTAAATTAACCTATCAATAAAACAAGGCACTTTAATTAATATCCTAAACAAAACCTATCAAATAAATAAAACTAGTAAGATCTTGCACATCGAAAATCTATTTAAAAACGTGAAATGTACAATTCTTCAAATGAAATCATATAAAAAAAAAATATCGAGAGCAGTTATTTTACATTCCAAACAGGGAAGAAAATAAGTTTACCAATTCAAACTTGGATAGAACTTTGCTGTAGTTAATACTAAACAAAAAAGAAATATGTGATCACACACTTTTGTTTTTATAATTTTTATCACAAGAAATAAAAAAATTACTTTCAACAGATGTGAATGTTCTCTACATATCAAAGGCAATGCACGAAATATTCATTAATTTAGCGTTGATTTATCTACATTAAGATTTCATGAAATACCGTTGAAATTTCACAACTGTTGAAAAACTTCAGTGCTTTTTTTAATGCTCATTCCTAGGACACATTTTTCACGGTTGTTACCAAGAACCATCTCAGTTCAGCATTTTCCGCAAGTGTGGTTGAGACACGGCAATACCTTTTAACCATACTTTGACACATGGCTCAGTCAGGTTTATTCAAGATAGAGTTATATTTCAGATTAACACAAACTGTCAACATTTGTTCAAAATGGATCCCATCCGATGGGAGAAACTAGGGGAGACTAGGTTGCTGTTTCTGTTGCAAGAATCTGCAAGATACATCATGGGAACATCACTGCAGATTGTACATGCGCCGGCGAGACTGACTACATGTAATTGCGCTCCGCGTGGTGCTTGACCGCAGATTCGAATATTTCTGTTAACTTTGAATCATTCGCACCCTGCAGGGATTGATTTGGTGGCAGCAGACTGAGGTGAATCCATTGTTCGCGGAAATCGCAGACAATAGAAGATTTACCTGTTGCCACCTATCATTCCAAAGTCTCCCACAACATTTATCAAAAGGATTAAGTTCCAATTTTAACAACTAATTACTAAATTCCTGCCTATAATGAGAATGCTAATTTTCATAAGCCATGATCTGTTATCAAAGACTTGTTTTAGCTCATTCCTCTAGACTTGTATCTGGTCAGTAAATTTTACTTCTCAGACCTGTCTATGGTAAAGGTCATGAACCGCAGCCCTTTACTTTGTAACAAAGCTTGTCAAATCCATTCCAGACCCAACTTTAAGAGCTGCTGAGTAGAATTTGCCATTAAACAAGTTCCTGCTCAAAGCAAAAACTGGCAAGAAACCAGTTATAAGAAATCTACACTTTGTGGTACCTGGTGTCTCGTTTTGTGTTCTCGAACAGCTACTGCATATGAAATTAGCACGTTGAAGATCGAGACTAACAATAATCAAACACTTATGTAAGCCAGCCCATGCACAATCTGCATTAATCGTTGTCAACTAGTTCCTTTTTTTTTTTTTCTTTTTTTTTACTGCTGGATTTTTTTGCTCTTTTTTTGGGGGGGGGGGGTGTCAATTTCACAATATCTATAACAAAAACATAACTTTTATTTTAGGAACATTAATGGCCCATGTCAAAATTGAGACTACCTTGAATTTTAGCTGACCGAGTCTGCAGCATCCAAACACCTGGGTGGTGACACGATGAGTGTGACACGATAGTATTTAATCCTGGACAGTATGGTCAATAAAAGGTTTGGCCACAGACTGAGCACTACATGCACTAATCGCCTCTTATTCACTTCATCATTTTGTGTGAGCACAACTCCAGTGCACATGCAACTGAAATGATGCATAACATACTTCTCTGACTCGTCAGAATCAATTGATTTAATTCACTGTGGACATTCATGCTTATCCGACAACAGTTTAAGAATAACTTCTTTCAGGAGTTATGTTTCGTATAATCTGTACAAAATGATATAATTTCACTTGAATAAACTCCTTTATTTATATAATTGTGAACATCTAAAACCAGAATTTATTTACAAAACAGTAGACTCTCTATAAGCGACCAAGTTGTCCATTTGGTCATGAGTAGGCCGAGCTGAGATTTGTTGACTGGGAAATTGAGCGTGTTACTCGTTTGACGAGGTATGTCTTCAATTTGCCCTTCCCCTTGACAGTCACGAACCCCCTGCTCTCACAGAAATAGCCAAAGTCCATAAGCACCGTGGCTGTGGCTTCAGTCACCTGAGAATTGAATGAGCAGAGGGAGGCACAGTAATTAGTAGAATGCCAATGATTTGGACAACAACAAATGCAGAGTTAAACACAAGTTAAGTTATAAACCACAAGGGAAGCTGACTGGGTAAATTTTAAATAATTTAGGGTTGAACAAAGACAAATTTACGAGAGCGGGATTTGAGCCAGCAACTGAGCTATCTAGCCCTATGTTGGCAGTCTCCCTATTTTGACAATATCTTTGCAACCCCAAAATTAAGCAGAAGTTGAAACAATAGAGCCTACTCCTCTTAGATACACTTTAATTGAGATATCCTCAATTTGAAAGAATTGAAAGACGCTATTACCTCTTCATAACGCGTCACACAAAAGATTTTCAAAAAAAAAGATTTTCCAGAATTAACTGGACCACTCTAATGAAAAAGAGCTGTATTTTTGTTTGTATTCCCAAAGTAATTGTGAGTTGATATGTTGGCAAAAACTTTCCTTTAAGTCATGTGGTTTGAGGCAGAGTTCAGTTAGCACTTGAATTCACCAGAGGTGTCCATCGTAGTTCCTCCATATGTCATACAGTGGTGTCTGGGTACATTGTCCCTTCTGTCTAACTGTATGTCAGAGCATGTTCTGTCCTTGTCTCACCGTGTCTGTCACCTACCTGTATCTCCCCAATAACTCCAGTGGTGTCCATCCCACTACCCCCATATGTCATACAGTGGTGTCTGGGTACATTGTCCCTTCTGTCTAACTGTATGTCAGAGCATGTATCTGTCCTTGTCTCACCGTGTCTGTCACCTACCTGTATCTCCCCAATCACTCCAGTGGTGTCCATTCTACTGGCCACGTTGACTGTGTTTCCCCATATGTCATACTGGGGCTTCTGGGCACCAATGACCCCTGCGACAACTGACCCATGGTTGATCCCTGCAAAATTAAAACCAAATGTCTTGAGAAATATTTCACTCACTAACCTTCTCAAATAAGTTACATGTACACAAGGTGGCTGTGACAAGTCAATAAATATTTTTAAAAGCAACATTTTAAAAAGAGGGGGTGTGTCTACCTAACCACTACAAACCTTTCTCTCTAACTCACAAAACAAATTTAAAATAAATGAGTATAATTAAATCAATTGATCAGTTTTGTTGTTAATTATTAGGTTTGATTTCATCATTTTGATTTGCTACCCTTACTGTTGCGTGCTTTCCAGGTCCTGCGGACAAAATTAAAAGTGTGCTTGCCGCAAGCTTGCTGGCAATCTAGTTGACAAGCTGGTATCAGCTTGCCAACTAGGTCGTACTATGCTTGCAGGGTTCCACAAATGTAAATAAGGGCAAGCTTCCCATCATGCTTCTAAGCTTGCAAATCTGCCCATCAAGCTTACAAGCTTCCCATCAAGCTTGCAAGCTTCCCTTCAAGCTTGCAAGCAAGCCTCTCATCAAGCTTGCAAGCTTCCCATCAAACTTGCAAGCTTCCCATCAAGCTTGCAAGCTTCCCATCAAGCTTGCAAGCTTCCCATCAAGCTTGCAAGCTTCCCATCAAGCTTGCAAGCAAGCCTCTCATCAAGCTTGCAAGCTTCCCATCAAACTTGCAAGCTTCCCGTCAAGCTTGCAAGCTTCCCGTCAAGCTTGCAAGCTTCCCGTCAAGCTTGCAAGCTTCCCGTCAAGCTTGCAAGCTTCCCGTCAAGCTTGCAAGCTTCCCATCACGCTTGCAAGCTTCCCGTCACGCTTGCAAGCTTCCCGTCAAGCTTGCAAGCTTCCCATCAAGCTTGCAAGCTTCCAATCAAGCTTGCAAGCTTCCCGTCAAGCTTGCAAGCTTCCCATTAAGCTTGCAAGCAAGCCTCTCATCAAGCTTGCAAGCTTCCCGTCAAGCTTGCAAGCTTCCCGTCAAGCTTGCAAGCTTCCAATCAAGCTTGCAAGCTTGCTGGCTAGCATATGAGCAATCTTATGAACAAGCTGGTATAAAATCTGCAGTCTACCAAGATGTTTTTTTGCCCTTCAAAAATCGGTCCATGCAACTTCAAATCCAAACTCAAATCTCACTTGCTTCACCTTGCTTCCGACTACAGTATGTATCTAGTTTCCTCCTCTCTTCAGTTTTGTTTTGGGTTGGGCTTCTTTTTTTTCTTTTTTTTCATTTCTGTACAGCGCATCAAGGTTTTCTTCGGTCGTGTTGTGCACTTTATAAGTTTGGCCTATTATTAGATCTGCTGGTAAACAACTCAAATTGCACCTACCTATCCTAAGTTTGAAGTCATTGAATGCCTGGCCATTCAGGTACTCCAGCTTGTCCTGTAGTGCCATAGCAAATTCTGTTAGTACACCTACATAGTACAAAGATTGCTTAGATGTCCCACTGCTCTCATGTTGCTGTAGGCCTGCTGCTGCCATGTAGGTGCTGCCGATGGTTTTGATTTTTTCAATGCAACAGTATTTGGGCTTGGAAAGAAGCTACAGAAAAGAGACAATCAACAACAGGAACAATTAAAAGGGTTTCTATTTTCAAATAAATTAAGCATCTTTGTGAAATGAGAACGCCTGGATGCCTTTCTACGTGGAGCAATTTTCCACAAACATACTGACTTTATTGCTCCATCGCTGACTTCGACAGAGCAATCTCGGTTGTCTAGTGGTAAGACATCTGCTCTAGAATGGCAAAGATTGTGGGTTCCGAGTAATATGCCTTTGGAACAATTTTCCCAGGACTCAAGAATATACTGAGTATACTGCTTAATATGCATTGGTGTATGGCTAAAACACAACTAATTTTGTTTATCCTGGTTGCAAGTGTAACATCTATTAAACCCACTGTTCTACCATTCTTCTGCACCATTCCCCTCTTTTTTTCTTATTCCCCCCTTTTTTCCAGGTACAGCCCATGATTATACAAATAATGAATATTTATGAGTGCAATGGTGAGAAGATTGTTATGACTTGAAAGATGGACTGCCTTCCATTCAACGAGATGAAGTCAAGTTGAAAGGAATATTCCATCTTTCAATCAATGAAAATATTGTCTCCATTGCACGAACACAAATCAATCATTATTTGTTTCACACAACATTCAAGTAGATCTTCATCATTTGGAGAAAATACTGTCAACAAAATGTGCAAGATTGTGTTCTAGCATCCACTGCAAGGGCGTTTTGTTCTGCTGTGCATTACGCACGCATGCATGGTCTAGCGTGCAATGGTAAAAAAGAAGGAGACAAAAATGCAGTCTAGTGACCAGCATTCCTCTTATCAAATGACAAGGATCTACTTGGGATATATATAACAATAATTAATAATATCATCATTACTGAAAAATGTGCTTCTGCTTTCGTTAACATTCTAATGTTTGCAAGGTTTGGCCCCTACATATCTCCAAGACATCGTCCAAAAATGTCATCCAGTTCGAAATCTCCACCCAAAATCCAAGTCTCTCTCATGTCTCTCAACTTTCACAAGATTTTATGGGGCCAGCGCTTTTGCAGAAGCAGCAACAGAATTATGGAACAGTCTTCCCGACAACAGAAAACAAGCAAAAACAGTGAACTCTTATAAGACAAGCGGCTAAAAATACATTTATTTTTGCAATAGCCTTCAGTATTTCTTACTGCGTCTACTAAATTTTCCTTCATGTACTGGTCTCTATTTTCATCCTTAAGCGCATAGAGACTTCTTTGTGAATGCGATATGCGCTAAAAAAGACCGGTTCATTATTGGTATTATTATTAGCTGTTTCGCAGCATAGCGCAGCGAAACAGCTCTTGTTTTCGTTAAAGTTTTTGTTATTAGCTGTTTCGCAGCAAAGCGCAGCGAAACAGCTCTTGTTTTCGTTAAAGTTTTTGTTTTTGTTTTTTTTATTTTTATTTTTCAGACACAGGAAGTCATTGACATAATGCACGAATCATTCTAAGCGGCCTTTTGCATAGTTCCTAAAGAGCAATTGCAATGAAACTTTCAGTGATGAAAGGCATCGGTACAATAATGATTTTAAAACAATGATGTCATGATGACGTCATCACCTGTCACATGACGTCATTTTAAAGGTTTATATTTTAAATATTTGAAAATCTGTAACAAATCAGCCACAAGAGACCGTACGTTTCCGTTTGCGGGATTGTATAAGGATAAATTAGGTCTTCATTTTATTCAGTGTGCGTGACCTCGCATGACCTCTACTTCCGGTCGAAACAGGAAGTGCCTCGTTATTCAAAAGTGGAAATAGTCATGAAGTTGCTTTCAACGATGTTATTGTCTGGCAAGGGTGGGTAATTAAAAAAAAATACCGATTACGTCACAACACACAAGAGCGCCCTCTAGCGGCAGGTTGAAAACTGTTCAAAATGGACTTTTTGAAGATGTGTGTGGTGAACTTTTGTGTAATCACTTCAAAATTTACACACATGTTGATCGTCAGGCAGCCATCATATGTGTGAAATTTCAGATCGATGACGTCATCGGGGGTCACGTGACGCGGCATTAAAGGTGCCTTTTTTAATGTTGTATATCTCCCTAAGTGATAGTGCGATCATGTTGAAACTTGGTAGGTTGCTGGATATTGGCAAGTTCTTGTAAATTCTGAAATGACGTCATGATGACGTCATCACATGATTTTTTATGATTTTTTGAAAAAGTTATGGCGAAACAGCTCGGCATTTGTGCACAAATGCAATATGTCTAGTTTTTTTCCTTTTTTTATTTGTCTGTTTCAGTAAAAAGAGCCATTGAGATAACACACGTTCGTTCTAAGCGGCCTTTTGCATAGTTCCTAATGAGCAATTGCAATGAAACTTTCAGTGATGAAAGGCATTCGTGCAATAATGATCCTAAAACAATGATGTCATGATGACGTCATCACCTGTCACGTGACATCATTTTAAAGGTTTCTATTTTAAATATTTGAAAATCCGTAACAAATCAGCCACAAGAGACCGTAGGTTTCTGTTTGTGGGATTGTATAGGGATAAGTTAGGTCTTCATTTTATTCAGTGTGCGTGACCTCACATGACCTCTACTTCCGGTCGAAACCGGAAGTGCCTCGTAATTCAAAAGTGCTAAATGTTATGAAAATGCTTTCAACGATGTTAGTGTCTGGCAAGAGTGTGCATTTTAAAAAAAATACCGATGACGTCACGATACACAAGAGCGCCCTCTAGTGGCAGGTTGAAAACAGTTAAAAATGGACTTTTAGAAGATGTGTGTGGTGAAGTTCTGTGTAATCACTTCAAAATGTACACACATGTTAAACGTGAGGCAACCATTATATGTGTGAAGTTTCAGATCGATGACGTCATCGGGGGTCACGTGACGTGGCATTAAAGGTGCACTTTTTGAAGTATTAGTGCTATCATGTTGAAACTTGGTAGGTTGTTAGATATAGGCAAGTTCTTGTAAATTCTGAAATGACATCATGATGACATCATCACATGATTTTTTATGATTTTTTTCATTTTTTGCACCTTTTAGTCATAAATTGCTAACAAAACGTGGTATAATCCAAATTCTTTTTTAAACAGGCTTGATACGTCATAACTGCTTTGAATAAAAAAAACCTTTCATATTCAGTTGATTAATTTCAAAATGTTAAGGCGAAACAGCTCGGCATTTGTGCACAAATGCAATATGTCTAGTTATTATTATTATTACTATTATTATTATTATTATTTCCGTTGCACTTCATGTACAGTACTTAGCATTTTCCCAATTTGTGACCTTGCTGTGTCTCTCTGAAGTATGTTCCAAGTCAGTTTCCCTTGTGGTTTCATTACTTGATCCATACGGAATTTCCAGAACAAAAAAAGATGATGTGATGTGGGCATCACTTTGATGACTGTCAGAATAATTATCCTTGAATGAAATCTTTTAATCTTGGAGGCATTAGCTCTTTTCCAACCCTTAATTACCTCGTCAAAGTCTGCAATGATCTCGTTGAGTAGCCTCAAGCATTCTAAGCCTTCATTGTTCACATCACTCTCTGTATAGAACTCCTTGAAGTTTGGTATGGAGGCAAACATGACAGCTACCACGTTGTAGAACTGGTGATACAACTCCTTAAAATAAAAATTGGTTTGGAACATTTAAATTCTGAGATTAAGAACTAAATACACAGACCCAAATCAAAGACTAGACGTCTCAGACTAAGACTGGGATCAAGCTAGGGGTGAACAAGGCAGGACAAAGAACCTATGGTTAAAGACAAGCACATTCATATCAGGCTTGTTTATATTGCGGCAATCATAATAACTAACAGTGACTTGTTGGGTTTTCTAATGCTATTTTCTCAGCGATGACAGTATTTCAGATGGAAATATTTCTCAGGAGGATTGGTACTGGTACAAACTTTTATCAGTCGGCTTTCCATTTGAAGCTACAACATTTTGTTCTCTATGATTTCCATTCCTGTAGCCTGTCAAAATAATGTGTTTCTTGACACATAGACAAGTATGATGAGGTCCTTGGAAAAAAAGTAGGAACATTTTCTTAGCATAAGGGCAGACCTACATGTGGAGGCTTTAATAGAATTTTCGGGCTATTTAATCACTATTTTTTCTGATTTTTGAAAGAAAAAATTAATAAATCGGAAATCAGACTAAAATAGGAAGAATATCATGCCTGATAGACATTTGAAAAGATATTTCTCCAAACTAATGATGTGCCTATAATGAAGTATTTCAAGAGCAGTTTATAAACTACGTACATCCGACTTCATTCTTTGCCTCATGAAGTGTTCAGCCACATGAGCTGGTAGCATGTTCTCCAGGAGGACCTTATTCAGGGATTCCATTGTTTCTACTTCCTCCCTCTCGACTTTAAACTTCATTTGCCACAGGAAACCTTGCCGGGACAAATACTCATTCTGTAAAGTAAATACATGTACAATCAAGTCAAATTATATGGACCTGCTCAGGATGTTTGCACCGCACACTGCCACTTTGGGGTGTCAAATCACATGCAGAGCTACCAGCATTTGCACCTTGCAATAAGGGAGACTTTGTACAACAATCAGGGAGATATTTATAATTACATTCAAAATAATAGGGGAAAAGTTTCCATAATCAGGGAGAATTTCAAATTTGTTCATCAGAACATGAAAAAATTTGTTTATTTTCAGGGAACTTTCTAAAGAATCAGGAAGAGTTGGCAGCTCTGCACGTGAAAGGTGCACCCTGACTATTTCATGTGTACACCAGTGCTTGAAAAACACAGTGCTTAGAAAAATTAAGACAGATCCATGTTCCACCTCTTCATGTATTAGCCGATAACAACAAGACCACACTGCCAACAAGTCCATCAAAAGTCTGACACATTGAAATCCAATTACAAAATGTCAATACGCTGATGCCACATGGATTGCTACATTGCGTACTTTGTATGTAGAGCGAGAGGCAGTTATTATGTTCTACCCACATGGGCCTCATTGACACCGACAGTTGCTATGGTAGAAGAGAAGAGGCTGAATTGATCAATATATTTTGCTCCCAAAGAAGGCACCAAACCACATTTTAGAGATGATTATGTGGCTGTTACGTTGAAATTTGGATTGGTGTATTCTGCTCCTAAAGATGACCCCCATAGCACCATTTTAGAGACAATTATGCAGCAGCTACACTAAAATGTGGACTGGTATAATCTGCTCCCCAAAATTGCCCAGTAGCACCATTTTATAGACAATTATTTGGCTTAAACATTAAATTGTGAAATTAATTCTTTATTTCAAACAGATAAAAATAATAATAATAACATCAATGGAAAAAAAAACCACTTAGTTTTACATGCCTCAAATTTGTTTCACACACGCCCTCAGTTGGTCAAAAATACTGGGAATTGTAGTTTACCTGTCTTGCCACCAGGAAGAGTGTAAAGACCATGAGAATTAACTCAACTGTAGCCATGATACGAAGCGGAACAAAACCACTCACACTGCAACAGGAGGGAAAACAATTCCTTTCATTACAAATATCTGGTTCTACCTTATCAAAAACATGTGAAACTTGTTTCCTGAAAGCTCACTAGGGTGCAAACTTATACCAATTAATATAAAACATGTACGGCCTGTTTGGAGGTATTTAACGTCATTTAAAAGCAAAGTGTACCTTTGGTTTTGGGAACCGTTTGATTGTTTGATTATAAACCTGCATCATGCAAATGCCACACATAATGGAACCATCCATTAAGCTCCACTCCAATAATATAGTCACCAATCACAACTGTGAACACAAACCTTAAAATCTGATCAAAGTTTGACTTTTACCATTGTAAAATTTGACCAAGTTTCTGCCATTTGGATAAATATGTCCTATCGTTTATCACTGAGCACCGTTGGATGACAGTTGCAATGGTGGGCGGGGCTTCATGGATAATTTACACTTTGCTTTCCAATAAATTGCACCTAAAGGAGCCACCAGTCATTATGAAATCTAGCGCTAGACTTACTCATTATCTGTGTACACAGCACTGTCCCAGTTGTCAAAGACTGCTGAGTGAGTGGAGTTGAAGATCAGGAAGTATGAGCCAAAGCCAACCAGCATGAGGAGAAGCTTTATACAGTAGCCTAGCTGAAGGAACATGACACAGCCGAGAAGAGCTAGAAGACAGCTTCTGGCTAGGTACTACACACAGAGCAACAATTACTACTATTATTATTTATTCAATCTGGTTGTGTGAGCCAAGGATTCTCATACTATTAAAATATCCGGGTCTTATATGGGGTGTTGGTAAAAGTTGGAGGTCGGAGCTAGCTGGAGGTAGATGGAAGCTCCATGAATTATAGACCTTTCCTTTGCAATGTCACAGCCCAAGTTTTTGCCAACCGAGGTAGGAAAACTATGGAAAGCAATAAATGCAAAGCAAAAACAGATAGCCACAGTTTGTAACAATGTTACACAATTATTCAAAACTAGGGTTGAATTCGTTGGACACAAGCAACCAAGCAAGGGACGTACTATTTTCTTCAAAAAGAAAGATTGCAGTAATGTTGAATTTGGTCACAACATCTGTCAACACAATTGAATGTTCCGCTATGATTCGGCCAACCATGCCAACCAGCGTGGTTTGTTTATCAACATTAGAAAGGTCTATAACTCATAAACTCAATATAATGTGGAGATGAATCCTGGGCAGTTTAGAGGATTGGGGTTCAATCTCGTTCTTGGTTGGTGGGGAAAATGTTCGTTGCGATAAATGGCATCATGCGAATTGCTTACAACTCATTGAAGTTGATATTGAACAATTGTGTTTCAGCTTTAACCATTTACTAAAGATGGTATTGAGTGAACACAACCCTCCAAATTATAAGTGACAAAATGGCGATACATTTGCTCCTGCCAAGCATTCAGCCACTCAGAAAGCAGCTTCCAACAGTTGGAAGTTACAAAACAAATCCTTAGTTGTCAACCTTGTTGACCAATCTAAAACAAGCCTTACATTTATTGGTTGCCTTGGACCCTTCACTTACATATAAATAGCTTTGCAACCCAAGACTGTTCATTATGAATGCTGGTCACACACAACACACAACAGTGCAAAGCCATCGGGAAAAAAACTAGACTGGAAAACCAGTCATACCATGACTCACAAGGGCTAACCCAAGGGGCAAACTACAAGGGAGTACGATGAGCAAGAAGCATTTGATCACTTATTCTTAAATTCTTAAAATTTTGTAGCTACACTCTTCTTTAATATTTGCGATGATCTCTCTAAAACGTGAACATATGCTTTACCAACAAATACTAATGAGAACTAACTTCAAGTTATCTTAAGCACAAACTTGCCTTGCCTTGCCTTGCCTTGCCCACCAACGTGACATTTCTTTTCTTTTAAGACACTTTATTTTGATGAGGAAAATTTTTTAATTTTCAGCAAAGACCACCATTTGGTGATGGCAAGTCAGGTACCCAGAAAATAGAAGCAAAATAAATACTCACAGCAGGTGCTTTGCACAAGTTTAGGTTGTCTGTTGAGTTAAAGCTTCTGTTATTGTTTGGCAAGTTGAAGAAGGAATCATATTTTGAAGGAACTACAAGAATCCCAGGCTCTGTATCACAAACTGACTGAAATAAATCAAAAGAGTTCACATAAAAACGTATTAATGTGAGGAATAAACATGTGATGTTCCAGGCCTATTTTCTAATCAAATAGTATACAATTAATCAAAGTTGAAAAAAGTTACATGATTTGGAATAAGGAATGTTCCATTCAACAAGGCAAATGAAAACACTCCCGCACGAATACAAAACATTCATAATTTATTTTTAAAAACATCCAAGTAGAACTTTTTCATTTGATTGGAGGATGAAACTATAAGAATATACAAACTGTACAAGATTGTTCTCTACAAGGGAGTATTTGTACTGCTGTGTATAACACATTGTGTGGTCTAGCATGTCATAGTTAAAAGAGGATGGGACGAAACTGCATGATGAATAGGACCAAAATGCACAGTTTATGACACAGGCCAAACCACATGTAATGGTTTGAGTAATAAATGTCGCGTGGCCAACAATCCTACAATAAAATGATCTACTTGGGTGTTGTATAAATGGCCCGTGATGGCAATGGGGTAGTTTTTAAGTCAACACTATGATGTAGCATTAAGTGTCAGAAGATACCATAATGCAATTTGGGGTTATATTGTTCTGAAGTGTTGTAAATTGTTTGCAAATTGAAATGTGATGTTGTGAATGTGGCAGAATTATATTTGTTTCTAACTGGTATCTCTTGAAAACTTGAGGATTAAAATGAATGAATAGCTCTCTTTAAACACTGCTATATTCCCCTCAACAAAAAAGCTATTTTCATACAGCCTTAACTTGGCATAACCAGACAAACCAACAGAAAGCTCTACAGACAAACAGAGGTAATACTACATACCACACTGATGATTGAGACTGTGTAGAGGACGGTCATCGCAAGAAATGTCAAGATCATTCTCATCCAACTTCTCCTGGTAACCAGCTTGGCCAGCCAGCCAAAGGCAAGCTTTCTTAAACACTAAAAGAAAACAGTCAAGACCACAAAATGTACCTAAAGAAAATAGCATCTCAACGTACATGTTTTAATATAGGGTTTCAATACCATGCTAGTAATTTCACCAATACAAAGTGCAACATCACAGAATCTGTTCTCTTCTCAATTTCTTTTACTTTAATTGACACTCTTGTTTATTAACTGACAAGGGAAAAAACTGATATTGTTTGCAGCATGGGAGGCAAAATGTATTTGATTGTAGGATCTGAACTGGCTTCTTGTCAAAAAGCATGCTCAGTGATAAGACATCTCCTCTAGAATGGCAGGGGTCATGGGTTCGAATCCCATAAGAGTAGTATGCCGGTAGAATGTGTTTCCGCAGGGCTTGGGAAAGCACTGGTTATGTAGTGCTGTACACACCCCGGTGTAGAGAAACAACCAAATAATATTCTTTATTATTGGTGCAATTGCAACATCTGTTAAAATAGATATGAAAACTAATATAAATGGCTCTTTTATCAGACACGCTCCTTGAACAAAATCCACTAGACTTATCAATGTTTCAACAAGCCTGGGTGCATTTTCACAGCTCTGCATGCTTTGAATGAATTCTGCATTTATGCTTACCATTTTTGCTGACAAGGTTAATACTTAGCAATGTGAAATACACATTTCAACCCCAAAAAAATTCCTTGCTAACCTGAAAATGCCGTGAACATTTAGTGTGGATTTTTAAGTGCTAATTTTTTGCTTATAAAATGCGTAGCCATGAAATTGTGCCCTTTATCTCTTGTTGATGTTAGCTGAGCAGTAAAGCACACTGGATTCAAGTTCTGGTTATCTGATCAGCATAGTGTGGGTTCAAGTCCTGGTCTTGACACTTGTGACCTTAAGCAAACCATTATTGCTTCATCCTTCAGATGGGACATAAAGCCGTAGGTCCCATATGTGTTGTGTAATGCAGGTTAAAGAACCCAATACACTTATTATCATTAAGACTAGACATTTTCTGGTATCGTTGGCTGTAGATTGCGCAACAGCACTATGTAAACCATTACATGGTGCTAGGAAAATAAATAGATCTTGAATTTCGAACGTAGCAGGTAGAAAAGAAACAATGAGTGCTTTCAGACACCCTAGAGTGTGATAAAGGGCTACAAAAGAGCTGTGTTTAATTATTGTTATCGCAGTCTTACCCTGAACTGTTCAGCCATGCCAATAAATAGCACAAATACCAGCACCATACACGCTACACTGAATGCCACCAGCATCAGGACAGTGCGGGGTTGTGTCAAGAGTTGAGATAATAAAATGAAGACAAATGTCAGGAACACACACGCCATGTAGTACTTGAAAGATGGGTCACGCATACACGCAAACTGAAAAGGAAAATAAAATCGTCACATTTGTTAATTTGGGAGGCTAATCTTCCTTACTCACAGCTGAGAAGCTGAATTGTGAAGGAGGCGGCTACAACGTGTTAGACCAACAGGCATGCAAGAGTGCCTTCAGCAGTCAGCCACATCGGCCCATATATGACCACCGAGAACAGCCAATGATCGAAAATGTTTGATTTTTCTGGAGGGAGGAAAAACCAGATGGCCCAGAGAGAGAACCAACGCACAACTTTACTCACAAAATGTAATTTATCATTACCTTCTTCCAATACAATTTTTCGTCCATATTTCTGTTTTCTTGTCAACATTTATGAAATGTTATCAATATGCTATGATCAAATCAAATACAGGGTTTATCGCTCATATTTAACGCAAATGAAGAAGATGCAAAAAGATAAAATATCACAAAGATACATCAATAACCAAGAAATGTTTGTAGAACTCTCATACACACTCCGGAGAATACTTTTAACAAACATTTTCGGACTTTTTTCTTTATTTTTCCACTTTTGGGTAGCAAGATTCTGGGCTGATGTTTTGTTGACTTTGTTGACTTAGGGGTGTGCAGACTAATCAATAGTACCCTTCACTACAGCAAAAAGAAAATCAAATAGATAATTACCTTCTTCTCAAAACTGGCCTTGCGAAAAAACATCGTTCCCCTGTGGAAGTCATCTGATCTAGACCAAGGCCTTCAATGAAAACAAGTTTTCAGAAATAAAAAATGTAAAAAATTCCATTCCAAACCTTGTCAGTTTGATAAACCAGGAAAATATTATCAACTCTTGATATTGAATAAAGTTATATTTGAGGTGATATGTTAACAACAACAAAAACCATCATACACAAACTCAGAACCACTAGTAGGGGTTAGATCATTACAAGAACAAAGTATTTTTACCACAATACAGTTCCATTCTCATATTTTGTTCTTTGGGGTAACTTTTCCTTTCTACCAAACCATATCTTGCTTCTGGCTTAGCGCTTATTTGACCTGTCTCATCAACAACAAAAATAAACTGGTACTGAAAGAGTGGCTGCAGGCTGTAATTTAAGGCAAATGGCATTAACATGTAGCGATAAATTTACAAGCTTTAAAAAAAAGTAAGAGATTGCTTCCCTGTCCAAACAAAATGGGTGGCATAGATTATAAATCGTTGGCTCAGTGCTATAATGTTATTAAATTGCAATCTCATATCTGTATTAATCAAAAGGTCGTAGGTAAAAAAAATAAATCAAAATCCACAAGTAAATGTTTTTCTTAGAAACTAAATCTTTCTTTTTGCGAACATTTACTTTGGAGACCACTCTTGATCAGCAAACTCCATTTACCAGGAGTTCCAAAAGATGCAAAACCACTTTGACCAATTTGACTGCACTAATGACCTTATAGTTCTGAACAGACAATATGTTGTGAAGTATGCGACACTAGTTTTGGTTGCAAGACGCTTGTTTTAGTTTCTAAGAGGCTCATATTGCATTAGTCATGGGGAAAAAAAACACAGCTGCCAAGGCTCTATGATCTCATGAACCACTATCACAATAGCAGTTTGTGGTGTGATAGCAGTGGTGGGATGATAGCGCCCTCTGCCAGGGATAATTTTGTATTAATACAACAGGAGCATCTTGGAACCAAGACTAGTAATGCCCCTTGCTCTGCTCTGCATCACACACAAAAGCCATGATGTAGCAATCCAAATGGCAGAATCTAATTGTTAACATTTTGTAGCGGCATTTTAACATATCAAAAAATAAACCGTTAAGGAAACTGACTGGGTAAATTTTAAATGATCTGGGGTTGAACAAAGAAAAATTTACTAGAGTGGGATTTGAACCAATGACCTCTAGATTAACGTGCCGGCCCTCTACCAAATGAGCTATCTAGCCCTTTGTCGGCGGTCTCCCTATTTTGTCAATATCTTTGTTTGGGGGTGCCAGTCTGAAGCCGTAAAACATTAACTGCCATGTAGCCAGGGATTACACTCAAGTTTACGACACAACATGTCACACTTTTAAGCCTTTTTTCTTGACTTTGATTGGTCAATGCATTAAGTGGCGGAGCTTCATGAAATGTTCTTATTTCACTCAGAGAAAATCAATGCCTTGATGAGTTTCTTACTTCTCTGCATTGATAGCTTCTATAGCCTGCAACATTCTCTCCTTGACACGTCGATCAAAGACGGCCGATTGCTTTTGCATTCTGGATAAACAAACAGAAGGAATCATCACATGAATGACACTTCACAAATTAAAAAAATAATTGTGTTTGTATACAGCTATTTCTAACGTAATTAATTTAAAAACTGTCTCGTTTTTTACCCAGTTCATACATCAGTTTTTCATGAAGTAAAATGATTGAAGTTCACCTGAGGCAGTATACAAACACGATGGGAAGAAAAGAGCAGCAGTGTGGAAGCAAGAACAAGGGTGGGGTTTGGAGTGGGGAATGGTGGTGAGTGAGGAGGGTAGTGAAGTGGGGTGCTTTGAGCACTATTTTCCTACCTTGCTGGCCCAAATGTACCAATTTGCATATCACAATGTAAAATTTCAAAAACTTGTAACAATTATCTATATAAAAGGTTATTCTACTGACTCTGCCTCAAATTCTATACCTGAAAAGTTCAACTGGACATAGTTGGGTGGTTTTTTTTAAAGGTCTTAAAATATTTTTCAGATCTAATTTAAAAAAACATTAACCCATCAACTTCATCCGTGACAAACAATGAACAAGCTTGCATGTGGAAGTCATGTCTAAATATCACATGTTCATCTCCAACCGTGTACAGAAAATGCTTGAATAATTAGTCAAATACCAGGGGAAATCTGACTAAAAGGAGCACAAAGTTTCAAAATAAATTTTGGTCAGATTTAGTAATTTGACTCTACTTCTGTAACAACCAGATGAGAACAATTCAATGAAGGAAACAGTTTTTTTCAGTGGTGAGTTTGGATGTTTGTGTGTGCAAACATTCATGTGAAATCCTTATGTGGATGAGAGACAGTAAATGTACCAATCAGTGCCCAAGCCAGTGTTTGGAGATCCAGGATTGAAAGGCACATTTTGTCAGAACCTGGTTTCTCAAAAAATAAAAATTTCACTCAGACTTTTTTAGCTGTAATTTTTTTTCGAGGGGTCATGACAGTTTAATTTGAGCAGTTGTTGATACAAAGATGCAGAGCTGCCAATATTGAATAATTTGTGGATTTTCAGGGAACATTCTGCAGAATCACGGAGAGTTGGCAGCTCTGAAAGATGGAAAAGCATTCAATATGAGTTTTGTTTTCTGCATATGTGGTGACCGGTAGGCTGCGTGTGTCCACCCGAGAATCGGCAATAGCGCCACCGCGCAGCGATGGGACTGTTTATGCATGTCTCGTCTCCGTGCGGCTGGTGGTTTTGCCGATCCCTTCCACGGTAGGCTGCGTGTGTCCACCCGAGAATCGGCAATAGCGCCACCGCGCGGCGATGGGACTGTTTATGCATGTCTCGTCTCCGTGCGGCTGGTGGTTTTGCCGATCCCTTCCACAGGTAAAATTTAATCCTTTTAGCGCCCAGCCGGAATTCATGGAAGATTTAATGAGTATTATGAAACATGTTTGTTCTTTGCATACACTTTGACTAAAATATATTTAGAGGGAATGCTGGATTTTGTCTATAATAAAACTAGTTAAATAATCCAAGATGGCGCCTCGCATACAACATGTAGGCCTTACACGCTGTGTTGTTGTGACATGTACGAGGGACTTGTTTATGTGAATCTAATGATGTCTTGTGTAACTAGGATATACTGCCACCGGTATATAATAAGTTATAATAAGTTGGTGTATGTAGGCATGCTCACAAAACTGATTCATGCCCTAGACTGCAGGCTGGCTGGTAAACAAAGAAATAGCGCCCTCTTGTGAATGGATTTTACATGCCTTACGTGTTGTATTGAGAACTTGTGTAGGAAACCCAAATCAAGCTTCTTTCTGATAAGATTGGATACTCATTTAGAGTGTAATAACCTTGGTTATCCCATGCAGTTGTTTAATTATGTCCTCAAATAATATTGCCTAATTTCTGGTTTAGTCTGATAGGTCCAAAAAGGGTTTATCCCAAAAGTCTTTATTCACAGTAGGACTCTGCGGCCCACATTTCTCAGTATAAAATGGCACTAATTGTTATTTCTTTTATTATTATTTTTCCTTTACATGTGACTGTTTATGCATGTCTCGTCTCCGTGCGGCTGGTGGTTTTGCCGATCCCTTCCACAGTTGGTTGAATAAAAAGTCAATAAAGAACCAGCAGAACTTTGTCAGCTTATATTGATTTCTACAAAGTTACTCTATCGCCTCCCTACACATAGCAACACAAAAACCCTTTACCTCGAGCTATGAAAGTTCAAATACAGGGCATCCATTATTAGCTGGAAATCATGTTGTTTATAAAGTTTGAAGGTTGCAGGAAATATTTCACACTGGTACCAACAATATCACAAAGGCACTTCAAAATTCCCTGTGGATACTTTCTAATCTTGCACAACAGCATTTCAACATGTACCTTTAACCAGTAATTAGTGTCGAGTTACAGTTGACTGCTACAACAAGAATATGATATTCCACACTAATGACCAAGTAAAAGGAATAGTCACATCTAATGTATCAACACTTAATATAATGGTTTTGCATTAAAATATCATGAACTAATGTAGTGAAGCTTTAAATAAATTTGTCTACTAATTTAGTGGGAAAAATCCAGGCATGATTTATGTACATGTCAGAACTGAGGCAGCCATCTGGTTGAAATATAGGTTTTCCTGGCGGGTATTTTTTGCAAAAAAGCAGCCTATTTTACTTTCATGCATTCATATAAAAGCAATTTGGCCTCTTCAGTTGACGCCATCATTCCATTTCAATTTGAGGCATGCAAATTTATACAGCATTATATTCAATCAAACTTTTAAGGCATTTTTTTAGCCATGCGAAATCAGCATTCAATTTAGTAGTGTAGGTGAAACTAGAGATTTCTGCAAAAAGCTCCTGCGAATTTGAATGCTGTTTGAGTAAATTGTTAAAATGACTGGTTATCTTTTTGCATTGCACAATGCAACAAAACATAGGCTCGCACATTAAATGAAATTGAATGACTGTTTTGAGGGGCTTTCAAAATTTGTGTAAAATAGAATAGAAACACAGCGTTTAAAATGGCCACTTATTTGCCGCCTGAACAGGCCAACCTATATTATGACTTTTACCATAACACCAATGTTTGATAAGCACTGAACACTCAGTGCTTTGCAGGACATGTTTTAGTTTTTCATTTACATCAATCTTATTAAGACTAAAAGGGGAGCAATCAACACTGGGGATTCAGAAAAGCCAACAATTTAAACAAAACTTCTGAAACATATTCAATATTTGGCAAAGGGCTCAATGTCATTATTGTTTGCAGGTAAAGTAATTATTTGCTTACTACAAAATGGCATTGCAAATATAATAATTGTGTAAGCGTACATCACAATCAAATTAGGAATTTCTGGCATGTGTTTGTGCACACACAACTAATAAGATCACTAAGCATGCTTTTTGCCTTACTTAGTGGTACACGTTTCCACGGATATAAATAAAACTTTTGCTTACAATTGAAATGGAACTAGGCTGAAAATTAATTTGCCTTGCACACAACTTTTGTACGAACAAAACAACCATGCTTAGTAGAAACAGGTTACCAGTGAAAATGTCATGTACTGCACACTTTCTGCAGCTGGTTCTTCGCAAAATGTTTGCTCAGGAAACAAATTTATAAATTTCACATCACTTCAAATTTGTTGTCTTACTTTGTGTTATGATCCAAGACAGAAAAGGGAAACAGGCAGCAGTTGACTGCATATATACCCTGCCAAACAGAAAAAGACAAATAAAGAATACATAATAATAATAATAGATATAATAATACATATAATAATTTGGGAGGCTAATCATCCTTACTCGCAGTTGAAAAGCTAAAAATGCAGCTACAACATGGTCAAGCCCCAGGCAAGTAGGTGCCTTGTGGCAGCCAGCCACATCGACCCACCACAAAGCACAGCAAAGGATTGAAAGTGTTTAAATTTTCCGTAGGAAGGAAAACAAGAAGGCCCAGAGAAAAATCCATGTAGCACAGAAGAGAAGGAATGTACTACTCTACTCACATATGGCCCTAGCTGGGAATTGAACCAGGGCCATGGCAGTGAAATGCAAGTGCTATATGCACTAGTCACCCATGTTATAAGCAGTGACATGTCAGAAAAGTAAGATTTCAATATGTTCATCAAAATCAAAATGGCAGCCATGACCTCCATGGCACATGTTAAGCTTTCACATCCTAATACATATCTTTGTTTCGTTTTTACTAACAACCAAGAATCAAAGCATGTCATCATTTTTTAGGGGGATAGACATGGTCTTATAATGTCCGTTTGTGGTTTTGTTTACACGTTTTGGGTTTTCTTTTTGCTTTGTAATTAGCTTGGTTTGCACATCAAACCATAGATCAATAGAGCTGCTTAAACAAAAAACAATTTTGCTTACCAGATTCAGATTACTAACCATAGACTGGTTTCCTGCTTAGTTTTGCTTAGCAGCAAAAGGTTCATCAAAATTGTCTGCTTAAGCAGCTCTATGAAATGGGCCCCACCTTCAACAATCAGAATAAAGTGAGGTTTTAACTTACAGTAACACCAACTGACTTTGTCAAAGGCTCTGCATCTTTGTTTGCAAAAGGTTTGTCAGCACCCCAGCTCTCTAAGTAGTGCGCTATCTTCTTAGTAGAGCGCCCTCGCGTTTCCTGTACATTATTCTCCGAATCCAGGAGTGCATTTGTTCTGTTCTGTTGAGAGATAAAGATGATAACAGTTGAGGGCATTTTGTCATTGAAGGAACTGTTGTTTCTCATTAAAAATTTATCATACATTTATTTGACAGCTTGTTTAATGTACAACTTCACGGGAAATATTGTCACCTGCACATAAAGGCCTCCATTACTCATAAATTCTGAAAGTAGATTTGATATGTGCTGTGGCTGCGCGGTTAAGCTGATTGGAATCACCTTCTGATGGCTAAGTCACCTGGTTTTCCTTGAATCCTTGTCATGACAAAACTGTTTCTATGGGCAAGACACTTAACTTCTTATCACACAGGAGTATAAATGGGCACCAACAGTATAGAAAGAGATTATTGATGTGAATGATTAGCAGCCGATGCTGCATACTCCAAAGGAATTGAGAACCTTCCAAAAATGCTTAAGGCCTGATAGACATGGGTTGTAGTTGTGTAAGGCACTTTGATGCCAGCAGAGTAAGGCCCGGTTCATAATTCCTGCGAATGCGAAGCGAACGTTGGCGTCACAGCTCTGCTTTTGCTGCAAATGTTTCGCAGGAGTTGAGCACATCTCTTCCGAATTGTTCGTTGCAAATTTGTGATGAAACAGACCCATCAGAACCTTGCATGCTAGTCTCATAATATTGCTGCTATCAGATTATTGATGAATTATGACTTGGCTCATAGTGAAATAGTGAAATATTAAAAATAAAAAAATTAAAATTTTGCATTTTCTCTATTTCAATTACCATAATCAGGTTAATTCTATGGTACCTTTTTAAATCCAAACAGCGCCCTGTTATTGAGACCCGTCTTAAAGGGTAAAGGTCACAATTACCAAAACAGTTTTACTCTGACAAGATTGCTCCTGTTTGAGGTTTAAATCTTGTTTGATCCACCCAGGGTTATCGAGATGACCGCCATTGAATATAACAAATAAGGTGTTTACAGTTGCAGAATATCCGTGTAAACATAAAGCATGTCCGATATAGACAGCAAAAGATTTCTTCTCAGTGTTAGTAAGGTTCTTTTGCTTAAACAAGGTTTACCCTTAAATTTTAAGCCAGTCAGACCACTTAGAGTGAATTTGGACTGGTCCTCGGGTACTGTACCGGTAACTGGCATTTGGCCAGCGGACCACCGTTGAGGTAGAGCATTGACAAGCATAGAAATCCCGACTGAGCTCTGCGGAGAACGCTAATCCCAGCCTCGCTCAAATATAAGAAGTATGACATGATGGCCTTTTTAGATGCAGTGGTGTGAATATAAAAGGATCACATTTTACAGATGGAGGCCATATTGCAGTCCATGATCAGTTTTTATTGGCAGTTATTTACCCAAGATTTAATGCAACTTTGGGTTATGCTTTAAGCTCTGCAGCCAACCGAGTAAGTTGTCATTATGCCATCAATTTAGATCAACCATGATTTTTATTTTGTATGACCCCCCAAAAAGCTATAGCCAAAGATGCTATATCTGATTTTTGATCGATCTGACCTAAAGTTGTACATTTGAATATATCAAAAATCTAAATAGCTATTTTCATAGATTCAAGAAAGTTATCAGCTCTCATTTAAGGTATTGCCAAAAAATCTGCCAATATTAAGTACTAGTTAATTAAAAAATAAAAAATAAAAATTAATTATTGTCGGGATCCCAACATTACCCCATGTCCATCAGCCATGTAAACACTTTTGCATGTTACATGTACAATCGATCAGAGCTGATTGAAACAAGGAGTTGATCCACCAGGGGTTCTTTTCAGAACCTCCACAAACCAGAGAAAAATATTTCACGTATGTGGTGTTACTGCAGACATCAGTAGATTATACACTAGAACAGATCGCATGTGTGGAAGCTGCTTGAGTGCATATGAACCTAAATCATGCATAAACCTGTGTAATGTCACACCAACCGAGGTCAAAGATGTTTGTGTCTCTGTGAAATTTTTATTAAGGAAGATGCAAAATAGCTGGAATCTTCCTTGAAACTTGAAGCATGACCTGCTCTTTATGCAGGACCGCATCTCCAGCTCAACTCATCTGCTCCTTACTTATATCAATCTCTGCCATTTGTGAAATCCTAAAATTAACCTTGGTTGGCATTAATGTGCGAATACCCACACCTGCCTCAGACCGCAATTGACTCCTAAAATGAACTTTTTTGATTGGAATCAATGACAGTGTGAAAGTTATCAAGTACTAAGGATCAGATTAATTCCGGCCAGAGAAGTCATTCATTAACAAATGGTTGATTATCATGCTTCTCAGAAATGATCTGAATGAGTCGTCTATCCTGTTTTGATTTTAAAGGGTTATACACATTTTATTAACAACAGACTGTGCAAGTCTCGCGATTATTCAAACTTCCGGGAACAAGTTGTGTGCGCGATTCTGTTTCTTCAAATATTAGTTAACCATAGTTTATGGCAATGAAAATTATGTTTCGTTGGGAAAGAAAAATCTGGCGATGAAATATATGAATAGAAAATAAAGTTTAAAATCAATACTAATAAAAAACTGAGAATAAGACTTGACCTCAGTTTCAAGTTACTTTAAAACTATTAAGTTTTTTGCCCGACTTAATACACATCTGTGTAAGTGCAAAAAAACAAATTATATTCTTTATCCCCAATGCAAAATTAACATCGATTAAAATCATTGCAGTACCCGATGCAAAAACACCGGGCTGGCTCGGTGGTCCAGTGGTAAGACACAGTCTTCTGTGGTACTTTTTGGAGAGAGAGAGAGAGAGTGAAGGAAAGTTCACCGATAGTACTAGAGCTTTAATAGATGAAACAACAGCACTCTGCACTAATGCTTAACATAAAAGCTAAGTACCCAGATCTCAGACAAACGTGTTAAATTTTACTAACATACGTGCATGTACATGTACATGTCCAAGTTTCATGTTTACTTGCGTATACTGACTATACTACTAGTGTGATTTGCTTGTGGATGATGTGGTAATCACATTAGTGGTAAAATGTTTGTCTTACAGCCAAGTATTTCAAGCAAAAGTGACGTCAATAGTGCAGACTGTTATTGATAAAACTGGTGTACTTAATGTTTGCTTCAGAACCTCCAGTTCTTTCTGGTGAAAAATTTTACCTTATGAGGATCAACGATGAAGAAGGTTTCTATATTCTGTTCACTCAGGTAGTCGCTGCGTTGTTGTCCATGGGCTGGCTCTACTTCATATTTACCATTCAGGTTATCTAAGGTTGCTTGGGTAATATGAACTCTCCTGTAAGATATGAGTGGAGGGTTGTCAAGAAAATGTTGAGCTGCTCAGACATCAAAACCATATCACAATAGACAGGTCCATTATCAAGTGCCATCCCTCAGTGTTAAGGTCACTAATCACAACTGCAAATCATCCAGAAGTCTGACACGTGAAAACCTAACCACACAATTTATAGGCCTTTTTGAAAGCACATCTTGGGCTTGGGCTTAGGCTCAGGCATTGTCAGTTATTTTGAAAATGTGTTCTTTTGGTAATGAGGCTTCAAACAGACTAATGGAGCCTTAAAGCCGCAGCCGATGGATGGTTATCTGGATCCAAATGTTCTCTGAAAATTAAAGTCATTAAACATGTTAGCACTCCAGTCAATGTTATATGGCAAATCATACTTTGGACTGTAAATGAATTGAATCAAAACTTAAGACCACCCTCCGTATCTGTTTTATAATGCTACTTAATGCAAACATTTTTTAGCAACATAGAGATATCCACGAATAACAAATCACTATTTTCACACCCCTATTCATTTTGACTGAAAAAAATAACGAAACAAAATCGTAAGTTATAAAGCACAAGGGAAACTAACTGGGTAAATTTAAACTTTTTTTTTTTCATTTTTAAAAGAATTCCATTGACATTTTTCGATAGTTTTTAGAGTCCGCCATCTTGAAACCAAGCCGAACCGAGCCAGTAAGTCTGTTTTGGTTTGGTCGGAACAGCCGCCTTACCGCGGATCAACCGTACACACACGAACACACTCAACCAATGACCAGAGTTCAAACAAGTTTCTGGTTAGAGTCGCCAAAAAGCACTCCTGATGGTTATGCCTCGTTGATGCATTTGTCTATCCAGTGAACCCATTGTCTTTGTAAGGCCTGTCTTTAGCGGTACGGATAAAGACAGGGGACCACTCTATAACAAACCCAGCTTTTTCTGAGATCTGCCATCGTCTTACCCAGGCTCTCCACAACTCTCCATGTGATTGGCTAGATTGACATCATGTGACCATACATCGTATTGCCATTTCTTCAGTCCAAGCACCCCACACAGTACATTGCCAGTGTGTACACCTACTCTCATGTTCACATCAACTCCTGTAGCTCTGCGGACAGTTCTGTTGAGATTTTTAAAAATGGATAACATTTACAATTCCAACAAGCCTTCTACAATTTCTTCAAGTGTTGGTGACAAAAGATGCACCGTTAGTAAGTTTACTGCAGTTTAAGATTGCATAAACTGACTAGTAAACCCCTCCCCCTCCCCCCAAACAAAGATTTTTACGAAATAAGGAGACCGTCATCAAATTAGGGCTAGATAGTTCAGTTGGTAGAACACCGGCACGTTAATCCAGAGGTCGCAGGTTCAAAGCCTGTTCTAGAAAATGTTTCTTTGTTCACCCCAAAAAACATTTAGTAAGTCATCACATCATACAGTTTGTTTTGGTCATATCCTCAGGCTTTCTGCTACTTCTGGCTCAAAGAAGCTGCACTTTTGTGTAATTTAATCTCAATATCTCCTGATTCCCCCTTTTTCAAAAAATTTGACATGATGAAAGTAGCCTTAACAACCAAGTGTACCCACAGTTGGCAGAAATCTGTTATCACAGCAGACTTCTTTAAATAACAACATCATAGCAGCACAACCACAGTTGCTAAAGACTTTATGCATAAAAAAATGACACATGGATTTGGCCGCCTTTACAATTGCTCATTGGACCATCCTGCATGCTGCATGTACATACATGTAGCTGTGCGTGTCCATTGTTTCATGATCTATCTACCTCTATCATGGCAGCAGGATGACATCAATGTATAAGGTCTATTACTACAGTTATTACATATAAATAAACCACAATTGGAAGGTCTGAGAAAATCTGTAAACAAGAATGCTTGCTGTGGCAATAAATTAGTGAAGTAAACCACTATTCTTGAAGACAAGTGTTCTGGTATATCTTTTAAAGGTATAGTACGGCAGGTAGATGATGGAATTGTGCCTTTGCCGATATGAACAATATGACATTTTGCACGTAATCAGAGTATGGCATGAGAAAGAATTTGGCGTAGCCAAAGCAGATTTGTCCTTTGAAAAAAAATTGGGTTAAATAACAAGCAATGGCAGCCATTTGGACAATTTTGAAAAGTGCTTGTCATACTAACTACATTTGTTTCAAAACTGCAATGGCCATGTAGCCAAATATCATTCTTATGAAACTCTCACTGCGTGCCAAATACCATGCTTGTATCATCAATGGCTAAACCTCCAAATATTTCCCCCATCTTCCCCAATGGCAAGTCAATCAAAAAGTTCACTGATTATAAGTTTCAAACCAGAACCAATCCTCCTGAGGCATATTTCCATCTGTAATACTGTCAAAGTAAAAAAAAATTAAAATGGAGAAAGCCAAATCCCTCTTTGTCACCTAATTGTAGCAAGCAAAATATTGCGTGCACAAAACCCCTAGCATAATCCATTGTTTGCCACTACAAAACGAGAATGTTGATGAAATCTTTCACAGATTGACCGTACGGTGTGTTTATTGAAAGCTAGAAGGTGGGAATTTAATCTTCCACAATCCATAAATATTCCCTTTAACTCTGACACTTTTCCATCAGCCAAAGCAAGATAAAGACAGTAAAATGTCTATTAGCAACAGCATCGTGAGCATTACACAATATTCAATGTGAAGGACGCCTGTCACCAAACCTGACCTTTCACTTAAGGATTAGTAAATCCCCTTAACCCATGGCAAATTTGCGCTTTTGATGTCTCATCACGCCACGTCGAGAAATTCAGGGACAGCGCTTGGAAACAGGCATTGTTTCATTGATGCCATTCCCGCCCATCTGCAGCGTTAAGTAAATTGGCTTAGAATTGGATTAAAATCATTCCACGGTACCCCCACACTGGTAACAAGGCTCGCTTTCCACTCTCATCACAGGAAATCGGAGAAGGATCAAGACTCCAGCATGACAGGAAAGACTTGAGTTTGTAACAAGGATACTCTTCACATAACTCTCATACCTCGAGAGAGATTCCCGCCGCCTCCGCGAACAAAAGACTCTCTGATTTTGAGGTTTTCATGAACTTGACCAGAGATGAAACTTGGTTCGGGGAATTTCCCCTGGGAGGTTGAGGTCTTATTGAGCGTGGGTGGTGCAGGGGCAAGCTTTTGACACAAGCTGAAAGAATCGTCTGCCAAGTTGTATAATATATGAACCACATCAGATAATTAGTTGTGAGCCTAGGCTTTAGCAGAGACTAGCATAAATTTGACAAACGGCTTCCCAACTGTAACGTTGCAAACGACTTCTCTACACATCATCCACTCAAGGAATAGTCCAACATTGGGTTTTAAAAACACAAAATTTTGTTCTAATCCTCTAGTTTTTAAGAAACATATATTTATATCAAAATATATATTTTGGAGGAGTAAATTCATTCCCATTTTCTAGCTTTCAATGAAACACACTTTACAAGCAACCACTAAAAAATTCTTCAGATTAGGCTGTCATACTGTCAAAAAAAAAACCAGAAAGAAAGCAATGAATTTTGTGAGTGTTCAAACTTGCTTCTTCAGATAATATAAAAAGTGGGTGTTGATGAACAATTTTATTGCACACATTTCTCAAGCCATTTGGTACTTGTACCAATTTATTCAAAATAAATTTTAGACTCATTTATTTCTTTTTTCCATTCTCACCAGTTTCTTCCAGCTTCTTCAGCATACCTGAAATCAAACTTTTCAAATAACACCGTCTTTAATAACTTCATCTTGGCCAAATATGTTTTTCAAAAACTTACTGCATCTCTTCTTTAATGCAGAGCCACATCGATAGGCATTTATATGCATGGCTTTCCAATTAACCTCCCACATCACTATAAACTATATCTGTCACATGAGCCAATCAGGTGAGGACCAGCCTATTAAGTCAAATTGGCTTTGGGAAAGCCGCAAATCTGGCCAAATATGCGTACAACTTTAATGATCACATGATTTGTTCCTAAGTGTACTGGAAAAGTTCACTATATAATAAATCAAGAAGTTCTCGGCGCGACGTGTTTGGAAGTAGTTTAACAGGTCAGCCACAGGATGGAGACGGACAACTAAATTGGATTTAAATTTAAATGAGAATAGATTTCACAACCTGTTGGCAAGTCAAGATGTCACGTGTATGTACACATAGACTTTCTTTTTGCCCGATAGCAGCAGAGATTTGAAGGTAGTTTAACCACTTCATGACGGTATTAAACATCTGTACTGTGCTTTTGCGCAGTACTTTTTATCAGAAAATTGTTGAGACCTTCTTAAATCATATTTTATTTCTGTATATTTTTTTGTTGTTGAGAATATCACAATTATCACAATGAAACCCTGACTAGATGAAGTAAAGACAACAAAGATCATAAAATGAACCAGGATTTTTGTTGTCTTTCCAGAATTTATAAAAGGTCTTACGTGAAAATGCCCAAACCTTGGCCATAAACCACGGTCGATAATTGGCCATGGTATACTGGAATTATAGGGACTGACCTCCCATATGCTGAATACAATGAAAACCAATGGCGGCAGCCTATCAATCTTTCTCTCGTAATCCTCATTTGTACAACAAAAGGACCAAGGTCTGGGTTCAGAATTACTCAATAACCAGCCCCCCCCCAAAAAAAGGAAGATTTTGAGCATGAATTCCAGTATCCTTTGTCCCTCTTGCCACACAATGGATTGTCTGGGTTCGTGTATACATAGAGCAAGGCTAGTCAGCAGGTCAACTGACTACAACCAACTGACCGTCAACTGACTGCTACTGATTGAGACCGGTGGTATTCTCATTGGCAGTAGAGGGTTCCAATGTGGGTAAAAGTATATCATAATTGGGATACTGATTCAGGACCATTGGTATCTTTATTGGGAGAAGATCAGGGTACAAAAGTATACCCATATCAAGATAATCTGAACAACTCTTCATGATATTCCATATTACTAAAATAAATGATGAACCATATGACAACAACTGAAGACGACTAGAGCAAGCAAGTCGAAATGTTAAAAACAAACCAACTGGGTCTTCTTAAAGCAAAACACTCCCTCCAAAAGAGGTTTTTTCACATAGTTGTACCCTCAAGAATTACAAAAGTATATACTGATCGTTTTTCAAATGAAAAAATTCAAAAGAGATAAAAGACTAAAACACTGCAAACAATGACATACAAAAAAACCACAGCCCTTCATAATGGAAGCAAAAATCAACGTATATTATTACCTAACTTGGTAGGTTTTAAGTTACACAGGATATCTACACCCTTGCCTTGGCTACAGGAAGTTTAGTTCATTTCTTGTCACACACACCCATGTCAAACTTCTGTAGATACCTCCATTTTGAGAGGAATTGTGATATCAATCATGGGCCTCTAAATTTGATCTCAGCAGTGGTGATCTTAATGAAAAAATTTGGGTTGTGCACCTAATGTTGTCATTCCAATAAGCGATCAAAATGAGCCTCAACAATATGGCTATGCTCCACACATTCTCCCTGCCACATCAGAGTGTCCACATCACTGGATATATCCATCTCACATTTCACTTACAATTAAAATCTTGATACTTCAGGAAGAATATTATATTTCCTCCGATGTCAGGAACACACAGATGGCGATTAAAGGGATTCATGGGGAACTCTTGGAGATACGGGAAGAACAACACTTGACTAGTCTTCAGAGCAGGTAATTATAGCAGATCTGTCTGGTTCGTTATGGGTGAAGTGCATGGATGAGCACAGCAGCCAAGCCTGTCAAACATTTCCCAGAAGCTGCTAATGCACTGAATGGTTATAAAAGACTGTCATCTAAACAGACTCTCCTAGTGACAGAGGCAAAGGACCAAGAAGAAGGAGACAGCCTAGTTTGAAAACATGAAGCAGGGCTCGAAATTAACACTGGACTGCAGGCCCGAGGCCAGTGATTGTAGCCTCAGGCCAGGAAACTCAGGACTGGACAGGTCCGGGGGTCTTGAGTTTTTCAATGACTAACAGTACCTCACTGTGTAATAATATCTTTAAATATCTTTCAATTGTGTTGAGTATTGAAGCATACTTAATACCATGAGACAAAATTAATGAGATATTTTCTTAGTGATTGTTCAAATAAAAATAGTTTATAAATGAGTACATTTAAAAACGGTGTAGAAAGTTCTTTCTCATTCATTCTGGTCTTGTAAATTAAATGCTGGTCCAGTAAATATTGTAACCTACAAGCCCTGTGGTATTGTGGATTTTTTTTCCTAAATTAGAGCCCTGCATGAAGGAATGGAATGGTTTAATTCATCTTAGCTATTTGGTAAGATTAATTTTACATCACATGGGTACTGCAAAATGCACACACAAGGTTGGCTTTCGTTTCTTTGTAGTGTCTTAACCAAAAATCACTTATTTTATTTCTTATGACAAGAACAGATAATAGCACTCCACACTAATGCTAAAACATACTGAAACTCACTAGCCGGATCTCAGACAACAGGTCAAGTTTCACTAACGTATGAGCGCGTACATGTCAAAGTTTTATATTTGCTCAAGTGTACTGACTGTACTACTGCGATCTGATGCATCAATGCAGCGGTCATGTGTGAGCTAGGTGGTGGAATGTTTCTCTGATATTTTTGAGAAAAAATGACATCATTCGTGCGGAGTGCTATTCTGACAAGACCTTGGTCTAGAGCTTGATTTTGTGAAGTGAGTCTGGCTTACAGATGATCAGGTCAAAGGTCTGTGATTACACAGAACTGACAAATCCTGACAAAAGGGTAGCAGGAGGAATATAACTAGTGAGTTTACAGTGTCTTTTAGAGGATTTACAGACTCTCCTCAATTGTTTAACATGAGGTCAGGGCCGAATTTCATAGAGCTACTTAACAGCCCATTTTGTGCTTACTGTGAGAGTTTCCATTTCATAGCGCTGCTAACCAGAAGCATGGGCATGCCAACGTTCTGGTTTTTATTGTAAGCAAATGAATGGCATAACAATGCAAATTCAGCGTGAGCACCCAAGCAAGCCACCTATTTTTCTTGCTAACCCGTGAAATGCACTTACGCTTAAGCAATTTTTCCTGCACGAAAATTTGCTTAGCATTAAGCAGTGCTATGAAAATGATTCCTGGACACAATTACAGAGCCCTGTCTTTCAAGCTCACATCGTCTCTTAAGGCAAAGAGAAAACTATGAATAATAAAATTCCTGAATTCCTGAAAAAACACTTGTCAATGCGGTAGAGGACAACCATAATAGCTGCCTACCGGGAAGCAAGTTATTGTTCTTACTTTAGCAAAAGCGTATTTCATAAACGATCAAGAAGATTTGACAGCACGTGGATTTGCATTATTGCATCACTCATCTGATGCTAGTGTGGCTTCAACTTTGCTTATGGTTAGCAGAGTTCATGAAATAGAAATCCTGCTAATGGCTGCTTCATAAGCAGAAAATGTCTGCTTACAGGCATTATGAAATTGGCCCTGATTGTTATTACACAATGATCACTACATGAATACCTACTCTTCAAGTCTTAACTACCAACGTGTGAGAAGTAAAGCTAACTATGTTGTATTGTTTAGCAAGAACTTCAGGAAAGTGTGTTTATATTCAACAGTTTAGTTGGTAATTTGGGAACAGAAACTGTGCTGAAACTAATCAAAGGATACCTCCAACTTTTTATAAAGGATTGGACCTAACAGAAAACTTGTTCTACAGCAGTAAAGCTTGCACTGAAAATTAAGATACATAAAGTCCAAAATGGTTTTGGGCACATGTCATATCCACACCCAACTTATCTGAAAAATGGTGTTTGATTGAAAATAATAACTCGACAGTTACAAGATCAACACTCCAATCTTTAGCCCTCAGTCCAGTCTAAATCTCAGCCCCAGGTCCTCATCAAATTCAAATCATTAAAATCAAATTTCAGAACATCCTGAAGTACAGGATAAAGATATCCCAAGAAAATTGGCGTTGCATCAAAACAAATCACCTCAAACCTATTTGTATTTTTAACTGGTTACCCTGACATTTAAAAAGTTCATCTGTCATTACTGATCCCAACGTATTTTGAGGAACGATGTACCTTCCATCAATTGCACCCTCAACTTGAAGTGGACATCTCATCTGAGATTTTGAGGAGCGGGTGGAATTGACTGAAATATGAGGACTGACACACGAGACCAGAGGGTGTAATATCAGCTAGTCCACAGCTGACACGGGGGATATCCAATCATGATATTGTTTAGATTGCAATTAATTTCCAGGGATTGGAACCCATGCTGAATGTCAGGGTGTCCATGGACGCTTGTTGCAATGTGAAGGACGTGATATTTGATAGTCTTTCATTTCAGCAGGGTTTTTCTTTTCTTTCTTTTTTGAGGGGGGGGGGGTTACAGATTCTACTTTGATTTGCTTACTTCGACAAAAAGAATTAATCCGATTCTGGAAAAAGTTCTTAAATTGCTAAGGTAATAATTTCATTATACAATTTCAAAAGAAAAGGGTATTACATTTTCTGTAACATACAGGCATGTTTCAGCGGATCGCCCAATTTCCTCTTTTCCTTTTCTCCTTTAGTGCCATAGAAAAGAAAAAAAACCTTGTACAATGTAAGTTGCTAACACTCTTGCTTAAAAAAGGAACCCTTTTGAGGTTGTTACAGATTCCCCTTACTGACACATGTTCAGACCCAAGTAATTTTGTTTTTGCACCAAACAAAAAGTGAAAAACTTTATTCAAGTGTTTCTCAGTTTTCTATGGTACTAAAAAGAAAGGAGGGAATGAAATCATGTGATCCGCTGAATTATGCTTGTATGCTACAGAACAAGTCAATGTAAGTGAAGCACAGCTTCCACATGACACCCAAACACAACGTTTTTTCAATTCAGCCTTTAACTTCTCAATAAGTTTTACTGCTGATGCAATACCTTCCCATTTGGAAAATTGGAAAAGGTTTGTAGAAAGCCCAATTTCAAAAATATTAAAATCTCACAAAGACTCAATACTGGGTGTGATTGACTGAGTCTTTTAACCTATTCCCATACAAGCCTCTAGGCTTCCAAAATAAACATCCAACATTTCTCCTTCAAAATGAAAAGAAGACTGGAACGCAATACAAACTCTTCAGCATGAGAGAGTGTTCAGTTGGTAGCACAGATCAGTAAGTGAAATGTTTCCACTTGAAAAGTCCTCCTTTTCAAGAAAGAGATTAAATGTAACATATTGGAAAGATGCCTGAGGGGCATCTTGTAAACGCATACACAACGTAGCTGCTATAACTTGAATCATAGATTGGTTGTTTTTCTTGAGGAGCAGATAATTGGACTTAAAGAGAGGCAACAAGGTCAAATTCAGTTTTGTGATTCACTCATTTTCCAACAGATAGAGTCCTTATGGAAATGGGGGCAAAAATTTGGTCTCTAACCTTACGTTAAAATGGTGTAAAATACCCACTGGGTATAATAACCTTTCAAAGCATTTTTTGTCAAAATAAAAAAATGTCCAATGACATCACATTTAAACTATATGGTCTGTACATTTTGTACAGAGAATTTTGATGATACTCAATCAAAACTGCATTTAATTTGACCTTTCCACTGGCGCAAAAAAAAATCCTCTTGGAAATGAATAGACCCATTTGTTTTTGATGTCCAATAACGTCATGTTTCATTCACTCTGAAAGAGTACAAAATAAATGACAATTTACACCATTTTAATGTGAGGTTAAGAGATTTGTGGCAATCGAATGTCTGATTTCCAAGGTATCAAATAGAAACATTAACCAGGTGATTTAATACACAACGATAGTCGTGCAGAGACTGTTTTCATTTTGGGGGTTCAAACTTGGGGAGGGGATGTTTGCCATCCACTCCCAATTCGCTGCTGTAGTGATATTACGTCATCCCCGGGTCAGCAAATTGCAACCATAGCAACTGGTTCAATCCGTCCAATACACACAAACAGCGACGAACCATGGCTGTAATCTCAATGTACGCAGTACTGCTATACTTTCCATGTTTCCAAGAATCCTGAGTTTTGTAATCTGCATCTTTATCCTTCGGGAACCGAAAATAACTGCACTTATGAATTTCACTGGTATGATGACAACCTGCTGCACAGCACTTTATCACATTTTTACCGTTATTTTTGCCGGATTTTTATACTATCACAGTGCTAAAAAGTGCAAGTTTGTGCTTTGTGTTGAGTATCTGATTGAATGCTTTGTTATGGAAGTGACGTGAACCAGTGACCAGGAAGTGAGCGTGACCTCGGGAGAAAAAGACGTCGGACTCCCGACGGCAAATACCGCCACCACTGCGTATAAGCCAGGGCCGACATATGGCATCATTACAGTTGGAGAAGCAATATCCAACAGTTAGTTGCATATTTCCAAGTGAAGATGATAGAGTGGTCCAGAATGTGCAAGACAGTACATCCATTCCCAGATTCCTCATTGTGGATGTCATAAACCCATTATAAGAAATGAAATATTGGGCAATAAATACAAGATACAGTTTTTTTTCCACTGAGTATGCCCCTGGTGCTAAAAAGCAGCAGAATGCATCACCAGAGGTAATTTGTCATACATGTATGTGTGCTACTCTGTCTGTGAGCTTTAAAGGCAACATATAAAGGCAACTTATTCCAGCATTACAAAAATTGACAAGTTGAAAATTACAACTTATTGAATAAAGCTATTCCATGGTAACAAGTGCTACAAAAATTTTAAACTGTTAACAAAAGGTGTGACTGCTGATCGGCAAAAAGTTGCAAAACTATTGTAGTTAATTGCCTTAAATCAGTTATTTTCTATTTTAAAAAATATTTAAAAACCAGCTCCATGAAAGAAATGCATTTAGTTATAGTGTAAAAGGAAATGTCAACCTGTAGTCACACTTTATCAAGTCCCAATGTAATCCACTGCACGACTGTATCATATTTATTTTCTTTATTGTCAAAAAAAAACAGGGGAAAATGCATTCAAGTGCATGTAGACGTGCTCTTCGTTTAGAGAAGAGTGGGCGTGTGATAAATTCCAGATGAACTGTACCTGTCCCAAATAATTGGAGGATGTTGTATACTAACAACATCGTGACTTTTGCCATGTATACTATGTGCTTCCCAAGTGTATCAAATGTGCTTCCCGAGTTCTTTTGGGAAAAAACTTCTCAAGTGACATATTCTCGAGTGACATTTTGTAAATGAGACTAGAACCAAAGCCCTTCTGCCCATTTAGAAACGATGTCTTGAACTTTGATTCAAGTGCATTAAATGGCTTACTTCATAGCAGCTAAATGTATCACGCTGATCCTCTACACAAAGCTTTACAACTATACACTGGTCAGCGAAGAGGCAACATATTGACATTAAATTATTACATCTTCACATAAAAGTATAACTTTCCTTTGACTAGAAGTTATAATCAGTGTGTCCTCCCCAACCATCAGAACAATGACACTTAAAAAACTTTGAAATGGTGACATTCGCACCTTTTAGTAACCCCTGGAGTTATAGATTTCAAGCAGCTTCTAGGAACAGTATCCTCAGCACTATAGAGCACAATTTCTTTTTAATCTGAAGAATCTAACAGCTTCTCTCTTTTTTTTTACCTGGCAGACATTTAAAAAAAGTCTGAAATTTCTCATCCCTGGATGTGTTTCAAATTTAATTACCTCTTGCAACTATTATACAGACACCAAGGTAACTGAAGAAAAAAAGGACATAAGTAAAGGAACAAACCAAAGTAAAACTCGCAAACACAAAAATACAAAAAAACTGTTTATGGTTCTGTGCCCATTGAGGTGCTTATTTTGGTCAGTCATACTGAAATAAAACCAGTTGTAAAAGCTTTGAACTTTGTTTGGGGGAGGGGGGGGGGGGGGGGCAGTTTTCTTATGCCTGGTAAGTATAACAAACATCCAGCAATATTTCCAAGGGTAACTGGCACTCAACAATTAAAATTAAGGTTTCCGATAGAAAATTTGATACTTTTTCCTTTAATTTTGAGATGATGTATCATACCTTTAACACAATTCATCACATGACGCTAAATTGCCTGGAGTCAGAAAGGCAATGTATCACAAATTGCCTGCATGGTCAAGTGATTCTTATTAATGCAACGATCAGATCACATCAGTATCATTGTCATCCTACATAGCGCATTACCGACCATGGATGAATGATTCTCATGCTCACAAAATCCCTCGCTCTTCCTTTTCTGATTTGGAACATATTAGTCGGTGTAAATGGCAAAACACGTTTGGGGCAATATTATAAATGAGTATCTCTACACGTGTAGCTAACACTGATGATAAAAAAAAGTGACATACTGTGTGGCCCAAAGCAATGCTTGGGGCAAAATATTTCATCAAAATCATTCTCTCTAGAATTATGAGAGCCTTTTAGCTTGTACTTTTATTAACGACCCCTTCTTTTCTTGTCAATATTGTGAAGGAATCTGGTGAGAAAATACATTGGCATCATCCTGAATGGACTTTCTGCCTGCACCGTTAAAATTCCTCTTTAAAATGACCTTTTCACCCAAAAAGTTTTCTGTACCTGAAGTTGATTTTGAACAAAAGTTATGGTTTCCCAATCGTTAATCTACACAGTCTATCAACATGGAGAAGTTTAGGATTTATGTTACTTTAAACTCTGAAAGTGTCTTTGAAAAAATTATGCACAGCTTTAATTTTTAGAGCCATTAATTTTTTAGTAGGGGAAAAAATTGTCTAAGCGAGGATAGAAAATCCTACGGGGGGAAAATGTTTCTCTAGAAGATTCTGTCCACAGCTTGGAATGCTGTGAGGGGGCTGTATTTCCTCCTACACTGCGCACTGCTGTTTGACACAATAAGCCCACATAAGAGTAAGGGACTGTAAATATCAAACATAGGGTGGCCACGGTTAAGAAAAGATTTTCTTCATATTTTCATATTTGATGGACCTTTGCCCCAAATCAACAAATAAAGGACCCACCTATCCATAACGTTTAACAAAAATATTTTCCTACATCTTATTTAACGGTATTGCGGCCTTGAAAATAGGCAAATTTCACTATTTCAAAATCGAAAAAAATGTAAAACTAGCATACAATCTTGGGAATGTTTTTCCACATTTGTTAGTTTGGGGCAAAGGTCCTTAAAATATAACAGCATGAACGAAATCCATTTTTTGGCCGTGGCCACAATTTTCAAAAAATCTTTGATGTTTACAGTCCCTTACTGTGGTGGGTACTTTATTTATGAAAGACAATATTGACAATTGAATTGAGAGCTAATATTGTTTGTAACATTACACTATAGTTGTTAGCTGTTTGAACACACATCGGCATACAGTAAAACCAAAATAATATTCTTTATCCCCGATGCAATCATTACATCCATTTCAATGGAACTTATGTTCAACAACACACAATAGCCAATTTCGTATACAAAAACATTACAGCACTGTACGAAAAAATAATGGCCCTTATACATTGATGTCATCCCTCAACCATCTTAGAAGTAAAATGATGATGAAACAATGGAAAACGCACAGCTATGAACACGCAGCGGACAGGATGGACAAATGAGCACCCTTCTCTTGACAAGAGGACGCCATAGCCCAGTGACACCATATGCATGAGTTCTATGCACACCCACATTGCAGGTTGACCTACCAGCGGGGTCGAAAGAAAGGGATAGTGAGTTTCTGGTATCAAGGGGGTAAGCTAAGGGCTCAACTTACTTGATAGCTTCACACATGCACAGTCCCATCTCCACACAGTTGCAGGCATGGGTTGGTCTAGAGATGGGTAAACCTGATACGCAGTAATAGCAGTCACCAAGGATCTTTATTCTCATACAGTCAAATTGCTGCAGTCAAAGGAACAAAAACAATTTCATCATTATACAAAGTTCTGATCAGTAAAGTAAAGTAAGGTCTGTCCCAAGCCAATATGGCTCATCAGGCCGGTGTTTATATCTGGTTTCAGTAGCTTTAATTGACCGAGAGTATTTCTATTCCTCACTACACAGGATGCCAGTCCACTGCAGGTTACTCCCAAGCTCTCACTGGTACCCATTTATATTCCTGGGTGGAGAGAAGTAATTATGATAAAGTATCTTGCTCAAGGACACAAGTAATGCAGCTGACCAGGCCAGGATTCGAACCCACATTCTGTACATAACAGCACATGAGTCCACCAAACAAAGATACTCCACTACAAAAAAGTTCAGTACACCGTATCATATTAGATTTTTTCATGATTATTGGTCTGAGAAAAATAGGTATAATAGTTCAATTTTCTGTCCTTGTTATAAAATGCTTACACAAACTGTGTTGTAATTGAAGACACAAATTGTCCGGAAAGGAGCTTGTATTTATAGACAACTATCACAAAACAATGGATTAAATTATTTCAATCTAAATCTTACTAAATTACAAAGTTCATACCAATAAATAGTTCCCAATATGATCTTTATGGGCAACTTTGTGTTTTGGCTTTGAGCCAAGTCAAGCGCTCTAATTTTCTATGCAGCCGAGAGGTTCAATGACAATCATGCAATAAAACTCCTGCATTCGGCACACGGTATTTACGCATAATGCATAGATAAGCATTTAGAAATTATGTATCATTGCCCGCAAAGATGACCTTCTTTACACTCTGTGACATCAAGTGGGAACTGTCTAAACCAACCCTCCAGAAAATATTTCTGTCTGAACTTCTGTCAAAGTCGTGACATAAGCTTATTTCAATTGCTGCAATTGAAACAAGCACGTGCATAACATATCAATCCCTGACAATAAACTATTTTTCTAAAAACCAACGATGTAAAATTAAATATATCTTAACTTTAAAAGTGTTTTTTGGAATCATTTTTTTACTTATAGTTCATAAGATTAGAGTTCACAAGGAAAACTTTTCATGACTTTTATAATGCAAAAATAGATAAGCAAGTAACAAATTAAGAAAGTCTTCCTTTCTTACATTAACAGCGAATTCTCACTTTTCTACAATAGAAATATAACAATAATAATGACAACATTAATCAAAACAAACAAACAAACAGACAAATACAGAGATCATACCAATTGTTCTTTAAGCTGATCTGAATGACAACATAATGTGACATATCTCCTTTAAAAAACCGATGTTGCAAGCATGTCTTTAAAAGTATTTTGTACCTCCTCCAAATTTCCTTATGTTCACAACCAACTGATTAAATTGAGCATACTCTCCCTGAATCTACAAGTCAACACGCATGTTCCGTCATGCTCCCACTCCGTAAACAATCGAAATAATTGAAAACTTCTATAAATGCACAGCCTCTTCCCTGTACAAGCAACGACTGCCAGTGCATTTAAATATAACCAAAGGATTGTGTTTCTGTTGACTGATCGCCAACTAAATTTGCTATGCCATCCTGTCTCGACAACCTTTAGGTGAGGGGATAACAAAAACTGGACACCCAAGATATACTTCACATTTACGTGTTGAGATGGTGAGCCTGGCAAAGTGTGAAAGTTTATTTTTACAGAAGTGACCAACTCCCTCTGCCTCTATAACAAGATGAGATACGGGAAGCGAAGGCAGTGAAATGCTGGACAAATTACTCCTTCACTTTTAGCTCCTACTGTTTGCTTTGTTATGTGTGACTGCCGTTGAGAGCATGGTTTTGGTTATTAATTGACAGTTATTATTATAAAATCTTATGGCCAAACAATTGGCTTTTCCCGTCAAATATGCTAATTACGTTCACGCATGCATACAGACACTATTGGTTGGGAAATGCCACAGAGTTCATCAGCCCCATACAAAAAGGCCCGATATTCCCTCATTTTGCCAACCAATAGTGTTATTGTGCACATTGCGATGTGCAATTTAAATAATCACGAGAAGGATCTATCACAACAGGTATGACATTTTTCTTCTGAAATAATACCATCTTTTAGAAAGTGTATTTGAACCCAAACTTATTTTTCTTGCAAAATAATAAATAATCATAAATCAAAGACATTCTAAAATTATTTTGAAGATGTCCCCTCTAAAAATAGGCATTTTTAGATAAAGCACAAGCTAAGAAATTGTACAAGCTTTACTCTTATATATGTTTTCTTCTTATAATTGTAAGTCTGTTTCGTACTTCTATCACGTATATTATATTTTCTTTAGCTTTCATTTACATGTAATTTTATGTCTCTTTATTATTTTACAATATAGGAAGAGAGAATATTGAATTGAAAAACTCATTTAACAATCAAAATCACAACAAATGTATGCCTTCATTCTCACTATCACTAGATTAAAACTAATGTGCCACTGTCCAAAAAGTTAATCAACTCAGAGTAAAATGCGAAGTTTGAATCATGAGCAAGGATTCTACACACGTACTGTTGTTGAGGGCATTGACACTGAATCTCTACTATTTAAGGCTCCATACTCTGGGCTTGTCAAAACACTAACACCAATATTACGTCAACAACACTTTTTAAAGGAAATTCATCATTGCTATTGGAAAATTATTATTCTCTTGAGATCTGCCACTAAAAAAAAACCCAACTACATGTAGTTTGAAATGTCAATGGCACTGCTAAGCATTTTTATTAGTTCTGAACTTAACATGCTGCCATTCTGGAGAAAAGATAACATTTCGAACGAGACAACAATGTGAGTGCATTGAAACCAAGAACTTTTGTTCAAAAACAAAAGTCCAAACAATGGGAAAACTTTTTTCTAAAAGTCCTCTGTTTACAGGGTCGACAAACATGGATGCATAAACAAACTTCTCAGACATGGTTGTAAACAGTATGAAATATCCCATGTGTGAAAAGTTTCCATTTGGTGTGGAGATTATCCTCTGAACTTCCAGGCAGTCCAAGATTTACAGTTTCTTAGCATCCCCACAAATACAAGACCTAAGCAGGGTATCTGCACACTTTAAAAAATCAAACATAAAACTTTTTAAGACCCCTTTAATGCTACCCTTAACAAAATTTAAGACAAAAAATAAATGAATAAAGCAGGAGAGAAACAGCTATACTCATTCACAATTTTTTACTTTTTTACGAGCAGCGTAACTTGGCTCTTTACGAACTGATAGGAAAATGCAATACACGTTCCATCCATTTTTTAAGATCTCAAAATAACTGATTTTATTACCTTTTAATGCTTCTTGAGGCCTTCAACTTTGAAAGTTCAATTTAAGATGTTTTAATACTTTTGAAGGATCTGTAGAAACCCTTTAAATGCTTTGGACATAAGTTCACATCTTCAAGAATGTTTGCAAGGAAATGTTGAATTATTTAGACAAATCTTATAGTCAAGGGTAAAGGGGTGGAATTATTTATCTTCATTTTTTTTTCTCGAGCAAATGTTGAGTTATTTATAAAACAAAATTCTGAAGGGGTAAAGGGGGGGTCTGACCAATAACAGTCCTGCACCTTGGGTACATTTTTTGGCTGCTTTCCAAAAACTGTATGAAAAGAGCTTTTACTGGTCTGGTTTAACTTGAAAACCATTGGACTCCTTTACCTTTCAGAGCTCTATTGGAGGAAAAACGTTGCTGATGCTAGAATAATAAATAACACAAAGCGAGAACTATCCAGTGACTTTTATTGTTATGGAAATGCCTGTAATTGTGAATCTACAATGCTAGTTTATTTATGCTTGAGTATGATGTTTCTGTAATATATCATATGGAGGAATACTTAATGGAAAAGTATCTTGATAAGAGATGTAATGTTAGCTGTCATCTGTCTTTGATGCAGAGATATACTTCAGTTGAGGGAAGGACATGAACAAACTCAGGGTCGGAATATATATAAGTCATGAATATCACAGGATTTCTTACAAGATTTCCATATTGTGACCTCAATGGTGTGGGAGGAAAAACAGCAATGAATAAAACATAATAAGGAGACAATATGTGAGAATATTGATATTGCATAATTCCCAGGGAGTTATTTGTAATCTGTATTTTCTAATGTGTGTTCCTCCCTCCCTCCCTCCCTCCCTCCCCCATCCATTTTTTTTACCTGGATGTTAATGGACTGAATGGTATAACAGCATTAAAAAACACGTACAATTCCTTTTCTTTATTCATCTGGGGGGTGGTTATTCGCTGATGCTGCTGTTGTTGTTTGTTTGATCAATTATTGTTTTTGTTCTTATTTTATCTAATACGTAGAGATAAACCACAAGGGAAACTGACTGGGTACATTTTATTTATTTTTCTTTTGTGGGGGTAGGTCATGAAAGATCTTTTCTGATTCCCTGAATTCCAAAATAATGTATGTTCCTTTAACCTCACTTCAATATTTTACAAAAGGTTGATCAGAGTAAAACAAATAAAATCATCTACTGGTTGGTGATACTAGTTCCAACTTAATTTGATATTTTGTTTATGATCTTTAAAATCACTCACACATAATACTTTCATTGGGTACAGATGCATTTACTGGAATTTTGTATTCACTGTATTTTGTCGTCGGACCAGGATTATGGATTTTTCCCTGTGTTGACCCAACAAGAAAATGGAATCTAAATATTCCCTATGTGTAATCAGCTGCAAATGAAAATGTCTGTGTACTCGTGACAAAAGAAAATCACACACACACACAAAAACTCTTTCTTTTCTTTTTTAATTTCGATGTGACATTAGGGTCAATCACTCAAGACCATGCAGATGCTCATCTGATAGACTGTCTATTGATTCAGCTGACACTGAACTCATCAATTCAAAAAGTTGTGAAAACAAACGGACAGTTTTTGTTCCATTTATTTTATAAGGTTCAACATACAGTGGTAATTTCCCAAACAACAACAGACCATGTACGCCTGTGACATCATGTTTACAAAAGAGCCACAGAGCCTGGACTTCCTGCAGGCATGATTTGTACACAGCTCAATGGAAGAACACGCAAAAGCCTTACATTTTATGGAGATTGCATCGCACCAAAGGGGTCACATCTCAAAACTAGTTCTACTGTTATTTCCACAATTCTTTCCTTTTTTTTCTTTCTTTTTTGTGTCAGTTACGATACAAACCCAAAAAATATAATTGTTCATAAGCTCAATCATGTGTTTCTAACTAGACCAGAAATACTTTTGAATGCACAAAGTCACTCATTTGCAACAATGTGACATAGTCTATACTATAATTAATGCCAAAAACACAATTATAGAAACAATTGAAATCTTGTATTGCTCATCTTTCAAATGAGTTACGACCCATGTTTAAAATGAGCAGGTTCTTTTTTCAATGGTAAATTAGAAACAAACAAAACCACCATAAAAAATAAACACATTTTTATAGGTGATACTAATAACAAAATAATGCCATTAAAACTGTATGATTGGTTGGATTAAGCCGTGCGGTATATACAAAATGTGTGTATACATCTTAGGGTTTGCGCCTGCCGGCTTGGAAAATATGCAAATATGTAGCTCTACAGGTTAGTAGAGTGATGTAGACTCTAATATTTTACTTGTCTAGACAAGTAATCATCACATACTGATAAGGACAAAACGATTCAAGTTAATTAACTTTCAATTTAATTGAGCATTTGTTTTCCTTTTGGAGCTTCAAGTATCTTTTCTGGATACTTGGTCCTTCTCTCAATTGGCCATATTTCTGACTGCATTGGGGCTCTTCTAAAGGCTAGTTTGTATTACAGTTTTATCTTACTTGGACTGCCTGTATGTTGTTTTCTTGTATCAATGGCCAAATTAATAATAATGACAACAATGGAACACTAGTTTGTTCTACTTGTTCTGCACCACATAAATTTGGTTCACACAAGCCACCTTGCAGTAAAAGAAATACTGCAAATATTGATCCTTTTGCCTCAGTAAAATATGTTGCTTTGTTTTTTATTAAGGCCAGATACTTCAGGGAGGCAACAGAGACAATTGCCTTCATTGCCCCTTGGTCATTGCCTATGTGCCCCTTGAAATTGTCCTATAGAAGTTTACAATTTTCTCATAGAAGTTACTTAATTATTTTTAACATCAAATTAACAGACAAAATGGAATTATTTCAAACGTGACAATGAAAGCTCCAACTCGTGGCAAAAACAACACAAGAATTAATGTCATGACTGATGCATGACTGATGTAGCATCAATCATAGTCAAATATCTTTATGTAAAACACTTGCCATTGCTTTTACTGTTCACAAGATCATGGAAAGTCAAAACTTATGAATAATGTTTGATAATTTCATTTAGAAAGAGACAGTCCTCTACCACCAATGTTGCAATTATACAACATTAATCCCAGTGACTAAGTCTTTGCACTGAGTATAGCTCATTCACACAGAAAAAACATGTCAGAAAAAAAACATACTTTCAAAACCCATGATTCAATTTGTCATGTTAAGTGAAAAATCTGGCCTTAAGGTAGCAAGGGAAAAACCACTTAAAATAAGCATGTTTCACAGTTTAGCAAGAAAGCTTTGCTTGTACACACAAGCATACTTCATGTTACCATACAGCAAAGACATTAATAACAGCTAGAGCAGAAAAATCAGTGATAATCCTGTAAGAGGAGAATGATGGCTCCAAGCGCAAAATTCCAAGGTGAGCAAAGCCCCGAGATAGTGCCCAGTGACTGTTTTCATATTGTTGCAGTAACAAAATTCAGTCAAACTTCTCACAATGCTGAACTTGCAACACAAGGAAGACTAAACGTTCAGTTTTGCAGTTCTCTTTAACTCCAACTTTAAGTTACAGGGTTCCAGGAAAATCTTGATAAAACCTGGGGGAATCACATTTAAATGTACTGCAAAGAGCACTTGAGTTTTATTCTCAGAGGGTAAACGTTATTCATGCCAATTTGCTTAATTTCACAACACGTAGGAGTTTTTTTTTTTTTTTTTTTTTTTTACTTCCTGGATACTATAGTCCATTTCAACATGGCATTTGGGTAGGCAGCCGTTGGAGAGACTGTAATTCAGCAATTTATCATCGATCTAAAAACAGATGATATTTAGCAGATCTTATTATCTGCAATTTGACTGCACTTTCTATTATCCCTTTCCCTTGTGATTCATGATTGCTGCATGAACAAGAAAATTAACAAAAGCTCTTTTATAACAGACCGACAGGAGAAAGCCATGGGGCTTTCTCTCAAAGCAATTCTTGTATTGAATCCACACTCAGGCCTGATTCTTGTAAGGCAAGCAGTTTGTCATTAAGGCATCTCTATTAAGATAATATATTTAGACATCTCTACTGGATTATTTCAGGAGAACCAATACAACTACCAAGGACATGCAGGCACGTGCCTCCATTGCCCCCATTAAGTATTAGGCTTGCACACCTGGGCTCAATTTCATACTTAAGCACAAAAAGAAGTAAGCCACAATGAAATTATGCTTACCAGAGTAAGGTTACCCGCCAAAATAGCATGTCTCATTTACAATCTGTAAATGGTATCCTGCTTACTTTTGCTTAGCAGAAAAGCACTATTTTCTGTTTAAGCGGCTCTATGAAATTGGGCCCTGTCCCCATTATATAAAGCTGCTTAGACAGCATAAACTGCTCAATACATTTCTTCTCAGGAAGACAAAATGAAAACCAACCACAAACATTTCACACACAACTGTATTTTGGCATCCTTTTTCAGGTAAGCAATTTGTTTTCTTCCTAAACAATTTTTAAACACCAGTCCCTAACAGCAAGGGCCAATTCAATACAGAACATAAATTTGCTAAGCAAAGACAAATTTTGCTTAGAAGAGCCAGGTTACCTGCCAAAATGCCACATAATGTATATTGTTTATGGCTGGTGCTCTGCCAGTTACAAGTATTTAAAGATCCAGATAAACTCATGGCATGTCCTGGCCGAGTGGTCTAGTGCAACGGGCCCAGGCTCTGGTGTTGTCAGCAGCAGAGTGTGGGTTCGAATCCCGGTCATGACATTTGTGCCCTTAAGTAAGGCACTTAACATTAATTGCTTCGTAAAAAGTTGGGAAGGTAGTGCATTCCACTCTACCAGCCAGGCTCCTAGTGGATGACACCCATGCCTACATTCTTACGGACTGTGAAGGGGTAACCCTGTTTCAGCCCCGGGAGTAGGTGGCAACGTGCCTCCCTGGTAACAGTTGATTTGGGTCGATGGCCCAAATCAGTTAAGTGTAGCCCTCACCTCAGAGTGGCCCTCTGTGGCCTTGTGATGTTAGGTGATCTCTCATAAAAAAAATTTAAAATAAAAATAAATAAATAAATAAACAGTAATATGAAATGGAACCCAACTCTTTTGGGTTCTCTTGCAGCTCTACTGCCGCCATTGTTACATTCATTATGCATTACCGAGCCTCCCACCTCACCCAATTTGATTTCCCACCTAAGTCCTGCTGCTAATGTTCATCTAAATGATAAAAGTTGATAAGTCAAGCTCTAATGAAACGTGAGTCAAGAGAGAGCCATGTAAACATAAACTCATCACTATGAATAAACCTGTAGCAAAACCCTTGGATTGCTCTGCCGGCCATGCTAGGCACTGAGAACTTATCATTTATTCATATCCCCAAACGTGCGGCGTATCAATCAACATGACATGTAAAGTCCTTTCAATATTGTCATGGAGGAGGCAGAGAAATACATCACCAGGGAATATAATGGCTATAAATGCAAGCCAAGTACAAACCTCCAGGAGGCTGTTAATACAAGTTACATATTGACTCAATATTGGCAAGGTATTAACAAATTATACTCAGGTGGTGCCACCGAAGCTTCAAGACGTGTGAGACATTGTTTCAAGGTGTTACATTCAGTTGCCTTTTTATTTTTAATAAAAAACGGACCTAGAATTTGCTCTAAATCTTAAAAGAAGCAGAGTAAAAAATGGTTTTTGGTGGTATCACAACCATAAAGAAATAACTGACATTAGGCATAAAGTGAAAGTCTGTCCACTCCATTCAGCATTCAGTGCATCCTCTTCCCCACTGTTCTCTACACCCTTACTTCACTGTTCTGCACATCCTTTTTCATTCACTGTTCCCTACACCCATCTCTTCACCAACATCCACCATATATGTATATCCACCCTTTGGTCGTTATATTTCAATCTGTCTAAGATTCTGTCCACATGTACACCATCTCTAAATCCACAAATCTGATCAACAATCTGTCTGTCCGTATATCCAAAATCTCTACAGCCCACTAATCTCATCAACAACCTGTCTAAGATTCTGTCCACTTATCCACTATCTCTACAGTCCACTACTTTCATCACCAATCTGTCTAAAACTCTGTAAAGTGCTCTCTAAAAATTCCAAGATCCAGGTGAATTTTACCCAGACATGAATAATTACTTCATTCCTCTCCCACCCCCAAATCAAATTGGCCCAACCCAATAACAGCACCTGCCAATGTGGATCCACTTATACAAAACAGGCCTATGACTACGTTTTTTTATGAAAAAGTATAAAAACTGCATGACAATGTAGGGGTTTTTTTATGCTCGAAATGTCCAACCATACATGAATAAATAACAAAAGAGGTTTCTCTTCTGAGAAAAATTTCCGGTTTCATTTTTTATTATTTTTTAGACACTCTTTAAAGGCTGTCATTCAGTTGTCATGGCACTGAACACATAAACAATTCTCCAGATGAGCATCCATATGGGTCATGTGCTCATCCAGCCACAATTTGACTTCCTGCGATCCAGAAGGCTCATCCTCTTTTTTGAGGAAGTTGCATCGCTCTCAGTCAAAGTGACGATAATTGCTCGTGATCATCTGCTCATCAATTTAGATGCAACTTGCACTTTACTCAACCTCGCCATCTATCTCACCACAGATGAACGACTCCCATGAATTCACCCTGAAATCATCCCCAATTATTTTTCCCATCTCTTAAAATTTGTAGACATCTTTGGCTATATTTAACCAGTCCCGGTCTAATAATAGACCGAACCAAGGTTGATGGACGACACTGGAATATTTGTTCTTCTCAATTGTATAAACTGAATGCATTCTGGAGAAATTCCTGAAGCAAATCGAAATAAACATTCTTCGACGGGCCATTTCTGTACGTGCCAACTTCGTTCAGACAGAACCATGATCTGAGCTATGGAGATTTGCGAATTAGCTGTTGAAAGATCGCCTTTAAGTTTTGGGATGAAACGGCGGTGTGGTCACGTTTAGAGGCAAATTGCTTGGATGTTTTTGTTCCTTGTCGGCTGTCTAATCAGGTCCCTCAGTAATGATAGGACATAATGTGGGCTGTCAATCATCTGTAAAGTGACTGGTCAAATGAGCAGCAGTACAAAATTATGCATTGCTTGGGAAAGTTTAGTTTAATAAAAAAAAAAAATTGCATTTAAGTGGAGTAAGGTAGTACTTTTCCATTGGAAAAAATTTAAATCCATGATGGGATTCATCCAAAATGATTTTGTTTCAACCCCAAAATAATAAGTTTGATAATGAATCACTCAGTCAACATCAAGATCATCTGGAGTAGCAGTCACTTACAAAAGTCAAGAGTCTGGGTTTCCTCACAAGAATTTCATGAAGTGTTTTGGACTACCACACGACCATGCAAGCTTTGTTTTTAAAAAAAGAATGACGTTGTACATTCGAGGGTCTTTCAGTCAGACAAAAAAAAAGAGTTTTAAAAGAAACAGCTGAACAAGTTTTGAAATGTGATCCCTTTCTTCTTATTAAAAGTTTAAATCAGAGAGTGCAATCACCGTAAAATGCAAGATTTTCATTGAGCTGTGTATGAACCAGGCCTGCAGGAAGTCCCGGCTCTGTGGCTCTTTTGTAAACATGTGATGTCACAGGTCACATGGTTTATAAAAATACACTAACATCGGCAATCAGCGCTGTATTCTTTCAGTTACAGATCTTTCTGCTTTGAACTAGAACACTGTCACATTGGACAATGTCACAAATTGCTTACATACACACCCAAAAGAAAACAGACAATTGGCAAATTTACTCCCGTATGACCCCCTACCAATCCCAGAAAATGCCCTTGCTAGGCCCCCGGAATCACTCTCTCTTATAATCGCAAATAATCTTCCTTTGAATTTACGTTTCAAGGCAAGAGATAGTTTAAGAATAAATTTGCCAAACATGACCAAGGCTGAGCAATGCTATCTCTCCTCCATTGTAAAATATGTATGAAACTGAGGCTGTCGGGTAAATAGATGGTTCTCCTTTATGTATAGTTCAATGTGTGTTGCAGTGACCATACAGGGAATCCAACAAACATGGCAGCCTAATACTAGTCTACTTGATTAGATCCTGTCTGTTCTTTCCAGTGTCCACACAGCTGTAACAATATACAGCATCACTTGAAATCATAGCGTCAAATGGATCCAGGTGGGTATATATCAAGAGGCAGGCACGTCAGGACTAAAAAAGCACTCAACATAAGGTCAGAATTTGCTGGATACAAACCTGCCAATACCGAATAGGACAATTTTGAGAAGTCATAAAAAGATGATTAATTACTTTTTTATAATTTGATAGCTATAGTATGATTGTTTTCATATAGTCTGCATCTTGTGGGTATTATAATTTTAAAACCATGTTGATACTTGATACCAATAATTAATAATAAACATATAATTAATAAACATTTCATTTTGGAATTGTGATGGCCTGAAGCCAACATTTAAAGGTAAAAAAAAAAAGAATTAATTGTTTACCAGTGCCAATCCTCAAGAGAAATATATCCAGAGAAGTACTCTCACAGTAGGGAAAATATTAAAAAGACCTATTTCCAAAGTTTGGTTTGGTGCTGTGCTCGTGGGTCAAATTTAAGCTTCAAAATTACAATGGTGTACAACTCCTTTACATGTTGAGTGATACTTTGCTATCCAAAAGCCTAATGATGGTAATGGTAGTGAGCATCCTGCCAAATTATTTTTTTCTGAAGTGTCGTTGTTGATCAGAAATCAACACAAGTATTTTGACACATTTGAATCTCCAAAGGTAACCTAAAGGGGACTTTTGCAGATTAAAATTTCTGTTGTGTTGTTCGTGAATGCTGCGGCCAGAGATGCGGCTGGTACCAGCTGTCACCTTACTACGAATGGATGGATTTAATGTGGTTTTTTTTGTTTTACTGTTTCCTCAACAAATAAACACTGTATTCAACTGAAACTTTCACAGTAGACTTTTGTTGTATCTTGATAATTTTGCCTATAAATCAGCATTTCATTGACAAAAACTGAACTCTACATTTAAGCGAAGGGTTAATCGGGTTGTTTTTCTTATTCTTCAAACACAAAAACATACTCGAATCTAGCAGAAGATTTTTAAAAATAATAATAATTCTTCCCAACAAACTATAATACATGTAAATGTCAGTGGTTACTGTGTATTGTGTTTTTGTAATGATCTATCTATGTCAAGATGTTATGAGTCAAATTGATTTCAGGCCAAAATGGAGCCCCATCTAAGGAGTTGGACATGATTATATGAGATGATTTCCTTCCAAGCAAGAATCACAAAATTGTCCTTTTGTGTGGTTATTTCAGGAAAATTAATTTCCGGTCTTAAATATAAAAAAACAACAACAAATGGAAAATTGATTATTGAAGCATAATTGAAATGAAATTCTCAAAGGAAATGATAAGGAGTTGGCAAATGTATACGTTGAGTAATGTCTCTCATTTCCTACACACAAAGTCCATCAAGTGAATTATTCCATAGTTCAAGAAATTGTCTAGACAAATTACAACAGCCTTGCATCACGAGGAGTAGGGCAGGAGTCTCTTAGATAACAATAAGGTTAAATTGAATATAATATGAATGTGAATGTCTATTGTATGATGCTGTCCTGGGAATTTGGAGCTCATTGCTCAAAGAATAGCTTTATACGCACAAGGGAATTGGGATTAATTTCTGAAATCAGAACAAACCCATTACTTTATAGGGGGTGTTCGTGGGTGTGGGGTGTTCGTGGGTGTAGGGGTGAATTTCTTTTTAGGGTGGATTTGGGTCAGGATGGGAACTACAAAAAATATTTCGGCGGAGTAAAGTGATAGGGTATAGACTTGTTGACAAGTTGTTAAATGTTTGTCACGGTGATGGCACGATGGTGACTCCCATGATACTGCTGCTGTTGTCGCGATACTCCTGTTCCTACGAGAGCAGTATAGTCATGTGAGAGCCGTTACAAAAATGTAACAAGTTGTCCATTAGTCTTGGTGTGATATAAAAAACATTAAACCTCACTGCGGTAAGGAACATAATAACAGGCACTTATAATATTCTTGTGGGCCAAGTATCAACGCACCTTGCACAATAACAGCTTTTTACCTGCATGATACAGCGACATTTCAGTTGTGTTATTTACTTTGAATTCTGATTTGGGGCTGAACAAATAAAAATTGACTAGAGTGGGATTAGAACCAACAACCTCCGGATTAACGTGCCAGCGCTCTACCAACTGAGCTATCTACCCTATAGTTTAAAAAAGTTATTCTCTGTTTTCTTAAAAGTGTCTTTACCTAATTTGATTCTGTTCTCACAGGTCGGTTGTATTGTGCTTTTATCAGAAACTATACAGGGTATGGAACGAACTTGCTGTTCCGAAAATCAATTGATATAACTTTCTTTCAAAGCCACATACATGTGTGCATCTTTTGTAAAATCTACATTAACTTCACATCTTGTGGGAAATGTTTCATGAAAAAAAACTCAACAGGATTCAAAGAGTGTTTGAAGTACTGTCACCATGGTAACCACTTACCTCCGCTAATCCATCAAATCTTCCGAAGAGTTCATTGAGTGTCTTGACTAATTCGGCTGGTGAGCACTCGCTGGCCAAAGCAGTGAAGCCTACAATGTCTGCATACAGGATGCTGTGTGGAGAGAATACCAAGTCTGAAATGTGTAACCATATTTAGCCCCTCCAAGACCTAACACCGCTGAAAGTGGCTCAAACCTATAAATACACTTCTTAATTGTTGCATATGGCTAAAGTGTTTGAGCCATAACCCTGTAGAGAACTCCCATGCCAGGACACTCTCAGCAAACCCAGTTTTAAATCTTCTTTGCTCAGTGTTGTTCAATATGTCAATACTTTTTTTAGCAATTTGGGTGGAAACTTCTCCTGGTCGGTGATGGAGCCCATGCCCGAAATAATGACTTTGTTTGATTTGTTCACAGTTTCTTGACATATACCATGACACGACGTACAAAAAATAATAATTAAAAACATCAAGGTAGGGTACAGAAAGTCTGGTGCTCTGTGTACAATGTTTATACTGGGAATCAGACAAGATAGACACAATGTAATACAGGTCTTTTCAGACTAAAATGTGTGATAAATTGATAGCACTCAACCTTTCCCAGTGTCATGATTTTGTCTCCCCTTGAGAGAATTGATTTGTTCCAGAAAGAACTTGTGATGCTGCAAGTCAATTACTGCATTCTGATCGTCCTTTCTGAAGGATTTCATTTGAAATGTCAAAATACCCAGCCAGTACTTCCCTGGTTCAGACATCTAATCTACAATGCAGGGGGTCTTGGGTTTGAATCCTATCCAGTTGCATGTGGTTCTTTTTCTGCAGGACTTAGTATGCAACTGAGCTTACAGCTCTACAACAGGCCTATCACATATCAGTGCAAGGATATACCTAAAATAATAGCAATTTTTATCCCTGATGCAATTAGATCGGTAAAAGATGTTTAGTTTATTCGACAGTGCTGTAGTTGAGTGTCTGTTGTCTGAGTCTGAGTCTGAGTCCAAGTCCCTGTTGTCAAGTCCAAAACCGAGTCCTCCCCATCGAGTCTGAGTCCTCTTTAGTCTGAGTCCCCTTTTGTCTGAGTCCCCTTTTGTCTGAGTCCCCTTTAGTCTGAGTCCCCTTTTGTCCGAGCCCGAGTCCCTCTTGTTTCTGAAACATTAGTTCTAACTTCTTATAAAGTAACTTAAAAACCTCCCGACAGTCGTATAGAACATTTTTTGCAATTTCAGCCATTTTCCAGCCATTTCTGTCAGACTAGCACTCAGTTTTACCCTTTTAAAAAGTAAAAACACATATTTTAAAGGCACAGGATTGATCTCCACTATGTAATGGATTAATTTAGAACTATTTACGAGCACAAACTTACAACAAAACTTTTTTTAAATCTGTATATGTCAACAAGTCAATTAAGTGTCACTCTGTAAAGGACTAGACTACGACCAATCATGGAGGTGGAAAATAAATGTCAACCAACAAAAAATGGACGGGACCAGTCAACATAGCCTGCCGTTTAGAGTCTGAGAATGCACTTAGTTTTGTCTGCATAATTGGTCACACAAAAACTATTAGGAAGGTAAATCCAGAAGACTATTTCAGACAAAAAAACACCGTCACAGACTTGAACAAGACTATAATCCTGACATACATTGTTAAAACAAACAGGTTTCGAGGTTGATATGCAAAGGCCATAGGCAACACATCAACGGAAATCTTTTTCCTTTTTTTTTTTTCATTATTGATTATTTACATGGGCACCACGAAGGTAGCTTAAGTCGAGATTTTCACAGTTTTTTGCCGGTCTTGAAAAGAGTCCCCAGGTCGAGTCCAAGTCCTGAGTCCTGAGTCTGAGTCACGGTGCTCCGAAACTGAGTCCAAGTCAGAGTTCACCAAAAAAATGGACACGAGATTAGTCTCGAGTCTGAGACAGGTCTCAAGTCTGAGCCCAGCCTCCAGTCCTTTAGCACTGTTATTCAATAATAAAAATTTTTAGTCTACTCCTGCAAAGTTTTGCTAAATTATATCCATTTTTACAGAACACATTTGCAACAGCTCACCTCACTTCCCTTTTTAAAGGTTTTTTTTTCCTTCTCTCTTCCCTCTTTCTGTTTCAGGAGGAGTGTTTTCCAGGCATGTTTTCAGGTAAGTGCTTAAAAGCATATGTTTTTTTCACAGCCCCTTGACTTGTGTTGCTTCACTAGAAAACTGGGCAAACATCACCAAGTTTGCTTCTTCAAGGGATTACTGTTGGCATAAGATACCTCTGCAAACTTGGAAGCAGCAGGCAAAATGCCCTTGTAGGCCATCAATCATTCAAAGTCGTTAGCTAATATTGACAATCTATGCATATTTAGTCAGACAGAAATACAGACTTAGCATTATGTTCTATACGGTGTGAAACCCATGAATTTTATATTGCCCCATAGAGAAGATGGGAACTAACACTCACTCAGCCAGGTGGGCCGCCCCTTCGATGAACAAATATTCTGGCAAATTAAATTGGCCGGGAAAAACTTCTTGAAGTATCAAGTAATTTTGGTTGATTACTTACTATAAGTACGTAATCAACCAAAAGAAATTTACTCTAAAAATGGTAAGGTATTGAACCCCTTCCCTTCCACTCACCATGTACGTTCAAAATGCTATGGTAAGAACGAGCAATGATGAAGTTTAAGTTGGGAATAGTTCTCTCACTTTTCTGGCTGTACAATTGAATTTGCCTAACTAAATTGTCTGCTTAGCCTCTCCACAATGCCATGTATGTAGTACTCACCTAACGTTTTTATGTCTCTTGACGTACAGATTGTGAAAGTGAGTGGTGCTATTTTTCTGCACGCCTGGGGCTGGGATTCGTGCCTGGGTTGGATCTCGTACTCTCTCCATCATCTCTGTCTTCATCTCGGCTGCTAGATGAGCAGGGAGGACGGACAGAAGAAGTCGTTCCTGCAAACATCCACAAATACAGTTCAATCATTTCTGATTCATTATCATCATCATTAGGCAGTGTTCAGTCAGTGTGGGAGACGGCTCTAGTCTAAATACACCATCCATTGATTTTTCTTGCCGTCACTGCTCCTGACTATGTTATATCATCTCTCCATCTTAAACCATGGCTGATACAGGGCAGAGGGTAATCCCCCACCCCCCCCCCCTCCCACCCAATGTTCCCATACTTTAAAACACTCTTTTCTACTTGTACAGAAGTACACCACGTCCCATTTTGAACACCAAAGTCAATCTTACTTTTCCTCCCACATAAATTCATACAATAACCAGAGTCTGTTACAATAGAACATCATTGTTTTAAAAAGGTCCTACTCAGCATGATGTGGACTATTGGAATAGTCTTAGTGAATCCATTTAAAAATCAGCCTCACAGGGTATTTGTCCGAAATCCAAAAAGCAACTTTCTCCCTGCATATTCACACCTTTCAACTTTACTTTTAATTTTGTATTGTTATGTCTCAGCAACTGCCTGCACAGGTGTTTGTTGTTGAAGACTTTTAATCTGTCTTATCCCTAGGTGAGGACACAAAAGCTTTTGTGTTTCAACCCAATCTAAATGCTGTCCTTCATTCACTAACACATTAAATGAACTTGTAATACAATAGTTCAACTCATTACAAACAAGGACAGTATTGAAATAAATGAACCTAAAAATTGTCAAAACAAGAATTGCATTTCTCCTATTCTCTGTTCTTGGTTGAGACTTTTTACAGCAAAAAAACCTTAACGCGAAATCAAGATAAGACTACGAGTATGCAGCGCAGAATTCTACTCAAAGTAAAACCAAGAAATTGGTACAAGACAAAACAATTACTCATACAAATCACACAGTAAAGGGCACAGTAAAAGTTTTAGAACTAAAATGTAGTAGAGTGTGCATGACCCCAGTGGAGACCAGTTTTAACTGTTCACGCATACTCTGGATAAAGAAAACGCAACAAAGTACTTTCTTCAGAGTACTTTCTGTGCATCCAATCTTTCTTTGGACCTTTTTTATGAACCAGCCAGGGTAAGAGTTCCCCATATTAACAAAATATTGATTTCGTTCCAGCAATCCAATTAGCTGTGTGGTGATATTAATTCTTTTCCTCTTTTTTTTTCTTCTTTTTCTTAATCACTGAATAGTTTACATTTCTCTTTTGAGTATAAATTTTGTAAACATTGAGCTGAGAAACATATGCAAACAATTTGAGAAAAAACTAAACAATATTTTCAGAATTGCCGGGGATTAAAAGGCTTTGATTTTCTTTTCTTTTTTACAGTAAAATAATAGCACAGAATTCCGGAAAATTAATAATAATAATTTGTTTTATCACATCCAACAGGCGTCTCAAAGTGCTGATTATTTTTCAGACAGTTATTCAGATCTACGCTTGACTGATGCATGATGTGGTGCAATCTGCAGCCAACCACACCAGAAAACACTGGGGCAAACCCCTTCTCTTAGGGGGAGGCTCCAAGACCAAATTCATTTTTGTGATGTACTCATTTTCCAATCTATAGAGTCCTTTTGTGAGTAGGAACAAAATTCTAAGTCTTTAACCTCACATTAAAATACCATACCTTCCAGTGCGAAATTTGTCAACATCCTCAAACATCCAATGTCACCATTTTCATCTACATGGGTCTGTACATTTTTGTAGGGAGAATTTTTGGTTCATTCCTGACTTTTTCAGTGCAAAATTTGAATTGCTACTTCTTTGGATTTCAACCTTAAATGGGTCTGTACATTCCAAGGAGGAACTTTTTGTCAATCAAAAGGTCAAATTCAAGGGAATTTTGATCGAATATCATCGAAAAATTTGAATGAACCCAAAATACCCTGTACAAAAATGTACAGACCCATGTAGACCAAAGTTGCACTGGCAATTTACACCATTTTAATGTGAGGTTAGACAAAACACATGACCTATTGCCTAATTTCCTATTTGAACAACAAAGCAATTAAGGTGGTATTGTATTGCATTTACTGTATTGTAAGTTGAAGTCACCCATCAGCCCTTTCCACTTGACATTGCAGTCCGGCAGCCATGTTTCCATAACCCAACCAAGTACCTCCCCCTTGACCTAAATCCAGTCAAGCAAGTACAAAACATTGACCTACTTGTGGAATATATCACACTACAACACCCCCACAGTAACGCCTCGCATCCCTCTAAACCTGGACATACCCCCCCCCCCCCCCCAATGTGAAAAGGTCTAATATAAAGGACAGCCTCCACACAAAAAAGATATGATCTCATGTTTCAGATATTATATTTCTTAACAAACAGAGTACTCTTTTTTTAAAAAAATCAACGAAAAATGTTTGAACTCATGTCCCAAGAGTTCGCGCCATTTCTAAAAGATAGCTGAAAAAACATAATCAGAATTCTAAAAACCAGTGAGAGATTCAAAGTATTACTCTTAATGTGTAATATTTTCTTCAAAAATATTTACAAGGAGTAGACAAAGTGGTTGGATCATGTCCCAAAAGTCTAGAAGGTATCAGGAAAAACAAATTCAGAAATCTGAAGACGAGTGGGATTTAAAAAAAAAAAATAATTATTGTGTTTTCAAAGAAAGTATTGTCATGTCCCACAAATCTGAAGTTACCAAGAAAAACACAATTAGAATCCTTTAATAATGAGAGTGAAATTAACTTTAAAAGTGGATGAAAGAAAACATCCTTATTTTTCCGTTTCTGCTTTGCAATTTTCTGTTTTTCAGAAGACTACTGGGAAATCCAAAGATTAGTGGGGCAAAGACGCGTTGGCTTCTGGTTGGAAACTCTTGACAGGTGATTTTCCGAACCGTTAAGATAAGCATTTATAGCCTGCCGTCAATGCATCAGACCTGGAGCAAATTTTGGAAAGTCAATAAGCATTTAAAGATGCTCGGTCTGGTTTTTGACCTGTTTGACAAACATTTTTAGATTTGAGCTATTTTGATAGATTTAATTTAAGGTATTACATGAAAAAAAATCAGCCGATGATGGAAGTATTGTCGAGTTACCGACATTATCTCATGCCCACCAGCCATGTGCAAAAAGGTTTGCATATTACAAGTATTTTGTGCATTGCATGGCATATGCAAAAGTGTTGAAGTTTAGAAACAGCATCATCTGTAAAAATTCGCTCAGAGAAAAACATCTTTGAAAAATTCCTTTTAGTGAAAATCAGGCCATGCAACTTTAAATTTACTATGCGAAGAAAGTAATGCTTTAAGACAAGAAAAGAACCAACCAAAATAGTGTGTTGTGATCCATTTTGTTTGTGACTGGTCCCCCCCCCCCCTCAGAAAAAAACCCAAACAAACAACTATTTAGCTGATCTGACCATCATGTTGTCAAATAAACAAACCAGGTTTCATTCCAAGCATGAACAGTCATGACACTTATGGTGTAACTTGCCATGGGCAACTCTCTAGTCAAACCTAATCAACCATGAACCCCATCCCTACACCTGATGTTAGAATTTCAGGTCAGGGAAATAATTTCAAAATTCTATGGGAAACTTGCTGTATCTACTATAAATGCTGCGTCACCTAAAATAAATGCAACACTTCATACCACACAGGGAACTAGACTCACAAAATGACACAATCAAGATTATTGTCATGATGACGTCAGGTGAACAGCAATCTGCACTAAAGACGTCACTTTTGCTAAAAATATCGAGATCTCAGACAAACGTTCTACCACTTAGCTTTCGCCAGACCTCAGCAGTACAGTCAGTACAAGCAAGAAAGCATAAAGTTGTTCATAACGAGCACATATATTAAACCCGTTGTTTGAAATCATGGTACTAAGTTTCTGTTTTTAGCATTAGTGCAGAATGCTACTGGGCCAATCAGCTAAATACCACAATGCATCTGACCATCCCAACTTTGAATTCTTCAATATAGGCATGAGTTTGGGGTGCCACTACAACCTATCAATGTCAGTCAAAATGTGTTTCTTCAAACAAAACACTTACTAAATGCCTACCTTTCCCACTAGAAAAGTCAGTAAGCCCCAGCGTACATCCTGCAGTATGCCACTGCGTACGGCCTAGAGCGATACATTTAACCATAATTGCTGTGTTCTCCTAAAAAGGCAATAAGCCTCAGGTCCCATGTGTTGTGTCATGCACATACAAGACCCTTAAGAGTAAAGGCTTGCCTCTCTGTAGCTCACATTGTTTCCATTCAAGTGTGACAAATGCTCGTAAATTTACAGAGGTGTTTTCAAGGAAGACTAAAAATATTCTTTAAAAAAAAAACTACAAAATTTTGAAATGACTTTATTTTCCACAAAACTCTTTCAATAGAGCTACTGTATAATAATACTTTGTTAATTAAACAATATTACAAACTCAAAAATAACACGAATACTGAAAATAAATGAAGTAAATTTGTTTTCTACAAAATGCTTTTACATTTTGCAAGATGTATAACCCAAAAATTAACAAACACACTGAAAAAAACAACAGCATACAAGCAGTGCCTTCTTTTAGCTCAGGACAGTCAATTGAATTAGAAAAGAGTATTTTCACAAGCAATATTATTCAAGTTATCAGTGATGCTAAGGCCTTGCCACACAGAGCAAACTTTTTAGGCAACTTGGAGGCAACCAACTGCACTGCACGCTCAAGGAACACTTCGGCAGCACAAGTGACCTTCTTGTAGCTGTAACTTTCTACCCAAAAGAATACAATGAGAAAACTGAAATGTGAATCAAATTTCTTCTTGGACATTCTTCTAGCTGTAACTCACTATACCCAAGAATATAATGAGTAAACTGAAATGTGAATAAAACTTCTTCTTGGAGATGGAACTGGTTGCCTGTAAATTGCCCCGTGTGACATGGCCTTTATTCTGTGCTACATTATCGTCTGTAGTCAGGTGCCATGCCTGCCCTGAGGTCCTCATAGTTTCATTCTTGGCCTATAATAAGATTCATCAATCAAGACCTCTGTAAATGCTCAGGGCAATTGAAACCATCCAGAATTCATATCCACTCGTTGAGTGGGCTGGGGGATTAGTTTTAATCTTAGCTAATCTTTTTAGTGAAAATGGAGAATAACCATAAGACCGGGTTTTATTGTTGACTTGTTGACAGCTGTTTGCAGATCCTGTAGTTTATGTATTACACTTATTGATAAGAGAAGGGGTTTCCCCTTGTGTTCCCTGGCACATTCTCATTATGTTACTGATCAAGCTATTGACAAGTACCAGGACGGAAAAACACTTATTTTGGGAGTGTTGGGGCTTACCCCGAGTACTTGTTCAAAAGCACCCAACTTTGTTCAGGCTTCCGAGCTACAGTGGTTTCATAACCAGAAATAAATAATAGTTGAATTTCAAACACCCTTGCTTTTGTTTCTTCCTTTTAAATAGGTTTACCACCTGCTTGATTGTACTTTTGAAATGTGAGGAAAAAACACTCAAGCTGATTGCAGTTGAACTAAAAAATTAGTAAACCTTATTGTGCAATAACAATGGTCAGACTTTGATAGGTTTGATAGGATGGTGGAGCTGATTGGCAGGCATCGATGCAGGCGAGGGGCTGTAGTTGACCAAGCGGTCATTGTGCACTGGACTTAAGTTCTGGTGTTGTCAGAGAGAGGGTTTAAGTCCCATTCTTGACACTTGTGTCATAGAGAAAAAGTTTGCCCAAATGTTACTGGCATGGTTGGGTTGGCTGTAGACTGCATTGCATCACCTTGTCAAAAGTGCTACACAAATGGGTCTCATAACTCAAACACAGCTCTGGATACCTGTCATAGAAATAATTAGCACTTTGAGTCACCTGTCAGGTGTGATAAAGCGCTATAAGAACTGACTATTATTAAAGCAGAAAGCTCTGTGTGAAGAGCTTTTCTTACGAGATGGGAAGTTACCCAGACAGTTTCCCTTGCGGTTTATTACTTGATATCATTTTTACTGTTGGATGAGCATAATTGCCTCTGTTTATGTTTTTTGTCTCGTTAAAAAAGGAGTGCGGTGAAAGAGTGGATTAGAGTATGCTGTTTTATAGTAACACACTATGGATTAAAATCTCCAGCTATGATACTTGGCTCCTTCAGAAGGAAACTTTACCCTTTGCTTGGCCATCCATTCCTGAGATGTTAAAGCAGTTGGTCGTATGTACTAAGATATGTAATGCATGTATAAACTGGCATGTCATGGCTGAGTGGCCTAGTGCACTGGACTCAAGTTGTGGTGTTCTGAACAGCAGAGTGTTGGTTTGAGTCCTGGTCGAGACACTTGTGTCCTTGAGCAAGACGCTTTAACTTTATTGCTTCATCTCTTCGATGGGAGGTAGGGCTGTAAGTCCCGCAGATGCAGTGCCGTCTAAAAGAATCCAGTACACTTATTGATAAGAGAAGGGGTTTCCCCTTGTGTTCCCTGGCACATTCTCATTATGTTACTGATCAAGCTATTGACAAGTACCAGGACGGAAAAACACTTATTTTGGGAGTGTTGGGGTTTACCCCCGAGTACTTGTTCAAAAGCACCCAACTTTGTTCAGGCTTCCGAGCTACAGTGGTTTCATAACCAGAAATAAATAATAGTTGAATTTTAAACATCCTTGCTTTTGTTTCTTCTTTTTAATAGGTTTACCGACTGCTTGATTGTACTTTTGAAATGTGAAGAAAAAACACTCAAGCTAAAAAATTAGTGAACCTTATTGTGCAATAACAATGGTCAGACTTTGTTGGGTTTTAACTTTAGAAAGGATGGTGGAGCTGATTGGCAGGCATTGATGCAGGCGAGGGGCTGTAGTTGACCAAGCGGTCATTGTGCACTGGACTCAAGTTCTGGTGCTGTCAGAGAGAGGGTTTAAGTCCCAGTCTTGACACTTGTGTCGTTGAGCTTAGAGAAAAAGTTTGCCCCAGTGCTACTGGCATGGTTGGGTTAGCTGTAGACTGCACTGCATCACCTTGTCAAAAGGGCTATACAAATGGGTCTCATAACTCAAACATAGCCCTTGCATACCTGTCACAGAAATAATTAGCACTTTGAGTCACCTGTCAGGTGTGATAAAGCGCTATAAGAACTGAGTATTATTAAAGCAGAAAGCTCTGTGTGAAGAGCTTTTCTTATGAGATGGGAAGGACTGGCCGATACAGTTATTGACAATCACCTATGGACATGAGGCATTGGCAAAGGACAGTCACCTCAAACTGTGCTGTAGAGAAAATAATGTAACAAAGTGGAGGGCAGCAGTGTGGGAGAGTTAAGAAAAGTGGATGTTAAAAGAGGGCATTATTTCTCTATAGGCCCCTTGCACATGACGTCACACTCTCAAAAAGCACCATCCCTGAGGCCAAGAGGAGGCTGATCATTGGACAATAGCTGTTCTTTGTGCGTAAAAATGTGCACGTGACCTTAGCGTACCTGCAGCGTTTTGCGTTATGCACTGGAGGATAGACCCCTCGCACAACTAGAAACGCACCTCCGAACAATGCGCGTCATTTTGGGAGTCAAATCTTTTGTGCATGCTTTTGCACAATTTTGACTCCCAAAATGGCGCACAGGATAGGCCTGTGTGAGTGCGCTGCGCGCTGCGCAAGGAGTCTATTGAAGCATTTCCAATAAAAACCAGACAAACCCTAACATCAATCCTAAATTCGGCAGACTTTACACTTAGTAATAAAATGGGTTATCATAATAAATAGCTCATCTGTCAGACATTAACAACTCCCCATAGCGTACAGTCAACCTATTGGAGACGAAGTGTTAATAATAAGGTAGATGAAATGACTGGAGCGTGACCAACAACCCATGCATGTAGATGGTTCAATGTTTGTTGAGCAGGTGGACAACGTGAAGCTTTAGCAGCTGTACTACATAGTCTGTACATAGTGTTCTTTAGGCATATTGATGCATTATGTTTTTCATCATACAAAAAGGGGCTGGAATGTTCTCTCTTCCAGCCTAGGGTCCACCTTGAATAAAGAAAAACTAGATGGTTACACAATGCTGATAACGAATAAGGACCTTAAGGACATGACGTCATTTGAGCAAGTCCCCCTTTGCCTAGAGGTCAATAGGAAGCTGTTCATTGGCCTATCCTGAGCGCTGCGCGTACAAATCTGCGCGCTTCATCATCTTGCGGCTTGATGACGTCAGTGCATAAGGTCAAAAGCTCCAGACTGACTGTATGTTTGTAAACATACAAACCAGGTCTCTCCACACTAGCATACATTTGGGACACGTTTTGGGGTTGTGCAGTGTGGTGATGATAACATGAAGTATTTTGCTCATTAACTTTGCTGTGTTCATTCAAAAGCCTTCGATAATTGTATGCCAAACAAAACTCAGACAATCTTAAGAGTATTTAAGACATTGGTGGAGATAATCTTAAAGACTGTCATGTCATGAGATATTTTTATTGCTGGTTTTGTATTATGGATACCTACCCACCAAAACAAAGACATTTCTCTAATTATTTTAGAAATTATATTTATTCTAAATGTGGATGTACGAATGGGGAAAGCCATTTTGTCTGATTTGTCTGGCCATGTGACGTACTTTACTTTCAAATTATCTAAAATCCCATGGAACGGAACGAACATTTATTTCTACCATTGCGAAAAGCTTTCTTTATTTTGGGTAAGAACAATCATTAACAGCATTTCCGTGAACTGGTAAAAAATACAGACAAAATGTTTGTTTTTAACCCACTCTCCCAGCTCCTTACCCAAGTTGTATGCATTAGTGTGAAGAGATCCACATGCATTTTACAGAAAAGTGTAGCTCTTATACAGTGGTAAAACAAAAATCATGTCTGCATTGGTAACTACTGGAGCAAATATACTGTGGTTTATTACTTGATAACAAATAGACTGCTCTAACTTTTCATCTCGTATAAATTTGCTGGTACCAATCAATCTGAGACATAATTTCGCAGACAACAGTTTCTTTGTCTCTGAAGTGGCTAATACTGCCGGGTGGGGTGCATGAGTGGTTTCTGGAAAAGTACATCGGTGATTCCAATCCTCCAGTTTTCAACAAACAAAACACTAACAGATAAAAAACACTGTAAAAATGTCATAATAACATGATCCCATTTTGTCATAATGACATGATCCCATTTTTCCTTTTTAAAAAAAGTTGTTGTGCTCATTTATTCGAGTACTACATTCATTTCGAAAGTTAAAGTAATAACTGAATAGGAATCAAGGGTGTAGCACCAAGGGCATTTTCTTTAGAAGGGTGCAAGGAAGCCAATTGGCCAACTGGAATTTCCTTTCAGGGGGTGTGTGTATAAGCCAGTATACGGAATTGCCGTCTCAAATGTTCTCCACTATGTCAAGAAAGACAAGCACCCCTGCACAAATCCCACTTTATTCTATAATAATTAAATGTGGTATGCCGTGGCCGAGCAGTTAAGAGCACCAGCTCTGGTGTTACTGATCAGCAGAGTGTGGGTTCGAGTCCCAGTCATGGCACCTGTATCCTTGAGCAAGATACTTTACCATAATTGCTTTGTCCTTCGGATGGGACATTAAGCCGTAGATCCCGTGCACTAGGATTGGTAGAGCATGTAAATGAACCCAGATCACTTATCATGGGAGAGTTGTGGTTAACCCCGGTGTATCTGGTTCACATAGCAAGCACCCTCGTTTACAGGTTTCCTCAGGCTTGCGGGCTACAGTGATTAAGCTCACTATTATGAGGTATCCTTGTCAAAGCAACAAACCCTTGCTCTGCAAATTAATGCACTTAAAGGAAAAAGAATGATTTTGACTTTAAACATCAATTATGAATCTAAAATCTTGAATCTTGAGGCCTGAACCATGAGGTCATGCAGAATTAAATTGATTCATGGATCAGCAACACAAATACCTTGTTTTTGTGTCACAAAAACTGAGTTTCTAGCCAACCTTGATGGTATTCATGGCTAAATCCCTATTAGGTTGGTAATTCCACCGGCCATCAAAGTCCAGCCTCATTTTCAATACATGCACGGCCATTTCTGAATTTCTGGCTGTGGCTGGATCACCACGTGAAGCCTAGGCCGCCCTTAGCAACACCATTAGAAACAGCCATAGCCAAAGCTGCTAATTCAGACATAGCCTCCTATGACACCCTATACCCAAACTCACCTGTTGAGCTTGTTGATGTTCTAGCTTCACTCTTGATTCAATACAGCTTCTTGTATCTAGGAACGTCCTCCTCTGTGAGATGTCTAGTAACTGCATGTGATACACCCCAACGACATTCACACCAATAAACAAAACTACATTGGCTAGGACCTGCAAGAACAAATACAAATGTAAATGCTTATTAGTTATTCAACCATTTACCTTCATCTACTCCCAATAGTTTAAATATACAGGAAGAACAAAATTCTTTCCAAACTGAATTACCTTAAACCATTATACTGTCTCCATAAATCAGTCTCATATTTCAAATTTTCAAAAACCTGTCTTTAAAATGCTTTTCTTTGTTCCAGTGCCTTGAGTGCCTTATCGATAGAAACATGCACAGTATAACACTCCAGTAAAGTTCTTATTCTTAACTTTGAGTTAGCATGACAAAATTTGAATTTGTCCTAAAATATAATGTTCACATATGTATCTGGATTCTGCAATAAAATGTTCAATAGGTCAACTTTGAAGTAATAAATGTTTCCCCTTCAGCCCAACACAATACCAAGTGTTTACTACACAGCCACGTTCAGTACATTTAATGAATAGGATTTGCAAGTTTTGCATGGCAGAGATCGTATCTAGTAATATTTGAGATAACACCAAGATCGGATTAAACATGGGGACGGTGCAACTGCGAACCTTACTACACAACTCAAGATCATCAGTTTCAGACTCTACTTTTTCACTGACATATAATGAGAAAACTGACAAACAATTCAACCAGTGCGACTACAATTCCATACCCGGTTTAGTATACCAGTTTTTCAGAAAGTTTTAAAACTTTAGGTCTCGAGTAAACTTGCAAAAAAGATCCACTTTGAAGGAGAAAATACTAGTAATTCAAGTGCAAAGCGAAGATTGCATTTTTGCCATCTGGTATTGAGGTTGTTTTTTGTTGTTCACTCAGCCTGAATTCACCAAACCCATCTAATACAATAAACAACACAGCCACATGGACTCAGTCACTTCAATATACTTTATTTACAGACTCTGTGTAGACTCAACACAGAGTGCATTCTTCACTGTATTGGTTCTGACCATGGGGTAAAAGTACATTAATCTCAGCTACTTATTAAGGTGATCACAAATTGAAAGGAGAATGAATTTACAAGAACTGCAGGAACATGTGCTACTCAAAATACAATGCGGGGTGGCCCTACTCATTTGTATCCTACATTGTGCATAGTACTCTAGCATGGCAGACCTCCTGAGTGCTGTAGAAATGTGACGTCAGTCAGTTGGAAGGTGCTTTACTAGAGAGCTTGAACTTCAAGAAAATCCTCACGAGACCACAATAGCTTGTGGCTCAGCTCAGCTCAGTTCAGCTGGATTAGTCGTAATTTTTCAAAACCTAAATTATTAATTCTTTTTGCTGATGGAGATTTGATGTTGTCAAGTTTAAGTCAAGTTCAAGTTAGTAAGTCTTCAAAAGTATGAACAAAAATAGTTAGAGGCCTGACGTTTTGACTCTAGCAGTCTTTCTAGGGTCGAAATTTCAGGCCACTAACTATTTTTTTGCATTTATACCATTGGTCCTTTTGGTTGGTAAGCAGTTTGCAACAGCTAATACTATTTTTCTTCAAAAGTATGTATTTGAAGAAAAAAAACAAGACGGCCCAACGGCCAAATTTCAAAGTTGTACAATCCACGACTGGTATCCTGCTTTATTGTTGACGAAAGCATCATCTTCTGCTACAGCAGCTCCATGAAATTGGGCCCTGACTTGTTCAGCTGAGGGGTTAACAGCCAAATGCTAAAATTACTGGGTGTTTGCCAGTGGTTCAGGAGATGATTCCAGCCATGTATTACAGGCTTATTTGAAGTACACGTCCATCTGACAGATTCCCTTTAAACTACTGTCATATTCTATTCAGCAAACTCTCCATTCACATACAAAAAAAACATCTTCTCCATCATCATTTATGCATAGCCTCTCTATTTTTGATGGAGTTACAGCTACTATCCGAAATGCCAACCGAAGTTCAACAATTTCATGACACTTTTTGAGGCTTGTGTCAAGAATCCAGGTACCCGACTTTTTAACTGCCTACATTATACTTATGGCTGGGAGCATTGTCCCTTAACAGCAGTCTGCTGGCCAAATGCTAGTTAAAACACTCCAGGACAAGTCAACATTATCTACAAGTGGTCCAGCTGATAAGTTTAGCGCTGAAAAGCATCCCTATATCATACAAAATTGTCGGCTCAGTGCTACAAGGCTATTAATTGCATTTTCATATCCGTAAAGGTTGTTAAATTAAAAAATGCATATACAAATTTGAAAAACTTAAGTCAAAATCTGCAAATAATTGCTTTGCTTAGAAAATGATTGTTTCTTTCAGCCAAACAATACGTTTGGAGACCACTCTTGATCAATAAACTCCATTTACCAAGAGTTCCAAAATATGCAAAACAAATTTTGCGAAAACTATGCTAAATTGCACGAATGACCTTATAGTCATAAGGGGACCAAATATGGACCTGTGAAAAAAGCTGGCAGACTAGTGAAATTGAAAAGCTAACTGGACCCACTGGCTAGTCACTGAAAAAGGCTATTAATTGCATTTTCATATCCGTAAAGGTTGTTAAATTAAAAAATGCATATACAAATTTGAAAAACTTAAGTCAAAATCTGCAAATAATTGCTTTGCTTAGAAAATGATTGTTTCTTTCAGCCAAACAATACGTTTGGAGACCACTCTTGATCAATAAACTCCATTTACCAAGAGTTCCAAAATATGCAAAACAAATTTTGCGAAAACTGTGCTAAACTGCACGAATGACCTTATAGTCATAAGGGGACCAAATATGGACCTGTGAAAAAAGCTGGCAGACTAGTGAAATTGAAAAGCTAACTGGACCCACTGGCTAGTCACTGAAAATGTCAAGAGCAAACCCTGGTGTTTCTGAAACATTGGGCTGTGATGGATTCACTGCAGTTCTAGAGAGATAACTGTCAACTGGCCGAAGTCTATTATTACATACAAAACTGTATCGTTTCGTTATAACCCCCGAACACAGCATTGTACTCCACTATAGGAGCACTCACATTCCACATGATGATTGGTTTTGTTAGGGTGACAAATGCGTTGTGGAAGTGGGCACTTTATGTCATCTTTTAATACCATTGTCCTTACCATCTCTGATGCACAAGGAGCAAGCTTTATTAGTCCAGCATGCTATCATAACACTGTAAAGATACTGCACTGTCAACTGGCAGCTTTCTCAGGCTCCTAATTGATCTATTTTGGTGGGGGGGGGGGGGGGGTTGACTGCTCAAATTGTTACAATTTCTTATATAACTTTTTTATATGTCCCTGTGAAAATCCATTTAATAAGTGACGGTGTGAAGCCCCTCATGCGTCTTTCAGGCAGATGTGATGTATTTTCTTCATTGTTTTTTAAATTTATTTTGACTGCCCTCAAACTAACCCCAAAGTGACGCATTTCATCATGAGCATGATAGGTCACTTCTGCCGCTGAAGACTGTTGACTAGAGGCTTAGAGCTAAGCCTTTCTACTTCACAGGATTAAGTTACAGAAACTGTCTCAGTCCAAATTAGGTTCATACAAAGGTTGTGCACACAATTTGGATAAATCTTCTCTGAGCTGGACGGCAAATTTAACTAGATTTAGTACCTCATGCAGCATTCTACTTTTGGTGAAACTTAACAATATCTCCCGATAAGTTCATATGCTCATTTGTCAAGATTCTAAAAGTAAATTATCAAAGGATCTTCTGAAAATAATTGGATATAGAGATTTGCTTTTCAAATATCAATTCCAACCTTTATATTTACAAACAAAATAGTCAGTTAACACAAATGTAAAATTGTGACTGTGGACCTTTTCATAAACCTCAAGTAGGGCTCCAGATCCGACATTGAATAAGAAGAAGTGTAAAAAAAGAAGAAAAAGAAACCTAGCAACACATTCATAACAAACACACACACAAGTATCACAGTCTGTTCTGCCTCTCTCAACATCTTCCTGACCATCATGGTTGAGCTTGCACTATCATTGTCACAGCGTAATTGGGTTATTGGAACACCATCAACATCTCCATCCTTACACCACACTAGTGTCCTTCTCCTTTATAAATAACAACAATTAACTGCACACACACAACAGCAATCAATCAATTGAATTGCTCGGTTAAAGAATGCGTACTCATCTACCCCCCCCCCCCCCCAATACATCAGATGTTTCTATCTTTATATAAAAATCCTTGGTTACCACGCCAACCGGACACTTATCACTGATTATAAAAAGCCACATTCCCAACCACCAGTCCCCTTTCTCTGTAGCTATCTGGTTTATTCTGTATAAAAAAAAATATTTCAGAGCTGGACATAATTTATAACCCTTCCACTGCTCTGACAGGAAAACGTTTTGAAGTCTAAAAATAAAACATCTTTTCAAAAGCAACAGGGTTTATTTTTACTTCACAAACAAACACAAAGCACTAAAGACGTCTTCAAATATAAATATTTTTACTGCGTTTCTATTTTCGGGCGAGTGAGCCAGTGCAATATTTTATGGATTGAGCATAACTGAAGTATTAAATCAAGGTGGTTTATTTTTATGAATGTGGTGGTCTAGATATACTCTATTATTATACTGCTATGTAGAACACCGCACAAGTTAAGGTTATTTTACAAGCAAATGAAAACAGATACCCCTTGAATTTCATAGAAGTTGACCGTGTGTGCTTTAGATTTTCATCTTCGAAGGACTGTCTGAAATGATTTTTGTCCTTAAATGTCAACTATTGAACTATTCAATTAAGGATCAACCTGAAGCTCAAGTTCTTGTAAAAGACATAAATATTTGCTCTGAATAAGCCATTTCCATCAGCCGTGGTATCTCTGAAAGCTCCCCACTTCCTCCCGGCATGTAACAAAGATATTGGGCGTAAGAACTTATTGCCAGCACGTTTCTCAATAAAGCCCGGTCAAATCTCTACAATTAGCATTGACATATCGGAGGTTTTTCCCAGTGCATCCAAGGGCCTGGCCAGCCGTACTTCCAAAGTGGACTTTTTCATCAATATCCAATTACTGTTGGCCAGATCAATTGTCACATTGTATGGGCAGATAATGAACTAATTGCGTTACAAATATTGCTCCAGGAAGACACACACTGGAAGTCGTGTGACATACCAAAAAAGGACTCTTCACCACGCTGGCACTAGCTGCCAATCAAACAATGTGGCCTTTACCTCGCTAAGCGATCCTAAAACAATTCTTCCTATTTTCATTGATTGATATGAATTACAGCATTCATTTTTAATTAAGGTTTTAAATCAATTGAATTTTCCACAGAATTTTGTGGTTTGCTTCTTCCCCCCCCCCTTTTTAGGGGGGGGGTGTATGAAACCACACTGAGTCACAAGAAAAAAAGTGCTTCAAAACTTATTGTGGGAGGATAGAGGACTGATCAGTAACACTTCAAAGGAGAAATCATTCCAAACTTTACTTCTTCATCACTTATTTCATATAAAAATGTCAAGACTATGCAGCAATGTTTTTTTCTCACAATTCTTTTTAGGGCAACTTGATTTTGATTTTCAACATCAAATTGACTTATTATGTTAAAGAAATGGCTTCAACTTCAATTGTTGTCAAATATAGACCAGGGGACTTTTGCAAACCTAGACTTGGGCTTGGGCTCCAGCTTGGACTGTGTCATTGATTTTGGAGGAGTGTGCATTTTGCACAGTGCTTCAACATCAAAAAGACCCCGAAGCTGGAGCCGGACTGGGGCAGGGACCGGGGCCAGGGCCGGGGCAGGGACCGGGGCCAGGGCCGGGGCAGGGACCGGGACCGGGACTGGGGCCCGGCCAGAGCCAGAGCCAGAGACAGTACCTACGCCAAGGTTTGGAAAACACCATTAGAAACATCATGAGTGCGGTTGTACAAAAATGAATCATCCTGAAAAAAATGGACAGCAGTGTACTTTTGGTCTTGAACTAAAACACCTTGATCTTTCAGTTTGTTCCTGTGATAAATTTCCAGACTCTTAAATAATGGAAAAAAAGAGCCTTTTATAAAACGCATAATGCAGGAGCCTCTGTGCGCAAAATTAGCAGCGGAATCATAATGTTCTGGCATTACATATGTCCCAATAATCACTTTGAAGTTTAGCTTTGTTTGTAAGTCTGTTTGACAAAAAAATTCCAGCGATACTGACCTGATTGAACAACCACCATTGAAGACCCCCACTTTTGTATCCCTAACAAAGAAATGTTTCTCAAAACTCCTATTATTGAGTTTTGTCTGGCTGTTGTCATAAACTGTTTTGACAATTTACCTCTTTAATGGGCAAACCAATTTGATTATCCCAAGAAAGATTGCAGAAAATTACAAAACTTTCAAGTTCAATTCAACACACAACACCTGCTTGTGTTAGAGAACAAAACAGAAGTAATTCTTTCATTTGATTGCAGCAGTTCAACAGCTGGATCTCCTCTTGGCAAACAAATTCCAACAATTTGAAATTTGACATTAACAGAGTCCTTTGGAGAACAATAAAATGAAAGAACCTAATCTTATCAGTATTAGATAGTCTTCATAAATACTACACTATTTGTACACTACACTCTCTTGTATCATTCATTTATAATACTTTTATATTGCTTTTGTAGATTGCTACTTATTTCCATAGAAATCTACACTAAAAACAAATAATGAAAATTGGTATGCACTATTTTGAAATATTTCCAAAAAGTAAACACAACTAATGAAATTCCAGACAGTGCCTAATAAACAAGTTAAATTTGTCTATGTCAATCTCTGTTTATCTGGGATTTGACAAGTTAAAAGTCATGGTATGTCTGTCTCCTATGCTCATTACTGCTGATTAAAGCCCTTTTCACACGACGGAAAAAACGAACATTCTTTGCGAAATTTTACAATTGTTTGTAAAAAATTACAATTTGGGCTTCGTGTGAAAGAACAGTAATATTTTACATCGCCTACATTCCTTGCGAAATTTTCGCAAACCTTGCGAAATTTTGTAGTAGGTCCCGACCTCCGACAAAATCTTACGCTAGCGTAATTTTTCGCAAGGAATCTAGTCAAACCTTCGTGTGAAACGATCCGTTGTTTATTGACCGACAATCCTCGCGAAAGCAGTATTAACACGCATGCGTGAAGAACCTTCGGGAGCCGACCTTTGTGTGTTTACACACCGTTACCGGGCACTGGTCACCGTTGCGACCATTTGCCACCTCGTCCGCGATTTCCCGCCAAACATGGCCGTTTTGGGTCAAACCATCCATTTTAGATTGGGTGGTTTCCTTCTCCATAATGTTTATCAAGGCAATCGTTTCCTCGTAGCACCAAGATTTATTGGCCTTCTTACTCTTATCTTTGGTTGATGTCTTTGCCGGTCGTTTTTTGGAGGATATTACGGGCATAGTATTATGAATGGACTCCCCAACGTCTTCGTGAGTGTCAGCCATTTTGAAGAATGTTTACATGGTTTATTTTTTACCGACCACGACACACTGTGCACACGCGACATACGTCATCATTTAACTGGTATAGCGCTGTTTAAGAACAAAAACTCTATAGTTCAGTGGTAAGTCTGTACTCTCGTCTCATGGAACGTGGTCACATTTTTACTTGGTGTCGTGTGAAAGCTTGCGAAAGTGGTCAGGCGTGGGATGACTTCAGCGCTCGTTAAATTCGTCGCAAGGAATGTTGGTTCTTTTTTTCTCGTGTGAAAAGGGCTTTATACACATCTGAGTTTGTGATGCCTCGAGCTGAAGTTCACTAAACTAAGTCATTAAAGTAAGCACTTAATTTGTGCTGTGACAAAAACCTCAACGAAATATGAATTAAAACCACCCTCTGTGTTTTTCTTGTAAATAAGTGAACCTTACTTGCCTGTGTTATCAGTGTGAGGCTTTTAAAACCATTATTAGTTTGAAATATATTTACTTATTCAAAAATCTTGACTGAAGCTATACAAAGGTTAATGCTTTGCTGCCCTGGTCTTACCCCTTAAAAAAAATGATACTCTGTTTTTTTTTAATAAACATGTCTTTTCTTAAGAATGGACTTCATGGCTTTCAAGTTTTAAAATTATGAAAACAGGAAAGCAATATACTCATACTTAAAATAATACTCTATTCTCTATTCAAATGAAACAAATTTTCTTCCTGGTTTTTGCGGAAGACTTTTCTTACAAGTTTTCATTATTAAAATTCCTTTGGCAAAGATTTAATCGAGTATAGCCTTAGGTATACCATGTGTCTGAATATATTAACTGAAAAAAAGGAAAAGCAAACTCCATCCTTGCCTTGAAACCATACATTATAAGTAAGATGAATATTTGCAAAAGTTTTTTTTGGGTTCACCATTATGGCGTAAAGATATTATTGATCAACCCTGGGTGAAAACACGCGTGTGAATAAATTTCTTGAAGCAAATTAATAAATATGTGGAAAGTCGCACATGCATCGCACTGAGCTAAATAAAGTGCGGGAGTTAAAACTTAGCCTGAAGGGGTTAATTTTGGAGGGAAAATGGCATCTCAAAATCGATAAAATCAAATACTGTGGCTGATAGGGGGATTTATCTTATCTGTTAGGCAGTTGAGGGCATTTTGTGAAGAACAGTACAAGTTCTTCGGATACAGCGTTATTATGTTATAGTTGTAATAAGAATGTCATGCATCAAGAGATTTTTGAAAAACTCCCATACATGAATAGCTTAAGTAAAGGTTTCTATAATGTCTTGTAATAATTTATAGTAGAAATGGATCTGAAAAGAACCAGTGGTTTGACAGGTCAATGTTTCGATCAGTATGCTCCGATTGTCTTCAGGAGAATCCCAGACTCAGTTCTGAAAAGAACCAGTGGATTGACAACTCAACATTTCAACCAGTATCCTCTGATTGTCTTGAGGAGAATGCTAGACTCAGTTCTGAGAAGAACCAGTGATTCAACAACTCAATGTTTTGATCAGTATGCTCTGATTGTTTTGAGAAGAATGCCTGTCTCAGTTCTGAACAGAACCGGTGGTTTGACAACTCAACATTTCGATCAGTATGTTCCGATTGTCTTCAGGAGAATGCCAGACTCAGTTCTGAAGAGAACTGGTGGCTTAAACAGTCAAAGTTTTAATCAGTATGTTCTAATCATATTGAGGACAGTACCAGACATAATTCTGAAAAGAACTGGTGGTTTGAAAACTCAATGATGTACCTTCTGATTTGATCGTCTGCAAGAGAATGCTGGACTCTGAGATGCATGCTGCTTCAATGATGATGTGTTTTATTTTCCAATAGCAATTTTGGCTTTAAAGCGGTTTCTTAAGGACATACACTAATCTAATCAGTAACCCTAAAATATATCCATAAACTATCAATTGTACATCAATCCATCACCGCCGGTTAATCTAATCCGAAGCAATACCTTGGCTCTGCAGGAAACGTCTGAGATGACTGTAACAATCCAGGAACACGAACACTTGGGACAAACTAGAATTAACCTCACACACAGACCAGATATTCTGTATTAAGTCTCAAAGAGTATAAATACTTGCTGTAGCTTCTAATCCCACCCAAGTAGCCCGTGGATTATTTTTTCCACAGAATTCAGAAATCACTAAGTATCACCATTATCACAAAATTAAATATATTTAATTGATGTAGGTTTAATCCTACCCAAGTAGCCTGTGGGTTATGTATCCACAGGATTCAGAGAGCACTACAGCCCTGTTCGCACTGGACTTATTTTGGGTAAACTAACCGAGCAAATGGATAACTTAACCATTTTAAGTCCAATGCGAACAGCCCAGGAAGTTTTCCTCCCAGGTAACTTACCCGACCTGAATGGGTAGTTTAACCGACCCACGTCTGCCCGGTTAAATTTACCAGGTCAGTTTAACCGAGCCGAAAAGTCCAGTGCGAACGCGATCTGGGTTAAAGCCGTCCCGGTAAAAAGCCACATCCGGTCCCCCGATCCGCCGCGCCACACGTAGTGTACGCGTATTATGTAAGTATTTACACGTCCCACGCACATGTAATTTACACGGACGGAAGTTCGGTTGCACTCTCGCTGTAATGCACCCCGGTCAAAGGTCACGGTAATAGCACCCTCTATGTCTGTCCTAAGTTAGTTGGTTAGTTTTACCGATTGTGTCGGTTAGTTTACCCACGTCATTAATCCAAGTGCGGACGCTGGTAAGTTTCACCTATTGGAATGTTAACCACGGTCTCGGTAAAATATTAATCCAATGCGAACACGGCTTTTGTATCACAAGCGTAAAGGTAGAACTAGCATTGGCTTAGGAAAATTTTGTGAGCAGTTTTTACTTCTCAACACCTGTTTTTGAAATGATCCCTTAACAAAAGCTTACCTGGTATATAGTATCACTCTGCTTGGCCTCTGAAACGACAGACAAAACGACGATATGCGGAAGACAGGTTAGAATCCCTGCAATGACGGCGTAGAGACGCGGTAACGGCAACGTCGTGTACACTGCTACTACCACTAATATCACCAGGCCAACCTCGTTAGTGGGTTGATAGTTTTTATGGAACGACACCAGGAGATAGATAAACAGCAGGAGGTTGACCCAGATGACCCCAGAGATGACCCGGGAGAACTTGAGGAAGATGATGTCTGTGTAGGAGCATATTGCGAGGCAGATGAATACAAAGGTAGTGAAGAATAGAGTGATTGCACGGTGCCAACCCTCTCCTGCTTCCTATTCAAATCAAGAAAATAAAAATCACACATTAATTTTGCTTTTTTTATTTAAAGATTTCAATAAGCCATTCGGGAGTTAGGTTTGAATAAAGTCTGGAACATTGACTTCCTTAGTCACAAGTTACCACATAATTTGATTTTGTCAGAAAACAGGGTCAGTTCCTATGTCACATGGTTGAGGGCAAGCTTTTGTGTAGTTACATAAGAGACTGTGAACACCAATTGGCACAATTGTACCAGGGTTTGCTCATCTGGAGACTGCTATACAAAAGCTTGCCCGAACCATTTGACATAACAACTGTCTCTAAAGTCTACAATGTATTGTTTGTGAGTCTAGATTCAGACCTAACCTAGACCACAAATAAAAAGACCCTTTCATGGTATTATGCGCCATGTTGGGTTTGTCTTGGGTGCCGTAGTGCGTTGTTTATTACAAACTGACATTTACACATTTACGCCGTGCATGAAGTGCGGTTATCAAGTTGCAGAGATCGTAATGGGCAGATTCAGGGTGGATTCAGCATGGCCCAAGCAGCTGCGAGGGGGTCGATTCAAATGAAGAGGTTTGCACTCGACAAGCTTTGCTTTCCGTTAAACCCCTCCACATCTCTGCTGATCTTCTGTTCTAAGGATACCATTGGTCTTGTCCTACTTACTTTTAAATGTATTTTAATTGATTTTTATGTTTGTACCTTTATGCTTTAATGTAGAAATAACGCGATTAAAAGACTGATTGAATATCGATCTCCGTGGACTGTCTGAGGTACTGACTGCCATTGAACCAGAAGTTTTTCAAATCTTGCAATTGTTCATTTTGATTTTATTCAAAATCAAAGTACAGTATATGAAAATGTTTTGTGGCTATGTGGCAATGGACCCATCAGAATTTTTTTGTTTCCAATCAAATTCTGATCAACATTTAAAACAAACGAAATACTTTACTAGTTTGCTGTCAACAAACATCTCAAATAGACAAAAGTGTCTCATTCTTCTTGACTCATCCAACATACACCTCTTGTTCAAATCTTTGCTTCCCTCACTATTGTTTTCCTGAAGGGCTTGGCCACAACCCCGAACTACTTTGCTAACATGTGCACTTTTGCTTGTAATTGTTTATACGCTGTACATATGCTTTATAGCATGTATGTTTAAATGTGTATTTTTTATGATTTCAGACGCACAAAACCAATGCATTTCACTGTATATGTGCATAAATTGCTATGTCAAGTTATAGACCACAATGAAAATTTTAGTCAATTTTCTTTGTTCAACCCAAAATTATTAAAAATGTAGCATCAGTTTCCCTTTGTGGTTTTTATAGCCTACTTGATATTTAATGTTTTGAAACACCCAAAACCACCATGCTTTGCACTGTATATGTGCCTATATCTATGTGTGACAATAAAACAAACTATTTAATATAAAATAACTTTGCGCCCCTATCTAAGCACTTATCCCTAACTGTCAGCCTACTCTTCCATTTAATCCCTGATGTGAACTACTGTAAGTATCCTTTAAACAAACAAAATTACTTTACTTGCATCCACCTCAGCAATTCAGAGAACTGTTTGTGGGGACACTATTTATCAGTTAATTAATTGACAGTCAAAATCAATAACTACCTAAATAGAACATTTTTATTAACCAATTACTAATTAAATGTTTAGCTTCTGTTGATACTAGTTCCTTTTTGAAAATCAGGCTGGAAAAATATCAGCTGGGTACACTTCACCAACACCAGTGAAGGATTTAATATAAAATCAATTACTAATTTGTGCTCCTTTCCTGTGTGGAGAAGGTTGACAAGCTCTTTCATTCAGCTCAAATCTTCCAAACATAATTATGTGGAGATAAGAAGAAATCAGCATCATGGATGACCAAGTTGTTCTCCTTTTGACACCGAAGTGTACTTGTCTGACCCTACTCTGATATGCTGTCCACTCCCACGCTATTTGTCCACCTGTATTTATTATAAGAGTTGCTTGAGGCGATACTCTTAGTTTAAAATTGTTCTGTGCCAAATTACTCCCCTATTACTGGACAGGAATGCGTAGCATTGCAGTTGAGCAAAGCCCCAGTTGTGTACAAAATCAAATTACCGCAGCCATTTTTAAAAGGATTTGCCGCAGATGTTCTGATTGGACGGAGTAATCTGGTTTCCCGTGTTTGTCAGGAGACAGAGAATTATCGCAGCCCCCTTCACAAATAGTGATGAGGCTGACAGTAATAAGTTTGAAGAGTGACATTCTACCAATCACGCTCAACCAACATAGCCACTGCACTTTAATTCCTGCACGATGAAAAGGCAATGCTTCACATTTTGGCAATCCCAAACAGCACCTCAGTTAGACTTTTGATTAAAATGACCATGATCTTATCATCTTTGACAATCATTAAGTGTTTCTCCACATGATGCATTTTAAAAATGATTAAAACTTGCTGACAGAAATTCATATCAGGGGCAAAATGCAATCAAATGGTAACTAAATTTCTCAAAATTTACAAATAAATATAAGAGGCCACTATTATTATTATTATTATTCTATGATATGATACAGTGATGATACAGTGTACAATGTGTCAGCACTAAAGCCAACATCACAAACTTATGTTAAAGAAGGTCTCCAAGGTCATTTCAGTTTTGTGATTCACTCATTTTGAGATATTTTACCATTATAGAAAGTGAAAGAGGGGAAAAATTAAAGTCTCTAACCTAACGTTAAACTGGTGTAAAATGTCATATTATTTGATACTCTTTCGGAGCAAAAATTGAAACACGACACCATCAGACATCAACAACCAATTGGGCCTGTACATTCTACAGAGGAATTGTTGCATCTAATAAAAGGTAAAATTCACTGCCCTTTTGATTGAATATCATCAAAATTTAGGAATGAACTAAAACTTGTACAAACCCTAATATATTTGAAAAGTGACATCATGGAATGTTTTTGCATTTTGACAAAAAACTGAACTTGAATGGTACAAACACACATGGCATTTTACACCATTTTTAACCTTGGGTTAGACACTTGTGCTTTGTTTTTACATTTTCGTAAGGACTCTATCTATTGGAAAATGACTGGATCAAAAATATAAATTTGACCTAGGAGTTCCTCTTTAACAAAGCACACTGCAATGTAGGCTCGTCACAGTTGACTCTAGCATAGCGAGGGTCGGAAGAATATATTCAGTCGAATCCTCTTATTTTCAAACCATAATTTGTAACATTTCCAAGGTAAAGGGTGCATGATCCTATGAGGTAGACAATGTTAAATTTATGTTGATTGTTTACATGTTTATTTCAATAGTAAAATGTGAGGGTATATGCAACATTTTTACTTAATGTTAGTATTTCATATCCCAAATTGAAATGCTAAACAGACACTTAATGGTACTTACATGTACATGTTTTATTGTATTGCAAAAATTTTAAAGATCGTTAAACCTTAAAAATAATTATTTCAAATTATTTTCAATTTATGAGTATCTGGGCTTGGTGAAATAAGACCACTGGGTGAAAGAGCTGCCCTGGATGCCTGTAAGTAAACTCTATTTTTATTAGTTGGATCAACTTAAAATGGCATGAATGGTGACATTTTGAAAAACACTTTATCATAATTTGTTAAATATCAGTATTGATGTTTTATACTAGTATTGACCCCTTACATAATGCTGAACGCACCTCCCTCACAACCTCCCCTCCCCCCATCATTTCCACCATTTTGGGGGTCAATTCCTTTGTGTACATTTTTACTCCCAAAATGGTGGACAGGATAGGTGCATGTAAGTGCACTGCGCATAGTGCATATGCTCAATAACAAATCATAGGTTTTTGTTACAGTACATGTATTTTTACATTCATTCCTGTGCACTTGTTTTTAATAAGTGAGGCGTTAGCAAATTTGGTTACATTTTTCCTTTTACTAGCAAATAACAGATATGATTTTGTGAATCTTCCAGCACACTTTTTCAATTTGACAACTCAAAATAAGAGAAACTTCACGGGCTAATTCAATCCTTTCAGGTTCTCATTTACACACCTGGGTTTAGAGGAGAAATTAAGGTTAAGGGACAATTTTTTCATACAGTGTATTACCAGTAACAAGTTTATGAAATACAAGCTTTTGTATAAATTGTTTTAATCATTACCAATAATGTATTACACCTTTAACCCTAGCAGTGCAATGTATTACCTATATAAAGTGTAATCCCATGCTACTTCTTTTTTTTAGAAATTTCAAATAACAATTCTAGGAACAATGACTGCAGTCAAGGCATGTACATGTACAACTTCAAAGCTGACATCCAAAACTTCATTATGGTCACTTACACCTTTTCAAAAGGTAATTTAAAGGTCACACGGTGTGTTGCAACCAATACAAATGAGTTTATAAATGTAACTAGGACAAATGTAGACAACTCTGCCAATAGAAAGTCCAAAATTGGGCCAATTTAGTCAGGGTTAAAGTGGGCCAATAATCGAACACCATTTAAAGGCTAGTGAGCCTTTAGCTAATGATCAAAGCATGTTGTTATTATTACAGCTGATTATCAAGCCAATCTAAACGATGCGTGGAACACAAGCACGAACGCCCGTGACAATACGGCCCCAATCATTCTGCGCTAGTCACAGCTACCATCAATCTCTTTTCTGATTTGGACATTCACTGTTAGGTTTGGTACACCATACATGTAGATTATCCAGTCACAAACTGCTCAAACATTTTAATAGGCACTGCTGTTCAGGACGCACGTTTCCACCTAATTATTGAGTTCACTTGTTAAACAAAGCATTTTTTTTTTGGGGGGGGGGGGTTGATTGGAGGGAAAACAAAGTAAATTTGATCTATGCTTCATTTTCTCATAATAATAAGAATACATGGTTCTTATATAGCACACAGTATAGCTAGATCAAGGCACTTTACAACATTATTATCCCACTTCATCCGGCATACTTAGACCATTCCTCAAACTCCCTAGGAATCATACAACCCCAAGCTGCTTACATTAGTGCTAAAGGGTTAATCCATCCACTCAGGTTCCCGTTTATACACCTGGGTGAAGAGAAGCAATTATGGTTAAGTGCCTTGCTCAAAGACAAGTGTGATGCACCAGACCACTCGGCCACGACACACAAAAGATGCACTTGATTAAATGATCCACTTGATAACATAATCAGCACCAGCATAAATTCCAAATAGTTTTCAATTATAAGCTGAACAAATTGTAAAAAATTAACAATTTTCGTCCATAAAAAGGATAAAATTAACCCCCCACACATTATCCATTACATCATCAGATGCCTCCTGAATACAAAAAAACAACACATCCTCTCTCAAGATTTTAAGGTTAAATGACACATCATCCTTATCCACCAAGGAGATATCCTTAGCATCAAGGTACCTCCTGGCATCAAGGTTTCTCTCTTGTTTTTATAGCACTTGTAATTCTCCCCTTGGCAGGCTAATCCTTATTCTACAAAGAATGCAGCGTGTGTGCGCTCATTCTTACAGCATGCAGCATTATTGGCTGTGATGCGGCTTATGGGTCAAGGATGGAGTAATTTTTACAGCCAGTCAGTTACATTTACCTCAAAACAGGGAAGAAATGAGGTCAGATGTAAAGGTGCTAAAACAAAGTTGTTCTAATTTCAAAATGGGAAATTGTTCAGCTGGAATAATAACATGAGCAATTTGAGTTATCCGCAAAAGAACCGGTGGACTCAACATTTTGGACAGTATAGTCCTGATCCACATGACATCATTGGAGTTGGGCGTCCTCGCCTAGAAGTGAAAAGAAGATTGTTCATTGGTCAGTCCTGTGCGCTAGGCGTACAAATCTGTGCATTTCAATTGTTTCATCATTGGTTTACCTCTAAAATGGCGGCTTGATGACCTCAATGCATAAGGTATATACTGAAATAGTATGACTATTAACAACCTCTAGCGAAGCATGCCCTTACCAAAAATGTCCAATTCATTCCAATTGGATATCCAGTTGGAAAGAATTGGATTGAGTTGGTGTTAGTTTGTTTATATTGGAATACTGAATTTCCAGTTGATTTAAGTTGAATTGGAATTAGTTGGTAATTGTTTCTACCAATTGGAAATTTCACCTCCCAATAATTTTCCAATTGGAAATTTTATTTCCCAACAGGGTCCAATCGGAAAAACAATCTTCATATTATTCCAATGTCACCAACTGGATTTTGTTAAGAATTAGTTAATTGCACTTGTGAACATCCCTCAAGTAGGGTGGGAGATATGCTATAGGCCATCCCCATAGGTTTTTGGACTGTCAACCCAATGGGTATAAACTACTTTTTTGCTGAATGGTACTTATTTTTGGGGTGTCTTTGAAAATATCCAATTGGGTCTAGTTGGGGGAAAAATCAAACTGAATCTAACTCAGTCCAATTGTGTCCAATTGGTTTTGTGCTAATACACAACATTGGAAAAATTCCAATTGGTTCTAATTGGAAAATTGAATTGGAAATTTTGGTAAGGATGCGTATTGAAGCCGTCTCAGCAAAACCACTAACTCTCTCAAAAAATATTAATTTACCCCCATCCTTCCAGATAGTTCCATTCCATTCCATTTTGCATCAGTTCAAAAGAGCACCTTAGAAAATACCTCTCCCAAATTGTTGTAGCCATACGTAATCTATTGAAATTTGTGTAATAGCCAAACACAAACAATTATAGCAATAAGTCAGCCAACTTAGTTAAATCAAAATGTTTATAGACCTGAATAATGAAAGGACATTTCGTCGCTCATACCACGAAGTGACCTAACTCGTTCACAGTAAAAAAAAGACGTGTTCGGAGAAAATCACGATTGAAGTTGCACTACTTTTCAAACTGCTGTTTCGGAGTCTGCTTACTATTTTTATTTTATTTTTTTATGCCGAAAATAAAGCTGAATACTTTATTCATACAGAACTATCAATGTGTTTTCATCCCTAAAACTATTTTAATAAGTAATTAATTCCTAAACAGATAGGTCACTTTGTGAAAATGAAAATTCGAGTTTTGCCCGCAGAGCGCTGTGTACAAACCAATGCGTAATAGAGACCTATCGAGATAGGTCACTTTGTGAAAATACTACACTTCCCCAGTTAGGTCACTTCATGGTACACAAATTCTCACGCGCGCCCGAACTGCGCGCGCTGTAGCGCAGTTTACCATTTGTAAAGTGGCATATCTAGTTAGGTCACTTTGTGAAAAGACAAAATGGCAAGTCTAGTGATATGTCGTTTTTACTCATTAGTGTAATTATGAAACTATTACGTATTAGGCACTGAAACTTGCTGAAAATGTTAACAGAAATGAGTATGTCAATAATTTGGTAAAAAAAAAATTTGCAAAAATGTGTGATTTTAGTCAGTTAGGTCAGTTCGTGGTACGAGCGACGATTTATGAATGTTGACAAACAGTTGCAAGCCTAATAAAAGTCAACTTCACAAGTTGTTTTGTATTATTTTCTTTTAAAGTCACTCTTACTGCAGCTGCAGTACACAATTTCCTCCGTAGGATTCTGATTGACCCTCTCACTGGATACACTATTGAAAGTATCTAAGGTGTACACCATGTATTAATCAAATCCAGGAAGGAGTGGTGGATCTGAGGAGACTTGGTTGATGTTGTTCTGATTGTTTTGCCTAGTGTCCTTTAGTCGATGTCAGGATACTGTTTATTTCTACAGCAACGTACAGCCCTGCATCTCAAAGCACCTTGGAAAGAACTTACTCATACTACACAAATGACATTATCACCTTTCATTGCAGAAATTTGACTTTACGTAGCAGCAGGTTTGCAAAAATGATTTACCTTGTCTTGATTCAAAGAGACTAAGCATAGCAGTAGCAATGCTGCATTGACCATAAGAGGCTTTTTAAGATGGTTTGAAATCATTGGTGCTTTCAGGCATTAAACCGGGAGCAAGATACACCGGTCATTATCCCCTGCACTCTCTGTTTCTCTTTGATCAAAGATGCATCGCCCAAAATGTTTTGACAAATTTGTACTGACGATTAAATCAACTCCCATAGTTCAGGAAGTTATGAACTTTCTTTTGAGACATTGAATAAAAAATAGCAGATTGGTAGTAGTTATTTACAAAATGCAATTTATAACTTTTGTCTATTTTGTGGAATTTTTAAAATTAAAATTACAAGGATCTATGTGCGAGTTGTATAAAACAAAATGAATGTACTTTGTTCATGCATTGTCACAGAATATAATCACAGCTTCACCTCGTGAAATGGAATAGTCCTGATTTCAACTCGTGATAAAATTCTGCGACGATGTACTCAAACGCATTTAGTATTTGTAAACTATCCCCAGAAACTCGTTAACACAGAGCATCAACTAAGTGTTAACAAGGTTTCGCTGCAAGAGAGAGAAACATCTGATGATAGAGTAATACCTGGAACATCATCCTCTTAACGAGGGAAGCTCTTTACTTGCCCCTTTTGTCCGCTCATTAAATGCTTCCTTAAGATGTCTACTCCACAACCAACCAAGGGCTGCTTCAACGACGCACACAGATTACAAGTGGGCATCAGATTGCGGACCGGAGTTGGTCATTATGTGGGAAGGTAATTTCTCACAGGGGGTTTGTGTCAGTCTTAGACTGACAGTAACTTTGGGGATATTGTGTTGCTCTAGAACAGGTGAATCCCGTGGAAGAGGTTATTTGTCTGGCGTTGTTAAGGAGTGTCGGAAGAAATGGAACTAGACCATGAAATGATTCTTAAAGGTGCTGTATCATATGTCTGTTAACTACTACCAACAAAAAATATAAAAACCACTGGTAACTGTAGGTTTTCTTAAAGGTGCTGTATCACATGTCTGGTAACTAGTAAAAACAAAACATAAACACCACTGGTAAACTGTAGGTTTTTTAAAGGTGCTGTATCGAATGTCCAGTAACAAGTGAATACAAAATATAGGTTTTCTTAAAGGTACTGTGTCTGGTAACTAGTTAAAACAAAACATAAACACCACTTTTAACTAAAGGTTACAACCTATTTCAACAAAAAACATTCAATTTAAAGTAAATACCCCCAACTTTGCATTCAATTCTTATTTAGTTGCATTCGTTGAGCATTCATACACAACTAAGATTATTCAAATTCAAATGGTTGTCTCTCAGCCATTTAACTCCGTCCAAGCCTTTTGCAAGGCAATGATCAAGGTTTCAATGTAATAACCTGGGAAACAGATTTAGTTAATCTGAATACAATTTCTGTGGAAAATATTCTCTTTGAGTTGAGTTTACCCTTGGAAAGCAGAAATATTGGGACTTCATTTATACAACGCTCTGTCCAGGGTTATTTTGAATATTAAGATATTTCTGGAAAGACAACGTGGTTGGAGTTATTTCACCACCATTTATTTTCAGAACCACCACAACTCTTAAGAGAGATTTTAAGAGCATGTTGTATAACTGAAAACCTTAGATTGTATTTCCACATGCGAAGTTTCAAATCCTATACTTTACGTTGTTTATTGTAATGTTTTAATGGTGACACCTCGGGTAAACCTTAGTGATCTTTCAACCTGACATGGTTTACACATTAACAGAAATGTGGACACACACAAAATAGCTGACAACGTCTAAAGCAACAACAAAATGTATTGTAATGGTCTGTAGAATGAAGAGGTCAGACGGGGTCTGATTCAATAATGATAATATAATTTATTTAGTACTTTTTGCTTATTTTTACTGACACCAGGCAAAAAAATAACCATAAACCAAGCTAGTTTGTACAAATTTTACCGCTCACTTCTTATAACAGACAGACGAAGTACCACATAGAGAGAATCAGAGACTGTGGAAAAGGGTTACAGATGGTCGGGTACCTATAGGAAGTATTGTCTTTGTTTTTATAAATGGGTTTAATTGTGAGAGAATTTTAAAAAGCCTTAAGTAAAGAGCAGTTCATATAAATTGAGTTTCAAGATGAAATTATGCAGGTCCATGTTAAACCTCCTTGTGACTTATGAGATGCACCATTTGTGGCGTTCCATGGCTGAATGGTCAAGCACTGGACTCAAGCTCTGGTGTTTCTGACCACCAGAGGGTGGGTTCGCGACCCAGTCTTGACACTTGTATCCTTGAGAAAGACACTTAACCATAATGGCTTCATCCTTCGGGTGGGACGTAAAACCATAGGTTTCGTGTGTTGCATAATGCATGTATAAGAACCAAGTACATTTATCGGTAAGAGAGGGGGTTCGCCCCAGTGTTTTCTGGTATGGTTAGATGCAGAATCCACGACAGCCCCTTGTAATCTATTACATGTGGCTATGTAAATAAATGGGTCTTGTAATTCAAACACAGCTCCAGATACCCGTAGAACAAAATCAAGAGTACTTGGAAACAATGCGTATGAAGCGCTATGTAAGTATTGACTATTATTATTATTACTATTTACATTTTTCATGGACTCATGTGGTGACATATGAACCGTATTTTTTATTAATTTTTTCAAAAATTGTATACCATATGTGCCTTTTTCAGGTTTCTACGAGTTAAAAAATGTATGCAATTTTCAAAGACTGTATGAGCAACATACCAGTTGATGCTGTGCATAAAACAGAATTGCTTTTTGCTTTCATTTCAACTGAAAAATCCATTACAGACAGACTGTACTAACGAAAACAGCTTTTTGTTTAGAGGAAACACCTTCACAGATGTACATTACTGGGTACCATCATTACTTTTCAAGGACTAAAAATAGATTGTTTATTCTGACATATCTTTGTGTGCTTGAAATAAATTAATTTGGGTTTGAACAAAGAAAAATTGAGTGGAGCGGGACTTGAACCGACGACCTCCGGATTAACGTACCGGCGCTCTACCAACTGAGCTATCCAGCCCTATGTTGGCGGTCTCCCTATTAGTCAATATCTTTGTTCGGGGGTGCCAGTCAGAAGCCATGCAACCGTTAACTGCCGTGTAGCCAGGGATCACACCCAAGTTTACGATACAGCCTGGGAAGCGGCAGCCACGGGATCACCTTAAAGGGATGCGACTTTTTAATCATAAATATCAAGTAATAAACCACACAACAAAATACTAAATTGAAAACAAAAATTGAACTTTCAATTACTAATTAAATGATGAAAGTGCCTGGGTTGTTTAAATGTTAATGTCTCAACACCAGACATTTTGAAAAACAGCAAAATCTACTCCGGATTTACTATTCCAAAGAACAACACGCAGCTCTTCATTAGAATTCAACAGACTATGATCTGCCCAATCCCTCTATGCTGTTCTGTTATCAATCACTTCAAGACAAGGGGGAAAAAAAACTGTAACGCAACATGACAAAAGAGGTACAACAACTGATCTTTTACAAGCGCGGATCTGCTTGTATGTGTACTACGGCAGGATCTAGACTGAATCCGCTCACCCTGGAGGGACTTAGTGTCTTGCCTAGTGGTTCTTAGTCTGGCATATTTGACAACATCATGGATACAAGAGAGCGTTCTAATCTCATGGGCATGGCATAACATCTCTACCTCACTGTGTAATACCTCAGAAAGTGACAAATTAGTAGCCGGTTGGTTGGAAAAGGAAGCCGGGAGAAAAACATCTGATCAGAGATGGCACAAAGGTGACCTGTGTGGACATTTAATTTCATGGAGAATGGAGGCTGGTTAAATTAATGCAAAGATGAAATTGTGTACGGTTAAGCCGAGGTCAAAGCAATTCACCCTAAAATCTAAAACTAAGTAAAAGGTTTTCTTTCATCAGAGAAAACCCCAAGAAATAACTAGCCTTACAAAGTATTTTGCTTAAAATTTTAAAACTGAATGCAGAAACCTACCCCCCCCCCATAGGCTATATATGTTTAATATAAGGACACATTCTATGAAAATATACTGTAAAAGCAGTTTTGCCAACATTACCAATTTTGCAAAAATTAACAACTTCTGCCTTTCCTAACAGTTCTCCATCTCATCATGAAAAATTTATTTTTCAACTCAACTCTTTAATGAAGATTTTTTTGAATTTTTAAAGTAAAAAAGCAGCCTATTTCACGTTCATGCATTCGTTAAAAAAATGGGATTTTGCCAAGCCTCTGCGGTTCAAACCGTCATTCCATCATCCTATAAAGGCATGCAAATTTACACAGCATTATATTTAATTAAACTTGTATGGCATTCATTTCAGCCATGCGAAATCATCATTCAATTTAGCAAACAAGGCACAACTACAGATTTCTGCGAAAAGCTGCTTCAAGTGGATTGCTTAATTTAATTATTCTTTTTTAATCGCTTGATGCAAACGAACATTGGCTTGCACCTTTAGTGAAATTAACTGACTGTTTTGTGGAGCTTTCAATTTCGCACAAAATACAATGACGCCACATTTAAGTTGGCCACTTATTTGCCCCAAAATGACAGACAAAACCTACATTCGAAGCATTACATTCAATTACTGAACAAACTAATATAATTCATAGTATGGATACGAATGTTTTTAAATTATAAGTTTTGCTGCTTTTGCGTTCTGACTTATTTTGCTCATTCCATTTCGAAAAATCCCTTGGGCCTGTAACTTTTATCAATCAAACGCCCCGTCTCCAGTAAACGAAGTAAAAATCAAAGGAGTAGTGGTCATTTGCATACGGCGATAGGCCGACAGTATCAAAAGATACCTTGCTTCAGAGGAGAGAATAACAAAAGTCAGTGCATTGAGTGATGCCAACATCATTACATTTGACCTAAATTGTCTTCACAAAATGCCAACATCAATCCATTCAATTCCACCTGTGTTAGATAAGATTTGGGGCAGTGCTTCTTTCCTTCATAATAGAAAGCGTGCCACTGGTTTGTCGGCCTGTGTGTGAAAGTTTGCCGAAAGGGATGCACAATTCAGGACTAAAGCCATGTTCAGGAATCAAGATTAAAGGAACTTTTGAATAACACACCAGGAGTTCATCTAGGTATTGCGGGTTTGGTATGCCCCATGGATATGGATTTAAACCCTACACAGATGCTGCATATATATTCTTGTGTAAGTCAGGCTCTGCATTTTAGACGCATTGCAAATAATATGTCAAACCCACCACACCCGAGAAATAGCAGGCCTTCCACTTGGCCATTTGGTTTACTTTGCAAACGGCACTACCAATGACAAATCAACTGTCCTTAGAAGGGATATTTCAAAGATGCATAAGATGTCTGAATTTGATTGTTGAGGGTTTTCCGAAACAAAGAGGTTATAGGTTTAAAAATTTCTCATGAACTTTACAACTAAAGTGCATTAATAATAATAATAATAATATACAGCACTTGTAGAGCGCACAGTATCTGACAAAGAAAATGCCATTCAAGGGCGCCGGTTCCCAAAGTCAAGAGTCCATGGTTTAAGATATTTGTTTGAAGAGGTGTGTTTTGAGCTGCCGCTTGAAGGTTGAGGGATTACTTTGTGTTCTGAGGGCAAGCGGCAGTGAGTTCCATTAGAGGGAAAATCTTTTTTGAACCAATGTAAAACAATTTGTAATGGCTTTGTCTACAAGATTCTTGTAATTTACTCATAATTAAAAAAATCATTTCCATTAGGAAGGCAAACATCTTTCAAGAAAACAACAAATTCATGTAAAACCAGTTCAAATTTTATTAAGTCCATGAAGCTAGTTAAACTGCTTGGCAAGCTAAGTTAAATGGGATGGATTGAAATAGAAATTTCTCAAAACTGACTATGTTTCAGGCGAAATATTCTCAAGAATGTTTTCAAGTAAAACGTGAGGACCAAAATTCCTGATTCTAATTAGTTTTGTCAATGTTGTTAATTATTGGGTAATACCACCGGGAGATTTTATTGTTGACATCATCCCTTTTGACCTTTCGTCACACATCATCAAAATTCCGGATACGTCAGTTTAAAGAAGAGTACGCAAGGTTCATGAATTATAAAACTTGATAAATTGTGAGAAGGAACTGTTCTGACAATGAAACCAAAGAAACCTCAAAAGTGCCTTGCACTGTAACCTGTAGGCCTGATGATACGTGCAAAGAGAGGATGTTGAAGAAACTTAAATTCTAGATGTGCAAGGAAAACCCTGATTGGGAAAAAAACCCAAGCAATCATGTAGGGACTGAAAATCCAATCCACATGGAAGGCTCTGGTTGGAGTGACGGAGTGGGATTCAAACCAGGACCCATTGAGGTGAAAAACAGTTAAGAGACCACTTAGCCAACCTGGATGTCCAACAATACAATTTTTTTTTCTTCTTTAATAAAGTTCTGTATCAGATTAATTTCATAATATAAGACATGATTTAGTTGTTTCACAGAAACTGAGTAACGCGGTGACATCAAATGTTTAAAAAAAAGTGGAGGGGCAACAGAACCTAGACTTCCTGCAGGCATGATTTGTACACAGCTCAATGGTCAAATGGATGAAAACATCAAATCTTACACTTTGTGGAGACTGCACCTACGATTTGTATCTTTTTCTTTTTTTTACATGAAGAAACGGCATGCACAGCTGTTATTTTTTTACAATTATTGACTATATGTCGGAGAAGTACCACACAAAATGTAATAATTCTCAGATGACCAGTGCAGTGAGTTGCCTGCCAGGAAATGCCAAGTGGACTGGACAAGGTCACTTTTGTAAACAAGATTTCATAGTCCATGCATGTGTGAACATTGTTTGTGAACAAAACTCAATTACAAGTCCATGCAAGAAACCACCACAATGTTTCCTTGCATGACAATGACCTTGTATGCTGAAGGTCAAGATGGTATGTCCATGGGTTCATGGTTCAGTGGCACCCCCCCCCCCCCTCAAACAAAGATATTGAAAAAATAGGGAGACCGCCAACATAGGGCTAAATACCTCAGTTGGTAGAGCACCAGCACGTTAATTCAAAGGGCATTGGTTCAAATCCCACTGTGGTAAATTTGTCTTTGTTCAACCCCAAATTAGATTTACTCTTTGCACACATTTATACCTCATGCCTTTATCAAAGAAGACCTGCTCCTTTAACATACCAGCAACGGATTATACTGCATTGTCATCAGGCCTTTCATCTCTCTCCAAGATGCTGTCTGTTTGAGTGGTCAGCTGTTTTTCAGCTGTTACATAACGGCTTAAGAAACTATACAAGCCATTAAAATCTGTTAATATCTCTGAGAAAACACCTTTTTATGGGTGTCTAGAATGAGTTTCATTTATGTCACAAACTATAAATGGCAAAAAAACAGTTACTTTTTTGGCTAAAAGAAAACCTGCATGGGTAACAGGAAAGGTATTTAATCCCGAAGCAAACTTGCTAAGGATACTCAGACCGACAGCATTATGTAGATGTAATTAACAAGACAAATTAAGATTGATGTACCTTCCTCCATGTTTAAATTTCCTGTACATTGTCAACATTTTCACAAAGTGATGAATATGCTCAACAGCCAAGATTTTGTGTTCTGACAAAATCGCATAATTTTATAAAGTTGAACTAGCTTTCAAACTGCAGTTTTGAAGACTGCTGACTATTTTTATTTTATTTTTGCATTCAGATTTTACTTCAAAATAAAGCCAACTTCTTTAGTCACAGAATTGTCAAGATTTTATCTTGCTACTGTTTTTAGTTACTAATTCCTTAACTTAAAAAATTAGCTGCCTGCAGAGCACTGTGTACAAAGTAATGTATAATGGGAATCATCATTTTGTGAAAATGCAGAAGTCGTTCCACGCGCGTTTGGCACCGTGCCAGCACTATGTATTTCAATGGATCATGATTCGTCACTTAGTTAACTTGCAAAATGGCAAGTCTAGTGTTTTGCTGGTCATGCTATTTAGTGAAATTACAAAACTATTACCTTTTAGGTCCTAAACCTTGCTGAAAACATTAAGAGCAAAGAATGTCTCAAGAATTGTTACAAAAACCAATTCAAAAAAAGAGTTAGTGGCCTGACGTTTTGACCCTGGCAGAGTCTTTCTCAAAGGTTGAAATCTTAGCTTTCGAGAAAGACTCTGCTAGGGTCGAAACGTCAGGCCAGTAACTTTTTTTTTTTTTTGCATTCATACCATAGGTCCTTTTTGTTGGTAAGCAGTTTGCAAAAGCTTATTCTAATTTCTCATAAACCAATTCACTGATTTGTGTTACTTTTGAATGAGTTGTCATTTTTGAAGGGACGCAGGGCAAAGAAACTACCCTTTGTTTGTTTTAAATTTGAAAATATACCATACCAGAGCTGCCAACATTTGAATCTTGTAATCAGGGAGAATTTGTCCAACAATCAGGGAAAAAAGTCCTTCCATCAGGTCTGTCAAATTGTTCATCAAAACATGAAAAAAATTGGTTTCTTGTCAGGAGCTTTCTGCAAAATCAGAAAGGGTTGGACGCTCTGCCATGCCATGCTGGAGAGGTGCAGATGGTATCCAGCCCCCCCCCCCAACCCAATGTTCCCATATTTTAACAAACTATGTTCCTATTGTACATAACATCTCCCCCCCCCCCTAAAATCCTCTTAAGAATATCTGAGATTCCAAGAACACGATGAAGACACAATGAAGACACAATAGGGGGGCACACCATACCACATATCAAGCACCAAATGTTTTAACAGCAGTTTGTAAAATGTTGTTTGATTAATATCTTTGTTTGGTGAGGAGGTAGAACTTTCAAGATTAAACAGTTGGCTGGTTGCAAATGAACATCTGTGGTGTTAAGTATAGCTAATCCATTTACTAAAATCCCCTGAAGTTCAAAGGTTATCAGAAGCAATTCCCACCCAAATGGGGCAAAGAGTTCATCATTACTAATCCAATACTTGCTAAACATCGTCTACAGTTCGAGACAGCCCTATCGAGCCGAGACAACTATAATGTCGTCAGCTATTTTATTAAGAGCCTAAATCTAATTTAACCCTAATCAAATTCCGTTCGAGCACCGGTAGGGTTTTGTACACGGCAATTGTAGTTCACATGGACTATGTTTAATTTGTGACAAATTTCTCTCGACTGATTTGTCTTCGGCGGTTTTTCTCAAAGGAATTATGCACCAATTATTTTGAAAGGAAATCTGTTTTTCAGTTTTGATATTTTCTTACATTGTGTGCAAAAGGCTTAAACCTCCAACTCTGAAACTTTAAAATGATTATGAAGCAACTACTTTTGAATATAATTCACTAAAAGTAGAGCTTTAGAGAAGTTTGATTTATCATTTTTGGTGAAAGTTAGTTATACTATTGCCATCTACCAACGTAAACAAAATCAAACGTGTACTTATTTTCAAAATTGATCTAACATTCACACACGATAAGATTTACTTTTTTCATTTGACCAATATACTTTCCATAACTAAGGCAGAAAACCGGGCATTTTTATATATTCTGACTCTACCATGAATGTATAGAATCCATTTCACTTACATTTCTGTAGTTTTTTTTTCACAGGTCCAGACAAAATAATTAAGCTTAAAGCCGCCATAATAAGACAGATGTGTCATACAGCTCCCCTTTCAAATAATGGACTCTACCCATCAGTGGACCCCAGCCCCAAGCACCCAGCCCCTCCTCTTTCCCCCTAAAGGCTAGGCCAGTTCTGTCGAAAAGGAGTTGTATAAATAAAATAAAAATTACCAATCAAATTCTTCCACAAGCTGATGCTTTCTGGTGAACTGTTCAGGGAAGACTTTGACATGACCTCAAATACACATCTGTGACAGAAAACAACTTTAACAACACACTTTCTTAAAAGGAACTCTGTGTCAGTTTGTCGTAACATTTGGGAATTGCAAAACTTGATTGAGCAGCAAAAATACTGTTTCAGGCTTTGAAAAAAAAACTCCCTGTCACAAAGAATGCAAAGCTCCATCGTAAAGCAACAAGTAACTCGTGCGTCATCAAAGATCCAACCAAAACACAGCCTGAAGATATTCAACTCATTTACTTCTGATATAATTGGATTGAACAAATAAAGAAAGTCGTCAATTCAAAAAGTTTGATAACGTGATCCTGCCTTACCCAAGGAAATTAAACAATAGTGCATGGTTGTTTTGCACAGGCAGGATTTGTCAAAACAACCCGTACAGCATCGGTGTGTGTTAATGATACTAAGAACCCAACTGCAACAACCAGCAGTGTTGAAATTTGACAAGAGTTGCCCGTAGGAAGCAGGGAGGCGGAGGTATGGTGAGTGGGATGATAAGCCCATGGCTTATTTTTATAAGGTGTCAGTTAATATCATTGCCATCCAAATATCACACTCTGTCTAAATACCAAGAACCGAGATGGAGATACCACTGCTGCTGATGTAAGTTCTGTGCACAAACATATCGGGGTAATAATTGGGGCACTCAAGTCAATAGATTTCCCAATATCTCGTCTTGACTCCTGCTGCGTCTCATCACGTTTGGCATTATCTACAAGGAAGAGGAAATTGATTCCTTGTACATGGTGTGTGTACTTTCTTCAGAGCACTTTGAGTTTACTAGAAATGCCTTTAAAGAAGTAGTTCAGAATTGCCTACTTGGAATGAAATTTAAAAAGGAGATGTACTTTATATTTTTTTAAGGCTGGAAGAACTAGGTTGAATCAGCAGGAGAAAATTAAAGATGAAGAGAATAAAATGTAAAAGATGTAGAGTATTGCCCAACAGAAACAGACTGCGATAGTTTCAGACACTTTATACAATGGTACACTGTTGATTTCAAAAATGCACATTCAATCCAATACCCTAGTTTTCAAAAGACCAATCCTAAAATGTTGTTACAAATTATTCAATTTTTTATATATTGGTGTAATTTTAGGGCTTCCATGCCTCGCCATTTTTTTGTTGGAATGTAACTTCAAATGTACTATAGATGTGACTCATGACATTTGAAAAGTGTGGCAGTAACGAAATCTATACAGTCAGACTGTCTTGCACAGTGTTGAATTTGATAAATTTTTACTGAAGAATTTATGAGAACATCAAAAGTTCTATATTTCAACTGTTCTTTTCAAGTACATGATATTAATAAGATGTTACAGAGTAAATTGAGTATTCCTATAGATAGTTCCCGAAAGACACCATCTTTACGGGCAACTTGGGTTTTGGCTTTGAGCTGCACCAAGTGTTGTATCTTTTCAAGTGGCTCTCAGACCAATCATGCAAGGGATTTGATAAATCTCTGGCATGCGTATTAACGTTAAAGAGATTGATTGTCCATAAAGATGACTAACATTACACTCTGTGAAGTCAAGTAAAAACTATGTATACAGACATTTGCTTCCCTGGTACCCTAGTACTAGAGTACTCTTCTTGTAATTCACTGTGATGCATAGAGCTGTTTATATTGACTATATAGACCGCTAAGTAAAGAATCCACATGCAACCATTTTTTAAAGCTTCCTGGATGCAGACATGTTTGAGGCATGCGTGTGATTGAGGAAACACAAACATTTTTCCCAGAAATTACATTCGGGTTGAAACTGACACACGTGCATCTGCGTGGGTTTGCATTAGGTGCACAAAAGTATGCACATTTCTGATTACGTGATCATTTTACAAATTCCATAATGCACGAAAACAATAAAAGCACTGATGTGCAAATAGACTGTGCACGTCTTGCATGAACTTGAACATTGGGACCTGTTAAAGTGTGTGAGTTAAAGCAATATACACACGACTAAAGTGGTCCCATAATTGTTTAATATGTGCGAGACTGGCACTGTCTATAGCCGTACAACAGCCGTACAAAACTTCAAGCTTTTACACAAACATGGATGTGCCCACACGGCTTCAAAATGCAGGGCAAGTTAGCACATGAGTCAATAACTCTATGCCGTGATATCATAGGTCATATGTATTATTTTTTACTATTATTTATTTTTGGTAATGAAGCCATAGATCCTACAAAAATGCACTGCACAGAAACCCAAAAGCTTGAAGAAACCTATGAAGAGAAGATTGTGGAGACAGACCATAGAGTTTGTATAACAGAACTAGAGGGCGTGCAAGACCATGTGACACAGACCGACCAGAAGCATTTTTAGCCAATAAGAAAATGGTGCTGACCCATGGTATAACACACTCAGGTCATGCACCAGTTCACACAGCCAACATTTTGTAAGGGGAAATTTGTATGTAGTTCACCCATATGGATTTGAACCAGCGCAATTTCATGTGTTTAATTAGAGTGCTCCCTCTAGTTTGATTATATAGCTCTATGAGACAGACTCCATTTTAGATGCAGGAGGAAAACTGACGTAATCGCGTAGAGACAGAAGGGAAATCCACATCATGAGAGGCTCTCCTTTCAGATGGAATTTGAATGAGAGTCGACACAGATGAAATGCAGGGAAAGATGTCATTCTACAGGCATGATATATGGTCCTTGTAAAAAGTAGAACATCGAGTGCAAGGGCTGACCTACATGTACACATAGTGTAGACTTTAATAGACTTTTCAGGCTATTTCATCAAAATTTGTCTGATTTTCCCCCGAGGCAAAAAATCTGAAATCAGATTAAAGTAGAAAGAATATCCTGCCTGATTGTATCAACCACAATGCCGACCACGTCAATTTGAAATGATAAATGAAAAAGAAGAGGTTAATTTTTTTTTAAGATTGATTTTATTGCCTGTTTCCATTAACCAAAGGGATGTTCTACAAAGTTTCAACTTCTCTTTAACCTACAAGTAAAATCTGACACCACCTTCTCTGAACACGCCTTGCACCTGCAAGGTTACTCATGTTTACTGTTGTTGCTCAATAATCTAGAAGAAACGCCACCTTAGAAAGATCCTCACGTTATAACCGGAAATTTAATCATTTCAAATGGAAAATAAGGACATCATGACATGAAACTGTGTATTGAGGGGAAGTCTGTGTTACTGTGAATGTATAAGACTGCTGGAAAGACGACTGGTGGTCTATTAGAAAGAGGTGGTCTGAGCAGATGAAATGGAAATGTGAAATGAAGCGTGGTGACAGGTGTCAGAAAATGATGCATAGGTTTTGGTGAAGGTTAGACTTGTGGTTAGAAACCTGTCTCTGTTTATTAGTTATTGACAGCCGGCTGCCCTGTTTCTCATTGTTCTTTATCGTTACACTGTTATGATGAGGTGCTGACTTGCTCTTCATTGACACTTCTGTAGTTAGGAAGAGATTGTCTAACTTTTCCAAGAATCATTGCTATAATTGTAAAACTTGTGAGACGGATGGTTTTATACATGATGCGCAGTGACGTAACTGGGGGGAGGGGGGGTGCTCAGAACCCTTGTTCACCCAAATGAGATCGAAAAATGGCCAAATGAATGGTTCAATACACCAAAAGCACCCAAATTGTGCCTTTGTCCCTACTTGCCCACCCCCCCCCCAAAAAAAAATGTTGAGTTACACTACTAATGACATGTGTTTTATGATGCACATAAAAGAAGCCAGTGCACTAATCGTACAGAAGGGGTTCGCCCCGGTGTTACTGGTTTGTGGCACAGCACCCTGTAAGGGAATAGGTCCAATACTTCAAAACAAAACGTAGCTCGGCATGGCCTAGCAGGATAAATACTGTAGCACTTACAAACATAAATTTAGGCCCGGTAAGAATGTTAAGTATTATTATTTGTATTATTTCAGACGAAATAATTTCACAGGATGCTTACCACCATTACCATCTTTACAACAAGCAAGCTTTCAGATAGAATTTACCCAATTTTGTGTGTGTGTGTGGGTTTGTTTGTTTGTTTTTTCGGGGGGGGGGGGGTTTTATTACCAAAGCTTGACCCTACTTTCAACCCTTTTGCCTTTCCCTTATTCATACATCCAGCAGTAATCAAATTACTCGGTGTGTGTTACATTGGAATATGAAGCTCATTTGGTTTGTTTTTTAACAAATTGGCATATTTCTTGAAAAATGTATGTTACATTTGGCAAACAAGGGATCAGTGTTACTCACCTGTTCGTAGAGGAAAAACAGCACAATGAGTGAGATTCCATAGAGGATGCCTAGGACGCACATGACACAAACCAACGACTGTCTCATCTGGGCACAGTATTTGTCATATAAATCCTCAATGCCCATAGCATGGAACTTCTGCTGCAGGTGATGCAGCGACCAGCCGGCATGGTCCATCGTATTCCCCCTCTCTCTGAAGAAATCGTCCAGGGAGCCGAAACTGATGATGTCGCCCCTCACCTGCCCCATCTGGTAAAACTGCCTCCTCAGGCTTGTACCCCTTGAGCGGCTCATGACGGAAGGGTTGACGCTGCTGAAGTCAAGAGAGCATGAGATGTCTGAGGGTTTGAGAGTTTCTTGGACGGTGTTTGTTGTCCCTCGAACTTGAGGTTCAATCTCCTCCGTGACAGAGCATTCCTGTAGGCAACGAGTAGAAAAGTCAGTGAGTGATGAGAAGTGTGCAATTACCAAATCAACTGTGTTAGTTTTGTTGTTCGAGGTTTACTGCTACAGCTACAGTTTCTTAGGCATGGTGTTCACTATTCATCTCTCTAAGATCAGCATTTATGTCCCTTTTTTCTCTTTTACAATACTCTTGTTTTGTCCATACATCTTTTGACTAGTAGTAATCCCTAGATAGATTAAGACTAGGCTTCCAAAGCACTCAAATTAAGTTTACTAGCAACTTTTGTTATCTGTTCTTTATTTTGTTCCCCCTTTCTGTCTGCCTCACTGCTGCTTTGTAGCTCGTTGTGTTTAATACATGTGGATAAGATTGGATAAATAATTGAAATAATGAGTCTATTTATTCATTTTCATTTCTTTGTTTTTCCAGCTTTTTCTATGATTTGTTTTTGTAAGAACAGATTACTTAATTGAAGTGACTGTCGTTGTCCTGTAAGTATAGAGAAAATGTCCAAAGACATTGTTACCTTAATTCTTTTGATTTAAAAAAAACTACAGCATACATTAAATCATCCACTAATCCTGTATAACTTTGAACATTTTGTTAGAACAGAAATCTCAGTAAAATATGAAATGCTTTTACAAAGGTAACCCAATGCCATAAGTCCCCCCCCCCCCCCGATTAAGTTTCTTGGTAATTGCTTCCGATAAACTGGGAAAAGGTCAACGCTTTAAAAATGAGAGACCCAACCCTGCACTTAAATGTACTTCTAACATCAATTACATCCAGAGTTTACTTTAGAGTACGTCGGCCAAGCAGGTGCTGAAAGTACAATAAGTTAACAATAGTCAACTGTCGGGGGGGGGGGGGGGCAGGAGGAGGTTAACCTGAAAGATGAAGAAGTGTTTTTCAAGGCCCCCAGAAGAAGATATTGCACATCTGCAGCTAAGTAACAAACGACCGTCTGCTCAAGACTGTCAAAGGGTTTGAAATTAAAGCTATTCGTCCACAGCTTATTCATGATCATAGGTTGAAGGCTGATGCTCTGATGCCCCAATTTCGGCAAACTTGAAGGCAAAAAGAAATTAATTTAAATGGTCACACACACAATTTTTGAGGAAGTTAAAAACTTTGTTGACACATTGAACAAAAACATTCTGTCAAAATTCACTAAAAAAAAATTATATGAATAAGTTACAATCTGGTCCTAAATTATCTCTCGAAACGGGTTTTGAAAGAGGTACAACATTTCTGACAAGTTTCTCAAAATGAAGCAAAGTCTAAAGCCAAGTCCAATATCCATGCTAGATAATCTATTTTAAACACTGTTTTAAGAACTAATTTGTCAACTCAACTGATATTTCCGAACGATATTTGATGACAATTAGTTATAAAAACCTATGTCTCAAGTAAGTACCAAGTCCTAGATACTGAGTCCAAACTCAAATCTCAAAATCAAGTCATTTTAGTCAAGTCTAAGTGACAACTCAAACCACCACTATTGTTCACATGCATTTCAAAACTAACATCTTCCTTTAAAGGTACCATTAAGCATTGTAAGGAAGAACAAATTCATTCCAATCTTTGAGTTTTTTAACCGGCTTCAGAACCTGTGAATTTTAGGGTGATAGCACTTTTGATAATTTTAACTTGGTTTATGCTTTGTCAAAATTTGTGTGCACATTTTGCACTTTATCCAGGGGCGTCTCAAAGTGCTTTGAAGGGTTTTTTTCTAATTAAGAGACCCATGTATGTAGCATCTAGTAATGGTTTACACGGTGTTGCAGCCCATTCAGCATGCCACGGCCAGAAACACATGGGTAAACCGCTTCTCTTTAAAGTGTAACTGGGTTCTTTTACATGCATTACACAATAGCAGGGACCTACACTTTACATCACATTCAAAGGACAAAAATGACGGGTAAGTGTCTTGCTTGAGGACAAACTATCAAGACCAGGACTTGAACCCACCCCTGCGAATCTAAAACACCAGAACTTCAGTCCAGTGGGTTAAACCACTTGACCAATGTGTATTCATTTTAACAAGATTATTAAATTTGGCAAATTGAACAAAAAACTGAGTGACGGAGGACACTTTTCTCAGACATGACATCATTTCATGACAGCAAATCAAAGAGCTGCTTAAGCACAAAAAGTAACTAAGCACAAAACAACTTTACTTACCAGAACATGATTATCACCAGCCAAAATACCACTTTGACTGGAACCTGCTTATTTCATCTTATTTGAAACTTGGCCCTGGTATCAAGCTCATAATAATAAGCTTTCAACTCAAAATCATTTCCAATCATATATAACACCTCAACGGAATACAACTAGATGCCACAATAGAGGTAGTTGAAACTACATCCTCATCATCCTGTAGCTAGCAACCAAATAAATCCTCCCAATCGCTTAGACTCTCTACAAATAAATTAGGCCTCCAAGCTAGCCAACAAGTTACAGCTCTTGAGAGGACCAGCATGCATGAAACACAACCCCTTAATCCTTTACGCAAAATTACCAATGAAGGTTTTTCTGCGAGGCAGATTTCTTGCCCTAGTTGTCTGGAAATTGAAACTGGTTGCCGGGGATTTGACGTTACGAATTCTTCCTGCAGACATAGAGCGCTTATTGCCAGACGTTCTGATGCTGTGACTGGGAAGCTAGTCTATCAACTCCAGTCTATATCTTGTAAGGCTCCCCCCCCCCATGTGACCTTCACCACTGATACGTTGTCATGGTAACCATTAATCCACTGCGCTTGTTAGAATATTATTGCGTGGAGAAAGCTGTTAGAGACCCTTCACTTGCCTCAAGGGATAGACGTAGACTCTAAGCATCTACAGATGTTTGTCAAATTATTTGATACTTCTCACTTACGCTTTCTGAGTGATGGTAAACATTTCAATACATCAATTTGTACCAACAAAGACAGCTTTACAAAAATGCTCTGACTTACTGTAAATCTGTACAAACAACTCCAGTCAAGCAAATTTAAAAGCAAACTGTCAATAAGGAGATCCTAGAAGGGCATTTTTAACTTGAAGGTCAGTGTAAAACTTTCTCAGTGAAAATAACTAATCCGAAAGTTGGATTTTAGCAAGGAATAACAATTGTTCCGGGCCCCATTTAATGGTGCTGCTTACCATGGATTTCTGTGCTTACAGACCCCTGTAAAGCATGCGAGACTCTGGGGGTAAGTCATGTTATGAAATTGGGCACTGATACTGTAAGCATTCAAGGGTAATTACCTCTGCTTATCATTCACAATCCCTTGAATTAATGTCTTCAAGTGATTATAAAAAAAGCTACTGTATCAGCATTCCACAGCAGCCACAAAAACCCAAACTTGTGAATAATTCATTCAGTGGTTGTGACATTTTTACCACAGAATGTGTTTTTACCACACACACTCAGAGCGTTCAGATATACTCCAGTGCAGAATCACAGATAGCAACAAGTGTTCAATTTGTTACTGGTTTTTTTTTAAAGTAAGATTCTTGTGCATGTCAAATAAAAAATAGCTATTGAATTAATAAATTGTACTTGCACATGTAGTACTAGTGCAAAACATTTGGTCAATACATGACAAATCTTTGTCTTCTTGTTCTTGCAGGCTGCCTAAAGAAACAGGTTAATGTTGGACACTTTGTTGGTTTACGTGACCACTGGAACGTTATCATTGATTTTGTATTGGATTTCTATGGGCATTCACAGGAAGCTACGAAAAAACACAGCCAACAGTGGAAAAAACTCATCCATTTAAACAAACACGAAGGGGGGGGGGGGGGGGTCTATTTTTTTTTATGAACGTTCCATTAATTACGGTGAAGAAAACCATAACCTAACCATCATACAGATGATGAAGGTAGGGTCATCATTTGGTTTTACGTAATGCTGATTTACAGCAACAATTTTCAGGAAAGTTTCAATTAAATCAATACAGTCTCTAAATTGTTTAGAAAACAGCAAAGAACTGCCACGGTATTTTCATCCGAGACGTCGAATCCATCCACACTTAGCGGAGTGACAGCGGGTACCAACCCCATCTCTGGTCGCAGCATCCACAAAGGGACACCACAGAAATTGGAATCTCCAAAAAGTCGCCTTCAATCTTTGGAGATTCAAATTTTCGATATACTTTTGTTGATTTCTGATCCACGGGGGCTCTTCAAATGAAATAATTTCATCAGATGCTTACTACCATCACCATTTTTATAACAAGTGGGCTTTTGGATAAAAATATGACACTCTTTTTCAGGGTCAATATTAAAGAATGACCTCACCTTGAAGCTCAAGAACAGAAACTTAATGTTACATAGAAAGCATGATTATGCCAAGTGCTGTTCAAATCCTTATTTGCAGTACTCTTATAGCCATTTACAGATAAATACAAGATATCTAAATCAAATGAGTCGCATCTTAGTTAAAACAGGAACTTGGCTCACACTTAAGCATTGTTCTTACTTCACAAGAAAGTTAATGCAAAGTGAATTTTGGTGGCACAAACAACCACTGTGCGACGTGTTCCCATGGTGACACAAGGAAATTTGCCTCAATTGAGGAAATTGCATGAAGTGTGAACCAGGCTTTGGGTCTTGCCATCTAATTCAAGCATGCAGCAATTACCTCCATCTGAGGTTTAGGAGAGACCCCAGGATCCATGTGAAATTTGCATATTTCAAGACAACATTCAAAATATCATAACGAATTCACAAAATAAATTGAGCCTCCTGTCGCACAATTACAGTAACAGGCCCATTAGTTCTGCTTTGATGATTATGAACACTATTGCTACTTAAAAGGTATGATCAACCTCTACAGCAACCAGGGATAAGTACTTTTCAGCAATTTATCGACTCCAAGCACACATGCATAAGGGTTGTATGGATCAATACTGTACCTAACTTATTCCCCCACATCGTCATTGACGCCACGAACTGAGTCATTGTGTACACACACAAAAACTGTTTGTTTATTTTCAAAAAGTTTTTACATGTTTCAAATAATATTTGTCGAGGCCTACAATTTCAAAATGTTTCAATGCTTTTAAGAGCTTTACCTTTTTAATAACAATATTTATGCATTGCAACCATTGGAAAAAAATGGTTTTGTTTTTGTGAACAGACACACAAGTTGCATTTACCATTGTAATGCAAGGCACATACCAAGTTCAAATGTGAAAAAAAAAACAGTTTCAAGAACTGACACTAACCTTGCGCGTGGGGCGCACACACAGAGCTCCGATTTTACTACAAGGGTACTTTAAGGTGCCTTCAATTGCTTATTTCCTTGACTCTGAGACAGTATTTCAGATGGAAATATTTCTCTTGAGGATTGGTGCTGGTGTGAACGTTTTAATCCTAAGCTTTCAGATTGAAATAAATCAACTTTTTCCTTGTAGTTACCAATCATGTACTTGAGAAAAATCCAGAAGGAAAGAAAAAAGGAATTAGCATATTCTTCCCTTTATTGTGGAAATTAAAATGAGCAAGAGGACTGACAGGAAAGCAACCGGTTCCTGTGTTTGACAGGAAATCCTTGTTCAAGGTGTACATTGTGGATGTGATGTTAACCTACAGAGCGTTGTGTATACCATCTAGAGATCATAGTATAGCAATGCTTCGATATTATATAATGATATTTTAAACAGCTTAACCTGTACTTTACAGAGGGACAATTCTCTAACTTCACTTTAAAATTGTGAAATGGGCCACTGCAATACCCTTCTACACCCTTCAAGTGCATTTGTTGTCAAAATCCAAACACATTCGATGTCACATTTTATATAAAGTCTGTGCCTTTTTCTACAAAGAAATGTTCAGTTCAATCCTGAATTTTGATGAAATTCGATCAAAATACCATTGAATTTGACCTATATGTTTTTGCTGTCAGTTGACGTCATGCTTAAAAATTTGCTCAGAAAGAGTATCAAATAAAGTACATTTTACACCATTTTAACGTGAGGTTAGGGACTTGTAATTTGTTCCGCACTTTCATGAGGACTCTACCTATTGAGGAATGGGTGCATCACAAGACATAACTTGACCTTTTAGACCCTTGTTCCCTAAAGTTGGTGAACATGTCACCACTTGAAATGCCCTAAATCTCCACAGATTGATGACTGAGTAGCCTATTTGGCCAATTCATGGACCACAATCAATCTTTGTTAGTTCCTCCACATCTTACTTTATAGTGAGCAGCTTAAGCAACATGCCTTTACATGCTCACAATATATTTACAAAAATGCAATATGACTTCAAAATAGCTGACCATGGGCAGACAGGGGTGAGCAGAGTGTGACATCAGTGCACCAAGTTAACAAATCATCTTCATCATTGTTCATCATTGTTCATCATTGTTCATCATTGTTCATCATTGTTCATCATTGTTCATCATTGTTCATCATTCCTAACAACACAATGTGCCATTATTTAGTGCTTCACAAAATCACTTAACGAAACAATAAAAAGTGAAGACTTAATTTAATACATCACTTAATAGGTCAGCTTAAAGCGTTTGGAATAATTGAAAATCAATTTCCTCTTTTACCACTCTGAGTTGGTATTCGGGGGGGGGGGGGGGGGAAATCTGTGCCTCTGCACCAAATAATTTAAGTTCCAGAACTTTTTGGAGCTTCTGGAGTAATCATTTTCCTTTGATAATTATGTTGTCACAAGAAAACTTGGACTAACAAAGGAATGACAACAAAGATTCTCATAAAAAGCACCAAGATTTGTTGTTCTCTTGTGAGAAAAAACAAGCACCAGTATGCGTTCACTGTGAACCACAAAACCTCAGCCGTATGCAACGGCCAAAATCTACCATGGAATGCTGGAATCTATGAATGCTTTGACTTACCCCCCCCCCCCCCCCCCCCGAAAAAAAAAATTGAGCCGAATGCAATAGTATCAGCCTGTCCATACTTGTCAGCCACATTTATATAACAAAACCACAAAGGTCTGGAATCAGGGATTACACAATAACCCCCAGGAGAAGGAGAGATTACAAGCATAATTTCCAGTACCATCTGTCCCTCTTTGTAAAGGGGAAATGAAGCGTAGTTCTGTAAGTGCATACCTGTGCACCGGATGGGTATTCAAGTCGGTTGTCTGACAGAATGCAAAAAATTAAGGGCACTTCAAAATTGTTCTGGGCAGGAAAAAACATACGCCGTAAGCCTTTTGACACAAATTTGGCGGGTATACAAGTCATCCAACGTAAAATGGTTTAATAATGTGAGAGAATGATATACAGTTTGGTACAACATGTTTGCGGGTGCATCCTTGAAAAGAATCAAAAGAGCACTCAACTAGGTGATAACATTTCTGTTTTAAGGGGGGCACCTTTCTGACGTGATTGAATATTTCATGAGGCAAAGAATGGAGGCAAACTGTTATAAATGGAACAACTATTGTGGTGTGTCATGGCCAAGTGGTTTAGAGAATCAAATTCAAGTTCTGGGCCCAATTTCATAGAGCTGCTTAAGCAGAAAATAATGCTTAACAATTTACTGCTAAGCAGAAATGAGCAGGATACCAGTCACACATTGTACACGTGACATTGTAATTCGGCTGGTAACCTTATTCTGGTAAGCACAATTTTATTGTGCTTAGCAAATTTGTGTGCTTAAGCAGCTCTATGAAATTGGGCCCAAGTGGTTAGTGGGGTGTGGTTTCGAATCCCGGCCATGAAACTTGTGTCCTTGAGCAGGATGCTTTACTATAGTTGCTTCTTTTCATCCAGGGGCAGAGGGGTATAAATGGGTACCTGTGAGGGTAGAGGTTGATATTGTTTTTGAAAAAGCATTCAGAGCGCCCCCGGCAGCCTAGGGCTGTATACTCCCCACCAGGGAGCTGAGAAAGATTGCAGGAATGTTATTTGTCCAATTATAATTATTACATTATTGTTAATTGTAATAAGAAGTAGTTATTACTAATTGTAACATGAAATGAAGGAAAAAATAGGGAGTTTGAAGAATTTGCATTTCCCTAAAAAAGTGTTGTCAAATACAGTCCCATGGACAAATTTATGAGATAATCTGCACAATAATAACAATCAATAAATAATGAACCCTATATTCAATGAGATCAGGCGGCAATCAATTAAGCCAGCTGTGACACCTGCTGCTGTACGCAAGACTCTTCATGGCCTACAGGTAGGCCACAACCTACGAGTAGGCTAACTAGACAAGTGGTTATACCATCTGCCCTAAACATTGATTTCAGTCAGATTTTTGAAATGCACTGCCCAAATCTGCTGTGAATTTAAACCAATTTGGGTTTGAACAAAGAAAAATTGACTGGAGTGGGACTTGAACCAACGACCTCCGGATTAACGTACCGGCGGTCTACCAACTGAGCTATCCAGCCCTATGTTGGCGGTCTCCTTATTAGTCAATATCTTTGTTCGGGGGTGCCAGTCAGAAGCCATACAACCATCCGTAAGCTGCCGTGTAGCCAGGGATCACACCCAATTTTACGATACAACTTGGGGCTGCATAGCCAAATTATTGGTTATTTGGTTCAAACCCAAATTATTTAAACATTTACCCAGGCAGTTTCCTTTGTTGTTTATTACTTGAAATGTAAACCAAGGTACACTTTAAATGAAAAGGACAACAAGGCAGGCCTAGAATTGCTCCCTTTCAAACATTTCCCATAGACTTGAAGATTTTCCAGTGGAAGTGCACATTGCAAAATGAAATCGGCCTTGCCCTCTCAAAGATAAAGTTCCAGGCCTGACAAGGGTGTCAATTTACGGAAACATGATGTCATTAACTCCTGAGTAGCCTGTTTTTGTTCTGATACGAATCAGTGAGTTCAACAACCAGACATTTGAATCTGTACACTCTGAATGACTTCATAAGCTTTTATTAGTTTCTGGCCTGATACTTAACCGAGGCAACAGAGGCAATTGCCTCTGTTGCCCCCTGGTCATTGCCTTGCTGCCCCTTAAAATCTTCCTATAGCAATATACAATTTCATTATAGAGGTGTCTTTTACCAGAAAGAAAACGCTGTGATGCCCTTGCTCTTTCAAAAACAAAGCATCAGGCCTGTAATTTCTAATAACGGAGCCCTGTTATGTTCTTAATGATAGCCTCTTAAAATTCAAAATGACATCAAAAACATAAGTCATCCACTTTGTTAACATTCTTCTTTCAAGCTTTCATATTTTATTTAGCATCATACATTTTAAATTGCAGAACATTATGGGTTTCTCACATCTTGTCAAGTGTTAATTCCTCAGAGGGAAGAGCTATGTTTTGCAACATATGACAAACACTAATGTCAAGTAATGAACCACAAAGGAAACTGACTGGATAAATTTTAAATAATCAAACACTAATGTCCTCACAAGTGTTCATTAATATTACTTTCTTATATAATGTGTGAATAATACTGCAGAAATGAGCTAGTGTAAATCTTTTACAACACCAACTCCATGCCTGGCTAGGTACATAGTGTTTTATGTGACTGCAATGTCTGATACAATCCTACAGCTATTATTGTCAAATCATAAATAATTGATAATAATAACAAAATGAACAGGTTAACAAAAACCAATTTACTACATGTATATGTACAGTCTGACAAGCAGGAGAACTTATGCTCCCGTAATGTAGGCTAAATTGGAGTTGTAGTCAGTTTTAAGACCATTTTGAAACAGCTGGGAGATGTGCTAGATTGAATTCCGGAACTGTGGAACAGTCTCCCCATAAATTTTACGGGGAGACTGTTCCATAGGCGAGGGGCTGGTACATGAAAAGATCTATCCCTCCAAGAATGGTACAATCTCGATACAGCAAGAAGTTATTGATTTGCAGACCGGAGACCAGAACCACTGGTGTGGTGAGGCGCTGGTAGCATGGATTCTGGGAGGAGATGTTGTGTAATGAGCGATAAGTGAGAAGCATGAGTTTGTACATGATTCTAAAATTTACAGGACATTTACTTAGTGTTTTCCTTTGGATTGTTTGACTGTTACACACTCAGCGTCTTCCCTTAACAGTGATCCCCCGGCCAAACACCATTTAAAACACCTGTGGACCAGTGTAAAATCTTTCTACGTGGTCCGGCTGGACAGTTCAGTGTTGAAAACCATCCCTATTAATAAGAAGGACCAGTGAAATGACAAGCTAACTGGTCCTGATGGCTAGTCACTGAGAAAGTTACGGTCAAACCCTGACGCTACAAAGGAGAACCCATCTTGAGTTTTTAATACTGAATGGTTTGCGATATCAATTTGAGTTAAGTTATAAAACCTCATTGTTGCCACTTGCTCAGTGATGGTTATTTGTGACGCTCCAGCCTAAAAACCAGACACTTCCTGCCAAAACTCAAACTGGGTTTATTTGCTCATTAAATAGATAAGAAGAACAGCTTTCAAATAATACCTGTATTTAGGCCATAAGGTAAGATGCTCAATTGGCTCAATATATGGAGTGCTGAAGAAATTACACTGATACCATGATTGATGGTTTGAACTTCAACTTTGTGGCATCATGGAGCTATGGTTGCATTAGCATGTGTGCAAGCATGGAGGAGGGAATTATGCAGAGTTTGAATAACCCGCCAAACCCCTGTTGGGTAGTTACTTATGGGCCAATTTGCCAGTTGTCTGACCAGTGGAAAAGGCATGGAGACCTCCTGCGCTGTGCGACAGATTTACGACCGCGACAAGATAATGTGTGCTGCCGAAACTGACCACCGTGAGAGAAAAGAATCTTTCCCGTACGCAAGAGAATTGAGGAGCTACTTACAGACAAATACATACCACATGTGCTATTATCCTGTAATTAATTTCCTTCCTCCACACTCCAAGATACAACCTTTTAACCCAAATGAGTTACCATTTTGTTTACACTGACATTAATATTCTATGCTTCAGTGTATATCACTTCAATTAACTGCGGGAATAAAGCAAACCAGCCTTGGCCTTTTTATGGTGATGGTAATGTGATGTCAAGCTGTGTACGTGATGCACCTAAAACAACATTTGAAAAACACTTCATGTCTGACAGTTAAATGCCTGACAACGTAAAATAAAATGTTTACAAATGTTCATTAACATTCCGTTCAGTCTACATTGTGTAGCTGTAATGGTATGTAACTAGGCCAAGAAAATGGTTTACTGGTTACAAAGGCAACGTTTTGAGATGTTAAACTGTGGACCTTCATTTTGGCCTGATAACCGTCTTGCTTGCCTCTCATTCTAATAATGTAACAACACTGATTTAGTGGATGTGGCGGATCATTATGTCAACATGTGCTCAGAGAAGTATAGGCTGCTGTTAGTAACAGCTGAAGCCAAGTGTGAGTAGGCCTACATTGTATGCAGGAATCTATCTGTACAAATCTCTTCTCCAACCATTTCTCCCAAACCATTAGATTCATGTGATCATTATGTCCTTTCCATGTATTTTTTAAAATGACTTTCATACAAATTGACTGATTATCATACAAGATTGTATGTTTGTATTACTTGCAATATGGGCATCATGATGACTCAGTGGTTTCTTTCCCTGCCTTTCACCTCAGTGGATAAGTGTACTGGGTTCTTTTACATGCGCTACACACACAGCTTTACATCCCTTCTGAAAGATGAAGCAATAATAAAGTGTCTAACTTAAGGACACAAGTGTCAAGACCAGGACTCGAACCCACACTCTGCCAATCACAAACACCAGAGCTTGAGTCCAGTGCACTCTACCGCTCAAGCGCGACAAATGCTCAAGACTGAGTAGAAAATATTTAAATAATGACAAGCAATTGCTCATTAACACTCCTATCTATATTTGATCACTGCACCATACAATGCCATAGTGCAGTCACGATCCAGGTGCATGTATAATGTTTTATGAAGTATGTTCACTGAGGTGTAAGTAAACATACCTCTCGAACCTTTCAGTCAAAATGAACCTCAATGTCATTCAAGGTACAACATAAAATCAGCTAAAAACAGCCTTTAAAAGTCACAATTACATCTGTGGGAATGTTCGACTACTATATGAATGTACAGCTTGTTTTCCCCCTGTTTTTCCACAGGACTTGGAAAGCACAGAATATACAGTGTTTATCAAACATATGGGTGTAAACACCAATAATAATATTCATTATCCCCGATGCAATTATTACAAATTTATTAAATTGTTATGGTACTCACTACATGGTACCCACTACACTGACTTCTAATCACTGGGCACGCTCAGTGATCTAGTGAGACATCTACCCTAAAATGCAGGGGTTATTGGTTCCAATCCCACCCGAATATCATACCTGAGGATTTTTGAATTTTTCTCGCAAGACCAGAAAGCACTGAGCATACAGTGTTTATCAAACATTGGTGTCAAATCCAAAACTTTATTCCTGATAGCACTCCGCACTATTGACGTCACTTTTGCTCAAAATACCCGGATGTCGGACCATGCACTCACACGACCACCGCATCATCGGCGCACCAGACCGTAGGACTAGTAACACAGAGCTTGGACATGTACACACGCATACGTCAGTGAATTTTGACATGTTGTCTGAGAACTGGGTACGGAGCTTCTATTTTTAGCATCAGTGCAGAGTGCTATTGTTGCAGTACCTGCTGCTAATTACAGGGTTGGAACTGGCCTCTCATCACCAGGGAGGCTCACTGATCTAGTGGTTAAGACATCTACTCTAGAAGGCAGGGGTCGTGGGTTCAAATCCCACCCGAGTAGTATGCCTCTGGGGGTTCTTGTTTTGGTTTTTTTTGGGGGGGGGAGATTTCCCACAGGACACATAAAGCAATGACTTTACAGTGTTTAACAAAAATCGGTGTAAATTTAAACAAAATAGCAACAATTCAACTTTGTTTGAACTAAAAATTACATGTAATAGTTAGATTGAGAAATTAAAGATAATTTTTATGAATGCAGCTGCCAGATCATTAGTAAGGTTTCTTATTAAATGAAATATTACAATAATGATTTATGTTTCCAGTCAGTTGAGATAAATATTTTGGGATTTTCATTAGTTGAGATAAACATTTTTGTATGCTATTCTGTGTTAAAACTCCATAAGAAATAATGTTTACACAGAATTCACTTTATTCTAATTATAATAAGCTATCATCAATGAAATCACAAACTTAAAATTGAAAACACCAATTTATCCCCAAGGTAATGACATTTTAACGTCATTATTATTGTCAATAATTATTTCCATGGCAACGCTGATGCATGCATTTTAAGAATATGATGATTTTATTTAAAATGGTCAATGAAGGGACTTGATTAGAGTCACGTTCCAAACAGAGACGTGGGAAGAAAAATTACAAAGGATTTTCTTCTCCATCCGATGGTTGAGTTTAGGTCAGAGGTCACCGACTAACAATCATGCCAGGAAGATATGAATATACATACCACAATAGCATTCAAACTATCATAAACTACTACTTAGAGTTGTTTGGTATCAACATAAAATTAATGCAGATTTTAAGCTATGTTTTGGTTCTGAGTTTTCTGCTGAAAACAGAAGTTGAACTCACAATTTTCTGTATTTTAGTGTGAGTATTAGCCACTGGTTGTTTATGTGGTACTAACTTGGTGTTTAGATTTGCATTCAACTGATGCAGAATTAGATCATTTGATTAGAAGGTTACATGTAAGCATTATGAGGTCATTCACACACGATATGATATTCACTAACCTGTAATATTTCCGACATATACACAAGCATATAAAGTAACAAGCAAACGCACCAGCTAAGCACACAAAAATCATACTTATAAAGTTACAAACCACAAGGGAAACTGACTGGGTAAATTGTAAATAGTTTGGCATTGAACAAAGAAAAATTTACTAGAGCAGGATTTGAACCAACGACCTCCGGTTTAACCTACTGGCATTCTACCAACTGAGCTATCCAGCCTTATGTCGGCAGTCTCCCTATTTTGTCAATTCCTTACTTCACAGAACTACAGGTCCAACTATCTAACATGCATAACCCAGGGCCCCCAGGGGGAACAGTTCATTGAAAAATGATGAGGCTATCCTGGCTAGAGCAAAATGAAATAAAAAATAACCTGATCATGAAATCCCATCCTGACACCCTTCTTCTCAATACTTGAGATTCAGCAATCACATGGTCATTATTCTTATAGCTGCCAACATTTGCACCTTGCAGTCAGGGAGATTTTGTCCAACAATCAGGGAGATATTCAGAATTACATTCAGCAAAATAGGTTACAAAACTGACTGGATAAATTGTAAATAGTTTGGCATTGAACAAAGAAAAATTGACTAGAGCGGGATTTGAACCAACGACCTCAGGTTTAACCTACTGGCATTCTACCAACTGAGCTATCCAGCCTTATGTCATGTATGTCGGCAGTCTCCCTATTTTGTCAATTCCTTACTTCACAGAACTACAGGTCCAACTATCTAACATGCATAACCCAGGGCCCCCAGGGGGAACAGTTCATTGAAAAATGATGAGGCTATCCTGGCTAGAGCAAAATGAAATAAAAAATAACCTGATCATGAAATCCCATCCTGACACCCTTCTTCTCAATACTTGAGATTCAGCAATCACATGGTCATTATTCTTATAGCTGCCAACATTTGCACCTTGCAGTCAGGGAGATTTTGTCCAACAATCAGGGAGATATTCAGAATTACATTCAGCAAAATAGGTTACAAAAATTCCACACTCAGGGAGATTTTCCAATTTGTTCATAAGAACATCGAAAGATGGTTTATTTTCAGAGAACTTACTGCAGAATCTGGGAGTATTGGCAGCTCTGCATTGTTGTTCTTTTTTCTCTTTTTTTTTGCCTTATTAACCAAAAAAGTGATTAATATTATATCGAGTGTTGGCACACCAGACTTCACCAAAGAATTACACATACGTCATTAAAACTCAATACTATTTCTTCAATTTTGTAAGCAATGGACACAGACAACTCAAGATTTCCCTTGTGTGCTTTTCACACAGTTTTTTCTCTCCAGTCTTGTACTTATCAAACCCAATATATCATATACCTCATGCCTTTGGGTGAAATGTAAAAACATAACACAAAATGAGACATCACATCTTAGCCTGCCTTGGATGCGGGAAAAACACATTAGAGAAATGAGACACATCCCTATGGAAGTTCATCACACGACACGGCGCCTTTGATCTTTGGATTTATCAGGAAGACTTTGGAATCATTAAGTGGAGATGGGCACAGGGTTTTACTGGGGAACGAACACAACAGGTTGATCCAAGCTATGATTTAGTGTATTAATTACATTCCAGGTGGGATTAAATTGCGCCAAATTACACCATGAGCAGGAGTTATTGCATCTGCATGCCAAAAAAATAATAACTAAGAGAAAGCATATTTTGATCACACAATCATAAAGGCAGTGGAATCAATCATTAACTTATGGCTGAAATTGTTTAATTGTCAGAGAAGTATTAATTGATGTTTTAACGGGAGACTTTGGAATGCTAGATGGCAGCAGACTTACCAGGTAAATTTTCATTGTTTTCGTAATTCTGAGCATGCCCACATTACTGAGAATGTTTTCACTGGTAATTCTGCTGCCACCTAGCATCCCAAAAGTCCCCATTACTGTAGGGATGGGAAATATCATTTTGGTTTTACACTGATGGTACATTTCAGTGTGATTTAGTACTGTATACACTCAGGGCTCAGAGTCCTGCAGGAAAACAATCCCACAGGCTACTCGGGTGCAATTTGATAAAAAGTTTAAACAAGGGTTGGAAAGTAATGTTTGGCATTGCCTCCGGTGCCCTGGTGCCCCTTGCCTTGTAAAAGTTTTCTTCTAGAAATTCTTTCTGCCTAAAGAAAGTGCCCTTTATTCATGGACAAAAATTCCAGGCTTTTTAACCACTAGACAACTGAGTTGGCTCAGTGATGCAGGGTCACCTAGAATTTCACATATATCATGGATGGTCTTCAAATATACAGTGAATTTATGAATCTTTCTGTTACTCTCAAATAATAGATAACATACCGACAATTGATATTTGTCATCCTAATTTTTATCTCATTGATTTTTGTATTGACTTTTGGGGCTTAATAGGTTGCTCTGTTTATAAAAGCTGACTAAAGATAAACATAGCCACTTTAGAAATACCAAAAGCGACTGCTTTCATTGCACACTTTGCAGACACAACAAGTGTGGGGACTTCTTTCTTTTTTTCCTCCCGGCCAATCCATTTGGCATTTTGGAGGGAGATTTTATCTGAACCGGTTTTTCATGTTTGTGTTGATTCCATCAGTGTCTCCATCCCTGCTGGATTCTAGCTAATGTATATTTTCAGACGGAGTCTTGAGATTTGACTGCCGATATGAGAGGGAGTTGCAGCAATGAACCTATCGGATCAAGTCATCTAGGCCTCTGATGCTGATCGAGTAATGCACTTTTTAGTGAGTATGAGCGTGCACGGTTGTTAAGTCAAGATGGGTAAACTTAAAGGGTAAATTTGACCCAAACGGGAGGTACAGCACAAAGGATTATTTTGTCATCCTAATCCTTAAACTTTCCAGAAAAACAGGCTAAATATAAACTGAGCTAAAAAACGTTAAAAAAGTAGGAGCATGGTTTTGGGTAAAGAGAGCATATTTACAGTCCACCATCGAATATTACCATTTACAATTCTACAAATAAAACTGTTAAGTTAAAATGAGTAAATTTAATGGGTAAAATTTACAAGAAGAAGAAGTACAGAAGAATGCTTTTATTTCATTCTAATCCCTCAACATTCTTGGAAAACAGAATATATAAATTTGTCGCCCAAAAAGTGTTAAGAACAAGGAAGCTAAAAAGTACATATTTCCAGCCCACAAACTTAACATTTCAATTTACAATTCTATACAAACAAAAACTCTAGATGACTTTCAGAGTGTGCTTGTAGAGTTTAAAAACAAAAGTTTTGAGATAAACTTCATCTCTTAAATGTAAGACAGCTCAAAAATTACACAAAATGTTGCCAAGTTTGTCGACATTATTGGTAAACCCTTACAAACCCCGATCATCGTTCACATAATCAACATATTTCAGTCAATTCCACTCTTTTCACATTGTTGTAGGTTGAGCTTTATTCCAAACAGCAAGACATAAAAAAGAGAAAAGATCCTGGTGTAATCAAAGCCTGCATCTTTTCTTAGAAGAGTGTTTGATCTGAATTTACCATCTGGTAAGATATATTCCCTAGTTATTAAGAGTAATTTGTCCCCCAAAACAAAATAAAAACCTTACCTGAACCGATGCCATTTTTTAACAGTGCCTGGTTCCACTACTCAGCGTCCTCACTGACTAAGCTCTTATACAAAGATGATGAAAAGCTAAGCTTGCATGTTTGACAACATTATTACATCAAATGCATGCATGCATAAGGCAGCTATGCCACAATCATCGCTTGCTTTATTACTGTTGATATCGTTTATAAGGAGCTTTGCTCTTTTGATTAGACCAAGCCATGAATTAACCACAGCAACTACCCTCACTTTTACTGTAGCTTGATTGCTTTGACCCTTGTTTCTACTTGTTGCCATTTTCCACAAATTACTTTCAATGGCCGTTAGACCTTGACGATCAGTAAATGACCTGTACATAGTTTATGATTGGGCATTAATAGAAAAATAAAAAGTTTACATTTTAAACTCAAAGATTACTTGAAACAACACTTCAAGGAATATGTATCTACATAATTTTCACACTAATTGACTGGAGGAAATTGTAATAAGCACTGCAAAGAGTTGCTTTAAAAAAAACACCAGATATTACAAACACTGTCTTCTCTTGAAAACATGACCTATGATGCAGACAACTAGGTGCAATCAGACTTGAAATGGCAGGCGAGGTATAGCTGGCTCGCGTGTCCATTTTTCATTGACTTACATTGATTGGTCCATGGAGATTTTCTATCTCACTGATTGGTTATTGTCTAGTCCTTGATAGATCAACGTTCAAATGACATGTTGACAAATACAGATTTCAGACAAACATGTCTAATTTTTGTTTGATTGTTTTTTCTGCAAGATTTTTAAAAGTTTAATAAATCTATTTATTACACAGTACAACGGAGATCAATCCTGTGCCGTTAAAATACGTCTTTTGACTTTTTTAAATGGTACAAATTGGGCAAATTTAGTCACTAATCTGACAGAAATGGCTGGAAATGGCAGAATTAGCAGAAATGTTCCATACAACTATTGGGAGGATCGACAGTCCGATTATCACAACCCTAATACTAAGTGTGATGTAATTTCACTGAAAGCCACACCCATTTCACACAAACTGGCTCCACTGATTAACAGAAGCCCATAGGAGTTGCATTGAGCTAGGTTTTCTTTGATGATTTATGCAAGAAAAGTCAAATAATTGGACTTAATTTTACATAAAGTCTTCTCAGAATTAAAGGTATCTTTCATAAGAAATGCTTTTGAAAGATGAATAATGGGTGTTTTTGGTAAACAAAATACAAACAAACGTATGCCTGCCTTGAAGCTGAATGGTAAGAAAACTTGGGGTGTGCAGCAGCTGTGCATGCATGTGTATGACACAATGACTCAACAACAGGACAACTTTACATAGGCATGAGAGACTCGGACAAAAGAGGAATGAGGCTCAATGGTGAGGACTCGGACTCAGACTCGGACTCTGACAACAGGGATTCAGATTTGGACTCGGACAACATGGACTCCACTACAGCGCTGATTCTAAACTAAGCACTACAACAAAACATCTACAAATATGTATTAATAAATGTCAAAAATACACTGCCTCCTGAAAAAAATACTTTTTACAAACAAATATAATCTTCAAACTAACTAATAAACCTTTTGTAATAGTTATTGTTTACTTTCTTATGTTATTCTAACTTTTTATGAGAGGAAATCAGATATACAATTTTTCTTTTTTACCGGTATTTTGTTTTGTGTGTTTGTTTGTTGTTGTTGTTGTGTGTTCTTTCTTTTCTTTTTTTCTCTTTTTTTTTTTTTTTTTTGGGGGGGGGGGGGTGTTTCTACAGAAGAGTATTTTCCCGAGACATCTATCGGCAGTAGCTGCTCATATTTGCCAGCTTCCTGCTAATGTTGGATTTCTTGAATGAGGACACTCGTTGCTAAGTTTCCGATCATCATGACAAGTACGGTACTTGGATAATAATTTAAAACTCCTCCCATCGTAGGAGTGCATCCGTTTTCTTTAACTGCCATCTCAAGTACCTTCTTCAGAGGAAGAGATAAAAATGGCTGAAGACATCTGACAGCAGACACTTAGCTCTGAGGCTGTTTGTACAGTGCTGAAGTGTACATGATTTGATCACTGCTGGCTTTCCTCTGATATTTACCTCTCAATGAAAAAAACCCACTTTGACATTGAAATATTTAATAGAAAGTCCAAGGTGTTCATAATTGATTCATTGTATTTTCGCCCACCTTTTTTGACTTGACACTAATGTAGAGACCCAAGCGCCATACTGCACAAATGCACCCACAGTGGCAATAAAGACGTAAAAAGGGGATTGTGATCAAATCCTAGATTTGGTCAAGTCCTATTCAGCGACAACGCTAAGGAGTGGATCCTGACTGGACAACGTCCATTGTTTCCCAAGTCACAGTGCTATCAGCCAAAGATTATAGATGGGGAGCTCTGGCTCAGTGAAATGTGCAATGTGCACCGGGTCTATTTCAGCAAGCAACTCTTTGGATGCAATATAGACCAGTACAGACAATGACCATTGCTATCAATAATATAACAAATCATTTGCTTGCTGAAACGGCGCCTATGCCTATTTCACATTCCAACAATAAATAAAGCTCCAGTTGCCCATCTTGCGCCTTCAGCGTTCTACAATCTTTGATCAGCCATCGAAAAACACAACAAAACACACATTTTCACTTTCTTCCCCACAGACATTCCCATAAACATTCGCTCAAGGCTGCTTTTGAACTGTATTTATGAACGACATTGTTATCTTGCTATTCATTTACTTGTTTCAAATGGGATTGTTATATTTGCAAAGCACCCCAAGCATTATTAAAATGAGGAACACCGGCGCTATACATATTTACATTGTAATTATTATTATTATTGTTACAATAATGATTTTTACAATACATGATCTCTGCGGAGAAAAGTCATGAAGTCTCTTGTACAATACATAACACAAATCGTACTAGTATGTACACTGATTGAAGCTGTCATGAAACAAATATATCTTTAATTTAAATTCAAGAAGGCTTCCGCTTCGATGGCCAACTGTGATCTAACCTTCCATGAAATTACCGCCTTGATTCTAAAATTGGATCCTAAATCAAACATAATTCAATAAGCACTGTACTGGAGTGCAGGTAATCAGCTTTTGAAATGAGCGAGCATCGTGTGATAAAATAGTCATTCAATTTACAATAATCTGTAGTACAACGATGAACCCAAATTCCCTATTTCGGTACAAAATGAAACCGAAATGCCCGATTAACACACACACTACTCGCACAATCACATCATCGCAATTTCAGTTACAGATCTTCAGAATGTATTTTAATATCATGGAGCAAAGATGAAAACTTTACAACATCGTTCAAAACTTAACATGAACAAAAATACAGTAGAATTTAAAAGATGTAATAAATTGCCTTGAGACAAACCAAAATACTATTCTTAATTCCTGAGGGCAGATTATTACATCTATTAGATTGTTAGCGGTCCCCTGATGCTAATTATAGGTTTCGCACTGGACTCTCATCACCAGACACAATAAGTTGTTTAGTGGTTAAAATATTTGCTCTAGAATACGGGCGTAGTGGGTAGACAGACAAGAGCTTAATGATTTATCTCATTACAAACCTGGTCAACAGACTGGCCACACCAACAAAACAAAACCAATAAACAAGTAACCCCAGTAGCTATTCTGCTTCATTTTCCACATGACTTAAATCAGCTGTACATACCTCTTTAAACAAATTAATCAACTCAAATAAATGACAACCATTAAATAATAGCAGGAAAGTGTTGCCCTACTTTCAAGGGAAATATTAATTTTCTTATGAGTGGTGAGAGATTAAAGCAGTGTTCTCATTGAAAATAAACAATTTGATGCGTTAACATTCCATAACTCATTAACAAACGTCCTTCACATTTCCTGCAACAGATCTTTTCTAATCACATCTCTGCTTTGTTTTCATTGTACATTTTATTCATATCAAGAATTAAGTATTCCATTCTGGTTTATTTTTATTCAGCCGTGCACAAAGTTTGTTCCCACGGAACATTGATTGGGTAACATTTATCACATTCTAATTAAGTATTCCATTCTGGTTTATTTTTATTCAGCCGTGCACAAAGTTTGTTCCCACGGAACATTGATTGGGTAACATTTATCACATTCTAATTAAGTATTCCATTCTGGTTTATTTTTATTCAGCCGTGCACACAGTTTGTTTCCACGAATGGGTAGCATTTATCACATTCTAATTAAGTATTCCATTCTGTTTTATTTTTATTCAGCCATGCACAAAGTTTGTTCCCACGGAACATTGATTGGGTAACATTTATCACATTCTAATTTTATGGTTTACATGTTTCACGCATACAATTTGTTGGCATTTGTCTGGTATGAGTTCATTGCCATATTATGAAGTGTCATGTTCGAGCAGCTTAATGCACTGTATTTACATTCTGTAGTTAACAAAATGTGGTTCGAACTTGGTCCTTGAGCATGACGGTGACTGCTTTATGTTCCGACAACCCTATGTTCCAGTAACCCAGTTTGATCTACATGCTAGGGTTAGGGTTAGGGCTAGGAGTTAGGGTTAGAATTAGAGGTGTCGGAACAAAGTTGTGTAACTGAACAAAACAATTTACCATAATTATATTTATCTGATCTTCTGTATAACTATATTCCTGTTCATCTGCTTTGTTCAGCTGGCTAATCCTTACTGCAAGCTACTGTTTCCACAAAATTCTATGATCAAAGAGCCTTCAACTTCATTGCACCTTTATTATGGAATGACTTACTAGTCCATATTCGTCAAGCTGACTTTAAAAGACTTACTTGTTTGAATCTACATTTTTGTTACCTTTTGCTTGATATATTTATTGTTTCTATGTTATGTGTTTAGAGCACATTATAGAGGCTCATGTTAAACTCATGTGACATAATGACTTATCAACAAGATTGTCTGTTTCTTTACCCCTTTTACAAACTTTAAAGACTCATCTTTTCAATCAAGTATTTGAGTAAATGATTTGTTAGTTTATTTTACCTGTATTTTAATTTGCATTTTTTAACTACATGTATTGTATTCTGGAATTCTTCTAAGATAGGCCTATGTTTTATTTTGATTATTGTACATGTATATGTTAATGTTTGTATTAGGCCATGAGCACTTTTATGGATTTGTGCGCTTTATAAGTTTTCATTATTTTATTAGGTGTTCGGGCATTCAGCCCGGAACACCTCTTATTATTGTTCGGTTTTTGTTTTTTTTTCTTAATACTTCTTCTTCTTCTTCTTCTTCTTCTTCTCAGCGTCCCTTGTCCGCTAACAAAAGCACCCTTTCCAAGCTCATATGAACTTGAAACTTCATATTTAGTTAGATATTTATTAGGAGATGAAACCGCTTCAGTTACGTCATGATGACGTCATCAGGTGTCGAGTTACGTTAAATCAAAGTTTAATATTTGAAAAAATCATAACTCCAAAACTACACAATGGATTTTCACAATCTATACATCATCGGATAGGCCTGGTATGACTCTAAAAACGCTACACTGAACGCGACCTCATTTGACCTTGACTTCCGGTTCAAACCGGAAGTTGAATATTTAAAAAATTCATATCTCAAAAACTACTGATCGTTTCGTCACAATTTTTACATCAGATTGTAGATCTATGATCCTTCCGAAACTTTTGCACAGAAATGATGCCAATATGACCTTAACTTCTGGTCCTAAATGGGTGTTACAGCCAAAATTAGTATTAACCGCAGTTTATGTGTGTATGGAGAAAAGCGCTGTAACTGACTGTCCGCTCCATTATTCATAAGGTTCAAAGTCCACGAAGCCTGTGCATAATAGTCCCACACAACGGAAATGTATCATTGCGTTGCTTATTCTTGTACGTTGTAACAACACGTGCCCCGCACATAAAAAACTCAAACTCATTCAAAGTTCAGTGTGAATTTAGTTCCGCTGTGCTCGTCTGATGGCTTAATGGAAAACAAGGAATAAAAGAGGAGGTTTTACTGAGATGTCCACCTGCTTTAGGGATTTGTATGACTTTGACTAAATGACAAAAACTTCAACTGAAAAAGAACGACATTGGTTTGTTTCTCATCAAACACCGAGACCCACGTCATGTTGATCGACGTGACCATGCCTGCCAAAGGCGCTCTAGGCCCTCTGAGTATGCCCTTCAGACACGGTGATTAAAATGGTAAGCTTTATTTCAAAATCACCGTTAAAAAGAGGGGGCATTCCTTTTTTGTCTACAATAATGTTGATATCCATGAACTTGCCTAGTGTTTTTTATTTTGTTTTTTTACTTTCAAAAAACATTATTTTTGTCATAGTTTAATTTTCAACTATCGGATTGAATTGATGCTTATCCCCACTCAGGTATATTATGTATATGTACTGTGTATGGAAAAAAACATAACTCTTGAACCAAAAAGGGTTTTGACTTTATGCTAACCATGTACTTAGACCTTAGTGTGTCAATGAAACCACATTTTTACAAAAAAACATATCTGGAAAACTATAACTGCTACATACCAGATCTTTGGTCCATGTGAAAGACCATGGAGTGTATTTTTTTTATTTACACAAAGTGCGACCCTATGCAGCTCTGTGACCTTTACTTCTGGTCGAAACTGAAAGATGCTTATTCCATACTTAAAAACTTCATATCCCATTAACCAAAAAAGGGTTGAGACCTAAAACTTTACATACTTAGACCCGAGTGTGTAGATGAAACCGCAGTTATTTTCGGGATGATGACGACTCGATGGCGTCCTTACATTAAATTAACCTTTATCCGGAGAACCAAATTTGTATTAAACCCATCCCCAATGATTACACAAACTGTGTCTCCCTGTGAGCTTCAATTCTGGTCAAAACTGAGATCTTAAGTGAAAATAATCACTCCCGGTCTTCGTTTTGAGGCCTGCAAACAATATGATCTTGAAATCAGATGGTCCCTCTATATCGAATACAGTTTTACCCATAGGACTGTCAATTCCAGCAAAACAATAAGTATGAATCTCAATGTTTTGATAATAAAATGAGCTATGAAAACGGAATGATTTAATCAGTTTTTTAATTTATCAAAGTTTTTTATTTCAAATACGAAATCTTCTACCATTCACTTTACGTATCAATTTGTCGTACTAAGTTTTTTCGGTTTTTGCTTTGAAAACACAACCTCTGCTAACTCGAAAATGTCTATACCGAACACCTTGTTTTTGTTATGGAACAAAAAATTATGTCTAGTTATTGTTAAATCTGTTCTTTCTCAAGCTGCAGAGTCAGGGAAAGACAGACGCTGCATAGTTGAAACTAAATTTGTAACAGGATTGATGGTGATTGAGAAAATCAAACATGCTTTTGCCCTGCAACCAAATGTCCTGGGAAATATGTCTGTCTGCCTGTCTTAAATACTGCGTGAACAACACTCAGTGCCTCACTTTGCAGAAATTGCAGGTTTGCAGAATTGAAAATAAGGCACAGGACAAAACATAAACAACTTTTGGACCACTTAATTTTATGAAATTTTCAAAGATTAGATGTATGTTACATTTTGGAAAACTAGACAAAAGTAAAAACTTCATTTGTTATCTCAAGTTACAGGTTGGATGATAAATTTGTTATAATAATAAAACAGAGCATTTACATGGTGCTCTACAAAGAACACAGCGCCTAACAATCAACAATAGAATTTAACAAAAAGAAAAAGAAGATACACACATTACAACAAACATATCACAGGCTGGGAATTGGGTGAGTTTTGAATTGGCACTTGAAGATAGCGGTAGATGCCGCTGCCCTGACAGCACAAGGCAGCTTGTTCCACATTTTAAGGGCAACAACAAAGAATGAACAGTCCCCGGCCTTCTTTTTGGAGTGTGGAACAATCCATTTACAAGTGGAATAATATGGAAAAAAATATCATGCCTACATCATACAAGGCAGAAGAAGTATATTTGTAGGTATTCCAATTGCTTTTGGCCAGTAACTTATAACAAATAATACCGTTAAGTTGGGTCCTGTCTACTAAGGAAAAAGTGATCACATCAAAACAACCACAAAGCGTTTTACTCAAAGTAGGGGTTTCCCCCCAGAGTATTGTGTTTTGGTTTTAATTCATTGCAAACATATTTTCGTCTTGCATTCCATAGGAGATTAAGTTCACTTTAGTGTAGCTTTGCTTTCATTTCCAGAAATAGCATTTGACATGGTGTGCTTTAATTTCGAAGAAAAGGTCTTTATACAACAAAGTATCTTTGACAATGTAAACACCAAATGCTCGTAATAGAGCATAGATGACATTTCACACTTTCTATTCTAGGCATTAATCTGGCGTTAAAGAAATAGAAGTACAAAGGATAAGTTTCTACTTACTGTATATTAATCATGTTAGTTTGTCTGATTTATAAATCTTCCCGACAATTAAATGTTTTGTTTAAAGATCCTTGGTCCACTTTTTGGCCAAATTGACCCGAAGACTTAGAATAGATTAAATTTTTAAATAGCTATTTTACAAAATCTGCCAATGATAAGTGGTAGTTATCTTTAAAAAAACTATAAATAAATTATTGTCGGGGTCCCAACATTATCTCACATCCATCAGCCATGAACAAACAATTTTGCGTTTCACATGTTTCTTATGCATTCGCCAAGGAAAATGCAAAAGTTTTTTGTACATTTTCCGTTTAGAAACAGCATCATCTGTCAAAGTTTTTTAAGAGAGAAAAAAATATTTTAAAAAAAAGAAGCAGGAAATGAACACATGAGATAAAGTTCAAACGGAAAGCAAAACATTTGGTGGCAACATGATTTGTAAATAAACAAACCAGTGTTGTTTTAGTGAAAGTTTCCTGCAGTAGTGGTTTCTTCCTTGATGTAACTTACACATTCTTCATGCACTTTATGTTTCAACACTACTGTGGCACAAAAATCACTTCTTAGGAACTACACGTAGAGTGCTGGGTTGAGTCTAGTGCACCAGACTCAAGTTCTGGTGTTGGCACAGGATGTGCACTCCTGTCCCAGTAGCAGCACTGTGTCCTTGAGCAAGACACTTTAAATTAATTGTTTTGTCTTTGTGTGGGACATAAAGCTGTAGGTCCTGTGTGTAGTGTGTAATGCATATAAAAGAACCCAGTACATTTATCACTAATGTTCGCCCTGGTGTTTCTGGCATGGTCAGCTGCAGATTGTGCTGCATCATTTTGTAAACCCTTGCACGGTGCAATATATGTGAGTCTCATAATTTAATCATAGCTATGTATGCCTGTCATAAAAATATATAAAACCTGCGTATTAATATAAAAAGGGGTTGCTCATAAAAGGTGAAAATATGAGGTACAACAATGTTGTTGCATGATGTAAACTTGAAATCATGTCACAATGTCACAGGAAATAGAGGCGTTTGAGCTAAGGTACCTTTTAGGATCACCAAATTGGGGATCATTGTTATTCCCATTAAGAACCAAGGATCACAATCAGGGTATACAAATGTATATATGCACATGATGTCACTTGAATAGGGCGCCCTCGTCTAGAGGTCAAAAGAGGGTTGCTCATTGGCCCATCCTGTGGTACCCGTACTTTTCCCAGCTGTTTTCCATTGTTCCATCATCACTTTACCTCTAAGATGGTGGAATGATGACATCAATGCATACGGGCAAATGTCCCATTTATAGTACATGTCCCAATTAGGATAGCTTGGATGACTATGGCAAAATCATGCTGAGGTCTACAAGTACATTCTGCAGTGGATCAAAACTCTTTTTGAATAACTACGTTCATTTATGTTTCACAAATCAAAATAGCATCTATGGGTCCAACATCGTTTTTAAGAGCATCATTCTTATTTTTCTGTTTCCAAAAATATGAGAAACCTATATGATAAAAGACTGATCTACGAAAGCTTTGCATCAACTAGTCACAACAAGGAAAATGCTTCCAAAAGTTTACATGAAAAACATATTTAAGATGAAAATAACCCAGGGGAGCTGAAAGCAGGAATTGATATTCCTCTTAAAACAGTCTAGATTGACTAGTGACAGCGCTCCACTGACATCTTGATTGACTACGATTAAGTCTAGTCAACTAGTCACCCATCCGAACTTGCTTCCTGTGTCTTTTTGTTTGTCAGTCCTTGATGTCCACTGCCTTGTCTCTTATCTGTATCTTATCTGCCACTCAAACCTAAATGTTGTCCAGAGATTGACCATTACCTTTCTTAACTGCATAATCATTAAAACTTCCAACAAATTCAATTATGGTTTTTGTTTTTTTACGGTAATTGACAAAACACACAAATAAATGTGACTTAAGTTAAGTTGACACTTGGAGAGTTTTTACGGTAATTGACAAAACACACAAATAAATGTGACTTAAGTTAAGTTGACACTTGGAGAGTTATGTTCTAGCATAGAAAATCTGACTTGGTTCATAACATTTATTCTGTTGTTTTGTTTTACCCAAACTCCCTCCAGCTGCCGGGCAATCTTGGTGGACAAGTAGTAAGACATCTGCTCTACAATGGCAAAAGTCGTGGGTTCAAACCCCACCCAAGTAATATGCCTGTGGATTTGTTTTTCCATAGGACTTGGGAAAGTACTGAGTATACAGTACTTTACACACAATGGCGAATGGATAAAACCAAATAATATTCTTTATCCCCAATGCAATTTGAACATTCTATTTTGTTGAGATCAAAAGTAAAAAGGTTGTTAAGTGTTGAGCTGTTATTTGTGGTATTCTCATTATGCATCCCTCACAGGCTCAGCTTTACCTTCAACCACTGAGGACATAACCCCAAGTGACTCAGCACCCGACTGACCGCACATCCATGAACAATTCAAGGAATGATCCAACCATCGTCAAGAAAAATATGGAGTTACTCTTCAGAATTAACCTTGCACAGACATGACATGCTTCAACACATTTTCCTACCAAAAGGTGAAATTTCTTCAGACTCAGTAGGTTTTCCTCCTCTGCAACAGTAAGCAGTCAAAATATCATCTCTTGTTCTTGTTTCTTTTCAGGGTAACTATCCTGCACACTTTAACAAGTCAAAGTTAAGAATTTGGAAGGCCCTTTTAATGCTACCTTTAACAAAATTTAAGACCATCAATTCGTGGAAGTGAATAAAGCGGGGGAGAAACAGCTTTACCTGCTCACACTTTATACTTGACACGCAGCATATTTGGTTCTTTACGCCCTGATAGGAAAATTCATTACACACTTCATCCATTTTTTAAGACCTCTAGTTTAATACTTTTTAATGCTTCTTAAGGCCTTAAATTTAGACAGTTCAGTTTTTAAAAATGTAATACTTTTTAAAGAATCACAGAAACTCTGTTTGATAGCATTTTAAATGGAAATATTTCTCAGTAAAATTGTTTCCCGTGACAACTTTATTTTTTCCCCCACTAGTTCCAATCCCAGCCGCTATAGCGTCGATGCTAATTTCAATCAATCAACCAAGCCGAGGCCCAACAGCATCTCTAGCCTGCCCAGTGATCTCTAATTTTGTTTGCAGTAAAACTCTTTTCTAAACTAGGAGCCAGCGGTCTCAGTGAAACAACCATAGACAAAACAAGTATTCATAATTGTAGACTTTTTTAATAATTTATAAATTTTTAAATAAAGAACTGATAGAAATTTGGTACAGTGTGTTGACAAGGTCTTTTTTCATTAAACCTAATGATGACTTGAGCTGTCTAGTTAAAAATCCTAAGACCAAACTTATCTAATTCAAGCATAGCAAAGATAATTACAAGTGACAAGAAGTACCTCCCCCCCCCCCCCACTAAATTATTTCCCTGTAATATTTTCCTCCCTGCTCTCAACAGACTTTTTATCACTATCTTTTCACTTTTGAAAATGAAAGCTTGCGCCATCACACAAACATAGCCCTAGTCTTGCTACAGGCCTCAGCTCACATATGGTGGTAAAATGTTCTTAGTCAAGCTTCATTGACTGTTGAATAACTCAACCGGGCATACATAGATCCTTACCATTTGATCGTCGGACCGCACAGCAAATGCCATCAATTTTTCCGTTAACAAAAACTGACTGGTGGAGATGTGGTACATTTAAATAGATTTTATTTTTCATCAAATTTAATGATAACTGGAGCAGACTGGCCGAAACATTGAGACTAAACTTATCTCACTCAGGGGAAGTGAAAATGATTACATGAAATACCTATACACAACATTATACCGTAGAACAGATAAGTTGTTGAACTCATCAAAATAAAATCGACTCTAGGTAAGAACCTGGAAATAGGAGGTCAAAAATCTCACTCTCAATATTTTCACAGCGAAATAACATATAAAAACAGTAAGTCTAAATTGAAAAATGATTGTGCAAAATACAGCCTATACCCTACTGCAGGCCCAGATCCAGGGGTGGGTCAAGGGGGGTCAAGGGGGTCCAGACCTATCCCTAATCTCACAGAGTTTTTTTCCCCTCACTATCTCTACCCTTTTGCAAATGAATACTCGCGCCATCTAATAATTATAACCCTAATCTTGCTATAGGCCTTACCTCACGTATGGTGGTAAATGTTCTTAGTCAAGCCTCATTGGCTGCTTAATAACTCGCCCACACATTGCCAGATCCTTACAATGTGACTGTCGGAACACACGTCACATGCCATCAATTTAGCTTTTATAGTGGTATCAGGCTCCAAAAGGTGAAATGGTACCGAGCGTGTAAAAATTAATCTCACTGCACACTTGTGTCGTACACACAATCATTGTGACCTTCCTGTCACTTTTTCATTATTTTTTTTTATATATTTGTTATGGACCCTTCCTTAATTCCTGGATTTGCACCTACACTGGCTAAGTACACTGAGCATCCAAAGAAACTCTAGAGACTTGAGTTACATGCGAGTCCTATATCATTTCAGAATTTAGGAATTGAATATTGACAAAACCTAATAGAACAAAATTTTTAAAGGACAGCCACAGAATTCGGAATAAATTTATTAATTGTGATACTATTTTAAAGCCTGTATTAAGCAAATGTACATAGTTTTCAGAAAATGGCCGTTAATTTTGAAGCTAAATGATCTAAATTGGAAAGTACTTCAGTCACTGTTTTGGGAGTTAAACTTAGACTTGCCCTCAGGAACTTGACCACAAGACTCCAGACTTAAGACTACCATGAGGCAAACCTCCACAGACCAATTGCCATCTCTACTCAAAAACTTAAATTGGATCTGTAATTAATGTAGAACTATTCCATTCTGAACAACTCCATTTTAAAAGAATCCATTCTAAACAATGGCTGGTACTTTTCCAACAAGCGCTGCTTAGTTTTTTCAAGTTTTAAAAATAAATTCTGGGAAACAATCTGTTGATGGAAACAGAAGCATTGTACTACATTTGCTTGAAACTAATGACCACTAAAGGTAATAATGGACCTGTAGTTAGGCTCGGTCCTTTATGACAGATGGCACTTTTCTTGTCGTTCCTATCATTTAGCGAACCCAGTCTACAGACTTCTGGAAATAATGCCCTTTATTGTAACATTTGTATTCCCCGGTACATGCACCTTACTTCAAATGAATGTTCCATTAGTTGTTAATCAAATAACATCTTTGACATTCACACGATGTGACATTGAGAGTGGTAAAAAAGACCACGCTTCCCATCTGAAGTAACAACAACATTTGGGACAAGACTGTAGACTCTTTGATATTCAATTCAAGGTAGGAGTCTGCAAGTATATGTGAAACAAAATGTGCACTGCTTGGCTAATGTGGTCACCATTTTCACGAAGGGACAATTTGTCCCCTGCAGCCAAAAATGTATGTTTGGAGAAAACCGCGTTTGAAGTTATGCTGATTTTGAAATCACTGGCTGGTAGACTTTTCGCTATTTAATCTTTGAAATTTTTACATATCAGGAAAGTAGAGATCCTAAATCATACAAATCTGTTTCCAATTTTGTCCATAACGGTTTAATTAATGAGTAATTATTCAATTAACAAAATGTTCTCTTCGTGAAACTGTGCAAAACGTGGTCTGTGTGCAGCGCGTCGTGTTTAAACGAATTGGCTGTTCGTGAAAACGCAAAAGCCGGAGCACTTACTTTTTATGCTGTGCCAGGAGAAAAAAACACGCGTTAGAGCAATACACAAATTGGTTCTTCGTAAAAACAAAAAAACAAGTTTTGGCCGTTTGGGGCGCGCGCGTAAAACATTGTAGGTCAAAGGTTTTGGCACTTCGTGAAAACGCAAAAAGCCGGAGCACTCGTATTTGGCGCTGTGCCAGCCGTGTCTTCAACGCACAAAAAGGATTTTGGCTCTTCGTGAAAACGCAATTCCAGGTTCTTGAGGTTTTTGTCTTTCACCATCTTAGCATAATTAAGAAACTAGACGACTTTTAGGTCTATAAATTAGTGAATTGTTAGATACCGTTAAACTAAATCAAAACCACCAAAAAAATAAAAATGAGTTTTTTATAGATTTTTTACGATATTGTCCCTTCGTGAAAACGGTGACGATGTGACAAGAGATGCTAACTACATTAAGTCATATGGATACACTATCAATAACTTGCTGTCTCGAAGAAGCCAACATGTCCTCTTTTTTGTGTTTTGGACATTCAACAAATGTTGTCATTTAACACTCAAATACAGGAGCAGGTACAAATAACAAATAGTAATTTTCTTGGGTTAGAATATAAGAAGTATGATGAACAGTAAGACTTCATCTGGTGTTTTTTAACAAAAGGAAAAACACCCTAATTGGAAATATTTTTTCAGTCTGAATCTGAAAAAATAATACTCCAAAAATAAAATTTTTAAACAGCTTTTCATTTCTGAAAGAAAGATGTGTGAAAATGCATTGTTTTCTTTCAGATTTAGCGATATAAAATGTAGACTTGAATTTCTTGCTTTACCAAGCTTTGAACTTACTTTCCTGAAAACACTTTGCTAAGTACATGTATCAGGGAGACTGTTGCAATTTTCAAGAATATTGAAAAGTCATAAAAGATCTAGACAATCCCACCCAACCCTCACATTGTAAGAGTAAGTTACATATTGAATTACATCAAGGTGAAGCCCAGCTATGCCCATTGGTACCAGCAACATTACAACATTGTTTCCTTTGGGACTGGAAAAACAATTCACATGTCATGTTCTGATCCCAGGCAGGGTTCAACTGGGGTCCACAGAGGTGGACAAGAGCAAAGGCAAGGAACCACCAGCCAGCAATCACACCTGGGTCCACAGAGGTGGACAAGAGCAAAGGCAAGGAACCGCCAGCAATCACACCTGGGTCCACAGGGATGAAAGCCAAGGCAAGGAACCACTAGCCAACAATCAAACCTGTGCACACAGAGGTGAAAGCCAAGGCAAGGAACCACTAGCCAACAATCAAACCTGTGCCCACAGGGATGAAAGCCAAGGCAAGGAACCACTAGCCAACAATCGAACCTGTGCACACAGGGGTGAAAGCCAAGGCAAGGAACCACTAGCCAATAATCGAACCTGTGCCCACAGGGGTGAAAGCCAAGGCAAGGAACCACTAGCCAACAATCAAACCTGTGCCCACAGGGGTGAAAGCCAAGGCAAGGAACCACTAGCCAACAATCGAACCTGTGCCCACAGGGGTGAAAGCCAAGGCAAGGAACCACTAGCCAACAATCGAACCTGTGCCCACAGAGGTGAAATCCAAGGCAAGGAACTACTAGCCAACAATCGAACCTGTGCCCACAGGGGTGAAAGCCATTGGCAAGGAACCACTAGCCAACAATCGAACCTGTGCCCACAGGGGTGAAAGCCAAGGCAAGGAACCACTAGGCAACAATCGAACCTGTGCCCACAGGGGTGAAAGCCAAGGCAAGGAACCACTAGCCAACAACCGAACCTGTGCCCACAGGGGTGAAAGCCAAGGCAAGGAACCACTAGACAACAATCGAACCTGGGTCCACAGAGGTGAAAGACAGGACAAGGAACCACTAGCCAACAATCGAACCTGTGCCCACAGGGGTGAAAGCCAAGGCAAGGAACCACTAGCCAACAATCGAACCTGGGTCCACAGAGGTGAAAGCCAATGCGAGTAACCACTAGCCAACAATCGAACCTGTGCCTACAGAGCTGAAAGCCAGGACAAGGAACCACTAGCCAACATTCGAGCCTTGGTCCCCAGAAAGCCACAGCAAGGAGCCACTAGCCAACATTCAAACTGGGGTCCACAGATAAGGTGCTACATGAATTGGTCTCATAATTCAAAAGTTTCAGAAACCTGCCTTTAAAAAGTTTCTCTTTGTTCAAGCACCTTGAATACCTTACTAGTAGATACCTGCGCTGTACAAGACTACGGAATCATTATTCAGTGAAAATAAACGGCTTCAAATACTCCGTTTGATTCTCCAACCCACAACAGTTTAAGGCTGATCGTCAACACAGAGTACACAAGAGTTGAATACTCTTTGTTCAACCCTTAAAATAGAGTGTAAATCCCTGACATGCCAGCAAAAAGATATGTACATTGAATGATCAACTCTGAAGCACTTAATGAGCTACCTATGCCCTGTACATGTACTCATCGTGGTAACAAGGGAGCTCACAAGGATATGCTGGTATCAACAATCTGTGTTGAGATTGAGAATAATAGTGTTAAAAACAAAATGAAAAAACACAATCCTTTACAATCAGTCATAAAATTTGTTGTTTAAGAGGAAATTGACATACATCTAGCCTTGAGAAACATACTGGTTACATATTATGTGCAGGTGATTCAAAATGATTACTTTATGGTGGCATACTGGCCAAACCTCTACCACTGACTGAGGAGTTTACTTTCATACTTCAATCCTGATAAGAAATACCATTTTATTTTAAAATTGATTGAACTGATACTGTTATTAGTGTTTTTTAATCAAAGTAGGATACAGCAATGACATAACTAATGCTGCAGGTAGATGCTTATTAATGTCTTTGAATCACGATAAAGTACACTGCTAGGCAAAGTAAGGTACAGTAATGGCAACATCGGCAAAAACTATAGGCTATGCTGCTGGTATGATTATTAATGTCTTTGAATCAAGAAAAAGTACACTACTAGGAAAAGTAAGTTACAGTAATGGCAATGTAGGCAGAACTATATGATGTTGGTATGATTATTAATGTCTTTGAATCAAGACAAAAGTGCATGGCTAGACTGTTAGTGAAATGATCACTCCCTTGGATCAAGGTTTGCATACAGAAACCCCCTTCGTTTATTTATTTTAACTTGCAGCATTAGGGGGGATGTATGTTTCACTTTACTGTTTCTTCATCCTGAAAATCTGGTACATGTTCATCTCCTAGTCCTTGCGCTGATGCACCTTGAAATCTTCAAATAGAATTCACTATTTCCTAGTATGAGGTTTGTCTATGTTAAGAGCAAGCTATCTTGCATTCCAAGATAGAAGGTTAAGCCTTGTTATTTGGTCATCCTTCATTGCTTCACAAAGCCCAGTTCATACATCACTTGAGTTGCCCAAGCGAAACAAATTTTCTTACTTCACAATTTGGAAACAGCGCATACGGAGTGTTTGCGTTCTGTAATTCGCTTCGCATTCACATTCACTTTCACATGAGTAAAGTATGAACCAGCTTAAGTATAACTACAGAGCATGTCATAGACAAGTATTATGTTTATTTGTTAATTTTGGCTCTTCAGGCGAAAGAGTCCCCAACGCAAACAAGTCTGCTACACTCGCGCGTTGTCCCATAACCAGGCGGTCTGCTTTTTTTTTACATTCACGCTGTCGCCCGATTAACAAACGCTCCATTCGTTGATACACATGATGCTGAGAGCTAGACAATTCTTCTCAAATCTTGTGAATGTACTTAGACTCGTGTAAGTCGGCGTATGTAAAGACTCTTTGTACAATATACAAAAGACGCAACAACACTGGTCAAACATAGGAATTTTTAGAATTTTACAGTTTTTCGACAATACAAATCTAATTTTACGCTGTACCCATTCCGTGAAATTTGCTTGGGAATCCAAAATTGTTCTACTGACCATGTTTGAATAAGTTTTGATGTTTTTAAATTGACCATTAATAAAGTCTAAGTTGTTTTATGAAAGATTTCTGCAATCTAGGACAGGTAGTTTTAGCTTTATCAAATAATTATGTTTCTGGAAGTCAAATTTGTTTTCACTTTTTCCATATGTTTTGTACACGGGTGAAAACAATCAATAAATGATGTCATAGTGACGTCGTTCATTATTTGAGGCCGGCAAACACATCCACCATATCCCAGAAGTGTAAAACTGTAAACATTTTAAGGATCGGCGGTATACTTTTTGAGATATGGTGCCAACAAGGTTGGCTAATTAAATATTCACCTCGCTAAAAATGACTAATTAACTAAGAATTTTAATCATTATTAAATTAAATTAAATGTTAAGTTTAAGCACTAAGCTTCAATTCGATATAGGATCTGACTCTTTCATTTTACTAATTTAATTTTTAAGGAGTAAAGAAAAACTTGTAAAAATGGGGATTTAGGCAGAAACAAAAAACAATAACAATAAAAATAATAAAAATCTCAACGAAAACAAAGTCTGTTCAGACAGTTAGTCGGAACAGCTAAAAATAATAAAAATCTTGACAAAACAAAACCTGTTCCGACAGGTCGGAACAGCGTATAATATTTTACATAAATATAGCACACACACATCTACCGGTAAGGTACACAAGGCGCTGGAATGTAACAGAACGGCTAAACAAATAACAAGCAATGGCTATGAGATATTTCCAGTTATACCAAATAGCAATGAATTATGAAAACTAAAGGAAAACAAGGCTACAAACAAAAGCCTGTATTTGTTTTTTTAAATAGTCAATATGTTTTTAAACAGCTGCTGAAAAGAATCTCTCTAGTTCTATTGACATTCTTAACTTCAGCATATTCAACAACAAAAACTTGCTTATTGGATGGTTTCCTGTCACACAGCTTGACAAAAAAGACCATTAAGTAAGATTTAAGGCTTTGCATGATGTAACTACATTACAAATTGACATGCAGGTGATATCATGAGGATCTCTTTTCTTTTTTTCTTTTTTTTCTTTTTTCTTTTTTGAGAAGTGGTGGCTCTGGGAAGAACCTGAATTGAGTCAGTCTTGATGCTTCAAACAATGTACTCTGGTGTGAATGCACAACCAGCCAGCATACTCTATTTACACCCAGCATTCCCGCCTAAATTTTGGTCCTCTCCAATTGTACAAGCTACTCCAGCAATCCCAACATTCTCCTGAAAGTGAACAGAGTATACTGTTCAAAACCTCAGAACCATGACTTCTCCCAATAGAGAGGTTTAATTCACATGACTTTCACCCGCGAGCTAATTTCTTATCTTAAACACCACCATTAACGCAGTGTACATGGGAGGATGAACCAGGCAGGTCTATACTAACGCCACATGTGTTTAAAGGACAACTTTCAAATCCACGCGTTATAAAGTCACTATTTGTAATTCTTTTAAATAGATCTACTTTCTCTTTTCACAAAGGTTTATGATATCCAAAAGCAGGGCTCACATTTTACACTGGACCCCCAGGCCCGGGGCCAATAGTTTTGTTGTTGGGCCAGTAAACTCATGACCGGACATGTCTGGTGGTTTTTTTTTTAATCAAATAATAATAGCTCACTGTGTAATAATATCGAGAGCAAAACAAATTATGTTCAAATGTTGCCTTTGAGTTTGCTAAAATACTTTTCAATTCTGAGGAGTGATGAAGTACACTTCATCCGATAAATCTTTTCTTACATGTCTTACTGCATCAAATAAAAACAGTCAGCATCTTAGATTGTGTCAGGAAGTTTTTTCTCATTTTGATTCCGGTAAAAGGAATTCTGGTCCAGTAATCATTTTGAGCAACCAATCCCATGATCCTGTGCATTTTCCCCAAAAATTTGAGCCCTGAAGAGTCAAAATCTTCAAGATGTATCAATTTTGTCCTTGGCTGTTTGTGCTGAGTCTTTGTGAATGGGGGCAAAGGAGGTGAGAGTCATTGCTGATAAAACAAGTCTGAAATTAGGATCCAAAATTTAGAAGGTCCACTGAAAAGATGGCATTTCTTTCCACCTTTCAATAACCCTTGGGGTTTAGATTTCACAGAGCTTTTGGGAACTATGTCCTCATCACTAGAGAAGTAGATCAAAGAGCAGGATTTATTTATATGTGGACAAAATTACAGCTGATTTTCTTCACCAAGTTGACTTGAAAAGTCTGAACTCAGATAAATGTCTGAAATTTCCCCTCCCTGCTTTGTGTCGCAGTTAAGTACGAGAAGAAAACATGTCTTTTGGTGTTCACGCAGTAATTGAAGCCATCAGGTGAAGACACTCGATGAAATTCCTTTTCTTCATGTCTGCTCACCTGATTCTTAGCTTTTTCATCTTAAAATGAATCTTAAATTGCATTAAACTGAGGTTGAATGCTGTTACCGACTCTAAGTGAAAACCTTCCCCTAACTTCTTGCAAGAGCAGACCACTTTTAAGTAATTCTATATTATAGAGGATCAAAATCAAGGAGATGACCTTAAATGTAAGCCATTAACCATCAATGTATTTTAATTTAATAAAGATGACTTACTGTTTATCAGGAACCACAGCGTAGCAATCAGACTCCTGGTTGACAGTTCCAAGAAACGCAGTGGTCTATCACCGTCATCTGCCAGTTCCCAACAAAAAAGAGTGTCGTTTCCTAGTGAACAATGCTGAAACAATAAACAGGACAAATAAAAATCCAGTCAGAGCTCCCTCTGTAATCGGATCCTAAAACTCCGCCCCTTTGGAAAGTTGTCAAAGTGGATATCCGTTGCATCCGATACCACGAGTGAATGTAGTACTAACTAGATCATTAGCAATGTCTGTACTCGTCGCCTACATGGCCAGTAATGCATGAAGGCTCAGCATGCACGTGTACACCTTTACCGACATGTACCTATACAGTGTGGGGAGGAAGGAAACACCGCCAGCTATAATGCCACCAACGACTACAAGTACAATCAGCACCGCTAATGTGTGAGCGTGACAGAATGCTCCATTGGGAAGAGGGGTGGGTTCAATGCGCAATGCTCCAGTGAGTTTTATTAGCCTGGTAGTGATGTAATGCAAAAGCTTTTGTCACATAGATATAAATGATTTGATGAAAACTCCAATTAGGTTAAGGCCGCGTCTTCCTTTTTTTTATTTGTTTTAATTTATGTATGATGATGTTTTCCCATGGAACCTCGGTGCTATACTAACAGTACAGTCTTAGTTCTATGAATTGATGCAATTTGATGATGAATTATAGAAAAATATTTTTGTACAGAACAGACGCATCAATATACATTTTTTGCATGTATAACATGTTTTTTATTTATACTGTCTGTAAAGAGGAAGATAATATTGATGGATTCAAAAAGATACAAACACAAATTTGTCACAAGGTCATCAGCCCATCCCAGCGCTCTTGGATGAGACCGGTAGGGCCGTGCGAATCCTTGGCCAATCCCAAAACCAATAAACATTTACAAAATCGAACCAAAAAAAGAACAAAAAGAAAGGAAAAAATGGGATTTTTATGAACCGTGAGTTGGAAAAAACCTACTAAGTGCCTTTATGATCGGATCAATCCAAATGGAATTTTCCTTTAAAACCATGAAGGGATAAAATGGTAAAGTGGGTCAACCAAAATTGATGTATTCAAATTAAAATGGTTTTATCATGGCACAAGGTTGATAATCTGTAATCAATTCAGTTGAAAGGATGAAGTTATCTGTAACACACTTGGTTGAGTCTTAAAGAAATAGCACACAAGTAGTAACTACCTAGGTTTAAGCTATTTGGTTGTTTGTTTGTCTGTTTGTTTTTTGTTTTGCTTTTGGGTTTTTTGTGGGTTATTTTTTTTTATAGAGTACATTCATCACAATCCTCAAATTACCAATAAACAAACTGCAACCCCATCAGAGAAAATTTAATCAAAAAAGTTGCATCCCCTTAACGTGATCCCCTGGCTGCCGCTTCCCAGGTTGTATCGAAACTTGGGTGTGACTACACTGGCTACACTGCAGCTAACGGTTGTATGGCTTCTGACGGGCACCCCCAAACAAAGATATTGACAAATAGGGAGACCGCTAACATAGGGCTACACAGCTCAGTTGGTAGAACACCAGCATGCTAATCCGCAGGTCGTTGGTTCAAATGCTGCTCTAGTCAATTTTTCTTTGTTCAACCCCAAATTAAATAAAATTTACCCAGTCAGTTTCCCTTTTTATTTATTACATTTCTTATTTTGTCAACATTCATATAATAATAATACCTGCTTGTGTCAACTTGATCGATCAATTTGACTGTTGGGGAACAAATTTGTTTTCACAAGGCAATATTTCAGACGGAAATCTTTCTCAGATTAATCAATACAAGTAGAAAAGTTTATAAAAAGTTTTCAGATTAAAAATAGCTTTGTTTTCTTTTGGAACCCAACCAACCATGCCTATAATAATAACAATTTACAAACTGCACAATATTGGTAAGATTAAAAATATACATTTTCATACAATCGCAGAAAACTTAAATGGTATAAAGATGGTCATGACGGAAAGCTTTCCTTTAAACTTTTCTCTGAAATGCAATAGTTTTTTAGAAATAAGTAAATGAAACAATTAGATTTTCGTCTGTTCAGGACTATAAGGTCATCACTGCAGTTTGTATGAATTTCATAAAATCGCTTTTGCATATTTTGGAGCTCTTGGTAAATGGGGTCCATTGATTAAGAGTGGTCTTCAAGCTATTTCTTTGGCAAAAAGAAACATTCATTCAAGTAAAGCATTTATTTGTTGATTTCGATTTTTTTTTTTTTTCCTCTTCAAACTATAAGCATTTTTCACTTAATGACCTTTTAATCATTACGAGTTTGAAATTGCAGTTAACGACCTGATAGTACTGAGCCGACACCTTGATCTTGTGAGTCCAAAACTCAACATTTGAAAACAGTGGAAACATATGAGCTAGGGTGTGTTTGGGAGTGGCATTTGATACATTCTTTGAATAAGGACACCCTTAATTTTTGTCTTCTCTTTTCATAAGGTGAAACTTCATGTCAGGGCTTGAAATACCCAATGGACCACTCAACAAAGTCCTGCATAATTTTAGCATTTTTATGTAAAAACACTAAGTTGCTGTTAATAATTACATGCAGGTTTCCCCCCAAGATAAGCATTTACAATGTTTGTTGGCTCTACGCATAATCTCGCAGTTAGGCAGATATGAGTTACAATCCACATTTCTGTGATTTTCAAAAGTGGTTGAAATCTTCCAAACGGCATCCCTGACGTAAGTTTATTCCAAGTTAAAGACCGGCTTTAAATTGTTTGATAATCCCAGTAAAACAGGGGAAATTGCCTTTCTGGCTGGACTCAATTGCATGCTTATTGGATCTATTTCAAAGCACGTAAGTGAACTTTACAGATTTATTAATGGATTCCACAGCTTACTGTTGTTGGAAGCATACATGAATAAGATGGGCTCAACAATGAAGTCTGTCTTTTGACTATTTCATGATGGTAAGCCATGACACTCAAGCCTCAAGGTATACACCAAGGGCACCTGCTCCCTGTCAACCCTAGAATGATTCAGCCGCTAAGAGCGAGAATTACCGCGCGCCGACAGACTTGGAGTCCGCTCTGTTCCATTTGATAAACTTGTTTACGTTATTATGATTTTCTTTTCAATGAAACAAAAGGAGTAATGTGAAAACATAAACACAGTAGCTCAGAAACCCAATGAAATATCTTACAATGGATGCTTGAAAATGGAACCCAGAAAATAGGGGTAAATTCCTGTTCATGAATTTTGGAAAAGGTAATCCATCCCATACATCTGATGCCACATTAGACCACTGCCTCCCCCCCCCCTATAACTTTTAACAATTCTCCAACAAATACCACTGTGAATCTACCGCTGTTTGTTTTGTTTTGTTTTGGGGGTTTTTGTTTTTGGTTGGGATTTTTTTTTCATTTCGTTTGGTAGTTTTCCAGAAATATTCCCAGGTGCAAAATTTAAATTTCAGCTAGTTTAGCTGCTAGTTCATGGCCTAAAAGCCACGATGTACTGATGTTACAAACGACCTCTTCAATTCCATGTACAGTCATAAGACACATTCTAAAAAAATAATCCACACCACAAATGGAATCAAATGAAATGTCACGACCTATATAAGATTCATGGCTAAAGTGGGTGACGGTCAAAATGAAATCATCCCAATCAACTCAGGCAAGGAGTGTGAATAATCTGTCATCATTAAGAAACTGGCAGAAGCGATTTATGGGCACTGACTATTCAGTAATAAGCAGGGCCCCATTTCATAGCGCTGATTAACGGTAAGCAAATTTTTGTGCTAATTATAGCAGAAAAATTTGCTGAAGTGTAAGCGTATTACACAGGTTAGCAAGAATATTAGGCAGCCATCTTGCGCGTTCACCATGGATTTGCATTGTTATATCATTAATTTTCATACAGTAAGCACTGGAAGGTAAGCATGCCTTTTCGTGTGCTTATGGTTAGCAGCGCTATGAAATGGAAATCGCACAGTAAGCACAAAATCTGCCGTTAAGCAGCTCTATGAAATTGAGCACTGGTGAGAGTACAGTAAGCAGGCCCAGATTATCCAATAGGAACTGTGCCTTGGGCCTGCAACAAAATTAGAAGCGTAAGAAAATAACTGAAAGCCTTTGAAAATACAACAGGGCTCACTGTTGAGGAACACATTTTTAGCAAATGACAGAAAAATTAGAACTTGTATCCAACTTGTGACAAGTTAGTTGTCTGACTCAAATTTACTTTGTTTTCCAATAAATAACAATCATGTCCTTAAAGTGAACTATGGGTTTTTAAGGAGTCCATCATTTACTCCAAACTTGACGAACGTTCCTTCTTCCTTCAAAGAACCATCTCGTGTGAAACTTTCCTCAAGCTAAGAACTCACTTTTAGTCATCAAAGGAACAGAACAATTGCCTCATCACCCAGTTGTTATGATTTTTAAAAAGGTATCTAACCAAAATGGCGTCGTACAAATGTGGAAGTTGGACTCGCAAACCTTTTACCCTTTGTCTTTGAGAGTGTAAAAGCGAGGGAGTCAGCACTTCGCAAAATTGCACTCTTTTCTTAAATTGATGCAGAAAAGTACTCTTCAGAAGCACTCAAACCCAAACTATACAAAAACTGGACCTTTGAATAATGAACTGGACTTTTGAATAATTATGATCAGGACTTTTGAATATCAAACAGGACTTTTGAATAATGAACTGGACTTTTAAATGATGAACAGGACTTTTGAATAATGAAGTGTTTTTTTGAATAATGAACTGGACTTTTGAATAACAAATATAATTTTAACATGACTGGTTCTGTTCAGAGCTTCATGAGAGCTAGAGATGTATTTCATGTACATAATGTCACCACAAACCTCACTAGATACAATAATTTACGCATAAAAATTGCTTGTATTTTACTTGAAGAACATTATTTTGGATAACATCTGAGGCGGTCATGTTCCACTGCCCTGCTAAATCTACTGGGGTTAAAAACAAATGATATTGTGCCTAATCCATCGACAGTAAGTGCCCAAAACCTTTTTGGCTGCCAGCTAGGCCAATCCCAACAGTGATTCACTTGGTGAAACGTTGCCTCTATAGCCATTAAACTATGGAAATGTAAGCCATTAGCTTCAATTGTAAATTAACCAAGATGACATTTTCGAAATTGGGGGGTAATTATAGGTCAGGTTGCATGTCACAATCCAATCAGAATAAATTGGAAGAGAGATTTAGAGGAAAGGGGGATGGAGTATGAAAAATTGCTCTAGTTAGCCAATGACCCATCGATGGTTGAATTTTAAAGCATAAAAAAAGGAATCAGAAATTAAATGATATATAATTGGTAATGATTAAGGAAACTCACAAATGATTTTAAAGTGATGGACCTAAAACTGTCCCGAGAAATATTGGACAGTATGTGCCTACAGCACAGCGCTGGTGTGCATTTGTCCCTGCCACTTCTCCTGCCCCTATCCCATCCCTATCCCTATCCCACCCCTATCCCCATTCCAATCCCTTCCCCCTCCCCATTCCTATTCCCTCCCCTGTCCCAATCCCTGCCCCTATCCCAATCCATGCCCTTATCACAATTCCTGCCCCCATCCCAATCCATGCCCCTATCCCAATCCCTGCCCCATCCCAATCCATGCCCCTATCCCAATCCATGCCCTTATCACAATTCCTGCCCCCATCCCAATCCCTGCCCCTATCCCAATCCCTGCCCCTATCCCAATCCATGCCCCTATCCCAATCCATGCCCTTATCACAATTCCTGCCCCAATCCCAATCCATGCCCCTATCCCAATCCCTGCCCCTATCCCAATCCATGCCCCTATCCCAATCCCTGCCCCCATCCCAATCCATGCCCCTATCCCAATCCATGCCCTTATCACAATTCCTGCCCCCATCCCAATCCATGCCCCTATCCCAATCCATGCCCCCATCCCAATCCCTGCCCCTATCCCAATCCCTGCCCCTATCCCAATCCATGCCCCTATCCCAATCCCTGCCCCCATCCCATTCCATGCCCCTATCCCAATCCATGCCCTTATCACAATTCCCGCCCCCATCCCAATCCATGCCCCTATCCCAATCCCTGCCCCCATCCCAATCCATGCCCCTATCCCAATCCATGCCCTTATCACAATTCCTGCCCCCATCCCAATCCCTGCCCCAATCCCAATCCATGCCCCTATCCCAATTCCTGCCCCTATCCCAATTCCTGCCCTTATCCCAATCCCTGCCCCCATCCCAATCCATGCCCCTATCCCAATCCATGCCCCTATCCCAATCCATGCCCTTATCACAATTCCTGCCCCTATCCCAATCCATGCCCCCATCCCAATCCATGCCCCTATCCCAATCCATGCCCTTATCACAATTCCTGCCCCCATCCCAATTCCTGCCCCTATCCCAATCCCTGCCCCCATCCCAATCCATGCCCCTATCCCAATCCATGCCCTTATCACAATTCCTGCCCCCATCCCAATTCCTGCCCCTATCCCAATCCCTGCCCCCATCCCAATCCATGCCCCTATCCCAATCCATGCCCTTATCCCAATCCCTGCCCCCATCCCAATCCATGCCCCTATCCCAATCCCTGCCCCCATCCCAATCCCTGCCCCTATCCCAATTCCTGCCCCTATCCCAATCCCTGCCCCCATCCCAATCCATGCCCCTATCCCAATCCCTGCCCCTATCCCAATCCCTGCCCCCATCCCAATCCATGCCCCTACCCCAATCCCTGCCCCTGTCCCAATTCCTGCCCCTATCCCAATTCCTGCCCCTATCCCAATTCCTGCCCTTATCACAATTCCTGCCCCCATCCCAATCCCTGCCCCTATCCCAATTCCTGCCCCTATCCCAATTCCTGCCCCTATCCCAATCCCTGCCCATATTCCAATCCATGCCCCCATCCCAATCCCTGCCCCTATCCCAATCCCTGCCCCTACCCCCAATCCCTGCCCCTATCCCAATCCCTGCCCCTATCCCAATCCCTGCCCCTATCCCAATCCATGCCCCTATTCCATTCCCTGCCAGAGAAACCAGCAGTGTTTGCTAAATCGGCAGTTGTGCAACACACTTTCTGTTTACATCCCTCTCTCTTTTTTATGATATAGCCCTTAACTTTCCTTTCAGGAAAAAGATGCACTTTATCCAACTATTCAGTGATCAGGCTTTTTGTCATCAATCTTAAGAAGTCTCAGCTCCTATACACGCAATATCTGGTCTTCCTGTGCAAGGAAATCCTTAGAGAGCGTGAACCTTTACATTGGACTGGGTACTACATTATACACAGACAAGAGTTTTTATTAATTCCAGTCAAAATCTGTGGGTTACAGATGCCTTAAACTCATTACTTATTCCACTATTGTAATGATTTCAACTGTTTGCACATCATTCTGCAATCTTTATTCCAAACCTCTAACTTTCAAAAATACGTAATATCCAAATAAACATTGCAATTAAGCCACGCCCACAATGGGAACTGTCTTTCAATGTCGCCCGATTATGCGGGAAGCACGTAGATGGACTTGCATCTTGCTCTGTCCCGTGCCACACACAAAAGACACAACGGAGCAATCCTTGGTGGAAACTTGTTTACATTTTGTAATGGGTTTTTATTGTGTTAGATTTGTGCCCGTCCTCTGGTTGTGTGTCCATGGTTGTGAGTGGTCAAGGCATTAAGGGGCGGAGCTTAAAGGATGAGCCTACTCCAATCAAAAAGGTTTTAGAATTTTTAAAAGGCCACACAAACATGTTTTTGTATATTTGGGGAATACTTGTTAATATACTGCTTAAATTGAACCTACCTGGCAAGGCAATACAATCAGAACAAACCTTTCTTGGAATAAATTCATGGACTCTCATCAGGCTGATCATTTTCCAGTCTAATGAGTCTTAATTTCAGAAACTACACACACATTAACTCTCGCATTTAGTCAGCTTTAACATCATTGAGACAAAATGGACTCCACTCTAAATTTGCTTATCTCGACCAAGAAATAATTTAACGCAACAATTTTTAGCAAATTCTTCCTATTCTGCTCTTTTCCATGTCTTTTGTTTAAAAAATAATAATTTAACACTTAGGAAAAAGCATTTTTAAGAAATGAAGATTGAAGATTTATAAGTGTCAGGTAGGTGTGTTTATAGCCAAGGATGCAGATAAACCTGTCCTCTGTAGCTAGCAAGGACTGAGATTTAAAACGACCCTGAAGAGATTGTTTGACACCTTGAAGAATCAACCCCCCCCCCACCCCCAAGTCTGAGTCTATAGCCTCATGTTAATGCTACAATGAACAGGTGGATAAATCACAGGGATTTGCATGATACAGTTGTCAATCAAGACCAAGAGAGACTGTCACTGAATGAGAGATGGTGCTTTAAAGATATCTCATCAAACCTCAGCAAGATTTATTTGAAATGGTGAGACTTCCCCCAAACACAAGCCACGATGGTCCGTTTCCATAAAGCCTTTAAGTATCAACATTTTCTCCGCACAGAAAAACCTTGTTTGGCACAAATGGACAAATAGCCACAGAACCATGGACACTACTTCTAGAATCAGGTTCTCCACTTGTTTTTCTTAAAGAGGCACTCCAAGGTAAAGTTCAATTTTTTCCACTCATTTTCCAATAGTGTCCTTATGGAAAAGGGGGACAAATTACAAGTGTCTAACCTCTTGTTAAAATGGTGTAGAATGCTACTGTATTTGATAACAAAACGTTTGATGACGCCCTGTTTCAAATATATGGTCTGTACACTTTTGTACAGAGAATTTTCAGTTCATTCCTGAATTCTGTTGATATTCAATCAAAACGGCATTGATTTTAAGCTTATAACTAGCGCAGAAAATCCTCTTAGGAATGTACAGACCCAATTGGTTTTGCTGTGCGATGACATCATAATTCAAGTTTCGCTCAGAAAGAGTATCAAATAAAATGGCATATTACAAAATGTCAACGTGAGGTTGGAGACTTGTAATTTTTTCAACACTTTCATGAGGACTCTATCTGTTGGAAAATGAGTGCATCACAAAATTCAATTTGACCTTGGAACTCCACTTTAAGCAAACATATACATTCAGAAGGAGTTTCTGCTGATTAGCTTGATGTAATGGGACCATATCATGCTGATACCAAAATAAAAATGCTGATATCAGAAAAACAACAACATCACCAACATAAGTCTTATAAAACTCAAGTTCTATATTGCACAACAAAGCATCTAACAGAAACCATAAACATCCAAAGACAGAATATGGCCGTTAATACAATTTCAAGGCGAATCACGTCTTTCAAGGCGAATCACGTCTTGAATGAACTTGTAAAGTTGTGCCAGAGATCCTCCCACAGAGCTTCAAAAAACATGGAAGTCTGCAAGTGAATGTAAGATCTGATTCAGAGGGAAGCAGGTACTTGACAATTTCCCCACTAGAATGAGCACAAAAAACTAAAGGCACCTCCAGTTTGTGAAACAAGATAAAAACTTGCAATTCAAAGAAAACAAGCATGTCATCAGTCGTTTTTCTAGACACAGTTTACTCAACATTAAAGTGGGGGCTGTTGTGAATCCAAACTTCATGAAATAAATGTGCACACGCAAAGATGAAAGTTTGCCAGCAATGAACCAAATCTTGGATAAAGCGTCAAGCACACCAGAAGCAGCTGCACCTCATCAGCTGTGTTGCCTACATGACAAATTCTATACCTCATCTTGATTCAAAGAGAGTGAGCATACCATTAGTGCAGTACTTCATTCTAACTTGACTCAAAAAGAGTAACCAAACCAGTAACAGCAGTAAACCAACACCACTAGTACATGTACCTTATCTTGGTTAACAGAGATTGAGCATATCAGTACCTGCCGGTTTACCAACACTAATATAGCTGTACCTTGTCTTGACTCAAAGAGAGAAAGCCTACCAGTAACAGCAGTTTGCCATCATTTCCAATCTGACAAACTTACTTGATTCAAAGTCAGTAACCATAGTGGTAACTGCTCAGCTACTCTGAGCCTTACCAAGGTTGTATCTTACCTTATTCAAAGACACAGTCAAATTTAACAACACCGCACCTCACTTTGGTCATTCGGAACTTGGGCATCAGAAACAGCAGCTATTCTGACATTACCAAAGCGGTAACTTATCTTGGTTCAAAGACAGTAAACAGACTGGTAACAGCATCAGTTTGTCAACTTTACCAACAATGCACCTCACTTTGGTCCATCAGAGAGTGAGCAAAAGAATATGAGTAACATCAGCTATTCTGACAACACCAATGCTGTACCTTATCTTTACTCAAAGACAGTAAGCATACCTATGGCAACAGTTTGCTTGTATATTAAGTAATAGACGTTGAACCAACACTCTACCCTCCTGAATATGACCAGAACATACTGATTGAAACATCAAGTTGTTACACCATCGATTCTTTTCAGAACAACAACTCATGGAAAATTATTTGTCATGTACATGGTGTAACCACAAACCTTACTAGACTGTACCCCCATCTTTAAAACACTATAACATGAGAGACATGAAGGTCCGGTATCAGTCAGCCCCAAGATACCGATCAGTATTTCTGGATCGGTAAGCCTCCATATCAGCATCTTGGCAGGCTTTGTCACAGAATCTTGGATAAAAAGCCCCCAGGTGAGCGCAGTGACAGGCTTATTAACAAACCAAAAAGTGTCAACGCTGCATTTCATGTAATTTATCAATACATCAAGTATTTTCACAAAAGACAACTTCTTTAGAAAACACTAAAACAATGTGAAGCATAAGCAACTTTCTGAAATGTCTAAACTTCTTATATAGTTCATTACGCATAATAAAAATCCAGTTTTCGTACGTCAATTAATTAGTTACAGATTTGCATTGATTGAGACTTTATTTTTTGTTTTCCTTTTGATATGTCTAGAGTAAGACAACTAATAACCTGACCCATTTATACAAACCAAGTTGTAATTTTTTGTTATGTTACTTTTTCCAAGTCTTGTTACTTTTTTTAAAACACAATAATAATCTGTATTCCTGTAAGTCTCTAGTTGTGAGATTTCAGAAACAATACTTTACAAAATCTCCTTGACATACAAAACCAAATAAATGACCCCATCAAGTTTGAAAAATGTTACATTAATATCGATTTCTTTTCTAAGTTATTGCCATCATTATAAACAAACTGCAAGCAATTAGCTTTATTTGGAACCCTTTTAGCTTAAATGAATTCTAATATTCTGACAGTCTTTAAGGTAGGGTCATAGATTAGTTTTTGTCAACTTAATGCTGATTTATAGGCCACGTTGTCAATAAAAATACATTATAAGTCATCTGCGAGACTTTCAGCTAATTATAGTGTCTACTTATTGAGAAACAGTAGAACTTTAAATTTCCCTGACAGAAGTGTCCTTCCATAAATAAAGAACTGCCTTGCTCTTACAGGAACAAAGGTTCAGGCCTAGTGTGACAATCTGAATTTGTATTTTTTTCTTCCCCTTTTTCTTCTCCAAATTTCACTAAATCTCTATCAAATTAAAAGCCTTGACTTATGGATCATTTGTCTCAACAGAAGTTGTGTCATCTCCTTTTGAAAAGTCTAGGATAAATGTCGAGGTTACTGTATGCAGTGCAGCATAGAAAATAAGATTACAATTTAATATCGGTAGAAAATTGAATCTTTGTTTTACATGTGAACGCCTTTTATTGCTGAGCTCTAAAGATCAGTTGTTGTGGAAGATTGTTTTGTTTCCGGATGAACAAAGACAGCCAACTGCTGTGAACTGATTTGATTATATGACTGGGGACAAAAACAAAATTAGTCATTTTAAAAACAATTATCCCTTCTTAACCTTTTGGAGACTGCAGCGGCCGTTTTATGTGCATTGTGGGGAGTTTAGTAGTCTATGATTTAACACCAGGGAGAAATGGACTGCGCAATGCATATAGAATCCCCAGTTTCGTTAGAATCAATTGCAGCGACAAAGTTATCTTGCAATAAATAGAATGTTTCTACTTTCTGTTAATGCTGCTTTTACGATAAAACAAAAACACAAACTTGTTATTTACAATAATAAAACTGTTTACATTGCAAAGTTTACTGGTCTAGTTGATTCACCAAGAACAAAACATGTTTTGCCTTGTGTAGGATCCCTCTGGAAACTCTTTTCCTATTGAATTTCTAACATATCAATCTTAATATTTAAAAATAATAATTTATAGGCGCGTGTGGAAGCAAAAATTATACCTTCAAGTGTAACACCCAGTGCACACCTTTACAACTGGTAGTTCACCTTCAAGTGTAACACCCAGTGCACACCTTTACAACTCGCAGTTCGTCTTCAAGTGTAACACCCAGTGCACACCTTTACAACTCATAGTTCGCCTTTAAGTGTAACACCCAGTGCACACATTTACCACCTTAAAGTGTAAATACCCAGTGTTATCCCTTTATCACAGGTAGTTCACCTTCAAGTGCAACTTGCAGTGCACCCCTTTAACCCAGGTAGTTCACCTTAAAGTTTAAACGCCCATTGTACCCCTTTACCACAGGTAGTTCACCTCAAAGTTTAAACACCCAGTGTACCCTTTACCACAGGTAGTTCACCTCAAAGTTTAAACACCCAGTGTATCCCTTCACCATAGGAAGTTCACCTTAAAGTGTAAATACCCAGTGCACATCTTTACTACAGGTAGTTCACCTTCAAGTTTAAATACCCAGTGTACCCCTTTACCACAGGTAGTTCACCTTAAAGTGCAATACCCGGTGCAGACTTTTACTGCAGGTAGTTCACCTTCAAGTTTAAACACCCAGTGTAACCCTTTACCACAGGTATGTTCACCTTCAAGTGCAATACCAAGTGCAGACTTTTACTGCAGGTAGATAACCCTACATGATTTCTCAGTTAAACTTTAACCTAACTTAAACTGAACACTGAGCATCAATTTTCTGCTTGAAGCCTACAATTCCATCTCAGTGAAAGCAATTTGCAGGTCAGCAACCTAAGGGTGGTGTAAGCCAGCAAGTCCTATAATCAGCAGTGGGTACTGCAATAGTTCAAGGATAAAAAATATTATTTCTTGCAAGTTCAATATACAGATTTTATGATTTAGCAGACTGTCTAGGTATCAAGTTTATAATAAGTAAGCCTACAGGTTAACCCATGTCAGCCAGGGCTCACTCTTAACTCAAGCCCGGCGTACACTGCCTAGTAAAAAGCTATGGGCTAGTTAAAACATCATTTCTCAACTTGCCATGTGGGTTACTCAAAGCTGTGCAACCTACTTCAAATGCTCATATATTTTCCTTATCAGATGTAAATAATAAATAGTTTAAATGTGTTAACCTACTTTTGAGTGTGTGCGAGTGTAACTTCATTTGACCATTAAACTGGTTGTGATTGCTTACAATTGACACATCAGAAAGATACAGTTATGACAATACATGTTTAAAATCAGTTTACTAGTCCATTGGGCTAGATTCAAGAAGCTTAAGCGTGATGTCTGTCAGCCTAACTACGAGATCTCCCATAGAATACACAAACACTGTAAAACCTGCCCATGAGCAATGATTTAGTATCTTTCTTTATTATACTAATGATATCAGATTGGAAACGTGTCAAAATATCACGCTATAGAGAAATATGCACTCTTTCCCAATAGTTTAAAATGTTTAGTTTCTGCACCCACTGCTAAAATAAAGGATTAAAATTGCCTCTAACTGCCAGGCAAGCTCAGTGTTCTAGTGGTACGGACATCTGCTCTATAGAATGGCAAAAGTCATGGATTCGAATCCCACCCGAATAGGAAAGTACTGATTATACAGTGCTTTACGCATATCGGTGTATGGGTAAAACACAAATAACAGTAGCGGTGTACAATTTCTTGGGATAATTGCAAGGCAGTAAATGATGAATGTTTACAAATCATTCATTTTGCAATTCTAGAGCAGATGTCTTATCACTGGACCACAGAGATTGCCCAGTGGCAATAAAGCGCTACGTGGGCTTTGGCGGGAATCGTGTTTATACACTGTGACCAGTAAAGCGATCAATGCGAGTTAATGATTATTCATATGCGTTTTTGGTTCCACTATCAATAAGAGTATGAAAAACCTACTTGTAAATGGAGCCTCTAAGCTTGGGACGAATGGAATTCAACAATTTAAAACAAATGTTTAAAAGGAGAAGACAGTTTCCTTAAAATGTATAGACCTATTTTTCTCAGAATGGTGCCATCAGATGTTTAGAATGTTGACAACTTTTGCACTGGAAGGGTATTGAATGCAATGGCAATTTATAACATTTTACCATGAGGTCAGAGACTTGTAATTTTGCCCCCACTCACATGAGGGCTCTATCAATTGGAAAGCGAGTACATCACAAAATTGAATTGGTCATTTCCCTTCCTCTTTCAGATAAACACTTTCTTTAATGTACATAAGAGGAGGAGGGATTGCTTCTTAACGATAAGCCGATATGTGGAGATGTTTGTCAACGAAAGGAGGAGGTAGACTTCCTCTGCATCAAGAAAGCAGGAAAACGATCAGCTTCACACAAAACATCTTAAAGAAGCTGTGCAATGTCGTTACGGTGAGGTGAAAAGTCTGAACAATGATTCTAGAATTCCTAGCTCTTTGGGGAGGTGTGAAGCCCTGAATTTATTGCATACATCCATATTTTATCGGAACAAAAAAAGACAAAAAGAAACAGAACTGTGAGAATGTTAGCTGATCTCACAGAATCATTTTGTGAGGCTATACATATAAATGTACTTATCAACACCTGATTGTTCTACAATTGAAAAGGACCAAGTTGGCTTATAGTGGTAGCATGCCTTGCATAGCACCAATTTTTACCACAGTTCAAATCTTGTCTGGGATGGCAGTCTCGTATGTGAATTGCGTTTTCAGTCCCTAACTGATAATAAAAATAATAATAATATTAATAATAATAATATTAAGAACTAGTTTTAATATTACTCTTAATCTTCGGGCATTTTAAAGCACTTAATTATTTATTTATTTTTTGACAGTTTTGAACTTTTTGAATTATGAGACCTAGGCCTAAGGAGACCCATTTTTTTTGTAGCACCTTATGAGGGTTTACAAGGTGCTGCGCCACACTCAGCAGGCACTGCCAGGAACACTGAGACAAACCCTTCTCTTAACAATAAGTGTAACTGGGTTCTTAAATGTGCATTCTAACACAACACACATGACCATTACAGCTTTACTTCCCATCCCAAGGACAAAGCACTAATGGTTAAGTGTCTGGGTTAAGGACAAAAGTGTCAAGACTGGGACTGGAACCCAGACTCTGCTGATCTGAAACATTAGAGCTTGAGTCGAGTGCACTCGACTGCTCGGCCGTGACACGCCATTTACAACACATCATTGCATAGAAAAATAGAGACTCACTGCAAAATAGTAATAACAGTTTAGTGTGTTTCTTTATTACTGGAAATTTACGAGTCAAATTTGCTTTCCATTTTCCTTCTGATGAATTATGAGCCAGCCCTTTTGCACAACGATTAAAAATGAGCTATGGCCCATAAATTATTTGTTCTCTCTGAATGCCTCAATCAATCTCTTTGACAAGAACTTATCACACAGTGATTGGCAAATTCTTTACAACAACAGCTTTCAAATCAAACAATCCAATCTACTCACAACCAAAACGACAAGCCTACCGAGAAAAAAAATTGAGAAGAAATGCCTTTGTCAATCTTTGGTTCTCAATATGGCTTCCCTTTAACTTTACATACGTGAGAAAGTGTCAGACTGCAATATGGGTGCGACAGTTAACAGCAATCCCGCAACGGTGAAAGAACACTATCTGTCAGGTGTTACAATCTCTTTTCTGTTTTAATAACACTTTTATGTTGCAATTCTGGTTTGGGGTTTACCTTCATTCTAATTCACTAGTTTAAAAAAAAATTTGCAAACAGAGAAAAAAACCTGCGGAATTGTCGTTCAAAGTGGGTGCAGATGTTTTTTAAGGAAACATTAGTTGCAGTCATCAGTTTTTCAAAGATAAAAGGGACTCAAGTGGAAATAATCTCAAGGTGATTGGCACTTAAATACTGAGACATGTTTGCTTGTTGAAGTCTCTGTGAAGACAAGTGACATGTCTACCAGGACCCAATTCCATGGAGCTGGGTGGACAGATTGGTGTAGTAAGAGGTACCTTTGCTCTTTTCTTCAACCCTGGTTTGAATTAGCAGGGGGCACTACCTGATTTCAAAGGTTTACCCTGGAACAATTCCCTGGGGTTTTCCTCCCACATCTAAAACTGAACTTCCTTCCTTGTCTTCTCTCCATGGGTTGTTGGCTATTTTAATAATCAAATTTGCTTTTCTGAGAGTCCTTGGCTTCACAACCCCAATTAATCAATGAAATGAAGTGAATGAGAGCTGCTTAAATAAAATAATTTCTCACCAGAGTAAGGTTATCAGCCAAAATACCATGTAGCATTTGTGACTGGTTTTCTGCTTAGTTTTGCTGGAGCAAAAAATCATTGTCTCTGTTTAAGGTATATGAAATTGGGCCCATTTTTTCATGTTTTTATGTTCAAGACATTGAACTAAATGTTGCAATTTGTGGGTTTTCTACATTTTTATTTTATACAGTGTTTTTTTAAGAAGAGTAGGGCATATGCAGCATCCATGTTTCCTAAGATTTTACGTTTTGTTCACTTCTTGTCTAAGAACATGATTGTAAACCATCTACAGATGCTTTTTAAAACGCTGTTTCCAACATCTGCTGTGTACTTTATGTAACATTGACTCTTACATTTTATACATTATTTTTCCATCTGTATAACCAATGCAGTTTCCCTTCCAGAAAAGTCCAATATTAGTTTTAGAAGGGCAAAAAGTAATTAGTCTGACACAAAGTAATTAAAATGAGCACACTGAAATTCAATCTGGAATTACGTCCATGACCCTAAAATTCTATGAAACATGCAATTATGGTAATAACAACATGCAATATTTTACCTTGGCGTGTCACAATGTAAATAATAGATAGAAAGGTGTCCATCAAACAAATCAAGTATAAAATTCAAACTCAAAGGCATTTGCAGATATAAACCAAGAGTTTTATTCTGTTTAAAAGCTGAAATAATAATGGACTGTCATTCTATGATTGATTAGCAAGACAGTGGGATGAACATGAACTTTTTTGTTGTTGTTTCCTTTAAGCATGACAACCTAATTTGATGCAACTTTCACCCATTGGTTGTATGGTGTGTTTATTCAAAACTAAACAATGGGAACGAATTTTAGTCTTCTTAAAACTAATGATGTACTAGCCCTTTAAATGGGCTGTTGCTATTGGCTGGATACACTGCTACAAACCAACTTGTTTTTCAACCAAACTTTTAGCACTCCCTCTACCTTCACTTGCCTCACTTCCTCCACCCAGTGTCAATTTCCTCAGTCTATATTTCAGCTATTGTGAACAAAAACAAGCTGTTCTTGAAATCTCAGTAAAAAACAAACTAATATCCCCCCAGAAATCTGACAATAAATGCCTCCTGAATAAACTCTTAATATAGTAATGAGTATGATGGACTGAATCATAGCTTATTCTTAGATTTCTGACCTGTGGTAACCACAACAAATAAATACGGAGGAGGGGGTAGTGTGACAACTTGTTGGGACTTGAGGTTTATATCAGTCCAACCCACGTAATATTCTGGCTGTTTTTAATCTCAGTTCAAGGTCTGCATTCTTTGACAGAAAGATCACAATAACTTGATGTTTTTGAGAGGTTTGTGCTCTTAATCTTTCATTTTCAGATTTTGTTATTTATTGTTTTCTTCAAAAATGTGAACTCGGCCATAGGGGCGGGGCTGGTCGTGTGGGGGGAAGTGGAACATTTGTACAGCTGTTAAACTTCTCAAAGGAAGAAACATTAGTGATGTGTGTTATGAAACCACACAGAGTTGCATTGTCAAAAACATGGGCACCAATCTGTCACAGAATGTTTGATATATGTCTAGAAATTGTTTACTTTATGTACATTATGTATACATGGAAAGTGATGATCAAGGATTAATGATGAATGAGGCGGGAGGCAAAAAGTAAACAATCAAGAGTAGTAGTCAATGGAGAAGGAAGGGAAACTTTTAGAAAGTTGTAATGTTGTTTTTAACTTTTGAACTTCAGCAAATTGTGTACCTTTCTGTATTCATTCATTCATTCATTCATTCATTCATTTATGGTTTATTATTTAAAAAACAAATTTTCTATAGCGGCCAAAAGTCAAATTACAGGAAAATATACAGGGAATACAAGATATTTATGTAAAAAGGCGATAGATTTACACAAATACAAAGATGGAAAAAAGATCTAAAATTGTTTAAGGTTGAAAAGCTTGTTATTACTTACGGAAATTGGAAGAAACTTTGCAAGAAAATAACTTGGCGGAGACAAAAAACCTGACCAGCTGCCTAGTTTTATTGGGCTGATATATGCTATTCTGTTTGTGAGTGGAGCCCACTTCACACAAACTGGCTCCACTGGTTACCAGAAGCCCATAGGAATTGCATTGAGCTTGGTTTTCTTTGAAGGATTTTATGCAAGAAAAGTTGAAATGGAATTGTCTTTTACACATGCTCTTCAAAGACACAAGGTCAGAATTATAAATTTCTGTCATAAGAAATGCTTAGGACGATAAAATGGGTCGTTTTTGGTAAAGTTACAAAGCAATCGTAAGCCAGCTTTGGAGCCGGAAGTAGTGTAAACTTTGTGCGTGCAGCAGATGCATCCGCGTGTCACGCAACAACTTACCAACTGGATAACTGAGAAGGATTTCAAACACAATTAGAACTTGGTATCTTTTTGAATTGAAGCTTCCAATGGACAAGTGAGCATCCGACCAACTGACTACAGCTTACTAAAACCAATCACAAGACCTTGCAGACAGACCTGACAATAACCATATCTCTAAACACATTTCTAGGGAATCTTTACACATGGGCATAGGTTGAGGGTCATTTACTATTAGATTAATACAAAATCCCCTTGGATTGCTTTCCAATGACTCTTCTAATTACTTTTGGCTACTACATTATGTGCATGCCATGTGCTCTAAAATGAGTCACTGTGCACATGGTGGGGGCTGGAGACATCATTCAATGGTAAGAATGCTGGAACTAGGGTGTTGAAGACAAAGTAAAACACTTTTTGCTGATTAAAAATGAAGAAACAAAAATGATCAGTTTCAAACTAAAAGCTCACGGATGATCAAGTTTATAAAAAGTACCAATTTTACCGAAAAATACTTCTGTCTAAATAACGGTCAAAGTAGAGTAAATAGCTTTTAAATAAGACCCCTAGAATCACTGTTGATTATTTTACTTGCCTTATCTTGGTATGCCATATAAGATTGTACACAAATCTGTGACAAATTTGAAATGTTTTAAGGGGATGTTTTACTGAAAATTTGACCACTAAATTGAAATATTCACAGGTTTGTTGAATGGTACGATTACTGAAAACCATCGCATGAGGGCGCTTTCTATGGGGAATTTCCTTTAATTCCAATAACAGTTTTATCTTAATTGGCTGGCGTTTTGGGGGTTGCTTTTTTTGTATCAACTGCCAAGTAAATAAATATTAAAAATCACAGCGATGAAAAAAAACAGTTTGGTTTTTTCGACAGGCTTATATATCTGAAAGGCTAATCCAAAAATTATTGTTTTCACACATATAGTCCGCAAAGAAATCCTAGTTCAGTGCATCTCCGTTGTGGCTTCTGGCAACCATTGGAGCATGGAGCTACAGTTGAATGATATCACACTATGTCTTGTAGGAACAGTACGGCAGCTACTGTATAAATTATCACCGGTATTTGACGCTCTGATGGGACAGCTTGATAACAGTTCATTACACTAACTAACCAGTATCTGCATTCATAATGTATTCTCTTTGATTAGGAACCATTATGAGCTACAAATGAGTTATAACGCCTTACTGTAAGGTCGTAATTGCAATTTCACTAAATGCAGAGCTGCCAACTCTTCCTGATTCTGCAGAAAGTTCCCTGAAAATAAACCAATCTTTCCATGTTCTGATGAACAAATTTGAAAGTCTCTGTGATTGTGGGAACCTTAAGGCAAAATAGAATACATGAGTGGAGAGAATGCAATCAATGGGAGGAAAAAACCACCTATAATAAGAACAGAGACTTCAAACTCTAGTAAACAGTCAATAGAATACATGAGTGGAGAGAATGCAATCAATGGGAGGAAAAAAACACCTATAATAAGAACAGAGACTTCAAACTCTACTAACAGTCAATTTCAGTTACTCATTTTCACTCAAGGTTAAGATAGAACAAATGCATGTGAAACGAACAGAGTGAACACACAAATACTACAGTGAGGTTTACACAGTAAAAAGATATCTATCCCATAATGTAAGCAAGTGGTGCGCGAAGAGGAAATGAGTACAAGTGAGAGGACGGGTTTGTGTTATGACGCCAAGGAACGTGAGATTTAAGAAAAGGCAGATGGGTAACGGGAGCCAATAACAATAACAGCGAGATGTGTAAGACATTCGTAAGATGATAGTTACCAGGGAAATCAAATATGAGAGGCGATGGAAGAAGACAAGTCAAGGAATCGTAGCTGTGCTTGATATCAAAAGATGCACGGGCCTTTTTTCTATGTCTGTGCCAACCTACACACTACAACAGCATCTAAGAAAGACCCTAAGAAAACACAATGTTCTATCTGTCAATCGTAACTTCCTAAAGTGACACAATTTCAGATGGAAATAATTCTCATGATGATTTGTACCACAAGATAAGAAAGCTCTCAAATTAACCAAATCATATCTTCTTTTTTTTAATAACCAATCCCACATTACGTCTTTAAGATGGATATATTTTTGCAACTTATTCAGAAAAATTATTTTGAGATTTGCAATAGCTAACCGATTAGCGAGTGGAAAAAATACAATAAACATTATGCAGATAAAGGTTAATGACTTTTACACCTTCTGACCACAGAGTGCACTATTCGTTTCATTCCATAAATAATAAACGACGCATTGGGAGTGTAGCCTTGAGTTTATTACAAACCCAGTTCACAATCAATACTGCATTGGATTTGATAAATTATACAATAACCAAATTAAAATTATGGATTTGTGAAAATGTGAATTGATTCAACCTGCCTTTTTATTGAATAAATCAAAAAATTTGCACCCGAAATCAACAGAAATTGAGTTGCATGCGATAACATTTTCAATTGAGTTGTTTTGTTATTAAGGCTTTCATGTTTGTCTTGTTACAGACCCGGTGATTAAACCTTTCTTTACAGACACATGGCAGCATAGCTTGACCTGGCCTTTTATGGGTCACGTTCCGACTTGACAGTTTTACACTTTTCCATCATGACGTGAAAGGTGTTAGCCTTTGTGTGGAAACAAGGTGTTAAAGATGGCTGTAAATTTTTAAAAAACAAAGCGTCAAAATATCTCATTTACGATCCATTTCCATGTAAATGTCAGATACGACTGGGTGTCCAAAGTGAAAACAACGCCTGGCAGCCAAAAAGCAGCCAAAAGGCAACCAGACCCCTCCGGCTAACACTAAGTTGACGTCACACCGACCGCTAACACTACAGCATAAACAGAAATCGCTGTTACACTTATTTTGTTTTTCCCAGGCATTTCCACTGGAGAGATTATGTGAAAAACGTCCACAGAATCCGCCACGCACCGGCACACCAGGATGATTACAGAGAAAGGCAATATTCTTGAAAAGGTTAATCTTGAATTAAGGAGTTAGCATCTCTGTTTCAAATGCCTTGCCACCCAAAACGACCTGTAGTATAATCGCTCAAATAGCAGAAAATGTTCTGACATTTTGAGTGTAGAATAGTTTGTTTTTTTTCTCTTATCGACAGAATGGCAAGACAAACATAAAAAAATAGAGATAAGCTATTTCCTTTTGAGACTAGAAGGTGGCAGCCTGGTACAGATCTATAGTTGTCTAGGACCAGGGTTTCCGTGTATTGTACCTCACACCAGGGCCCAATTTCATAGAGATGCTTCAGCAGAAAATATCGCTTCAACATTTTCTGCTGGGCAAAAATAAGCAGGATACTAGCCACAAATTGTTCATGTGACATGGTAGTTTGGCTGGTACCCTTATTTTGGTAAGCATAATGTTGTTGTGCTGAGCTACTACTTGAGCTTAAGCAGCTCTATGAAATTAGGCCCAGGACTAAAGCCACTCCTTCCAGCTTGATGTCTACAATGATCACACATCAGATATTTTGTGAATTCAGTTTTTCTGAGTATGTTTTTAGGATTTTTTTTTCTAAGTATGGAATCTTTAAATTTGATTTCATTCTAACAAATCAAATGAGATTCTGTTTGTAAGCAGCTAAATTAAGATTTAACTCTGCAGACAAAACAGTTAACTTGTCCAATTGGCGCACAAAGTCTAAGGCACAAGCAGAATAGCAAATTTCCCCTTAGCCAAAGAATCATTGAGAATGCTAGGGTTGTGGTAGCCTGTGGATTTATTCCAAATGACCTGGAAAGCACTACATTGTTTATACTACATTGCCCTGCATTGAGTATACATTGCATATCAAACAGCATTGTAAAGCTTAAAAACCAAAACTTGTTTTTCTCCCCAATGAAACTATTACATACATTGAGAACTTGTTACCATGAAAAAAAATAATAAACGGCGAAACTGCCTCAAGATTTACATGTACCAAGCCACATTGAGAAGGTAGATACTATAATTCAACATTTTCTCCAATCATGCAAGGCCAAAATTTGAGTATAAGCTACAAAGATGATAATATATTGACATGATTTAAGAGACTGCTTTCGGCATCAGTTATGCATAATGGCACAGCACATGTATAAGACATATTTTGAAAAAAATATGTGATGGTTTCCATTAAAGTTTAGTTTATTTGCCAATGGGAGACTTTTGGGGACACTAGGTGGCAGCAGACTACCAGGTATAATTCCATTGTTCTTGTGTGCTTGTTCAAAACTTTGTACACAATGGTGGTTTACCTTTGTACATCTGCTGCCATCTAGCACTCCAAAATCTCCCATTACAGACATGCACAAACATGAAACAAATGAAAATAGATAAATATTATTTGTATCTTACCCATTTGTGTTTAGCACTGTAAAAAACAATCAACAGGCATATTACTCGCGTGGGATTCACACCCACAACCTTTGACATTCTAAAGCAGATGTCTTACCACTGGACCACTGAGCTTGCCTGGTAGCTAGAGGCAGTTCAAATGCTATATTTTAGCAGCAGGTACTGCAACAATTTTAATAGATGTTAAATTTGCATCGGGGATATTGAATATTATTTGTGTTTTACCCATACACATATTTACCCATATTGTGTGTAAAGCACTGTATACTCAGTACTTTCGCTGAGTCTTGTGAAAAAATCCACAGGCATATTACTCAGGTGGGATTCGAACCCACGACCTTTGCCATTCTAGAGCAGATGTCTAACCATAAGATTACTGAGCACGAGTCTGGTAGCTAGAGGCAGTTTGGTACTATATTTTAGCAGCAGGTACAAACTTAAATAAACTTTCAACTTGCATTGTTTGTGTTAAGCACTGAATGCTCAGATAAAAAGTTGAGCAAGTTATTTTGCTCAACAATAAAAACATGATGTTTTTTAGGAATTTTCGGGAAAATGCCACAGGTATTCACAGATGAAACTGTACATATTTATTGAAAAGGCAAGATCAGAGCAATAACCTTAAAGATGAAAAGAAGGAACCACTTGTATAAAGCCAGTAAGCAGATTATTCTGCTTACAGAACATCCCTTAGTAAAGTTTATACTTAAGCACTTCATTACCAAGCAAAAAGCATACTGACTTGGCTGGCAGTTCTTGTACAAAGCCAGGCCTGGAGTTACACAGAGGCCATGACGGCCATGGCATCTGTTAGCCCTCGTCTTAGCCTTGGTGCCCCTTTTAAAGTTTCCCAAAGACTTTAAGATTTTCCCATCGGAGCGCCCTTTGCAAAATGAGAATGGCCTTGCCCTTTCAAAGATGAAATTCCAGGCCTGAGGTTTATCCTTGTCTCTTGTGTGCAGAAATGCTTAGGTTTGAATGATACATGTTTTTACAGATGATGCAGAATCCTATAGCTAATCCTGTAAACAGAGATTATACGCATCTAATGGCATGGTAAGCTTTGTCAACAAAGTTGCCTCTAGTATATACTTCTTGTCAAACAGTAAAATCAACCACAAGTTTCATAAAAATCTTAACCGTACTGATTACCTTCCTCCATGCTTGTACCACACAAACAACATTTCAGGGGGAAAACCTTGAAAGCACAGAACAGAAAAAAAATGTTTAATAGAACTCGACTTTAAAGTTCCACAAATTTAATGTCGCTTCAAAAAGCTAAGAGCATTAGTAAATGGTCATCCTTCTGATTTTTATGGCAAGACATCAATCACAATTTCTCTCTGCACGGAGTTCCCATGAAGACAAGAAAATACTCCTCGATGAATACCACAAAATGAAAACGTTCTCAACAATTGCAAGTTACTATGGGAACGCGGTGAATCATGTTCGGACAATTCCCATCAGTGATTCCTTTTTAAACGATGAAGTATTCTGGACTTCCTGAATGTATTGTGGCGAGATGAATGTCGAAATAATCGGGATAAATTAACAACTCACAAAATATAATATCTTGTCTCTAACACAAATGGTGGAATAATGTGGAAACCGGGGAGCCTTAGGTAATTCAGCAGAAAACAGCTTGATAAATGTGCAGTCCATAAAACGTGTACAAATGGATATTATTATTATGGTTTTGAAGTGATTTCAACATAATGTGGGCATACTATCTAATTAAGGTTAGCTAGAGACCATTGCATATGCATTTCACATTGCATATGCATTCCAAAATGTGCCAATTTTGGCCGATGCAAAAAAAAAGGGCTACAAAAGATTTTTATATTTTTTTATTTTACTATTATTTTTTTATATTTACTAACTATACAAAAATCATCAGATATAACCATTTAGAATGATCCATATTGCACAAAAGGGCTTTTAAAACCAAGAAAAACACCAAGTAGAAAACATTCCAAGGACCTCATTTCAATTCATCGTGTTTTGGCAAAACTTTAACAATTTGGGTCCAGGATGCGCCAAAGTTTTGACAATTCCTGGGAAGAACCCTACAGTTGCAAATAATCTGCAATGAGTCAATACTTAGCACTTTGTTTTGGCCTACACAGATGTTTGATAAAGCGCCAAGTACAAGAAAGATCGTATAATGCTACAAGGTGGACAACTGAAGCTCTATCTAATGTTAGAACGTGAAGTATGGCATGGGGCCATTTTAGTAAGCAAATGTTTTGCTATAGCATTGATAGCAATGGTCACTGTCCATACTGATCTATTGTTGCACCAAAAGTGTTGCTTACTACAATGGCCTCCACAGCATACGGTACTTCGCTTTTGAGCCAGAGTTGCCAATCTTTTGCCTGTGGCGCTATACAATCTGTGATGTATACTTGCCGCTTCCTGTGTCCCGAGGGAACAGCAGGTACCTTGAGTGGGATTCGAACCCATGACTATCATATTCTGAATAGGACCAGTAACTCTAGTTATTCCTGGTCATGACCCTCCACATGACATAACAATATTTATGGATATTTCTGTTAACCCAGGCCCTCGTATCGGATCCACTAGTAATGACGAGTTGCATTTTATACATACAGATAGTTTGCATTCTATTATGTCTAGTAATTCAACTATAATGTATTCCCGTGGTCAACTTTTTAACATCCGTAAGACTTCTTGTCACTCCATTCAGCCTGGATTGCTTTCTATTCTAAAAGCGAATGGAATTCTTCGGTTCAGGGGTAATAGAGCGGGTCATTGTAACTTTAAGTGTAAAATTCCTGTTCAAATTGGTCACCGGCTTGATTACATGTATGTTCATAATAGGGTATTGGAAAACCGCACTGATCCTGTCCTTAAACACATTGTTGTAAATCCTGCCCATCCCTCTGATGATCTATTTAAACTCTGTTGCTTAAATACTAGATCTCTTAAAAATAAAGCAGCTAATTTTGTTTCTTATGTTATTAATAGTAAGGCTGATTTGTTTGCCCTTACAGAGACTTGGTTTACAGATATGGATGTTGCCCACAAGGTTGAAGCAACTCCACCTGGTTTTAGATTGCTAGATCATCCCCGGAAAAACCGTGTGGGGGGAGGCACTGCTTTGTTGTTTCGTGATCATTTGAATGTCAAGAAAATTGCTGGAGATGAATTAGACTCATTTGAGTTTTCAGAATGGTCTGTAGGGATTAATTCGTGTAAATTACGACTTGTAATTATTTATAGGCCACCTTACTCAGCTAGCCACCCTTGTACAGTTAATCGGTTTATCAATGATTTTGCTGACTATTTACAATCCATTATTTTATCTTCTGAACCAGTTTTAATAACTGGGGATTTTAACATCCATGTTGATATCTCTGATGATCCAAACACTATACGTTTTTTGTCACTTCTTGAATCCATGGGTCTCCAGCAACATGTTAACAAACCTACTCATGAGATGGGTCACACTAGATCTTGTTATTACCAGGAAATCGGACATGGTTCTTAACAGCCCCCCGACACCTCACCACCTTTTTTCTGATCATTTTTCTGTTATTTGCAATTTGCAACAAAACAAGTCTGCTTTTCCTGCTAAACAGATTGTTTATAGGGATATTAAATCCATTGACATTAATTGCTTCAAAGGTGACTTAGTCTCTTCTAGGCTGTGCAGGGACACTCCTCAAGGTCTTGAGGAGCTTACGAAGTGCTATAATTCTACGCTAGCTGGTGCCTTCAATACACTCGCCCCATTAAAGTCTAAGATGGTCACCACTAGGCCCTGTCTACCTTGGTTTAGTCAAGAAATCAACTCTGCCTTGAGGATGAGGAGACGTGCAGAAAAGAAGTGGCGACGAACAAACATGGTCTCTGATCTTTCAGAATATAAGCTTATAAGAAATAAGGTTACCTTTCTTCTTAATAAAGCTGGCTGCAATTTTTACAAAGACTTTATCGAAAGTAATAGTTCCGACCAGAGGAAATTATTTAGAGCATCTAAAAAGCTGCTTGGGCATAGTGTTGACGTCCTCTATCCACCTTTTAAAGATAAAATGACTCTTGCTAATGATATGGGTAGCTTTTTTGTAAAGAAAATATCTAATATTCATGCTAAACTTGATGACTTGGAAGTTTCAACCTCTGTTGACAGACCGTTATCTTTTACACCTGAAACAATGTCCAGTAATAACCCGTTTGATAGTTTCGCACCATTAACCGAGTCACAGGTAAAACAGCTAGTTGTCAATTCTTCTAAGGGATCATGCGCTCTGGATCCCATGCCTACTAACCTTGTGGGCATGAGTGCCTTGATGTTTTGCTTCCAGTAATTACCAACATTATAAACTCATCATTAGTTTCTGGTACATTTCCTACTGACTGGAAAGAAGCTTTAATATGCCCTTTATTAAAAAAAAACAATCTTGATATGAAATTAGAAAACTACCGACCAATCAATAACTTACAATTTATTTCTAAATTAACTGAGAGGGCTGTTTGGGACCAACTTTATAGTCACATGTCAAAACATTCCATGTTTCCGGTTCTCCAATCATCTTACCGGAAGCATCACAGTACAGAGATGGCTCTTATTAAGGTTAAAAATGATTTACTGATGAGGATGAATTCCCAACATATTATTCTGCTTGTCCTTTTAGACCTGAGTGCAGCGTTCGATACTGTTGATCATGAAATTTTATTGAAACGTCTTCAGTCTAAATGTGGAGTCACTGGCAAGGCCCTCGATTGGTTTTCGTCTTATTTGTCAGATAGAAGTCAACGTGTATCCATTCAAGGTACCTTATCAGAGAAGTTTAACATCAACTGTGGTGTTCCTCAGGGATCCTGCTTAGGACCATTTCTATTTATTGTCTATGCCTCTAAATTGTTTGACATCGTTGAGCATCATCTGCCTGATGTTCATTGCTATGCCGATGACACTCAGCTGTATCTATCTTTTAGACCCGACGACGACAAATCTTGTCAAGCTGCTGTGACTATAATCGAAGATTGCATTAGGGACATCAGGCAATGGATGTTACATGACCGGCTTTTAATTAATGATGTTAAAAGTGAATTTTTGATTATCGGATCAAAGCAGCAGTTGAAGAAAATTAATATTTCCGATATAATGATAGGTGAAGCTACTGTTTTTCCTACAACATGTGTTCGTAACTTGGGGTCTTGGTTCGATTCTGAACTTACAATGAACACCCACATCAATAAAGCTTGCTCTGCAGCCTTTTTTCATCTTCACAACATCAAACGCATTAGTCAATTCCTTACACAAGACTCTCTTTTAAAACTAATTCATGCATTTGTGACCAGTCGACTTGATTATTGTAATAGCCTTTTGTATGGTCTGCCAAAGTCACAGATAGCTAAAATACAAAGGGTTCAAAACGCAGCTGCCAGAATTGTTACCAACACACACCGATTTGAACACATCACACCTATAATTCGTCAATTACATTGGCTGCCTGTTTCGTACAGGATTAATTTTAAAATCCTGTTGTTGACATTCAAAGCTCTTCATGGTCTTTCTCCAAAGTACTTACAGGATCTTGTTTCCATCCAGAAAGTATCTTCATATAAACTTAGGTCAGGGAATAATGGTATTTTCTTGGAGTATCCTTCTGGTAAAATGTTGACTACATTTGGTGTTAGGGCTTTTTCTGTGGCAGCCCCTAAGCTTTGGAATGCGCTACCGTTTCACATACATAGCGAACAGAAACTCATCTCTTTTAAATGTAATATAAAAACCCACCTTTTTAAAACCGCTTTTTAGTATGTCTTCTTCTATGGTCACCTTGCCAGTTAGTTTGAATTTTAGCATAGATAGGGTTAGAGGCGTCTGTCTCCTGAAAAGGTCAAAACATTACCAATGCCAGCAGGGATAGGCCTATGTAATAAGTAACTATTAGTTCTCTGTTGGCGGGACAGACGTATCCCCATACTTTTGTTTGGGCACTGGCCTGGTGACCAGTCTTTTTTCTTTGTCTTTTTCTTCCACTCTGTGCTTTTTAACATGTGTTCTGCGCCTTTGATCATTTTGTATGTAAGGGGCGCAATATAAATTTTAAATATTATTATTATTATTATTATTGTAACAATTCAACATTTCAATTTGTATGCTCTGATTTTCATCAAAAGAAAAACAAACAAAAAACAAGTGTTGTTTAATAGAGAAATCAATGAGAGTGCAATCATTAGCCAATAAGTAGGCCTTCTTTATGTTGTTGAAATGGGTCAAAACTTTGTAATCTAGTTTAGGTTATGATGAGTTTGTGTCATATTTCCTAGCAATTTAAATGAAGGCAGAATAATGACTTTTCATGATTTTTACATTGCATAGATATCATTCATCTCACTTAACCCTAGCATTGCCTTGTACTAAGTACATGTTATGCCAGCCATCTTCGGCTAAAAATGTCTACTTTTTAAAGAAATTGCTAACAAAATTTGTAGTAACAGTGACTGCAGTCACAGCACACACAAGTTCAAAGCTGACTTCCCAAACTATTTTGGTCACAGCTTGAACCTTCAGAAAGGTCATTTTAAAGTCATGTGGGTGTGTTGTAACCAAAACAAATGCATCATAAATCGGCCCTACCAGCACAACACAAAGTCAGTAATTTGGGCCATTTTAATCGGCCCAGGACACTGCTAGAGTTAAAGGAAAAGGCCTGTAACATTGTAAAGCCATCTTGTTTTCTCACGTTCAAATCAACAAGACCAAAATGAAGGCGAGAGACAAAAATAGTCTAGCCTCTTTTGGGGACTGAGAATCAGTACCGAACTAAAGCTTAAAGACAATATACAGGATCGGTAAACATCAGGAAAACAAATTATTGTGTGTAACTTTCATGCCAGTACCAATGACCTGTGGCATAAATGCAGAAGTTGTTATAGTCTGGGCATTATTTCATGGCACTGCTTACTATAGAGTTATGTGCTTTACAGGGTACTGTAAGCACAGAATTCCACAGTAAGCAGAACCTTGAAATTGGACCCTGATGTTCTGGCCCCAGCAGAGTCTTTCTCAAAATGAAAAAAACAACACACATTTACAAGTATTCTAGTGTAACAGAAGCAGTTAGGTGGAAAAGGGGGAGACTAGAGAGGAACAGAATGCAGGCAAAGAAATATAAACCTAACATTTTGAACTGACAAATTGTTTGAAATGTTATGGACTATCTCCTCAAATTTATTTACTGAATATACATCTAGTCTTCTCAAACTAAATGAGGCGTCTCTGCTGAAAGAATGCAGGTGAGAAAGCGGAACTTTTTGATGCTGGATAAGAAAGTGAGTCAGGTGTCTGTTTTACTTTGTCTTTCTCCCATGAAACCTTGAGGGATCTGTTTGTTAAGAAAACTAAATGTCTTAATTCACTTGCCTACTTCAATACGTCTTACATATGCATGAATGCCCACTGTGGCATTTTCCCAATGTCATATTCTGTCAATAGTTATCCTGAGATGACAGTAAGAGTCAACAGAGAGAAATTTCCTAAAGGTACTATAGGGTCATATATTGGTAAATACTCAAAAAATGAATGGCCAGAAAACTGTACTTCGTAAGAAGCATTGTAACTGTTGATTGTATAAACTATTTTGAGAACGAATTCCCTTCAAAATAATATGGTTTCGATAACTTTTCACCAAAAACATTCAAATTTCTGTGGGTGTCCGTTCCCGACGGCCAGAGAGGCAGTTGGTACCCGCTGTCATCTCACTAAATGTGGATAGATTTGACATTCTTGATGGAAATACCGTGAAAATGTTGCTGTTTTCTCAACATGTAGACACTGTATTCAGCTAAAACTTTCACATGTGACTTCAGGTGACTTTAGCTGTATTTTTTTTTGTAAATTTGTTTTGCCTATTAAAGTGACAAACAAAAACAGATAAATACAACTTCAGCAGATAACGCCTTATAATAACAATAATAAAAAGTTCTTATATAGCATATTTTACATATCAATGCCCTTTACATTAGTAAAGCGATGGCATTGAGAAGAGGTGCGTCCATGGTAAGTGGCATGGGGGGGGCGCACTCAGGGAATCAGGGTCTCCACCTTTAACAGCACCCTCCCCCAAAGTCGCCCTTTTTCCTGTTCTTTTTAGGAAGGAATAAAGGGAAGGTGAGGGATATTTTAGCACAACCTGAAAACCTAATTTTCTGTAGCAATGTATCTTTGCATTAAACTTACTTACTTACCTACTTACTTACTTACTTACTTACTTACTTAATTACTTACTTACTTACTAAGGTTAGTGGAAATGATTAGGTTAAACCTTTATGACCCCATATCCAAATTTCTTTCCAGTATGCATCAATTTGGTGCATAAACAGGTTAGTTGAGGCCGCGTTCACCACACCACATGTGAAGGGAGGTTGTTCCATATGGAAATAACTCTGATAGAAAAGAAATGTTTCCTGCAGTTCAGCCCTTTCTTTAGTCCTGGTTAGTAGAGCTTAGGGTTATATGACCTCTAACTTGGAATAGGTTGTTGTGTCTCTGAAGGGCTTACTTCTCCTCAATGCATTCCGATCCAATTAGGATTTTGTACACCTCAAGACAGGGGAACATAACAACAACAGAGGAACACAAACAGAACAACTCTCTTGGAAATAAAACATGTCACAATTCTCAAGACGTTTGGCTGGCCAATCAGTGTCACTTAGTCAGGGTCTGTCAGTATTTCATCAGGGGCTCAGTGATCTTTACACCTACAGGTTTTGAACTAAGGCTCTATAAGATGCACACCATAAGTGTCACCAGACTTGCCATATATCAGTGGCGCCTTGTCTGAAGGGTGAATTCCTCCAAAGAACTCCAGATTCAAACAAACCTCCACCCAGTTTTATAGATTTTTTTAACCAGTCTTCTCCACTTCATTCTCTTCATTGCGATTTTTCATATTCATTCGATTTAACTAAACTAAGGCTGGATAGAAAACAAATAGTCTGGTCCCTTTTTTTACAAAATATGAATTTGCCCTGTCCTTGTCTTAGGGTATACAGGAAATCTGATAAACATGGTCAAAGTGTAATGACATGTAGAATCTATTGAGTCCCAGGCATAATACAGGGACGAGTTTTGCCAAATGTGAACATTCCTGAAAATGGCTTGAAGGACTGGGGGGGGGGGCTCCCCCTTATTCCAGACCCAGAACTCTAAGATGTTACAAATTAGAAGGTTTAAGCACTCTAAGCCTCACAAGAAATGCAAAACAGGTTTGGACACAATGTGGACTATTTCTTTTTCCCTTTGGTGATGGCTTTACTTTTTTTAAGAAAATCCGTAGGCTTTTAGAAGGTATTGAAAAATTCCTGAAATCAGAAAAATCTTGAGAAACAACATGCCTGATCAATAACGGCTCATTTATTCATTTATTTTTTTTTTCTTCTTTTGTTTACTAAACAAACCAGACACCAACCTATGAAAATGTCACATAAAGTGATCACATCTTTGATAAAACAACAAATAATGGTTTATGTCTCCTTTTCCAGGGATTCTTTTCCTGTTTGATTTGGCAATTCAAAGTAAGAACTCAGTGCTGGTACACTTTTTCCAACCATGGCAGATAGAAAAACCTCTTATGACAACGGATACTGGTATTAAGCTCAAGAAAGAAGGACTTCTGTTCACTGCAACCAAACTACTTGGGGTCAACTGCTCTTTCTTCTGCAGAGTCGTTGACTCTAACAATCTTAAGGCCCAGTTATTTTTCTCCAACCTAATTGTGCTGAACTAGAAAGAATGGGTAACACATGAAATGGTTTGGAAAGATCAAGTGGAGCATGCACCCTGATGATTAGCTAAACAGACAGACATCAGTCTATGCCTCTGTGATCACCTTTCTACAAAAACAAACCCACATAGCCCAATAAAATCTTGTAAGTTGGGATTTGAAACTCTGCACGTCGGGAAAAACAATGTAGAACTATGGTTTGCACTAACACCATGCAGTAATGTCTGTAATGAGTTGGGGCAGTTCTGAAATGAACCAAGTGTATCAATTCAAAGTTTCGATCAGTTTTCTCTAATCGTCTTCATGAGAAGAGCCACATCACATTTCCACTACCTGTTCTTTCCGAACCACCAGAACTCATAGGAGAAATTAAAACAAGGTATTCAGGCAAACCTTAGCTCAAGATTTAAAAAAAGTAACTGATCCAAATTGGAAGCAAAGATAAAGACAGTGTTTTTTTTTTAAGTTACCATTATTTCCAATTTTGTAGCCACCCGTTATTAATTTCATCAAAATGTTTAAAAGTACAATTATAGTTCTTTGTCTTATGTTTTCGGCTGCAAATGCTGCATTAAGTCATTGCAATCAATATATTTTGAAAAATTATCAAAACGTTGGTTATTTAACGAAATTATTAGTCAAACATGCCCGTGTCTTACTGAAAATGTAAAAGCATGATGACCTTTTTTTGTCAACATGTATCGTGAGTGTTTTTACATACTAAAGGATCAGCATGTCACAAGATCAGCCGCACTCTGACAAGCTGTGTATCTGTTATGTAGCATGTAAATGAGTTTCTACAAGCGTACCATCACTGCTTTTTGCGTTGGCCACATTAATGCTCAGTTCATCAGCCAGGGGTAAAACACTGCAATCGCTGACAACTCCATGGTTCCCAAAAACCAATGAAAAAATCACTTTCCTACCCCTGTGTCTGATCAAACACTTTGAATCATTGGTACCCATTACTGGCAGCGTGCAATTGCTCACTCTCTAAGGAAGCACTTGAAGATCCTCCCATGACCACAAAAGACATTTGATAATGAGGCCATTAGAGGAAGAAGACTTCACTTATAAGAACTGTGAGGCGCAGTAGGGAGCGACAGCTATTAGGCAATTACTCCTCCACAAGTGAAATCCTAATTCCTCCCTCGTTTAAACTGGACGTGAATTTGATGGTAATTGCCCTTGGCCAGACACACAGGCTCGCATGGAAAAGGTGATGGGTTGCCCTTTCAATGGTGGGTCTATTCTTGAAGGGAATGATACATTATTGGTTTTTGGAACGGTATATTCATTCCAATATACCAGTTTTCAATAGCACATAGTACAGCCAACCAAAGGACCAAATAACATCCAAAGGATTGTATGCATGTTCAAAATGATTCGGGTCTGGTACTTCATGCAGGAGGCAATCGAGGCCACATGCTACTAGTCATTGACTTGATGCCTCCATGCCCTGATAATTGCCTTGGTGCCAACATGTCCCCCTGGTCACTGCATGGTGCCTCCATGACCTCAGTCATTGCCTTGGTGCCTCTATTCCCCTGGTCATCGCCTTGGTGCATCCATGCCATTGACCATTGCCTTGGTGCATCCATGCCCTTGATCATTGCCTTGGTGCTTCTTATTATGGTCTGGCTGAAATTTACATTTCCCTTTTAGTTATAGAAGCACTCTTTACTAAGGAAAAATTGCACTGCCCTTACACGGTATCGGGTAGCAGTAGTTACGTGCCAAGAACTGGTCACATGGCGTTATGTTCTCATAAGATTTTTGCAATTTGACAGAAAACAAATCAATGTTTATAATTAGAAAGGGTTAGCTACACAATTCAGTGGTATGTTTTTCCATGTCAGGGATAAAAATAAATCAGCTTTAGATTTAGCCTTTAAAAAAAGCTTCAGTTGGTGATAGCGATGGGTCATCAATTAGCAGACACGAGTCACTGGGGAAAAACACAAATGTTCACTCAAAACTTAGCTTTATCCACTCACATATTTTGAGGAAGACTGAATCACCTCAGACTGATGGTTGTCCAGCATAGTCAATGAAGCAGAAATGAAAAGAGGGTCTCCATATAAAATACAAAAATACCCAACTTCAAACTGATTAAAATCTACAAGGCCAATAATTTGATCAATTTCTTCAGAGTAGAAATCGTCATGGCAACATTTCCCGCCTGTTGTTTTTGCATTTGATATTACTGCTGCTAACATGTGCCTTATTCTGAAGGTTTTTTGTTTTTGTTTTGTTTTTTCTCCTTCTTTTTCACCCCTTCTTCTTTCTTCATTCCTCCGGACTAAAAACAGGAGATGGAGATTACATGTTATATGAAAGACAAGGACATAAGCCTAGCATCTCAAGGTCTGACATGCAGAGCAACAAATTATGTGTCCCTCCGACTGGGACGTTTTATCTTATTTCCCATTTCATGAATCAACTATTTATTTTGCTCTTTTACATGCAGTTGCAAATCCTCTTACGCTGTTGGGAAATGCATTGTCAAAGGATGATGTAGAGAGAATAAATCTTCTGTAAAGAAATGTACACCAAGGTCTCTCAATATGGGGCAATGTGCTTGCAGTTTGCAGAGTGAAGATACAATGATTGCAGTGTCTTGAGAATGGCCTTAGGTGATGCTGTATATTCCAGCATCAACGTAGTGATTCAACATGAGAGTAACCTTGTCTGTACATTCCAGGGCCTTTGTGGGAGGCAAGAGAGGACACTGGGCATTATGAGAAATTTTACTCCTTGTTTTCATAATTTCCTCATAAATTCAAGAGTTATGAAAGAAATTATGAGATGTGCACCATCTTTTCACATGAAAAGTTAGTAAGAAATTAGACAGTGTAATCTCCACGAAATATTCAAGATTGAATGTCTTCATCCATTGAGCTGTGTACAAATTGTGTCTACAGGTAGTCCAGGCTCAGTGGCTCTTTTGTAAACTTGTGATGTCACAGGGGTCCCCCTTGGTCAAGGGACACAACCCCATCACACTCACAGGGTGATGACACATTCTACAGTTTCTCTACATCAGCACAATTGGAAGAAAAAAATTGGTTTTTTGTATATCATTGCCTTTTGCTCTTGTTACTTGTCCTGAAGGTTTTGCAATTATTTTCTGTGATTTCTTGATGTATGTGGTTTTTTCTGTTCATAATTGAGCCTCTTTTATTGCTACGTGTAAGCTTATCAATTCATTAAATTCGGGGGGGGGGGTATATTTTATAGTATTTATAAGCACTGTGCATTTCAACCTTTCGACAACAAATAGTCTCTTTGATAAACCGACAATAAAAAGAAGAAAACCAAATCTTTAAAATAATCCTGAAATCACAAAATCCTGACAAATAAGAGACTTGTTTAGTGAGAAGTAAGTCCTTGAATGAGCAAATGAATCAGGCTGGATTTCAAAAATAGCTACGAAGATTAATCTAAAGACTTTACAATCACTATCACAATACTGACAACTCATCTTAAGAAGAATCCTAGTACTTTGTGGATTCGATTCTGAGAGAATTAATGAATAGAGTACTGTTTAGTCTCTTAACATTATCCAATCAAGTCCAAAGCATCTCGACAATCAAATTGCATTTTGCAAAGTTTCATCTTCTTGACCATTACAGTGCAGCTGTTTGAATAGTTTATATGATTATTGCTTCCATTACCCTCGCTTTAAAAACAGTTTTCCAATAATGGGGGATCTGAAGGCGCTGAATGAGGAATACTCAATAGACAATTACACACAGTGCTTAACAGTAAACATCTGAATCTAGTTTGCATATATCGTCGTGTGCGTAGAAGAAGGATGTAACGAAAAGTTACCGGAGAAAGGGCCTAAGCAATCAATGTGCACAATAGTGTTCCAAGACAACTGAGTGTGAAAGTTGGATTGGTTTTCTGCCATTCATAGTCATCACCAAGTCATCGTAGGAAGGCTACAATCTGAATGGGAATGGGAAAACATCTCTTTGGGGTAATTCTAGCCCAAAAAAATGTAACAGTAATGCCATATTTTGTCAGGAGCCATTTAATGCTTATGACCTTTTGTAACTGAAAAAATGTTCTATTTGTGCCTGGAAGGAGGGCGTAGAGCCTTAGGCCCTCCTTCCGGGCACACAACGATATGATCATGAAACTACGTCACACACTGGTGGAAAATGGCCAGTCTTTTGTTTGTTTGTCTGTAGGTCTTTTGTCTGCCTGTCTGTCTTTTGTATACTTGTTTTATGTTGGCTTAATGTTTTACTTGGGGCGTTTGCTTGTTTGTTTGTTGTGTACTTTGTGTGCTTGTTTGCTAATTGTTTACTAACTGGTGACTGGCAGTCCCCCGCACGTTTTGCTGTTTGTCTGTTTGTTTTGTTGGGGTATTATGTTGTTTGTTTTGCTTGTTTTGGGGGGTGTTGGAATGTTTGTTTCTGAACAATTTTATCATAATATTTTGTAATAGTTTTTTTAGTACTCTTATATTTTTTTGATTTTCATGACAAGGGATTGTAGAAGACGCATCTTTTTGATGAGTTTTTAAAAACTTTTGGACTTCCCTGGACTACTTCTGGTCAAGATTTTTTTTACTGATTTCGCATAAATAAACAAATAATAAAGCCAGATTTTAAGATGTTTTGAATGATTTCATCCTACAAGAGCGGACTTCACTCATGAATTAGGGTCCCATCGCTTTAACCAAAATGATGCAAAATTGTTTGTGTTTATTCCAGAATAATTTCCATGGTCTAATTGGAGAACGAGCAGTTTATGATAATTGTAGGTGCCAGGTGTCATTGAATTCAACTATCTGTTACATAATTACATTAATGAGTTGGTTGACTTCGGAAGCCAACAGACTGTGCAAGCCTCGCGTTTATCAAAAGCGAGAAAACAAGTCGATTAAATTAAATGTTCTTTTTAAAATCCATTTACACAAAATTCTTGAAAATAAAAATACCCACAGCAATTTGTTATGAATACAATTTAAACTTTTATGTAATACAACTTATTTGTTAAAATTAAAATGGAAACAAAAATAAAACTTGGGATGGGGATGCTTATTTTTTAGAAACCCCATTTGTAAACCGCACCTTAATTTGTGCAATCATTACATAGGTTCAACTACAACATGTATGACAGTTCAGGGCAAAATTTTTAATCGTTTACAAGTAATCAGAAATAAAGGTATATTCTTATTCTTGGGTTTTCTTCCTTGATTTGTTACATTTGTTTTACTTTCATATATTAAATAAGTTTTACTTTCCCAACAATTCAATATATTTTTTTTACGCCCATAAATTAAACTGAAGTATTTGAAGAAATAGAATTGTGCACATGTAAAACTCAATTCAATTGGGACCAACTTGGTACCAGAAGCTTGAATATACACAAGATTTTCATAGTCTCTTGAATAACGAGCTTGCTGACCGCTTATTCAAGATTGGTGATATTCAACACCGTAATGGTCTATTAGGTCTACATACTGATTGTTCTCAACAGTAACATACATTCACAGTGTGCTCAGTTGAACCTACCAGAGTCAATGGATTAGCCAGAGCAGCACCTGGTCAGACATCCTGTTTTGAATCTGTACACCAAACTTTATATATTTCATCTAAATGTCAAATGATTGCAAAGTGAGCACTTTAGACGCTCTATTATTCAATTAAGATAAAATTTGGACACATATTGTCCAAAGTTTGGCTTAATAAACATTGGGAGGAGTAACATTTGCTTGTTTTTCCGATGGGAGACTTTGGAACGTAAGGTGGCAGTAGACTAACCAGGTAAGTTTCCATTGTTTACATAGTTCTGAGTGGCACACATTACCGAGAACAACAGACTTACCTGGTAAGTCTGCTGCCACCTAGCTTCCCAAAAGTCCCCCATTGAAACATTCTTGTAATATTAGTATTCTGAACGAGCTAATCAAGTATTCACACTTGGTACAGCTGGGAACACAATCATCTATTCCAGGGCAATTTGACAACCACAGAAGGGTCCAAGTCAAAGATCCAAAGAGTTGGACAGGCTTCACCAAAGAAGTGGAAAACACTTTAAAGTGAAGGTATATGTTTGGTGATCACTCTTAAAATTAATGGCAATACAAAATTACTTGGTTAGATGTACAGCAGCTTTTCGTAGTAGAAATCACTGACAAAACAAAAACCAGCCTAAAAAATTACCATTGCAAACAAGTTGATGGGAATTAATTTACTCTTCAATAAATCACAGTTATGTGGCACCTGCTGTAATTATTTGTTGTTACATGTACTTATCATGGTTTCTTGTTTTATTTGTACAATGCATGGAAACCGTTTCTGTGCTCTGTAAGGGTGTCCCTATCATTATGTAGTATCATTATTAGTGCCATTAAAATAGTCTCAGACCAGCACATCCAAGTTATGAAAGAGTAATTTGATTTACATGTATATAACACCCAAGTAGATCCTAGTCATTTGATTGGAGGATTGGAGTTCACGTGACATTAATTATTCACACCATTTTACGGCCTACATCAAGCGAGCATTTTGCTACTATCAGAGTGCATTTTTGTTCCATCCTTTTTGCACTAAATTGCAGGCTAGACCATCATGTGCGTGCACACGTAGGTCAGTCAGTCGTCTGCTGGTCCTGCACCTGAAAACTTGACGCGAGCAAACAACGCAGTTCTTAGTTATTGCCGAGGCATCAGGGTCTATTTGCTAAAGACTCTGCGTCACTTCAATGAATAGAACATTTCATCTTTCAACTCATGAAAATATTTTTTAAACAATAATACTTACTTCTTTATATATAGTGCTTTATCACATCCGATGGGTGTCTCAAAGCACTCAGTATTTTTTCCATGTGAGGTATGTGGAGCTACGTTTTGAAGTATGAGACCTATTCCTTTACATAGCACCATGTAATGGTTTACAAGGTGCTGTGGCGCAATATGCGACCAATCAAACCAGGAACACTGGGGAGATTGGACTCAAACACATTCATTATATACATATGAGCTTCAAGACCTCCCTTTGAAGAAACCGAACCAAATCAAATCAATAACTGTAAGGAATCTATAGCTCTCATCAGAACATAACAAAAGCACCAAGTTCCCGCATGATTGTCCAAGGTATCATCTGACGCAGCCCATTAACCAACAGACACTCTAAATTGGTATTCGGTAATCGGTTCTGGGACAAACTAGTGGATCAGCCCCATTTAACTCCAGCACCAGTGTCATTTGCTCCCGTATCACTTCACAGACTGTAATGATCAGATTCTGTCCTTGGACGTAATATATTCATATCCCGTACAAACAAATCAGCAGAGGTGATGATAATAATTTTTGCTATAACCTCTGACGCAACCAATAAGTTCTCCAGAACACATGTGACCCTGCTATGGTGGTGAAGCCTATGGAAATCCCAGAGAAAAATTGACAGACCTATGACTTCATCATTAGACACCCTCGCTGGTTATTGTTTAGTTTCTTTTAAGATCTTTTACTTTTATAGGTTTCTGACCCAAAAAAAGTATCCTATTGCTTTTGACGGTGCCATTACGAAGCTAAAATGAAAGTATACAATTTTTTAAACAATCTAAAACATGTACTCATGATCATTCAGGCTGGCAGGACATAAGTTCAGATTGCGCTCATTGTTGTCAGATTCCCTGTCTACCTATTTGAAATAACAGAATAGCTTTGTGACATAAAGGGACCAGTCTAATTAACCCTACCCGCTTCAACTTCATTCCATTATTGAATAAAAGAGTACCAGGATGGATGTCCTATGAGTTTCTAACCAATGAATATCTCCAAATCTTATTCTATGCAATCTATTTATATCTTTCTTCAGTGAAACCATTGAGTAATACCTGGTTCAAGTTCTTCTGACTATGGATCAATCTTACAGCACTATCTTGTTTGTAAGTGTGAAATAATTCCACTGCAAGCCACGTTCACATCACACAAACTGGCTCCACCCAGAAGCCCATGTAGGAGTTACTTTTTTTTAAATGATTTATGCAAGAAAAGTTACATTTGCATGTGATTCAAAGGTGAAGTCAAATACAACAACCTTAGTTCATATTTCCACTGATATTTGTATGGTGTGTTTAATGAATAATGGCGGATTGGAATGATTGCACTTTTCCAAAAGTTTGAACTGATTATAAAGTTCATAGTTGTACCAATCCTTCCGAGGTCAATCTCAACGAAAGAAAAGCCATCAAAATAGCATTTGATTACCATTAAAATGATCTTAGCTTATTTTGATTGCTTGAAATAAGTCTGATTTATCGTCAGGACAGTGCAAAAACATTGTGCCTTGGTTTTGCAGAATTGTCGCACCTCGCATGAAAAATTTTGTGTGCACAAATGTTGTATCTCGGCGCATACTTGTTTTGTGTGTACATATTGGCTGTTATAAGCAAGATATGACGCTTTGAAAGTTCCAAATGCGCTCGCATAACGTAAGTGCTGTTTAAGGAGATACACTGTACATTGTGTCTGCACAAACCAGACAATATGAGCATGTACACAATCCGGACAGACCAGAAACTCTTTTTCATCAGATTGAAAACATCAATTTTGATGAACAGGTTGTAATACTATAGTTTGTTTATTGAAAACAAGAGGATGTGAATAAATTTACCCACTCCAAAAATTCAATTGTCTGTAACAACATTGAAAGTTGTCAAAGACCAGTATCTATCCACACCTGATGTAACCCAACATGTACATAAAATAACAAAACTGTGAAAGTTTAAACCAATCTCAGTCACAGGAACATAGCTTTAAAAAAAAAAAAAAAGTTTTCACTGTTTTCAAACATTCGGCTTTGGACTCACAGCAACTTCAAAACTAAAAACATAGTTGTATTACTCATTTCTCAAAAACTGTTCCATTTCAAGCAAAAGTTTTTCAGTGGGTGTTTTCCACAACAAACATCTTGTTACCATCTAAGTTATGTGCAATTCTGTGAACATTTATATTTCCAATCATACCAATGTTGTTAACTCCCTTCAAGTGATAACTCTCTTCAAGCGAATTATTGAATATTACCTCATTTCAAAATTAGGATTTAAACAATGTCACATTGTGTCTTCAATATCAGTTGGGATAACTTTGCATGAAACAAAAAATGCCAGTAATTACAGGTAGAATATTTGGCCAGTATCCAATCCCCACTATTCAATTTTCCCCCTAAAATAAACACACCTGTTCGGGACAGAATCTAGCAAGTAGTGCCTACTCAAAAATATTTATCTACACTTTTGATTTACGCTGAGATGATGTTTGGATGGCACAGATTCAGAGGCATAGACTGTTGTTGTTTGTCAAAGAACAAACCCGAAATGGACAAAAAATACCACGAAGGCAAGTGCAAGACACCATCAGGTAAAGACAATATCCCACTACTTCTGAAGTGTATCGGCAACACTTCACAGGCATTAAGAGGCTGACATGTTTGGAAGAAGAAAAAAAATGAAACAGTAAGGAAATGAAGGGAAATGTTTGGAATCGTACGCTACGACACATAACGGAACATAGTGCATGAGAAGTGCTCAAATAATGATGCCCTGTGATGTCTTCAAGAAGCCAGTTGGTACATAAACCTACGCTGCGCAGTACACAGGCTACGGTAATTCAAGTTGCATGAATCTACATTTTTGTAACTAACTGCAGAGGCTTGAGAGGAAAGTTAACTTGTCCAACTCAAGAAACTAAAACTTTGGAAGACTTTGTGAGTACTATGGCTCTGAAAACATTGGACAACGCAAAGGAGTGCTACGTTCCTGTATAGTTACTATGTGAAACTATGGTTTAGGACAATACTCACTAGAATTAACATGAGCATTTGCCTCCAAAAAAGCACCTTGAACAAAGTATAGGATGATATTAAACTCAGTTAACCCCTCAAATGAGGTATGGTACAAGGGTGAATTTTCATTTCTCTAATAAAAAAATATGTATAACCATGGCAAGCAGTCAAGCATTTCCAAAAAGACTAACTGGTCATTCCAAGTGGAAGAGATAAATTTATAAACTTACCAAGTTCTACGTTACAAGTTGCACAAAGCACACCAATCTATGGAAAACGTGTCTCCAGCAAATGCGTTGAATCAGACAATATCTGTTGGCACACAAGCTTGAAGTTTTGTTTGTCGATTTGAAGACAAAACTCACAGCTTCATATCTCTTGTGAGTTACATTGGCTGTGCACATGAGCTGATGGAAATGTATCAACTCCACAGCTGGTTCAGGATTTTGAAGACAGAATTCACGAGTGACATACCTTTTAGTGAGCCTTGTTGTTGCTGGAAAAAGGAACAGGTAGTGTAAGAACACCAAACAGTCAACTCGAGGACAAGTAACCAAAGCTGTGCCAAAACTTCAGAAATGATTTGGCGATACCTGCTAATGTCATTCAGCAACTTCCCACTGGTTTCGTATACAAGTACAAACATATGCCCCGAGTAATACAAGATTTCGCCAGGTCAGCTCCTGGGTTTCCAAGCTGTCTGTTTACTCAGCTCCTAGTGTTTTGGATGAATCAACATGACAACATCTCACTGTACCCCACACCATATCAGGAATAATAACACCCACACCATTCGATCAAGGTATCTACGTAATGCACATATTACATTACAAAACAAATGAAAGTTTAGATTTCAGTGTCAACAAAACACAGGCTCTGATTCAGAAAATGATCAAACATCACAGTCCTCCTGTTGGAATCACAGGAACATGGAGGAAAAGAAAAATGCAATCCTAAAATGTTGTCGTTTGTTTGGTTTGGGATTTTTCATGAATCCGTCCAACATTCCTATCAAGCCATATCTCTGCACATTTCGGAGAAAACTGATGATGATTTTTATCAACTTGTTCTGTGTCAAATAAGTGATGAGGCATTTTTTTTTATAAATACCCGATAGGGACACTCACAAAAATACAAAGGGAAAACTACATCAATACAAAAAATTTTCACCAGAACATAAATATTGGTAACAATTTATTAACAGCTCCAGTATCTATCAAAATACATCAGAAAACCAAATGACAAATGCTGCAAGTCTTAGCACGCTTGGATGAACATGCAATCAACATTTTATCCAAGGTCCATTTAGTTCTTGAAGAAGGTGGGAAGAACTCTACTCATATTGAAGGGGAGATTTTTTTCCCGCCATAAAAATTGTGTGGCTTATTACTTGATATTTTAAATAAAACATCCCATCCCCTTGAGGTGATCCCTTGGCTGCCGCTTCCTGGGTTGAATCGTAAACTTGGGTGTGATCCCTGGCTACCTAGCAGCTAACAATAGTCTGGCTTCTGATTGGCACCCCCGAACAAAGATATTGACAAAAGTGGGAGACCTCCAACATAGGGCTGGATAGCTCAATGGTAGAGCACGGCACATTTAACTGGAGGTCATTGGTTCAAATCCTGCTCTGGTCAATTTTTCTTTGTTCAACTCCAACTCGTAATAACTTTGCTACAAAATCCAAAAACTCAGACATCTTGGCATTTGGGAGTGCCGATACAAAAAGGTATGGATCCTTATACAAGATTGCTGGGATTTCATCAAGGGCATTTTCATTTTGCAAAGGTATTTCATTGGAAAATCTTTTCTCTCTCTCTTCTGGAGGGGCACCAAGGCCAAGACCAGGGCAACAGAGGCCATGGCCTCAGTTGTCTTTGTGCAATTTCAGGCATGAGTCATACTCAGTCTAAGTCAGGGCAAATGCAGCACTGTTGCAAATGCCAATTGGTTGCCATGTACGTACATCACAAAGTTAATTACAACAAATTCATTCAATTTGTTCCGCACACAGCGCCCGAATTCAACCGCGTAAACAAACAAATTGAATGTAATCGTCTGACACAGTATTCATTCCATCATTTCAATTGATTTTCTCCCCAATTTTGTAAACTTGGGTGGATAATTTTATTTTGCATCACACCACAAGCAAATAAACTCCCTCCTTGATGTGCTTACTTGGTGATTTCAGGCGAATATTTTTGAAAGAAAACTTTGAAGGTCATGATAGGCTGGCTGGTCTTGATTTAGTTAAAGGCACCTCTTCGTGAAATTATGAAACTATCACGTTTGATCGACGTTTAGGCTACGTCATGTTTACGCCAAGTTATTTACAATTACGGTGCTCCTGGTTTTATTGGCTGCATATTGCGCCACAACTTGTAAACCATTACATAGTGCTATGTAAAGGAAAAGGTCTCATACTTCAGAAACGTAGCTCAACATACCTTGCAGGAAAACTACTGAATGTTGTAGCGCCATGAGCATCACTGAGTGACGGGTTTGAGTGCTATATAAAATACCACTACTATAATTATCATTATTATTGTTTCTTAAAGGAAAAATTCTCATTTACTCTTTTTGTCTGTTTGCTCATTCTGCATCTGCAACTATTTTTATTATTTAAGAAAAACATGTTTGTGCTGTAATGTGCAAAGTTAACAGTTCTTGCTGTTTTAAGATTTTATTTTCTTTTGGAAAAGAAGTCTGCTTTTCGAAAAACTTTTTTTTTTTTTTTTTTTTTTACAATCCGAGGATTGTAAGGGTTCCATAGTACAAGACCACAAAATGTAAACAATGTCAATGTCTTAGTTTGGCCACATTTACTTTTGGATTAGGACAAGAAAGTTGCTTTAACAATTTCAAGTTTCTTAGGATCTTAGCAAATTCAGGATGTTAAAGTTCAAAACAATTTCCACATGGTTACAGGCAACTTCACGGTTTTAAAAGTGGGCTTAGCAAGCAGTGGGTTGCCAGTAACTGTAAATCCAACTGGTCATGGTAGGTGTGTGTCTGGCCAGTGTGTCTGCCCATACCTCACTCAGACCATGAATCAGCTCATACAACACTTGCCGACTGCATAAGTTTGGAGACAGCCTTGAGGAGCTTCACTGGGAAACACCAGAGGCTGATACCCGGCTGAAACACCTCATCCTGAACTTTTAGCCTTGCTAGCTAGCCATAAGAAGTTGTAGCAGTACTGCTGAATCAAAACGCCTCTTCACTACTGGTCTCTACGAAGAGACCAGCATTTCAAACACTCTTCAGTCTCCTGACGATGACTAGAGCAGGCTAGTCAAAACGTTGAGACCAATTAAGAACTCACTCCGCGGCAGTGAAGTAAACAACAAAAAGGTCCCCATGATCCACTATACAAAAGCCCTGCCGATTTCCTACCTTCCCAGGTAGTACTTAATAAGCAGGACAGTTCTTTTTAGAACTAAGTAGTCTCCTGAATAGCAAGACAAGTTTTTAAGAACAATCTACACAGTAAAGTATACACATGGTGTTACAGCAAACCGAATACACATTGATACCCCACCATGCAATGCCTTAAAACTGAAGAAATTTTTTTTAGGCGAAACTTGTTGAGCATCAAATAATTTATTACTACTGGATGGACTGGCACTTGGCTGGCTGGATACTTGATGCAATAAAACTGTCCACCGTCCAAGCCCAGTCAAAGTTATTTGTTTCTCACGTCAAGCAGATTTCATTTATCAGTTTATCATTTTTCATAGAACTGTAAATATTGCTGGCAAATTTAGTTTAAAATATGCAGGATACCAGTCACAGATGGTACAAGTGAAATGTTATTTTTGGTGGTTACCATATACTGGTAAGCAACATTTTGTTGTGCTTTGCAGTGTTGTAGTCGAGACCCGATAGTCCGAGACCAAGACCGAGACCGAGACCTGAAGGTCCGAGACCGAGACCGAGACCGGGCGGTCGAGACCGAGACCGAGACCATGAAGGTCTGAGACCGAGACCGAGACCGAGACCTTAATTAATAAGTTAATTAATAAGAGTCAAGTAAATTTGTGAAACTGTATGAGTGATTGTAGACACAATTGTATTCTCATGAAAACAACTAAACAACATGTAAAAAGAATGGTAAAAACCAAGCTACTAACAAAAACCAAAGGATGTATTCCCGACTCCTCATCATATCAAAAGGACAAGTGCTAAATTAAAAGCAGTCTCATCTTGTCTACCAGGTCTAGACATCAATCATGTGAACTTCTATGATTTTTTTAAAAGTATTACTCATCTGTATAAAAGACCTACCCAGCACAAATGGAGAAAAAATAAATTTCTGTAATATATTTGATGGAAAGTTTGTATCCTAGAAAGGGAAGATATATGATAGCAGTCCATAAATTGTGTATAGCAAATTTTAAAATGCCTAAATATTAACATTTTAGCCTTGTGACACAGGTGTATTTTTGTGGTTTTTAGGCATAATTTCAGGCCAAGGCTACTTTCAGAATGTTAAATTAAAGAATAAGATGTTTGTGAAAGCTTGGATTCATACAAAATACATACATACTACATACATAAACTTTACAAACAGATCCTTGGGTTGTCATTTGATTTGTGAGCACGCATTACGTTTCACTTATTAATACTGACTTTGTGACGCTCCAAAACTTAATTTAAATTAGGCCTATTCCCTTAACTTTTGTTTTCACTAAAGTCATCTAAAGTTTTGGGTTGCCCGCTATTTTTCCACTAGCCAACGTGTATTAATGCACACAATTTTTGTAGCGTAAATTTTATTTTATTTTTTTTTTTAATTGCGGAAATTTGCTTTATTCGACGATCTTATCCCCTATTTTCTGCCCTTAGTACTGTTTTCATCAACAACCATTTCATGGATTTGTGATTTGAGAATCGGTGTACAGAACTTCTTTTGTAATGAAATCTTCGTGTTAACAATCGATCGGCGATGCACATTGAGAAAAACATTCAATGAACTTTGCCCTGCAACGCCCTCTATCGGCAAAAGTTGTTGATGCTTGAATTATGTATCAATAGCCTTAATCCAAGGCTGTGCAAAGTACAGAACCCGCAGGCGTGCGCCACATTGTGCAGCAATTGTGCAGCAATTCTTTACTCGACTTGTGTACCAAGTTGGAGGCTAGCCAAGCTTTCTTATGAATTTGATAAATGTTAACAGGCCAATCACATCGTGCGGAATGTTGGTTAGAATGGACTTTGGACCTGCTGTTGTACTGTACAATACACCATGTGCTGTGTGCGTGGACTACCGGCGGGCGAGCGAACGTTGTGGGGCCTGTGGATACTCACTACAATTACCATGTGGTTATGTGCGTGCGTGTTTTACTTATGAACGATTGCGATCGCGGCCACATTAAATCTAGCAAATAGCAAGACTTGCTAAACCATTTGAACTTAAAAATAATCTCTCTTTGGGATTTTACCACTGTACCCCACATTTATTGTGAAAAGGAACAATTTTTTGACTAGCCTGGCGGGCTAAGAAGGGAAGGGTTTTGACTCGCCCAGTTTTTTTTTTCACTCACATTTGGCGACCGCTAATTTCGAACCCTGCCGATGCTGCTTCCATCATGTGTGGGGAATGTTGATCACACAGCGCGGCGTCGTGCGCGATACGATTGTTTCCCTTGCTCTTAGGTTGTTGGACGTCACGCTAATCAAAAGGTGAGTCCCCAAACCCACCGCCACAGCTTAGGTAAATGTAAATTCGAAACCTTGTGGGTGTAAATTTATTTTTATAACTTAACAAGTTTGTAACACTTGTATCGCAAATTGCATTGCAAATATTTGAGACCGGAAGGGTCCGAGACCGAGACCAAGACCGAGACCACAGGGTACCGAGACCGAGACCGAGACCCGAGACCGGCAAAACCGGTCTCGAGACCTACAACACTGGTGCTTTGCTACTTGTTGTGCTTAAGCCTCTCTATGAAAATGGGCTGTGGTGTTTACTGTTATAGGCAGTTTCCTACAGTTGATTGTTCACTGTAAATCCATATTAGTTACCAAATTTACAATAATTTTCAAAGGTTGATTTTCGAATATTAGTCTATATCAAAAAACAGTTGATTATTGCCAATCTTCTGAAATGTAATGTCAACAAATGCTATTTAATTAATTATTATTTTTATTTACACATGTAACTTTTTCCAACCTGCATTTTTTTAATACTGATCGCAAACACCTATTTTTGTTCATCACTTTAATGACAAACAGACAACAACAAAAAGCAAAAACACTTTCAATACCTAAATTTTAACAAAATGTCATATCAGCCCCCCACCCCCACCACCACAACACAATCCCCGACTTCCTCTAACTTTGTATCTAAAAAAAACCAAAAAATGATTGACATCTGGAAGTCAAAATAATAATAATAACAACAATACAAAAATGGATCAATTTTTATAGCAAAAAGTTGTTTTCACACAGATTGTAATAACAACTAATCTATATTTAGGAAAACAGACCACAAATTGATTGGATTCCCCCCCCCCCATTATAAACGCACATATGGTGAAACACAATGACTAATTCGTTTCCAGATGTTTGATTTTGGACAAAGAAAAATAGAATGGTTTGGTTGGGGGAAATTGAACCTAAAGCCAAAACATGCACCACCAGTATGTTATTATTGCGTAGTATGGAATATGGCTTTATCGGATATCATATTTACCTGGGTTATTTTAATCATGTAAAATGTACGATTATTTGTGATAAAGTGTTTTTTGTTGTTCTGCTGTCTGTCTGAACAGAGTCCACCCGCCCACCCTTACAAGATAGACATTGTGAGATGATTTTTAGGTAGAAGCTGTACTTGTTGTCTTTTTTACAATGTTTACGGAAAGATTCAAGAAAAGGGACAACAGAAAACAATCGGGGAAAGCCTACAATGTTGCTCTACTAAAGATGTCTGCCTTGTCTTGTATGGCATCCCGACTCGAGCAAATGCTTAACAGGGCTTGCCTCCATCTCACTAATTCAGCTTGTTCCTTTACTGTTAAATCTCCCAAGTGAACTTTGGTTTTATGAACATCTTCATGATGGTTGTTACATGAGATATGTAAAATGGAAGTAAATGTTAATGAAATTTATTTTAATTGAATCTATTAATTTGTATTTAAAAACAGTTTATTTATTTCTTGTCTTTGTTATTTTATTGATTGACTTATTTTTAATTCTTATTTTACTTATTTGTATTTTTATTTGTTTTTCAGTTGTTATATTCTTGCAATTTAGCTTCATGGCAACCAAGAACATACATACAGATCAATAAACCAGTCACTATATAATAACATTCACAAACATTTCGAATCCAAGGTGTAAACATTCGAACCCAATGTGTTTACAAGCAGTATAATGTTACAAACAGATACAGTTACAAACAGTACCAGCTTTTGAAAACAACAACATTATTATAAAAATAAAATAAATTCCATTTATTATTTTTTTTGGGGGGGTTAGAATGTTTTGGAATGATCATGGACATTACTTGATGCTAGTGTTCAATTAATGTTGAATAAAATTACTGGGTTGGAAATAATTATCTGAAATAAAATCTGGCTTGTCGTTAGTGTATTTACATGTACAATGTACAGCAAAGTCATTATTTAACCGTTACTTCTGTTTGAGATTACATAACAAATTGTTAGGCTAAATTACTATTTATTAGAAACTTGAAAAAAAAGTGAATTGCTGGTGATTATTTCTTCCTCTTTAATAGTCAAGTACAATTTTTGTTTTAATATTATCTTATTTAACACGCAGTTCATAAGCTCATAACCTAGATTGGTTTCTGTATGAATGTCGTGCAATCATGGCTGCAGTTTGTTGGTCCAAACATTGAAAATAAAACATCAACTTGTTTCAAAATCATCACTTCATCAGGTCAGAGCAAAAACACTGTATCTCCTAAAATAGCACTTACGTTAGGCATGAGTTTGAAATTGTCAAAATTAAATAGCCTGAATGTACACACAAACAGGAACGCGCCGAGGTATGTTTTGCACAGAGCATTTTTGTGCGAGATAAAATGTTTGTACAAAATTGAGATACAATGTTGTTAGTGTTACACTGACCATGGAGGCTAATTCTACCTCCATGCACTGACGCAACAACTTCTTCAAAAGAAATTACTGCCCTCTAATCCTCTTCCTCTATGCACAACCTTAAACTCTATCCAAAGAATACAATTCTTAGTATACAGATAAATTAGATTGTCAACTCACCAATCCATCCAAGAAAATATTCCAACAGCTGGCAAGAAAATGTGAGAAGAAAGCTCCCCACAAAATGGTAAATAAACTGCCAGGAAAGTTTAATGTTTTTGTCTAGTAGCACAAGTTGTTTCCCTGACGTAGATGTTACTAGAAACCATGAATGAAACAGACGGCAGGATTCCACAAGAAAATAACTCAGAAATCAACCAGCGACAATGAACTCTTTGCATGAGACAAAAAAACGAAAATCCTGATTATTGAGTCTCTACAATTTTTCACTGGGTGTAAAATTATGACTGCCTTAACCATAGATCAGCTTCCACCAGAAAATTGAAATTTACATGACGATAATAATTGCCACTCAGGATCTGGTGCCACAGCTACATGTCATTTTATCGGCAATAACGTTTACCAATGAGAGTTAGAGATTGCCGAGTGTAAGAGAATCACACACAGCCTGGCTGACTGTGGTGGTCGGTGGTGACACTGGTCATTTCAATTTGGCTGGATGTTGCAGATCCAGTGGTGTGTGAATAATGCATGCAGACTTATGGAGCCTGTTGTGGTTGGCTGAATGTCATTTGAAGCTTGCGTATAGATTGGGCTGTGATTGGCCAGCTGGCTAAGACACACATGACTACATGGTACACCCATAGCTGTCCATACAATGTACATGTTACAAGACTGTACTAGTGTTAGAATAGTTTTGACACGTTACAAGTTACAAGGCTTGATTATGCTAGGTCCAATTTTTTGACTCAAAAATTTAGATTCAAATTTTAAATATAAATTTTATGGATTCAAGACTCAAGCTATAATTTTTCATTTAGAGTATTGCACACACACAATTTGCCAAAGATAAGTCTAAAATGTCATATAATGTAAAAACTAAAAATGAATTATTGTTGGGATCCCAACATTATCTCACATCAATTTGCCATGTACAAACAATTTTGCATAATACATGCATTTTGTGCATTGTCTGTGGCATAAATGCGAAGGGTTTTGTACGTTTTTCATTTGGACACAGTATCATCTGTCAAACTTTAGTTCAGGGAAAAAAAACGGGTTTAAATTGTTTTTTCTGTGAAAATCATGCTGCATTATAACTTGTGAAGGAAACAAAATGATGTGCTTGGATGGGTCCCAATGTTTGAATACACTCGAGACTTCAAAAGTCTGTTACTATTCCTCAATTACTTAGGGGAATTACCAGTAACTCATGCTAGATTGCTTATAGGATGTGTGCCACAACACACATGGTGTTCCCACAATTGTTTTTCCCTTTGTGCAAAATATCAAGTCCTACTGTGAAAGATTGTTTGCTCTGAATTGCTAGATAAATATGTTAAAATATAAAATGTGTGTATTTCTTGCAATGACGATCGTTGTCCTATACTTGCTCTCTTTTTTGGTCATACACAAAGGAAAGTCTTCAGGTTAGAAAACTTTTCCTGGAAGAAAGATTAGCTCTGATGGTGAGAACTTATGGTGAGAATCGTATCTTTAAGAATGATTGAAATAATAATAATACACAGTTCATATAGCGTTTCATTTATGAGCATCTCAAAGTCTTTATTATTTTAATCCTTTAGAGACCATTCCTCAATAATCGCAATACGCCCAACTATGGTCACTCTTGATACCGCAATTGTCCCATAAAAATGTCACCCCCCCCCCCAAATGAAGAAAAAGAAGACTAATGAAGGGATTGCCAGTGATATATAATCAGTGGCATAACCATGGGGCAGGAGCCCCCCTCCCACCCCCACTCAGAACCCTTGCCCCCTCTTTGCTCAACCAACTGAGATCAAATATGTACCAATGAATGGTTTGATACATCAAAAGTAATCCCCCCCAAAAAAAAAAAAAAAAAAAAAAAAAAAAAAAGTGTATTCCCTCCCCCCCAACAACAACAACAAATTATAGTTTATACGCCACTGGAAATAATAAAAACAGACATCTATTTGAAAACCGAAACATTATCAGAATGTCTTGTTGCAAGCCTTACAAACACAGATTATCAACAGAGCTTAAGAGAGACCATGGAGCTAACGCATCCCTCTGATTTAGTACATAGGTAAATAATTGAGTATGGCATCGGCATCATTCATTTCATCGGTTGATGGGCAGGGCTATTTTAAAGGGAGGGTATACCTTTGGTAATAACTCCAAATAACCATAAAAACTTACTTGGTAAGAAGCACTGCAGCTGTTGATAATGTATAACATTTTGAGAAGCAATTTCCTTCAAAGGAATGTGGTTTTAGAGAGATGGATTCAAAAACATTTCAATCTGAGAAACGTTTCTGCATGTAACGTTTCTCAGATTGTGTATTCCAATTACGGATTATTCTTCCTGCGTGGAGGACATAACCACTCCAGATTTTCGGCAATATCTCGAAAACGCTACCACCTTTCGAAATTTTCACAGGTTAGTTTTATTGTATACACCTACATTTATAGGCCTACAGGATTAAACAATTGAAACAGTTCCAAAAACCAAAGGTATACTTTGCCTTTAAGCTATGGTCTGCTACACTAAGTATTGTATCACTGGGTGTTGCCTCCAGCATCTGTTACTGAACAAATCCAAGTGTATGTTTAATTTTACACATGGTTAGAGATATAAGATTGAGGGGTCTGGAGAGAGTGGGTCAAAAAGGATCAGCGTTCAAGTAGAATTTGAGGTATGAGACTATGAAGGCTGCTCTACCATAGTGAAAGTAAAACTGCCATTTCTTAAATCTGAAATTACCTTGCGAGAGTTGTTTAATTTAGAAAAAATCTGAATCTGAGTGATAGACAGATGGATTGTTTTTTGTCAACATAATGCTGATTTATGGGCTAAATTGTCAATACAGATACAATATGTCACCTTTGACAATTTCAGCTGAATGCAGTGTCTATTTATTGAGAAAACAGGAAAAAACTGTCACAGTATTTTAATTAAGAACATTGAACCCATCCACATTTAGCGAGGTGACACGGGTACCAGCCACATCTCCAGCAGCAGCATCCACAGACACCGCAACATTGAACCCATCCACATTTAGCGAGGTGACACGGGTACCAGCCACATCTCCAGCAGCAGCATCCACAGACACCGCAGATTTTAAAATCTCCGACACTTGTTTTAAGATGTGTTTTGGAGATTCAAATTTGTGGGCATACTTTTATTGATTTCTAACCAACAGGGGCATTTCAGATGAAATAGTTTTGCAGGATGCTTACCACCATCTTGATAAGTTTATAACAAGTAAGCTTTTGGATAAACTTTTCTTGTGTCACTCCCAAAAATCTTAGAAATTTGTCTAGGGAGTGGCACAAGAATTTTTTTCTTGAAATTATTTTTTTTTTTTCTGATTTCAAGAATACCATTTTTAGCAGTGCACCTTTAAGCTTGTTGACAATTTTCTTGTATGCAAAATATTATATACATTTTATATGTATATTCGGTTTGCAGTAACACCATGTGTATATCTACTAGATGTGTAGATTTGTTCTTAGGAAACTAGGTCTTGCTTTTTATTCTACTGCCGCGGAATAGATTTTGGAACTCGGGAGACTACTTTGGGAGTCTACTTAGTTATTAGCTACTACTTCGGCAGAAGGTAGGAAATCAGCCAGGACTACTACACTATCTACACAGCTAGTAGATATACACATGGTGTTACTGCAAACCGAATATACATTGATACCTCACCATGAAAGCCTCAAAAAGTATATACATGTAGCTAGTTTTAAAAAAAACTTTTAAAAAACAGACCTCAAAGTTTATTAATCTGAGACGCAGGTGGGAAAACGTTTGATGAGTTGAAATGCAAAATTGATAGGCATGATTTCTACACCTGCTTTTAAATTTGACAATTGTGTGAAGGTCAGAATGGGAGTTTTTCATAATTTGAGTTCAGTTGAAAGAGTGGGGGAAAGAAATCGCCCGGATTTAAAGGGCTTTCTTGTGTATTTTTTTTTCCTTTTTTTTTTCATAATCAATGTAAAGTTTACTCTGTGTGTTTATCTTAACGGATAAAAATAAGTCATGTTTAAAAAACAAAAAACATGCTGCCTTAATCAGCTGAATTTAAAGGCAGGGTGGACTTTTGGTAATTACTCCACAAGTTAATGACCATAAAAACATACTTGGTAAAGAGCACTGGAGAGCTGTTGATATTATAAAACATTGTTAGAAACGAACCCCCTTTGAAGTAATATAATGTATTTTAGAGGAAGAGGTCATTTTTCACTCAAATAATTTGAAAAAGGCTTCTCTCAGGCATCTGAAAACACACACTGATTCTATACAGCAATGGTGTTTTCTCTGTCATTATTTTCTTGCAACTTTGATGACCAATTGAGCCCAAATTTTCAAAGGTTCGCTATTTTACGCATATGTTGGGATACACCAAGTGAGGATACTGGTCTTTGACAATTATCAAAAGTATACCCTGCCTTTAACACAAAATGAGCTTTGAGGACAAACTGCAGTCTGGAATATCAATTTGCTCAGTAGCTGGAGGAAAAAAAACTGAAATTTCGTAAAAATGAAATTGCAATATACTGGCCTTCTATCCCCAAGCCACCGATTCCTCTAATACAGGGAAACTATGGCCATGTTAGGATGACGGGTCCAATATCTTAATTGGATTGAGATGGTCCTTCAAGGTCAAGGCGTCTTGCAGTAAATGCAGCCATGGGAAAATGAAATACAATCACTCTTTAACCTCCAATATTACCTCGGCTGGTGTACAATATAGGTTACTTCTTTGTGATTCAATAAAGCTATTTGTAGAAAGCAGTGGCGAATACTTCCTGTCATAATGAATTCATGGAAAAAATCTTGGGGGGGATGTGAATATATAAAAATTCATCCACATTTTTATTTTATACAAACCAAAATATATATATAATATAACGTCTACCTCTTACACCCTTGGTTTGGGTGAATCGTCAAAAATGTCTTAATATTTACACTGTTGTGACTGGTACCCCGACTCATATAAGCAGTATTCTCTGCTTAGGAAACTAAATACTACTACACACTCTGCTTAGCAACTTTTATTCAAGCATGCAACTCATCAACGAAAAGTTATGACCTGTTCATCAAGTTTTGAGCGCAATTGCTAAATGTAAAGCAAATAGGACTTTGGAAAGTATGAAGTATGACAGTCTTTAACACACATTCGTGTATTGGTAAAACACAAATAAAATTCTTTATGCCCTTTGAAAATTTAACATCTATTAAAATGAGCCACACATCACCAACTATTTCCAGCTAAATACACAGAAGTGGAAGATATGAACTTTTGCAATACGCTTTACATTAGGCCAGCTGCTTTCTGTCAGAATAAAAAATGCTAAACCTGACCTTTAAATGATGACATTTATCATCACGTTCATCCTGTAAAAAGTTTATGATTCGGAAGAATACGTGAATGTGCAAATACGTACGTAATCACTGCACATGAGGCGGCGAATAAAAAAGACATGCCTCCACAGTCAGCTTACCTTCAGGCTACCAGGTGTAGATATCCTGCCGATTTAATGTACAAGGGTCATTCAGACGGTAAAACCGATTATCAAGACTAACCCTGAACGGAATTTTTGAAGACGCACTACAGCGGCGCGCCAGCCACAAGCTTCCTTATTCAATTTTCTTGCCCAGATTACCGCAGAAACATCAAAAATAAGAAGACTGTTTTGAAGACAAACTCCTCAGTTGGACAAATATAGCTTGGAGGTTTGCGGCATAACTAGAAATATCCCCGTAACCGTCACCTTTACTGATTGATGACCCAGAGACAGAGAAGGCTTTCCTTTTCCTCTTGTCTTTGCTAGTTAAGAAATGCCAAGCAGAAGACAAATACACCACATTCTGATTTACAGAGACTCAAGGTCTTCTGGGAACTTCTTCACTAAATGTCACTCAGAGCAAAGTTTCCTTTCTGACAAAAAAAAATCAATCCGACAACTTCTAATACCTTTTGCGAAAGAGCTTCTTGTTTTTATCCTTTAAGGCAAGTTGAACCACCTCAGACATTGTTTGCAGACTGACATTAACTTGATTTAAAGTTAAAGATGTACACATAGGGGAATATCAGAAGAGTCTACAAAAACAACAACTGCTGTTTGTATCCTTAAATAAAAACACCCATCAAAAAGGGCGTGTTTAATAAGACTTATCTTTCATTACACACAAAGTACAGCTCTATAACTCGAGACAGATGAAAAAGAAATCTGAACAAAAATTGATTTACCAACTATCATTAAACATTGCCAAGAAATTAATGTGCCATGAATAAACAACCCATAGAGAACTGGGAAAACAAACAAACAAGCAATTCCGGTCTTATGATAATGATGAACTTGCATGGTTTAGGATTTCTTGGGTTGCTGCCTAAGCATGCTGTGTCATCATTAAGTTCAGGTTTTTTTTTTTTTTATTATCGGAAACGATGTTAGCACTTTCAACGAGTGTGGCAATCAATTCCCTTCTAGCAATCATGGAAGTTCAGAAATTACTCAAAATGTGTTTTAAGTTTGGATAGAAATGCTGTCCTCAATTTGAATTTGGAGGGCATGATGCCATTTTCTCTGTTGCAAATATACCATTAGGTTAGTGTGGAATCCATTCCAATGTTGTAAAAATCTGTTCAAATCTGTTTGAATACCATTCAGCTTCACAATATTTAAAGTTAAAAACAACCAACCCCCAAAATATAAGATCTCAACAAATTTTATTCGCTTTTGAATATGCTAAACCAAAGCATCACAGTTTCCACTGTTTTCAATATATTTCACTGTTTTGAATGCATTTTATGCTTGAGATGAGTTTTTAAGGCTCAATTCAAAAAGAATTTCCCTCTTATTATTTTTATATCAACTTTTAAAAAACCTTTCCAAATTTTGTCTAGTATTCAGATGAAAATCTTTGATCCATAAAGAACTAGCTTTGACTGACAAGCTGTTTTCTACACATGCTCTATGCTTGGAGTGAAACGGCTTCAAGAAACACAGTCTATTTTCTCAGATATTGCGCACTTAAAGATATGAAACTTAATAAACCGACTTACCTTAATTGAAAATCTGACTACGTTTTGAAAAAAATATTCCAATACAAGAGCCCAAATCCGAGAAATCAACAGCAGTATCCAAAGCTCTACAGTGCTACTATGTGACACGACTTCTGGTAAGTACGAAGTTGTGCGGCAACTCACATGTTGCTAAATTCACCCTTTGGCATGGATCACTTTCCTGTTCTTAATATAGCAATGGACAGAGGAAGCATCTAATCAACATGTCAAGGCTTAAGAGTGAATCCAGAAGGGAGGTGGCTTGCCACTGGGCCATTGGCCAACTCCCCCCCCCCCCCCTCCAGTTTTTATCTCTCATTTAAAGGAAAAGTACAACATCTGGAACCAGAGTCATAGATGCCTTTTAGCAGACAATCGCAAAAAAATATGTCACTTATAATGAAAACTGAAATCTCAGCTGGTTTTGAGGGTTTCGCTAAGCAATTACAGCACACACTTTGCAAATCAAGGACTATTAAGCAAACTTTCCCTAAAAAAGAACCTTGTTTAGCCTAAAAGATCCCTGCTTAGCTAAAAGAGCGTGCAGATAACAAGCCAAAATGCAGAGCAACACGCATTGTTTACGGCACCAAAAAAACTTGACAAGATTTATGTATATTTCAAAGAATGACAGCTCATATTCATATGGTGAAATGGATTGGGTCGCATAGGGTAGAGTTGGTGAGTAGTATAAGGTTACAGCATGGAGGCACTTCATCCTTGGTTACAGGGTTGGTTCAGAAACAGTGATGTACACATAAACAGATTTGCTAAACTGCCAATCATTGTTATCACTGCCGGTTTCCTTTTTGTTCCAATTCAACAAAGTCATGCAGGCTGTTTAGGCAGTGTCTCAAAAGTCCCAACGATTGGAAAATTCTGATTGGATCGGCCAAGTATTCCAGCGTATGCACACCAAACGTTCCATTGGACCGCCAGAACATTCCATTTGACTGCCAGAACGTTCCATTGGACTGCCAGAACGTTCCATTGGACTGCCAGAACGTTCCATTGGAGCATTAAATTATTAATGCATGTATTCACTCATGCTCCCGTACTTCAGCACACTTATGCGGTCCATCGGAACATCGGGGCAGTCCAATGGATTCCAAAGAATTGGGGCTGTCCTATAACGTTCTTTTGCTCATAGAATGTGCCCGACTTTTGAGATGCTCCCTCAAGCGAACAAAGCTTTGGGCTCAATTTCAATGCGCTGATAACTTGGCAGAAAGTATGGCTTAACAAATTTGCATGCTAGGCAAATATTAGCAGGGAACCAGTCAAAATGAAAACACATCCCATGGTAGTTTGGTTGGTAAGCAACCAAATTTTCTGTGCTCTAGAGCTGCTGCTTAAGCACAAAACAAATACTAACTACAACAAGATTACGCTTTTCAGAATAAGGTTACCAGCCAAATTACCATCAAAAGTACCATCTGTGACTGGTGCCCTGCTCATGTTTGCTTAGCAGAAATTGTTTACACACTAGCTTATGCGTAAGCAGCTCTTTGGACTGGGGCCCTGATGTAACTTCTCCATGGTGATTCATTTTTCATTCATTCATTCATTCATTTTATTTCCACATCAATGCAAAAAATAAGAAGCAGAGGTACATTCTTTAAATACCTAAACAAGTAGATAAGACTAAACAAAGATGTGGAGGGGATTTGCAAGAAGCAAGCTTGTCGAGTGCGAACCCCCTCATTTATATTATTTGTGCTCCAAGTTAAATCTACTTAAAGCGCAAATAACAAAAACAAACATTTTAAGTTATTGAAATGAGTATAAATATCAATAAACAAAATACAAAGAACAAATAAAATAAATAAACCTAAGCAAGCAAACAAAATTATCAACCCCAAGAAACAAACAAAAACAAACAAACAAAAATTTAAAAACAAACAAAAAGCACAAATAACACAAAGCGATGAAGCTAGTAAATAAAGTTCAAGCACTGAATAATGTGATAAATAACGAAATAGTCTCAGTTAAAGTTTAAGGTGGGGGTAGCGAAGCTTTGACAGAACAATGGTAACTAAAGATGTGATGAGAATTACTTGTATTTAGACCTACTTGTATTTATATAGAAGAGTTTCCTTAAATTTGTTTTTAAATGACTTCATATTGTTAAGTTTCCGAAGAGAATTGTCAAAAGAATTCCACAGTTTTGGTCCTGTATACGTAATATTTCGTTGGGCCAGTGAAGAGCGAGTTAAAGGAATGTGGAAATGGGAGGCTTGGCGTGAAGGATATGAATGTACCAGTTTATTACTGGTGAACATTGTGGTGTGACATTTAGGTAATTCATTATGAACTAACTGAAACAAAAGCTTCCAAGCTGCAGATTGTATAGATCATTTAATTTTAAGGTTTTATCTTTTACAAAGAAGGGATTTGTGTGAGCTAAATAATGGGAATTGTTGACAATGTGCAGAGCTCGTTTTTGCAAGATAAGCGATCTGTTAACTGTTGTAGGGGCAGCACTGCCCCATGCTAATATACCATAGTTAATATAAGATAATATTAAGGTATTATACAGAGAAATTAAAATATGATGTGGAAAAAATGCCTTAAGTTTATTAATAATACCTATATTACGGGAAAGTAATCAATGTGATATTGGGCCCTCCAACTAAACAGGGGTTTTATTTTTTTAAACAAAATTGTGTTCTTGAGATCACTGTTCAAAAACGAACAAAACGAAAAACTTGACTCAGGATGTTGTGCACCAGTTAAGTATTCACTCACTCAACTTTTCAGATTATATATCCTGAAAAGAAATTGGTTGAAGATGATGTGTTGGATTTTGTCGAGGGACAAAGTGATGAGCTAATAAATAATTAGTTTTAATTTAGTGCTTTCACCGTTCATCCTAAGATATATCTTCATCAAGACAAACTGCATGCTCCAGAAGGTCAAATTTTATGGCTTCGCTATTACAAAAATCTGTGCTTACAGTGCTTCGATAAATCGCATGATTCTCCCGGCTGTTACGAGTGCAGACTTCCGCAGTGAGCAGCGCCAAAAATAGGACCCAGATCTTGTCTAGCAAGGCAGATTTAAAATCAGAATATGACAGGAATTATAAACGAATTGTTGTAAACTACAGGCAAGAAAGTATGAATCCCTCCTACTATGACACTTTCACAAACATGTTTTATGAAACGGTTTCTTGAAAGATTGCTATACCTGATATTTCATGGCGGGCAATGGGCGCAATCGCCTCTGTGCCCCGCAGACATTGCTATGGTTCCATGGGCATTTTCCTGTAAAAATTTACATTCCTTTTTAAGATTTTGTTTACATTTCATTTTAATGAGATATCGTCTAATATCACAAGGTTGGACAGCCACTTCAAGGTGAGGGCTACACTTAACTGATTTGGGCTGTCGACTCAAATCAACTGTCACTATGACAATATTCAACTTGATTGTGTTTACCCATACACCAATCTGTATTAAGCACTCTGTGCTGTCCTAAGTCCTGTGAAATAAATCCACAGACATGTTACTCAAGGTGGGATTCGAACCCACAACCTTTGTCATTCTACAGCAGCTGTCTTACCACTAGACCACCAAGCTTGCGCGGTAGCTAGTGGCACTTCAAAACCTGTATTCTAGCAGCGGGTACCGCAACAATTTAATACATGTTACAATAGAGTTGCCCTTATACAAGATCAAACTACCTTGCCCTTGCAAGCAGGAAGTAGTAGGCATGGACTACACTTTCTTCAAATGAACAATGTTTATTCCATCCCTTTAAAACTACTACATGTAAACCAAGGACCATTTTTTCAAAAACTATTTTTAAAATTCCAGGGTTCGGACAATCATAGTTCCTTCCTGTGCTCTTAGTATGTGGTTTCCTCCATACAAAACACAGTTTATAAATACATCACTAGGACCTGGGAAGAACATTCAACTTCCGAGAATCAATTTTGAGAAATTATTTCCATTCAAAAGTAGAACAACTGTCCCCCCTGGGGGTTTTTCCATCATTTTGTATTCTGACTCTTATGGATGTCCCGCAGACTTTAATTGCGCAGTCAAGCAAGTTTGTACTTGATCAATATTACCAGGTTGTTACAAAATAAAGCATCGCACAACTTCTTGTTTACAATTACATGTAGTTTCATTTGATATCAACTTTAATTTTGTAAAACCCATTATTAAATTAGGTCTAGAATTGCTTGATTACAAAATTAGCATTTGTACCAGCCACTGCATGGCACAATGTTTAAAGGGAACGTAGACCTTTGATTTTTGGAACCGTCTGATTGTTTTAGTCCTATACAAATGTAGATAAAAATTACATACAATAAAACTAACCTGTGAAAATTTCGTTTCAAAAGGTGGTAGTGTTTTTGAGATATCGTTGGAGCGGTTATGTCCGCACAGGAAGAGTAATCAGTCATTTGGAATACACATTCTGAAAAACGTATCTGACAGATTCAAATTTTTGATTATAAAAACTGACATCTTTTTCCATAACCCCTTACTTCAAAGTGAAATCATTCTCAAAAATGCTTTATATTATCGAAAGCTGTACTTCTAACCGAGTAAGTTTTCATTGCCATTAATTGTAAGAGTGGTTACCAAACGTATACCTTCCCTTTTAGTTAAAAACAGAAGACTTGTTCAAGAAATCTTTAAATAATTTGTTTTTCAAGAGCAATAAAATCAATTTCTAGAACCGTGATAATCTTAAACATGATAAGCCAACTGTGAGTAAATTTTGATCAATGTCTGGTGCAGTGACTTCCCTGGTTACTAATAAATGCTCAAATTTGTATTCCTCAGACTAAAAATAGGAATGGCTTCTGACTGGTACCCCCAACAAAGTTATTGACAAAATAGGGAGACCCCAATTATCAGGGCTAGATAGCACAGTTGGTAGAGCGCCAGCACATGAATTCAGAGGTCATAGGTTCAAATCCCGCTCTAGTCAATCTTTGTTCAACCCAAAATTATTTTGAATTTAACCAGTCAGTTCCCTTTTGGCTTGTTACTTATTAATAAAAAATACTGTTACTAAGTGAGGCTTGCGGTAACACCATGTGAAAATCTCTTTTGAGTAGTGAAGGTTCTGAAAAGAACCGGTGGTTAACAACTCGAGTCAAACAGACAGCATTTCCATCCCCTGCAGGAATAACTCATTTGTGATCGAATCCCTTGGATTCAATCTTGCACCTTCTTGTCTGCACTGTGGGAAGAAAATAAGGAAGTATTGAAGCTGTATACGAGCAGGTCAATGGCTTTGACAGGAACATAGGACAAGTAAGACAGATGAGACAGTTTGTGACTTTCCTATGTCAAGTTAACTTCCTTTTTTCAAATGAGAAACTCCTGTTTTTCAGATGTCACAATAACTTACAAGAGAGTTTATACTATTCATTACACCAGACATTTCCTGACAGTCATCAGATCCATTTACTTTTTCTTTACAATTTTGAAATAACAACAAAATGATTATGACAAGTTATAGATTGGAGGTTTAACACCTTACTCAAGGCTTGGAATTACAAGGAGGCCACGGTGACCATGGCCACTGTTGCCCTGGTCTTGGCCTTGGTGCCCCTTTAAAAGTTTCACCATAGACTTCCAATTTTCCAATGGAAGTGCCCTTTGCAAAATGAAAATGATATTGCCCTCTCAAAGACGAAATTAGTATACTTCACCTTACTTCAGCTTGAAATGGGTTGTCTTTAATGTGAACCAACTTTCCCCCACCCCTTTTCCCCTATGCTATCCTTTCCCATTCTATCATTGCCACTCCATACTGTGCCCCCAAACTTTCTCAATGGGTAATTTCGTTCAGTTTTTTTTAGTTAAGCTAAATAAATAATAATAACTATTGATAGTTTCTGATAGACACCACCTTTATGGCCAACTTGGCTTTTGGCTTTGAACTGTGTCAAGCATTCTAATTTTTCTGATGCAGCCAAGGGGTTCAGTGACCAATCATGCAAGGAATTTAACCATGAAAAACACAGCGTGCTGCAGGAGGTACTTATGCATAACACATAGTTATAGTTGTACATTCAAAAAATGATGTATCAATGCCTTGATCAATGCTTGTAAAGATGGCCGACTTTACACTGTGTGCCGTCAAGTGGGAACTATCTAGTCCATCTATCAATGCAAATTTCATTACAAGATTCTTTGTTTTCTTTGCAACAAGGAAAGACTTGTGCAGTCCTTTCTGCCAGATAAAAAGTGCCTTTTGGGATTCTTTTGTAAGCATGTGACATCACGAGTCATATCATGTTTTGGTTTAAAATTACTGAATAAACTCAGATGACCTGAAGGTGTTAGCTCCTTGCGCAGTCCCTGAAGTGTTCACGGACAATGCTATCCAATCGTTATTAAAGAAAAAGTTAGTACAAAAAGAGAATAGGTCAAATTTGAAACATTTACTGCAGAGTATGATCTCAATACAAACTACACCTTTTTAGATTGTATATCAAATATTTAAAGAATCCGGAATGCGCCTTTGAAATCTTGGCGCATGAAATCTTGAAATTACTGATACATGTAAAATGTTAAAATGAATGCAGATTTCCGCAACCAATGTTCTAACCATCCCTTTAACTTTTAAGAGTATAGCTATGTCATCCCTTGCATATATCCCAGGTCCGGCCAGTAATCTGTTCCTGTTTACCCCTGAGCATCGGACACCTTACACCTAGAATAATACCACTTTGAAACAATATCCATCGACATTCTATTCAAAGCCAAGAGAAAGCATATCCAATGCAGCTGTCACAGAGTCTCAATGTCACTGCAGACCCAAAGGGAAGGGGTTATTTTCCCCCCACCCCTACATCCCAGAGAGGGTACACAATACAATGTATCAATAGACAAACTCTCTCTTGGATGACATTTATGGCTACCTTGCAAGGAAGTCAGTCAAGTAACCTTCCTTCCTTGTCAAAGCAAAGCATTGATGTGCCATCTCTAATTATTCACGCCTTAGTGCCTAAAACCATCCGACCAAAATCACGCTGGAGATACAGCTGCAAGCCTTGCACTGTACGTCTTTTAACCACGCAAAGCAGTTGGGGGACTTTTTATAGACTTGAAATGTCATAATTTGGATGAGGTGGTTTGCGACCTTCCTATTGTGAGTCTGTGACTCATTATGAGCTCATGCAACTAACTTGGAAAGGGTTCAGCATGGGCGAGGTCAAAACTGGTCTACGCTAGAAGTTTCCCCCCCTGATGGAGGGTAAATAACTTAGGACATCTACCCGGCCTATTTCCCCTCATACCTCTCTCCCTGTTATTTTTTGACAACTCATGACAAGATTTTAAAATAGCATATTGGCACTTTGCCAAGATATGAAAAACCTTCCCTGCCTGAAAGGTCACCTGTCTGCTATGACCTTCCAATCCATCGCGGCTTTTTATGACAGAGAATTGATAGTTTTCAGTCAAATGTTTTGGTTTCAATGTCTGGTAAGCTATGTACACTCAGTAACTTACCCAAGTCCTGTGAACAAAAAAATCCACAGGCATATTACTCAGGTGAGATTCGAACCCACAACCTTTGTCGTTTTAAAGCAGATGTCTTTCATACCACTAGATAACTAAGCTTGCCTGGTTGTTCAAGGCAGAGTGCAACACAAATAACATGCTCCATAGTTCTTTTCGTTTTGTTTTTTTTCAATGTGTACTTTGTCTTTAAATAATCATATACCCTTAAATAGGAAATGTAAGGTACGTTTGGCCATAAAGCTATAGCTCTAGAGCTAAAGCTAATGTTCGCTGATCATAAGAAACTACACTCTAATATTGTGCTACTCTTAGACAATGTCCACTTACAAAAACGGAAGGCAAGAAAACTTTTTTTTTTTTAAATACTTAACTGAACTAAGTAACTTTCATGAATTGGATTTTTTTAGCATTCCTGACCTTCAAAGATTGCATTTTTCCAAAACAAACGAATGACGCAGTTTGTTTTATCGATTGGTCCTCGATTGGTAAATGACTATAAAAACTTACTTTGTGAGAAGCACTGCAGCTGTTGCTAGTATAAACTATTTTGAGAAACGATTCCCTTTGAAGTAATATGGTTTGGATAACTGTTCACCCAAAATCATTTTAACTGAGAAACGTTTCATGAATCGATTCTCAGATTTCCGAGGGTTGGTGTTCGTTCGTGAAGGCTGCGGCCAGAGATACGGTTGGTACCCGCTATCACCTCGCTAAACAGAGATGGATTGACTGCTCCTGTGAAAATACCGTGACAGTTTTCTGCTGTTGTCTCAGCAAGTAGACACTGTATTCAGCTGAAACTTTTACATGTGACTTTTATTGTATCTTTCTTTATAATTTTGCCGACAAATCAGCATTACGTTGAGAAAAACCAATCAATGGCCCTACCTTTACAAACAGAATAGAGGTGCCATGACAAAAGGGAAGGGGAAATCACTGGCATTGGGCAATCCAACTGGGCATTTCCATGACTACTGCCACACTTCCTACGGGGGTACCAGTATGTCCAAATACTTCATATCCTGTGTATCATCCTATGGTTAGGTAATAGTCCGTCCGAGTCACTCAGCCTGAAGTGTACTGATTTCAATGACAGAGAAGACAAAATGGCTGATGCTTAGTTAGTAAAGTACAGAGTAGATGGCACCCCATGGTTTCTATGATTGTTAACACCCTAAAGGGGATATAGGATGCCAATCAGGATACAAGTATATCCCAACAACGGCGGCGTAGCCAGGACTTTTTCAGTGGGGGTGCGTGTAGATGTTCTAACAGCTAAAATCTAAAAGAATACTGATGTTATGAACAGATTTTCTATCACAAAACATTTTCTTAGAGCGGCCAATATCCCATGATTAAAAATTTTGACAGTTCCTTTTTAGATCGTTTTGACCCATCCAACCACCTCAATCAAAAAATAATAATAATAAATATTGACGGACTATTTCAAATTTATCCTACTTACTGAATGACAAAGTGATGCCTCAAATGAAGCAGATCGTTTACATCAATGTATCGCGAACTATGGGGTTGCAACCGAAAAGTGGGTCACAACAAATATCAGATGGGTCGCTAAAATATATCGTAACACTTTTAATCATTCAGTCACCCCAAAACCAAGATTGCCTCACAACCGATCTATCATTAAAACTGTGGTATTTTTTCTTAACAGTTCAATGCAATTACTCATAGGTATGTATAAAGAAAACAAACTGCCTCAATAAATACTTTACCCCTGTTCAGATTAGCCTTCTTTATGACAATATCTCTGCAGCTAGGGTTCAGTCAGCCAGCGATCAGGAGGATGAGCTGCAGTCTAGTGCCTGAAATTTGTATTGGGTCCCTGGCCTAGCAGTTTGTGAACCGCTGCACCTGGTTCAGATCACTGCTCCCCAGCTCAGGACATTTCAATGGCTTTTCAAGGATACCAGCTACAGTTTATGAGGACTATAAAATGAGAAATGCAACTTTTCCAGTTGACAACAACAGAGGTAATTGCCAAATATATTGAGGTAGACTATCAAGACAACACTGACCAATGACAACAGAACCCCACAGACGATCTGACAGAGGATATTGGGTTTGGGGTTGTTTTTTAATTGAAAATAAAATTTTTATTTTAGTTATTCTTATGACCCACTCACCAAACATGTATAAAAAGTCAAAAATTGTGGCCCCTTACACTGTATATATTATAACTGAACAATGCAATACTGTATTAAGGTCAGTCACACTCATAATGTCATTAACTTTTACAATTAGAACAGAGAGCTCTCTGCCAGTTACTTGTCACACTAAACCGTCAACCTGTCTTTTTTTCTGACGTTTGTTTCACCTGTCCAGTCATTAAAGAAGAGTATACAAGCGTCTGGGAAACTCAAAAACATTTAATCATTAATCCCTGTTTAGGCAGCTTTTGACTTGGTTGACCAAAGAAATGTCCGTGTCAAGTTATCCCGTTGTTAAGTCATTACATCAAACGCACCCACTCTTACGTTCACCCATTTCACTACTCAGGGATGTGATAGGCTGTTGAAAAAAAAAACCTGAACTGTGAGTGCAAAGCGCGATAGCTTGTGAGGGCGAAAACTTGCGAGCTCGAAGCCTACTTACATACATTTATCTTTAAAAAGCCCTAATCTGCACTCTGGGGCATTCTATTTGGTTTTATCTTCATGTTTCCTATGGTTTTAATTTGAAGAAAAAACTTTTTTTTTTAGGGGGGGGGGGGTTAAAAAAATGGATTTCCAGAAGAAAAAAAACGGAGAAATCACATCCCTGCTACTTCCAGTTCCAAACTGGCACACATTTGCGTATAATTTTACCAAAAATCAATCACAAGTAATTATTAGCAAACTTGCAAGACGGGCAGAGCATACTGTTTGAAACATCAAGACCATTATGGGCTCTTGTCAGAGCCAACACTCCTCCGTAAAGAAGTTTACAGATGGTTGAACCTGCAAGTTTACCAGTAATAGTTACTAGTAATAGTTACTAGTAATAGTTTACCAGTAATAGTTACTTCTTGTTATCCACACCATGCAAAGTTTCAAACATCACTGAACTATACTCAGCTCATCATGATCTTTCAAAAGGCTTTTCTTGTGACAAGTTCATTGAAAAAGGTGTTAGCCAACCGGTAATAAGCAACACCTACTAAATCTTTATCTGTGATTTGAGACCAGTGAAACACCACCATGTGATCACATTTCAACCAATCAGAATGCATAAACTCTCCAAGGTATTAAAGAATGTACCTTTAAGAACGACTGAGTAGCTGATTCCGGGGGTACAATAAATAGCCTTGCATCTAACCACAGAGGTGACATGGGAATGACTGGCTAATTATTGCAATAATTAGAGATGCCCTTGTACCAGGCTCTTCAGATGACTCATAAAAAAAAAACTCAGTGGGTTTCATTTTGTCTTCTCATTCAGTTAATTGCAAGCAGATGAAAACCAAAGAACATTGCGTCATAATCTTGACGTCTTATGTGATGAAAATGTCCTTGTGGTTACCGGAGGCTTTGACGTTGACAAGAGGCTTGTACCCCCCCCCTTCCCCCAACATATATAAAGTGGTCAAACAGGCCTGGAGTTATGCAAGACCATGGAGGTCATGTCCTCCGTTGCCCCTGGTCTTGGTCTTGGCCTTGGTGCTCCTTGATCAGTTCCCCAGATACTTTAAGGATTTTCAATGGCCTTGCCCTTTCAAAGATGAATATCCAGGCCTGATCCAATGATAAATCATGTTACAAAGTAACAATCAAAACTAATAGCAGACAATCATAATGTACAGATACTCTATCAAAGTATTGATAAAGTTGATTTATTTTGAATAAGCATTTGAAACTTTATTTCAACGTCTTTAATAAATATCTCAGTAAATCATATATTTTGGTGGTCATACCTAACTGAATTGAAGTACAGACTACATCTTATTCATAGCATGGATATCTCACGTGGAAAGGTCTCTGCAAAGATATATCTCCCTTACAAATAAAGGAAAGGCCGTTGCTGAAAAAGACTGGCCCCTTACAGACTACCAATAGGCGGGTTGTTCTAACATCCAGGGAACCAAACAAAAATGGCTGCATGGCAACGATTTATCAAGATAATTAGACAGAAAATAGTACAACTATGCCTCAGATTCACTTTGCAAGCATTAATATTAATTATTTTTTCAACAGCGCACTTTTATCGCAATCTATAGTCTTTTTAAGATACTTCCCAAAACATATATTAAATATAATATCATAGTTTTATAAAGACCAACTAAAAATGGTTTGGTTTTTTTCTATGCTTATTTAAGTTGCAAAACATTCCTCCAAACTGGCATATTCAAATATTATCTCTATGTTTAGTTTTTCTCAAAGATCAAAATATGAGACCATTTCAAGTGGAAACATTTCTCCTATGAAACTACTTTCTTGCAAAATGCTGTACAATCTCATCACCTAAGGTAAGGTAAAATTGACATTGATTGTCACCAACATATTTTTGACAGGCTGTGAGATCAAATAGGATTAAGTCAATTACAAGAGAGCTTAATTTTTCACATTTGCCACAACGACACTTCCTTGACAATGAACATGAGTCCTAAATGAGTCACACGACAATGTTGCAACACCGACGACAAAAACTGCCGTGTCACGGCATCGTCTTAGGTGTGACAAGATAAAGTTGAAGTATGTTCGATTGTTTCTGGACCTCAGTCTGTTAACCCTAAGGTGTTCTACTGCGGCAGATAGGCCAGAAATGTTTGCAGGAGTTGTGCCTTTGATGACACAAACATGGAATCTGTCACACAGTCAGAGTATGTCATGAGAATGATATTTGCCTATAGGGTCATTGCGGATTTGAACTTTGCACAAAATATAGGTTGAACAACAAGCAGTTTTCAAAATTTCAAAATGGCCACCATTGCTTGATATTCTACCTATACTTTCTTTTGCAAAATTAGTGGCCTGATGTTTCGACCCTAGCAGAGTCTTATTTTTTTCTTTTAAGGACAAATCTGTGATGGCCCTATTGCCAAATATCTTTCTCATGACATACTCTGTGTGCCAAATTCCATGCGTGTATCATGAAAGGCACTATCCCATCGTCTACGTGCCGTACTTTTCCAACCAGGAACTGTCCAACTGGACTCTGATCATGATATTGTTATGCCTAACTTGTATCCTAAAGCTAAGAGTGGGTGCTTTTGGAGTCATGGTACCAAATCCATCATATTAAAACAAAACAGTGAAAAGGATTTTCAAGGATTTGAGGTGATTACTATTATCAGGAATTTCTAGTGACCAAGGTTGTCCAAAAAGACATTACAAACACATAAACCACTATATGTCAGATGACATCATTTTCAGCAATTTTGGGGGACAGACTTACGCTCGGAACAACTTAGGATTTTCCTCCATTTTTTGCTGACAGCCAGATGGCTGACACTTACATCCACCCGGAGTTTCCAGTGTGTAGCATGCACAGGCAAGGCACTTACCGTAATAAGCTTTGTTTCACCCACACGAAGACCAACAACAGGTATTGGGAAATCAAGCCTTGTAAAATCCCTTTCCAGAAGTTATTGCCTAACCCCGACTCCAGACCTTTATCCGGTTGTTGTACAAATGTGCCATACAAGAATGGACAGGCTGCCACCATTGTTTGTCATTACATTTGGCTCAATGGGAGGTACGTCAGAGTGTTCCGAGATTCCGGCAAACCATGGCAGATTTTCCTCCGTATGTACGTCTACCCACTGACACCGAGGATGTTGACAAAATGGGATCCAGCTGGTTTGACAAACTGATTTGATCTTTCAAATGAATCTGTCTTTTTATTTCAGATCGTGTGAATAATTCCTCCTAATCAGTGATCAATCACCCAGCCAATGCATCAAGCTTTACCACAAGCTAGGAAGTAGGATTCCTAAAACAGCGCCATCAAGTTTATACAGTAGACTATGACATCACTTGTTTATGGCTCTATAAATAACAATAATAATAACAGATGTTTATAAAGTGTGCTTATCCACGAAAGGAAGATCGAGAAAATGGTACAAAAATAATACTAATATTAAAACCCCCAGCCCACCAAAAGAAAAAGCAACAAGCATTATGTCGACTTTTATAACCACCTTGAATATCGGACAAAGAATTGGCAACAAATAACATGAAAGAGAAAGGGGTTTTTTTTCAAAGCATTTTTGTCTTCAAGCGTTAACAGGTAAGTCTGTATATTTCTTGGAACTAAGGATTCCTCAAATTACACAGCCAGCAAAGAAGTTTACAGAGAAAGGGGATTCTTATTGCAGAAAGACTTGGTAAACGCTAACAGCATATTAGGTGCTATGTGAACCGGCCGAAGAATTGGCAAGAATCAACAGGAGAAAGTTTAGTTTTTTGTTGGAAGGACTTTTTATCTCCGAGGGTTAACATAGAAATCCATCTTGGTATTATGTCTGTATATTTCTTGGAACTAAGGATTCCTCAAATTACACAGCCAGCGAAGAAGAAAACAGAGAAAGGAGATTCTTATCACAGAATGACTTTGTAAACAGCAGATGAGTTAGGTTATGACAGAGAATGACTGGTCCCCTACAGTTAGGTGCCGTGTAAACTGGCCAAAGAATTGGCAAGAATCAACAGGAGAAAGTTTAGTTTTTCCAAGCAATTTTATCTTCAAGTGTTAACATGGAAAGTCAGCTGGGTAGCATGTCTGTATATTTCTTGGAAATAAGGAGTCCTAAAATTACACAGGCAGCAAAGAAGTTTTTACAGACAAAGGCAATTCTTATTACAGAAAGACTTAGTAAACAGCATGATGAGTTAAGTTATGACAGAGAATTACCAGTCCCCCTAAACATGTGCTATATGTGAATCCAGCTCTCACTGAACATGGTATCAAAGAGCACAGTTTTCAGCCGTTTTGCACGTCATTGAAAACTGTCAGCATTATAATTCTAGATCAAATATTAACCTTAAACCTTGAACACTTTGCCCTTAAACCAAGAGGTGACTATTTTGATGCTGCAATTAATGTGTTCATCCTTCTATCAGGATACACAAGCAAAAAAACACCCATCGATCAAACTACATGCCAAACATTCATCCAACAAGTAAGTCAAGCGAATTGAAAATACAGTTTCACAGTTTCACTACAGGCGGTGCTCAAAAAACACTAGAGATTTCCTCTTTTAAATGTTTTCATATTTTTTTCTCTTTGTACTTAAAATGCTACTTACCTTTAGTGGAAAATTGCACGTCTTTCAGGAGTAGGGAAATTTGTCTCTGTTATAAGTAGTCTTCAATGTTCTCCAACACAGTGCAGGAGTCCTGTACATACTCTAAAATGATAGCTCCTCCATTGTATAGGGGGTTCTCACCCTCTAACAGGGTGTTCAGCCTGGTATCCATTGCAAGAACTTCCCCCGTTTCTGGATGGAATAGCCTTAATTTCTGTGAGTCATAACAAAACATAAATTCAGAATATCACGTCAAATGTATAATTCTCACACTGGAGTCATCAACCCTCAAATAAAAAATCACTTTGCATCATTTATTTTCACAAAAGTCATATTGTGATTTCCTGTCCTAAGGCATTTTGTCATTCCATCATTATTTACTGGTATTTCTATTATTAATGTATTCAGGTTGGCTTAGTACTTTCTTCCCTGCCGTTCACCTCTGTGGACCCAGGTTGAACTCTGAGGACTTTAACAAAAGGGATCCAGGCATTTTAACAGAGTCTTGATTTACGGGATGGACAAGTGTGTGCCAGGTAGGTATACACATTCAAACCAGGGACCTGTAACAAAAGAGGACAATGGGGTCCATGGTTGGGTAAAGGTCCCCAGTAGGAAAGTGTGTACAAAACCAATGGGAGCTGTTGCCAAGAGAACAAACACAAGAGGGACAGAAGGAGGTCCCCGATTGCAGGTGGTAACGCACTTGTTTTTGTGTGGGTGTGTGTGGGTCATGAATGTATGCGGGCTGACACACAGGCCCAATGTAGGATTCTTCAAACATCAAGACAGCGCCAAGAATTTCAAAGACAAAGTGAGTAAAGGGGCACCATCCTCTAACCCTGCCCACCAGGCGCCACAAACACAAGCTATGTCACTAGTAGCTACTAGCTACACCACTGGCAGCTACAAGCTACGCCACTAGTAGCGGCTAGCTACGCCACTAATTGCTATTAGCTTCACCACTAGAAGCTGCATCACTGGTAACTACTAACTTACACCACTGGCAGCTAAAAGCTACGCCACTGGTAGCTTCTAGCAACACCACTGGTAGCTGCGTCACTGGTAGCTACTAGCTGTGCCACTGGTAGCTTCTAGCAACACCACTGGTAGTTGCGTCACTGGTAACTACTAACTACACCACTGGCATCTACTAGCTACTCCACTGGTAGCTACTTGCTGCGCCACTGGTAGCTTCTTGCAACGCCACTGGTAGCTACTTGCTGTGCCACTGGTAGCTTCTAGTAACGCCACTGGTAGCTGCATCAATGGCATGACTGGTGGCTACTAGCTGTGCCACTGGTAGCTACAAGCTACACCTCTGGTAGCTACACCACTGGTAGCTGCGCCACTGGTAGCTACTTGCTGCACCATTGGTAGCTTCTAGCAATGCCACTGGTAGCTGCATCACTGATAGCTACTAGCTGCGCCACTGGTAGCTACTAGCTGCACTGCTGGTGTCTGTGCCAGTGGTAGCTACTAGCTGCGCCTCTTTATAAATGTACCATGATAACTGACTAAACAGTCATCAAATGGACGACTGAAATATATAAACAGTTAAAAAACAAATTGAATAGTCTGCGACTTATGCCAAGCCCAGTTTATACCTCATGTGAAGTGCAAAAGCAAAGCAACCACAACTTAACAATTGGGGAAACAGAATGTTTTATTTGTATGCATCAAGAAAAATAGCTTGATATTTGCCTTTGGTTCAAATATGAACCATGTTTTACTCTCATCTTGGAATATTCTTTCTTACAACCCAAAACAATAAGTTGTATGTATACCTTGGCTGTTGCAATGTTGTTCTCGTTTCTGAGTTTAACGGTGGTAGCTACTTTGTCTATTGCTCTGCCCACACTCCACACTGAGGAGAAGAACATGGCCTGACTTGCAGGTTCCATTGTCTCATCACGAGGAAGAACAACTTTGAAGTAAAGTCTCTCAGTCTGAAAAGAGAAGAAAAAATGATAAATAAAACCAACAATTTAGTTGGTGTCATGGTTCCAGTCTTTCCCTCGGTGAGCCCTGGTGCGAATCCCACCTCAGATTTGAAGCTTGTTGTTTAACTTCCAAAAATGTTTTTTTAATCACTTGAGATCGTAATTCTTATTTGACTTGCCTAGCACAAGGCTACAAACGTTAGTTTAAGAACTTCATCAGGAATGTTACTGCAGTTTGTCCAAAAAGGGGACATTCCAGGCACAGCAAGACTTTGTACTGTGTTTTTCAATTTTTCAATGGCACAACTGAGAAACAAAAATGAGGAAGTCAGCTGATCAGTTAAAAGTGTTCCTGATTCACGTAGTTCCTAAGGGTTGGTCAATTTTGGGGGGACAACAGATTGTTTTTTTTAAATCAACTGAACTGTAAACCAGTACTGGGAACATTGAAAGCAGTAGCTCGACATTGATATGATTAAATGTTAACAGATTTACACATAACTTACATGATATAAAGATGGTCATGGTGGAAAACTGCCCTTGAAATATTTTCGCCAGAAATACTATATAGTATATACGCTATTGAGAAATTCATAAAACTATTGGTTTTGATCTCAGAGTCCAAAATCCGATCTGATGTCCAGAGTGATGGGGTTTTTCACTATATTCTTGTGGCTCCGAAGAACGATTTAAACTTTCACAAGTGTGTTATTTCATGTGCATCTTGTGTCACACTATGTGACGACACTGGACAATTACCAATGTTGGCCGTATGCTTTACAACAAACGCCAGCATTACACAGATGTTGACTGTCATAATATTGTTTCTTATTTTTTCATTCAAAATAAAGTAATTGATCATAAACCTGAGGAATGCTCTTGTCCCCCAATGCCTTCATCTTCATCTTCATCAAGGCAACTTTAGCTGCCGTCTTCTGTGACTTCGCTCCAACCTTCTTCTTTGTAGAAGCTGCTTCTTTAGCTTTGTAGTTTTCTATAAAAAAAAATAAACAAATAAATAATTGAATACAATAGAGCAAGAGAGAACACATTTATTTTCTCTCTCATTTTGTAGGCAGCATGGCCAACCATTAGAAAGCCGTTCAACTTCAAGAATACTTTACTTGCCAATACTTTACTTTCTCACCTGCAAGGCTGTTAGTCTACTCTTAGTTCACTGTTTGGTTTTGTTTTGGTCCTTCGTCTACTTGTTTCAAAGTGTGTACTATTTTGTTTTGGTCCTTCGTCTACTTGTTTCAAAGTGTGTACTATTTCTTTTTCAAGTACATGCTTGTGCATCAAGACCTTTTATTATATTTTGTTCCTTAGTGGGTCGTCTCAACCACGAACCTCCTTGGTTTACTCATTCTTATTCTCTGTCTCAATGCATATGCATGTCTTTGGGGACCATTGCCTACAAGCTCTGCTTCCAAAATGGATCCCTCTGCATGGCTGTTTTCATCTAATTCTTGAAATCTTTACTGTAAAGTTGTATTCTATGTACTGATCTCTTTTGAGAGATAAAGTAATTTTTTGTTATGATACTGTGGAAAATAACTTGAAATCTTGAACCTTGAATCTTGAACTTTAAACCTTGAAGGGTTCTTCTTCATAGTGAGGCCGTGTCCGAAACAGCGACTTCGGCTACAGCTACGGCTACGGCTAGATTGCGTGCGTCTGCCTATTCTTCAACACTGGCAGACGCGCTGATCTAGCTGTAGCTGTAGCCGAAGTCGCCATTTCGGACACGGCCTTACACAGCTTTGCACTGAACTAACTGTGTACATGTAAGTGGACATCATGTTGCAGGCTAGCCCAGTTAATTATACTGTGCAACACTTGTGCATATTTGAATGTTATAGTGCGCAATTTTGTTTCCTTCAAACATTGAAGCAATTAACAGTGGCAAATCAATTTCCCCCAAAATATTTGAATATGCGCACACAAAATCTGCACAGTCTACATTTATCTAATCATTCAAAACCGCAATGGATGACAATGAATGGCCTGACAGTAGGGGGGGTCGACTGTGCCCTGGGTAGATGCATTCACCACACGATTCACCCATGCATTCAGTCAAGCACACCGGACTCAAGCTCTGCTTTTCTGATCAGCAGAGTATGGGTTCGAGTCCCAGTCTTGACACTTGTGTCTCTCATACTTGAAACATTTTCAAAAATCTGTCATAAAATATTTGTCTTTGTTCAAGCGCCTTGAGTACCTGATTGGTAGATACGTGCACTTATGATATCATATTACAGGCTGGCATTGTATATCTACCATTCCAAGCTACAGTGTATGATATTGAATGGTCAGACAGTAGGAGGGTTGACTATGTACTGTGATGCATTCACCACATGATATCATATTACAGGCTGGCATTGTATATCTACCATTCAAAGCTACAGTGTATGATATTGAATGGTCAGACAGTAGGAGGGTTGACTATGTACTGTGATGCATTCACCACATGATATCATATTGCAGGTTGACATAGTTTATCTATCATTCAAATGCACAGTGCATGATATCGAATGGTCAGACTTTAGGAGGAATAACCATTCAAGTTACAAGACAATCAAACAAAGTCTCATTTACGCCAGACATGTTTTATTGACTAAAGACTATACCTTGTATCTTCTCCACAAGTTCAGCTGTTTTGGCCATTCTGGGTGTCTTCTCCTCCATCTTGGCACATTCATGATCTTGTTGATGTCGATGGCTAAATGAAATAAATACAAAATTTGTATAATCAAAAAATGTTTAAAATATTTCCATCCAGAATTCTCCTGATAAATCAACGTTGAGAATTGAAAACTGTGCCTAGCTTGGCTCCACAATACTGAATCTCACCTTAGACAGAAATTCAGACCACAATGCTCACAGTTGACCGGTATGAGTTCTCTCTCCTTGCAATCACCAAAGCAACATCCATAGCTTGTTGGTGCATCCAGTGGGTTATACTCATGCGTTATGTTGACCTGTCCAAAAGAAAGAGACGTTTTAATTCTGCGCTAAAGATTGAAAGTGTTATAAAAGAGTTACACTCGGATTGTAAGCTACAATCAAGACATGATAGTTGAGATTTATTTTGCTTCTGCATACACAAACCCAACCTTCAGTTTAACCCTTTCCTTACCATAGTCGACTTCACAGTCGACTTAAGCCAACTACACTCATACCCCCCTCTTCATTACCATTAGTAACCAAGCTTAAACACAAAAACACTCAAGCCTGAGCACAAAGACCATTGTAATAGGCCTATAGCTGTAGTTTTGTTTATGTTCACCCTCTATAACCAAGCTTACTATCATTGGAAAGAGAAAAATCGGATCTTTCCAATGATGATAAAATGAAGGTTGCTATTGTGCAATCTCTTCAAAATGGAGTAGAAAGATCAGAAATGTGAATCACCTACAAAGCGCCATTTGGTTGTGTACAAAAAAGTGTTCGAGTTTACAGGTTACACTGAGGAAAGAAAGACAAAGAACGTTGACATTTGTTGACTGATCTCAATGATTTGTGGATAATATGAAAAGGGAATTTAATAAGTAAGATTTTGTGTATACTAATTTTGCTGTAAAACAATATCTTCAAGGAGATAATTGAGTTTGTAAAAATGACCTTTGAAGGAAAGCTTTCTGTTCTGTAGGAATGTGTGCTTCACGCTTGAGTGGTCAAACAATGTGATCAAACAATGCAGTCACCAGCGGTTGTGTATGTCCAAACAATTCGGTAACAAAATGGTTTAAGTTGAAAATTAAAAAACTTTCAGTTGTAAAGATTATCAAATTTTAGGGATAGATTGTGTCTTTACCTGAGAACAGTTGTGATTATCCAAGCTCCTATGATCCAAACTGAAATACAAATAGGCAATAAGTAACAATATTAGAGGTTGCCAACATTCTATGATTTGAGAAGGATCTTGCTCAGGAGTAAGGACAAGGACAATATTTTTTGTGGCTAAAGAACTAGTTTGGGAACTTCTGTTGGAAGTTATTGTTTTGGTTTTCTCCTTATATACAGATCAGTCATAAAATACTCAGAGCTTTTTGAATCCTGCAGAAAAAACACAGGCTACTTGGTTGGCCTGGAATTTCAGCTTTGAGCAGGCAAGGTTATTTTCATTTTGCTAATGGCAATGGCATGGTGAAGGCTTTAATAGACTTTTTAATCAAAATTTTTCTGATTTTTCCTCAAAGACAACAAAATTGAAAATCAGATTTCAAGTAGGAAGAATATCATGCCTGATATAGTACACTATAGTGTTAATAGGTGCTTTTTATTTAAATAATGATTATATTAATATCTATTCTGACCGCCACGAGAATAATCAAACGCTAGCATTAACAAACTTGTATGAAATGTAGTACTATAGTGTATTATCAATAATTTCATTTTATTACAAGCAAACTTACCAGAAAATGCCTGAACAGCCATTACACTGAAACGGCAAAAAATCTATGATAAAAATACACAAAAAAAACTGTACTTCACAATCAACTTTCTTAATTGTTTGGTTTGACAGAAAATTGAACTGTGAACTTGCAGTTTCTCAAAAACTCATAACACAAATACACATTTATCTTATAAACAAAATATGTGTATTTAAACATTTTAAACATTATGAAATGCATATTTCCCAATAAATAAATCGCAAACCTAACTATTTAAAAATTTTACTCCAAAACAAAACCTGAAAGGTACTTATTACAAAAATGTTAAAGACAATTTTGTGGCAACTCAGTAAACACATGAGCAGTGCCAGTGGCGTACGTAGCAACTAAACACTAATTTAAACGGGGGGGATGGGCACGTACCCCACCCCTAATTGGAATTTACTAGAGTAGTAGTAGTAGACTATCTTTAAAAAATGGTAAATGGCATGACAAGAGCGCTGGAATGTGGCTTGTGACTTGTGTACGAAGAATGCAAACAGAAACTACACTATTATTACAGCACAGGACTATATAGATAGGCATAGGACTCAGGAGTAGGACTAGGTCTACATGGTCTAGGACTCGAGGGCCAGTTCAAAGTTCCAGGGCGAAAATTTGGTGCAATCGCTTGTGTTCCCCTAAAATGTTAACCTAGTTTTGGCGCTGCACACAAGCTTAGATGTGTTGGTTAAATCGTACTTTTTGATTATTATTACTGAAAAGGTGTTTTTGAAATACCATTGTAAAACAAATTTAAACACATTTTTCATAACAAAAAGTAAAACATGCACTGGCCGTCTGCAAAAGAAAAAGTATACGTCAGGAAACTATACTTTCAATCCATTTTAACAGTGTAAAATACCGGAAAAAAGGGAAAAAATTAAGATGAAATCTACTCAATACAATAGCAATATCTAAGTTGTTAAATTATAAGTTTTTAAAGCAGAAATCGATAAATCTCATTTCTAGTATTAGTAATTTACCGAGTTGTTTGCAAGACTTTACAGAGCAATGCTTTCCGATGTCCAACTCCGCCATGACTGGTTTTAAAAAGTGTTTGATTAGTCAGGTTAACCCTGCCGATTTTCGCGTCTAACTATACATTGACGACAGGGTACCGATCTCAATCATGCGAGCCCTTGAGGGCGCTATAATAAACATTTCAGCGTGTGACTTGCTATTAACTGTTACTGTTAGCCATTTCTACCTCCATGGTTAGACCGTGCAGTGTGTGTTATTTTTTTCAATCAAACAGTTATAATAAAATCAGAATATTATCACCGTAAAAAATGTTTATCAAATCAACTGCCTCTTCGAGTGATTGGAGTGGATTCACTCTCATTGTGGTAACTATTTGTTTCAGTTGTAATAAATTGTAAAACAGTCATTATGACAAGTTTTAATATGTATTATTTTACAAATGATATTATTTGAAAAATGTGTTAAAGTGTTAATGTTATATATTAATTTTTAATAAATATTGGAAATCAGGCTTGACTCAAAATTGTTTTCGGGGGGCTGGTGTTGGGAAGACCACAGAGGTTGGCTTTTTTTTACCTCGAGACCAGAATACATTTTACAAGCTTTAGTTTTTGTCTAAACAAAATAAGTTGCGGATGAGACTCATTGATTTCATTCTGGGGTTGTAATTGTCATGATTGTACTTTTGTAGTTTCAAAATCTAGTCCTATTTTATTGGAAATGAACGTTTTTTTAACCCAGAAAGGGCTTCAATTAGATAAGCCCCATAAAATCAAACCACAGGGAAACCAAACTCTCACTAGGAAATCTTCATCATTCTCGTTCACCCACCCTTCAACCAATAAGGACTGTTACAAATTTTCCTTTGTCCCAAGAACCCTCGTTGAATGGAACCGACTACCAGTATGTAGTCTTGAATGAGTCTATTGAAGGTGCTTCTCTTATACTATAAGAGAAGCACCTTCAATAGACTCATTCAAGACTAGGCTAGATAAAATCCAAATGACCACTTTCATAAGGGGAGCTCACCACTAAATTTTGTCTACTTGCCACACCACACCTGCAACTTATATATCCCCTGAGGAGTTTGTTGCAGTACTCGACAGATACAGAAATAGTGCCAATACACTGTGGATGGAGTCTAGCGTATATGGTAACGATAATCGTAACCCTCCCATCCTTCCGACTGTCGGGGAGGATGGAGAGTTTTTTAGTTTATCGCAACTATCCAGCAATAATGGCACTATTTTCATATGGCTACATTTACACCTACAATCTTACAGGCATGCACGTCTGACCTAGGTTAGAGCTGGCTAACTTCCTTTCAGTCTATGACATGATGATGAGCATAGTCTTGAATTATTGTGTTTTCACTCCATCCTTGTACAGCCAGCTGTATCGGCAGGTAATGTTGGCCAGTTATCTTCAGATCTTCTGATCTCTACACTAGACTTGACCAAGGCAGGCTACCTCCATGATGCAAGCATTCTGCCGCTGTGTGGTAACGATCCCTTTGGGAGATCAGGAAGGACTGAGGGTTCTCTAGTCACTAGTGCAGAAGGTTTGTTGACAGACTTCAAATAAAGACTCCCTCCAAAGTCTTAACGATTTCAAACACATCAGGCATGCAAGATATATGAGAACCATAATTAAAGTGACAAGGTTTCAATAATGTTTTGGAATTATAGACTCCACTTTAGTCATAAATTTCAAAAAAGTGCATATAAATTTGTTATACTACAATTTAACATTTTGCAGACAATAAAATACGGTGTCAAAAAGACATCCCTAACACCAAGACACCCCTATGGCTAACACTATTCAAGTTGGTGTCAACTATTATCTTCAAGCAATCTTGAATCCTCAATTGTGATGGGTCGATCCCCACATATTCCATTTTTACTGCGCGTCAAGTTTGCTTGAAAATAAATTTGTTATCCGACTAGCATGCATGGGACATGGAATAATGGAGTGCATCAGGTGTCACTCGTGGTATGTTGGAAACAGATACACAATTCCACGCTCCTCTTGCACTTGCCGGATAATCTAATATTGTCTCCAATCCATTTTGAAAGGAATGTACAGGGTTATTCATCTGGGGTTTTTTCTCCTCAATGGTTAAACAGAACTTGTGATGTCCGTTTAACTGTTCACTCGTTCATTTGCTCCTATCAATTGGAGAACCAGAACTATAAGCCAACTTTCCAGGATTAAAAACAGAATACTCTACCCAGTCTTGATGGTCACAAAACCACAAACCACAGTGCGGTGATATAGGCCCAAGTTTAAGAATAAAGTCATTTGGTTTCATCTGCATTAGAACTACACATTTATTGTTCAAGTGATCCAAAAGATGAGTTTGCATTCGTAATTGTCTTCATTTTTAAACTTCTGTTTTGACAGTGTATGAGTCCAAGGACAGGAAGCTAGTTGTGGTTCAGCAGCGAACACCGCTCGTCAAGGTGAGTTTCTGTTAATCTAAAAACTCGGCCTTCTTGAGAACAAGAATGTTTAAGAATTTGAGCTGTTATATTAATATTTCACTGCAATTTATTTGACTCTACCCAGGGGGCACAAGCTGACTTCAGAAAGAAGCTTCTTGTGTGGATCAAAGACTCAAAATTCTCACGAGTCATCTTATTGAGTAGTAGTCACTCACATGAGAGAACGGACTCACAGCTGACAGGGTGAGTAATGCTTCACTCATTGGAAATGTAATATTTTACCAGAGACTCCAACTTTTCCCTTTTTATTTGATTGAGTAGTAGTCGCTCACATGAGAGAACTGACTCACAGTTCAAATGGTGAGTAATGCTTCACTTACTGGAAAAGTAGCCTAATATTTGTGAACAGAGACTCCAGCGTCTCCCTTGACATTTTATTGAGTAGTAGTCACTCACATGAATGACTGATCGAGTAGTACTGCCAGTGCTGTCCGAGGCTTGAAACTTGATAGTAATCAAAAGATGAAAGTCACCCTTTTTTTTTCTTCTTTTCTTTTGTTACAATTTACTGATTTTATTGAACAGTTGTCACTATACCACTGCAAGGTCAAAAAACATCCTGGAATACCAACTCTCCCCCCCCCCCCGAAAAAAACCTGATTTATGTTTTTGTTTATGTCTCCAGGAGTCAGTTTCGGTACTTGACCACCCCCAAGCTGGATGGAGAACTTGGTACAGTCCTGTCAGATCAACTACAATGGAAGAGACTAGAGAAGAGACAAAACCAGTGGGCTCCACCATTGGCTAATGAAGAGGGGAGGCCAGAATGTGCAAGGGGGATTTATATTCCCGGAGGGGGAATCGCAAAGCGACTCTTCGATGATTGGTGAGTAGGACTATCACTACATGTAACTGTTTATTATATTACGTAGCACAGTATCAATATAAATGACTTTTTGTTATTGTTGTTTATGTTTTAAACAATTGATTATGTTATTTTATGGAATACAAAATAAATCAACCTTGGTTTGAATGTGATGCAGCTGAATTACAGGTTTTCAGCATAAACTTTGAGATGATGGAACATAAATTCCCTCATTTCATAGTTTAAAAGCATATCTTATGATACAAATAGGCATTCTTAGTGAGACCTGGATTCTTTATAAAACATACATGAAAGGGAGGTCTGAATAGGTCCTTGAAAAAAAAACCTGTTTAATGATTTCCTATGGGCATCTTTGACAGTTGTCTGCAAGAGGTTCCCCTGGCCATCTTGATGCTATTCTGCTCCGAAGGTGACAACATTCCAGATGCTCTAACGATGGTTACCCATCTCAACCAGTGGCTTCAATTAATACAGGTATTAAGACGAACAGTCTAATGTTTCTTTGTAACTAATTGACTAAGTAGTGTCGTAAATTCTTTGAAAATTAGTCATGTTTTAATTGTAGATAATTTGCCATGTGTTGTATTAATTCTCAGGAACCGGAGAGTAGTCAAACACCGGTCCGCAGTCCATGGAGGATACCCAGCTCGTGGAATATGCTATACGGCCAACAGTTTGACCCTTCTATCTATTAAGAACTGAAGAATACTCAGGGAACCAGTTGATACTTCAAAGATGTTATGGCATACAATGTGTACATTAGGTGGTCAACGGTTTGAACTTAAGTTCCATCTGTTAGGAACTGAAGGCGGAACACTTGGGAACCAATTTATAATTTGAGGATGTTACAGCTTTAATATTGTGTATAATGTATGGTGAACAGTTTGACCCATCCATCTATTACAAACTGAAGAATATCCAGAAACCAGTTTATATTTCAAGAATGTAATGGCGTAGTTTATATAACAATGGTGGTCAACAGGCATGGGTTCGCCAAAGTGAAACTAAAGAACACAAGGGAACCCATTCAACTTGGAGGTCATATGCTGTATTGTTTGACCTATCATTGTACCAAGAACCAAAAAATACCCAGGAACTAGTGCATTTTTTATATGATAAAAATTTACACCCATCAATTTCCAAGGAACAATACAAAAGAGAGAGACAAATCCATATTCGTTTGCAGATGTCTATATCATACAGTTGTTAGGTTTAATTTGGTGATTTTGCTTAATCTTATGACTGCCCTGAGCAATGTCAGGATTTCAGGACACAGAATACTAGTTTGAGGTGAGACAAAAGGCTTTCATGAGCTGGTACTGCGTAATCTTGAGATTGAGAACATTCTTTGATTGTGCTCAAAACGGTGATCATTAACTCTTTGACTTGTCAGTTAACCAGAACCAATAAACTGTAGCAGACCCTAAAGACACCATGATAAATTATTCCATTTTTCAAGGCGGAAATGAAGAAAGAACACCTCAAGAATAAACGGCAAACAACCAAAATAATCTCTCTGCAGTTTAATGTATTTATTTGATTAAAACATCCAATAAAAAGAAGGTTTGGCTGTGTTTTGAGGTCGGCCAACTGCAGTGTGCTACATTACTAACAAAATACTCGCTATTCACCCATAATGCCTCATACATCGAAAAACTGTTTTTAGTTTAAGACAGCTTACGTTGGAGGTACATTTATGCTTGGCATTCATAAAACTGCATGTGTATACATCTGTGATCAAAGAGTTGCCAAGTGCATCCAGTAGCTTTTTCAGCACAGCAAGTTTCACTTTATATCAGACACGGGTTACCTGGCAGAATTCTTGTCAAAGAAATTTGATATGCAAGATTTTCAGCTTTTCAGAAAGTTTCTTTAGCTCGAAATATGTTCTGATTTCTGTCTCGTTGTTGAATATTCAGAGTTTGGTATGAGGACACTTGCAGGATTGGCAAAGCTACATGTACATAAGTTGAGTTACAGCGGTGTCAACAAGCCAGACTCTAGGGTCCAATTTCATAAAGCTGTTCAACATAAAATGGTGCTTAGCAACTTTTGCTGCTAAGCAAAAAGTAGCAGGGAACCAGTGGTAACAAAGAAAAAGACATAGCATGGTATTTTGTCTGGTAACCTGTTTCTGCTAAGCACTTTTTTTCTGTGCTAACTTTAGTGCCAAACAGGTATGTGAAATTGGGCCCATTTCTTATCTAAAAATTTACACTGACAACGCATCAGTGCCGTCTGTCAGACCTGGATAAGTTGACTATGTATCAAATCAAAATGCAAACAATAATTGATGTAGTTTGATGACAGCGGGGTGTCATGAACGAGCGGTTTAGGGCCGTGGACTCAAGTTCTGGGAGTTCTGAATGTGGGTCGAATCCTGGCCTGGTCAGTTTATCATAATTGCTTATCTCCACCCAGGAGTACAAATGGGTACCGCTGAGCGCTGGGAAGTACATATACCGAACTTAAACATCGACCCGATGAGCAAGACTAGTTCAGGACAGACTTAGCTTCTTCTTTCTTCTTCTTTTTTTCATGACAGAATGCGTCTTCAATGTGGAATTAACCAATTGAGGTTAAATTTAAAAACACTCTGTATTGTTAAGTTTTTAGTTTTTACAACAATACAATAAAAGTTTAAGTTAAATTTCTTCTTATAAAATTTGAAAGACAACCAAAGATGTTAAAGCATGAACTATAAGGAACGAGTATACAAGGTAATTAATAATACCTTTCAACTTTCTGCACAAGTTTTATGTAGGAGAACATGTAAACCAGAACACAATGTTCAATCTTAATGTAAACACTTCAAGAATGGGAAATTTTTAGTCATTTTTGCCATTAATTCCTCCAGTACTAAAAATGTAAGTACTACGACTGTAAATAACATTAAACAAGCTTGGGCTAATTCAACGAAACAAAGAAAAACCTGTCAAACTGCCACACCGTCTGAATGAAGTAAATTGAGATGTTGCCTACAGATCGATCCTAACTCACAAGTGTTGCAACGTCTCCATTGCTAAGGTGCTAGCAGTGCGAGGTTTTGTACACAAAGACACAATAAACAAATCCGTTTTAATTTTTATGTGAATTAAATGTCTTGCTCAACAATGTATACAATTTCCCTGACAGCACAGCATGACATAATGACGTAGTACATACTTAATCAATATTTGCAATTAAACAGAAAGTCAACACTGACATTCAAGCATTTTAAACCCAACCATGCAGTTTCCATGTCCATCAAACTTAAACTCAACTACTATCTGCGCCGCTTCCAGGATTTAGTTTAAAAAGACAATGATTTGTCCACGTCTTTGTGTACAAAATCTTGAGCTGCCAGCACCCAAGCAATGGCGGCAATGCGTGCAGCACTTGCGCGTACAGTCTTATATAATACATAGTGTAAAATGGAGCTGGTGATGGTTTTCGTAGTCTATTTTTCTATTAAATTCCCAGTACCAAAAACTCTTTAAAAGTTGTTAATGCAATACCTATTTACATTATAACTGAATTGAGGTGGGTTCAAGCAAAACTTTTTTAACTTTTTCAGACTATTCTTGACTTGTTTACTTCAATTGCATTATCTGGCATTAACAAATGACCTTTCATCTAGGACTAGAGATTGGACATTTGAGTTATCGCTTAACATTTCAGTTTACAATCAAAACAAAAGGTGACAAAGTGGTACAATAGCGTAAAATACAGTGCAACATGTTGCTAATGTAGGCAACACTGCCCCCACTGGTTTGCTTACTCTCTTTGAATCAAGATGTGGTACTGCATTGCTAATGTAGGTACAACTTCCCCCACTGGTTCGCTTTACTCTCTTTACAGCTTTGGTCTTTTGTGCAACAGCGCTGCTACTGTTTACACTAACTTTCTGAATCAATATAAGGTACAGAGTTTGCAATGTAGGTCAAACTGCTGCCACTGGTATGCCTATAGTCTTGAATCAAGCATGGTTGCCTAGTATATGTATGATCTTTGAATCCACAACACATAACGGCTATGCACCTATCTATACAGACAGAATTTGGGCAGTGTAAACCTTACCAAAATTCATACTAAATTGTCTTTCACAAATGAAAGCATTTCAGTCGCAAAAACTTCTGCACTGATTTTTTGTGTTTGAAATAATATTTGATAGTGCATTTAACACAACACAATATATATGACAGAAAGTAAAATACAAAATGTACTGTAATACTTAAAATATGAAATAAAGCAAAGTTTTAAAGTCCTTTTTTCCTACACAAATAAATTTTATTGATTAGAATAAAACAAATATACAATTTGCCCAATAAAAACAAACCCACTGTAAATTTTACACTTATAGATTCATACTGTCAACCCATCGTCTTAAATCTTTAATATAAACATTACTATTCCAACAACAAACAAACGTTCCGTGAAATTTTGGGTAACTTGTCATTTTACCCGCAATAAACAATGCATCTTCTTTTGTAACAGCCAGTTTTAAGACATTCTGTCATGTCATCCCAGTGATTGCTCAAAACATACAGTTGATGAATTCCAATTTGAAACCTACTTTGTACAAATTTTTGGCCAATATCAAGCAACCATTCGGAAGGCAGTCTATATGTCCTTACCTAAAACCCAACATGGTACCACCCTTTTTAAATATTTTTTTCCTTTCATATAAGTTTCCAGAAGACATAAACATGCATAAGTAAGTGATTACCTAGTATAAACTCAAATGTACAACGTCTCAATTATATAGCATTTTAATGTCAAGAAAACAAGTGTTCAGTTACACGCCACTTACAGTTTGTCTACTATGATTTAAAAAAATAAATCTAATCCTGCATCATTAAACTCTAACAATTATCACTTCATAGTCACTAGCAGGGCGTATTCTCATGGCTATGTTTACCAAAACTAGATCAAATCCTCGCTTCACGTAAGCGTGCTTCATTCAATAGCAAGGAACATTTCCTTGTGGTGCGTACTTCATAAGTAAGCACCCTTCGCTACTCTAGCTAAGCAGACCCTTTGCTATCTTAGCTAGGGCAGACTGTTCCTCCATTTTGGTGCTAACTCTGTAAACAGAGAATGGTGACTGTAATGCAGAATTCCTCAGTAAGCACAGCCATGGAATTTGTTGGTTTTGGCCTTGGTGCCCTTACACACAGTGTTCCTCTAGACATCCAGGTTTCCTGTTCATTCACTAGTTCATACAACAGTAAAATTCCAGGGGCGATTTCACAAAGAGTTAAGATTGCACTTCACTGTCTATCAATCTTAATTGCTAAGCAAAGTGTGATGTCACAATACAAATCACTATGACAATAATGCCATCTCATCTTAAGATGAATCTTAGTGCTTTGTGAAATCAAGCCCAGGCTATTCTGCATATGATGTTGGGTAACTCCACAGTGACTGACATTACATGTACATTGGACATAAGTATCAAAAACCTAGTTTTCTAAATGATTTGATGTGATGATCTGCTGAAGTTTTTAGTAATAAACAAATTTTATAATACCAAATCACAAAAACGCCATCTTTCTGATAGTTTTGGCCAATTTAGCGTGAGACACCATGCAATTGCCCTGTTATACCTGTTATATAACTCTTGAAATTTCCAATGTGGAATATCAAGAACTACATGTATTTACATTGATTTAACACGCTCTTCTAATGAGTTGAGCTCATTGGCAATGTCCTTGGGCAAATCGTTGTTGATTTGGTCGTCAAAGTACTTCCTGATATCCTGAACTTCGTCCATCCAGAAATCCTTTGGGATGTTGAAAAGCTCTTGCATGTCAACTGGTTTATCCAAGCCGTCAACATTGAGGGAGCCTTCCTTGGGTACGAGTCCAATAGGGGAATTCTGTGCAACATCTTCCCCATCACAGCGCTTCAGAATCCAGTCAAGCACTCTTGTGTTCTCGCCGAATCCTGGCCACAGGAATTTGCCCTGGTCACTGGTGCGGAACCAGTTGACGTGGAACATCTTCGGCAGCTTAAGGCCTGGCTTTTGCTGGAAGTTCAACCAGTGCTGGAAGTAGTGACCAACATTGTAGCCGAAGAATGGGCGCATTGCAAACGGGTCATGCATAATAGCTTTGCCTGAAAAAAAGGGTTTGGAAAAAAAAAACATTAGTTAACAATCTTACAAAAACGTATGAAAGATTACAATGTACATATCATGTTAATGAGAGTTTACAAAACATGCGGGTTATCATTAGCCAGTTGACCTTGTGTGACCTCTCACCTTTGAACTCTGCAGCAGCTGTGGTCTCTGACCTCATAGCAGCAGCAATAAAGACACCATGATTCCAGTCAAATGCCTCATAGACAAGAGGAACACCTAGAATGAGAAAAATGTATCGTAAAAAAACAAGAGAATGCTAAAATCCACAGAAAGAGAAGTTCATCACATCTCAAGAGTAGAATCAATACTCAGTGAGGTAGTATATCATTTCACTAAATAGAGTGTGCAAGTCTCGCGCATATTGAAAACGAGATCACAACTCAACGAAGACTATGTTTTACCATGAAATCAAATCTTCTCGTTAAATTCTATTTATCCCAAGTTCTTGAAAATAAAAACACCCACAGCAATTTCTTCAAACAACTTCAATTTTTATATCATACAAATAATTTGTTTAAATTAACATTCAAACTTGGGACAAGGATGCTTGTTTAAAAAAAAAAAAAACATTCCGCCAATCACAACTCATTTTGTTCAACCATAGGTTTAGTGATAAGATGAACACCAGTTAGGCCAAATTCTTAATTGTTTACAAGTAACAGGAGACAGAGGTCAAGTCTTATGCTCAGGTTTTCTCTGTTGATTTGTTAAATTTAGTTTACTTTCATATATTTCATGGCTAACTGTTTACTTTCCCAACAATATGATATGATTTTAAATAGTCATAAGCTATGCTAAACTGAAACTGGATTGCGTACACGTAAAACTTGATATATAGTTAGGACCAACTTGGTACCAGAAGTCAAATTGTGCAAGAATTGTGCACACATCAAACTCAATACGGTTGGAACCAACTTGGTTCTGCAAGTTCCAATACATGCGAGACTTGCACAGTCTATAAAGAACAGTTCAACATTAGACATTGCACTTTCTTACCTTTGGGTCTCCTACCGCCAAACACAATTGCATCAATAGGCACGCCTTCTGGGTCCTCCCATGCAGGGTCAAGGTTGGGACACTGCGATGCTGGGGTACAGAATCGAGAGTTGGGATGGGCAGCTGGTTTACCGCTCTCTTTCGTCCAATTCTCTTGACCTAACCATGATGTAATCGAGACATCCTAGGAGACAGAGATTTGAAGAAGAACAAAAGTTAAGCTTAAAAGTTTCAGTATTTGCATGTTTAGCCTGGCTAAAATAAATGAAGTGAACAAACTGTACTCATTTGCGCTATTTTAATTCCCTTTTCCAATTCATGTTTTTACCATTTTCCATTTAGGATAAAGTTGGCCTTCCCTGCTGCCTATTACAACCCTGGAACCTAGTTTAACTTAACCTCATAGTAGATTGAGTTTAGAGTTCCTACTTGAAATACTACAGTGTTCAAATCTGAAGTTATATTTCCACATCTAATCTGTACAGATTCAATTTAAGTTAACTCAAAATACTTAATTATTTTAAACGTAATTAAACATGGCTTGACAGCTCATTATCAACCACAACAATGGCTTGTTCCAAATCAAATACATGACTTTAAAACAATAACATCGAGCAATCAATATCAAAATTAATTACAACATATCTTTAGGAATAATAACAATGTTTAGATATTGGAACAGTATTGAGGAAATATAGCTGTTCACCGTCTTCATATCATCAATGGTTCCACAATGGCACAGTCATCTGTCCAGCACAATCAAACAAAACAGGCAAATTTGATGGCAGAGCTGCTAACATTTGCATCTTGCATTCAGGGAGATTTTATACAACAATCAGGGAGATATTCAGAACTACATTTAACATAATAGGGAACAAGTTTCTATAATCAGGGAGATTGCCAAATGTATTCATCAGAACATAAAAAGATTGGTTTAATTCCAGGGAAATTTCTGGAGAATCAGGCAGAGTTCTGTGATGGGTTGTGGGTGGTTGGGGTTATAGCAAACTGAGATGTCACAAAACGATATCTTGTGATATCTCTTTGTAAAACAGGGTCCTAAAGTATTATTGAGAATAACATTCTTCGCTATCCTCTCATCGTCAATGGTATTTGCAGATCCCCAAAGAACAACACTTTGCACTTCTGAGAATTCCTAGGTTGCAGTCATTCCAGAAGAACTAGAAGAAAAAGATTTCAAATTTACCTTGGGTATTTCTTTTTCCAGTCCTTCCCAGAAGAAACCTCCATCGCTCGTCTCTGCAACATTCGTAAACACTGTATTCCTGTCAACACACTTCATTGCATTGGGGTTTGTCTTGTCGGATGTACCTGGGGCCACGCCGAAGAACCCATTCTCGGGGTTGATGGCACGCAGTTGTCCCTTTTTGTCGAATTTCATCCAGGCGATGTCGTCACCAACACACTCTGCTTTCCAGCCGGGTAGGGTCGGCGTGATCATGGCTAGGTTTGTCTTGCCGCAGGCACTGGGGAAAGACGCTGCGATGTATCTCTTGTGTCCCTGGGGGTTTGTCAAACCTAGGATCTGAAATTATGAGCAGGATACAATCATTACCAGAGAACATCATCGGTGATAGGCAACGGTCACATAAAAAATGTCCAAGGAAACATTTCTTTGAGTGTAATATTTCAGTAAACAACATGCACTAAAAATGCAACTTGCTTCTAACCTATGAAAAAATATTGAAAATTCTGAAGCTCTAGATGCCTGTCATAAAATAATGAGCACACTGAGACACCAGTCTATAAAAGCACTTTGTAATTTGTTTGGATTGAAATCATGTTTGTTAGAATTAATCCAAAATCCCTGTTGTACACACCAGCATGTGTTCGGCCATCCATCCTTCATCTTTAGCGATCCTGGAGGCAATACGAAGTGCGAAACATTTCTTGCCCAGGAGAGAGTTTCCTCCGTAGCCACTGCCAAACGACTGGATCTCCCTCCTATCTGGTATGTGTGTCACCAAAGTCTTCTCTGGATTACAGGGCCAATTATTTACCAGGGGGGCTGCAAGAAAAGAGGTGCACATATAAACAAAAAAGCCTGACTTTTCGACCCTAGCAGAGTCTTTCTCCGAGGCTAAATAACAACACAACTCAACATACATAAACAGATACTAGTGCGACAAAAGCAGTTAAGTGGAAAGAGATGATCGAGATCATATGAAAGCACACAGAAAAAGCCGTGGATGAACAAAGAGGGTGACAAAAGGGGGTGGGTGGGGGAAGGGGCTGGTTTGACTGCAAGAGGTTGGGAGCACAAACGAAAAAAGGAACAAAATATTTTTTAAAAGGCTTAGAGAACATCCTACAGTTCTCATCAGTATTGGAATGGCTAGCTCACTTAAAAGGTTTAGAGAACATCCTACAGTTCTCATCAGTATTGGAATGGCTAGCTCACTTAAAAGGCTTAGAGAACATCCTACAGTTCTCATCAGTATTGGAATGGCTAGCTCACTTAAAAGGCTTAGAGAACATCCTACAGTTCTCATCAGTATTGGAATGGCTAGCTCACTTAAACTTTCGGGGGAAAATGAGCAAAGCTTTTCCAGTTAACCCCGCTACTTGAAATGCTCAACTTGAATGAAATTAACATTATATGGGTTTTTTTGTAAAAGGGTCGAGTGCATAATGATTACATATAAATGTGTCATAATGTTACAAAACCCACATTTCGATCAGTGTTACACTGGGCAAAAACGCGGAGTTGCACAGAAAGCCCTTAAGCACCTAGGAATCAAAACAACACTGTGACGTCATACTGTGGACTTGTTTTGTTTACCCCCGCACCAGTGCCCCGCACAAAGGTGTATTATTACATGCAAAAAAAGTATCTCTAAAACAAAAAATAAGCTGATCGAAATGTCAGAATGCGGCGGTTCAGGGGAATATTATAGTGTTGATGAATAAGAGGTTTTTCCGTCAAGCCTTTCTGATGGGTGACCTCAGTGAGCATTCCACTTTGTGCAAGGGGTCAATATGGATTTACATGAAGCAATTAAAACTTCTTTTTTTTCTGAAACTTACTCTTCATGGGCAATGGTTGCCCGACTGAATGTAGACATCTCACAAAGTCATTCTCTCCAAGAACCTCCAGTGCCTTCTTGCCCATGCGTGTCATAATCTTCATACTGGCTGCGACATACATGGAGTCACTCAGTTGAATACCGATCTTGGCCAACGGAGAGCCAAAGGGTCCCATGCTAAATGGAATCACAAACATGGTCCTCCCTGTAAAGAAAGTTATACAGCTGTCAACGTAATTTATAATGCACTTTTCAAGCACAATATCAACCGTCATCTTTCTACTTTTTAATTTTCTGTTCTGTTACACTCTTACCCACTTTTTAATCCTCAGCTTCAGTGGCCTGTTTTTACAGCCTTGTGATTGGCAACTTCACATAAATTATTATTTTGGGGGGTTTCGGCCATCCGCCGAAACCACCTTTGTTTTCGTCGAGATTTTAAATTTTATCACTATTATCACTTTTATTATACTTCTTTTCGAAAAAGTCTCATAGCATTTACACGTGAAATTTGTTATCGTTCGGTCTCAGGAACTACAGTCTTAAAAGACACAAACAATACATCAAATGAAAGCCTGTGCTCTAACTTAGATCAAGCAGCAGTTCCACCGAGGGTTTTAAATCCTTTGTTGACGATATTAAAGATTTCAAAACACTTATCGTCAACCCAGCACGATCGCCGTGTGTGTACATTGCACGTAATTCACGCTGTACATTGCATACGGGCCGTACACCACTCACAGCCATTAATTCCCATGCGTGGCATCGTAACACACTGCATGCATGCGGCCATACCTACACAGAGAGCCATTGTCCACACGCATGGCATGGTTCGACCTTTGTACCTCTCATTTTAATGGTGAACTTGTATAGCGCCCTCTTGCTTGTGGAGAGTCCTCAAAGCTCAAACTATTAAATACGGAAGCGTTTGGGGATATTAGAAGCGGTTTATCCCCACGTAAATTCATTGAACTCTCCCACCACAATTCATTTCAATTCATTTCAAGGTCTGTGCGGTATAGTTTATTAATAAATTTAGCCTTGGTGTAGTAGTTAAATTTATTATTAAAAATGTTATTATTTAAAACTTATATCGTCTGAACCATAATTATGTCAAGAGTTATAATTGTTGTGCCATCTTGTAACTTACGGCACATTAAACATGTTATTTTAAAAATGTCACCCTCTTTGACCTTTACTTCCGGTACAAACAGGAAGCTCTCAAATTTAAAGTCCATATCTCGTGAACCACACTTCATAAAGTCAAACTCTTTGTGACATCTTGGGGCTAATGATACATTTGTTATTATTTAAAAAAAACATAACCCCTCTTTGATCTATCCGTCTGGTCCAAACAGAAAATTCAACTAAAAAAAATACATTTTCCTTAACCACATGTCATAAAGTCACAATCTTTGTACGAAAAACATGTTTTCATCATCGTGATGTCACCAGGTGTCAAAATAATTATTATTGACAATAAAGCTGAAACCCCAGTATTTGTTCGTTACAAACTCATTTCTAGTTTTATTTTATAATTGAATAAAAGAATCAATCATGCATTTAACACCATTACCACAAAATTACCACAGGATTACCACAGTGTTGTATTTGACAGGTATGCTACAATGTACAAAAAAAGTTTGAGTTATGACACCGTTTTTATAGTCACTTTGTAAGATCTGAATCTAAAACACTGAAATAATCCAGGACTTTTTTTTTCAGGACTAGCTAATTATTTATTTGTTTTTTTAATCTAGTAGCTTAATGTTTAGTTATTCCCCGACCCTAGTATGTAGTGACGTCCACAGTTCTAAACTTCTGATATAACTCTTTGGTGAGAAGGTTTTCTTGTCCCAAACTCAACCTCCCTAAAAATAGCAAACATGGTTTTCAAGTTCCATTATTGTTTCTGTGCTAAACACCCTGCGTAGTCAAGCGGATAAATCTTTTAAAACAATGGCTCCCTACCAATATCCCATTTGGAATTCTTACGTCTGTACCAGTTGTACATGTAGTTTAATGCCACGTGAAGAGATAAAACCAGATTGCTTAGTATACAAAGTTATCTAATGCTCAGATAACGGTAAATTCCAAAATGCTTTTTTTATTACTTAAGTGTACAATGCATCTACCTCTACAATTTAGTAAATTACTGCTGTGTACATGTATGTAGGCCTGCACACTACCAAGGCCCCACCTTGGAGGTTATTTCACAGTTCCATCCTGTGATTTCAACATAACCAACCATCGTCCCATTCTCTGGTCAGTGTGAAAACGTACAGGAAGTATGTGTACTGTTACACCATGAAGGAAAGAAAGTGTTTCAGGTGATTTGAAATTACATCATGGACCTCAACTGAATAGTACACCACACCATAAACCAAAGGAAACACCCCAATGCAGTGATAATGAGTGATAACAAGTGCACAGCTCATTATCTGGAACATAAACACAAAGCAAGTCACTTTAAACTACCTATTTTATGAATACTTCCTGAGCAGTTCTTGTTAAACATCAAACATGACATTTGTAGTTGAGCATTGTACTCTGACGTGGGTGCATTCTGTACTCAGCAGTACGTGGTATCTTCAAAAAATCTAGTTTTATTCCCTGAAAACATGCATTCATCGACAGCAAGAAAACCGGAATATGGTCAAAAGTCAGCAAATATTTGATTCTACATTTAGAAAGAAACAGTACTTTTTAAAAGTCTCTGTTAAGTATGAAGGCATTGTAAAATGTAGTGCCCGACATCATTTAAATCTAACCCATAAATACAACCTACAACCTTCTCTAAATGCCCTTGTGGGTTGATATTTTTCAGATCATTTGAAGCGTGAAGCAAATATATCATAGAGATGAATTACATGTATCTAGAAAAGTACAAAGACAGTGGATGCATTAGTGATCACGCCAGATATGGTTGACGTCCTAGACACAAAGGAGTGGGTACAAAATACACACGCAGTACAATGAGTATTTTCTCTTTCTCCCTAGTGCATGTAGTGATCACATCACATTGCACCTGACCCTGTGATGCATGCATCAGTTAGTAACCTTCCTTTGACCTTTTACAGGATCACCCCACACAGCCACCGCAGGTTCGTGGAACTCTACAGTACCCACTGCTCACAGGCATTTTTTATATATACACCGGCTCATTAAATGGACTTCCTATGCCTGCATCATGCGACCAACTGATCAACCAACCAACTGTGGCACTAGAATGTCCAGATCCGGATGACTATGAGCCAGTGCTGTTATTTTAGTCTGAGAAATTGTCTAGAAAGGCAGCCCCGTCATTTTAACAAAATTTTAAATCAAAAGTATCGATACCATTTTTCAGATGAAATTTATCTATCACTGGTGGATCTTTAAACTTCATGAAACTAAAGTTTATTTTCTTGTTTATACTGAACCAAGAACCCTTCACATTCTGGATGGGAATCTTCCTTCATCCATCAAACTCTACATTGTTTACAAAAATAAACATCACAAGAGATACTTTGCAACCATGACAACCCTTATGTCATTCTGAAAGGCTCATGCGGTCAAAAGTTAGCACTGGTTCCAAATATTCACAAAACCAATGAATTGACAAAGAGAATATTGCAAATTGCAACACACTTTTACCTTTCTTTCAAAATAGGGTTTATTTGGCACTCTAAAATCAAGTTGCTGTGTGCCTGGAAGGAGGGCATAAGGCTCTACGCCCTTCTCCCAGGCACAAAAAGTACCTTTTTTCAGGGTATCTGCACATTTTAAAAATCAAATTGAAGACATTTTAAGACCCTTTTAATGATATCCTTAACATAATTTACGACCAAAAAAAAAGCAGGAAAGAAACAGCTATACCCACTCACACTTTATGTTACTTGTTTATAGGCTTTTTTACACAGCGAAATTCGTTTTTTTTAAGAGCCGGTTGGAAAATTCATTACACGCTTCATCCATAAGACCTAAAAAAACTGAATTTAATACTTTGTAATGCTTCTTAAGCCCTAAAGTCCAACTGAAGACTTTCTAATACTTTTTAAGGATCCGCAAAACCCATTTTTGTCCCAGTATTATCAGAAGGTAATTAGCAACAAAATGGCTCATGAAAAACAAATAATGGCATCACTGTTACAACTTTGTTGCTAGAAATACCGCCGAAAGACATGTTTGATCCCATTCCCATGCAGAATTTAACCTTCCCATAATGACTTATGTTTGGCAGAAAAACCAATCGAACTTTCACGCTCAGATTTTTTAACACACAATTAGTTGCACATTAATTGCTTGTGGCATTCTTCCAGTAAAACTATTGTTACGCCCTTCTAAGTATTAAAGCTTGTTATACAAAAAACCATCACTGCCCATCAGGCCAAAGGCATCGCAGAAACCATTTTAACTCCTTAAGACTATGCAGCCCCGGCAACCAAACTGGCAGTCATGCAGCTGATCTACAGTGCATTACAATAATAGTCTCTACAGCTTATATCCAAGACCCAATACAATAGAATATTGGAAGTGTCTTTTGCAAGGAATCAAGAGCTATGAATAAGATTTGAACCAACACCCCATTGACTCTGCAACAGTATTCAATAAGGGTCTCCTGTAAACCACAGAAATGATGCACTAGACTTACCTTTCATGCATCCTGGGAAGCGTTCACCAAGGGCCTTCTCAAGATCCTCGGGTGACATCCATTTCCCGACGGTACCATTTACACCTTCTCTGGGAATAGGAACTGTCTCTCGCATGGTGGGTGTTGAGATAACTGTCTTACTCTCCACTCGGGCAACATCTTTGACGTCAGTCCTCGCCAACCAACTAAGAAAGATAAACATATTGATATTTAATTGATATCTGTGTAAGATTTTATTAAACACCACATTTCTGCGGCATCTTCACTTACAAGTGGTACAATTTCACAATTTCTAGTTCATTTTTATCAAGTAAGTCATCCTTCATGGCTACAAAAAAAGCTTAACTTAATACTCATTATCACTCACCAATTTGAGTACTTTGTGAGTCTTTTGAGCACGCCCTCTTTTTCCAACTGGTTTAACATGGACACATTTTCTTCTTCCGACCCGTCACAGATATGAATGTTATCTGGTTGACAAACATCCACCTTCTCCAAGATGTACTGTCTGACGTGAGGTTGGAGATCTCCTAGCTTCCCATTGATAACCTTGGGTAGAGGAAAGCTCTGCGTGGTGAGATTGCACGCTGGCATACTGGCTACCAGGGACTTACTGTAGTTATACGCTTGGCTGTGGGAAGAAAAAGAACAACAAAACTAGACATTTAAGGTGAAAGAAAGCCATTTCATATGTTATCAATGAGCTGGTCTTGGACTAAATCTGAGAGTAACATTGTCAGAAATGTTGTTTTTTTAATTTACTGTCCTTCACTGATATAATGCAGATTCATGTATTATCATGTAAAGCAGTGAGCACTGAATCTATGAATATTCATTTCTTTTGAACAGACAGAAAAACAAATTTTAAAAAAAAATCTACAGTTGAACTTTTTACCTCTTGCATTATCTATTTCCCACTTTACCAATAACAATGTAAGTAAGTACCAGTCTTGCCTGTGGCAAGTACCAAGGTTTATACAGTATAAAAACCATACGTAAGTACATGACAAACACAAGAAAAACACAAATTAAAAATGTCAAGCAAAACACAGAATGCTCAAAGCTCATGTGCATTACTCATTAACCAAAGCCATCTACATACATCACATAATCATCTTGAATAATTCTGTTAACCTTAATGGTGACCTTTAAACAAAAACTGTGTCTGTGAGAAGATACTGTATGATTCATGGCTGCCAATCTATATTTTCTGTGCTATAATGAATGCCAATCATGTGCCCAGTGTAGTTCCGCTGTCATTTCAACATAGCCTGTCACCTTGGCATCTCTTGGATGTGCATTTTTATCACAAATATCCCATCACCAAGGAAAATATTGCCTTGACCTAGTATCAAGAACGAAGCTCTGCAATTGGATTTATAATTTTGTAAAAGGTAATTTCTTACATGTACATGTACATGACTCATGTCAGACAGTAGGAATGTTTTAAGTAACTTTATGTTTCAAAATGTTAGTTTTTCAATCTTTCTCGTTCGTGTGTTCTTTCACTCTGGATGTCATGATGGCCCGTGTTGTTCAACGGTTTAAATGGCAAATTCATTCAACATACAGTCTGTAACGAGACCTGACTTTTTAATTTCAGTACATAGTCCACATTGCCAGCAGTGTTTGTTTTGTGTGTCAACGTCATTGACCCATCCACAAGTGCCTGCAAAACTCCATGATAACAGAATTATTCATTGCATTGTGTTGGATCTGCCACAGACTTCAGCTATTTGTACAATTTGATAGTACACCACACCAACCAGAAGGCAATGTATGATAAGAGAAGAAGGGATGAGTTAAGCCTAAGTTCCTAACATGGTCACCGTCATATCAAACTGTGTAAATAAAAAGATTCAAGATAATGTGGCGACCCTGGATGGGATTACAATTCAACCAATTAGACTACAACAAGCTTAGCAAGGTGGTCCATCAAACACATGTTCATGGTTGTGGGTTTGAACTTGATTACAAATTTTAAAGTTCATGTGTTGTTATCGCAAAGATTCTTTTGCAGTTCACTGTCATACACTGGAGTTCAAAATTTGTATTGAATGTTTGCATTTCATCATGGCTCAATGAGAAAATGTCCAAATAAAAGTTTGAAAAATGAAAGGGAATGCATTATATCGATATAACATTGATTGTTCCTACTTGGCAGGTGCCTTCCTCAAAATTTGACATGATTCTAGACTACATTCAGTATTAACTGCGAATCACACCCGAATGTGTGCAACTAATTTTTACATGGGTTTAATAATAACATGAACGTCAGTTGGGCAAAATTCTTAATTTTTAGAAGTAAATAATGAGGTCACACCTTATTCTCTAGTTTTCTTTGTTGATCTGTTAAATTTATTTAACTTTCATATTTATCACTAAGTTTTACATTCCAAACAATATAATACAACTTTTCAAGCCTAGAATTACACGGAGGCCGTGGCGTATGTTGCCCTGGTCTTGCCCCTTCAAAAGTTTCCCAGTGTCTTTAAGATTTTCCAATGGAAGTGTCCTTTGCAAAATGAAAATGGCCGTGCCTTCTCAATGAAATTCTAGGCCTGATTTTTTTAGCTGTAAACTATGTTAAGCTAAAGTATTACGAGAAACAGAATTGTGCATAATTGTAAAACTCAATATGGTTAGGACCAACTCAAATAGGCGCCAGACTTGCATCAACCTATTGTGAGTCAGCTGTATTGATATCATTCATGGTGTCCACACACAACCAGATTTAATAAGGCAATTACACATGGGTCCAGTCCACATTACTGGAACCCTACTCATAGATTGGAGCCATTTGATTGATTGAAGATACACTACCATGACAACCTGATGAAACCAGTTTCAATCTAAGATTATTGCACATAATTATAGGAAAATCAGAGTTGTATTTGATAAGGGTAGATAAATTACCTTATCTCAATTAAACTTACGTCATAGTGAAACCATTCATTTAATTAATACAGATAGCTTTACCTGGAAGTGTATAATTTGATCGCCACTTTTTAATTCATTATTTTCAAAAACAAAAACTTCTTTGGGTGAGTAAGAAAACCTGGCAATTGGATTCTGCATGTTTTAACCCCCAAAAAAATTGCATATGAAACATCTCTAGTTTGAGTTACTGGGCCAGTCAATCTTTTTTTAACGTTGGACATCATCTGCCGTGTGGCGTCTGGCGTATGATAATGTCCAAATGTTTAAAAAGTGGGCTGTATCAATCTTATAATATTATGTACATGTATGTATATCTTGGCCCTTGCTAGTGCATTAAAAATAACTGACTTTGCAACTAAAACTAAATACATGAAATAGACATTTTCTGACTTAAGAACCAGCCTATAGCAGTGTATAAGCTAGTCAGTTTGTGGCAACAAACTGTACCAAACCTAGCCCCACTTGTATGGCCAAGGAACAGGAAACCTGAATCCTTGGCCACACGTCAGGACCCATGTTTTCTTCAGCTCACCGATTAAAAAATAGATGCGCATTTCCTACGGGCGGGTCGGCGGTTTAAACCACCTCAATGTGTTCACCTACCTCTTAGCTTGACCTGGGTGTTTTGGGTGATTTAAATAAATAAAAATTTTAAAAAAGATATTTCAATTCAAAATTGTCAACTTCCTCTGACTTATTTTTCGCGACATGTACTGAGCGCTGCCATTTTGGATTGATTCTATTCGTGCCAATCAATTCATGACGTCACCGGCCGGCCGAGCTGTGGGCGGAGCGGATACATAAAGCAACCATTGCAATGTTCGCATCCTCGCTCCACCCACAACCCGGCTGGCCAGTGACGTCATGAATTGATTGGCACGATTAGAATCAATCCAAAATGGCAGCGCTCAGTACATGTCGCAAAAAATAAGTCGGAGGAAGTTGACAATTTTGAATTGAAATATCTTTTAAAATTGTTATTTATTTAATCACCCAAAATACCCAGGTCAAGCTAAGAGGTAGGTGAACACATTGAGGTGGTTTAAACCGCCGACCCACCCGTAGGGAATGCGCCTCTATTTTTTAATCGGTGAGCTGAAGAAAACATGGGTCCTGACACGTGTGGCCAAGGATTCAGGTTTCCTGTTCCTTGGCCACACAAGTGGGGCTATACCAAACCAAATCTTGGTTCTCACACATCTTTTTTTTTTTTGGGGGGGGGGTCTTCATACTTTGTTGATCAAGGTTACACTTTCACTTTTCCCTCCATCATCCACAACTAAATTATCCATCAAGATCAGTTTGTTTGAATGCAATTTCATCTGATCTGTCAAAATGTCAGGTCAGTTTCTTTTGAGAAAATTAAAGATACACTATGATGACTATGTACGGTATTTAATACACTGAGTTGTACACTATTGTTTCAGTGAGTGGTGTGTTTGTGTGATGTGTGTCGAGTGCATTGCTCGATGGCCCGTCTCAGCAAACAGCTGATTCTAGTGATTGATTGGCCTTGCTGACGACATTTATTTATAACCAGGCATGATTTACCCATCGTTACTTTTCAACATTTTGAAGCGATCAACTTAAATTCAAGCAAAAGACTTACCGTATTATAAACCCACGTAATATTGTCGCCATCTTGAGGGTGGTGTTCACACTGTTCCAAGGTGACGAGTACAGTTTAACTGTTCAGAAACCCACAAAATATCAGAATAAAGGCAGGATTCGAAGAGCGAAGATGTGACCTCAGGTGTAATTTTCGCAATGAATGACATCTGTACGCCGCGCTCTCTCAGAGTGGGCGGGTGCTTGCGTCACCGTCAACACACCGTCAACACAAACGGTACCGTCACCGTCACCACCTCCAATATACATTTTTAAATCGACGAAAGAGGCGTAGAACTGTAAAGTATGGGCTAAGGGAGAATTTTCATTGATTTGAGGTTACATTTCTTTTGTGAAAATGCAAGGTTTTTACGCGAAAAATGATCGCTAAGCAGCGTAGCCGTTGGACGCCATATTGCCTTCTCATGGAGCTTGTACAATATGGACAACAGAGGGCGCTTTGCTGCAGATGGCTGGCGTGAAAAAACACCATTTTCACAAATAACATGTATTTTCAAACCGATGGAAGTTCTCCTTTAGCCCATACGTTAAAGTTCTGTGCCTTTTTTGTCGATTTAAAATGTATTTTGGAGGTGTTGACGGTGTGTTGATGGTACTGTTTGTGTTGACGCTGCGTTGATGGCGTGTTGACGGTATTAGTAGGTGGGCTGATGTGTGAACGTGTGTTACGTGCGGGTTGCACGTCTGTAGAAATCCTGCTCAGTTATGTGCACTTAACTGTAAAAAAGCTTGGGTAGCCAGACTATTTTGTGACGTTAAGCGCTTGAGCGCTTGGCTGATTTGGGGATTTTTCCATCACTCGTTTGAAAAGACAAAACGTACTAATACTATCAATTTATTTATGAACTTTTGCGTCCATATGAACAATTCTTGTTTAAAAAAATCTAAAATTTCCACTTTTGTAATTGGTGGTATTTTTCCAGATGTAGGCCTGCACCTGCTTTATTATTTAATATTTTGTACCTTCCTCCATAGACTTGGTTCCAAGTCTGCGATCGTGGCTTTTAGTCTACCCGATAGCCAATACATTATTGCCTGAAATAGCGCCCTCTTGTATATTAACCTTCGTCATTAGCCTGATCTCTATTATACTGATATAATAGAGATCAGTGGTTGGGGCACGTGACAGCTAAACTGTGGAGGCGTTTTTCGTGGCTGATGATGCAGAGGAATAACCGCGATCTCAGACTTGAAATCGAGTCTACTTCCTCCATGGTACAATACAAAGTACGATGACGTTGCATTTTAAGGTGTGGCGGTTTTGCATGATTTGATTGGCTGATATGTGGGGGCTCGGCTTTTCATGAATATTAAGTATGTAGCACACGTGAAGTTCTTCTGCGTACCAGAATCACGATCTGAAAAATGTTCTGTTTTGATAGTCTTTGAAAATGCAAGAAGAATGTGATATTTGCTCAAGGCGTCTGCTAAAAAATTAAACAACCAATGGGCAAAAATGTCAGCCAATCTCAAATGTAATTTTGAGTGCCAACCTCAAAACAAAACAAACAGTTGCGATATTTGTATGTCCAAGTTTATGCCTCGTGTATATGTGCAGGTTGAATTATGATTTAGCAGTTTAACACCGAATATTAGATTTTCATTCCGATTTATTCACTTCCTTTTTGTTGACTGTCTTCAAAGATATCAGCTTGTTTAATTTTAACTTACTGCCAGCGAAATAAACATTTACACACAACCGGCGTATGGTTAACGTATAATGACGGTCAGACTGACTGACAGTGGCCAAATTGTAACAGTTTAACCTATTCTATGATCTCTTTTTTCAGTTTCCTGACTGTCTGGAGAAACACATCTGTGTTGATGTGTCACGCACAACACAAAATGATTATGAAACTAACCTCCGTGGCATCAGAACTATCAGTGTTCTTTCCCTGACTGGTCGTATCGCCTGCCTGCTTTCCATATGACGATATAGCCAAAAGACTGACCCACAAGAACCTGCATGGTCGTTTCTAATTCTAATAGGCATACATCTTTTTAAAAGTGTTGGACTAAAAACCATGGAGGTAGAATTCCAACTAATCTAATTTTTACCCCCATGTAGAAACCATAAGAAACGAAGCCCCTCTTGGACCGTCGTTCTGTTAGAATAGCGACGGTTCTGAGGTTCTGAGGTTCTGAAAACAGCCGGACGTAAAAATAAATGTCATTTACAGTAGGATAATTCTGTATACAGTTTATCGTCTCTCATTTGACCATTGGCCACGGGCGCTCCGCATTGTTGCGTTTGATCAACAAAAATCCATGGTTGGAAATTATAAATCCAGCCTGTAAGGAGTTAAGAACTCTTTCTTAAATCCTGTAATCAAATAGCTACACGGTCCGCAAAACGATGCTTCAAGGAATTACAGTTTCCACATATTTCTGACATTTCAAAAATAATCACGCGTCTCCATAACAACATTTCAAAAACTACATTCTAAGATTAATTAACTATAATGTTAAAATGTCATTAATTACGGCGAACTCGATTTCTTAAGAATCGATATTATTTTAAATTTCTTACAACAACTTACCCCCCAAAAAAGATACACACACCGACCACTCAGTCTCCTTTCGTTGTTTTCGACTGAAGTATTTTTCTGTCCATGCAGGCAAGTTATAAACCCTAAATAACACAGGTATGAAGCAATTTGACGGGCAGAGCAGTCTTTATAACACACAAGTCATGACGTCACCAGCGAACCATCAGAGAACCAGAACGAGCGTTGTCACGCTATATCAGCATACCGGTGGTGTCAATGTAGCGAGGTCACAACGTCGCTACGACACATATTTCTACATATTCATGACGTGAAGGATGATTGAGAATTCCTATTATCTATTGCTGTGATTTCATCATCCGATTGCCCACCCTGTATCGTCAGCATTGCTTTGGCTTGAAATGCGGGTCACAATGGATGCGCCACTCCAATTCACAATTTACTAACTTGGGCCTTGCTATTCTTTTTTTCAATCTTCGAAGACTCATATTTACCGCTCATCGCTGTGTGTTTGGGTTTTTTCCTTTCTCTGTGTTTTTTTTGTTATCACAACAAAAATGGCAAATTCAGAAATAAGTATTTCATAATACCTTGCTTCGATTGGACAAAACTCATCATTAATAGTTCTAAATAATATACTTGACTGCCTTAAAAAAATTAGATGGCATGTTTTTTCTACATAACTAAAAACAGTGAAACCATTTTGACATCTTGTTCGAAGTGGTAAAAAGTGTGTATTTTTTACACAAATTAAATACATGTACTTTGCAAGAACACAGAGATTACACCTAGGCAGAGTGGATTTTAAAACATCAGATGGGCCATTATTAGTAGTGGCCGATGATGAAAACTATTCCAAACGACGGGGGTGTGCGCAGGGTGTGTGATACGGGTCGAGTATGATAAATAACAGGGACATTGAATGGACCCTATGTACCCTAAATTAATGCTTCAGTTATCTTCTCGGGATCAAGAGTTCAACAACAATATTTTGACACAACGAGTACCGACTCTCCCATCGGCTGATGTTGCGTCAGAATTCAACCCACTTGACCCCCATCAACATGCGCCCCAACATAATTAACATAGTTAATTATGAAACATACATCAGAAAACTGTCTCTTGGAAGTTTAAACTTTAACAGCTGTGTGTTTAAAACAGTATAATGGCGTATAATATAGTGATTATTTCTGCTATTTCATTCCTTACTTCCGCAGATGTACACAAAGTACTGTACACCCCAGCTGACTGATTGTCACAGATGGAGCGGCCGAACACACGAAGGCAAACCGGGGGTATGATGTGGGTGTGTCCAAGCACTGTATTCTGAATGGCTATAGTTACGCTGTATTGGCCTCGTGTAAACAAGGTTATGGTATATTCTGTAGCCGCGGTTATTCAGCGGACAATTCCAAATAAGCTCCTTTTGTTGAAATCATGGTGACGTATGGTATGCTTAAAGGGAACTTCTCACTTTAATAAAATAAGTCTCAAATGATTACCTGAAAACATTGCGGTAACATAAAATATAAAAACTTGTATTTGATTATTTCTTTGTTTCTCATACTAAGAGTCTTATTTCAGAAACCAAACAAATTGAGATTGCCGTCATTTTATCTTCGTTCTTTTAATTTCATTAACGATTCTCAAATCAAAGTTTACATAATATAAAACAAATCTTCCCGATCAATCAGATAAACAAAGATGGCGGCTAACCAGTTATTCATACGTGGTATATTTTTACCGGTTAGTGTATCCATTAGCCCAGTGGGAAATTTCAATCATTGTTTCATGGAACGGAAAATTTATATTTTTAAAAACTCCTCCCACCCCACCTGTGTAAAGGGTCATAAAATTAGGTGGCCAATTGCCAGCGAAAACAACGAAAATACTTCATGTTAAGTCAGATTTTTTGGGCGCGCTCATGCCAGGCATATTATTTCGATTGCCTGGATTGCAAAATCGAATTAAGCAACGGTGATTCGTGGGGTATTCAAATGCTATTTCCTTTTTGTCAGTATAACTATAGATGAAAATATGTTTCTGTGTGATTGTAATGGTAGGAACATAATCAGTGAGCTTTCACACTCAAACAAATCAGTTTTGTTTGTCTGTTTGTTTGTTTATATCGTCTTGATCATTAAAAAAATTGCAATTTGGTTATTACTTCAATTCTTATGTAACAGAATGAAAGAATTGGCATTATTACCTTTAATGTATTGACACGTACAACACTGGCTATCCAGGTTGGGTTAGGTGAATGAGATTGTAAACAGGGTGTTACTGTTAGTTCAGGGCTCGAGCTGTCAAATAATACGTCATGGGAGATTAACTGTGTGTGGCAAGTACAAGGGTCGCTAGATGGTTATACATGCAGACAATGAACTCACTGCAGGTATTCCCTCCGCAGATGGTTCTCCATACGTTATTCCCTGTCATGTATTCACAGTGTTCTTTCTTCGTTTTGAGGAAATGTGGGCATTTACAACAACATCAAACATTTTAACAAATAAATTTAGAAGAGCTAAAATAGTTTGGGGTTTTGTTTTTGTTGTAGAGAGCGCATGGCTTCCGAGAATATAATTTTGGTATAGTACAACAATGCATTTTGCATTTATTTGTTGTCGTTTGCTATAAGTGGGTAGCCATTATTTGGAATGCAATTTTAGTGTAATCAATTAGATCATTATAATATACACACTTTAAAGAACTGCAGTATAAGTTACCCGACATAATTATACATAAATAACAAACCAGCCTGTAAAAAGCTAAGCTCAATCGGTGATTGGAGTCAAGAGAAAATAGTTTTCAAGAAACTTAAATGTTTTACTGTTTAATATCAAAAATAATTGTTTTATTACTCATATCTAAAATTTAAAAAGAAGCATTACAGGAAACAATATTTCTAGGGAAGATGGCCATCTTTGTACCATAAATTATGTGAGAAAATGTAATTTCTAAAAATCCAATCTTACCATATTGTGCACATCCTCTGATGTGATAAATAGAGTTACACAGGGCGACATTAATTTCTTAATTTCCTATAAACAATTTCAGGAATGAAAAGTTAGAGCAAAATACACACAGGTTCAAAAATTGACGACAACTACCTGCAACATCTTCCCCCAATGGTTCACCAGTCGTTGGGTTATCAACACAATATTACTTTTTATGGGATGGGAAATTTATCTTCTCATTCTTCCTTTTTGTCCTAGCATTAAAGAGTATCATATTTTAGGTTTTATACTTTGTTGGCGAATTTGTTTTTACATGACCCTGAATGTCCGGCCATGGATGTCGAAGTTTGCCCTTTTATGAACTCAGCTTTTGTAATCAGATAGGACCATCTCTGCTTGGTTCCCTATAAACAAATATAACGATGACCACTGACACACAAGAAACATATACGAGCACATATTATTTTCTCTCTGGCCTGTTTGTCAGTTGCATTGATTTGAAAGGGTGGAAATAAAATGAACAGAAAATAAGAGTTAGTTCGCTAAAAAAAAAGTATTTACAGACACATAAGTATAAAACAAAATCAATCAAAACTTCCAGGAATACTCTTAATTACATCATAAACCAAAATGAAAAACGTATACATTACTGGGGTCACCGTGTTGCTTTATTATGCCTTTCCTTTACAATATTATATTACGTCCAACTATTTGACTTGACCATCAACTCTGTATGGCGGTAGATTTTATTTCCATATCATTATGCAGGCAGGCTTATAATTATACCAGCAAGTTTTTATATCCGGTCGACAATAATCGAGTGGTGGGTTTTTTCTTCTTTGGCTAACCGGCAAAGATTATGAATTTTCTGCATGGCTTGTGGGGTATTCCTAATCAAGCGATATATTTTACTATCATTTATAACTGACATTTTCTATTTTGTTTATGTTTTAAAATTGTATTTAATGGCAAGGGAAGGAGCAACAACCACTCCTCGAATATACGCGGGACCTCTTCTTTTGCCGCACCATTTTTATCACATTCCCTGACTGCGGCAGTAACATAGGAATGCAAACAAATAGGCCCTAGGCTATTTACAAAATGAGCAAGTCTGTCATTTTCAGCCTCACGTCCGTGTGGGTGCATGAGATAAGCCTAACCTTGGTAGTACTATTAATGATATCACAAACAGTTCTTGCTTTTAATTTCAGTTTAATTTGCGGTTTATTGTGGTAATTTTTACATCGGTTAGCCTATTCTACAATTTGTAGAAATAAGATAATTCCTTCGCAGTAAATTGACAAGCAAATTTTCACTGTCATGAAATATGGTTTTATTTAACGTCGAGTCTGACGACATGAGATTTTAAGTAAACTTAGGATATCCAACATTGTTGTTAAAAGGAGCAGTAATGCATTGCTATATCGCTGGCATGTTTTTTTACCGGCCATGATCTACATACAACGGCACGTCAAAGTGGGTGTGGGCCTAAACACCTCAGGTGATTGGTCGATTCCGGGAGGCTTGTCCCTTCACAATGGACTGTCAACAGCTGGTTGGCACTTTGGTAAACAAAACACAAATCAAGCGCCACATGGCAACTTATAATTTTAAATCAAACACATCGGCCTTGGAACTAAGTAAACGCATTAACTCAACCTGGAGTGTTTGTATGCAATGCACTGGTGGTATAACTTACCATGTGCATGATTTGACATCTGAATAATGGCGGTTAGATCGACTTTTCTTGGTCCAAACAGGGTCCAAACCCCTTTAGGTACAAAAAGACTGGACCCGCGCCAAGTCACTTCATGTTCCCAAAGACGCAGATAAAGGAAGGCGGGTGCACTTTTGGAAGTCGTAGTGGGGACATTTTAGCACCTTTTCCTCCTCAAATTTAAATAAAAAATTAAATAACGGACGTAAAGGACTGGCCCAAACATTTTCTTTCTGAAGTTCGTGTTTATTGGAGGTTTCAGCTCGGAGTTTGTTCGGCCTCCGTACCGCTTACTTTGCGAGCATCACCGCGGGACTCTAGGGTGTACTTTTTGGGCAGATATTATTGGGAACTAGACCCAGTTACTGGGGCGCTGTACTCCTTTTTTCGAAATTTTTACATCTTCGGTCGAGCCCAAGTTACTGGGTCTAACTGGGAACTGGTTTGTTTTAGCCACAAGGAACGAGCATGAGTATACGCCGTTAATAGCAGGCATTGCATCGGACGAAACATTGATCAGAAAACCCGTATCCCTGGAGTTGCCTTTGGTCCACAGACGGTGGCCTTTCCAATGGCTGATGTACTACTTATCAGTGCTGTAAATATCAATCATTTTACATGTTTGTTTGTCATGCAGATTCTGCATTCTGTGAGGATAAAAGGGCTTCGGACATTTCATTTTCTATTGACAGCTGTGACAATACTTAATTTTTCCGGGGAAAAAAACAAAAACAAAGTCACTATCACTATAGAGAGATAGAGGAAGTCTCCAGTGAAAATGTACACATCTCAACGTTGAAATACCACATTCGTCAGTAAATTCATATTTTGACATTTAAAACCTTATTATACTAAGACACGGTGGAAAACTGTGTTGTTTTCAGACACAAAGGGTAAATAAATATTTACTGTGGGGACGGGGTCCAAACGTTTCAATAGGAGTATAACCCTGGGTGCATGGCTGTAAAAATAAAAAGGGAAAACAACCTAAACAGCGGCCCATAAAACTTATTCAATCACAAATAAATGCAAATACCGTAAAAACAAATGACGAGAGACCTTTAAATTAATTGGGTCTTGGCACATCGGTTTGGTCACTGTAGAATGCCTTGGTCATGGCATCACTAGCGCTCACTAAACAGTCTTGCCAAACAGCCCCCTCTGGAGTTACAGAAAACTTAGCTCAACTAACTGAAAGCCAACTGTTATAACTAAAAAGCTCAGCTCTATAAAATCTTACAAAACAGACAATGTTAGCCTTGGGTTGTCAGGGTTCCTTCCTTGGTTAAATACATTCACTGTGAGAAGCTGGGGGTGAACCTTTAAGTTATAAGTTATTCCATTCCAGTGGGCCTAGGATAGAAGGGAAAGGACCACTGCCCAGATCTAGACCAAGCTTTATTGCAAAGTCACCACCACCAAACCTTGTGATGTGCAAACCACCACCACACACCCATAAACTGGCATATTACAAATGGGTTACAAACCGGATATATAAATTTTTACAATTAAAAAATTGGAGTCTTATACATGATAAAATAAAACAAATCTTAGGTGATTTGGTAGTCCACGAGGGGGCCGATACTTACCTGCTACCTTACTCTTACAATTCCATTATTCCCCAGGCCGAAGGACTCAATCACTGAGTTTTTCACATATACCACAGCGCCCTCATGAGCTCATACCATTTACACCTGAGATGCCCCGGGCCAGGGGCGTCCTCTTTTCTGAAGCCAAAAATACTCCAGATGAGGGCCAAGCCCATATATAAGAGGGGCAGGAGGGTCAGGGAGAATTAGCAGGTAAGTATCGGCCCCTCCGTGGACTACCAAATCACCTAAGATTTGTAGTAGTCCACAGCGGGCCCTCTCCACCTGCTAATTCTTAAAATTGCATAGAGTTGCACCGAAGAGGAGTAGGGCATGGCTGATATGTCGGGCTACAGAGGAGCAAGTAGCGGCAGTAGGCATCGACCCCTCAAGGACGTAATACCTGTATTTAAATAATGTAGTAACTGAAAATAGTTACAACTTCTCAGGAACAGTCATATCCTTCCAGCGTCTAGGAGCAGCAGGACCAGTCTTTTCACCTTCGCATCCACCTTTGATTAGATGTACAACAGATGCAAGGACTGCTCTACCTGTGATGAGGCAGTCTTCCATGCCGCTGCCTGTAAAATCTCATGCAGAGGCACACCTTTCAGGAGTGCCCAAGATGTAGATATTGCCTGGAAATCATGTGCCCGTATAGACCAAGCAGGCAAAGATGCCCACTCTGTTGGGCCGGCTGTGGACTATGTTATGTATGGACATCCTTCTGATTAATTTTTTGTTTGTTAAGAAAAGAGGAAATTTTGTCTTTTATTTCTGGGGACTGAGTCTATACCCATATATGGCAAAACTGAGGACAGTAGATAATGTCTGCTTATGTATATAGGAACTTAGGGATGTGAGCTTTTCAAGACACAAAACAAACGGCAAATAAATCCCAGGTAGAAATTGAAAACAATTTATTGCTACTATCATAAAAACTAAAATCTCTCCACACAAGTCAAAAGAAATGAAACATTTCCCTACCATAAAACTTACTTTAAAAATCACCATTTAGAACAGAGATGCAAACCTACATATAAAGCAAAACTTTGCACTAATCAACTAGCTCTTGGGAAAAACAATGCATAAACCTAGTAAAAACCTTTTGTTTTCATAGGGAAAATCTAGATTAAATTTGTTGGTCGTTTAAAGGCTTACACAAGATTATTTCTTGGGTAATTTACTCTTGTATGCACCAATTTTGCTCTAAGTGATCAATTGAATGATTTCAAAATCAGCCTCTCACTACATGTATTCTGCACCATCGTTTTGGAAAGATAGATGGGAAAATGAGCTAGAAAAGGAGAGCTAATATAATATTCTGAAGGGGCAGTTGATCACATATAAATTTACAAACACAAACACCACACCCTAATTATTTCACGTGACTCTCTAAACGAATGAACATAACTTTTTGTTGAGATTTAAACATTATGAATGCATGATTGAAAAAACATTTGCCAATTGCCAAGAGTGTATAATAATTAGGTCAACACTCGACAGTCCAATAAATGGTATATTAAAAGGGACTTGCTTAGAGTACCTTCATATTCTGAACCTTTACTTAAAAAAAAACCCCAAAACAACACACTAACAAGTCAAGTTGTATAAGAATTTGACTGTTAATTTTTTGAAAAACAAGCATTACTACACAATCTTTTATGTAAATAATTTGGTACTAACTCTTGTCAATGTGAGCATTTTACCACAAAAATTGTAACATCTTTGGATAGATCTACAGTGCAACGACCGGACACAATCAGTGGAATAAAATAAGGGTCAAGGCTCAGAGGGGGGGGGGGGGGGTGTTAGAAAGTTAGAAGTTGGGGTCCCTTCACTCACTTTGTCTTGAAAATCTTGGCTATGAGCAATAAGCATGGACCACACCCGCTCACCGCTTAAACAACATAATATAAAAGTAAACACTTTTGCTGCTCCCCAGTATGATGCAGCACCTGGACACTTGCACCCCCCCCCTCCAATCTCCTCTCTACACCACTGAGAGAAAATGGTCCGACTGATCATTGGATGTGTGATACGTTTTTCCATCATGACAAAAATATGAATTGTTTTGAAGAATATAAAATGTTTCATTTACACAGAATACACGGAAAAAAAATATTTAAAAAAACAACCTAAAAACTTCAAAACTCCCTTTGAAAACAGTTTTAGTTTATTTTCAATCCCCATGAATACAAGTCCAAATATTCAACTTCCCGTATGATAATCCTAAGAGAAAGCGAAGGGTGGATCAGTGCATTTTCTGTTATATTTCGTTATATTGTTAGACGAGTCAATGTGAAGTGTTATTAGCATTGGAATTATCAAACACAACCAACAGACCTTGTAAGTCTTGCATTATTCCAATACTACGATACATTAAAGTTTGTGATTTTGTTTCCTTCACACATAAAAGCAGTGCATGTGTGAAGCCATGGTTTTTAAAGTGTTTGAAAAATGTTTTAGACTTGTGCTGTCTATTGCATAATTTCTATAAGAACCCTTCTTTATCCTTTTTGCCGAAATGAAGGATTCAGAAGGACTGAGGGATGTAGTCCCACATAACAATAATTGCGAATCACTGGGTTATGCATTCCAATTTTATCAAAGTCCACACAGTTTGGTGTGGAGTGACATTTGAGAGGAGGATATTGGAGGAGTGAGGTCAGCTGTTGGCAAAAAGGCCTATGGATTAAGGGTTTCAATGATAATTGATCTTTAAAAATAGATCATAATTTGGCCTGACATTTAAGAAAACATTGAAGTTTAATATAAAATTCTTTTCAAAGACTTTTGTTATGAGTGATCAAAAATAGACTCCTTAATTTTGGAAGGTTATTCTTAAAATTTAAAAAAGTTTACCTAAGCTCTGATAAACTTGGTATTCATACAAATCTGCAATAAGTGTGGTTCAAAATTTGTCTTTCCTATCTCTTTTCTAGGAAAAGGTACACTTTTTTTAAATCAGAAACTCAAGTTGTTCATCCCAACTTCAGAATCATCCCAACTAGTTGGGATCGAACCCAACTTGAGCGTTACAGTTGGGACAGCCCAACTGTAGCTGGGATCTAGAGATCTTTCACTGTGCAGGAGGATCAACAATAGGCTGCTGCAGTGGCAGGTGGTAGGGGTGCATGATGGAGCATGGACATGCAGTAGAGTAACTTTTGTCAATTTTTCTAGACTTTTTGCCCCCATGATAATTCTTGAATATCACGTACAAGCCCCATTCTAAGTCAAGAGAAACTTGAATTGATCGAAATTACTTTAGAGGCCCACTAACTGATCGCCCTACCAGGCAATCCCAACGATAGTTGGGCCGTTTAACTGTAACACTCAAGTTGGTCCCAAGTTGATCCCAACTATAGTTGGAACGAGTCTACAGCACTATAAGACGACATGTTTTCTTGTATTCTTATTTGCATGGAGCTTTATAAAATTTGCATTTCTGTCTATTTTTGAAAAGATGGAAGATCCTAGAGTGAACAATTTGTTGGGAGTGGCTACATGATTGTACCAACTATAGCACACAATGCACTTTTGTTTGTGTTTCTGATAAATTGTACCCTCCAATATAGAACTTCAATGGCAGTTGCTACAGACCACGTTACCGTGACACTCGCATGTTTACAAAAGCACCACAGACTCGGAGCCTGGACTTCCTGCAGACACAATTTGTACACAACTTAAAAACATTCAATCTGACATTTTTTAGAGATCACACCATAATTGTTATCAATATTTTACATCTCCAAACTTTCTGCTGTTATTTTCAATATGCTTGAATTGAAGTGTAAATTATGGTACCAAAACGTTAAGTTTCTCATATGACCAGTGCACTATCTTGCCTATTAGGAAATGCCCTAGAATGCACTAGGTCACTTTTTTTAGTAAGACATGGGCTATATGAGGCCTTGTCCAAATTGGCGGCTCTGGCTAGGTCTATGGCTTGATTGCTGTGTCATGATACCCTGTAGTATAGGACATCCCTTGCAACAGTAGCCGTATCCACAGCCGCTAATTTGGAAAGGCCTGATATTCTTCTAAAGGCTGGGTGTACTTTTGGTAATTACTCTACAAGTTAATGACCATAACAGCTCTCCAGTGGTAAAAAGCACTGGAGAGCTGTTGATATAAAACGTTGTGAGAAACGACTCCCCTTGAAATTGTGTTGTTTTAGAGAAAGAGGGAATTTTCACCACAAAAATTTGAATCTAAGAAGGCATCTGAAAGCCCACAATTCTATGCAACAAGGGTAGTTTTTTCTTTCATTATTTTCTTACAATTTAAAAGACCAATTGAGCTGAAAATTTCACAGGCTTATTTTATGCATTATTATTGGGATACACCAAGTGAGGATGCTGGTCTTTGACAATTCCCAAAAGTGTCTCCTGCATTTAACCATGAATGCTAGGGTTCTAACACTTACAGACACAGGTTTCCAGACTTAAAAGTCTTGTAAACTCCACAAGTTTGTGACTTGTTCTTTTCTTTTCTTTTTTTGCCGAGCTGTTCTTCTTAACGGCCTAGTAAAGCTGGACCATCCATGCTTTTGTGCATTTCATTAATCATCACACATAAACTAAGCTGATTGTGATGATTTTGAAAGGAAAACAAAATTGACAAAGAAAAAAAAAGGAAAAAGTTTCTTCATAAAATAATTGTTACATATTGTAGTAGCTTAAGAGTGTTCAAACATTGAAGTAAGACTTTTATGGGCACTAGGTGGCAGCAGACTCATCAGGTAAATCCACTATTCTCAGCTATGTACCCAAGCTCAGAACTACACAAATGATGTCAAATGACTCAGTATGGCTGTTGCCACCTAGTGTTGAAAGTTTCCCATTCACCATACAGCTTGAACTGTGACATTTTTGTAGAGTTTGAGTAGTTCACTGCTGGGGTATATTGATACAAGTCGACAAAGGCCACTACGATCTCTAAAATATGAATAAAACTAAAGGAATACAAGACTGGTTCATTAATACTATATTAACCCTTTAGAGATCATAGTGGCTTCTACCAAAGTGCTAATAGCGGCCTCAAACAGCCCCAAGATTTGATCTTCTATTCAACCAAACGGGTCTAAGAAAAGTTCATGACCTGAATCAACACTTTTCAATTTTGACATATTAGAATCAAGAATTCTAAAACAAATCTACACATTTCCGCTTATTATCATTAATTCTCCTGACATTTTTCGCTGACAAATTTGATTCAACATGAAGAATATTTGCCATGTCTGGGAATATGGGGATGATCATATACAAATGAATTGTGATTTAGGGTTGAACAATGAGCAATTGATTGGAAGGGAACTTTCAGATTCACGTGCCAGCACTCTATCAACTAAGCAATATAGCACTATCTTGGCAGTCTCCCTATTTTGTCGACATCTTTTTTCAGGGGTACCAGTCAGAAGCCATTCAACCTGTAACTGCCAAATTGCCAGGGATCTCACCAAAGTTTACAATACAACCTGGGAAGTGGCAGCCAGGGGATCACCTTAAGGGGAAGCGACTTTTTACTTCAAATTTCAAGTAGTATATCCAGTAAATTTAGCCAGTCAGTTTCTCATGAGGTTTATTACTTGATACACCCCCTAGATAAGACTATATTATTATTATTATTCTGAATGATCTCCTTGCCTTCATAAGATGAGATCTGCCATTATCAATAAAACATATCAAGTAAATCAAACCACTCAGAAAACCTAGTGTCTGAATCCTGTGTTCAGTGTAACGCGAGTCACCATGGAATTGCCTTCAGGCATTTTGACTAGTAGCCCACCCAGAAGCCATCAGAATCCTGCAGTATAAAATCTGTCGTCTTAAGATGATATTGATTCACTAGTACCTGTCTCAAGCCATGTGTGGCTAGGCCAAACCTATCCAGTATTAGGCTGTCCGGCTGCGGCTGTTAACAATGTTGTTAAGGGTAGCCACTGCTTCAACACATCTTAATGTGGTGATCCAGACAGCCGCTAATTCAGAAATTGTCCAAGCTTCTTGAGCCAAAGAATTTTTCACCAGGGGACTACAGGGTGCACTCACTTTAACGTATACACTACAGCGTCATGCAACTGAAAGGTAAGGTCTCTTGGTAATGACCCCAGAAAAATTGTTGTGTAATTTCTACCTGAAAGCCCCCTTATTATAAAGATGAAGGTAGTAAACATCCTGCAAAATCATTTTGTCTGATCAGAAATCAATAAAGGTATGTCGAAAAATGTGAAGCTCCAAAACTCACCTCAAGGCAAACTTTGGAGGTACAACTTTATGTGGTGACCGTTTGTGGATGCTGCAGCCAGAGGTGCGGTTGGTACCCGCCGCCACCTCGCTAAGCGTGGACGGATCCAACGGTCTTGCTGCAAATACTGCGACAGTTTGTTTTGTTGCTGTTTTCTAAACAAGTAGACACTGATTCAGTTCAAACTTTCACAGGTGACTTTCATTGTATCTTTTGATAATTTTGCCTGTAAATCTGCACTACGTTGACAAAAACCAATCTATGACCCTACCGTTAAAGTAGGCAATACTGATTTATCCATCTTAAACCATTGCTGGCTAATTACGACTTGGGTCCATGGTTGCGTGACTCTGTGCTGTATTACGATAAAGCAAGTCTGTTCTTTAGTCCCTGATGAATAAATCTGCAGCTTGAGTGGTTGTCTGAAAGTGGGGCAGGCTTATTTTGAGAGACCATTTCATTAGTTTCAACTAGGATAAAAGATTCATTTAGTTACCCAATTTCATCCTTGGTATTATTCACTGTAAAATATGCTGAAAGGATTTTTAAATTGTTTAGTTCTGATTTTGATATAAGAAATGCTTGGTTATAAAAAAACGCCTATAAAACTAAATGCAAAAAACATCATAACTTATTAAAAAAGCTTATCTTACAGCCCTGGTTTGATGTCGGTCTCCGTTACACTACTGAACATAGAGGGATCTTCCACCAGGGCTACAATCACAGACACAGTTCTTGTAAAATTCTATTCGTGCTTATCAGTTGCAACAGATGTACACCACCAACAAGTTAATTTGGCATCTACATTAAAATAGAATTATTCTTTGAAATCACGCATCAAAAGGGGTGATAAGATTGTTGTGCCTGAACTTTTATTACTCTAACTTGGCAGTGGGTACTTCCTTGTCGACATGATAAACTATTGTAAAGTTTCTGACTTAATATCCCATTTGCCTTTGAGGAACCTTTCACTAGTTTCTAAAAACAATTCTTTTGAATCAACTTATAAAATGCTTGAATACAGCTTTTCTAAAGACTTTTAAGAAATTGGCAAACAATAAAAGCAACCCTTGGGAACCACCAAAGTGCTGTTTAAATTAACAAATAATCATTTAAATGTTCTTTTTTTTATTAAGTAAACAAAATCTGTGATTAGACCTTTATCATCCAACTGACTATTTAACCATACAACTGATCATTTGTTTATTTTTAAACTGTTTGTTTTTGTTTTTATAAATTATGTAAAATTTGTAAAGGTCACAAGATAGATATTATGGTATGTCCACGCCCCCATAAAAATACACTTTTGCTTAAGCACAATTTTCTGCAAAGTAGGTAGCTTTATGTAATTGAGCCTTGGCTGGACGCACAAGTAGTCTGGCCCCTACGATGTTTCATGCATTACATTGCCAACTGTAAACAGGGACCCAGTCCAAGGTAGTAGTAGCATGATAAAGGTATAATCAACTACAACAGTTAAACCAAAAAAACATACAACATCGGACAGGACAGTAGAAGGAACGGGAAAAAAAGGAAAACTATTAACCTTACTTGACCTGGGTTGAACTTTGACCTAAAGGTCAATTGAGGTCATGGATTAGGATGCTTGTCCAAATTACAATTTGGAAGGGGACTTGGTGTCTTGTCTGTGTTTCCAATTTGTTCCCGTTCCCCTACACACAAGAAAAAACAAAAACAAAAAAGAAACAAAGAAAGAACTAAGAGTCACTCAAATCTTTGGTATTGAAAAGCAGATACATTGTACGTACATCAGGAATATTTTATTCATAAAGCTAAAGGTAATACTCAGACAGGTGTTGAAGACAATAACTGTGTATCAACTATAAAACAATACACATGTGTGGCTTTGTGTTCATTTACAAAGCTTCAACGACAGAACCACAATATAGCCCTATACGGCACATACACCTGTACCTGTGTCAACGCTAGTACTGACTGGTACAGAGATTTTTAAAATATTTGTTAGTACGGTTGTATTAAAATGAAATTCAAACACCGTATATGTATGTGAATATTGTAAGGTAATGTCACCTTATCAAAACAGAGGTACCAAAACCAATCCCAAAAGGCAATGTATTGTAACTGTTTTCAACGAAACAGAAAATCTTTCACCAAATTGGTTTTCACTTTAATGTTACCACCAAATGGTAGGACTGTGCCAATTAAAAGTTAACTGCCAATTAAATGATGAATCTAAAATCAACAACTTTTTTAACAGTTTGACTTTTCAGAGAAGAAAGGAAGTTGACACTTCCCATTTTCGATAATAGAGTCATTTTCTAGGAAAGAAGGAAGTCAGAAATTTCCATTTTTGATTACAGAGTGATTTAAATACAATAATACTCATTTATATACAATCAAATAAACTGAGTATGTCTGAGGTTTGTTTTCACCTGAAAAAAAAAAGAAATACTGAAACTTGAATTATGATTGTGCATCAAATATCCAACAACAAACTTACATCATCAGTCATTATGAATAACAAATTTCCTATCCACTAAACAATATTTGAAATCTTGTGATCCATGTATAATTCTACATGACATCTCATGCATCTTTCATTCGACTTCTCGGGAAACTCTGAACTATATATTAATATTAATAATTTCAATTACCCCCCCCCCCCCCAGTAAAAGTGACCAAAGTGTTTGGGGAATACCTTCCAATGCCCATCGCCTTTGAGACAAATTGTTTCCCTAATAACTGTGTTTGATTAAAGATTAAAATGTGTATAATCAGTGGCTGAGAATATATTAGAAAACTATTAAATACTCAAAACACAACTTAAATTACTTAGTTATAAACAAATATTCAAAACAGTTGCAATGGTAAACTTGGAGTATTTTGTGGGTTTTACTGAAATCATGTATGCAAATAAATGTTATTCATGTTACTTCATCAAATTTCCTTTGTCTTATAAATACAAAATTATGCCTGCAGACAAAAGACTACAAAAGATTCATTTTTGATAACACACCTGCTATTTCTGAAATGATATCTAGTTTTGTTAAATTTGTAGCGTAAAAAGTATTTTCATTGACTTAATTCTGAAAAGGATGGTACAGCATAGGACTTTATAAAGAGTTCATCCAATCAATAGAGTACTACTCACAAAAACGATCTTGAAACTAACTAGTAAAGGTTTTTCTTATTTCACTCAGAACGCAGTTTTCTGAAAATGACAGAATTTCTCACAATTGTTGAGACAATTCTTGGTTCCAAGTACACTTTAAAGGTTAATAATAAAAAAGAATCATCATATGTATACCACGGCTTGAAAACATTGTGTAACGCTTATACAAAGTGTAGAATAGACAGGGATGATATTTGACAAAATCCCGAAATTCCCGGAAAATAGTTAGTGGGCCAGGATTCCCCCTAATTCTAGACCCAGAACCGGAACTGTTTATGTACAACTGACATTATCACATCAGTCACATCTATTTAAGGGTTTACAAACGGCTTCAACTCAGCTACTGTGTTTCACGGTTTAAGTGCACTTATGGAATTGTTGTGAAAATAACTCATTTACTGTACACTGTTCTTGCTTTTGGGATCATGCTTCGTATCAATGACTGTCCTATTATAAATAGCCCAATCCACACCTCTCCAACAAAATGTTCTCAAGGTTGTGGTTTCATCTGCCTCTGAATAATTGTCACTAGACAGATTGTGCTATACATGTGCTGTGTATTATTAATATTAACTACAAAGAAGGGCCTACAAAAAAATGCCTTCTGTGTTCTCATCTTATTACAAGTCACAAACCAACAAACTGGGATAAAATTTCTTAAAGCCTGTAAGCAGACGTTTCTTGCTTACAGAGCGGTCATTAGCACATAAACATCGCTAACTGTAAAAAGGCACGCTAGCTTGCCGGCAGTTCTTGTAAGCAGATGAGTGATGCAACAATGCAAATCCCTTGTGAACACGCACTTGTACTGTCAAATCTTGATCATTTTGAAATGCACTTTTGCTTATGCACATTTGTCTGCTACAGTAAGCACAAAGATTTGCTTACCAATAAACGGCTTTATTGGACCCAGGGCTCAGTTTCTCATGTTTAACAGAAAACAATTCTTTGCAAGTTTGAAACAAAAATGAAGCACCAGTCAAAGTGATTGGCATGGCATTTTGGCTGGTTAACTGTTTCTACTTCTTACCAGTTGAATGGAATTTTCATAAAGCATGTATGCACAAAAACTTGCCACGCACAGAAAAATGTTACTAAGCAGAAACATGTTACGAGCCAAATTTCCATGGAACTGACATGTTACAGCTGGTCCCCACTTTGTTTTGCTAAGCAGTGTTCTCTGCTTAACAGCTTAATGAAACCAAGCCCTGCCCTGCCCTATTTTCTCCTTCAACTGAAGTGGGAAACAGCCGAGCTGAAAACATTACCTGTTAACTGTTTTTCCTAAAAGCTAAACCTAGCTTCGAACTGGTTTCATCCGATAAATATCATATAGCGTTTTGTTTGGTAAACAGCATCTACCAAACAAACATTAAATTCTACCAAGGACAGTCTGGTAGACGAAGGCATATTCATAATGTACAAGATTATCCATCTTGTGATTGGTTTTTAAAAAGCTGTTGATATTTCAAACTATATGAGATCTGTACTTAAGACATGTTACGTACAACCCTTCATCACCTGATAGGTATAAACCAGCTTTACGCTGCAGCGTGAAAGTTTTCAGTATTTGGCTAAAAAGTCCATTTCATTATACACCAATCAAACAAATTTCACTGTTAAACTTTTGAAATGAACATTTGGTGGTTACTTTGACTAAAACACACTCAAAGAAATGATTTTCTTAATTGGAACTTCTGTCAAACAAAAACCCAAAAGTTCTCAATCATACAAAATAAAGCAAATCTAACAACACTTTAACCGACAACTGTTTTGTTTTTTATATAAAATAGAAAATATCATATATTCACACTTTGATATAATATCAATTCAAAAAATAGTTTTTTTGAAGCTGTAACGATGGCTAAATTACAAGCTGCAAGGATGGCTAAATTACTCAAAAAGCATCTGCAAATTAAACTCAAAGGTGGTAGAACTGACACTTTACTTACTAGCCAAGAAATTCTTACCATTTAACAAAATTAACATCGTCCTATTGATGCCCTTGTTTCAGTTGTGTGTTTTTAAGAGAGAGAAAAAAAAAGAATCCTTTTAAACTTCACTTTTTTTTGGGAGGTGACTGGTTATCCTGGACTTAAACAATACTTTTCAAAGCTACCATAATTTGTACAGAGATGTTTCCACCAGTCCACAAGGCTATCAAAAACCTTGTTGGATTTCCACCATGCCAACTTCACAAAAATCCCCTTGAAATTTAGAATACACTAAAGGTGGCAAACCAAAGCCAACCCGTCAACATTGAGGTCGATTTCATGGAAACATTCTCTGAAGTTTGTTCCAAATTGGAAATGTCCCAGCTGGCAGTGATCCATCACACATTCTACAACCGGCAAATTCTCAACAAATCTTACCAGATCAAATAACTTTTTAGAATGGTAGTGTACTCATGTAAGCTTTCAAATGTTGTACCCAACATAATTACATAAGTAAATACATTCTAGCCATTACCCGTGGTGCAAACCTTCACACCGCCATATTTTTTGTCAATAAAACATGACAAGTCCAAATGGCTTTGGGATTGATTAAAAAGCAAGAATTCATATTTCTATGATGGGAACTCAACAACTTTACAAAAATGTTGTACAATTTTAATTGAATCACATTGTAGCCAGAATTGTTGTGCTCTACCTAGAAGAAAGTGAAGGTGTTGATTGATGTGTTGCTTTTGTAAGGAGGGGGGGGGGGGGCGTTGAAGTTAGGCATCTATTCAGGACACAATGCCTGACTATTTTTCACCAGATACAGTTCATAGCATCAGTGCTCTCTACTACAAAACTTCTTCCCATTTTCTTTGTGAATGGACGACATTGAACAGTGCTGGGGACAACAACCTTGTGAACAATTTGTTATAAACTGAACCGATTCCAACATTGGGACAAGGAATTTGAAAGAGAAGGCCAGAACAGTCTTTACACTGTTCAAATATACAGCAAAACCAGTGGATGGCCTGTGTATGCCTAGTTTTATGCAAGGAATCTCTGGTTTGGGAGCAGCAACAAAAATAACGATGTAAATAATCCAAGCGATGGGCCTCAAAACTCCACAGCACAGCTAGTACTTTTTTCTTTAAAAACAAATCAGTATATACAGTATTATTTACACTTCACAACTTACCAACAAATCATTAATTGAGTTTTAGTATCAAAAGAAGCTCATCTCTCTCTCTCTCTCTATATATATATACGTATGATATATATGTATATATTTTTCTGGAGGTTGGAACTTTCTATAAATGTCTACTGTGTGCAAATACTCATACATTTTTGCCTGAGCTAATCAATTAAATATACTTTACTTGAAATCATCTAAAGTTTAAAAGCTAATGCTATGACCAACAAACTGATCCACACCACTGGCTCATGTCAGACAGGGGTCTTTCCATGGTGCTACCACAAACCTCCTTAGAATGGATTCCCACGACATAAATCCAACTCAGCTGAAGTCAAACATCTTTGGAGCACATATTGCATATCTGCATATATTTGCATATTCCGTTTTTTATGTCTAATAATCACAAGTAAACTGACTTCATTCCCGCCCCATAAAGATCTTAAATCTTGTTGGTTCCATTATGACACCCCTATTGGTCCTAACAAGGGTAGGACAGAAAATCACAAAATCCACTGCATCCACAACACCAGTATAATTTGCGACCAACAGTTGAAGTCGTTGAGTGTTGCAATTGCAGTGCAATGAACCTGAACTACATGAACGATGGTCACATCCAAAACAGGACCTTGCAGGGGGCTAAAGACACCAACAAATCTATAAAAAAAACATAACCTCAACGAATATTCGTGGCCTCTTTGGTGGATGAACAGGAACATCGCCGAGATGAAGGGATACATTTATAAACAATAGAGGGATCATCACCGAGAGTTCAATGCATCTTGAAGACAGTATCCTGCAAGGAAGCAAGATGCCAAAGAGATGTATCTTCAAGTTGATAATAAATACAGCAGAAAGCACCTTCAATACCGTAAACTTGAGCCAAACCACCTGTAACCTTCCACCCACAGTCAAACTGTCTGATCATCCAAAACCACACAACTGCCTGTTTTTGACTGGTGCAGTAACTGCATGCAGAAATAACATTATACTGTTCAGATACATTCACCACAACGCAAGCTTAACACCTGGACGCTATTCAATGACCAATCAATGAGAGTGCCTGGATGAGGAGGAAACAAGCACAGAGGGATTCAAGACCATTTTGCTCCTTACTCCCCTAGAGTAACAGCGAGGGGATCAGCAAAGGAGACAGAGGGGATGTTCCCTCTGTAGAACCAACGATACAAGAAGAAAGTGCAGACCCCTAACCCCAACCCCAGCCCTAGCCCCAGGTAGCGGAAGATGGACCTGTGTCTTCGCCACCATTCACTCTTTTTCTGCTTACTTCTCATGTCCGCCACTTTGTCTTGGATGGTTTTGGTTCGCTCTTCCCGGTTTCGCCGTCTCAGCTCTGTCTCGGTACTGTGAAATAGCAATATTTGAAACATTTGACCACTGCTTTTACAATAACAGTCCCATAGGCTTATGCGTTTTAAATAAAGTCAAAAAAGAAAATTGTCAAATGTCTCTGTAAAATCCAAAATGGATAAGAGTGGGCAGTTGATTTTTGCTGAACCATTTCTGCTATGTTTTGACTGTCCACAAACAGTTCTGAAAAAGCACAAGTAGGCTTCAAGACAAATATTACCCGAACCTATGAAGTGAGTCAACAGGACCTTGTGTACTTTTAAGTTATTTGAGCTTGCATTCAGAAGTATTAGCATCCTACATTTTCTCCCAAACCCAAGTCATTGTCTGCCGACTCAAGAATGCTGTAAGGCAACCTCGTTCCCAGTGGTGTACGATTTCACCGCGGAATTTCTTCTCTTTCCGAGAATGCCAAAAAACATGATTCATTTGAAATGTAACGCGTCAAAGTACGTGCCAGACTAAGCAACCGAAAAGCACCCTACAAGCACTTGAATGTTTTGAACAAGCGTGTGCGCAAAACAATAACTTTTGGTCAGCCAATCAGTGTTGATTTTTAGTGCTTCCCTTCCAGGGGTTAGCGACGAGAGGTATTGATACGACGCACTGCCCATGGCAGCGAGGCTGGCTGGGAGGTTCCATGATCATTGCTGTTTATTTGAGTAGAGCAAATGCAGCTCCAACTGAAGCTCAGTTCATAACAGTCAGGTGCTGTTTCAGCTCCAACTTTTTCCCATGGTAGAGTCAAAAATGCAGCCTGGGAACCAGTTTTGCAACAAGCTTAGATGATAAACATGTCCCTGCCCTAGTACCTGATACTCTGGCCATTGTTCTGACCTAAGATTCATCTTAAGATAAATGTTTACAAAAAACTTTGGTAATTTGTATCGCACATCACACTTTGCAGAGCTATTAAGATGGATTTATCAGCTAACATGTCTTTCAAAACTAATCTTAGCAGGTTTGAAATCAGGCCCAGCTCTCGCAGATTAGAGTACAGTCGCAGTAAAAAAACTATTGGCAGTTACGGTCGTGGAAAGTCAAAACTGAAATGAATGTATTGGAATGTACTACCTTTTAGGTTGTAGCAGTACAGTTTGCATCGCTAAGTATTGGACACCATTTAAATGCTTACTTTCTGATTTTACAGATGCATTTAGGTCCTTCAAAAAAAAAACTAAACTTAATTTTCATTTTATGAGAGCAGTTCTCATGTTTTCTTACCTAGCACCAGGATTACTGTCATTACTGTGTGCTTTGACATCATTACTTTCGTCTTGTCTCGGTGCCTTGGCATCATTCCCATCTTGCTCCTCCGGTGAGTGAGGGCGCTTTATTTTCCTGGGTAACGGAGGTGGGGCTTCGTGTACCCCATCCTAATTTAACAGGAGATCAATCAGGTAGAAATATTTAAGTTTACTACACTCAAGTTGTGTAAGGAGAGCCTATTGGCACTAAACCTGTACAATTGAAGGTGCTGTTTAGTGCCAACTGCAGCAGTTGCAGCAACAAAACTGTGGAATGTCCAAGGCTGTCTTTACTGCTTTAAGACCAGGCTTAGTCTGCTGCTAATTTACAACTTCCCCTCCTTGTCTGATGAAGCCACTGAGTGTAGTGCAAGAGAGTTCCCTACTTACCAAGGATGTCCTGTATATGCCTGGCCCAACGGCACCTACACACACTTATGTTTGTTTGACCTCGTTACTTGAGGACTCCTCTTTGTTCTCCCATTGTTCTCCAATTGTGTGGACTTTTTTTAAGCAACATCCCAATTGGTTTTGCACACAAAACTAAAGAGAGGACGCCGTCACTCTGTTGGAACACCAGGATCCCTTTTGTTAAAGTCCTTGGTTTCCCCAACCACATTCCTGCAGTCCCTATACTTCAAACCTTCCATATTTTTCAGTTTCTGGGCATCGGTAACTTGCATTAATTTTTCCCAAAACAATGAAAGACTGTGTACTTTATTAGTTATTGGCAAACCTAACATGGATCAAATTTGTTTTTATCAGTTTGCTGTATAAGTTAAAGTCCACCCTGCGATATGAGCAACGCTCATGTGTTTGTATGCCGTCAATGTCATCAAAATCAGAATAAGAGCCTGTGTTTGGACATTGTGGGAACATTCAAACCAAAGAATTCCCCAATTTAAATTATTGCTAGAATTTCAGCAATTGCAAAACGAAAAAAAACAACATATGCAGCCATTTACATTAGCAGCAAGGCTCTTGTCGAGTGAGCCTTGTTGTACCAAGTTCTAAAACTGCATGTTCTCGCATGTCATCACTGCCTTGCTGGGGGTTGTACCAATACGCAAGCAGGTGCACTGCAAAGATAATTTGACAAGGCTACTTACGAAGCAAAACTGAAGCCGATCATGTGTTTGTATTGAACTCTTTACTCACCTCCAATACTAATGATCCCAGTCCATTGCCTTCTAGTATAGCTTTAGCACCAGCTAGTATAGCAAGGTAGCTAAACCGAAGCTGATCATGTGTTTGTATTAAACCCATTCTGCATCTTCTCATTTCCAGTAAGATTTCTTTAACGCTGACCCCGTTCGTGTGTCCATTCTTTTCAATCTGTAAGACGTAAACAAGACAAGAATATCAGATCTTCAATACCTGTTTGCATTGAGTGCTAGGGAAGCACAACTGGAAAATGTTCAGCTCACCTACTGAATGTTTGGATAAGTCGGTCTGATGGTTTGTCCCATAATCAAAAGTGTGATTGTATAAAAACGAAAAAACCTGAACAATAGACAATGGTCTTCTTTTCTTCTTCTTCAGTTAAAACCCCAGAATGCCCAGTGTGTTCGATTTTAGAGGATTTACAGAATCTCTACACTGCAGTAAATGGAAAACTAAAGGTTTGGACACAACAAACTTGTGTCTTTTGCTACCAAACTTTAAAAAAAAAAACAAGCCCCCAAAACCCAACATATTTAGCGGGTAGTGTGTAGCGTGTAGCAAGTAGTGGTTAGCAGGTAGTGGTTAGTGGTAAGTGTGTAGAGGGGATTGTGTGTAGTGGTAGTGTGTTTTAATATTCCTACCTTTTGGAGACCGAGGGAAAACAAAAGGTCTCCATAGGGGAATTCTAAAGACTGGGGAGTTCCACAAGAAATATGTGTACAAAGTCTATGGGAGGATGTAAACCACAAGGACAAAGGAAAGAACAAAAGATGTCTCCACAGGGATGTGAATACTAGAATGTGTGTAGTGGATAGTCCGTAGTGTGTAGCAGGGTAGTGTGTAGTGGGCACTGTGGTAGTGAGTAGCAAGCCTCTTCAAAGCAAGGTTTCCTTCTGTGCTGGGTACATTGGTGTTATCTGCTTCATGACATTAGCCAGTAAGCCCAATTTCAATTTCGCCGATTATCACAGAAATACTGTGCTCAGCAGAAAAGCTAACAAATCACATAACTGACTGTTCCAGATTCGCTATGACTATTTCATCCTGAAATCAGGCCTCTCTGTGAAAGTGAACCTGTACTCACCAATACTAAACACGCATCTACCAAGCAGAATGTACCAGACCTCCCAATGCCAGCACTACAGTGAATGACAGGGGGACCAACGTTATCTGCCAAGGACCCTGTTTGCCTGACGTGGTGGAGGAATTTCAAAAAGGCCTCTGGCGACTTGGGCACCCCAAAGTCTGGCCACCTTGTATAGTGCAGTTGGAGGACTTCTTTAGTTTCGTTGGTCTGCAATAACAGATAAAACAGAACATGAATTTCAACAACTAAAATGCACCAGAAAACTAACTTCACTTATTGGAAAATCAAAATAGTAAAATCTACCAAAAAGTCTGATAAAAAGGGTAAAATGAAAGGAACAATGGGAGTTACAACAGAAGGTGTGTTTGCGTATGAGTTCCCACATTCCAAATGATGACTTAAAACAAAAGGGACCTTACATCCTCCCTTCACAATGGAGAATAGTACATGCACCGCTTGGCATTACAATAGATAGAAACAAATAGAAATAGATAGGAAGTCCTTGGTTGACCCAAAAAAGCAAATGTTGCTGTGTGGGACAATATTACCAGGCTTTACCGTACGGGAAATTCTCTAGGAGGAAACTGTACCTTTTTATTGGAACAACTCAAGGGTCATGGAGTAAACACCAGAAAAACAATGGCGTGTTCCTCTAACAGTGCCCCTTTTTAAGGTCTGTGTAAACTCAGACAAGGTGCTAAATGTACATAAATTGGTCTCATAACTCAAACATACCTCAGCATGTCACTCGTAAAAAAAACCAGTGCTTTTAGGCGACCCTCTTGGGTGTAATGAAGCTCATTATGTTCAAGCACACTTGAACACTCGATATTTTTTGGCCGATCCATAGCAACAAGAGTGTGACATTAACCTATATTGCGCGGCCCATATCACTACACCTGTTCTAACGCGCTGTTCTAACACGCTGTTCTTACTCTGCATATTGCGCTATTTTAAGCTGCGCGCCAAGTTTGCCGGATGATAACGCTATTATCAAATGCATCCTCATGGAATACAGACAAATCTACCATGTCTGGGTCCCATCTCAGCATTGTTAGATATAAGGTACAGAAGCGCAATATTGTTTACGTATTTCACACGCGCTTGAGTGATGGCTAACAATATAAGAGCTGCATCCTGTTACTATTAACTGTACTGTGTTTTTTCACGGCAAATTACAAGGGTACAAAGGGCAAAATTATTAAGTAAATGAAAATATAATGGACACAGAATGCAGATAACAAACGAGACTCTTACGTTTTGCAAAAAATGTTTTATGAACAAGAACACTGAGAATAGTTACAGTGACACACGCAGAGAAAAAGGGAACAATTCTTTGATAAAATCTTAAGGTCTTTTTGACTTGATTGTGTTACATAAAAGGAAGGCTATAAGGGGCACCGGGGCAAAATCAGGGGCACAGGGGCAACTACGTAACCTCCTTGCAGTTCAAAGAATGTCATCTCAGTTTCTGGTTTACATGCTTATAGGCATACAACTGACAGAGAATCAAGTTGGACATAGACAGGGGACTGGAAGTTACTGCCTCTGGTGCATCCACGAGGCTTCAAAGTTGGTCCTTACTTTTCTGTTTTTGAGCTCCAGGGTTCGGACGGTATAAAAGGAATGTTCATCTTCTCTCAGAAGGCTGACTAGAAGGTCTGACTCTTCACAAGGTATAGTCACTTTCTGATTGACGGGAAAGTACTGGGCGCATTTCCTCTGTGGGAAAGAAGGAACAGCAACAAGTGGATTGGTTAAATTCATTTATCTGTATTTTAAAAGAATCTTTTAAAAATATCCTAGGGTTTTAGAAACGATCTTGCTATGTAAAATATAATGTATTTAGTGCTCATATTCTCAGGTAACTAGTGATTCTTTCTGGGATCACTATTACATGCCAGCTAGATTACACGTAGTATCAGGGCTTGGATTAGTACCAGGGCTATTACATGCCAGCTAGATTACACGTAGTATCAGGGCTTGGATTAGTACCAGGGCTATTACATGCCAGCTAGATTACACGTAGTATCAGGGCTTGGATTAGTACCAGGGCTATTACATGCCAGCTAGATTACACGTAGTATCAGGGCTTGGATTAGTACCAGGGCTATTACATGCCAGCTAGATTACACGTAGTATCAGGGCTTGGATTAGTACCAGGGCTATTACATGCCAGCTAGATTACACGTAGTGTCAGGGCTTGGATTAGTATCAGGGCTATTACATGCCAGCTAGATTACACGTAGTATCAGGGCTTGGATTAGTATCAGGGCTATTACATGCCAGCTAGATTACACGTAGTATCAGGGCTTGGATTAGTATCAGGGCTATTACATGCCAGCTAGATTACACGTACATGTAGTATCAGGGCTTGGATTAGTATCAGGGCTATTACATGCCAGCTAGATTACACGTAGTATCAGGGCTTGGACTAGTATCAGGGCTATTACATGCCAGCTAGATTACACGTAGTATCAGGGCTTGGATTAGTATCAGGGCTATTACATGCCAGCTAGATTACACGTAGTATCAGGGCTTGGATTAGTATCAGGGCTATTACATGCCAGCTAGATTACACGTAGTATCAGGGCTTGGATTAGTATCAGGGCTATTACATGCCAGCTAGATTACACGTAGTATCAGGGCTTGGATTAGTATCAGGGCTATTACATGCCAGCTAGATTACACGTAGTATCAGGGCTTGGATTAGTATCAGGGCTATTACATGCCAGCTAGATTACACATAGTATCAGGGCTTGGATTAGTATCAGGGCTATTACATGCCAGCTAGATTACACGTAGTATCAGGGCTTGGATTAGTATCAGGGCTATTACATGCCAGCTAGATTACACGTAGTATCAGGGCTTGGATTAGTATCAGGGCTATTACATGCCAGCTAGATTACACGTAGTATCAGGGCTTGGATTAGTATCAGGGCTATTACATGCCAGCTAGATTACACGTAGTATCAGGGCTTGGATTTGGGGGGAAAATCCATAAGACCACAGGTCTTGTAGCTCAAAACATTTCCCGGACCAGGATTTTTTGAAATGAAAAGAGAGAAGAAAGTAATACCCACGCTATTTAACTGTTTGATTTGAACAAGCACCAAGAGAAGACTTATCTCGTTAGTGTTATGGGTTAAGTATTCTTCACTACTTAACATTGAATTGAATTGAACAATATTTATCAGACTGAAAACCAACATGTGAAAAAGTACCAGACTTGTCCAGTCATGACTTTACTGGCCCGATGCTAAAAACACTGGTCTATGGCCTGCAGTCCAGTGTTAATTTCTAGCCCCGAGTATTCAATGGGAACAGATTTTTTTTCACTAGCTCACATGCATTAGCAAGAATTTTTCAATCAAGTCTCTCGCTTCCTAAAAACCTTTTTTAATTAAAATGCTTCCAATCATTTTTGTTTTTTAATTAAAGAAAGGTTAAACAAATAAATACCACTTTTTAACTCGATGCAAAATGGTTCGACCAAGCATCATTTTTTGTTTCTTCTTCCAACAAATACACAACTCTAGCAGTTCCACATAGCTGCAAAATTATTGCAAAGTGAAACCAAAACGTGAGAACCAAACCACAACACAGACACACACAAAATCAATGCCAAGCACCTGTGTTGTAAAGAAAATCTGTTTTCCATATGTTGGCCGTTAATCAAGTCCTCATTTTGAACTTGTGGTTTCCTGATTTGGAAGCTTGTGAATGAAATTCAACTCTAAGTCCACAATCATTCACAAATTTATTAGCAACAAAGTATTGACGGCCGGTCGGGCGACTACAAAAAGTGAGAGGTCTTTGACCCTCCTGTGCCTGTTTTCACTGGTGTTTGGTGAGGGGGCACGGGCAAGCGCCAAGGTCGAGCTCTGTAAGCATCATTGGCAGAAATAGACTGCTTGAATATTTACAACACTTTAAAAGGAGCCCATCCATAATGTGCCATTTACGCTTTTACTTGTTCATGTCAATAAGAATTTTTTTTTTAAACAAACAAGATGAGTTTTCTAACTTCACATCAGGATGTTTAGAGGACACTGTGATGCCCCTTGGGAAGACACCATGCACTGAATGAAATGTTTTCTGTGACTTACCGTTTCTTTTTCAATGATATTGTTGAGCATGATGACTACTTTACTATCCTGCTCCCAGACCATTTGCCAAAAATGACTGATCGTTTTCGGTAACGGACCCTGATAGATTAAGAAAGTGGAAGAAATTAAATCAAATTACTTCATTGTAACCACATTAAATCAAACCTATTCACCAGGCTAGCTTATTACAGAGTGTATATCTGTACATGTTAACAACTGGTTCCCATTAACAAGTTTCTTTTGGCTCGACCTCATTTTTGAGTAGAGCAAATGATCTTGAAGTCCAGAATTACTAACAATATTCCGGACAAACTCTTCTGTTGACCACTGTATCAGTGGTTTGATCATACTTGTACAATATTCCGGACAAACTCTTCTGTTGACCACTGTATCAGGGGTTTGATCATACTTGTACAATATTCCGGACAAACTCTTCTGTTGACCACTGTATCAGTGGTTTGATCATACTTGTACAATATTCCAGACAAACTCTTCTGTTGACCACTGTATCAGGGGTTTGATCATACTTGTACAATATTCCAGACAAACTCTTCTGTTGACCACTGTATCAGGGGTTTGATCATACTTGTACAATATTCTAGACAAACTCTTCTGTTGACCACTGTATCAGTGGTTTGATCATACTTGTACAATATTCAAGACAAACTCTTCTGTTGACCACTGTATCAGGGGTTTGATCATACTTGTACAATATTCCAGACAAACTCTTCTGTTGACCACTGTATCAGGGGTTTGATCATACTTGGCGTGTCGTGGCCGAGTGGATAAGATCACTGGACTCAAGCTCTGGTGTTTCTGATCAGCAGAGTGTGGGTTCGAGCCCCGGTCGTGACACCTGTGTCCTTAAGCAAGACACTTAACCATGATTGCTTCGTCCTTCGGATGGGACGTAAAGCCGTTGGTCCCGTGTGTTGTGTAACGCACGAAAAAGAACCCAGTGCACTTATCGAAAAGAGAAGGGGTCCGCCCCGGTGTTCCTGGTTTGATCGGCTGCATATTGCGCCACAGCACCTTGTAAACCATTACAAGGTGCTATGTAAAGGAGTAGGTCTCATACTTCAAAACGTAGCCCCAAATACCTTGCAGGAAATACTGAATGTTTAGTGCTTAGAGGCTGGCCTGCAGTAGGCGCTATACAAATACAATATAGTATTATTATTATTATTGTACAATATTCCAGACAAACTCTTCTGTTGACCACTGTATCAGTGGTTTGATCATACTTGTACAATATTCCGGACAAACTCTTCTGTTGACAACTGTATCAGGGGTTTGATCATACTTGTACAATATTCCGGACAAACTCTTCTGTTGACCACTGTATCAGTGGTTTGATCATACTTGTACAATATTCAAGACAAACTCTTCTGTTGACCACTGTATCAGTGGTTTGATCATACTTGTACAATATTCCAGACAAACTCTTCTGTTGACCACTGTATCAGTGGTTTGATCATACTTGTACAATATTCCAGACAAACTCTTCTGTTGACCACTGTATCAGGGGTTTGATCATACTTGTACAATATTCCAGACAAACTCTTCTGTTGACCACTGTATCGGGGGTTTGATCATACTTGTACAATATTCCAGACAAACTCTTCTGTTGACCACTGTATCAGGGGTTTGATCATACTTGTACAATATTCCAGACAAACTCTTCTGTTGACCACTGTATCAGTGGTTTGATCATACTTGTACAATATTCCTGACAAACTCTTCTGTTGACAACTGTATCAGGGGTTTGATCATACTTGTACAATATTCCGGACAAACTCTTCTGTTGACCACTGTATCAGTGGTTTGATCATACTTGTACAATATTCCGGACAAACTCTTCTGTTGACCACTGTATCAGTGGTTTGATCATACTTGTACAATATTCCAGACAAACTCTTCTGTTGACCACTGTATCAGGGGTTTGATCATACTTGTACAATATTCCAGACAAACTCTTCTGTTGACCACTGTATCAGGGGTTTGATCATACTTGTACAATATTCCAGACAAACTCTTCTGTTGACCACTGTATCAGGGGTTTGATCATACTTGTACAATATTCCAGACAAACTCTTCTGTTGACCACTGTATCAGGGGTTTGATCATACTTGTACAATATTCCAGACAAACTCTTCTGTTGACCACTGTATCAGGGGTTTGATCATACTTGTACAATATTCCAGACAAACTCTTCTGTTGACCACTGTATCAGTGGTTTGATCATACTTGTACAATATTCCAGACAAACTCTTCTGTTGACCACTGTATCAGGGGTTTGATCATACTTGTACAATATTCCAGACAAACTCTTCTGTTGACCACTGTATCAGTGGTTTGATCATACTTGTACAATATTCCAGACAAACTCTTCTGTTGACCACTGTATCAGTGGTTTGATCATACTTGTATAATATTCCAGACAAACTCTTCTGTTGACCACTGTATCAGGGGTTTGATCATACTTGTACAATATTCCAGACAAACTCTTCTGTTGACCACTGTATCAGGGGTTTGATCATACTTGTACAATATTCCAGACAAACTCTTCTGTTGACCACTGTATCAGGGGTTTGATCATACTTGTACAATATTCCAGACAAACTCTTCTGTTGACCACTGTATCAGGGGTTTGATCATACTTGTACAATATTCCAGACAAACTCTTCTGTTGACCACTGTATCAGGGGTTTGATCATACTTGTACAATATTCCAGACAAACTCTTCTGTTGACCACTGTAGCAGTGGTTTGATCATACTTGTACAATATTCAAGACAAACTCTTCTGTTGACCACTGTATCAGTGGTTTGATCATACTTGTACAATATTCCAGACAAACTCTTCTGTTGACCACTGTATCAGTGGTTTGATCATACTTGTACAATATTCCAGACAAACTCTTCTGTTGACCACTGTATCAGTGGTTTGATCATACTTGTACAATATTCCAGACAAACTCTTCTGTTGACCACTGTATCAGTGGTTTGATCATACTTGTACAAAATGGGGAAACTACTGGAAAATCTTAAGTGTCTCCTCTTTATCCTGCTTGAAATTCTTTGAACTTCCAGAGTGTTACATTTCGGAGAAGTTACAGACTCTCTCTGTTAGTGTCACCCAAAAATGTGAAACTGCGTCATGTAGTGGTTCGCACAAATAATTTACATATATCTTCCAAAGGAAGCGTTCTTTGCAGAATGACAAATGACCCTGACCTGTAAAAGATGAAGTTCCAGGCTTGAAAGACGGACAAAGAGTACTGGAATTCATGCTTGAAATTTCCCTTTTTCAGGGGGGTTATTGCATAATCCTTTTGTTGTACAAACGAAGATTGGGAGAGATAGATAGGCTGCCACAATTAATTTGTTTAATTATATTTGGCATATGGGAGGCAAATCCAGGATACAGCATACCATGGCCTTTATCAGCCTTGGCTTAGGTTTGTCCCTATTCACAATAAGACACCCCATTATTTATTGAAAGAAAAAAAAAAATTAAAAAAAATGAGTATTTTATGAACACAGTTGTCTTTATTTTATTTAGTCAGGGTTTCATGATGACAACAATATTCTCAACAACAAAACATTACTTTGGAAGTTCCCAACAAAAATATTTTGTGGAGATTTTTTAATACCGACATGAAGTGGTTTACAAGTCAGTTCCTATCTTTTAACAAACTTTGAAGGCAAAATGGTTATTTACAATCAAAGTATCGTAAAGATCACTGACCCCCCCCCCAAATTTTTTTATTAGATTTTGTTCTCAGAAATGATGCATGAAAGATTAACTGAATCATTTATCTGTTATTGACACTAAACACTGTGGAATATGAAATGAAACCAAAATCTGAAAAGAAAACAATTGCTCAAAAGATTCTAACTTTCCTTTAAGGATGGTGCACTCGGCCTTACACTTTGGGAATTTTCAGATTACTGTCCTTTAATGTTACATCTTGGAACTAAAACCTGACCCCTGCCCTCCTTACAAACACTCATAGCTTGTTCCTTGGCATTCAAGTAACACCCAGCTAATCATATTAAATGCACTCAGGGCTTTTCCAAGAACTACTTTTTCAAGCACAACAACAACCCTCGAAGGGAGATCACTTTCCACGGTGCTGTGGTTAATCTTGAATTTATAAATTCACCTGTCTTCATCGAAGGCAGAGATGACAGCAAAGGGGTCATTTTTAAGGTAAAAATGACACATAGATAAAACGGTTCCTTACTCAAGGATGTCATAGCTAGTAGTTAATATTTTACAGTAGATGAATGCACAAATGCAGACTTCCATTTCCGTAAGATGACCGAATTAGCGATCAGAAGGCATCTTGAAAGCCATGAGTAAAGGATAGCGGAACCGAACGCACCCAAGGAGCAAATGGTCAATGCATGGATACTGTATACGCTGTATCACATTTAATCCTCTCCGAAACAGTTTTTGTTATTTTTTTATTCATAGATTCATAGATTCAACCACAGAGTGGGGACTGAAGAAGGACAATGCCTATTCACTTGATTACTAGAACTATCCGAAAAGGGTTTTCTCTACACGTCTCTGAGCGTTGTACTCACGTTTCATTTCAAGGGAAACAGAATTCATGACTTAGAGTTTCGTTTTCTTGAGTTACAAGACAGCTTTGGAACAGGATTTGCTCAAAATATCTCATTTTTATTTTTTAAAAAAAAGGGTTTGGCTTCATAAAAATTACAAGCATACCTCAGTGTTTATAAAACCTATCTATTAACAAAGGATATTTTTTTGTTAGTTCCATGTGACAATGGGTAAGCAAAGATAAGTAAAAACTTTTTTGAGAGAAAACCGTGGAGAGTAAGTTTTGCTTCTGGCTTGCTTTGCTTTTGCTTCTATATTAAGGCACATAGAAATCTTTTCAATCTGGTTTCTGTGAAAGCGTCTAACTAACTTTTCTCAGATAAAGACTTACTAAGAAAATATGACTGCGTAACTGGAATTTTCAGGAAATCTTCTTTGGACCTTTGAAAAGTTTAGCAAGCTTTTATTCTATTATACATAAAATTGTGCCCTGGGATTGTAAACTTTCAACCGGGGGCATTGTGTGTATTCTAGGCCCAAGAAATGGCCCAACATGTATATTGCTCACAAGCATCTAGGGCCTTCTTTTCCAAAGACGAAGTCTGTTTACTCATTCAGGACTGTTTGAATTTTGGATGGACATACATTGTACATGTGACTACACGTAGTAGATTCCACAGCTTACCTCTAAACAAAATTGGAAAGAAAAAGGAGTTTAGCCGTCAGCAAATATTTTTGATTTCATTTTATGAAGCTGAAAGACTTTAACATATTTTAAGAGTATTTGTTAAAAACGTTGATAGCATTGTTGTGTGGGGACCATATTTAGTAGGGTACATCCAGACTATTGATGTGGTATCTTTTACAAGATCTGACCGCTAAGACAATAAAGGGGATCAATTTCAGGACTATTGTTAGTGTTTTCGCTGTGGTTGTCTACATACCATTAATTAACCCATTTTGCCAGCTATGTATCAAATAATTCAGCTGGCTGTCCTTCAACTTGTACCAGTATGCAAGGAATGAGGTGCTTTGGAAGTCAACCATATCACAGGAAGCAAAGCATTATCAGTGAAAAAACATCTGCAAATGCTTCCATAAATAACAACAAATGACAATTTCCACAATAAACATAAAACTACATGCAGGAAAAGTTCTAAGGACGTCACATTCCAATATTGTACCACTTTCTAGGAAAATACAAAAGGGCGCTTTATATCATTCATGTTCATACTGTCCGGCCAGCAGTTCACAATCATTCCAAGCCTGTCCAATTGGAAGGCTCGAACAATGAGACAGTACTGACCAATGATGATCTCTAGCTAGCGCAGCATTTTAAAGTTATTTGCTCTTTCATTAACACTGGAAGAACAATGTTGAGTCATCAGCATTACAGTTTTCGAGGATACAATGTGGTAGATCACTGGTACAGGAAAAAAAGAACGGTGGACCTAAAACTGATCTCTCCGGTACGCCAACATTTAGTGCCAGAGTCTTTGAAATGTGTCTCCTCGTGTTCACTGCATCGGCATTGCACTTTTACAATGCAACTTGTACTTCTGCACACAGCTACACCGCCATTCAAAAGCAGGCATATATAAAAAAAACAACTGACAAAAATGTAAACAGTACTGAATTTAAAAAAAGCAAGATCAGGGTATGGATTTTGGAGGAATTCACATCTGTTAAGTCATTTACATAAGTATACCAATGAAAATAATTGTTTAACGATATAAACAGTTACATCCTCAATTCATCAAAAGCTGTGAAAATGTTACATGCATTTTGGTTTTATTTTGAATGTCAATGAATGTATTAACCAAGCTGCAACACGCTTTTCCTCAACATGAAGGATTGCCAAGAAAAAGTTGCAGTATTTACTTACTGTACATGTATGGTACAGCTCTATTCCATTGTACATTTCCAGGTTGCCCGAATTTCCTCTGTATTTGTCAATTTCCAATTGTGTAATACGTGTTGACAATACGAGAGATCATGTGTATCAAAAAATGACAGATGTTTTTTATGGTTTTTTTCCCTCTGATTTGGATGTCATATAGTCAGTCATGCATTTCTACTTTGGGAATTAACTAAGTAAAAAAAAAACACAAATAATGACTAGGATTTCATTAAATTTGTTCCCGTGAAGCTGCAAAAAAATTTCCGCTATACTATGTAAAAACAGTGCCAACAATCGCAAAACAATGTATGAGCTGAAAAGACTTGAACTGTGTTTCTCAGAAACAGCGCAGTGACTCATCACTGCCATAAATAGACAAACCTCCAGGACCTTGGCATCTTGTTTCTCCAGCTACAAATGCAAGTTTTTCCCTATCGCACAGGGACACTTGTTGGGCGATATTTTTGGCGGTAACATAAAAAGTGTTTACTCAAGCATAACTAAAAAGATCGTCCATAAGTAGAAACATCCACAACAATAAATCTCAAATTTGGCCAGTTCTGTGGTTATTTAAAAAAAGGGGGGGGTCATGTGACATGCATGTGACTTCTCTACATCAACAATTTTAAACCAATAATTCATATGACCATTCAACTAGTTGCATTTCCATCCATATCAAAATCTTATTACTAGACCAAATCAACCTCTGATTTTGTTTACAATTATCCTTGAGTAAATAACAAAAGTGGGCATATATTCCAAACATGTAGTGGTTAGAAATTAGTAATAAAAATGACATCTTCCATTCAAAATGGAAGTTCTGAAAGGCTGACTAACGGACCATGGCCCGGACAGTGTATCCGTAGGGCTGTAATGCATCAAAGACCGCATGACAGAAATCCATCACCTAAGTATGTTTTTAAACATAGTTGAGAATGGCTGAACTCAATTCAATATATCAATAGTATTATAACTTATGGAAATTGTTTTTAATCTGGGACTTTAACAAACTCATGTGGCCGGAGGGCTGAGGGCCTGAACAGCTGGTTTTTGCTACAATTGACGGCTGACCTATACTTAAGTTTTTTGGTTATTTCTCTTTAATAAGAAATTTCAATTATGTTTTAATAAAATATTTTTTAATAGGTTCACACATTTGACATTTAAAGGTTTTCACTGAAAAACTTGAGGGCAAAATGTCCAAATACATGTAACAAAATGTGTACACACCCTCTGTTGGCAATTGCCCAACATTAACTAGACAATAACATTTTATTAAATAAACATTTTATTAAATGTCACCATTCATCAATTTTATCTTTCTGGTTTTTAATGAAACATGGAACATTCAAAAGTGACTTGCATTGTAACCAGATACACGTGATGAGAAGATGTTGAAGAAATGTGGGTTTTTGATGTGGGCGAAAACTGGGGAAAACCCAATCAATCAGGTAGGGACTGAAAACCTAATCCACATGCAAGGCCCTGGTATGACATTACCTAGGGTAGGGGCCAATTAGATCAATATTTTTAAATGTCAAAAATCTGTTTGTGAAATTGTGGGGTGATGGGTCAAAAGAAATAACCGAAAATCTAAATCCAGTTTACAATTATTTATAAATTATTCAGGTGAAAATGTTCAAGCGGCCCCTTCCAGATCGCAGGCCTCGAAATAACCCACGGCACCCACAGCAATTGCCGTGGTGCCCTGTGCTTTTGCTGTGGTGCCCTTTGCAAAGTTTCAATACCAATTTACATTTTCCTCATAGTGTGCCCCTGACCAGGGGAAAATTCAAGAGCGAAGTTTCAAGGCCTGAGATTGTTTGTCATGTCTGTGGCGTCCATTTCCTCTTTGGTTTCGACTAAAAAATTGCACGCTGGAAGCTAGGAAAAGCCATTGAAAACTTCTGAGCTGGGAGAGCGTTGATATAGCATCTGCTTTATTTTTTGTTCTTCATTGTGGAGGGTGTAAATTGAATAGTCTTTGAATATTTAAAAGTTAAACTTTGGGACGGGTGGGTGGGTCAAATCAAATTCGAACATTGATTATTCGGAAGGGCCTCTAAATGCAAAAAAGTGGTGGTGGCCTCACACTTCTAACCAATTACAGTCCTTCTCAAAGGCCAATTGACATGCAACAAAACACACATGATGTACAGGTATATGAGTGCAACAGAAGCAGTAAGGTGGAAAAGCAAGGAGCAGACAGCAGACAGAAGATGCTGAAGGTGAGTAAGGACAAGTAACCAGAAAGGAGACAAAAGGAGAGGGGGGAGAAAACTTGCTGTTACAAAGCAAATATGGGAGAGCTTGTCAACTATGCATTTTCTTCTCCGGCAGCACTCAAGGTTTTTTTTATAGACCGCAAGACTTGTAGCTGAGAACTTTCAATCAACCAAGAAACATTTTACAAGATTACATAATTTCTTTTTCTTTTCTTTTTTTTTCTTTTTTTTGATGCTACGAAAATTTTGTGCATTAATACATACGGGCGAGTGAAAAAACTTGCGGGCGACCCAAGATCTTGGTTGAGTTAAGGGAAACCCCTGGTGGTGTACCCCCCCCCCCTCATTCCTATTGTGTCTTCATTGTGTTCTGGGAATCTAAGGAATTCTTTAGAGAATTTTAGGGGAGGGAGTCCTTCTGTTAAGGGAAAAAAGCATGTGTTAGTTAGAGTATAGAAACATTTGCAGGGAAATCCTCAACCACAAAAACATATGACTGCAGGGCTTGACTGCAGGGCTTGACTGCAGGGCTTGACTGCAGGGCTTGACTGCAGGGCTTGACTGCAGGGCTTGACTGCAGGGCTTGACTGCAGGGCTTGACTGCAGGGCTTGACTGCAGGGCTTGACTGCAGGGCTTATTCAGTTGTGAGGTAAGTGGCCCAAACGCTACAATTGTTAGACTGTGACCAGAAGTCCAGTTGGTACATGTATTTCAAGCTCTGTCCGGTTACTAAGATTAATATCTACCTGAGCAAGTATGTATCTGCGGTGTGCTTTTTCATCTTTGACCAAACTAGCGTTGATGTAGTCAGATGTTCCATTGTTAAGAATTATGCGACTGTGGTTGTCTGTGGATTAAAACAAAAGGACAATACAATTGTCAAATTCTTTTGACTTCATCGCATACATTCACAAGTTTTTTTTATTAAAAGAATGAATTAATGTCCACCTCTTAAACGACCATTTAAAACTGGCAGGGTCATAGCTGTCTGATAAAGGCTTGGCCTACAAGGGTTCAAATAGCTCCTTACACAAATTTCAAGCACAAGCACAGGCTTAGTGGTATATATTAACCAAATTGGAATAAAGCTCCACAAGATGTTAGACAACACATAACACTAATTAATTTCATTTAAATGCTTTTAATAAAAAACGCTGACATCAAGTTTTGACTCTGGATATGGCGTTTATGCATGCCATGCTCTGATGGGACTTTAATAACTAGCACTCAGTAGATCTGGTGTTTACAGTTATCAGAGCTTCTTGGAATTGACTCTACTCTTGGGAAGAAGATAATGCTTTCCTTCCGCTGAGCTAACTAACCCTTGTATTTCCCAGAGACCCCTTGTCTTCTCTCAATTCCTGGCAACAGCGCTACAGAGCACGCGTTTCAGGCGTACATGTAAATCACTTGTCTCAAATCCCAGCCGTCCTTGAATTAAAGAATCAATTTCTTGGAATGCTTATAAATATTGCAGGAGAAGTCTTTCAAATGGATCTCAGGGGCATTGATGTCATGTTTACAAGGTAAACCCCTAGCCTGCATGATGGAACTATCTACATCACAAGTCAACAATTCCAGTGATACATCTATTTTCTTTAATGAAATTGTTTCTTACTTTCAAGGTCTCGACCTTAATGCTAGCCTGGTGTACATTGTCAACTAAAAACTGCTTCACTTGTGGGGCCCAAATCTGGGGGGAAATTCAATCTGTTAACCTTATCTACTCAAATAAATACCAACAGTCAATGGTTATTCCATGACTGCTTATTTTTCTTCTTTCATTTTACAATTTAATAAAATTTGACTTATTCTTATTTTACTGAAACATTGTTATTATCAATTTGATTTTGATTTTGATTTTACTTTTTTTTTTGGGGGGGGGTTGCAGGAGTTCTTATTACTAATATGAAGTTGAATCTCAGGTCTTTAAGCTAGGAACTGTGTTTGATGGAAATCAATTAATGATTTAACAACATTAAAAGAAGTAAATCAAAGGTGCTCTTTTTCTGCCTTACAATTACATGGCATTACAAAGTAAACATGAAGTAATTTAAAAACCACATGTTGTACAATGACCGACCCCAACGAATATTTGCCATCGGTTTGCAATTATACAAGTACGTACATTATAAGTAAGCAGTTACAAAACAAGACACACTGTGAGACAGAAAACCATTTGAAGATATGAAGGACCAATAAGATTAATTACGGAGTGTGGTACTGTAACCTTTTTAGATGACACACCAGGGAACAATTTGGGGAATGTAGGAACATTTAAAAAATAAAATCAAACCCTCTTAAGAGCATTCTGAAGATGATTAATACTTTGACAGGATGACAATGATAATTCCAGATGTAAAATACTTGGGTTTGAAAGAATTTGGGTTTTCAAGAGCAAAAAACCAATTGAATTTCAATCAGTCTTTAGGATACAAACTGAAAACATCCTTATTAGTAGTACATACATGGAATTCTTGATACACTTTGCATTGTCTGATCCCTTTATTTAGGCATGATTCAAACATCTTGTATTGTGATGCTCAGAGCACTTACACGCGTGCCTATCCTGTCCCCCATTTTGGAAATCAAAATGCACACAAACGAGCAGCATGGTCAGCACGGTGCTTGCTTAAGCTGTGGACAGCATGGGCAGCACAGTGCTTGCTTAAGCTGTGGACAGCATGGGCAGCACAGTGCTTGCTTAAGCTGTGGACAGCATGGGCAGCACAGTGCTTGCTTAAGCTGTGGACAGCATGGGCAGCACAGAGCTTGCTTAAGCTGTGGACAGCATGGGCAGCACAGTGCTTGCTTAAGCTGTGGACAGCATGGGCAGCACAGTGCTTGCTTAACTGTGGAAAGCATGGGCAGCACAGTGCTTGCTTAAGCTGTGGACAGCATGGGCAGCACAGTGCTTGCTTAAGCTGTGGACAGCATGGGCAGCACAGTGCTTGCTTAAGCTGTGGACAGCATGGGCAGCACAGTGCTTGCTTAAGCTGTGGACAGCTTGGGCAGCACAGTGCTTGCTTAAGCTATGGACAGCATGGGCAGCACAGTGCTTGCTTAAGCTGTGGACAGCATGGGCAGCACAGTGCTTGCTTAAGCTGTGGACAGCTTGGGCAGCACAGTGCTTGCTTAAGTTGTGGACAGCATGGTCAGCACAGTGCTTGCTTAAGCTGTGGACAGCATGGGCAGCACAGTGCTTGCTTAAGCTGTGGACAGCATGGGCAGCACAGTGCTTGCTTAAGCTGTGGACAGCATGGGCAGCACAGTGCTTACTTAAGCTGTGGACAGCTTGGGCAGCACAGTGCTTGCTTAAGCTGTGGACAGCATGGGCAGCACAGTGCTTGCTTAAGCAGTGGACAGCATGGGCAGCACAGTGCTTGCTTAAGCTGTGGAAAGCATGGGCAGCACAGTGCTTGCTTAAGCTGTGGACAGCATGGGCAGCACAGTGCTTGCTTAAGCTGTGGACAGCATGGGCAGCACAGTGCTTGCTTAACTGTGGAAAGCATGGGCAGCACAGTGCTTGCTTAAGCTGTGGACAGCATGGGCAGCACAGTGCTTGCTTAAGCTGTGGACAGCTTGGGCAGCACAGTGCTTGCTTAAGCTGTGGACAGCATGGGCAGCACAGTGCTTGCTTAAGACTGATTGAAATTCAATTGATTGAAATTCAGCATGGTCAGCACTGGTGTGTGCTTAAGCTGTGGACAGCATGGGCAGCAATTGTGTGCTTGCCTAAGCCATGGACAGCATGGTTGGCTCTGAAACCACAAAAAGTGAAACCACAAACAGGGCAGCATCCTCCTTCCTTTTCATAAAAGAGAAACTGTTATTGGTTTTTCACTTGGCCTCACCACACAATCAGGCCTGCAGTTGATCAGCTGAATTCCAGGTGCAAAGCAGGCAACTTGGACACACTGTTTCTCAATTAAAAAGCAACGAAGATGCAATATTTTGTATATTGGTCTTGATGATGACTTCATATCGTTGGGCAAATAAATGATTGACTCTGTTGTTACTTACACGGACTGACATCTCTGTATCTGTTGTATGGTTTATTTACTTCCTTCTTGGCCTCTGTGGTACTGTACTCAAACTGGTGACTTGCAATATTAATTTTCTGCAAAGGAATAAATGATGTAAAAAAATCAATAAACACAGGTCTGTTGATGTTCTATTTCCAGACTGTCCAGAAAAAACAGACTTGTACAAGTTTTCTCTGGATGTTGATTTTTTGTCAATTCTTGGCAGCTGTCACAAAAACGGTAAGGGCTACCAGCCAGTCATAACAACATTGCAAAATGTAGTAAACATCTTCAATATTAATGACTATGTATCTTTAATTAAACAATTAATTACATTATAATTAAAACACACAGACTATAATTTGCACTTAAAACAAATAATATGACATCTTGCAATTGCCGACGCCCGCAGCAGCATTTATGAAAAAATCGCAGTTGTGAGATTCCTTGACCAATTAGAAATCCGTAAATGGGCAGTATGAAAAAGTGTTACCATGGTAGCCTGAAGGTGAAACAGCCCTACCCATACAACCACAAATGGGACTGGAAACTATGAAGTCCAAAATGTAGATTTGTACAAGTTTTCTGTAACACCAACAGCTAAAACAATTTCAAACTCGCTTTCAAGTTGAGTAACTTTACCCTGTATTTGACCCTAGCATAGCTTGAACGTTAAGAAAATCTCCACTGGACTACATACCTTCCTGCTCAGAAATTTGCCCGGACCACAAATATTTTAACTTGACTTAATTATTTCTTTCACTTTAAACATCTGCTGAACTTTAAGGGGAGGTTCGGACTTCAAAAGCTATAGGTTTTTCCATGCATTTGTAGTTATCGTTAAGAAAAAATGTACTTGTTAAAAAACACTAGCCTGCAGGACTTGTTGGGTTGAAGGGTAATTGGCCAAATACTTTTAGTAAATTACTAGACCCTGGGGAGTGGTCCTGTGAGTATTTGGAGCCCAATGTACTCCAGTCAATTTCCAGAGAAACCAGTCACTTAAAGGCGTTAAGAAAGTATCCTAGCATGTATATTTTGGTTTGTAAACCCGATACATGTAAGGAACTCCATAAGGTGGCTGGGATCTGTAAATACAATGTATACATTTCCCTGAAAGTTGTTCACAACGCATCATACAGGTTTGGTTATATTTTTAAGGAAAAAAAAAGAGAAAAGAAATGCACAATGTAGCTTGGTTTAGGTGGATGATCTCAATGGTTTAAAATTGTGAATCTGCATTTGATGATAATTGGTCACCTCTTTGCTTCTGAACATTTTGATTAATGGAGCAACATAACCAAGTATGGCAGCTCTACATGAAGCTACAGGACATAGTAATGATTTATTGGTGAGACAAGACCCCGACATGCACATTAACGTTTCACTTGTCTTATTGATCTTAAGCAATAAATCTAATCACAAAACTAAACATGTCAGTCACCTACCCCACCACCCCAATTTCCCCATCTGCAATTTAAAAGTATGTTGAAACTGAAACTTGCTTTACCAAACGAGAAATTGAATATACAATGTCCATATACAGTCAACCGTCGTTATAAAAAGAGCAGTTATAAGAGTATATTCTGAAGTCCTGAATCTCATTTCTGCTTCATGTGTCTTGGTTTCGCTGTCCTCTTATAACAATGTTCTTGTCACAAAAAGGTAATTTGGCCCGTCCCAGCGATCTTGTTACAGGGAGAGTCCACTGTACCCATCTTGCATTTTTGGTTGACAAATTGCAGTTGCCAAATTTACAGGCAAAAAAAACCTAATATATGATCATGGGTAATGCTTATTCCCAACCCCACCCCCACCCCCAACTTAAAAAAAAACCCAACAACAACAAAAACCCACTTAGCCCTCAACCATGTCAACAAAATAGTAAGGCAGAATTGGCAGCAACAGCTATGGCTAGATCACCGCATCATCAAGCATTGGAGTATGGGAAATCCTTGGCAACAGTCGTAGCCAAACCATAGCCGCCAGTTTTGAACAGCCTAAACACTTGCTGTCTCTTCTAAAAAGCCAAATGCAACTGACATATTGGCATCTGTTAGGGTAACAATTAACATTCTATTGGTGGCCTAATTAATAACATTAAGTATTCCTGGGAAAAAACTGCATAACAAATCTCCAATATAACATTTCTTGAGGTTTCCTACAGTGTACAATAATCTCAAACTTCAACAGCTTTGTCTTTTTCTCTAGAATCCTTGAAAATGCATTATGTATGGGCTCAGGGTTTAAATACAGGCAGGGTAGCAAGAAATTGAGTTACACTGATTTTAATACTTGTACAACCTATTCCTTGACATAAAAGTATAAATTTAGATGGCTTATTAAAGTAATGGCTCTAAACTACCACCTGTACATATACAATTTTGATTGAGTGGCTGCTTTCCCTGGAAAAATGTCTTTTCTCTAAATGTCAAGTTGGATACACTCAAAATTTGTCGACTTTGCAATTTTAAACCTGTCCTACACAGTGTACATTTTACATACTGTACACAAACAGGTTTTATCCAAACAGCTTTGCCTTGGAGTGCTTCAAAATCAATAATGTTTTTCCACGAATTTGTTAAATGCAAGATTCGACAGAGATGTACGTGCAGTTCCCTGCCAGACACAAGCAAATCAGAGGGGAGAATTTCATGTTCAAGGGAACGTTTACCCTGTGTGTAACTATTGTTCTTTTTTGACTTATTAGAGGAGTACATAGCAAAACCAGTAAATTGTTAGTTGAAGAACTACAGAAAATTAACCTCAAAAATCTCTGTTCAGGAAGTTGTCTGACTTTGTAGGATATGGACTGCAGGCCCAAATAATTGAAACAGGCATAATCTTTTCTACATGTACACGTAGTCAAAATATTTGGATGTTGAGCTACAAATATGGAGGAAAGCATGAACCTAACCATAGAGTGAGGTGTCATTGCCAAGCAGTCAAGCGCACAGGACTCGAGCTGTTTCTGGTGTTTCTGATCAGCAGAGTGTGGGTTCGAGTCCCGGTCTTTACACTTTTGTCCTTTTAAGCAAGACACTTAAACCCTTAATGCTTCATCCAGTCAGAGGGCAGTTTTGGATTTTTTTTTACACTGCACATATATGAAAGAACTCCATAATTCATTGACTTGGGGGGGAAGGGGAGGGGGGATAAGCTTGGGCGGTTATACGGTATTACCGAGTAGTCACGGTATTTGTTCAATACCGAAAATACCGTGAGCTGTTTTAGAAATACCGAAATACCATCCCGCACGGTTTTCAATTTCAATAGTAGCCATTTAAAAAAAAAATTAAAAAAACTTATCTGTTAGGCCATAAATGAGGAGAATACAAAGCCCAATTGTCCATCCCGAGCAGACTGTTTATTGTTTACGGTTTTTAGCAGTTTCCTGCCCCCGGGCACCAGGCCGTATCTCTGTAAGTAAGCGGGCGATCGCAACAACACAAGCAAACGCACGTTCGGCGTTTTGCAATGCCATTTGGGTGAGCTAACACCTCAAGAGGGCGCTACATTTTTAGTGCGCTCTCTACCAACAGCTTGTATAAGTTGCGACAAAGAGCGTCAAAAGCGGCAAACTTCTGATAAACACCAGCATTCCGCGACTTCCTGGTTACACGTTCGGATCGAGATCGTGGCGCGCTGGTTAACAAGTACATGCATTAGCAATGCACAAGTGGCTGTGCGGGTACCACCAAGATACCGACAGCGCGTGCAGCATGCAAACGAAAATAGATCGCAGAAAATAGATCGCAGTATTTTCATCAAGTGATCAACCATGAGAATTTCCTACCGCTGCTGCACGAACAGTAAGCTTATTTTGATAAGTTTTATGTTGAAAACAAGTCAATCTATTTGTCCTAATAAAAGATAAAGACAAGCTCAGCGCTAACCTGTTTGTTAAATAACCATGATTGTCTGGCCTCAATTCAATGCATGGTGTTTGTTGTGCTTCTTTTTTGGGGGGGGGTTTTCCCCATCCGAAAAGTTCCCGGTAATACCAATAACCGCGGTATTTTGGCGACGGTATACCGTGGACCCTAAAATCAAAAACCGCCCAAGCTTAGGGGGGGACGACCACTTTTTCTTCCTAAATGACAACCTGCTACACAAGATGTATCACTCAGCAGATTCGGATGATATTGAATGGTCAGATAGTAGGAGGGTTAATTATGTGAGTTTCACTACATTCCTTTGGAGACAGTCTCTCCTATGGAAGCAATATTTTTACCTTTTCCTGTGAAATAAAAAATATCAGTCCACAGTTTAAATCTATTCAGGGTTAAACTGTTGATATCAAGTAATGGACAAAATGTTCAAACAAAGTTATCCTCTCAGTTTTAGTTTGTATATGTAGTTTAGAAACTCACTGCTTTTCAACACTACAGCCCTTCAACTTTCAGCATGTTTCTTTCGATAAGCAATCTATACCTCACTTTGCCACGACAGCCGCATTTTGAGACACATGCTTAGAGAGAAGAGCCATTGCCCAAAGTACTTAATAATAATAATAATTATATAGCACTCAAATCCGTCACTCAGTGATGCTCATAACGCTCTAACATAACATTATTATTCCGGGTCACTGGGCCATTTATTTCATTCCTTAAACCATCTCAGCTCCCTTGGGAGTATACAGCCTGTGCTGCCAAATATGTAGCGCACTAAGCTAAATCAATCACAAGAACCATCTCTGCCCTCACAGGTACCCATTTACCCCTGGGTGATGAGAAGCAATTATAGTTAAGTGTCTTGCTCAAGGACACCAAGTGTCATGACCGGGATTGGAACCCACACCCTGTTGACTCGGCCACCAGAACTTGAGTCCGATGCTCTAACCGCTCGGATGCGAGGGGTAAACTGAAGAAGCCACCGGCTGTGCTTAAACAGGGGCTCCATGGTCAAATTCAGTTTTGTGATCCACTTATTTTCCAAAAGATAGTCAGGACTTGGGGGGAAATGGGGGGAAAAATACAAGTCTCTAACCTCACGTTAAAGTGCACTGCGTTTGATACTCTTCAGGTGCAATTTTTGACAGACCAAAAAAGTTTGATGATGTCACATTTCAAATACATGGTATATACATTTTTGTACAGAGAATTTTCAGTTCATTCCTGCAGTTTAATTATGTTAATTTAAAACGGCACCGAATTTGACCTTATGCCTGGTGTAAAACTTCCTTCTTGGTATGTACAGACGCATTTATTGGTGATATCTATTGACGTCGTGTTTCAAATGTCACTTTGAAAGATGATCAAATAAAATGACATTTTACACCATTTTGACAGGAGGTTGGAGACATGTAATTTTCTTCCACTTTCATGAGTACTCTATCAATTGGAAAATGGCATAGAATTTGGGCCACTGATGGGAGAGATAAGGTTCTCGACCTTGGTCAATATCTGCAGTGGCAATCTGTGGCACTGATCCACCATATACAATGACAGGCAAGTGTGGCATGGGTTACTTCATCATTATGTGCACAAAGCATGGATTTTGAGGCATCTTGAGATACAGTGTGTGCACCTAATATAAAAGGGTTCTAAAAAACAACCAACGAATGCTCCTTTCCCTTTAATAACCCCCTCCCCCATCCCTTGAACTGTTTCTTTCTAAATACATTGTACATACTTTATGTTCAAAGAGTTATTTTCACATGTTGCAATATTCACCCCCCCCCCCCCCAACCAGGATACTCCTGACAGATAATATCTACAGCATGAAGCTACAGCTCCATGATCACAGACAGCTCAAGTGAAAGAGAAACAATCAGGTTTTCTTTACACGCACAACCACATCTACATGTCCCATACTAAACAAACATAACCAGCATTGTGAAGAGTTTACATTAAGGCCTCAGCATACAGCTTTAGTTCTAATACTGTAATATGCAGTCAGGCCAGAGCAGGCTGACTGCATTTTCCAGGAATCTCAAGCTATTATTAACATAACTCAGTGCTACCAGTCCTTATTATCAGGAACGCCTGCATCTCCACATGATAATCGTCCTGGACTGTACATGTATGTACATTGCACACCTTGGTCCACAGTTCTGTTCACTATGTGTATCATGTACAATTGCTGTTAAAACTTAGATAACAAATCCAAATCTGTCGCCTTGGACCTTGGTATTAAAATAGCATTAGTTATTATAATTTCATTCACCTACATTGTAAATGTACCAGAGTAAATGACATCAGTCACAATAAAAATGTATCAAAAAAGTGTATAATGGCGTGTAAAAACGGAATCGATACAGAGCTATTGGTGGATTCATTTGCCATTTATACGTATTTTTTTATTGTATATATATGCTAATAGTAAGTACATTTCTTACCAACATGGGTGCACAACTATGCCCAATTGTAGAATGGGTCAAGACTTTCACAGTTAAGCAATGTAAGGCGCCATTCAGAATAGTAAAATGTTTAAAAAAAATATATATATATATTGAATGGCTTCATAATATAATCTAGTGAAGAACAAAGTAATGCCTCAAATGAACCAGATATTTTAGACCAAAGGTCTCCAACAAAAAAACAAAAAAAACATTGAAAACTACTACAAGTAGTTTTCAATGTTTTTTTTTTGGGGGGGGGGGGGGGTTTGGGGGGGTTGCTTACAAACAACTTTGTAGCTTATCAGGAACTAAATTGATGATCTTGGCCAGCTGGGTACTTTTTCTTCTTCTTTTTCAATTGTAAATTTATATACTTTTTTTTTAAAACAGAATTTTGATTTTCAGTTATTTCTTGTGACCCACCCACCCAAAATTTCGAAATTTTCTAACACTGACTATTTTGAATGGCCCCTAAAAGTTGTTTACATTCACTGCATTGAAGGGGATTTCCATATTTTGTGAAAATTTTCACCAAAGCACAGCAAGTGAAAATGTTGGAAAACGTAAAATCTTGATTCTGAGAAAATGCAGCGAAAACTTCAGTGTACTATTGCTACTCAGTGTATTTATTATTACATCATGGACTGCATACTGAACATATGGACTGCAGAGTGCAGCTGTCAGAGCGTCAAATGGAACTCCCAGGTACACTGATGTCAGGCTCCTATCTAAAATTTCAAAGGAAATATGCCACTATTCCAGGAAATGTCTGACATGTAATACATCTAGGGCAAACTACACATTGTACCCTTGGCACTTACCAATAGATCAATCTTAACACTATGAACCCCTTGCAGACATGTCATTATGGTTATTTTATGTACTTTTACGACAATTCTAGCAAACCTGTGTTGGGGGGAGCCGTATTTTATAATTTGAAAGGTTACAATGTTCATTAATTGTGTCTCGTGGTCAAATACTGAACCCAAACAACTGCAGACTACGGGAGGTGCGTGTACATTTAATGCCATTTGCAAGGGATCATGACTGTCAACATCAGCAATCACACTATGAAAACATCAGCACAAATCCAACTCACATAGGAATTGTGATGTTCATGGCCCCAACCACTTGAAGGGTGTGCACAACGTTGGAAAGATTGAAATGTAAAAATGTAAACAGATTTGCACATAACGATAGTCACGGTGGAAAACTTACCCCCAAATATATTTGCCTGAAATGAAAGTTTTCGAGTTTTAATCATTGGGAGTCCCAAACTAATCAGTGAAAATATATTTATTGGGTTGTTCACTATTTTCTTGTGACTCTGATGACTGATTGAGTTTCACAGGTTTGTAATTTCATGCACTTATAGACCGAGATGATGGGTCACACAAAGTGTGGATACTGGTATTTAACAATTACCAATGTTATCTGCATGATTTAACAGCAGAGGCCGTGTTAAGACGCACAACTTTTAGGGACACATGATCGGGGACCTTCTGTAAACAAACAGAGGACCTTCTGTAAAAAAAACCAGCAGATGATGAGTTGACTGATCGAAAGGCTTTGTGTAGCGTGCACAATGCAAACACCCAAAGTTTCATGCTTCATTGACCCGTACAGACACGGACAAAAGGAGGTGGAATCAACTATCGAATTCACTCTTTAGTGAGGGATTTTTGATGTAGTCCCTAATTACAGACCTTTGATCCTATGTCCATAGAGAAAGCACCCACGGATTTCTCTATGCTCTGTCTGACAAATCAGGGTTACGATAGATTGAGTGGCTGTCCTAATTGTTTCCACTGTTCTCAGCACCAAGGTAATTGTAAGATTATTAGCCGTACATGGCCTTGGTGATGGCAAAGTCTGAGATAGAGGACTTCTCAAAAGAGAACGTACAATGTAAATCCCAGTGCCTTGTGACCAATGTTTGGTGTCTTTACTTCGTTTAGTCAGGGTTTTTAATTTTGAGAAAATTCCATTGTCAATCATGAATTCTCAAGTACAGAGTTGTAATGAAAGTGCTCTTCAAAAACATATGGTTTGCATACTCTAAATCAGACATCATAGTTTGTTATTTTACGTTCTTTGTACATTAATCTCAAGTTATACAGCATAAAAATGCAATAGTTGTTTAAAGTTAGCTTAGTTTAAATGTATTTGTTTAAAAAAAAAAAGTACATACATGTAGGCCTATTCGATGTCTGCATGAGTACAGACCATTCTCAGATGACATCACTATTTTATGACTCACAATGCAAGAATAGTTATAATGCATGCGTTGTCACGTACAATTGTTACTAGAACTGCCGAACATGTGCTACGAAACACCACGCAGCATGGCGCTACACATACATTGTATCCTACATGTGCGTACATGTAGTACTCAAGTATGGCAGACCTCTAACTTTGCTGTAGAAATGTGACGTCCGTGAGAAGGCTCTATATACTACATATGAGCATTACATTTGAGTGCTTAGTTGATTGAAATAGTATAACATGGAGGAAGATCCTAGAGGAAGGATGTGCATTTCCATTCCAGAGAAGAAACATAAATTGTATGATCCTCATTCATAAATCAGACTTCAGAACTTTCCGCATCCGTAAACACGGACAGAATCGCGAAAATTGGTGCAGAACACAGAAAGAAAAAAAACAACAGAATTCAACATAAATTGAAATACTGGATTCAAGTAAACACTTAAACAAAATCGAGAACAAACAAAAACAACATTCTACAAACTCAAAATCCTTCAAATTCTGGCGATAAAGAGAATCTAGTCTTGATATTTGCTAGCAAATATCAAGCGATCATTCATTTCAGTATACGAACGTTAAAACACGCATGCACATTGTTAGTATGGCTCTCTCCTCCATGTTCCATGAAACACACAACTCGATTTTCCAGGGGTTGGAAGACGTGCGGTGGAGCCTAATCGCAACCTTCTTCCGGTGATATATCATGCAAAATTATAACCTTGTACTTATACACACATCCTTCTCGCCGCACAATTTCCCCAATGTGCGTCGTCAACCGATCGTTCAATTGAAAATTTATTGCAAATAAAAGTTCTAAGCAGCCGATCCTTAAATCACGAGACCATGAAAATGGTTATTGATGAAAAAAGTATTATTAAGGGCAGAAATTAGTGGATAAGATCGTTCAAAAACGCAAGTTTGTGAGCTTCACTTCCGGTTTGTTTTGGTTGTTTTTTTAGCTTCGACAATTGTATGCATTATACATGCATGGGAGTGAAAAACTTTATCCCAATGTGTCAAGACGAAGATCAAACGGAAGGCAAGTGGGTAGTTGTGTCATATTTATTGTGTTTTTAAATCGTGAATTAACACCGTTCGTATCACCGAAATGGCTAAAAGATAACACCGGTAAAAAACGGAATTCAGAGTTTTACAAAACGAAATTCTGATGTCTGATAAATACCTGAGACAGTTTAAATCCATTCTAACTGGTTGAGAGGAGATCACATGGCCATGTTGAAACAAATTCAACACAGAGTCAAGTTGAGTCGAGGCTAAACTGTCAGATTTGTTTCTGTACTTACAGTATTTTGGATGTTATTAATGGAAAAATAATTATGTTAATAATTAAAGTGTTCTGAATCAATTTTAAACTAGTTGTTTAAACACGTTGAGGCCTGGTTCTAGATTATTTTACCTCGACTTCGTCTCGGTAAAATTATTAAGAACCAGGCCTCAGCGTGTTTAACTAACTAGTTTAAACTCTTCACTGCACTTTGATTCCCTTCTTTGAGAACCCACATTGCTGTTTGGAGTCTGCAATAGTGATTTAAACATGTTGTACAACAAATGCGCACGTGTGTTCCTAAATAGATGATATCCCCAGCAATGGACTTGAATTTGATCTTCTCATGTTTCCGAGACCCACACACTAGTATCAAGTACCAAGTACAATGTATGTCACACAAACCTGGACTGAGGTTTTGTGGGAAATCTGATTGAGGAAAACCACAAAATATACAAGGAAACCCAAATGCGGAAGCCCTTGCACTATAAACATTTGAACATGCAGAACAATGGGTTATTATGTCCTTCTTGGAAATCTACAGAACCAAACAATTGACAGAGCGTGTGATATTGCTCCAGTTGGCTGTTAAGCAGTCATTCAGGATAGTCAATGTTTCAAATTGCCTATTTTTTTTCTAAATTGTGGGCGGCCGGTTGGGTCAAAAGAAATATAACTGAAAGTTGAAATTCAGTTAAAAGGGGAAAAATACCCAGGGTAGGATGGTTCAATGTTCTAGACAAGGTCCTCTGAAAAACAAAATGTATTTATTTATTTTTGTTTGAAACTGAAACAGTCGGAAATGAAAATCATACAGATCGAAAGGGCACCCTCATATCACTTGATGGTTGTTTGTTGTTGTCATGTAAATATTGTCTCACGATGAATAGTTTGATGAAAAGTTGTTTTAGTTTTTACTTGAATTGGTTCCAGTTCATTTATCATTACTGTAAGACATGAATTATTTAAAGAATAGTAGGATTGATCATTATAAAATAAAAACACTTATAAATTCTTTAATCTTGAAGATCACTGATAAGGGCAGTCACACAATTGAAACAATCCTACCAGAAAAATAATTCTGAAACACTGTCAACCAGTCAAAGTTGAGAAACAAACATTTCAAATTTTTGTTTTCGCTAAAATGGGACTCTTTAATTTCATGAAAGGTTCACAGGTTGGCTGGACATCGTGCAGGCCTCGACAAATCGGTAAAACTTTGTCGGGCAACCTGGACACCTGATCAGTCTGCCCGATCGGGCAAGTGCTCTTATTGAAAAACTAATGAGTTATATATTAATTAATAAAATAAAATACCGTTTTATTCCACTGGTGATTTCCTACAAAGTGTTCCAAGTATTAACAAAATCTAAGCATTAAAAAATCCACTGAAGTTGACGTGTATATGTTGGGCGCGATCGGTCAATCTTCACGATCAACGTCCGATAGCACTGCACTATCGACCGATCGCACTGCGCTATTGAAAGATCCATTGTTCGCGCAGCAATCGGTCCATCGCGCAACGAACATTGATTGATCGCGCTACGAATATTTTTTGCGTGATCGATTGATCGTGCAGGATTGATGTTGCGCGATCGACCAATCGTGCTGGTATGGTTTTGCGCGATTGATTGATCGTGCTGGAATGGTTTTGCGCGATCGACCGATCGTGCAAGAATGGTTTTGCGCGATCGGTCGATTGTATTTATTGTTGTGCATGGACGTCGTGTTGCGCCATCTTAACTGACACTTGTATGTACAATCGAGGGGAGCCAAGGAAACAATCTTGTACTCATAGACATATAATGTTTACCCACATGCCTTTCGTTTCCAAAATTTAGTGAAATATTCCACGTAAAAGTATGCTGAAGATTTGCATAGATTTTTAGTTCATCGCCGGTATTTAATACGTCGCTGATGACGGTGAACACTTTACCAGGCAGTCAGTAAACGCTAGGAAGAAATACATCGCGGGTACTCGGCATCACGTGTACACACAGTGCATGCAAGCAATGTCCATGTCATCAGCGCGCTGGTTCTGTGTGTGAGTGGTGCGTGCATACCGATGACGGAGTTTACATTGTACGAAACGAACGCAAGTACAAAACAAAATGTTTATTTATTCTACGATAGTTGAGGTCTGGCAATTTTGACAGTTGACATTTAATTTTCTGATTTAAATTCCTCAAAATGCATGTCTCAATTGTGTCTCTTTTTGCCGGGCAAGTTCGGGCAAGCAGTCTGCGGGCAAGCAGTCTGCGGGCAAGCAGTCTGCGGGCAAGCAGTCTGCGACCGGAGCCTGCCCGATCGGGCAATTAAGAAAACAAAATTTGTCGAGGCCTGCATCGTGTTTATTGAAAACTGGTGGAAGAAAATGAATTTACTAATTCCAGAACCAATAGTGCACATTATACCATATCTTTAAAATCAATTTGTCTCAGAGTTGCCAAGATATGGATGCAGACATCTTAGTTACTTTCTTCCAAGGTTAATTGTTGAAAAATGTTGACTACAATTGATTTTGATGATAGTGATATTAAAGATAATATGAATGATAACTAAATTATCCTTAACACCATAACTCCTTTGTTTGAGTGGGTTACTAGAATCCTTCCTCACTCTAACAAGATCCATCACTATACATCCAAACTGTTTGACTGTGAAAGTTTCATCCAAATACAAGGCAAATTAACCCTAACCATGCTAAATGCAACAATATGCACCAAATGGCAATAGTTGTTGTGATCTGTTGCATTTGGCAGTCAACTCAGATGTCATATTTGGACTGAATTTGTTGCATTCAGCAGTGAAGTAACTTCATATAGGTTTGGGTGCTTCTATTGTATCTGAACAACTTATAATGGGTATTTCAAAATATTTTTTATGGGAAAAGTATTGAGAAGTATGATGTAATGTTAGGTAAGAATCATAATTCAAATCATATTCAAAAGACTGTATAATAACAGCTAAACATTACACTTATGTGCATACTGTTGCATTTAGCAGGGCAAACACCATTGCTCAGTCCTTTCCCAAACAGCATGCCTGCACAATGCAACAATATCCCTTGTTGCATTTTGTTGCATTTGGCATGGTTCTCATTTCAACTGTGTTGCATTCTGTTGTATTTGGCAGGCTTTCTAGAGAGACCCTAATGGGGGTTAGGGTTAACGAAGTTACAGTGTGAGAAAGAGCAAACAAATCACAAAATTTTGGGTTTCCACGGGCCGCGCGCAACAGCCCAGGTTTTTGCCAAGCACTGCTCCGTGTCACGCACGATTGCCTGGCCCGCCACACGGGTTTCAAAGGTCATACCATTGTGAAAATACAGGGTATGAAAGGGGGGTTAATAGGCTAAACATTGAGAGATCAAACCAAAAAATCTACCAAGAATTACAAAAATGACAACAACAAAAATATTTCTGTGGCATTTTTGATCGTATCAATCTCTCTTTTTTTGCCCGTTTGGATTATAGCGTGTTGAATTGGGGAACTGACTACATGCGCCAGTCGTACAAAATGTGTGTTGGTTGAAAGATAGTTAAAAGCTGCAAAATCATGTGATATTTACTGCTGGTAAGAAGAGAGTTTCATGTTTTTTCTTCCAATATCTTTTAGTCTGTTTCAAGTACAAACTATTTTGGGGCTATTCACCATTGATTTGGAAAGTGTGTTTTTTTATAAAGATAGTTGTAGAATGTAGGACTGCAATAAAAAAATTATAAAAAAACAAATACACACAATCCAAAATGTCACGAGCGTGATGTTGTGCACCGTACTTCAGAAAAGTTGTAACTTGTTTGATATTTTTGTAAGCCCTGTTTTCTTATCTATGTTTAGATGGCAGTGTCAAGCAAATTAAGTCAAAATCTCAGATATGTCTGTCAGATAAATTCCGAAAATTTTTCACAATTTATTTTTAAAAAACATTAGGGGATTTGTGGTTGAATCATTTTTGGGGGTTTTGTCTGGTCTTTTTTTTCTTTTCTTTTTTCTCCTTTTTGTATATTTATTTAATTTTCAGTTTCCATGGCAACATTTGGAATTAAGTTGAGGAATGTTTTATAAAACTGCGAAAATTTGGTGCAAGCCATATAAAGATTTACGAAGTTATTCAAAAAAAATTCAATTTTTGTCTCCTATTTTAACAAAATGCTGCTGTGTCCTTCCATATACCCTAATGCAACTGGTCGTCCAAAAAAAACACACTTAGGCCTACTTTTCAATTCTTTAGAATCTCAAAAACTAAAGGAAAGTCAAAATTTCTTCATGAACAAAGTTTTAAATACATACTCCACATGAAGAGGCCTTTCTAATCAGTACTCTTTTTGATGCAGTGGAGAGCACTGAAATTTTCACCTGAAACCCCTATTAATATCTTTTGACTTGGCTTATTGTTAACTTTTGTAAAATTAAAACAATAACAATATCTTCTAAATATCTAAATAAACTGACTTGGATTTTATACGACAAATGACATGTTAATTTAGAATTAAGTTACAACTATGTATGAATGACTTGTGCTATATTTTTGATTTTAATAAATAAACAAATTATTTTGTTTAATCTACTGCTGTAACATTTATTCCATTTTACCATCATTTGTTGTCGCTGTTTTGAGGGTCTTTTTCCGTGTGCCATTTATATAAAACAGAAACAACGCTGATTGAAGAAAGCGTCGAAATTACACGGAAGTATCATATGTTTGAGCGCACGCCTTATGTACTTTTACAATAAATATATCGATTTTACTTACTTGAAATTCTACTCTCCAGGTACCGTTCCTCTCACATTCATCAAACTCATCTTGGATGCTCTGCATTCTGACGGCAAGTGCACGTAAAAAAATGTGACAGTCTTGCTCGAAACGGCCAGTTTCTGATAATTAAACTGTGTTAGGAAATACCTTCAATGGAAACAGTTACACCGTCTACCTTCGCACAGTTTGTCTATCTTATATAGTAGTACTAGTAGAGTACACGCATGGCACGCAGTTTTGTGCGTTTTCGGTGGTCTGGTCACCGTCACACGTCTTGCGTAGGCATCACCACCAGCTGGTAATAGCCGTCGGTGTATTATGCCTCTGCAATACTACGCTGATCGAATTCGTGGAAAAGTATGAATGGAAATATAAAGAGGGCGCTAGACTGCTTTTTTTAAAAGCGGACAAATATTTCCGTCTGACTGCCCCTTTTTCACTCAAACCCAAAGTAATATCTCACTTGAGTTGAGAAACTGTTTTGATTTCATAATGAAATGGCAGTCGGATACGGACATTTTACCCCAATTAAGCTACTCACTCATGAAAATAAGGAGAGGCACGTAATCCGGAGGTCGCAGGTTCAAGTCCCGCTGTCTAGTCAATTTTTCTTTGTTCAACCCGAAATTATTGTTAAATTTACCCAGACAACTGTCCCTTGATATTGTAAAGATAAAATAAGCTTTTTAAACAATAATTGTGTGATCATAATCATAAAATTATCGTTGGCTTGTTATTCTATTCACTCATATCCCCTCTCCAGTACAAACACACAAACATCGTTATTTTGCTTTCAAAAGCCAACAACTGGTTGAGTGATTGCGAACCAATTTATTAGGGACTGTTTACAGCATCAGTAGACTCCAAAACGAATGAATGAATGCAAAGGTGTAATAGCAAGGTTTATCAAGTACTATGAAAAAAAGTTTAACAAGGTTTTATTAAATTGCCTAGGATTCAATATTTAGATAAGGATATTATATGTTTACTATGTTCTACTATTTGTTCGTGTATGTTCTATACACCACACGTCGTGCCATGACATGGGCGTATGGGAGCTCTTTGCTTGGGGGGGGCAGAGGGGTTGAGTTGCCCCAAATTTTACACATATAAAAACAATTGCTAAAACCAGGTAAGTACATTTCTTTTCCTTCTTCTTCTTCTTCTTGATCGAAGGTGACGTACGCACTGCATGACACCCAGGGTGAACCTCTTTCTTAGTGAACGGTCTAGAGAACGGTTTAGCGAATGGGACTTTAGGTCCCATCTGAATCGAATGGTGGCAATTTAGTGTAAACAACATACGTCCAAGTAATTGTCTTATTATTAATTTGAGTTTGAACAAAGAAAAATTGACTGGAGCGGGACTTGAACCAACGACCTCTGGATTAGTGTACTGGCGCTCTACCAACTGAGCTATCCAGCCCCCAGTCAGTTCCCCTGTGGTTTATTACTTGATACTTAAAGTCGCATCCCCCTTAAGGCGATCCCTTGGCTGCCGCTTCCCAGGTTGTATTGTAAACTTGGGCGTGATCCCTGGCTACACGCCAGCTAACGGTTGAATGGCTTCTGACTGGCACCCCCGAACAAAGATATTGACTAATAGGGAGACCGCCAACATAGGTGGATAGCTCAGTTGGTTTGTTGGTTCAAGTCCCACTCCAGTAAATTTTTCTTTGTTCAAACCCAAATTAATTAAACAAATTACCCAGTCAGTTTCCCCTGTGGTTTATTGCACATTTTACGATTATTTGTAATTAAAGGACGATTTTTATCTTGATATACTAGAGCTGTTATTTTGAAATCATCCTCAATTTGTCGGCAATTTATTCATCAGCACGATTGAATATCTTTTTTAACTAGATTTTCGCAGTCTGGTGAATCTAGTAAAATTTCCTGGAAATTACTACCGGGTATTATGCACTCTATGAATTGCTTCATAATTTATGCAAGTTTTGTATTCGTTTCTCTGCTGGTCCTATAATGCAGTGTTATACATGCATTTGAAGCTACATTAGGATTAAATAGGTGTACATTTTTATCATCGGTGTCCAGAAATATAGCATGCGGGTATTTGAACCCCTACCTGGCGTGGATTGGTTGGATTATTTACTCCCATATGGTTGATTGAGAATTCTTCATCCATGGTTGGATTGTCCGAGGGTTAGTAGGCTATACATATTCTATGCATAGGGGGGGGGGCAGGCGGGGCAAAGAGGTAGTTGGGGGACATTGTGTATGTTTGAGGCATTGCGTGGTGAGGTATCAATGTATATTCGGCAGGCCTGATACTTCACGCAGGCAACGAAGGCGATTGCCTCCATGCCCCCTGGTCATTGCCTTGGTGCCCTTGAAATGCTACAGTAGAAATTTACAATTTCCTCATAGGGTGCCCTTTACCAAGGAGAAAATGCCTTGGTGCCCTTTCAAAAACGAAGCATACAGGCCTGATTCGGTTTGTGGTAACACCTCGTGTATATCTACTTTGCTCTGTAGATTTGTTCTTTGGGAACTAGGTCTTGTTTTTATTCTATTGTCGCGGAGTTGAGATTTGTAGGTGTATTTATACTCAGAGAAAGCTTAGAGGCGAAGATATTGGCTTACAATACATAATACCTGAATTAGTCTAGTTAATGTCTTCTTTAATCGAATGGAGAGGGGAAAATAACGGGCAACAGGGGAGGGCAAAGGTTTTGTATCCTTAATTAAAGATTCTCAGTGTGTTTTGTTGGCTCTGATCCTTGCTCTCTGATTGACCTTCGTAGATATATCAGTGAGAACGGTGATTAGTGTTTGCTCCGAACGCTCTACTAGTAGTAGTGGGCCCTGCCTGCGCGCCCTGCCTATAGCGAAAACAGTCTGCTGCCACCTGTTGTTACAAATTTGCTACGACGATGCCTTGCGACGCGACGACTGTTATATGCATTCATGATACTGTGTACAGCCCTAGTTCGGCTGGTAAGAAGGTTCATCATAAAAACATAGGAAACACCATGGTGGCACGAGAAGGATGGGCCCGTTTCCGCGGTTTGAACAGCTGGATCGGTCGGATATGACGATGAAGTCAGTAAACAGTCAACTCGAAGATGATTGCAGAAAATAATGGAGGTACCTCCAGATCAAAGGTTCAGAGTCTGCTAACATGGTAAATTTGATAACAATAAACAACACTAAACAGTTTGTGTTAGACCTATTATTATTAACTTTTATTACTAAATAAGTAATAAAACATTAATAAAAGGCCTACAGTACTACTAGTCATGCTAGTACTACTCTAGTAATGTATTAGTAATAATTATTAGTACTTTAGTAGGCTTATATAAATTAGGCTTTATATTTTCGAGATAGAGTTAACTCCCACAAATTTCCAACAACACTACACACAATTCAATTCAACAACGGAGGAAACGGAGCCATTTAATTCTTTTGAACTCATCTTGATCCAACCTGGTCCCTGGAGGTAATAGGCCCTATAAAATATGTCTGTTTCTTTCCTTCATAATAATGACTCAATCAAAACATGCCATGGAGACATAAATAGACAAACCGGTGAAAATACTTCATATTCTAATGACCGAGCTTTCAGATTGAACCTAATTCTGGAATAGTGTACTACTAAGTACTACTACTAATCTATAAATAGTTACATGTAGTAGTGCCAACTTCCATGGTAGTTTTAGGTAGTTGGTCTTTAAAAAAGTGTTTTGATTTTCAGGGGACAAATGGCTGAATGGAGGTCACTTTTGTAGTGTCTACAAACACACAAACTTTTCCAGATCTTGTTATAGGTCCTATTCATTCTGCGTCGGTTGTGGTTCTTTAGTTTTTTCTACATTAGTAACAAATTGCAGTTTCTGTATCCTCTGCTTGTGATTTATAGCTTTTCTGAATTTTTGTCTTTAGATCAGCTAAGACACGCCCCTTTTGGCACCATGTACTACTATAACAGGAATCGCTATACCAGTACTCGGTAGGCCAATTCTTACAGATGATAAGAAAAAGGAATTGTTTGTGTTCAGTGATGTTTAAGTTTTTTGTTTGGTGGTAAAAACACATACAGTGTTGTTTGTCCTCAGACAGACTGAGAATAAGTTAAATATGTACAGTTGGTGAAATGATACACAAGAGGTTTTATGGTCAAAGATACAGAGTCAACACCATTAAGCTAGATATACCCTTTGGACAGCACAATCTACTTACAACACAATCTACACAATCTACTTATCATCCTCTGGCAGGGCTCAAATTTTAGGGGAATATCCACAAGACTAGAGGGCTTGCAGCTCAAAATGTTTACTGGACCAGAATGGTTTTTTTCCCTTCAAAACCAGTCAGAATCAAAAAGAAGAACAAAAATTATTCCCCCATTTTGACATTTTTTTTATTGGAACAAGGGCTAAGAGAAGATTAATCTCATTTGTCTGTGGGTAATTATCATTCCATACTCAACATAGTTGAACAAAATTTATCAGGCTCAAAAGTCACCACTTGAACATATTTGGTTTGATTAAAGATAGGCCTATTCCACACCGTAACATTCAATTGAAAAACACAAGACTGCCCGCTTTGTCTGGTCCTGAGTTTACTGGCCTCGGGCCTGCAGCCCATTGCTAATTTTGAGCCCTGTCTGACATGATTTGACAGGGCATAATGGCACTTGGTTTCCTCAAAGATGCTGTCCATCTGAGTAGGGAGAATCTTTTAATAAGGGGTTTGAACATCCAAAAAGAAAAAGGATTGAGAACTTTTTGTCTTTGCCTTCTCTTTTTCCCCCAGATTGCCCCCCCATACTTTTTTGTGTTACAATGTAACTATTCACTAGTTAAGTACTTTATATGTTTTTCCCACCTTTTATTTTGTCATTGTGTTTCAACCAGGCACGATATTCTTCCTACCTCAGTCTGATTTCTGATTTAATTTGTTTGCCCTCTGAAAAATCAGCAACTTAAGTAGCCTGAAAAGTCTATAAAAGCCGATAGACCATAGTGTACATGTAGGTCAGCCATTGTACTCAATACAATTGTCCTACTTTTGTCTAGGGGTCAAATATCATGCCTGTTTTCAACCCATCTTTGTGGTTCACACCAGCCAACTCCTTCCACCTCCCCCTTTGTCTTCTTCCTGATTACATTTCTTTGTTCACTCTCTGTTTCTTCCACCATCTGCTCTCTACTCATCCCGTTGAGAAAGACTCTGCCGTTGAGAAAGATTCTAGGGTCCATATGTCACTCATGCCATCCATTTTTATAATGGAAATTCAAACTTTATCTGTGTTATTCAATGAGTAATTATGAGCTTGTAGATCTGCTAGTTTGTTTTGTTGTCATTTACAGCACGCCAAGTCTGTACTCATCTTGTGTGTTTATACTGTTCATTAAATGATTAATTAGCATCTAGGTTTGTTTTTTTTTATAAATAAAAGCGTTGTGTTCTTTTAATATGTTTTGCTGTTTTTGTTACTAATTGTTTAAATAGAATGTCTGCTTTCTCAAATAAGTGTCAGCGAATTAAGAAATTAAGAAATGTAACTTTTCTATCAGGAGATCAGTTTATTTTTATGTGAAAAATTGAACACATTGTGATTGTAATTTATTTTTCATTACTTCAGAATTATTGGAATTTTTCCTTATTTGTTTCTTTAACAGAGGTTTCAGTTCCTCCAACAACGTGTCAATTTCAACTCATCAAAGCTCACCCAGTATCATCTCATTAACTATGAATGTCAAGTTTCTTGTTGATTAAAGCAATAAAGCAAAGCCTTTGCTCTATGATTATAAAGACTGTGCTAATCTGATTATGCAACTCAGCCAATCAATTGCCAGTATCAGCCTGACACTGTTCACACAATCATGAATATTCACCAGGAAGAGCTGACTTCATCCTCAGCAGAGCTCAATAACAACATTTCCGCTGGTACATGCAGTACTGAGAAAGGTGTACCAGGATGTTCCCAATGTGATGAGTCGGCTGTTATGAATTACAGTAGTAGGCCTACATGTGGTAGTGGCCAAGACAGCAATAACATGGGTGATTGTCAGGTGGAACTCAGGACTAAAGACCCAGCTGATTTGGTGGTACACAACGGGTCAGTGCAGTGTGGCCAAGCCACTGACCATGAAGAGTGTGGAGCACTTGACTCCTGCATGGCAGAGATGCCATCAGAGGTCACAGGCGAAGGTCACCATAAACAGCCACTAGAAAGTCACCTGACTGATGAAAGTGGATCCCACCAAACAGCTGGTGGTTGTTATGAACACGATAACAACAGACCAAGGGATTTGCCCTTAGATAGCAAAGAACAGACGGGGGACTGCATGTGTGAGGATGGCTCCCCTTGTTTTTGTTCTTCTCCATTGTCAGTGAGCGATCAAGTCTTGAGGTGGCAACGTCTCATGGAGGAACACTGTGGGACTGGAGGGATGGGCGCTATGCATTTGACTGATGGGGATGATCAGTCTGGTGACTTGCTTGATGCTAATAATACTGATGATATGGAGGATAGCGAGGAGGTTAGACAGTGCAAAAAATACATGGAGGATCTAGTGGATCGAATCTTCAACAAAAGGTTAGTAGATTAGAGGGGGGGGGGGTGCATGACCATAGCAGGCCTGTGGCCGTCACAACACTAAGGGCACTGTCGTTATATACAATGTACTGCGATGTGACGGCCAGCACTCGCGAAGGCAGTATTAGGTTTAGCGTTCGTAATTCCATGTACAGCCACAGGCCTGGTGTGATCATGCCAACAGTCCCCTTTTAATTTGTTAATTTCAATCAATTGTACCTGTACAGAATGAGTATTTGTTGAGAATCCTGTGCCCACCCTACCTTTTGTTTTATTTTACAAAAACAAATAATAGACAGAGGGTCTGCAACTGGGAAAATTAATAGAATGTTATTGGCTGCAGTGAGCTCATTTGTTACAACACAGGTACAGTACGTATTTGTGCTGTGCGCAAACAATCACAAATGTAGCTGCCACAATGTGCAGTACATGTACATGAATGTGCCAAACTGACAATTGCAGTCAAGAAAGGTATTTGGGCATACAAGTAAAGTGTAAAAGTCAACAAGTTCTGTTCTAACCCCAAACTAAACTGATTAACTTTTAAACTGTAAGGCCAAAACTGCTGGCATCACTTTGGAACTTGGCTCTTCTGGAAACAAGTTACAACATGTGACATTAGGACAATAAGAGGATTAAAGTACCAAAATTGCACACTTGGTTTACTCTTTGTCTGAATGCACACTTGGTACATGTGCATTACACTCTTTGTCTTCATGTACAAAACAGTGGTATTCTGAACAATAGGCTACATACTGGGAAGACATTACAGGCCACAGTATCCATTGTCTTGGCTTTTCCACCACTTAGCAAACCATAGACATTCTGATATGGGGTGGGGTTTCGTGGCCAAGCTGTAGAGCACCAGACTCAAGCTCCGGTGTTTCTGATCCGGTGTTTCTGGGTTCGAGTCCCGGTCGTGGCACTTGTGTCCTTGAGCAAGATTTTTTCATCGCGTGGGACATTAAGGTGTACATGTAGGTCCTGTGTACAAGGATTCGTAGTGCATGTTTAAAAGAACCCAGAACACTAATCGTGGAAGAGTAGGGGTTAATAATAGCAAGCACCCTTTGTTACAGGTTTCCTCAGGCTTGCATTAAGGTCACCTGTGAGGCATCCTTGGTTTCATCACCAGAAATGTATAATGATTTATATTTTATAATAATAATTCTGAAGTTTTAATGGAAATGTCTCTTTGAATACTTTGGAATTGGTGCTGCTCTATACCAGAATATAATTCCCATTCTGCTGTGCCGTTGTTCATACATAATACTTGTGCATGTTAATGTTAGTACATGTACATTGACAAAAAACATACGTGTACAAACATTACGTGGAATGAAATCGGTTAGAACGAGTGACATATTCAAAGGGATCCATGTACTATGTATTTCCTTGTACATTGAACTTTGTGTTTTAATGCAATATTTATTATAGTGTGCCAAAAAGAAACCAACTTTCCATGTACATATGTAGCCTGACGTCACTGCTTGGAGAGTGTATCCAAAGAGCCATGCATCTTTGTTTGAGTGGTTTGGTTGTGATCAACAGTCACAGTGACACAAAGCACATTAAGCACAGACGTTGTCAAACTTGTTTGCTTTTTTTCATTGTAAAGTACAAATAAAAATCCCTTTTGAAAGGTTAACATGAGGTTGCATGATTGGCAAATAATTTGTACAATGTTATGTACTCTTACACTTACAGAGAAAGTATCTTTTCAAATGAACAACATGGAATGTGTTTGTTTCTGATAGCATTCCCTGTATGTGTGTTTAATAGTGTCGTTTACAAAAACATAAATATTATTGTAATTACTACAAACAAATTTAGTGTTGATACTATTGTTTTCTTGAACCCTGATTTTCAACCAAAGAGTGAACTACCTGTTAGGCTGCCAAACAAATGCCATAAATTGTTATTTTGCTGATGACAAGCTCAACTCTTGACGTCAATGCAAGCCCCAGCATGCCCTGAACTACACAAAGGTGCATAAGTTGGTATCACAAAATGGTTTCTGCAGCTGACAATCCCAGGCAAGCTTATGAAATACTGTGACCTACACAAAAGATCACCCACCTACACAATTTTAGTGTAGGATAAGTGTGGGGGGTAACAAAGGCTTGTCCGCACCATCTCTTTGTTTCACATTGTTATTTTTCTCAGTGTAGTAGGAATTGTGTGTCCTTGGTGGATGTTGTGTGGGTAGAGACCAAAGGAAAGCCTTCAACCTGGTTGACTGAACTTGCAAACTCTCTAAAGATTTCACTCTATTATGACACCCCAGCTAGGTGGAACCCTGACATTATTTACTATGTAGAGGCCTACGCATAATGCACCACTTGATTTGAAAAATTTGGACTATTGGGTGTAGATGGACTACAATAGTGGGTTGGTTTCTTCCTCCATGGTACAACAATGAGTTGCAATAATTGAAACTACAATGACCTTCTACACATTACATCTGGGGTTACCTAAAGTGAAACCAATATTTAGAAAAGAGGAACATCAAGTTTGCATAAATATTGCATGTGTGACTATCTGTGTTTGAAATTCTTGTCAACAGTTGTGTTACGTACATTGATCGCACACATTTGATCCAATCAGGACTCAACCAGTTTTGAGAACCTCAAGAGTACAATGAATGCAATACAATGTAAGGAACCTCACCATTTGAAATTAGTTGATCATAGGGTTGTTTGCTTTGGCATTTGTTTGAGAAACGAAAACAACAAATCCTGTCTAACAACACAACAGTAAACACAGCAACAGCATAATGGGCGTTATAAATCATCATTTAGTGCATGAGTTTTCCAGATACACTGTATCTACCTTTAACTATTTGGGTAATCAAAGAATTCCTTTTGACCTTTGACTTCCTAACTCAGGAATTTCTGGAATTGTTATATTTGTTGTTGATTGTACTTCTTAGGCAACATTGGGAAAATCCATCATCAGATAAGCTGAGTCATTACTTTTTTTACTTTTGGGGGGAAAAACGAAAAACCTATTGAATTTCTGGAACTGTTAAAACTGCTTTTTGTTGTTAATGCCAGGAAAAATCACCCTTCTTATCAGTTTTACAGAGTTGTTTTGAAACCTACAGAAGAAAAGGGAAAATTTTTAAAACAGCATATTTTCATGGAGCTACATTGTATTCAAGACTCATTTAAAAAAAATGAAATGGGCATGTGACTTTGACACTACTTGCCAGCATATTTTCAAGATACAGTGCAGTCTCTGTCCTTGTTAGTCAATGAAGCTTGGCATTGGTTTAATTAAATTCCTGTGGTCCTGAGTCCATTGGTGTCTGTGACATTGAGGATACCAGTATAGGAAGGCTTTCTGGCCAGCGGAAGGTCAGACTTAGTTTGTTGACCTTACCACATTACCTTGGTTATTACTCTAGAACTTGGTTGACGTCACTGTCAAATCGATCAAGTGTTTTGAGGTAGGGTTGTGAATAGTTTTGTTAATTAACTCTCATAGATTTAAGGTACGATGCATTCTTGATAAATGATCAAAAAAAGAAAAGTGACTTTGAATGAAAGTTCTGCTTTTTTTTTGGAAACTTGATGGAATACAAGTAATTCACTATGAGATACTCTCTTGTGTGTTGAAATTCTCTCACAAAAACTCATGTTTTGTTTTGCTATAAACTCCTGACAAAACACCACCTTGTTTGCTGTTTTCTGCTGTGACCACCAACTTTGTTGACATTTTAACTCGTTGGTTTGTTAGTTGTACCTGTTAACGTGTTATGTGCAAACATGAGTTTTAAAACTACTCAATTAAAATCTACATATGTCTCAATTTTAGAATCGGATTGTCCCAACTGTTACTAGGACCGTATTTGTATTCCTGTTTGTCATGTAAATTATTAATAAGAACTTTGGGCATGTGTAGATAAAGCATTAGTTTATGTATTATGATTAGTTATTTAATTATAATGTTCATAAAATTTGTGGTGAAGAGAAATAAATAAATTGTTTATTGTTCAGCTGAAAGATTACTCGGTGTAAAGGTGGGACTAGATCTTATCATCAAGAGAAAAAAATATCAATTAAAAATAGTGTAATTTCAATAGAACCTAATTCTGTGTAATGCACTGCACTGATGTACACTGTACATGTACATCATCATGTACGATGACATTTACCATCAGAGTAATAGGTCCTAGCTATTGGATTTTACATTACATACTAGGCCTACAGTTTACATGGTATAATCTCATTCGTTTTGTCCGAGGATTCCATGTTAAATTTTCCCAAGGCTTTAGCAGTTACAGATAGTCGGTTTTTAATGACCTGATTCTCAAAGCAGGTGTTGAAATTAACAGCCCCTATTTGTCATTCTGTATAATTTATCCATGAATGGGTTTGTGGTTCTGGTGGATTTAGCAACCAGGAAATGGTGAAATAAGATCGGCAGATTGGCAGATGTCACTAGAGTGATAAAATGTCAATGTCATGAAGCATTTATCAATCAGGCCAACATGAACGCACTCGTGGAACATCTAGGCTTCGAAACAGCCACATCTGTACAAAATTATACCAAGTAGGCCTCTAAATTATAAATCCCCTGTAAATATTTTCTTGGAAGCACAGTCAAGGTGAAAACCAAATTGAAAGGTATTTTGTGATTGTGATAGTTGGGGAAGATTGAATGAATTGGTTGAACTTGCTTTGAAAGGGGTCAGATACAATTTTGCATATTTAAATAATTTAAACAAGTACAAAATTTGAAATTTTTGGGTTATGAAATCATGGTATCTGCAAAAGTTCCTTGCACTTCAACCTAAGGACCAGGAGATACATGTGAGTTATGAAGAGTAGGTGATGAATAAATGTTCAGTTTTAGATAAATAGGAAAACCCCAGGTTCGAAAAACCACAGAATGAGGTAGTGACTCAAACCCTAATTCACATGCCAGGCTCTGGTTTGATGTCCACAAACATGTGGGCTCTGTACTTGTACAATGAGGTCAAAAGCTGGGAAGAAGATTCACACAGCCACCTGCTCCCATATTAATTATAATCCTATTCATAGGTCCTTTTCAAAACCACAGTTTGGGCTTGGGGCTTAGGCTTTGGCTGAGGCTCTGTCAGTTATTTAAAACTGTGTGCTTTCCTTTTTATTGGGCTTCATCAGATGGAGCCCAAGCCAGAGCTCAAGCTCAAGCTGCCGTTTGGAAAAGGGCCCAAGAAACTTCACACAGCTGCACTATGTCACTTAAACTTTCCAAATTAAAATGCTGCAAAGTTGCTTCTGCACACAAAATACATCTCTTGCCAAGTAAGGGTTACCAACCAAAATGACATGTTATTCACATTGTTGCGATTGGTGGCTGCTATTATTTTGTCGGCAAAGAGTGATTATCTTTAGTTGACTGCTTTTTGGTAAAATGGCCTCTCCAGGATAATCTGTAGAGGGCGGTCTGTTTTTGTGAATCATCCGTTGTGGTGTTGCTGTCAAAGTTGTTTAAGTGTTTCATCATCACGCGATATTTTTTGTTTATTTTCTTTTTCTTCTTCCTCCTTCAGCACCAGCATAAGCCAAGAGGACAATGCCAAGTTTGGAGAGTACTGCCAGGTGAGTCACCTTTGACCCAAGGCAAGGTCAATTCCACAGGGTCAGATTGCTTCTGGATCAGGCCAGATAGTGAAGATATGTTGTTGTTGCTACTCTGGGTTCAGAAATTGCTTAGGGGTGAAGTGCCTATCATTGAGGGCAGGGTCGAATTGCAAGACAATCTGTGATACCAATGTCTTGTGGCTAATTAGAGCTTTCACTGGAACTGAAGTATTTTAGACCTAATAGTTAAAACTTTTTTTGTATTCTACTTGAATGTGACACGACACCCAAAGTCAAAGTCAGGCAATTTACAGTAACCCTGTCAAAATGGATAGTAAGTTTTGGCGGGACGGCTCTAAATCACAGAAAGTGGATTTCTTGCTTGTTTTAGCCACAGCTCTACAATTTACAAAATCAAAAACCGCTAAATGAACTTCCTGCCATTGATGTCCCATCATGGTGTCACATCAATGACAAAGATTGACCCTCTGCAAAGATTTGCTTTATTATTGACCTGTGTTGTAATTTAATCCACTTGTAAGTAACTCACTGTGGTGGTCATCTGATTGAAATGAGATTCTTTGTGGCCATGGCTTTAGTTACGGTCACTTGATTGTGGTCAACATTTAATAAATACATTGATGTGTCAATCATTTCTGATTGGTCTAAGTCAGCCCAGACTAAGATTAATCCAAGAGAAACAATGGTCAACTTGGTTGTTCCATAGACCTGTCAATCTCATAGAAAAAGACTTTTTACTTAAGCCGGCGTAAACAACTTTCCATTTTCTGGCCTGACCTTCAGTGGGTTCAAATACCCACCGGCTCCCAGTAAATAGTACCTTGGTGCCAGGAACCCTACATCCCAACAAGTACTTCAGTGTCAGTCTATATTTGTTGTCCAAAACATGTGAATATTTGTAGAGTCCAGTATCGCATTCATTTCGAACTTACGAAGCCATCAATAGACTTGGCTCTGAAAATGCATCACTGATCTCATACCAATTCAGTCATCTTCTTGCAACTTTATACAGACTTCAAATATACTTGTCCTCAATTTCCTAAATGGAAATTCAAATCATGTAGCTACAGTGCATTTTCCAGTTTGGCACCAATGCTATGGATCAATTTCTATAGACATCAAAACTTCCCAAATGTGAACATTTTCAAGAAGAGACTCAAGAAACTCATTTATTTTGTAAGGCATTTTTTGGGTAACTTATAATTTACATCTGTACTTCTTTGTCAAAGTACCTTTGAACATATTTTTTTATGGATACTGGCGATATGTAAATTGTTTTGATTGATTGATTGATTGATTGATTGATATTGGTTGTATCTTTTTCAACTTCAAAACTCCTAAAATTCCAGCAAAAATAAAAAAGGAAGAATTATGTTTTAGTTTTTGTCAAAAAAACAATTCTGGTTCAGTGAAAGTTCTGAGCTGTGGTCTAATTAGGGTTTAACACTGCGTGGTAATGACCGGGTGGGTGGCTGGCCGCTGTTAATGGACCTCGCCTTCGGCTCGGTCCATTAACAGCGGCCAGCCACCAACCAAGGCTTGGTCCATTAACAGCGGCCAGCCACCAACCAAGGCTCGGTCCATTAACAGCGGCCAGCCACCACAACCAAGGTCATAACCACGTAGTGAAGACCGGATCCACACACTGTCATTCCCATAAATAAATACCTTTAACAAAAAAGGGTACAAACTATCAGAATTTGTGATTTTTCTGTTGCTGCTATTTTTGAGAAATGTTCTACTCATGTTCAAGGGCCACTCATTAGGCTGTTAGGGCCACTCACTTTTGTCTGTCACCTAATATCTTATACATACTAAACTATTTACATGTAGGCAAATTTTCAAGAACCAGACCACGAGCTTTGAATATTAAAAGCACCATAAATAGAAATACTTTGATTTTCAGCTTTATGCTTTGCATTATGTTTGTTTCGTGTGCATACCAGCTACCTTAAATTGATACATTTTCTGGGCGTACACCTATGCGTGGTATGAGCGTGCACGCGGCACCATCTGTCCTACCTTGCCAAAAACACAAAAACAATACGCAAAAAGAAAACAGTTTGATTTGAGAGTTCTCCGCACTCACAACAAGCACATTGTGCACATTTAACATAAACTTGTTTAGGGGCCATTTATTCGCTAGTTCACAGACCCAGTCATTATATAACATGTTAATACACCCCCATGACCAGTCTTCGACCAATCAGAGTGCATACATGTAAACTCTCCAAGGTATTTATTAATGGAGATTAAAACACCTGACGTGTTCAGTTTCTCTACTTACTACTACCTTTTTCCTGTTTTTGTTTTTGTGTTCCATTTTGTGGTTAAATGATCTATGGGAACATCTATTTATGTAGTCATTTCTGAGGTACATTGTAAGCAAGCTAAAGTTCATGAAAAAGGAACTGATCCATGAGGTTACTTATTCATGTAGAAAATCATTCATTTGATTAAAGGACTAACAGATCATGTGAGTAAACTCATTCCCATCCTGTGGTTTTTAATAAACACACCATGCGACCAATCTGTCAAAATTGCATCCATAAGTGAAACAGTGAAAAAGGGTTTATTTATTTATGTAAAAATACTTTTAATCCAGGGTACATGTACATGTATGTCTGAACAGTCTCCATACAGCATGTTGGGGCCTACATACAAATTTTACACCATGTACAAATTTTACTAACTACAGTAAGTTCACTTCAACTACAACAACAAAACATGTGTATGTACATGTATGTAGTTTTGCTTTTGTATTGCTGTAATTGAAATAGGCAACAGTGAATTTGGGGTAGTCAAATGTTTTTTTCTTTATTTTGCCGGTTTGGCAGTATTTCAGACTAAAAGATTACTAATTGTTTGTTAATAGCACAGCCTTGAAACCCAAATCAAGGAATCAGCATAATCAGCACTAAAGTTTAAATCTAAATCCCTAGTAAGGGAATGTAAAAGTTCTTGCACTTTCCTCTTTTTTAAAACTAAGTTGTGCATGTCTGGGATAACTGAAGTGCTACAATTGAATTTGTTTTGTGATTTTTCAAATGTTATTCCAGTTGGCAGTCGGACGTCAGTGGTTTGCGAGACTTGTCGACAGTCAGAGAGTCAATTCCAAGAAAGTTACGGAGCAAACATTCTACAGATTGGTTCAATTTTTTGCCGTCTGTCTATTTGAGTAAGTGTGACTATGGAAAGTTAAACATTAACATTGGGTGTCATTTTTAAGGGATTAGTGCGATGGGCCTTTGATTTTCCTGTAAAATCAGCTTCCTGTTATGAACTCTTTGAGCACCACCCTGATACATGTATCTACGTCAAGCATGTTTGTACGTCAGTAACTTTGGCTCAGTTTACAACCCAAGTTATAAACAGACGCTCACTTTTGGTGTTATTTGAACATGTGCACTAAAAGTACACGTTGATCAATTTCTACATATCAAATTTTTGTTCAACAGTCCTGTATAGATACAGAGTGCATCAAAATCAAAAGCTATGTTAAATAAACATTATGTAGAAGTTGAGCTCATTCCAGTAATTGTAAAGGTTTTGTTTCCTGTTTTTGGCAACAACAGAAATAATGTTTTCCGGTTGTTTTGTGTTTACTATATGTACATTGTTAGGAGGAAGTTTTGGGTTATTGTAGATTTCACAAAACAACTAGTGTCTTCTCGAAATTTCAAAAGTCATGCAAAACATTAATCCTGTCCGTTCATGCTTTTTTGTAGAAATATTTATAGTTCTAAAATTCATATTGAGCACTTCCTTCTTTGAATTTTACAATTGGAATGATCAATGGGAAAACATTAAAGGCATCGTATTCACCATCTCATGTAATTTTCAGGAAAATGTGTCAGTAAATTGCCTGTTGAAAATTTTCTCTGAAATATGATGTACTGATTTCTACAAAACAGTGCTCGATGTGGTAAATTAATGCTTTGGTTTTGCATTTCTTGAATTTGAAGAGAAACCTCAACTTTTGCTAGTACGTCACTTATAAAAGTCTATACCTTAATTGAACTTAACAAATGTTTTAAGAGACCTCCACCACTTAATACATATTGTTTAATCCCGGTTCTGTAAGTAATGTTGTCAATACAAACTTAACTGTACTAAGCTGAACTAGACCATAGGTCATGTGGACAGAAATTTCACTGGACCAGAATTATACAGGATTGGTGGAGCTGACAAAATAGTCACAGGCAGTCTTCATGTTTTGTGTGATCAACCATACACATGAAATAACAAACCTGTGAAAATTTGAGCTTAATCTGTTGTGTGAGATAGGAGAAAATAGTGAACAAATGTGTAAAATGTTCAGCATGAAAACACACTGCCCAAATCAGCTGTTGATTTTTTTAAAAGGTTTTCAAATAGGACTTCATTTCAGGGGGACATTTTTCACAGAGAAAATGGGTTTGGTACGAACTTCATAATCAGTAAGCTTTCATACTGAAATTAAACAATGATGTTTTTTATTCTTACCAATCCTGTATGATAGCAAAGGCCCTAACAATCATATTTCTTTCATTTGTCATATTTGATGATCTTTTATTTCAGCACAAACAACAAGAAAAGTGTTTGTGGGGCTTTGTTTCCAGGAAAAAAATTAGGTTGGATGTTATGTTTTTATTTAGACCTAATTTATGAGCTTTTAGAATAAAACTAATGCAAACATTTGTTGATAAGTAATTTGTCTTTAAGCATCCAATAATTACCTCTATCCCTCCATCCCCACTGTAGTTAATTACCTAATGCCGATGATTACCATCATAACGATATGATCAGGAAGGGGAAGGAGGTGATAGGGAAGTTGGGGGTATTTATTGGGGTCACAAGTTAATGGGCTTACAAACACAAACATTTAAACACAACTTCAAAATGATGTAACTTGTGGCCTTGTGCATTAGATACAAAGAGGAAGGAGGTAGGCTAAGGAGATGGGGGGGGGGGGGGCGGGGGGCAGCACCTTGTTGTAAACGTGCCCTGGCCTGGATTTACACGGAGGCCATGGCTTCCATTGCCCTTGTCTTGGCCTTGGTGCCCCTTCAAATGTTTCCCATAAACTTGTTTGCAGGTTTTACAGGCCTGGGTGCCTCATATGAATTGGTCTCGTTTGTGTTGCTGAGGGTATGGTATCAAAGGGATTGAGCTGGCACAGTGTTTCATTTATTCAGGGAAGTTCCAACATGTACACATGTATGTCAAAATAGAACTGAAAATAATGTTATATGACTATGAACTTTGCTGTACCAATGTTAGTTTGTGAAGAACGTACATGTACTAGACATTGCCCAAACTGTACATATACTGTTATTGGCCTAAGTCACCTGACATCATCATCACAGTTAATCTTGCTTGCGGCGTTTACCCATGTGTTATACAGCATAGTGCACATTTGACTCAACGCAGCATTTACACGCTAATACCAGAGCTGCCTACACTCTCTGATTCTGCAGAAAATGCCCTTTAAACAAACCAATGTTTCCATGTTCTGTTGAACAAATTTAAAAAGCTCTCTGTTTATGTAAAAAGTTTCCCTATTATGTTGAATGTACTTCAAAATATCTCCCCGATTGGTGTACAAAAACTCCCTGATTGCAAGATGCAGTTGTTGGTAGCTCTGCAATATCATAATTGGATGATGCAATTTGGCTCCTAAATGGCTAGCATGGCAGACAAATAGCTATGCGTGATGTTGGTGCAATATGTTCATGTTTTTGTACATGACGCATATTTGTAATATATTTATAAATTGATATTGTTCGTATCACTTAGGTGCAATGAAGCAGATGACTTCACTCCGGTCAAAAGTCTCATGAACATGTGTTTCACATTCTATCATGAACATGAAGGTAAATGTAGTAATAATTCATATCAATTGTCTTTGTTTTTCATCTAAAGTTACAAAATGTATTAGTCATGGTGGGGGGGGGCTACTCACTATTAAAGGGAGGGTATACCTTTGGTAATTACTCCAAAAATTAATGACCATAAAAACTTACTTGGTAAAGAGCACTGGAGAGCTGTTGATATTATAAAACACTGTTAGAAACGACCCCCTTTCAAGTAATTTAGTTTTAGAGAAAGAGGTAATTTTTCACCCCCCAAATTTGAATCTGAGAAAGGCTTCAGGCATAAAGCTTTCCTCAGGCGTCTGAAAGCACACAATTATATGCAACAAGGGTGTTTTTTCTTTCATTATTTTCTTGAAACTTTGTTGACGAATTGAGCCCAAGTTTTTACAGGTTTGTTGTGTTATGCATATGTTGGGGCTCACCAAGTGAGGATACTGGTCTTTGACAATTACCCAAAATATACCCTGGTGCCTTTAAATCTTTAAACTTCATACCAAAATGAAATGTTTAGACCATGGAAGATGAGACAAATCAAAAAGCGATTTGTATATATATTTTTGTCTGACTTGATGTATTTTCATGTTCATGCAGGGTATCCAAGATGTGATGAAACAATGAGGAAGAGTTTTCTGTACAGTAATCTAACCGATCAACCAATCTGGTAGGTATTGCTGATGTGAATGAATAATAAGAAATTAACAATGGTGATGTGGATGATTTATTCAATCAGTAATATGCTTACTCGGTGAAACTGATATATCTATACAGATAGAGGGCGCTTTAGAATCAGAACCTAGAGAACGCTGCGCTCAAGTGCACTCTTTGTCCTGCTATAGAGGCAGTGCATTGATACAACGTGACATGTTGTATGGCAAAAGTATATTATGTGACATGTGTTCATAGGCAAAAAGGCAGTGTGCATTTCGCATTGTCTAACATAGGTCCAACAATCAATCAATCAATCAATTGATAAATCAATCAATCAATCAATCAATCAATCCTAAAATTTCTAAGTAGCCAATCCAATGTTGTTGCTCATAAGCTCTCGAAGAAGGTAGGTTTTTAACTCGTTGACTGCCGCCTACGAGTATATTCGTAGTAACAGGTGTAATGGATTCTGCCACTACGAGTATACTCGTAGAGAATGAAAGGCTTTTGTATTGTGGATTGAATACACTGGCATCACTGAGAACGCAACAAATACGTTTCTGGCAGTGGTGAGGACACTTCCTGAGAATTTGTATTACAACATGTAGACACCAACAATGTCTTACCTACTTGGTATGCGCGCATGCGCACCACACTTGGCAAATGGGAACGCCCTACGAATCTATGACTGGCAGTCAACGTGTTAAGTGAAGTTTTGAAGATGGTTACTGAGGGAGATTGTTTGATGTTCTCAGGAAGGTTATCCACATCCTAGGTGCAGCGATAGAAAAGGCCCGACCCCAACTGCGTTATTTATCCCTGATACACTTAATTTAGTTCTTTAATAAAACATCAAGCTATTCGCCAGTTTTTAACTTAAACTTTGACAACGATAATGATAATGCACAACATTTGCTTACTACTTTACTCGCACTTTTTCTTAAACTAACCTCTTCTAAAGTGAACTCCATCTTGACCAATCAGAGGTATTCATCTTTCCATTCTATTTTCGCAGGAAATCTCTTCGCTTCTGGAATGCTGCTTTCTTCGATGCCGTTCACCACGAAAGGAAACAACGCTCCCCGGAGAACCAGGTGAACTGGAGGCACCTGTCATCCGAGGAGAGGGAGGACACTGAGACTCTGAATGAGAACATCACCTTCGGTCAGCTGGCAACGTTCCTCCATAATATGATGGAGCTTGGGTTGCCGCTGGAGATATGCCAAGAATTCTTGGACAAGATGGCTACCATCGGGAATCTTAACTCAGGTTAGGGAGGTGCTGATTACTGATTCAAACGGGAGTGAGAGACTTCTGACTTTAATATGATTTTCAATGTTTTCGCCCGCGGAAATACCAGCAAATTCATTTTGATTAAAAAAGCCTGAAATCTGAACTATCTACCATATTATGTAGGTCAGCCCTTGAACTCAATAAAATTGACCTACATTTCTCCAAGAGGAAGTATCATGTCTGTTAAAAATCAACTAGCTCAAATCAATCAGTCAAACTAACTAATTGGGGTGTCATGTGGCCGAGTGGTTTAGAGCATCGAATTCAAGTTTCGATGATTAAGTCATCGGGGTGTGGGTTCGAATCCCGGTCATGACACTTGTGTCCTTGAGCAAGATACTTTACTATAATTGCTTCTCTTCACCCAGGGGTATAAATGGGTACCTGCGAGGGTAGAGGTTGATATTGTGTTTGAAAAAGCCTTCGGAGCACCACGGCAGCCTAGGCTGTATACTCCCCAGGGAGCTGAGAAAGATTAAAGGAATGCTATTGGCCCATTGACCAGGGCACTAATGTAAAACGCATTGAGACGTTATTGTAAAATGCGCTATATAAGAACTGGTTATTATTATTATTATTATTATTAAATCAATCAGTCAAACTAAGTGACACTTTTGTTTCTATTGATAGAATGAGTGACAGAGCTTGATAGCCCCAAGCCTCCTCACAATCACACCTCATTAATTCAAACAAGTTTTTCAACTTATTTTTATGATCATCACCCTAAGTATGCCATGTCATTGTTTTTATTATGATTTTTTGTTGATTCCCTTTTTAGATCAGAAAGAACTTATTCAGAGCAACATCCAGCAACACTTTCACATCGTCTGTGATGAGAACACCAAGAATAGGAGACATCAGAAGAAGCAAATCAAAATAAATTTCATGAAACGCAAGGGACATCGTCAAGAATCATTCTGACCCAGCTCTTGACATTTCTGGTAAACTCTTATCCCTCACTACGCAACTTGGTCCCTCTAGAGGTGAGATGCTGCCAGTGTACTTTTAGCAAAGCTGTTATTGTACAAGGCTGGACAAGAGAATGACTACCTCATGCATTGTCTAGAAGGGCGCCCTCCTAAGGTCACCTAAGACTTGCATAGTCTTCACTTCAAGGCTGCATGAAAGGAATTGAGTTGCTGCTACTGCAGAGAACAAAAAACCAGATGTAACTATTGTGAATAGACTGAATGATTGAGATAGATCCAACATGATAAGTGCATAGTGTTGAGAATGTGGAGTCCAACCACACAACTCAATAGACTAGCTGACGTAGTGCCAGGCTGCATGGTGCTAATGCAACTCTCTGCAGGAGCTGTGGATGAGGGACAGTGGATGCAAGACCAGCTGCAGCATGGTTGAAGTATTTCCCAAGGAATGATGGAGAAAATACAGAGATGTCATCTGCTGGACCTATGTGTATCTAAACCAACATGCTTGCCCAATGTACATGTACATATCAAGTTTAATTTCCTTTTCATCACCTAAGTATTAAACCCTGTATCTGAACAGGTCACAACCCTGGTTATAACCCATCTGGTTTACCAGCCCCCGATCAATGTTGACTCTCATTGTGTGGTCTGTGCTCCAGCTGGGGTGGTTACTATTATGATTGTTATTATACCCATTATTATTTATTAGGCCAAGTTTTTGACTTACATGCAACAATACAAGAAACTATTATCTGTCACTGTTCCATTACTAATGATGTAATAGTAACAGAAAGGCAAGAACAACTGTTGGTATCACATGGCAAGACAAACTCATTCTAAAATGGCCAGGATCAATAAAAGCAAACCTAACCACTGTGAGCCGACAGCATATTAATCCAATCTTAAACTGAAAAATAAGAATCCTAAACAAATAAGTAAAAAATTAACAACATTGGGCAGGGAGAGACCGTACAAGTCTTGTGCGCATATTCGAACATTGGTCCCACTTGCATTGCTTTAATGCATGAAGGAAACAAACTCACACACTTTAATGGGTCGCGGTGTTTGAATACGCACGAGACTTGCGCAGTCTATTGTCAGGTGGCCATAGCGTTTTGGCCGGGATTGTAGCTTGCCTACTACTAAATCAGTTAATGGTAGTTCTCACCTGTGCCGTCTGTGTCCTTGTGATATAAGGTGATCTTTAATAACAAATATTTTTAGAAATATGAAAATTCAAAAAACTGACTTCCATTACTTGGAAATAACATAAAAGGTTGTAAATTTTGACAGCATTAATTTTCAGGAGACATACCTACGTCGTGACTCATGAACTGTTTATGGTTACCGACCTGTTTTTCGCGTTGCTCAAGGAAATTGTTTTGGTCAGTGAATTTTAAGTCAGAATCATCTTTCTGTTCAGGGTCGTCAAAACATGCCCCAGATGAAGTATCACAGTAAGTTACCCAAGAGGTCTGAAGTAATAGTAATATTAATTATGAATGAAAATGTTTCATTTTTGATTACAATTTTCCTCTAAAAAATAATGAGAAGCTAATGAAGGTATTGTCCCACCAAAGAAACATTTGTGTATAACATTATGCAATTATTGCAAAAATTGAAATAGCTTCTTGGTTGGATTTTGAGCAAAAAATTCAAGACACTTTGGAATACTTGTGTGTAGAAATGAAGTGGACTCAGCCCGAACAAAATCAATCCACCTATATTTAATATGGGATAAGGCATGCCAATCTCATCAGAGTCCAAAGGTATTTTTGTTGACTTTTACCCACAGGGTGTGGGATTTTGAACAATAGTGAAAGGTTTCTTGCCAAAATCTCTTGAGGTATGAATTCAAGAAAATGTAATAAACTGAAATGTTTGTATTTCATTCAAGAAGGCTGATAATCCAAATGATAGTGTTGTCTATCTTTAGTTTGGAGCGTATTGTGGCTGAGTGGTTTAGAGCACCGAACTCAAACTCTGATGGTTGAATCATTAGAGTGTGGGTTCCAATCCTGGTCTTGACACTTGTCTCTTTTGGCAAGACGCTTAACTATATAGCTGCTTCTCATAACCCATGAGTAGATAGGTACCTGCGAGGGCAGAGGTTATTGATGTTAATGATTATTAATCTGTGCGCCCTTTTGGCTGCCGGTTCTGCATACTCCAAAGGAGTTGAGATGGTTTCAGGAATGCTTGAGGCCCAATAAACAGTGGTACTAACAGTGTGCTGCACTTTGATAGAATGTTTAAAAGCACCAAATAAATGCCTATTATTATTTTAGTTTATAAACCCAAACAACGACTTGTACAACATGGCATAAAAAGTCAAAGGCTTTTGCATGCTTTATAACTCAAACATTGAGTACAAATTACTAAGGAACATTAACTTTTGACTTGTCTGGACAAGTTTTGGGAACTTTTCCCTTATTAATCTTACCCAAAATATGAGACTTAATATAAATATTTATCAAATGTATCAGTATTTTATATATTTTTGTTGTACATGTATTATGCAACATTACAGAAGCAATATATACCGATGGTGAAAGGTTTTTATTAATAAGTATTACTTTAATAAATGTATGCATCATGTTCATGTTTCCCAACTCAATTGTAAGCTTTAAAAGATATTTCCAAATGTTGTCTAAAGTTTTTTAGAAAATTAAGACTTTAGTGGGACATTGTCTCATTTCAAGCATTTTCCCAATTATAATATCAAGTACAAATTAATTCTCAATTTGTGGGATATTAATGTTTCAAGATATATTTTTTCAAGGATTTTTTATAATTTTATTTATAAAACTATAACTTTTTCCAATGAAATATGTTCTCTGATGTAATTTTATTTTAAGTTAATTTTTTGTTCTTGTAAAATCCTTGCAAATAAATCATGTCAAATCAATAATTGGGGGTCATAGTTTGCCAGCAATTAATTTGTAATTCTGTAAAATATTTTTGAGACAGACTGTATGAAGAATGATTTTTCAAAAAATCATGTTTGAGAATTTTGAAAAATTATGTAAATTTATCCCATTTATAAACGAAGTAAATCTTAAAACACAAATGGTTCAGAAATGTTTTTGCTTTTGATAAAAGATTCCTGAGTTTATCATTATTCTTTACATCTGCAGCATTACCACAAATTAAGCTATTTAAAAATATATAACAATTTTGTAAATTGGAAAATGGATCTTAATTCTTACAATTTTTTAACACCAAATTAATTAACTGTCAATTTTGTCAGAAAATTGAAAAAAAAAAGTTTTTAAATTAAAGCTCTTTCCAGTTAACCATAAGCATCTCAAAGGAAACAAAGTTTTTGTTGACATGAATTTCACACACTGGTCTTTCTAACGAGAAGTAGCCGAATTCCAATGTACATTTATCTTAAAATGTATGTTTTTAAACACTAATCCGTCCCTTTCCTTGTGTCCTTATTTTGTGAAGCTTCTCAGAGTCCATGAAGTTTATTGTAAAAAAATACAGCAGTATAAAGCGTTGTGCAGTTATACCTACATAAAAAGAGGGATTTTGTATGATAGAGGATGCCAAACAAAATGAACAAAATGTATGAAAGACTGTATAGTTTAAATGTTTAAATATGAAGTGTTTTTGTGGACCAAATTCCTTGTTAGTTTTAATGTACTTAGCTTCATAAATATGTTGGCATATAAAGGCTATGTATTCAATCATTTTTTATCAAAATATGTATTTGTTAATAACTTTAGTGTGACTTTTAGGCCATGAACAGCCACCGACCCATCAAAAGTAAGGTGAAATTTTTGCTGCTTGAAGAAAAGATAGGTCTCTTGAAAACAAGAATTGGATTTGATGCATTGTTTAACAAGAATTGTTTTACCATTAATTAAAATTGTTCAAAATCATTGAATGTTACAACATTGTGTCAGGTTTGTCATGAGTAAGGATTCCTATTTTTGCAGCAAATTTTACCATTACTTCTACATTCCTCATATTGGATAAAAAAGGGGATTTTTCTGATGGTTGTGTTTTAAGTAAGGGCAAACAATACAGTAAAATCATACCACAGAAGTTTTGTTCTATTTTACATCTCTTTGTATGAGATTGTACACCTGTTAACATATCTCATCTTTTCCCTTTGTTTCTTCATTTTATGTTATTAATTAAATACATACATGAACGTACATTTTTGTTTTATTTATTTTGCATTAATGTGGTGCTGGAAAAGATATTTCATCTGATAGAGTTAAAGTCAATACGATATATTTGACAAATTAATATAACACATCTTTGTCAAACATAGCTGGAGTTCTTAAAAGGTTTTATTTGATTTTTAAAGCTTCCTTACTATAGAGATGGAAGAGCCCCCCCCCCTTTCCATCCATTCTTTGTATCACATAGTGGGATTGTGTGTCATGATTAAGCAGTCTTGTTTACAGAATTCTGGTACTGGCCAAGTCATCAGGGTGTGGGTTCAAATCCCAGTCATGTCACTTGGTGTCCTTGAGCAAGTCGCTAAACTATAATTGCTTCTCTTCACCCAGGGATAAACAAGTACCTGTGAGGGCTGGGACAGCCTTTAGTCAAGGCCCATGCGGCTTCCAGGGTAGTATACAACACGAACAGCGCCACCACTGCTAACACAAAAAGACTAGTGGACTAGACTTTTTTTGTGTTAGCAGTGGTCCCGCTGTTTGTGTTGAATACCACCCGGAAAGTCACGAGTGCCTTGACTATAGGCTAGGCAAATACGGTTCTTATGATTGATTTGGCTTGGCAGCACAGGCTGTATACTCCCCAGGGAGCTGAAATGGTTGACGAAATTAAATAAATAGCCCAGTGTTGGGATAATAATATTAATAATAATAATAATAATAATAATGGCTTCTTATATAGCGCTCCTATCTGTCACTCAGTGACGCTCAAGGCGCTTCAACATTAAGTATTTTCCAGCAAGGTATGTGGGGCTACATTTCTGAAGTAAGAGACCCATTTCTTTACATGGTTACAAGGTGCTGTGGTGCAATATGCAGCCAATCAAACTGGGAACACTGGGCCAACCCCTTTTCTTTTCGATAAGTGCACTGGGTTTGTTTAGGTGCTTTATACAACACACTTGACCAACGGCTTTATGTCCCCTCCGAAGGAAGAAGCAATAATGGTTAAGTGTCTTGCTTAAGGACACAGTGTCACGACCGGAACTCGAACCCACACTCTGCTGATCAGAAACACCAGAATGGAATTTATCCCCCAAAATGGTGGAAATGGTGGATGTGCATTTTCCAAAGGGGTGTTCCGCGTCTGAGATGTTTTTCTATGCTACACCTCTTTAAAAAAAGATGAAGTATTATGGACCCAGTTGGCTGAGCAGTAACCGTTGAAAATGCTGGTTCTTGTAATTACATACTGTTGAGAAGCTGAGGTGAAAACATCAGTGAATTTCATGTGAAAACAGATTTGTGTTGGGTCACAGCAGTTTAATTGGGTTCAAATTGTATGACTATTACTGCAATCATCAATTTTCATATTGTGCTGGTACATATGTTTAGTGTGAACTGTAGTTTTATAAGGTGCAGTTTGCCGTCTTATCACGCCAGAAACAACAGTCAAGCCCCTGGTCTTCCTTGAAAAGTGTCCTGGATTCTATAATGGGAAATTTTACAGGGATAGTCATCAGGGCAGATAATTATGTCTCGCTGGAGTGGAGGATACAAGTAATGACTGCTTGAGAGGAATCAAAGACCAACCTTTAAATCACAGGACTTTGGCAACACAACTATAAACGACCTCATAAAAACAGAGTACCAGCTGGGTAGTATATTTTTAGAGAGTCCATAATAAGCCATAAAAAGACCAACAATGCAAGAAAAATTAGGGATTTGTATATTTTCCTCTAGTCATTTGTTTAACCCCAAATTATTATAAATTTACCAAGTTTTCCTGTGGTTTATTACTTTGACATTCTAAATAAAATGTTGAATCCCCTTAAGGTGATCCCTCTGTTGCCGCTTCCCAGGTTATATCGTAATTTTGGGTTAGATCCCTGGCTACAAGGCAATTACAAGTTGAATGGCTGCTGACTGGCACCCCCAGCAAAGATATTGAAAAATAGGGAGACCGCCAACATTTAGACTAGATAAGCTCAGTTGGTAGAGCGCCAGCACATTATTAATCCTGAGGTCGCAGGTTCTAGTCAATTTTTCTTTCTTCAATCAAAAATTTATTATCTTTTTGGAGAGTCCATAAAAAGACCATCTTGTGATTTTTTATAGAATAGACCAACAATGCAAGAAAAATCAAGGATTTATGTGTTTTGTTTGTTAATGTACAAATGAAAAACAATTTGTATGAAGAGATTACTAACTTGCAAGAGAACACAAGGAATACAGAACAAACTGCAACTCTGCTACCATTGAGGTTAAATCTTCTCTATTTAATAAAGAAAGCACCAACAAATTCAATGAACGTTTTAAAAAAAGGTTTCATCATTTATCAGTCCATTTCATGCACATGATAGTTCTATTTTACAATAAAGAATTGGTAACAATGCTCAAAGCTATAACTCCACACCAATATGGTTTCAATAATTTGACCTAGGGCACGGACCTGTTCACAATTCACAACAACGATATACTTATATAAAATGCCTATTTGTGCAACTTTTTTTCACAAAAGTTTAGCGTTTTTTAGCTAGGGTGAAATCTTTTTCTGTTTATGATAGATTTGCCATAATTTACTGTTCATATCCATGTCAAGGAGGCACCAAACACTAAAACAAATGTTTGTTCTGATTTAAAGCTAAACTTCACACATACAACGCGGTTGTGAAGTTTGAACCAAGGTTTGGACTGGTGTGAAATGGTCTTCTTTAAGCACAAGGCCAGGATTAGCGTCATTAATCATGACATAGTCAAGCTGTTGACGTCCTATACTTCAACACATGATGACGCAGCGAACCAGTCGTAGCCGTAGCCGTAGCTGTAGCCGCCAATTCAAACACAGCCCATCATTCATATCTTAAGGTAAATTCCAGTTACTGCAAGATAATGAGTACTATGACAGGTAAGATGTAAAGAACATATATATATATCTTTCTACTATTTCATTTATCTTGTTGTGTTCTTTACTTCCTTTTAAACTTTGATCATGGGACCTTCTATAATCAGGGTGACATTTCCTATAGCTGCTTAAGCACAAAGATTAGCTAAGCACAGGGCACATGCACTTACAAGAAAAGGTTACCAGTGAAAACACCATGTAATATGTACCATTTGCAAGTGGTTTCCTGTGTATTTTTGCTTAGCAAAAAACTGTTACATACTATTTTCTGCTTTAGCCATTGTACACAAAAAGTTCAACTTTGTGCCAAGAAAGAAAGAAAAAAATAAATCCCAAACCTGACCAGTGCTTATTATTGTAAATCACACAAAAATGTACACAGAGAACTATTTTGATTCAATAAACTTTCATTTACTTGTTGCACTATTAAAGTGAACTTAGAAAAACTGATGACTATTCAAATGAAGCACCCTGGGAAAATGGCGTCCGCCAAACTATTAATGGTGGTGCACAATAATCACCAAAATTCAGAAACAGAAAATTGTACACATTTCTTTTGCAAGTTCATACAAAGTTCATAATGCCTCCCTTTCTTCATTTAGTTTTTATTTCACTCAAAGATTTCAACTTTACTTGCCGCATATAATATTTCACTCGTACGTCACCTCCCATTTCTCATGGACAAAGAACAAGCAGAATAGAGTTATACAAACTCAAAATATAATCAGAATTATTTTGATTCAACTATTTCATCCATCTGTATTTACAAAACGCAGCATTTGGACTCATGCAACCTTCAGTTCATACCCATCCAAAGTAATCTACTACCAAGATATAGATGGTTAATTTTTGAGCACTCATGATAGCACCTTCTCACTGATGTCACATTTCTCTAGGAACGTGTGAGATTTGCCATGCTAGAGCACTGTGCACATGTAGATTACATATGCATAGTGCCATACAGCCTTGTGTTTCGTGGCAATGTTCGTGCAGTTCTAGTTATGTGTGTGCATGACGTGTCTTGGGTCTTGAGTAGAATAATCCCCATAGCAGTTCTTGAAGGAAATTATACTGGGATGGTGCATCAGGTGACGTCACTGCTCTCTTGTGCAAGTGATGATAAAATAGTTAGTAAAGGTGCAGTTAAAAAGCATAGAAAATTACAGGAGCCTGGAACCAGCACTAGGCTCAAACACCCAGAAAGAAACAACAGATGTAGCGTATACTGTGTTAGCTGGTTCCACATGTGGGAATAATTACTCTACAGCGAGCAATTAAATAGTGACGCCTTATGAGAAGGGTCTGTAGCTGGGATCAATCTTTATCACAGAAATGTACATGAAGCAGGTCTGTTCCAAGCAGAGCCTAGTTTTACTGAGCATGTCATTGCAGCCGGGTCATTAGCAGCTTTTATTTACAGCAACATCACAGTATCCTTCTACAATATTCCTGGATGTACATATAGAACCCATGGCAAGAAAAACAGCCTTTTGTACCGAGACAATGGACTGATCCGTTTAGCCCCACAATTCACAGAAACTGTCTAGCAACGGCACTCACATGGGATGGACACTTTTATCAGATTGGGATCGGGTTGGCTCAGTGACTTCTCCTTCTGCCTTTCACCTCTGTGGACCCCAGTTCGAATCCAACCTGACTGGAGCCTTGCATTTTGGCTTGAGTTTTCTGTCCCTACATGATCACGTGGGTTTTCCTTATTTGGGGTTTTCCTCCAACATCAAAAAGTGACATTTCGTCATTATCTTCTCTATACAGGCATCTCAAGGCCTACAGGTCACAGTGCTAGTCGCTTTTGAGGATCCCTTGGTTTTATTACCAGAACGACGTCATAATACTGCATTTGAAAGTTTGCAAGATATGACCTTGCTGCTGACCTCAGGATACCAACCTTAATTAAAGGTAGGGTCATAGATTGTAAACACTCCAAAAATTAATGACTATAAAAACTTATTTGGTGAAAAGCACTGCAGCTGTTGAAAGTATAAACTATTTTGAGAAAGGATTCCCCAAAACATTTGAATTCATGCATGAATCATTTCTCAGATTTCCGAGGGTTGGTGCCCGCTCATGAATGCTGTGGCCAGAGATGCTGTTGGTAACCGCTGTTCTTGTGAAACTTTTTGCTGTTTTCACAGCAAGTAGACACTATTCAGCTGAAAATTTCACATTTGACTTTTATTGTATCTTTCTTTATAATTTTGCCTATATATAAGCATTACGTTGACAAAAACCAATTTATGGCCCTACTTTTAAGTTGTTGCACTGTTGTGCCATCATTTACTAGCAGTACAAATTTGATGCCACTTGGCTGATCACTCTTTTATGCTAAACCATACACATTCCTGTTATCTAGATATCATCTAGGTTAAAACTCTTCTTTACAACATTTTTAGCTTTGAGCTGGAAACTCTTTTAATAAACATGCAATCTTATATTTAGCAGCACTTCTGCTAACATCACTAGTGATGTAACCACTCTTTATTGAACACTAATGCCTTTGGAATTGCATAGTCATTCAACTTTCTATATTTCAGGAAAGATCACTTAATAATCATACTTATTTAGGCATCACAATCCCCATCAACAGAAAGTGCAATACAACCTCCCTACCCAACCTTAGTTCCACTGGCTCAAGGAGCCGTCCAAAGTGTTCAGCATTTTCATAGTCATACAAAGAGTACCACAAGAGAGACAAATAATTAGTACCTATCATTTTGTGTTCATTTCAGTATCGATGAGCATTAATAATCTAATATTCATAGCACCCCCCAAAACTGGACAGTTTTATCAATTTAAACACTTGTTAAGCTTTTCCCCAAACTTCACCAAGCTGGTTTTGTTTTTCCTCTGTTGATTTTACTGTAGAAATATGAACACATTTTGAAGTCTTACACGGCCTCAGAACTACGCCTTCAAAAGTAGTACTCTCTGTATGACCTAATGTTGACAAATTTAGACGACCACTAATCAAACAAAGCGTTCTCCATAACTCCTCAATTCATCACAGCCATCCTCTTTTACTATTCCTCCGTTCTTCCTTCTTATAATCGTCTTCATTCTCGAACATCTCCCTGTCATACCCCTCCTCCAGGTCCAGCTCAGCCTCTCTAGAGACGATGGACACTGGTTGGCTTGGGAGGCAGTTGAGTACGGCATCAATGCTTTTCACGCTCAGGTTATCTTCCCCATCGCGTTGTAAGATTCCAAACGACTCAAGTAGTCTGGCTCCGGCTGTGCTGTCAAACTCAACATTTGCTTTGCTTCGCTCGTACACCCATCCTTCAATCTTACGCTCTAAAAGAGAAGCTGAAATACCACCTGGATCATGGATGGAGAAGTAATAAATAGACTAATAGGTACAATGTATCATACATAAACCAAAATTAGGAAAGATTACACCAACACATAAACAAATAATAGGGTTGTGCATCTACATTTGTTTCCTAAACTATTAAACAGGACTTGTGACTTCCGGTTAACTTCTAGTGGTTCCAATTAGCCCACATGTAAAAGGAGCAGATGTCAACACACTTTCCATTAATTAATGTTCACCCAGTCTTCACAGTCACAAACCCACAACCCACAGGTGTGGTGGCTTACAAAGCAAAATGTTTAACAAATTGTAGAAGATTGAAAATAGAGTGAAAATATTGCTAATATTTTAAAGAAAAGTAAGGTCCCTTTTTTCTGTGCTGTCTGCTTTTTCGCCAAGTCGTGTCGAAGAAAGAGGGCCTCTGCGCAAGAATTATCCTTGGAAAATTAAATATCCCTGTGCTAAAGATGACCATGTGGGTGTCTTTACTTACTTTCAACATGGTTTCACTTACATATTAATCATATAGATAATAATATAATATTAATGCACTTAGAACATCTATGTCTAATGTGCGTACTGTGAGCTTGCAAAGTTTAGTTGGTAAGTGATGCACATCTGAAACTATTTATACGGAATACCCACAATTATAAATGATGATGAATATAGAATTACTATAGAATTACTGTCATACCTAGCGAGATGGGTAGAGCACTTCCTTCAGGCCCCTCAGTGATTGAAGATGTTGCAGGAGGTGGTCTCTCAGCAAGAAGAAAGGCGTAAGTAAGTAATGCCTCTTTGAATGTCTCCTCTTGGGCTCTATCGACCAAGAGGGTCAACAGACCCCGATTGTTTGCAACATTCTTGTAGTACAGAGTCCGTGACAACTGCATCATGTATCGTGTGCGTCGATTCTTGTATTTGTTCCATGCGCTCAGGGCTATCAGACCTGTCACCGATGCTGTGACTAGTGTCCAGTCAAGGTTGATATCCGCGAGGAAGGTCACACCCTTAACTAGGAGACTAATGGACCCGATGGTGATGAATGTTGCCAAGACACCCTGATCCCACCTGGTCATCTGAATCTTGCCGTCTGGTAACAGCTGCTCAAGGGCTCCTGTTGGGATCTCTTTGAACATCTTTAAGATGAGTTTCTTATCTCCTTTGGGACGCACTGCTAGGACAACCCTCCTGTAGAACTCCATAGGGGCTGGAGGTTGTTGTCTTGTTGCACGGTAGAAGAAGAATGAGGTAAGACGTTTGTAGAAGGGAACATTCTCCTTGGGTAGCTCCTTGCCTAGAGCCCAGAATCTTAGGATATCATACTTCTTTGGATTCACCGCCACCTACAAATTTAAGATTAATCTCACTTAAGAATGTGTGCATTTCAATGATGGAAAATATTTCAAGAGTTTGTGAAATAAATATAATTTAGATTTTGGTGCTCAGGGCAAACTTGTAATGAGACAAACAAAACCAGGTTAAATCCGAGCAAAAATGGATGACAGCCAAATCTCTTCGTTGGCCAAGTACAGATAGGGACAAAAGACGCTGGAATTAAGGCACACTTTCACTCTTTAGTTAGGATATCTGTGTAATTCCCTACTCCAGATCTTCGTTCATTTGTCTGACATACTTGATCCCCATAGACTAAATGGCTGCCACTATTGTTTCCTTTGTTCTCAAAACAGAGAAAAGTGAGAGATTACAGCATGCCATGAGCTGTTTTCATCTGTGCCTGACAGCCTGGGTGAGGGCTACACGTAAGTCATGCCAAAAATTGTAAATTCCAGCATCAAAGACCACCACGTCTAGTGCTGTCCTTCGTTTAGACATGGTTTCATTTGGACAATAATATTCCACAAAACAAAATTTGGGAGTATTCTCTGAAAATTCTTTTGAAATAGCTGACGTTTAACATGAGTCATGCAAAGCCAAATACTGATGACTTTCAATTGATTTGGGAAAACTGCCCAGTGTACTTACACTGACACCTTCGCCAGTCACATGTTCAGCCAGCGCTTTATCAATGACACTCTTGGGTAGCTCATGGAAGTTGGCCTTAGCCATGATGATACTAAGCTTCCTCAGCAACCAGAACTCACTGTCTAACCTGTCTTTCTGTCGCCAGAGCTTTGTCAACATTGTGTCTTTGTCCGGGTTGACTGGCTCAAAGAGTTGCTACGGAAATCAAACCAAGAAATAAACATGTACATCTAATAATATAAGTTTTGTGGTAGTTATTGATTTAGTGCACTTTTCTACTACAGTTGTTGATAATAGAAATGATCTTATCCCATGCTCCAACATTTTATAAACATGGGAAAATATCATAAGTAAATGCTCCTCAAGTTGTACACAGTGTAGATTTTCATGTTCGTTGTAAACACTGCTATATTTGTTTAAATGGCTCAATTCACAAAGCACTAAGATTCATCTTAAGATGAGTTGTCAGTATTACCATAGTGATTTGTATTGTGACATCACACTTTGAGATTGCTTCGCAGTTAAGATGAATCTTAGCTCTTTGTGAAATCGGCCCCTGGTCTCCCATTCTTGGGCAAGCTCAGTGGTTTGCAAACACGCCCAGAAGGTTTAGTCATTGGGTTTGGGGTGAGAGTCGATACAGACAAAAAAGGTCTGAAACTTGGATCCAAATTTTAGGAGGTACATGTATGTTGAAAGGGCAGGAGTTTCAAACACCTGGAAAAACAAATTGCAAAGTGCTTCAAGGATCAGTATCCTCAGTGCTGGGGAAGTAAAGCATTATTTTCTTCCTTTCTGATGACAATATCTCAGCTATTTTCTCACAAGGCAGATGAACAAGGTCTGAGTTCTGACCCAAGTCTGAAATTTCTCATCCCTGGTGGGCTCAGGCAATGGGAGCTGATTTGGACTGTATCCTGTCAGGTCAGTGAAAGCAGAGCTGCCAACACTTGCATCTTGCATCAGGAAGATTTTGTACAACCCTCAACAGAATAGGAAAAAAGTTTCCATAATCAGGGAGGCTGTCAAATTTGTTCATCAGAACATGGAAAGGTTTATTTTCAGGGTTTATTTTCAGGGAACTTTCTGCAGAATCAGGGAGAGTTGGCAGCCCTGTGAAAGGTACAGAGTTACTTCATAAAACTTAAGAACACCTTCAGTGCTGCGAGAACTCCATAGTATTGATTAATGATTGCACTGTCCAGGGATACGGCTAGCTCTTCAAATCTCTTCAACTCATCTTCCTTCAGTAGTCCCTCCTCCTGTATCAAGAGACGAACCAATGATCGCCGTGAGATGGGGATAAACTGCTCTCGAAATCCCTGCTCTTCTGATGGCAACGCCAGAACAGGGTGGGTCTCTGTTGTCTCCTTTACAGTACTGGGAGCTGATTGACTGGCTGTTGATGAGCTGAGTCGTGATTGGACAAGCTGGCTGCATGTCGGTACAGTCCTTGTAATATTCCATTTCTAGGGAAATATGAATCAAATCATTAGTAAATTGCAGTGATGATGAAAGTTAACTACCAAGATATCAAAGAAAGATGAAATATTGAGGAAAAAGCAGATAAGGATTGGAAAAGGAGGACAAGACTCAGTTGTCTATTTTGAGTCACCCACAAAGTATAACCAAATGCAGTTGCTTGGAAGAAAAAAAAACCCAGAGGGAAGATACACAGAATCAGTGGAGGCTAGCTTTCTTAGCGCTGTAGCTGGGGTGAATTTAGGGGTATATTTCAGAAACAAACTAAATCGGGCGTGATTAAAGTTAGTCAACTCATACACCATCATTTTCTGAAAAAATTTGTCATTATTCTATTCTTGGCCTCCATAGACTTTTGCAGGCAAATTATTTAAACTGGTGGAAGCCATTTAAAAAAAAAAGAACCACGACAGCTTAATGCAAATATTTTGCATGAAATCAATTTGTCAACGTGTTTTAACTTTTGCTTTTATGTTTACGTTTACGTTAAAAACACAGGACATTCAGCCAATGGTGCTTGATTGTTGGTGAAGTGCACATCGGACACAAAAGTGCTACCATAAACAAAACTTGAACAACTGAAGATGCTGAAAACATAGACAACTGGAACTAAACTGGTGCAATGAACTAGAGTAGACACAGTGCAACTAAAGACTGGGCTGTTGCTACTTAGTTATGGTAGAGACTTGATGTAACTGCTCCCCTGAAGAAGGTCTCTAATATTCGGTTGGGGCAGCCAACACCACACCTGGGAGTGAGTGGGAGTGAGTGGGTAGGCCCCTATTGCTATGCCAATGCCATAGGCTCAGCTTAATGTCATAGCCTTTGTGACTTAGACAAAGCTGTGTAGTGTCGATGCATCTGAATGAAAGGGAAGGACCATATCATCAGATCATATGCACGCACATGAGTGTCTTTGTTTTCACTGCAAGACGAAGCCTTGCGATTTTGGGACACCTTTTTAAGCCTTTAGAATTGTTAAATTCTGCCTGTTTTCTGGCTGTATATGTTCGGTAAACCCTCCTTCACTGTCCTTGGTAACTTGGTTGATATAGGTAAGAATATAATTTAGTGAAATTTAACCAGAACTTAGGGAGATAAATTGGTGGTGGGCAGCGGAAAATTTGCCTATGCTGACCCCAGGCATCGTTTGTGATTGGTTGGAGTTTTGCGACCCTGGAAGCGAAGGGTAGTAAAAATCAAGAAAAAAAGGAAAGCATTGGCATTGCCGTTGCGGCGGCTTGCCATTCTATGATTCTATCTATATAATATTCCCATCATTAGAAATTCCTAACCAGAAGTAAAACAAATTCCCAATGACCAATTATCTCAAGAGTATATAAGAGGTAAATAATCATCTTACCAATTCGCGTTGAGTTAATTGTACTCTACTTTTCACTGCAAAGATGTGTCCTCTTAAATTAGAGACACTTCTTGCAAGTTTGCAGTAGGAAGTCGCCATCTTCAGTTCGGAGAAAGACAAAACTCTGGAGGGCGCTTGACTTATAATAAACCTTTTTATTTGGGGGCGGGGGAGGGGTGGGGAAGACATAATTTGGGGAGGGGTGGCTTTGTGTATTGAATCATTCTCTATGCATTGTTTTTTCGATCTCATCGGGGGATGGCGGGGGGAGTTGTGAGCGGAGCTCCAGCCCCGCCCCCTCTAAGCCACTAATTCTGGATGTATTATTTCCACAGACAGACATTATACATGTACATGTGTAAATACCTATAGGTATTACTGTGATTATTTCAAGTCGGCCAGTTGTGATTACGCCCTCTGTTGACTTAATGCAAAAGGCATTGTAAGCTGAATGAAAATAATGGGAGACATTTCTGATCCGACTGTTGAGACCAAAGCGAACTGAACTTCTTCGGGACATTTGGAATGATGAGTTAATGGTGGGTCAAAATTGTTAAAAGTGAAGTTTTTGTTTGAGAACGGTTAAGTTAGTTTATTATTAAAGTATCGACTGTCAAGTTGAATTGTAACTTTGAGTTGACTTGGTTGGGAACAGTTTAGTTTGACTTTGAGCACTTGTTGTGTAGTCTAGTTGTTCCGTCCCAACTTGACAGAATGGTGTTTGTCTGTTTGTGTGTGACATTGACACACCAGCCAGGTACAGTACAATAAGCCACTAGCCACTAGTTTTTCATCAATCAATGATATTATGGCCTTACCTTCTTAGAAAGAATCACAGAGAGACACACATTTGATGATTTGTACATGATACCAGATACACTATACAGGCACCACTTTGTCTAGCCCACCTTGTTGGGCTGTTATTTATGGCTCTCTTTTAACATCGGTCTTATTATAGTCGCCATTACATGTAATGGCGACCATTACATGTAATGGCGACTATAATAAGACCGATGTTAAAAGAGAGCCATAACAGCCCAACAACTGTCCTAAATTGAAATATTTCACAAAAACAAATCATGAAAGAATGTGCCATTTAATTTTCTGGTCTTGACAGCGCCTCTCACTGAATGCTATACAAACAAGGGCGTCGATTGCTACTGAAAAGTAGGGGGGACGGGCGAGCAATTCTTGAAAAAATACATCTTACATTTAGGCCCAAAATACCATTCTGCGCGTGGTCCATCAGAAAAAAAGATGAAAATGTAAAAAACATTTCACCGTTTGTTCGCTATTCTTTTTTTAAAACAAAAATTGTAATGAAATATTAAATCAAGAAAATGGTGTATATTTTTATATTTTGGTTGCATATTTCTAATGAACAGTCATTCAAAAAGTGTGGAGGGGGGGGGGGACATCTGATATGCTGTCCCCTCCAGTCTAAAAAGTGAGGGGGGCATATTTTGATTGTTGCAATCAAATTAAGCAATAGTGATTTGGGAGGGGGGGGGTCTTCGAATGTTACTTCCGAGATTATGCCAGTATTTCAGACTGAAATACTGGAGGATTGATACAGAGAATCAACTTTATAATCAGTGATTTTTCAGATTGAAATTAGGCATTTTTTGTTATTATTTGATATTACTTTGTCCTCAATTATAAAAAAAAAAATCTTAATGAATAGTGAAAGCAAGCAGTGTTGGTTTGAATTAATTAATGGTAGCTCCAGGGGGAAGTAGAGGGGAGGGGTGCAGGCTCCCCACACCCTTTTCACATAAAATAAGAAAGATTTGAAAATATACATAAAAACACAAACTAGGATTTTTTATTTTGTAGTTTATGAAGACACTTTTGATGTGAAACGTACAGTATTTGGAAGTGGACACCTGTCTTGCGATGTCTGATGTTGAAGTGATCTGCCCCACTGTGGCTGAACTGATGGAGTCGCCACAACGTAATGTCCCCTGCACAGTGAAAGGTTGTGACAAAAAACTGGCCACAACAGCAGCTCGTAAAATGCATGTCATCAAGCACCATGGGATATATCAGGTATGTGTGTCCTTTTTTCCCAATATTTTTTGCTAGTGTATTAAGTTTGTTTACAAACCATGACATATGGGTGTTTGTCAACTAGAATTTCAGTGACAAATATTTTGTTGCCACCACTTTTATGATGTCTGGTTGGACTAAACTTTTGATACTGTTTTTGTGTATTGACTGTAAGGTTTGCAATAGCAGTGTGTACACAAAAATCTCTCTTGTGAGTTATGGTGGTTCTAAAAAAAGAATGGTGTCGTAATAACTCAATGTTTAAATCAGTATGCTCTGTTGTCTTTAGGAGAAAGCAAACCACAAATCTTACTAGATTGTACATATCTCCAGTTTATAGCAATGTTTTTCATCCTATCTGTTTTCAAGTAATATGTTAAATGCTTAGTGCAAAGATTATGTCTAAGGTAGTATCATACACTACACACTGTCTTCTTGGGTTGTCTGTACTTGCCAACCTGTGCTAATAAAAACAATTACGCAATTTTAGAGTTTATTAAAGCACCTGATTATCTGTGTGTATGCAGACAAACTAATTTTTCTTAGTTCTAACTGTTCTACATTCTAAGGTTGGATTTGCAATTTCTTTTAGGATAATAAATGGGACGAAGTGAGGGTGCTGATCAAGCTGATGTGTTTTTCCCCTCAATTTTGTTTCACAGGATAACTCCGACAAGAATATATTCTCTAATCATCCCCAATCCAAGAATGGAGCTGTCAAAAAGCGCTTCTTTTGCCCTGTGGAGGATTGCAACCGCAACAAAAATGGGAACAATCCATTCTCAAAGTTGTGGCCTCTGAAACAGGTAGTTAGCAGATATTTGTTTGACCCCAACCCCCTGCAAACTCCCAGTCAGCATTTCCCTTTGTTTTTAGTTCAGTTTGATTAACTTCTGCCCAAACAATCTGATCATGCTTGACACTGAGCCAGGCTGTCCAATCAGAGTTGAAGCAGGGTAGACTCTTAACTTGTTCGGTGTTGAGCCAGCAGGGCCAGTTAATTGTAACTTGCCTCTTCACTAGTTCGCAAGCTTTGTCACTGGTCCATATCGCAAGGGATACCATATGAAGAATCTATTCTTCGTCAGTAGTAGTTCACATAAAGCTTGGGTGGCGTGGGTGGCTAGTGGATAAACGTTATTCTGGTCTCAAGTGGAACCCTCATGAAGGTCAACTTAAGGACAATTGGTTTTGCACAAATGTGTTACAAATAGAGCTGATTTAAATCGCTCTGCCAATACAGTCAATACTGCTAGGGTTAAGTGAAAGACATGAAAGGGATTCCATGCATATTAGGTCACCAATCATCCTTTATCAAACAATTCCATTAGGAACAATTTGTCCATAGTGAGCCTTTAATAATGCTGACAGCAAACAGATATCAAAAGTCCTACAGATGTCATAACAATTCTTCTTATATACAATTTACTGACAGCATTATCAGCAAGTACATGGAGAGAGGCACTTCTTGTGCAGAAAGTGCGACTTCCCGTTTGCCTTTGAGGTCCAGCGTAATAAACATGAGACGAAGTGTGGTATATTGTACACATGTTCAGACTGCAATGTTCCCTTCACAACCAGACAGGCCCTGTGTATGCATGCAAAGAGGAAACAACACACATGGCCAGTAACTGAAAAATCTAGAGGGTAAGTCACTTATTGGCGGTATTCACAAGATTGCCATCTTTGTCAAATATTCCATGAACACAAAAAGTCCTTGAGGAGTGATATCCTGTTGGTATGTAGGGCGTTGTTCCAAGTAGCAAAAAACTATGTGCATGCAACTAATGTGATCCTGTACAGCGCAATGACTTTCAAACATATTTTTGTAACCAGAGTAATTTGGCAGTTTGCAGGGGGCAACCTCACTCTCTACATACGAATTGGTGTATAAAATGTGTAAAAAGCTCAGCAGAGCTGCACCAGAGAGGGTGGCTTAAATCTATTGTGAAAAAAGAATACTGATGTGTTGAAAAGGTTTGATTTAACGGGGTAATCTGTGGGTACTAAACTTGTACACAGTGTGTGCTCAGGAGCAGTTACTTTCAGAGCCATTCTTTATATCTCATGATAACACACCCTTTTGTATCTGGTTTTGAGCAATCAGAAGCTAAGATAGTTAGTAACAACAATTATTATCTTCTTTTTTTTATCTTAGGGCAGCATCGTCTCAACAAAGTGCCAACAAAGGAGAAAAGTTAGAAAATGCCCAAACTAATGAAGGATTTCCCTCGTTTTCAACTGCAGAAACTAGTCCAATCCTTCGGAGGATAGTAACAATCCCCATTCCCGTGTCCCAGACAGGTAGTTTACCTCGCCTCATCACAATTCCAGAATCACCACGGATTATTGAAACCTCCTCTGCAACAGCAGTTAAGACTCCTTCAATGAAGTCTCCAATGAATAAGCACTCAAAGACACCGCGATTTCTTCTGCCCAAACCATCCACACTCAGTGCACAGAGGGCTGCTGCTTTGCATCCCCATGCTACACAGTTAGTTGCTATCAACAAGGGATTAGTTACAAGCATCCCGCTCTCAATAGCTGCCAGCCCTCCTGCCAAGAAGCTGAAGAAAACACTCTCAACTAGGACATCGGGAATCAAATTGAGCTCAGCTTCACTTTGCAAAGGGGTTGGTATTTCACAAGGAGGCATTCATTCAGAATCACATCCCAGGGGAAATAGAAACAGCCCTAGGGCTTTCAGAGATTTAGGAATAAACACACAGCTGAACAGTTTAACCAACTGTGAGACCCAGACTATTGTAAAGCAGAGTACTGCACATACACAAACACCGGGTGATGTCATCATGTGTGAAGCTCTCCTGTCGGCAAATATCGGGACACAAAGTCATTTGAGTAATCAACAGCAACAACAACAACAGCAACAACAACAACAACAATTTAAACAACAGCAAAATTTACAACAACAACAATCGAGACACAAAATCGAGACACAAAGTCATCCAAGCAAACCAAAACAACAACAACATCAACAATTTCAACAACAGCAGCATTTACAACAACAACAACAGCAACAACCACCAACACAACAACAACAGCAGCAACAACAACAACAACAACAACAACAACAACAGCAACAACAGCAACAACTACAGCAGCAGCAGCAGCAGCAACAACAACAACCACAACCACAACAACAACCACAACAACAGCCACAACAACAACAACAACAGCAACAACAACAACATTCACAACAGCAACTACAAAAACATCTACGGTTTCCTGAGTTGCAGCAGCAGCATCAAGTGAATCCATCACAGCAATTGCACCAAGGCATTCCAGCCTTCACGAGGCAAACTCAAACAAACCAGCCACTCCACACTGGAGCTGCTTGTTCTCTTCCTAACAGTGTGAGCAACGCAGGTCTTGAGCCACTTCAGGTTCCTCAATACACGATGCAAACACAAACCCAATTCAGCACCAACACCACAAGCAGCTGTGATGTTCAAACAGAAAGCTGGCTCTCCTCCTTGGTGAACAACCAAGGTACTTTCACACACAAGGCCGGTGTTCCCACACAGACTGATCTCAGCTTCCTTGATTTTCTGAATTTAAACAACTCTGAGACCCAAACAGTACTTAGCCACTCAGCTCTTGAGGCATCAGCATCTACCTTGAGCATTTCAACACAGACCTCTCGTCATCCAGCAAGCACCAATCAAATAGAGACCAGCATTCAAACGATAATGCCCCAAACTCAGGTCTCTGTTAATGGTAGTATCCCCCAGAGTACAATGGAGACACAGACAAACTTCTACAATGCCTGCTTGGATGACCTTCTACTCAACGAATCACAGAGTCAGACAAGTCCTGGTAGAACTTTTAACGACGATTTGGAATCCTGCTGCCAGCAGACCCAGACCCTTTCATATGTCCCTCAGACAGATCACCAACAAACCCAGACTTCACTCCCAAACCTCAACATCAGTAACAGCGACTTCCTTCTACTGGACATGTACACGCAGACAGCACAGCGAGGCCTACAAAACTCCTCCTTGCAAACTCAGACTGATCCGTTTCTTGAAGACAGCCTGTCTAGCATGCAGACTCAAACAATGGCTGACTTTGATTTTGGGGCATTTGATTTTCACTCAATATCTGTGCAGACTGACTCTCAGCTGGTCAGTGATTCTGTCAGCCAGTTGACCAATACAACACAGGTACAGACACAGACAAGCAATATTTGGAAGACTGCAGGAGGGGACACAGCGGCCAGGGATGTGCAGACTGAAACAGATCAAATGGAACGCTTGTATGATATGTGTTCAGTGGCATTTACTGACAACCACACTCAAACAGGGTAACACAAAGGTTGTGGAAATGGTATGGGGAATTTCCAGCCACTATTTTATTCAGACATTTTATTCTCCAGTACATGCATGCACTAACAACCACACATGGGCCAGAGTTTTTCTCTGGGTACCATTGTAGTTTTTTATGTCCGGTCTTTGCGTCCCTCTTTATTCAACATTATGTTTCTCTAAAAGCTATAAATACTCAGTTTTGCTTTAATAATTGGGCAAAGCCTGCCAATGCTGGGATTTATAGCATAGTATGGTATTTATGTGAATTAAAAAACGACTAAAAGGCTGAAACTATTCAAATATACAAATTTTAAGATTAAAATTTTACAAAATTTTTCAAACACATATAAAAACAAAACAAATTATGGTCATAGCTGCATGAGAAGCTGTCTAAAGTTCTCAAGGACACAAGTGTCATGACCGGGATTTGAACCCACACCCTGATGATTTTCCAACCAGAACTTGAGTCTGGTGCACTAGACCACTTGGCCTACAAAATTGCTTTACGGAGAGGTTACCAGCTGAAATACCATAAGATTTATACTTTGTGAGTGGTGCCTTGCTAACATTTATTTGTATGGCTATTTAATAAATTTTGTTTGTAAGTATTTTCTGCCTGATAGTTTGTGAGATTGGGTCAGCCAGTTGCAACAAAATGAGAGTAGAGTACCGAATAAGTTTGGATGGGTATAAGGCACATGTATAAAGGATAATGGAAGGCTACTGGAATGGAATAGTAGGTGACGAGTAGGTCAACCGGCAGGGTCGTGGTCACGTGATAAAGGACCGACCCTGCAAGTTTTTTTTTAAATGGTTGTTTTTAATTGAGCCCTTTTTGTTAAAAGCGCAATAATGTAGGAAAATCTGTTAAACTTTTCTGTTTTGTAGATCTAAATTTTCAATTCCTGTTGCATCTTTGGGCTACGTTTTGCGAAGGGTAAAATTGCTTGCCATGCTCAACAGTAGTGCATACGCATTCATGCTTATAGATTTTGCGTTGGGTACTGGTATGCATTGATTGCATTATGCGTAAATTAGCACCTGCATAAGCTAGTGCAGCAACATGCGTATGGCTTTGGGTGCGGAATGTGTGTTCACAGCTCTAGTTATGTCTTTATCAGCTGTTGAAATGGTCATGTGACCACCTTTCAACCAATAACACTGTCTAAACCTATTAGAGTATTTATGAATGTAGATAAAAGAGGTTACAAAATGACGGTCTCAATAGGGACTTAATGAACGTATATTATACAGTACTTAACATGAAATGTTATATTTTTATATTTTCTATATTGTACATGTATTTTTGGACAGAAGTTTATGTTGATGTTCATTGTGGTTAGAATTGATATTGATTATTTATTTTGTTATTTAATTTTGTTCACCTTCTATGTCTTTCAAAATTACTTAATTTTATGCAAATGTAGCAGTGATGCTTATATTATGGTGTGTACACAAGGCTGAAACAAGATGATCTGATCATACAGTGTTAAAAGTATAATATTTCACATCTTGTTTTATTTTAGTGAAAATTGAAAAACAAAGTTGAATGTCAGCAGAACAATTTGTAATTTACTGAAACTTTACATTTGGTCATCTGGATTTCAGTATCAATTGTCCTGAGAAACATCTTGACTTAAGTACTTAAATTGTTCTTAAGCACTTTGATTGCTTATTTTGATTTACCAAATCAAAATAAGCACATATGGTTGTGTTGTGTATTAAAACAAACCTGACTAAACATGAACCTGTATTGGAAGTAACTGTGACAAGTAAACAGATATTCTGCAGTGGGAGTGTGTGATGTTTAATCAAAAGGTAACCATTTATTTTGATAAAACACAATTAAAGGTTGGTTTGATGGTGTGTTTATTGCGAACTAAAGATGGGAATGAATTTTTCCTTCCATAAATCAGTGATTTGTCATACCTCTAAATAGATTGGATACAAATAATATACTTGAAACTAACCTGGTTTGTGTAATCATTATATCTTTTTGTGAGAAAAGAGGAGTATCTCCGGTTATCATTCAGAATATTTTCAAGGAATTCAAAGAGCAGTGATGAGGGAACTGGGGGTTGCCCTGCCATAAAGTATTTTTTAAGGGCAGGATATTCTTTTGTTTATTACTCTACAACAATTCAATGACCATACAAACTTACTTGGTAAGGAGCACTGAAGAGCTGTTGATAGTATAATTATAACATTGTGAGAAACGACTCCCTTTGAAGTAGTGTAGTTTTAGAGAAAGTGATAATTTCAGCCCCAAAATTTGAGTCTGAGAAACTTCGGCATGAAAGCACACAATTCTATGCAACAAGGGTATTTTCTTTCATTATTTTCTTGCAACTTCGATGGTCAACTGGTGAGCCTAAATTTTCACAGGTTTGCTATTTCATTATGTATATGTTGGGATACACCAAGTGAGGATACTTGTGTTTGACAATTACCAAAAGTGTACACTGCTTTTCATGTTACCTTGTGTTCCTTAAATTGGACAACTTAAACTTTTATTGGATTGGTTTGAAATGTATTTTGCAGTTTTCCCTAAAACTCTGAAGCCAATCTAATGTTGAAACTAGATTATTTCTAGACATGTAGTCTGAATTATTTTGATTTTCCCTGTAGATATTAATTTACAGCATTAAAAAGCCTTAAAAATTTAATTTATTGATTTGTTCAGTTCGGGACATACTTCTTTTTTTAAGTATCTTGTTTACTACAAAAACAAGTTAATTACAAGAAGTATTGATTAGAATTCATGGCTAATGATTATGCAATCTCTTCTTTAAGAGAGTTTGATGTAGCTGCATTTTGTTTTAGATAGTAGAAAGTGAGAGAGTTCTTGAAAAGGGCTGCAGATTTTATCTTAAGGTTCTTCTGGTTCTGACTATTGTCAACCTTCAGTTCTGAAATATAGCTGTTTCTTAGGTCGACATTGCATTCTTTTAAATTCTGGTAAATGTTTGAAAAACGAGAAAAAACATGTCTGATAGTGTTTGTTTTTCATTTTAAATGGTAAATGCAATAGAACTAAATGAATTCTTTTTACAAAATTAAAATAATATTGGGTGTGGTTTATTTGGTTTGTTGGTTTTCCCCTATACTTTGCTCATTTCCTCATAATATAGACCTTTGAGTTGACGTCATCATGCATGCTGCATGGTGGTGAATACTAGCAACGCAAAGATAGATTTATACGCATGGTGCACGTGTGACGCATGCCTAGCGTGTTGCGTGGGGGAATCCCAATGTGTGTGGCAATGCACGTGCTACTATTACATCAGCCGGGCGCGGTGTGGTCGACCGACCAGGAACCACTCTAAAGTGACGTCGGCATTTTTTTATTCTAGACTCTTGCGCAGACGCATTGTACCTAGCTCTCGACCGCGACATGTTCTAGAGATTTCACTCTACACCTGCGGTAAAAAATGGCGTTCAATATGAGAAGCCGTGCTCCAGCAAACGACACAAGGTTATACGAGTTGTTAGGAGTGTCAAAAAATGCGAGTGATACAGAAATTAAGAAGGTAAGATAACCAAGTACAAAACTGTTGAATTTAAGTAAAACAAATTACTAAATTTGAGCCCCTAATGGGAGGATATTTCCTCGCTTGTCGCGCACTGGCTTTGTATTTTTTTGTTACCACGACGTTCAGTTCACACAGTGAACAGTGAATGTGGCAAGTGCACTCATTTCCTTTGACGAAAAGCCGGCACGCGGCATAGTGAAAAGCCAATGTAGCAGGCCAGTAGTTACGGAAGAGGAACAACCTAACGTACGATGAAAGAACTAATGTTACTAAAAAGTGGTTTAGGTTGGCCATTGCGGTGTTTTGTGCCAATTGTTTCCTCTCCCACAAAAAATGACAAGTGTTCCATCTTTGTTAAAACATTTAATTTTAAATTTTATGCCTTTTTAGTTGTTAATATTGTCAATGTCAAGGCAAAAATGCTGTATACCGACTGCCTCACTCAAATATCAAATGATATTTTACCTGTCCAGAAAGGTTGACAGAATGTATACAGAGATGAACAGTGACTTTGAACTGTTCCATTGTGTCAAAATCATGAAAATAAGGGTCTATGGCTGTGATGGTGGTCTTGATTTAATTGATAAAGCTACTCACTAAATGCTATTTTACTTTTTTTATTGAAGTTCCTTTTTTGGGGCATGAGTGCATAAGAATTTTGGCACGCCGCACAATGAAATGTCCACTTGAACTTTGTTTAAAGTAATTAATTAGTGTTTTGCTACCAATGTCTCAACAATAGGATATTAATTATAAGGAAAATAAAGTTCAACTTCCAATATTTTTTTCTAAAAATACCTCTGAAGGTAGCAGTCAGATGTGGAAATTTCATTGTGCGGCGTATAGAACGAGTTTGGAGTTAAGTCAATCCCCATATTACTGCGGTAAACCCTATCAATGAAGATCAATACCATAGTATTGCAGTATCAGACTATTTCTCAATTTGCCTCGGTGTCAATAACAAAGACTTCCTCCCAAGTCGTTTATCACTAACAGTAGACAAAATTCTGAATTGACAAGTGTTAGTGTTAAGTGTTACTTTTCAAGTAATAAACCACAAGGGAAACTGACTTGGTAAATTTTAAATAATAAAACTTGAACCTGTGACCTGCAGATTAACATGCCGGTGCTCTACCAACTGAGCTATCCAGCCCTATGTTGGCGGTCTTCCTGGTAGTATTAAGCCCTTTTCACACGAGAAAAAAAGAACCAACATTCCTTGCGACGAATTTAACGAGCGCTGAAGTCATCCCACGCCTGACCGCTTTCGCAAGCTTTCACACGACACCAAGTAAAAATGTGACCACGTTCCATGAGACGAGAGTACAGACTTAGCTGGTTACCACTGAACTATAGAGTTTTTGTTCTTAAACAGCGCTATACCAGTTAAATGATGACGTATGTCGCGTGTGCACAGTGTGTCGTGGTCGGTAAAAAATAAACCATGTAAACATTCTTCAAAATGGCTGACAATCACGAAGACGTTGGGGAGTCCATTAATAATACTATGCCCGTAATATCCTCCAAAAAACGACCGGCAAAGACATCAACCAAAGATAAGAGTAAGAAGGCCAATAAATCTTGGTGCTACGAGGAAACGATTGCCTTGATAAACATTATGGAGAAGGAAACCACCCAATCTAAAATGGATGGTTTGACCCAAAACGGCCATGTTTGGCGGGAAATCGCGGACGAGGTGGCAAATGGTCGCAACGGTGACCAGTGCCCGGTAACGGTGTGTAAACACACAAAGGTCGGCTCCCGAAGGTTCTTCACGCATGCGAGGATTGTCGGTCAATAAACAACGGATCGTTTCACACGAAGGTTTGACTAGATTCCTTGCGAAAAATTACGCTAGCGTAAGATTTTGTCGGAGGTCGGGACCTACTACAAAATTTCGCAAGGTTTGCGAAAATTTCGCAAGGAATGTAGGCGATGTAAAATATTACTGTTCTTTCACACGAAGCCCAAATTGTAATTTTTTACAAACAATTGTAAAATTTCGCAAAGAATGTTCGTTTTTTCCGTCGTGTGAAAAGGGCTTTAGTCAATATCTTTGTTCAGGGATGCCAGTCAGAAGCCATTCAACTGTCAGCTGCCACATAGCCAGGGATCGCACCCCCAAGTTTACGATACAACCTGGGAAGCAGCAGCCATGGGATCACGAAGGGGCTGTGTCTTTTTAATATTAATTGTTACTTTTTTTTAATGTACTTTTTACTCAACTTACAAATTTCTGTTGACTACATGTATGTCTGTCAAAAGAACGCAACACTTTTTAGATTTTCCCTTTTAAAATGTTGTTCTGTTCTTAGAAATTTATGTTGGTAGGAAATAGATCCTGTTCCACTTCTCACTTGTGTGGTGTGTGACGTTAATAGAAAGATGGTGGGCAGAGTTGAATGGATTGGTTTATTGAAATGTCAACTTACATTGAACAAGTTCAGACAAGGACAATCATTGACTAATTGTTGGACTAACTTGACTTAATTGTCTAGTCGTCCATTGTTTTTCTTCTCTAAACTCTAGTCAACTATTAGTACGTGTACTAGGAACCAGCCTTCTGACTGTGTTGCCTCGCTGGTTATCATGGGCTTTTTTATTCTTAACTGATAAAGCGCACAGGAAACATGACGCAAATGAGCTTTAACGCCAAAACCTATGACTGTATTAATGTAATATTTGGTGTAGTCGGACATGTACATAGTTAGTCTCTTAATTTGTATTTACACGAGTGTATTTCAAGTATTTAGGTACAGTTTTAGTCTGAACAATCTCTTTGTTCACAACACATGGTCAGTAATGTATTAACTGTGTGACTCAGCTGCTGTGTTGGCTGAATGTGTCTGTTTTGTTCAATGTAAGGGTTCCTTGATCTACAGTCTGGCAGTTTCCATTTTAAACAAATTAGCTGTCATAAGTCTAGTCACTAGACTTGAACCAGCCCTGCTCACACTGAATATTAGTGAGCATGTGAAGCTATCAACCAACTGTTGATCATGTTTCCTTGTTCAAATGTTGAACATTATATAATTATTTAATTTTTTGTTTGTTTGCTTATTGTTCAACTTCAAAGCAAAGAAATTCACCAGGGTTTTGTAACTATTAAATCAATGTTTGTTTTATTTACAGGCTTATAGGAAATTAGCTAAGGAATACCATCCTGACAAAAACCCCAATGCTGGGGAAAAGGTAAGAAAATAAGGAATCGGATAAAAGGGTTTAAAGTTCATACAACAAATGGTTACAGATTTTACCAAATACAGTCGACTCTCGTTAATACGAGGTCTGCCGGACTGGCCCGTTTCCCTCGTATTATTCGAACCTCGTCTTAAACCCAGCGCACTATTACACGTGTATACACGTGTCATCATAGTGCATGCACTACACATGTATATAGGCTAGAACAAAGCGGTTTGCTTCCTAGTACAGTTCTTACGAGCATCCTGTACACAAAAATATCAATGATAAATGTATTTTTGTTGACCATGATCATAGAAATTTTATATTTTATATAACTCAAGATAAAAATTATAGCAAAGTGATGTCAAACTTGCCGTTCATGTGACCATGATGTGACAGATTTGATACTGCGTAGCGCCTATGCTGAACGTTGTTTACGCTGGTAGCTGTCAGTGTGTAAGTGAATTAGCATTTCAAGCATAGGTCATGTAGGTTACCAGTGAAATGTTTCTGGTTTTCAGATCGAACAGAGCCCCATGGCTGGTCCGATCCGATAAATATTTTGGCAACAAGAAAGTAATTTCTGAACTTTGAACAGTAAGCTTTTACACAACAATATTTTTAGATCTCGCTACAAAAGTATGAAAAACGATACATTTTTTCATCATGGGGCCGCAAAAATACCTCGTATTATCCGTGTTCTTGTTACGACCGTGCTCGTATCTTCCGTTTTTTAAGCCATATAAACACGCATGGGACAGTTCCGGACCGGTGAAAAACCTTGTATAAACCGGCATCTCGTATCTTCCGAGCTCGTATTAATGACAGTCGACTGTACTATACAAGATTTTAAAATGAATTCCATTAATGGAAGTGCCAGATTTCTTGGTCTACTTGGATTGTTTCTTAAGCTCATTTGATACATCTGCATGACGACAACATCAAAGGCCCATTCCATCTTTGGTAACAAGCAGCACCAGTCGACTTCTCACTTGCAATCCAAAATTGCTTTTCCATGAAAAGGCTTAGGTTTTTACACCCATTCGTTTTTTCTTTTTTGATTTGTTGTAGTTTAAGGAAATCAGCTTTGCTTATGAAGTGCTGAGTAATTCTGAGAAACGAGACACATACGACCGATATGGCCTGGATGGTCTCAAGGAAGGAGCTGGGGAAGGAGGAGGTAAGGACTAAGCTGAGTCTGTTGTCCACACTGGTTAACAAATTTGGACTTGGAACTTTTTCAGGGACAAGCTGGCGGGAGCAGTTAGCTTGTTTTTTCACTAGTTTGTCAGCTTTGTCGCTGGTCCATAGCTGAAGGTTTTCCTTGTATATGTACACTAGGCTTAATGTACACTACCCTTTTCAAGGGACTCTGATGATGAATAATTTTGTTACTCTTAACTTTTTGAACTTTCAACTAGTATGTAAGACCATATTAATGGGACCATCACTGGTTCTTGGTTGATTAGACTGACATTTTAATGCAGGCTGATGTTGAAAGATAGAACTTTCCAGTGATGTACCATAGCCCCATTTTTCCTAGAACTAGAACTGATTGGCAAAAGATACAGTATGATTTGAAGCAGCAGAATACCATTACGTTTGACATGTACGTCACATGGCATTGTAGCTGGTTACCAACTGTACAATACTTTGTCCGAAACATGATTATGGAGGTGCACAAACATTACAATCCTTGTAAGCCTATGAAATATGCTTATTTTAGCAGCGTCTATCAGCAAAAAGCTTTCAGTAAGTAATGTCTGTTTCACAGCTTTTTTTAAATTTTGTTTATTACTAGAAACAGGCATGTCCAAGGTTCGAATTCACAAGTCACACTTACTTAGGCACAGTATGTTAGTGTTTTATTATTAAACCTCTGGTTTGTTTTTCTTTGCAGGCTTTGATGATATCTTTTCTCATTTCTTTGGGGGTGGCTTATTTGGTGGCGGCGGCGGTTTTGGTGGGGGGAGGAGACAGAGAAAGATGAAAGGGGAGGATACTGTGCACCGTCTTGGGTAAGTTAAGAAATAAAGCATAATGTACCTTGTATACATCACATCATTGGCAAAAGGGCAGTTATTTTAGTGATCACTGTCTTATAATTTTTTGTGACACCTTACGCCAACACCAGGCACTTTTTGAAAAACTGTGACTTGGCCTTAAAAGTGGAGACAACCAAAACGTCAGCCATAATATCAACGTGATGTGAACTGGGATTGTGGTTTATTTTGGGTAGTGCCGTGAGCTGTAGATGCTGGATGTGTTGGGCTGTGAAGTTGGGAAGCTTGCTGTGTGGTAGGTGTAGTGGATCCCATGGGTGGTGTGGGTCAGTCTGGCTAGGGTGCTGGAGCAGGAAGAAGGTAGAGCATGTCGGAGTGGGGCATGAAGAGATAAAGGGCATAATTTGGTTGGTTTTTGGTGATGTGCTGTTTTAAATAATCTTTATGTTGATAAATACTTGCCTTATAGGCCGGAATATGGAGTAAATAAGCCCAGTTTTGAGTTTTGGCTGGAAGTGCCTTGTTTTGGCATGGAACAACCCATCTGTATGCCAACTAATAAGTTAACAGAAGATGTGGTGGTGTGCCAATCACCTTGTAGATGTGATTCTATCATACTAACATGTGCTACATGAATTTGCATGTTGACAAAGCTGGGTGAAAATAACCAAATAGAATATACTTGTGTCAGTTTTTTTATTTTAATTTGCCTACTTAACGTATATCATTTTTTTCACAGGGTTTCACTTGAAGATCTTTACAATGGCAAAACTTCTAAGCTGCAGCTAAGCAAGAATGTCATTTGTGGGAGTTGTAAAGGGTAAGTAACTAACATGTATTAAAGAGAGACCATAGGCACTTATTATGGTACGCCTTCTTTTGTCAGGTACCCAGTCTCTAACCACATGAAAAGGGACTGGATTAGTTTTTTCCCTTACTACCTTAGTCTGGTTACATTGCAACCTGATGAAAGAATAACACTCCTTCAATAGAAAGATGCGAAACAATCATTAAGCTAATGAGGTGTGTGTTTTGATTTAACAGACATGGTGGTAAGCAGGGTGCCATGCAACCTTGTCACAGTTGTCATGGGCGAGGTATTAAGGTGACGATACGTCAGATTGGGCCTGGTATGGTACAGCAGATGCAGTCCACCTGTTCTGACTGTAGAGGAGAAGGTAAGATTGCATTGTAGGCAAGTATTGAAAACATAACCAGCATGGAAATGACAGAAAGATAGAATGAGATGCTGGTGTTTTAAAATATAATTCAGTCACTCCAGCGTTCATCATCATACAAAGAGTTAACTGCCGTACCACCCTAACGTCCTGTGCAAATGGACTTGGCCATTGACCCCTTGCACAACACGCAGCGCAATTACACACACCTATTTAGTCCTCCATTTTGGGAGTCAAAGTATACACAAAGGAATTGACTCCCAAATTGGTGGAAATGGTAGGCGGGCATTTTGCTGAGGTGCGTTCTGTGTCTGCGAGGGATCGATACTTTCATCATGCTATGTCTGTACTCTAGCGTTGCCTATAGTTAATGGTAATGATAGTTTAATCTAAAGACAATCAAAGGAAAGTGTGGCACATTTTTATGGAGCAGTGTGGTTATCATTAACCCTTACTATCCTAAATCCTTCTGTATTCTCTTTGCCAAAATGAAGTATTCAGAAGTACTGAGGGCTGTAGTCCCAAATAACAATTGCAGGGGTAGAAATAGACATCCGACATACCGGGGCTAAATTTAGCCCCTGGGTGAGCAAAAAAAGGATCGGCCCTGGGGCTGTCCTCCTGGGACTAGGGGCTTTTCTCGAATTATGCAATACAGTATTGTTTTTAAAGACAACACAAATTAACCATGAACTTGTTATTGATAATCGTCATTAATCTACGGTACCGAAGAGGGAGGGTTACGTACGATCGCTACAGTCATGATAGTAATTTTATCAGGCATAAACATAGCCTAGTTTTACCATGGAGGTAGGTTTTACTAAAAGTATTCGTAGCGATCCGATTGCCTTCAATTGATTAAAAATGAGACCAAAGTTCTCACAATCTTCTAACTTTCGTCCAGAAAAACAACAATTTAATACAAACTAGTTTCAAAATATCCAGACCACAGTAAGCTTGGGCGGTTCTACCTCCATGGTTATACGGTATTACAGAGTAGTCACGGTATTTGTTCAATACCGAAAATACCGTGAGCTGTTTTAGAAATACCGAAATACCGTCCCGTACGGTTTTCAATTTCAATACCGAAAAAAAAACAAAACAAAAAAACAAAAAAACTTATCTGTTAGGCCATAAATGAGGAGAATACAAAGCCCAATTGTCCATCCCGAGCAGACTGTTTATTGTTTGCGGTTTTTAGCAGTTTCCTGCCCCCGGCGGCACCCGGCCGTATCTCTGTAAGTAATTAAGCGGGCGATCGCAACACAAGCAAACGCACGTTCGACGTTTTGCAATGCCATTTGGGTGAGCGAACACCTCAAGAGGGCGCTACATTTTTAGTGCGCCCTCTACCGACAGCTTGTATAAGTTGCGACAAAGAGCGTCAAAAGCGGCAATTTTCTGATAAACACCGACATTCCGCGACTTCCTGGTTACACGTTCGGATCGGGATCGTGGCGCGCTGGTTAACAAGTACATGCATTAGCAATGCACAGGTGGCTGTGCGGATACCAACAAGATACCGACAGCGCGTGCAGCATGCAAACGAAAATAGATCGCGGTATTTTCATCAAGTTATCAACCATGAGAATTTCCTACCGCTGCTGCACGAACAGTAAGCTTATTTTGATAAGTTTTATGTTGAAAACAAATCAATCTATTTGTCCTAATAAAAGATAAAGACAAGCTCAGCGCTAACCTGCTGTTAAATAACCATGATTGTCTGGCCTCAATGAAAATGGTCAATCAAAATCGGCGGCCAGAGCGCGATTTTTTTTTAGCCCATTTTTTGAGATCACGAAACAACGAAGTAATAGTCCGTTCGGGATGATAGGAACGTTATTTGAATAAAACCATCAATGAATTTCCACTCTATGACTGAGTGAAATACGGGGGGAAATGGTTCATGTAAGAATGGGACCAAGGGTTTTTTTAAGCGCCGGAAGCGTTGTAGAAATAGAGGGTCAAGGGGCTTTTTATTGGGGACCAAGCGCTAATAGCGCCGAGGCGCCGGGTTATTTCGAAGCCTGAATTGCTTATCACTGGGTCAGACATTCCAATCTTATCTCAGTCCTAACCTGTTCGTGTGGAGTGACATAGGAGAGGAGTATATTGGAGGATTGAGGTCACCTGTTAGCAAGTGGGCCTAGGGAGTAAGGGTTGTACACTGGGGTTCTTTACAAAGAACTCTGGATGGTTAAAGGCGTGTACCGAAGACCACGTTTGGCCTTTCCTTTCCCTTGTCTGGCAGGTGTCACTGAGGTTGCATTGTTACCATTACTTTAACTGGTCTGCTTTTGTAAATATTTGGAAACCGGTGTACATTGCTGATAAGTATCTCAATTTAACCATACATGTTTCTGTTTGATTCCGTGCAGGGGAGCGTATCAACGATAGGGATCGGTGCAAAAAATGCAATGGAGCTAAAGTCAATAAGGAAACCAAGATCCTTGAAGTTCACATTGATAAAGGCATGCGAGAGGGCCAGAAGATCACATTCCATGGGGAAGGAGATCAACAGGTCAGTTACTTGTTTGGGAATTCCCCTAAAATCCCTGCAATATTCCTTGCAGCATTGGTTTTTGGAAAGAATACTGTCATTCAAAAGGTTTTGAAAAACACATTTCTGAGAAGTATTCTTTGAAAAGGATTATTGGAATTAGTGTTCACAGGGGACAACAGCATAATGTTTGAAGAGTTTATCCTGATTGTAATTGATATTTGTCTGTTCATCTTGTAGCCTGGAATAGAATCCGGTGACGTCATCATCGTCCTCGTTGAGAAAGACCATGACGCCTTTAAGCGTGTGGGGAATGACCTGTTCAGGGAGCAAGAAGTCACCATCACAGAAGCGCTTTGTGGCTTCCAAATAACACTCAAACACTTGGATGATCGTCAGCTACTTATCAAATGCCCAGGGGGAAGTGTTATACAGCCAGGTATGTCACACACACAGTTGGTTCACAGCCTCTTGCTAACTGAAAAACCCATGTTTGTTTGTTTGTCTTCACTGCATAACCATAAGCCCAGACATGGGATTTGAAGTCATTGTGTTCAACTCAATATATGCACACAGACACAAATATAAAGTCCAAAGAAGAGAGGTTCTGCAAATGAATCACAGGACTTAAAGTATGCTTTTTGGGTGGCAGTTATTTTTGGTGAAGTCCCTGTAAAGTTGCCAAGATTGCTGGGCAGTTGTGCAATTGATCATTTTACATTAGGTATAACAAACCTGGTTTTGGGAGTAGTAGTTGGAAGTTGATCATTACAAGGTAGGTCATCTTTCAGACCATCAGAATTCTGATGTTGTGATCGGTTTATTGTAAGTAACTTCAGAAACCCAAATATTGGAAAACCAAAGTAGAGGAGGTTTATCTTGTCTGAGAGCAAATAAGATTGTGTATTAATGTGTTGAGTGTGTTTCTCTTTAGGTTGTAAACGTGTGGTAGAGAATGAAGGTATGCCATTCTACAGGAATCCATTCACCAAAGGCAATCTGATCATGAAATTCAACGTTAAGTTTCCTGAAAATAACTTTGCAAGTATTGAGCAACTTAAGGTGAGCAACACGCTGTTGAGTGCTGGCTATTTTACTGTAGATCAAATGTACAGACCACTCGGTGTTGGGCTGCATTCTATTCAAATCCAATAGTACTTATTGTGTTCAGCAATTTAAATTGGATACATTTGATTTGCATTTGCCTTTCACTGTCCATTTGTAAAGTACTGTATACTTTGCTCTTAAAATCCTACCTTAGTATACATGAGTGAATTTTTAATATAAGAATTACATGAATGTAAGATCAAATGTAACAATTTCAATTGTTGTGACCTGCCTGTAATGTATACATAATTTGATTATTTAATATATGTTAATTTTGCATCAGAGATAAAGAATATATGTATATGTATATATTTTTCTTTTCTTTTCTCTCTTTCCTTTTTTTTTACTTTGATGATAATTGTTTGTTACTCTCTTCCTTAACAGAAATTGGAGAAACTTCTTCCACCCAGACCAAACCATGATGCTGCTAGTGAAGATGCTGAAGAGGTTGAACTGGTAGAGTTTGAGGCCCAACACACCAATTCACATAACCACCGAAGTGAGGCTTATCACGATGATGACGACGAAGATGAAAGTGGGGGCGGCGGTCCGTCTGTGCAATGTGCGCATCAATGAAAACCGACTGGCTGCGGACTGGCTGCAAGTCAATTTTCTAGGCTAGGAACAGACTTGCATTGCGTCTAACCTCCAAGATGGGAGCAGACTGACGGGCAAGTCTAACAATAAATAACATAGTAGATACATGTAAAGAGGGCAGGGTGTGTGTGTCATGTATTAAAAGTAATCATTATAAGAATTTAACATCACTGTATAAGATTTAGACTCATCTCATAATTTTCCCCATTTTTTTAATGGAACAGTCATGATTATCCTCCCAATGAATTTCTGTTTTACTGTTGCGCTCGTACGCTGGTGGTGAGACCTTTGTGTTTTTGCACCTTGTCACTGAGTGCAATGGATGCATGCTACTTTCAGTGTGTTGTATCGAGGCTTTAAGTTCAAAATGAATAATAATATTAATGAGCACTTATCAGGCGTGGCACTCATGGCAAATTAAACAATAAAAACAATCAAACAGAATAACGAGTACGGAAAAGAAAAGTTTTAGTGACGATTTGAAAGTTTGACAGGGATTCTAGATGGCGCAAGTGTTGAGGAAGATTGTTCCAGAGTTCAGGTGCGGAACGGGAGAAAGAGCAGTCTCCCCAAGAACGACGGGTTCTGGGGATGGACAACTGGAGAGATGTAGAACCCAGTTCTTGCAGGGTGACATCTTGAGATGTCGGTATTGTAGATCGGTGAAGTGCCATGTAGAGATTGAAGGAGAATTTTGAATAAGGCATGCTTTGACGTAAGTTTCAGTCCAAATGGTACCTCATACACCTGGTATCATTCAAAGCACCCTTTTTGTTTTACTGTGAGTGCTTTTGGATGAAGGATATTTTATTTTCTATATGTGAGTTTGTTCTCCCAAAAGTGCTTGGTTATGGTTTGGCTGAGCAGTGTAGTGCACTGGACTCAAGTTCTGGTTTTGTCTGGGTTTGGGTTTTAGTCACGACACCCATGTCCTTGAGCCACACTTATCTGTAATTACTTTATCCTTAATTTGGGACTTAAACTTATTAGCTATTTGTGTTTGGTAAGAACCCAGTACATGTACATTTATTGTAAAAAAAAAGGGGGAGTTTTCCCTTGTGTTTCTGTCATCGTTAAGGGCTCGAAATGTACACTGGACCGCAGGCCCGAGGCCAGTGATTCCAGCATTGAGCTACTAAACTCCTGACTGGACATGTCCGGTGGGCTTGTGTGTTTGCTCAAATTTTCACTTATAGCCTGATTGATATCTTGCAATTCTGATTAATACCTTTTAATTGATATCTTTCAATTCTGTTGAGTACTGAAGACTACTTACCCATAATACAAATGAGATAATTTTTCCTGTAGTACTTGTTCAAACCAAAAGGGTTCAAATGTAAAACTGTCGGGTGTTTCATTATTCTCATTTCTATTCTGGTCTTGTCAAAAAAATATAGTCCAATGAAGTTTTTGAGCTACAAGCCCTGGGGTCTTGTGTTCCCCCCCCCCCCCAAAAAAAAAAAAATAAAAAATTTAAGCCCTGTAGTTGGCTGCAGATTGCACCGCATCACCTTATAAACCCTTACGAGGTGCTAATAGCATCTGTATAAATAGCATCTGTCATGATATGATCGCTTTGAAACGCCCATGATAAAGGGTTTATGTGTTATTGTGTATTACAGCCCCTATGCATTCAGAAAAACAGCTTATTTCCTTTACCTCATACACTCTCACATTATTATTGTTACGAATGAATATATCAAATCCACCTTCTTGTGTACTCCACTTGATTTCTATCCCTGATATTGTTTTACCTCGATCATTATTAGTATTGCAATTGGCATATTGTCTAAATATAATTGAAGTCTGCCTTTAAACAATGTAGTTTAGAAGCACTGTATACATAAAATGTCGTCTTGGGACTATTACAAGACTGGTTTGCTGGGTCAAGACAGGTCCTCGTTCTCACTGATTGGGGACACTCTGAAAAAGAGAAGACTGAGAAAGTAGCAAAGTGTTGAGTTGAGGAAAGTTCTTGCACTAAATGCTACTTATCAGAGTTAGTATACAAATTAAGCATGTTTGTAAGTTCAATCATGTTCAATAGTGAGAACATTTTAATGAGTTGAAAGATGGAATGTTCCATTCAACAATGTGAAACCAAGTTTAATGGAACATCATGCCATCTTTCAACGAACGAAAATGTCTTTTCATTGCGCAGGTGCAAAACATCTTTATTTGTTTTATATAACATTCAAGTAGATCAGTTGATTGTAGGATTAAACCATGAATAAACAAGTTGTACAAGACTATTCGAGCATCCACTATGAGGGCGTTTTGTACTGCTGCATGTAAGGCATGGCGTGGTCAATAGTCAATGGTACCAATACCGAGGTTTGTGAAGTAGGCCATCAGTTATAATTTGGTTTGGGTAAATTTGTCTGTACCAAACAGAGTACTCCTGCCATGTCCACCATATCTCAAAAAAGATAATAGTTGATTATTGAACGGCACGTGACCTGATTTAAAACAAATGACAAGGGTCTACTTGGATGTTATGAAAACACTTTGATAGCATCTTTTTATTCCCGACTCAACCACAAATCCTGCAAAATCTGATCCTAGTGAGTTCCATAGCTTGCCTCACTGCAGCCTGAAACTGGACATTTCCCAAATACTTGGGAAGGGGGCCCCAATAATCCATTCATTCCTGGAAGATACGTTGTTACCATGTAAATTATGTACTAGTTTTTGGTCATTAGTACAAAGTGTATGCAAAGATTATACTTTGTTAAACCCAGTTAACTGTAATTTATGCAAGAAAAACTCTTTTCATTAGGAAAGATCTGTAAGTATTTCTCAAGGCTCCATTTCATTGATGCTCATAAAAGATCGTTCTAGAAGTTGTAATAGGTTTAGTCATGTCTCTCGTAGTGATCTTCTGTTGGAATGGTTTATGTAGTCCATGATCCAGCCAGTTTATCAACGCTAACTTGACAGACTATTTCTGTCACTTTTATCACTGCGAATAATCAACTTATACACTACAATAGCTGTCTTGAAAAGTTTGATAAGTAACATGTTCATACAATGGATTTCAGGGAATTTGCTCTGTAAAACTAACGTTCAGCCTGTTTCATTGTAAACACTGCTGTACAAACCGAAATGACAGTGTTAACAAAAGAGGCGGAATATTTGTACACTTTCAGTGAAAATCCCTTAAAAACCATTACTTGTCTGTTTTTCAGGAATGCTGTTATATTGTAGGGAAAATGTTTTGATTATTTGTTTCAATAAAAGTGATGTTAGACTTAGTCCCCAAGGTGGCATCAATGTGAAACTTCAGCAACTGGCTCATGGACTAGGTGGGATACTTCACTTTATTGGTTACATGTCCTGTCTGTGTTCAAGGTAAGAAATTCAATGAATCAGCCACTAGACCACATGGTTTAAAACTCAGAACTTTCACTGCACCATTAAAAGGTTTCAAAGACCATCATAATTTTTGTTACAAATCGGCCACTAACTGCAGTTTTCTAAGCCTGGTTGAGCTTGAAAACCTGACTACTCATAACTGTACACCTGCTTGGTTTGGGAAGAACACTGGCCACAGAAGCAGTGATGAGTTTACTAGCCTTGTGCTGTAATCAGTTGATTCTGGCCAGGGGTTTAGTAGCTCTCACAAGTATTGGCTGTAGGCGTCAGTCTGAAGAAGCCATTTTCATGGACATGGTGGTTGGACTTGGACAACTGGCAAACACAACTTATGCTTCTAAGATGAGTGGCCTGGGTTATTTTCAATTTCATACTTGACCCTGCTTTTGTCTGACCATTCAATATTACTTTTAATGATAGACTATGCTAACCTGCAATATGATATTATGTGGTGACACACATGTAGTGTACATAGTTTTAGTTCTGTGCATAGTTGTACCGCCATGCGCAACTCATGCACATTGGACTCTTATGCCTCAACAACAAAACATCATTTTTGCCTGCGAGCAAAATGAAACTAGTTTGTGAAAGTAAAATTTGTATTTTTGTTTGTCTTTTAATTTTAAATCGTCTTGTAATTCTAACAGTTTATATAAATCTTGTTTAGCCCATATGCGCAAGTGCTTTTCACCACGCCGCCATTGCTGGGATGCTGGAAGTGCAAGGTTTTTGTATACGAAGACATGAGAAAACTTGTCTTTTTAACTTTGTTTTGTGAATTAGGTGTCTTTCTCAATGAGTTACACAATTTCCCTGACAAGACAGCATGACATACTGAAGTAGAAAACTGACCATAAATGTTTGCAACTAAACATAATCTAAACATGAGTACAAGTGTGGCAGACACAAACTGCACAGTCGGGTTGAGTGTTTTACATCAGCAAGGTTTTTTTAGTCAGAATTTCAGTATTGACTTTCTGTTTAGTTATAAACATTGAATAGTATGTTCAACATCATTATGTCATGCTGTCCTGTCAGGGAAATTGTATAAATCATTGAGAGAAATGCTTCATTTGCATATAAAGGAAAAAAGACAATGGTTTTTGTGTACAAAACCTTCAGAAATGGTGGTGTGGCGTGCATCACTTGCACAAAGGGCTGATAGAGATTGGTTTCTATAATCATGTTTGTACTTGGGCTGTTTTTGAATTTTGACTGTTTTTATGTGTATTAAGAATGAAATGTGGCACACAATTATTTATAATTTAGGGGATGTGTACAAGAAAAAATGTTGAACAGTTTTTTATTTTTCAATGGTGTTTTTCTGCTATTGAGTTTATTTGAAAAGAAAACAAATTGGTTAAAAATAAATACTAAAGCAGTGTAGCTTTATTTAAGAGAAACACCCTTTGCTAAATGTCTGTAAATGTATCTTTATCTTATGCAAATTAAGAACAACAAATCTTTTTAGATGATACAGAGGAAAGTTTTTTCCAAATCTGTATTTATCTAAATAGTAAAATATATCACACGCTGATAAATCACACAACTGAGACAAACCCAATAGCCTTTTTGAGATACTGTAGACACTATAGGAGGGCACTGTTTGGTTTGGGTGTGTACAGACAAATTACCCAAACCTAATTGTGTCATGTTTTGTGTCCACCATATCTGAAAATGGCTAATTAAACCCTGCATACCGTAGCTACTGCCTAGCTCTGGCACTCTTATGGATTCTGTGGACAATTCAAGCATTATGGGCTACGAAGCAACACACTGCACCACACACACACACAGCTGTGTTGCAGTCACTCTGTGGACAGTCGTCTGTTCTGTACACTTAAGGAAAACCCTATTCTTAAGTCCACATACTGTTTAAATCCCTACATTATGTGAGAACACTTTGTATGTAGCGTTAAAACACAATACACAACACAGGAATCCAATTGGTAGCAGCTTGTTTGCATTCTGCATTTGGATTTTTAAATATTTGACTCAGAAGCACACAGTCGTGTGACTTACATGACGTACCAAGCCCAAAACACTGAGATCAATGAAGACCTATCATTGGCTGAGAGTTGCGCGTAGTGCATTTATGCATAGAGCCAGGACAATGGTCCATGCATGCACGGTTCCATTATTTGACCTCAGCCAAGGCGACCAATGCAATTGGGTTAATTATTGCTGGCAGAATAAGTGTTCACATAATCAACAAACAGTTTGTCACATGTTAAACAGACCCTTCATAGAGGCAACTTAGGCCATTGCATTGGTGCCCTGTGAAATGATTGTTCTTACAACAATAGCTAAGTATCAGGCCTGCACATTTTGTCTGCACATATGGGACATGGTGTAAAGCAACATCATACAACTAGTGTACATGTACATGTACATACATTGAGTTGATGAATCTTGTTGACGACTTTTGTTTTACTCCACATCATGCATTTTCCCGTTTATTGCAATGTGTTGCAGATGTGAAGTACTATGTTACAAGGTGTACATTATAAGAACATCATTTAGGGGGATTTAAGTTTGTTTTCCCCCTTACACTGGAAAGTTGAATCCAGCAAAGGGATTTGGGTTTACTATTTCCTACCCCCATTCTATTTCACAAATGATATCTGTAAACGTGACTGCATTGTGTTACAACAGGGCTGGTAACATTAAATGTGTTCTGCATGTTCAAGTTATGTGAAATGTGGGACTGCTCCGTTTTTCCATCCAGTAAGTATTGCTATGGCAAAATGTTTAAGCTTTGGGACACTATGTTTTTGATTTCTTTTTTTAATGGTATATTAAATGGAAGCTATTACAAATTTAAATGTTTTGACATATCCAGGGGTCGATTTCACAAAGATAGTCCTAACTTAGGAGTTATTAAAAACTTAAGGCTAGTTCTAAGTTAGGACGAGTAACTCGTCCTTACTCGAGATAAGACTAGTCTAAACTCTTTGTGAAATCCACCCTGAAGTGTTGTACTAGGATCATACGGAAATCCCATATTTAAAAGAGTGAATAACAACAAAAGATAACTTTTTATCTAATAAATTGTTTGTGTATAATAAATTGATTGATGGTGACAGTTTAATTTCTCCCTCTTTGTGCATGTCCAATCCAATTCAGGACTCATTTGCCCTGTACAGGGACTGTTACATTGAAAATGAAACACAATAAAGTATTTGTAATATGCAAACCCATTAGCCCTGTTCCTTTGACTGAGTGAGCATAACATTAAAGCCCGCATTACAATTTGCAAACAACAAGCTGCTGGCAATTTAGACTGATGTGTTGTGTATTTTGTGTGTAGCAAATTACGCTGGGTTGATAATAGACCATACTCAGATGACATCACTATTTTATCACACCCCTTCCTTGCTGGAGTACTTACACATGTAAACACACTTTACCAGAACTGCGCGAACACGTTCTTCAAAATGCAATGCTGGACGCGTTTGTTTTGTTACATTGACTTGGATGTGGAAAAAGTATTTGATGTACACCATAATATCAGACATGGAATGTTGTTACTGCAAAAAGTTGGGTGTGATCCCTGGCTATACTACAGTTACAGGTTGAAAGGCTTCTGACTGGCACCCTTGAAGAAAGATATTGACAAAATTGGGAGACTGCCAACATAGGGCTCAGTTGGTAGAACACTGGCATGTTAATTCGGTGGTTGCAGGTTTGAGCCAAAATTACAAAAAATTTACAGTCAGTTTCCATTGTGGCTGATGACTTGATAGTGCTGACTCTCGCTATAACAAGATCATTGGGTCAGGCCAAATGACCTCTTAATAATAGGAAACAAATAAATACAAGGCAGAAATGAGATTTGGGACTTCCCAATGTATTCTTTATACATTATAACAGTGCTCTTTATAACAAGGGTTGACTGTATGCAAAAAAAAAAAACCCAGGTTAGAAATTTTCCAGGAAGGAAAAATTGGGAAGCCCCCTGATAAGATTACACACCTCAATGATGGTGTATCAAACAGTCACAAGCCCCTTGCATCACAAGGGGGAAAACATGAGTCATAAAATACAATCACAACTTGCTTCTTTTTTAGAATGAATTAAAATGGGAGTTTATTTCCAATTGTTTCCCCAAGCATTTTATCTAGAATGTTTGTTTACATTGGTACAAGACAAAGAGCAGTTCACAAAAGAGGTACATAAAACAAATATTTAAAAAAGACAATACCGAAGACAATCGCAACATTGACAGTAACATTTCAGTCACTAACAGTAATAAAATAATAATTCATTGGAAAAAAAACCATGAACAGTGATGTACCACTTCAACACACAATATATATCTATGACAGAAATAATGCATTGGTAAGTAATTACAAAGTTTATGGTCAAGGCTTGATCATGAACAGTAGTTTCATATACATTAATGCGCCATTAATGTTAACTTTCAAGAAAATTGATGACACTTCACATTGCTGGTTTCTTTTTCACACAACGCAGAACACTGATTCCATGCATGGAGTCTGACAACACAGACTCCTTACGTAGACTCGGTGCGTGTGTGTGTGTATTGTCCAATGGACTCTGTGCGAGGACTAAATATATAAGCAAAACTAGGATAGCGACCTGAAAAATTACAGACTCCGTACACGGACTATCAGATACTAGGGATGGTGCAAGACAGCCTTGCAATCAAGGTTAGTTTCAGTCTGATTAAGTACAACCTTGGAGATGTCTTTGTAAACAAAAGCAGTCACGTGTCACACCATGTATTGTTGCTCATTTTGAATAGGAAAGAAATGATTAATTCTATAAAATTTGAATAACAAATATTCAACAAACGCTTGGGTCTTTTAATTGTAAGTTTTTAGGAAAGAGGTGTACATTTAAAAAGGATCGACTACATTGTAGAACGTTAATTGCTGAAAAATTATAACAGAAGCTGACCAATCAACACATTCAAACAGGACATTTGGTTGCATGATGATCTTCCCACATTATACTATACAATTTTCTGATGCACAATCTTCCCAAGGAATTGACAATTACATATAGCTTTTAATTACCTCTTCACAAATGGCGTAAATATTGCTTTGCAGTTGAGAAAAGCCCAAAAGTTGTCAATTCTCTTCAAGCTGTACTTTTGCATTTGCATTTAGTTACTGATCAGTTGGTTAATGATTAAGTACAGCATTTAGTTTTTGAAGGCATATGTTCATTTTATCTTTTAGTTTGGAAGAACTGTATCCTACATATAATCTGTAAATTGTACACATTTATTCAAAAAGTTATTAAAGCATAATTCTTTGCACAGCAATCTGTCGCTTAATTATGTTTTGTTAACATTTGGCATACTGTACTGACTACAATTTTCCCCCAAACTGACAGGACATCAGCCATGAATGTTACGAAGAGCGAATTGATGTAGCTTTTTTTTTAGCCAAGTTGTACTCTTTTAGAATGCAAGCCATCTGAAAATTCTCTACAGACACTCTGCAATACAGTCTGCAGAAGCTCCGTTGACACTCTTCTAACAATTTCCGTACATTAGCAGGCACTCTGCAGACAGTCTGCAGAAACTCTGTAGTCACTCCCCTGACAATCTCCATACATTAACAGGCACTCTGCAGACAGCTTTGCAAATACTGCAGAAGCTGCAGACGCCCTGCTATTTCTCTCTGGGAACTAAGCACTCAATCAACAGGTATTCTGCAAACGCTCTTAAGATGTCATTCTGCAACTTCCCTCCAGGATCTATACAGGTCACTCTTCAAACATTTTTCATACTACATGTTGTAGACTATTTGCAGACATTTTCCAGATATTTTTTCAGATACTCGGCAAGTTCTGTTACATTCCTCAGACACTTTGCTAGCAATCTGTGCCGGCAATTCTGCTGGCACTCTGTAGCCACTCTTCACACACTCTGCAGACATCTTGTTGGTATTCTGCAGACATTCTGCATGTACTCTGTGGACACTCTGAAAACACAGTCATCAGACAGATGATGTAATACTCCTTAATTGGGAGGAGCCTCAGTCAGTACACTGTATAATAATATCACAGAGTATTTAACACACTCTGTAGACAGTAGTTCATACAAAAACTATCTGCCTTGACCTTCTTATAACATAACAACCACGATAAGAATTTCTAATCATTAAAAAGTAGGCCCATTCCATACAAAAACATGATACTTCAACACACATGTATTTACTTCAATATTAGGATGTTGGCTCAGAATTACGTACTTGTCTTATGTCATATTTAAAAAGTCTTGCATTTCTTTGATGATTGTTGTTAAAAAGGCATAACTAGGCATTCATCTAGATTCATTGAGTACTATGTCCTCTGACTTAAACTACGCCGGTACTAATGTTTACAGTTTTTTAAATAATATACTGAATTAATTCTTACGAGTGTTTATCCAAATTGCATATTTGTCAGGATTGACCCCAATACACAGCGCGCAGCGCACTCGCACGTGTCTATCCTGTCCACCATTTTGGGAGTCCAAATTTACACAAAGGAATTGACTCCAAAAATGGTGCAAATGGTAGACAAGCATTTTGCGGAGGTGCGTTCCGCATCTCAGTGAAAACACAATTAAAAATGTTCAGCTCAAAGAGTTTTTAAAAATGTAGATGGGAAATTGCCCATAATTGTTTCTTTTACATTTTGATTCTATCTACATGTAACTTTGATAAGCCCTTGAAATAATATTTGGCAAAATATCTCCACAGTTTGATAAGAAATTATTAGTATGATAAGCTGTTAAAAAAACTCTAAAACTTAAATTGTACATAAAATAATATTGATGTGCTTTTTCATCAGTAAATGCCAACAAAAGGTACATGCAGAACAAGTTATTCTTTATATTTGAAGAAATGGTACAAAAAAACTTATCTTATTTTAGTACAGACTGGCTAGACTGATCTAAAAATAAATTAATGGAAATCTGGGGGGTAAAAATAAGATAACATTACAATTAACATTGGTGTATCTTTCCCAATTAAATAATATAGAAATAAAATGACAGCATAGTGTTTGTAGAAATGAAAACACATTAACCTTTACAATATTCGATTAAGGACATTTCTTGTAAATTTTTTAATTTTTAAAATCTTCTTGAATGTTCCATGTGTATGTCTGTAGCAATGATTCATATCAATTAGGCCCAATTTCATTGCTCAACTTACCGCGGAATTCAGTGCTTACAGCATGTTTTACAGTGTGCCGTACACGCAAAATTATGCAGTAAGCAGAACTATGAAATTAGACCTAGGTGGTTTATTTCTATCTGAACTAACGGCATCAAATCTTTTACATTCCAATGTAACTTTGGAGACATAGCCAGTGTATACCAAATAACAACAGTTTTTACCACAGCTAATGCTAGCATTGTAACACTGCTGCCTCTTTGTCATAATCTGTTTCAATACACCCATAAAAACAAACCTGGCTCATAACATGTGACTGCCGTCACTGGTTGAAAGACAAACGCCAAGAAATGCTTGTGCAACCACAACAGGACAAGGGCATTACATGAATGATAGCAATGGAATCCAGACATTTGGGTTATGTTCCTTGTTCAACCATCATGTCACATCATGAATTTCACCCAGTCAGTCTCCCCCGAGGTATAATTTAGCTGATTTGTTATTGATTAATGACATCATTTTACATGGCATATGAACAAGGCAGTACAGCACACACCTTCTCTGGACCCGTCATTAAGAGAAAGGGTTCACCCCGGTGTTTTCTTGTAGGGTTGGCTGCAGATTGAACCACAGCACCTTGTAAATCATTACATGGTGCTATGTAAATAAATGGCTCTTATAAATGGCAAACATAGTTCTGCATATCTTGTAGAAAAAAACATGAGTGTTTTGAGATGCCCTCAAAGTGCTATATAAGAACTGCGTATTATTATCATTACATTTCATGAGCATTTGACTAGTGTGAATACACCACTGGGACAGTACCATCAATACGTTTACAATGAAGATTAGAACTAAAAAACATAAAACAAAAACCCAGACCAGCTGTGCTGATTTTTTAAAGCTTTCTTTTCTTCCTGTAACAAACTCAGTACAATCACATAGCCTGTTCTTTCGTTACAAATGACCCCTTAAAAACAGACACAGTTCGCACGTAACTTCCCTCAAAAAATACATTTCTGTACAATCACTCAAAAATTGTCTGTAAAAATTTGTGATCTAAAAATATTCTCCGACCTCATGAGCACTTTCAGTTTTACAGATAACGTAATCGTAATCTGATTGTTTTACAGTTTCATACCCGTGGAACACGTCTATCTTGTTATTTATTCCTCGACATACATCCGTTGGAAATCTTTGTTGAAATCATCAAACATCGTGGTGCACATCAATTTCTCAATTAGGTCAAAAGTACCAATCAGTTGGGGGAAACATCATTCAGCATTAAAAGTTCCACACATTCACACTTATCTCAACCAGTTTGTCCAGGAAAAAATTCAAGCTGCGTATCAACTGGATGAAGTAAAACAAGTACAGCCCCCTCACGAGGTCATGCATCGAGTGAACTTGGATTTGCTGGTGTCGTCGCCTTGCCCAGCTGCTGAGTCTACTTCCATGTCTTTTGTCATCAGGTCATCCATGTCCAAATAGTGCGCTATTGTGAACGGCGACTTCACGTCATTGTCTATTAAGACATTAACAATGGCCTTCCACTTGTCAAACTGAATGCATGAACTCTGCCAAAGTAAAGAGAAAACATAAAATGTAACTCAGTGAGAGTAAACTTGCTGGTACAGAAAAGTGTCAATCTCTTTAGGTAGGAGTGTCGGCTCTGAAAAGAGCCATTGAAATGTCAGTAAAGGGACAGTTTAGAAATCATGAAGATGGGGACAGAGTTCAAGGAAACATGATTCATGGAAACATTGTTTGGTAATCACTGGATACCTGAACAAAACTGCAAGATCCCCACTTTATTTCTAAGTCACACAACTCGTCAATAGTTTTCCAAGTCAATACTGCAATTCAATTTTTGGGGATGAACAAAGAAAAATTGACTGGATTTAACTTGCCAGCGCACTACCAACTGAGATATCTATCCCTAATGTTGGCAGTCTCCCTGTTTTGTCAATATCTTTATTTGGAGTGTCCCCGTACTGTCACTTCCCAGCTTGTATTAAATACTTGCATGTTATCCCTAGCTATAATATAAGGCAGTTTAAGGTTACATGGCTTCCGACTGGTACCCCCGAAGATGGACAAAATAGGGAGACCACCAGCATTAGGGCTAGACAGCTCATTTCAGAGTACAAAGGTTCAAATCTCATTCTATTAACTTTTCTTTTTATTACCCTAAAGTTAAAATGTACCCAGTCAGTTTCCCTAGTTGATTATTACTTTATATTTAACATTTCAAGCACTCCTTTGCCTATGACAGCCCACTCAGTGGAGCTATCATATCCCTCTATTTCACTGAGTAGTTATAAATACTGACTGGTCAGCTTGATTTACCTTTTCCAGTTGTGTAGAATCCTTGTCTTTATGTAGGTAGTGATCCCTCCAGAAAAACACAAGCTCTCTGAAATATTATCAATCATCCAAGATAAAGTAACTAGGTGAGCACTTCATTCATTTAGGGAGAAATGTAGAAGTAAACAAGTGGTACCTCCAGGTAACTCAACGTAGAACCCCAGAAAACCTCAAGAACCTCAAGGCTAACCTCAAGTTACTGCCTCTTTAATTTTGCACTTCTCCCTGCTGATGAGGTGTTTATTAGCTTCAGTAATTTAAGAAATGCCCAAGAAAGAAGAAATCTATGTCTAAGAATTGATTGAATTCTATCGAATGTCTGGACATAGGCTGTCTCTGAAAGAAGTCTCATTGAAAGAATTCTCTTGGAAATGTTCATACATGTTACAGTTTTCATTTTAAACTGTTCACGCAACAGAAAAAAAGAGTGCATCCCACACTAATTTTTAACACAAGGCCAAGACACTGAAATTTGTTTTTTCCTGAAAAACAATCGTTAAAGTAAAAAGGTTTTGAGGAATAAAACATCAATGACAACTTTTTGGGTATTTTTTTACCAACTTTTACTCATAATGATGTTCCTTTATACAGAGAGAATTTTAAAGAACAATGATCCAGCAATCAAGATGTTCTTTCCCATGTTTCTATGTCTTTTTAAACCCAAACCACCCAAATCCAACACAATAAAATGACAGGCTCAGTTGGGTTCTGGTAGAAATGCCAAACTTATCAAGCGTGGTATGAGAAAGGCATACAACAAAGTCCAACCAGTAGTGTGTCAAATTTAGGGAAGTTCTTGAGATCCAGTTCAATTCAACTTGGTTTATTGTACAAAAACAAATACAACTGGACTATATGTGGTGTGTCATGGCTGAGCTGTCTTCTCCATCGGACTCGAGTTCTGATGGTGGAATCATCGGAGAGGGTTCAATTCCTGGTCGTGACACTTGTGTCCTTGAGCAAGACACTTATAACCATAATTGCTTCACTTAACCCAGGTGTATAAATGGGAACCTGAGAGGGTTGAGACAGTATTGTTGGATTAATCCCATAGTGCTTATTTAAGCAGCTTGGGGTTGTATGCTCCCCAGGGAGTTGAGAAAGTTTGCAGAATGGTCTAAAAGTATGTCAGATGAACAGGGATATGAACTTAGATATGTGCGCTGTATAAAAACCAAATATTAATAAAATTATTATTAATAGTCCGAAGACTAAACAAGTCAAGTTTACAATGATAACAAGCTGGGGATGTAGACCAACCTGAAGTTCTGTAATAGGAAGCCTGGTTTGAGTTGACTCTGCTCCTCGTGTCTAAGATCAGAAAGATATTCAGGTAACTCACAAGACCTCTCAGCAAACATGAGGAAGATGATGGTAGTATTCAGACAGCTCACATTCTCCTGTCAAGTGGAAATAAAAAGGTAATGATTATGAAAGATCATTCTCATCAAAGGAAGTCTATGTTATGTCAATGTTTGGTTTTAACAAGATGATTGGGAACAAGTGGTGGTTCAGGCAGCAGAGGATATCTCTATGTTATGGTTTTGGTTTTAATGAGATGATGGGTACAAGAGGTCAAAGGTCATTCTCAGCAGAGGAAGTCTGCTATGTAAATTTTTTGTTTAACAAGATGATGGTAACAAGAGGTCATTCAGAGGGAGTCAATATAGGGTTAATTTTTGATTTAACAGGGTGATTGTAACAAAAGGGCACTTGGTTTATCAGGGTGATGGTAACAATAGGTCATTTAGAGGTCATTCTAACAAGACAACAGCATGAACAACAAGAGCACGAACAGGAACAAGAACAACAACAATAAAAACATGTTGCATCAAAGCAAAAACAACAAAGCAAAACTACACAGTGTTAACTAACACTTATCTAGTGCTTCCTTTTATTTGTATTTTCCAGACCTAGCAGGCTGTCATACCTACCTGAGTTAAGATCTCAACATTGACTGTGTTGATTAGCTTAATTAGGAACTGCACTCTCACAGGTCTCTTGCGTACAAACTGAAGAAGACGACAACTTCTCATGGCATACTCTGTAAACATAATTCAACATTAATTTTAGTTTTTTTATACCCACATCGATGCATTAGAGCCAAGTCACAGAGGCATACGGTTTCAGGAAATCTCCTAGAAGAGACACAATCAAATTAAAAATGTCACGTAATTCTCTTTGAGCTAGTATAATGTGTGTATTCATTGTGCATGCAGAGCAGTTGATGGCCTCAATGAAGCCTGTAAGACTTGCTTTGATTGCCAAGGCCTGGACACACTGCATACTTGGTGTTTCATGGGTCTTGCAGAAGCCATGATTCTCTGATTGAAACCAATATTGACAGGCAAAGAACTCTACACTGATCATGTTTGTACGAAGTGAGAAGATCAAATAAGATTCCAAATCTCAATGAATGAACGAATGAATGAATGAAGCATAGCCTCAACCCCATAGCTTCGAGAAGTCGATCCTCGGTATACTTTGACCAAGGCAACCACACTCAGAATGAGATCGAGTATGTAATTCCATCAGGGTCTGAAGTTTAAACCGATTGCAACTATTGATGACAGGTTTATAACCAGATATTCCATTCCTCTTACATCACCATCTCATCAGTAGGTTACTTTGTACTACTGTGAAATCTTCCAGACCAAGACCAGCACAAAAGTACAGGACTGGTAATCAGCAGGAATAACATGATTGGTTTCAATCCGAAAGCTGACTGGTTCTAAAGTTCATACCAGTGCCAATTTTCCACAGAACTACCCCAGCTGAAGTACTCTCAAAGTTGAGATCGAGGCAACAATATTTGAAGACCCCACAAATTATTGTTGCTTATTTTGATTGAGCAATCCAAATGAGCATAACATGACTGGGCACACTATCCCTGATAAAACATACACCCTTGTTTTATAGGAAGCTATTTTTACAGCTTGATTGTAAAGTGTGGTTTACTGAAAGCCAGTAGTTGGGAATGATTTTACAAATGAGGACATTTCTAAGAATGGCTTGCAGACCTGGGGTCGATTCCACAAAGATAGTCCTAACTTAGGACTAGTCCTAGGAGTTGTTAAAAACTTAAGGCTAGTCCTAAGTTAGGACGAGTAACTCGTCCTAACTCGAGATAAGACTAGTCTTAACTCTTTGTGAAATCCACCCCTGGACCCCATACTCTAGACCACAACCTGCCAAAAGTCATGGTTCAGGGAGGCTTGAAGACTCTGCGCATCACCAGAAATACAAAACTACAGGTTTGGGCACAATGAGGACAATTTCAATGCCCCTTTGGTGACCGCTTTACCTCTTTTAAAAACAATCTGAAGGCTCAAGAAGAGTTATAGAAATCCTTGAATTCAGAAAAGTCCTTAGAAATCAAATGCCTGACTCTTCCAAAAATGTGTTAACCCTTTAAACAAATTGTTGTAGAACATTGACGAAGGCGACCAAAGTGATGTACTCACCATAGTTATCAGGTTGTTCCTTGTGGAAGTGATCCAAGGTCAGTATAAGACATCTTATAAACATGTTAGAGTCAACAATGTTGTCTGATACTAACTTCAAGAAAGATTCCATCTGAAATCAATGTATTTAACAAGAAAGATTAAAGGAAAGGGACAATAGAAAACAAATGGAGAAAGCCCACATTGTCGCTCTACAAAGACATTTGGTTTCATTACCAAAACGATTTGCAAGAAACAAATAATAAATAAACTTATTTCCTCAAATACAAAAAGTTACCAGAAGATCATCTTTTGTTAATAAATAAAAAGTTTGAAATCCTTGACCATTACTTGCTTTCAAACATGAAGACATACAAATTCAGTGAAGTGGGGAGTTTTGTCTGACCTTTTCTTCCGTCTCGATGAACTTGTTAAACCTCTTGAATGCAACATGGTTGAACTTCATCAGCTCCGCCAGTAAGTCAAAGTTACTCTGTAGGACTTCTTTAGATTTGGTTCCTGTACTGATGATGTTTGTCAGTATGACCTCTAGGAGACCCTTCCTTAACAGGAAGGTCTGATCTGTGAAGGACGTCTTGCCACGTAGGAAGCTCTCGACTGACCGCGACATCCAGAATCTGGACAATAACAAAGGTTCATATTTCTATAGAATTTGCATTTTGTCAAAAAAGAGAGGAAAGTGCCAGGAACAGCAAGACTTTGTACTCTGTTTTTCAATTGTCAATGGCACAGCTGAGAAACCAATAATGCAGAAATCAGCTGATCAGCTGAAAAGTTGCATGCCGGTGTCATAGGGGATTTTGTCCACTTGGGCTTTTTCCAAACCTCAGCTTAGGCTCTGTCTCCAAGCTTCGTTTGTTGTTGGAAACACCGTGCAAAATGTACACTGCTCCACAATTGATGACAGCCCAAGCCAGAGCTGGAGCCCAAGCTGAGGTTTGGGAGAAGGCCCTGGTGTGGGTCCCCACCCCCATATGGTATATTAACATGGCCTGAAGGAAGCCGAGTCAAATGAGAGCTTCACAATCTGCCATATCGGGGACAGAATCTCTATGGTGATAGAATCTTCTGTTACACCTGTACAATACTGTCAGTAGTATATCATCAGAAGAACCTTCTGTTACACCTGTACAATACTGTCAGTAGTATATCATCAGAAGAACCTTCTGTTACACCTGTACAATACTGTCAGTAGTATATCATCAGAAGACTGACAAGAATAGGGACTTAGTATTTTGGAATCATCCAAGCTGGCCAAGTTTTATAAGCCTTCCTCGACCCTTCAAAATCCAACTGGCTCGATTATGTTGGGACAGAGGAATGCACTAGTGAACTGACTACTCTTGGGTTAGGCAAACCACCATAACCAGAGTCTACAGTTTGTGTGTTAAGTTACCATAATATGGTGCTGCAAGAATCCTCAACAGAGTAAGGGTTAATGGAATGATGTGTAGTGATTCTAACCCTTGCCTGTAGTGAGAGCTATTCACAAAAACAACAAATTCCTACCTGAATGGCGATTCTGCTGGCTCTTTCTTCAGTACATCCACTAGCTTAGACAGGATTCCCTTTTGGCCTGTACATAGCAGAGACCTGTCAAAGTATACAAACAAGAATTGCATTCAGTGGAAGGAACATTCAGTCTCTATTAAGTAGTCCACAATAGTAGGCAGTTTGAGACCATTCAACCCCCATGGTCTGAACATCCAAGACTGAAACAGTAAATCACTTCCCAAGAGCAAGCAAGAGAATGTATTGGTCTTGCAACCCAACTTACCTGTCAATATCTCTGACTGCATCTCATGGTGGTATATCAGCATGTTTGGATATTCTAGTAAGATAACATATTGGTCTAGCACCTTGACTTACCTGTCAATATCTCTGACTGCATCTAATGGTGAAATATCAGCATGTTTGGATATTCTAGTAAGATAACATATTGGTCTAGCACCTTGACTTACCTGTCAATATCTCTGACTGCATCTCATGGTGGTATATCAGCATGTTTGGATATTCTAGTAAGATAACATATTGGTCTAGCACCTCGACTTACCTGTCAATATCTCTGACTGCATCTAATGGTGAAATATCAGCATGTTTGGATATTCTAGCAAGATAACATATTGGTCTAGCAACTTGACTTACCTGTCAATATCTCTGACTGCATTTAATGGTGAAATATCAGCATGTTTGGATATTCTAGCAAGATAACATATTGGTCTAGCACCTTGACTTACCTGTCAATATCTCTGACTGCATCTAATGGTGAAATATCAGCATGTTTGGATATTCTAGCAAGATAACATATTGGTCTAGCACCTTGACTTACCTGTCAATATCTCTGACTGCATTTAATGGTGGTATATCAGCATGTTTGGATATTCTAGCAAGATAACATATTGGTCTAGCACCATGACTTACCTGTCAATATCTCTGACTGCATCTAATGGTGAAATATCAGCATGTTTGGATATTCTAGCAAGATAACATATTGGTCTAGCACCTCGACTTACCTGTCAATATCTCTGACTGCATTTAATGGTGGTATATCAGCATGTTTGGATATTCTAGCAAGATAACATATTGGTCTAGCACCATGACTTACCTGTCAATATCTCTGACTGCATCTAATGGTGGTATATCAGCATGTTTGAATATTCTAGCAAGATAACATATTGGTCTAGCACCTCGACTTACCTGTCAATATCTCTGACTGCATTTAATGGTGGTATATCAGCATGTTTGGATATTCTAGCAAGATAACATATTGGTCTAGCACCATGACTTACCTGTCAATATCTCTGACTGCATCTAATGGTGGTATATCAGCATGTTTGAATATTCTAGCAAGATAACATATTGGTCTAGCACCTTGACTTACCTGTCAATATCTCTGACTGCATCTAATGGTGGTATATCAGCATGTTTGGATATTCTATTCAGCTCATTGATTTCTCCTCTTGTAAGGATAAGATATTTATTCCTGCAGTGGAAATAAACAGAAAATATGACATATAACAATGGCAGAAGTCATTAACATGTAACTACATGAAGTGTGTCAGTCATGTATTAGAGTTTAAAGATGCCAAGTCAAATGTTTGACTGAAAATTTTGATTTAAATTATAAATAGCTATTTTGATTTGAGAAATTAGTAAGGTATGGCATGAACAAATCTGCCAACACTCAGTGGTAGTTATTTATGCAAAATATATTTAATGGCCTGACGTTTCGACCCAAGAAAAGTCTTCCTCGAAGGCTAAATGACAACACAACTCACACAAACAGGTATACTGGTGTAACAGAAGCAGTTACGTGGAAATATATGAATGCAGAGAGAGGCAGAAAGCACACAGAAGAAGCAAAGGGGTAAACAATGAATAAGGAGACAAAGGGATGGGGTTGGAGGGAAGGGGCTGATTTGACCACAAGAGGTTAGTTATTTAAAAACTTTAATGGGCTATCCAAGTCATTCTAAACTTACTCGTTCTGGTCACAGAAACTGTGCACTAGCCTCAAGAATTGCACCTTGAGTGCTACCTCAGGACTACAGTCACAGTTCTCATTATGTCCATGTAGAGGTCGTGACCTCAGGTTACATCTCCAGATGACCTTATCAAACAGGAGATTCAGACCGGCCATCAACTTGAACTTGGACAGCATTTCATGAACCTTGAGACAGAAATATCAAGAAAACAACGGGTTGATAGAATTGTAGTATGGCTATAAATGAATACATAACCTCAGCACACAATGATCTCTTATTGTGCACATTCCACAGTTTAGCATGTTAAATTGACCACAATTCTCAGTATTTCTGACTGCGTGAGGGCGTTTGTGAACCAAAATTACATGATGCACAACAAGTGAAGGAAATTGGCAGTTGAAAGCACCATCACGCGGTAAAAAATACAGTGAATTAAAGGCCTTGAATTTCATCTTTGAGAGGGCAAGGCCATTTTCATTTTTGCAAAGGGCACTTCCACGGGAAAATCTTCAAGTCTATGGAAAACGTTTTAAGGGGCATTAAGGCCAATGGCCTGTGTAGACTCTGTGTAAATCCAGGCCAGCAATTACACAAAATATGATTTTCTAAATATTTGTGACTTGAGTGATATGTTGAAATTTATTCTTTACAAGAGCAAATTCCAACACATCAAGTCACAAAAACAGTTTGGTTGCATCATTGACTAAAACTAGGGGGGGGGGGGGGAAGAGAAAAAAAGGAAAACCATGTTTCTAATATCAGTGGTCATTGTAATGGCAGACCTATCTACGTACCTTTGTTCGCTGTTTACCAGTGAGCAGCAGACAAAGTACATACAGTACTTCAACCTTGTAAACCAGCTCATGCATTGTCCTCAAGGACTGAGCCATAGGAGCAGATAGGTCATGAAGAGGTAGGTTGAGGTACACCCCATCATCATTGGACACCTCCGCAAGGGCATCAAAGGCTAAAGAGCTATCTAGCCACGTCACCCAGCCTGCAATCTCATTCAACAGGTTTGGCATGTTACCCGTTGATGGAGAGTCTAAAAGAAAACCACACTTACTTATAAATGCTCATTCGATTGGAAATCTTAAGACAACTTTATTCAAATATTATCTAACAATGTAGCACTGACTTAACATCCTTTCCTAGCTGGATTATAAAAGCATGACAGCACAAAATTCCACAAACTACTGCCAACCCAGAAACATAAAGAAAATCCCCTTCCTTTTGGGCTGGTAGGTTTTTTAACATGTATACACAACACAAGGGACTATTTCAACTTGCTACCAAACCATAAGAAAAAATTGGAGGAGTGTCGCTGCTGAGCACCGACCAAATTTACAAGGTGCTGCGATAAGTGTAACTGGGTTCTTTTACATGCATTACACAATGCAAGGGACCTACGGCTTTAAGTCAAATCCGCAGGTTGAAGCAATAATGGTTTGTATCTTGCTTAAGGACACAAGTGTCTAGACCGAGACTCGAACCTACACTCTACTGATCAGAAACACCAGAGCTTAAATGCAGTGCGCTTGACCACTCGGCACTGACACGCCATAAATAAGCATTTTTATGGTTGTGCAACTACAGATTTTTCTGTTCAAGGAAAATAAATTGCAGGGAAGCCAGTGGGTCAGGGGAAACTTGTAACAAGAAGAGCTTGCTATGACGTGAACCAGAATTCATTATTTTTTTTAAAATCACAGCAGGTCAGTTAACTTGTTCTAACCATAGTGTTTCCTTTCAAGTCAAGGTAAAAGACTTCAGTTAATGTATTCATTGGTGAAAACGTGGCAGAGACATGAGATTTGAAGCCATATTCCACCAACTCAACATGCTCCCATCATGGGCTTTCAAATTGTATATTCAAATAAGTACTTACCAATTCTTTTGCAAGCAATTTTGACTAACTTCATGATGAAATTTGGAAGCTCAACGAGAAGTTCTGATGAAAAGAAAAACCAATCATAACTTGGTTACTTTAGATATAATTATAAAGTGGCACACACAAATTATTTGATTTGTAAAGGACTCTGGAGTTCTCTATGATTGGTTTTTCTCAGACATTGAGTCATTTACTTTATAACATCCCTAAAAATAAATTCTGCCTTGTGATTGGTTTACAGCATGTCACAAGATATGATTTATTTTACTAGAAAGCTATACCCTTAGCCAGGCCTTCATTTTAATAAATATGAGGAGAGCTGTGCATCGCTCTCCTTAAATCAAAAGGTGAATTAAGGAGAGCGATTTTAAAATCGCTCTCCTTAAATCAAAACAATGAATTAAGGAGAGTGATTTGCCCAACTCTTTGGCATTTTTATCTATTACAAAAATACTTCACCAATCCCGAGCACGTATATCAATTACAGGGAACGATTTGGTCCCAAATTTTTGCATAGCAAAACTGCTATGCAATTTTTTTTTTTGCATAGCAATCTCAAAATATTGCATAGCAGTCCATAAATTTTGTATAGCAAATTTTTAAATGCCTAAATATTGTTGAAAATTTAACCCTGTGACACAGGTTTATTTGTGTGTTTTTTAAGGCTTAATTTCAGGCCAAGGCTACTTTCAGAATGTCTATAATTAAAGAATAAGACGCTCCAAAACTTAATATGAAAAAGGCCTATTCCCTTAACTTTTTTTTCACTAGAGACAACTTAAATTTTGGGTTGCCCGCAAGTTTTTCCACTAGCCTACGTGTATTATTAAATGCACACAATTTTCGTAGCGTAAAAAAAAAAAAAAAAAAACTTTACGATTTTTAAATTTTTTTTTAACGATCTTATCCCCTATTTTCTGCCCTAAATAGTACTTGTTTTCATCAACAACCATTTTCATGGATTTGTAATTTGAGAACCGGTTTTATAGAACTTCTTTTGCAATGAAATCTTCGTGTTAACGATCGATCGACGACGCACATTGAGAAAAAATTTAATGAACTTTGCCCTGCAACGCCCTCTATCGGCAAAAGTTGTCGATGCTTGAATAGCCTGAACCCAACGCTGTGTATAGTACAGAATCCACGGGCGTGCGCCGCGTTGTGCAGCAATTCTTTACTCGACTTGATTGTTCGTTTGTGTGACCGGCTGCGGTAAACATCAGGCATGCGGGCACGCACACACAGTCAAAACATACATGTACTTGAATAGGGCTCGTTTACCACTTTCAATTAACAACATCGAAGCAGCAGCTAGCTTATTTTCAACAATCGAGGGGAAACAAAAAAGAAAAGCGTGAGTTCTTTAGATGTTGCCACCTCCAACTCTGAGACTCAAGCTGCTTACTTTTTTCAACAATTAGCGTTTTGAAAAAAATGCTCTTGTTGAAATTGTAAGGAGCGCTTTTTTTTGCTCTCCTTAAAAAATTTAAGGAGCGCGGAGGAGCGCGAGCGCGATCGCGCTCCTTTAAAATGAAGGCCTGCTTAGCTACAAATGTACTATACCCATAGCAATCACTGTACTAAACCCATAGCAACCAATGTACTAAACCCATAGCAACCAATGTGCTTTACCATATAAACCAGTGTAGTTTGCCCATAGAAACCAATGTACTATACCCATAGCAACCAATGTTCTACATCCATAGCAGCGGCATGTTCTTGGTCCCTAGACGTCGAGGCACAATGTATGGGGTATTACAAAACAAATATTGACTGCTTTTACTCATGCCGTGCTTATAACTATGACTCCCTCAGTGATCACCGCAGTGATTATTTCCCAAGTTTTACGTAAAGCACTCGAAGCAGTCAATATTTGTATATATAATTTGTTGTACAATGAGGTGTAATGGAAAGTTTCCCACCTTGGTTTAAGTCCGAGACTGGTACCCCTGTCTTGTTACGGTTGGCCTTGTCTTGAGCAACAAGATTGGGCTGTTCATCTCTGACATCTGTATCGGAGACAGCAAGGGACAGGACGCGACAGAAATTAGCTAGCTGCTCCTCGTCAAACCCGCCAACCAATGCTTCAAGGTTTGCTGTAGATTTAAACAAAAGACAAAATACCTCAATCTTGGATGATAATCAGAAAAAGAAATCATTTTAATTATCTCATCACGGTTCTAACAGGGATGAGAGGCATTGGTGACAAAAACGTCTGAAACAACTTTTAGAAGGCACCTTTTAGTGGCCCCTAGAGATATAGATTTCAAGAAGCTTCTTGGAACAGCTTCCTCGGCACAGGTTAGGAAGATCAATGAACTATTTTGTTTTGTATCTGAAGAAACAAACAGCTAGTTTTGTTTATTTATTATGCAGACATAAAAAGGTCTGAATTCAGATCAAGGTGTGAAATCTCTCATCCCTGTTCTAATTACTGGATTGGAAATGGCATCTTGTTACAGGGCAAGCTTGTTGGTCTAGTGGTAAGACATCTACGCTACAATTGTCGGGGTTGTGGGTTCGAAGCCCACCTGAATAGTATCCACTTGAATTTTTCTGCAGGATGTTACGACATATTGGTGTAGGACAAAACCCGAAATAATACAAAATATCTGAACCTTGCATGGTTACATGGTCCTTCTTACATAAGTACAATTTGGGCAGCTTGTTAGACGAGAATATGCCAAACTAAAAAAATGGTAACTCTTTTCAAGGCACTTTTTAAGACTATACAAGTAGACTGTGCAAGTCTTGCCCATATTGGAAAGTTTGAACCTGTTAAAGTATGTGCTTTTGTTGCCTTCCTACATGAAAGCAATGTACAAAAAACCAAGGTTCCCAACAATTTCAATTATACAAGTGAGACTTGCAGAGTCTGTGTCAAAAAAAATGTTATTTAAATGAAATTGATTTATGTATTTGTCGCGTAAATTCCTCCGCTACACAAACTTGATGCACCTCAGTAATTTCCAGATTAGAGGAATATTTTGCCTGCTCAGGACAATACGGAAAAATTTATACGCATTTTTCATTTGAAGCCCTTCACGGATATAAACATGAAATTCTAGAGAAGTATAGCACTGAGTGGCGATTGCAAGTCTAATTTTGAAAAAAACGCTGTAGTCGTAACCTTTGTGCAAAACAGTTTGCATGAAAACTCAGCTTATATTCTAAATGTACCGCTGGGAATGCTGCCCTGTACTTGAGAGTGTTTTCATTGCTTAAACAAGAATAAATTTCAAATTATCCAAGACTAAGAAAACAAATAATAACCTCATTATCCATATGTCATTGTATATTGCATGGTTTCATATGTCAAATACATATATAATGACCTTCTCTCTTAAATCAACAAAGCAATTGTTTTGTAATTTCTTTCAAAACACATCCAATCTGCAACTTTTGTCAGAATCTTCCTTTCTGAATACACACCTACCGAGTTCCAGTCAGGAAGTTTGGCGAAGGGCAGGACATTTTCAGAATCTGCCGATTTCACCATATAAACATTCCATGGCTGAATATATTTTATAGTGATGGTGTTTGAACAACAAATATTCACCCTCATCTGTCATTTTTATGAAGTAATCCAGCTCTCAGACTTCAAACCCCCATTTTTGACTCCAGCTCACATGTAAGTTTTATCGAGGTGAGATTGCTGGACCCAGAACCTCCCAGATGTGACAAGTCAGGAGGTTTACAGACTCTGTGCATGACCAGAAATACAAAAAACTACAGGTTTGGACTCAATAAGGACTACTTCTTTTCCCCTTTTGGTGATCAATTTAATTCTTCCAAGAAAATTTTAACACTCAAGGAGATTTTGAGAAAACCCTGAAATCAGACAAAATCCTGAGAAATCCCCACCCAAGAATAATGAGATTTTCTGCAGATTTTCAGCTGGTGCATTGGCTGTTTTTATAAAGCCATAAAATTAATCTTAAACAAGAAGCTGGTTGACATTAAAAATTGTGCACTGCACAATTAGCTTTATGAATATTGAAAAACTTATCATGCACATTGCTCTTAACAACAAAATGTCATGGATACAAACTAATCCATGGTGAGAGGTACACAACAGGCTATTTATTACAATGAAACCCTTGCATGGGCAGACATTGCCCAGGTCAAAAATAGAAATGCACACCTGTGTAGATGTCATTTCTCAGCCACTGATACAAAAAGTCATTCTATGACATCAGTAAGGGCACAGTTTGAGCCTAGGACGACATAAGCAAAGGGTCATTGCACATGACTATATAAACAGATGGTTCCACAATTTCAGTTAATGGCAAACAAAATTGTAGAAATGTCATTAAATGTAATGTCTGAAAGCACTCCTGGATATAAACTGTAAAAGTCTCGCACATAACCAATCAATGGGACCTGTTAAAGTGTGCAAGTTTGTCTCCTTCACGCGTGAAAGCAATGTACATGTATGTGGTCCCAAAAATATTCAAATATGCGAAAGACTCGCATGGTCTATCGTTAAAAAAAACGTACAATTTATTCTTGAAGGAAGAATATTTTTCTTGAAATGACTTACGTATTTTACTGAGTGAAATCATGGTTTGTTTGACGCCGAGGATGTCTTCTAGAAGTGTGGCTGCTTTAAGGAAGCAAGATTCCTCTGCCATTAAGGTGAATAAATGAAAGATGAGATCTTCTCTATCAGAGAGAGGCCCTGCAATGTCTGGACCCATCTGTAAACAAAAGCCAAATATATGATCAAAGCATGAACAATGAGTGTTAACCGGTTTCTGGGTTAACTAGAAACATTTGCAGCTGGCTTACCATGCTATGCTATGTACTGGTTTATATATTAAACATTATAACACCCTTTACAAAGATTCTGCCTTTTGATTGGTTTTAGCGCGTCACATGATGTGTCTTATTTTTACTAGAAAGCTGTGAGAACGCAACGCGCTGTACACGCAGCAAACAATGTACTATATCCATAGCAATCAATGTACTATACCCATAGCACAAGCAGCTTCTTGGTACTTGGGCATCTAAGCAGTATATATTTGGGTTTTTATAAAACAAATGTTGAGTGCATTTACTTTAAAACAAGGACTTCCCACCAGAGATTGGTAGGCTGCCACCATTGTTTTTCATTGTATTCTGCATAATGGGAGGTAAGTTTAAGATTCTAGCATGGCTTACAGTCAAGGGTTGGCCGCTTCATAGTGAAGACATTCCACTTTTTCTCAAAAGAGAACAATACAAATCCTGTTGCATTTTATGAGACTGTTTTGTTGTCTTCCTTTAGTCATATAAAATAGTTCAATAAAATAATACCGCACAACAGCATGGTAAAAGTTGTTCAATAGGAACGTGAAGTGGTTACAAAACACCTCTCACCGGTGAGCACCAAAAATTAAGACTAAGTTAGAAGGGAAGGTTACTTACACAGATACACATAAAATGTAGTACATCGAGTACATGGTAGGATAACTTGGTTCTCACTTCAGCATGTGAAGCATCTAATGAACAATATGAAGAAGATACTGAATTATGGTTTGCCCTTAAATGACAGGTACATCAGGCCTAACAAAAAAAAAAAGAGTTGTTTCCTGTAATCTGATATCGTTCAAAAACCTGGAATGTTTGTCAGAAATGTTTGTCATGAAAAGTATCCTGAGTTGACCGACTGCATGTTTCACTACTATACCACCAGAATTCAAGACTTAACTAAAATATTTCATCAAATCTGATTACATGAAAATGTATGAATCCCTTTATATCCCCATCCCACTAATTGTTCACTTTATTTCTTGATGTGCACTTTTACGTTGTCTCCCTAAAGTACCATTTGTATTCTACCTTAGCGACCCTCTTTTTCCAGCATGTTACAGGAAACAAGTGTATACTTTATTAGGCCTCATTGCTTTTTGGAAGAATAAATTCACTATGCTTTACTTTGTAAACAAAATCACAGGCTAACAATAAGTGAATCAAAGAAGAAGAAAAAATTGAGTAAAAACAAGGACTAATTAAGGAAAAGGTAGGTTTAAGTAGTGTTTTAATATTGTACAATTGAACTAGCTGACTTAATGTGTGTGTGCCTTCATATTCACTACCTTATGGAGACCGAGAACAAAACAGAAATGGAAACACGAAGGGTCTCCATAGGGAAATTCTAAAGACTGGGTTGCTCCACAAGGAATTTTGTGTACAAAGTCTATGGGAGGATCTTAACTACAAGGACAAAGAAAAGAACAAAAGATGTCTCCACAGGGATGCAAAAAAAAAAATTGTGTGTGTGTGTGTGTGTGAGTGAGTTTGTTTTCACATTCAAACCGGGGACCTATAACAAAAGAGGACAATAGGGTCCCCGGTTGGCTAAAGGTCCCCAGTTAGAAATTGTGTACAAAACCAATGGGAGCTGTTGCCAAAAAGTTAGAGTCCAAACAAAAGAGGGACAATAGGAGGTCCCCGATTGGAGGTGTTTACACACTTGTGTGAGTGGACACACGGAAGGGCATTTGTGGGGTCCTGACAACAATGGAACAATAGACCCCACAAGGTAATTTCAATAGGAACAATTGGGCCCCACAAGGGAATTCTTTAGAAAAGGGAATAATAGAAGAACAATTGCAGTACCCCACAAACAAGATCCGTACGGCTGTGTGTGTATTCCTATCTGGGTATTGTTTACTATGATTTGCAACATTGTGACTTGATGTGTGTGGGGGTTTTGTTCCATTTGATGACTCTATTCCTATCTGGGTATTGTTTACTATGATTTGCAACATTGTGACTTGATGTGTGTGGTAGGTATTGTTTAAGTATGAAATTAGCATACCTGGTTTGGTTGGCTTGCTGGCCGATTGTGGGATATTCAGTGGGTAGTACTCAGACAGTAGCAGTAGTTGCACCATCACCTACAAAGTAAGAAATGTCCAACTTTTTAAGGTTTTTCGAAATTTTGTAAACAAATTCTCACCCAACCAAATGCATCTTGCCGTTTGTGTTGCCACAGTACATTCCAAAGTCAAACATTTTCTTGTTACAGTGATACTGCCTTCTCGTGATACATGTATGGGTCGTACACGTTTGATTGAAGACACTTTTGAGTTAATAAAAAAGATCGTACATGTACGGCCTTGGCACTGAAAGAGTTAATATTCACACATCCGTTTGTCTATCACATATACCACTGTGTAGTACGGACACCATTCAAAAGCCTTTACCAGATATGAATAATTGAACAGCTCAACGACACATTGTTATGAACTAACTAATTTATGTGGGGCTGAAACAATGGGTAGATGAAGTACAGAACGGTATTCTATCAAAAGGTACAATAGCAGAAATGTAAATAGTAACAACAAACATTTATAAATCGGGCAAGATCTTGCACAAAGTTACTTTCTACTTACCTCAACTCCTCCAAATAGATAAATGACTTCAGCGTGGATGACACGACTCTCTCTTGTCTGACCGCTCATCTTTGGATATTCTTGAGAGCTGTCAGAGTTCAGCAGTTTTACTAGTAGCTAAAGAGAGCAAATAACTGTATTATCTTCTGATATCAACGGGAATTTAACAGACATTTTTTATACTTCATCCTGATACTTCATAATAATTGTATCAACAGCACCCATCGTTGGAATGCAGTGTTTTCTAAAGGTTGGCGCACCACCAAGCTTTCTGTGGCACTCGGGAGGTGTAAAATCCAACTGCCAAATTTGTCCCCACTATTTTTATGCATTTCAGAGTTCAAAAGCAATCCTTACAACGTTTACACAAAGTGACCATCAGGAATCACCACAGAGTGGTGATTCATCACATGATCACAGAGGATGTACAATCAATTGTTTTTGAGCCCTTAGGCGGGCCCCAGACCACTCCCTATGAAGGACGCACGCTTGCATAAGCTTCGGGGTGGCTCAATTATTAAATTTTTTAAAGCGTACAAGCAGTGTGCATACAAACCACTAACATGGAGGATAATTATATCCAATGCAAAAAAATTACAGTTTTGTGAAAATGTTGATCATTTGCAGTTTACATCACCTACCTTGAGTTTTTCCATGCAGGTTATGTACAGCTCCATGGTGGATGTTTGCCTGTCTAGAAGGCTTCTGGTGCTCTCATATAAACCACTGATAATGACTGGAATCTGCTCCCCATTTTCCAGACCAAGGCGGTTGTCACAATCTAAGAGGATGCTTTGGGGAATCTAAGAATATTAAACAGAAGAAATGTCAATGGTATTTTAAACATGTAAAGATATGTGTGGTTTTCTTATCTAATTACTTTTCCTTTAGTGTTTTATTCTTTAGATGATCTTCCCATCAATGGGAACTCAGCAAAGCTCCAACAAGGGGATATAAACAGCCAATCTCTCTTACAAACATCAGTTGGTTTGACATCTATATGACTATGAATTGCACAAATCAACAAATTGTGATTCCCACAAGACAACAATACTTATTCTAGACATTGTGAAATCAGTGGTTAGCTTGGCAGGATTAGAACCCACAACCTCGTGACTGCAAGTCCTGCAGTCTAACCACAATGACATAGTTGGAGTTTTACGAGTTAGGGCGAGTTGCCCCGAGTATGACTCAGTTAGAATAAGAGTTGGTCGGGGGGAGGGGGAGGGAGTGAACTGTTTTATAAACTGCAGCGAAGAAAATTGTCTCCTCTCCTATCCTATAACGTCACTCCACACCATACTGTTTGGACTTAGATAAAATTGGAATGACTGAGCCCTGACCTAGTGATAAGCAATTGTTTCAAGGACCTAAGCGCTACAGGCCCTCAGTCCATTTGAATCCTTCATTTTGGCAAACTGGATATAATACTTGCATGTATGCTCGATCATCGATGCCAACAGAAATGTTACTGAAGAAAGGTCTTTATTACATGTACATGATGAAATCCCACATGTGGATGCCCAATTGGTTGCAAAACATCATGATCTAACTTCTTTAAAGATAGGGTCACTCATAGGTTGAATTTTTTGTTTAACCTAATGATGATTTATATGCCAAATTATCAAGAAAGATACAATAAAAGTCCCTTGTGAAAGTTTCAGCTAAAAACAGTGTCTACTGTACTTTGAAAACAGCAAAAAACTGTTGCGGTATTTTCATCAAGAGCATCCAATCCATCCACGTTTAGAGAGATGACAGGGGTACCAACTGCCTCTCTGGCCGCAGCTTTCACAAATAGACATCACAGAAATTTGAATCTCCAAAACTCGCCTTGAGGTTAGTTTTGGAGAATCAAATTTGTCCGATTGTCGGCATACTTTTATTAATTTCTAATTTATGGACCTACATCCATGTATTTCAGACCAAAAAAAACCCCAAGTGTTTTGTAAGTTGTAGTAGAGGTATGAAGTGTCCAGGGTTCGAAGTGTCCAAAGTCACTTTGTACCTTGTAAAACTAAGTTTCGTAAGAGTTGAAACCAACTCTTTTGTTGCAGATTTTTTTCGTCCAATTTGCCTCGCATTCGCAGGAAGTATGATTGAACCAGGCTTAACTGTGTGTTATGTAAATCAGTCACTGACTATCAAGTATTGTCAGTGTTCCGTCCCAACTTTACAATTGTCCCAACTATAGACTGGTCCCAGCTTGAGTGTTAAAGTTGGGACGTCCCAACTATAGTTGGGATCGCCCATATAGGACACCGTGATCGATCATGCATGGATTACTGTAACACTTTACTGCAGACGCACAAGCTGATACGATCGGCGTTAATTAACAAGATTCCTCATTTCAAACCCGGGTCTCGGCTCTGTACAAACTCATGTCAAAACTGATGATGGGACTAGTTAGAGCCGGTCGCGAGCCGGTGCCCAGGACGAGGTTTGGACTGATAGTAATATATCCCTCATAATCGCTCAATAGTACAAATTAGTAGGCCTACGCATTTAGTTTCCCTTCTCTCGGAAAAAAAATCTAATTAGTCTAAAATATTCTCAAGGGAAAGTGGTCTTGAAAAATTCATACTATAATTACTTTAGTATACTTATGTTTTTAGTTTATTCATGGGGGTGTTTTAGTGTTTACTGCGACCCAACTGTTGGGATCAGTCCCAACTAAAGTCCCAACTATAGTTGGGACAATTGTCAAGTTGGGACGGAACATCAGTATCAATCAACATCAAACTATTTTGACTTGTAACAAACTGTAACTGTATTGAGTTAACAACAGAAATTTGTTGACAAAATATATTAAAGAGCTCGCATGACACTCAAAAATGGTTATTCGTCCAATTTCAATTTCATTAATACCTCTGTAATACATCTGATGGGTGGCATTCCTCGTTGCGAAGCACGAATCCGCTGAAAAATGTTTCCTCCTCCCAGCCCTATTCGATTTGTGGTTGCCCTTTTCCGTTGCGAGTCCTCCTCTCTCCTCGTACTGTTTCCCCTTTTTCGATCACCCATGGTGACACCACAAATTATTAATAAACAAGGCGATTTCGATTTACTAAAACTGTTGTTCCATACGTAAGAAAGGGCAACATAAAATGATTTAATAACTTAATACAGATGGTTAAAAATAGTCAACTTGTTCTGGGATGATCGACAAAGACGTGCAATGCCCAAAATGACATGTATGCACGTAAAGATGGCTCCCTTTTCGGTCGCCCTTATGGAAAACGCCCTCTGTAGGTTCGAATTAATTTCGCGCGAATTTTTAAGGACAGCGGTCTCAGCTCGAACAACAGTCGCCAACTCTAATTGTCGCCATCATGATTCAGTTTAGGATAAATTAATGCATGCACATACAATGTATTTGCAGCATCTAGTTGCTCGACCACACATCCAAAATCCACGGCCAAAAATGAGCACAAAAAAAACCCACAACCCCCTACCCCGAAAAATGTTTTTAAAAATCAGAAAAATACAAACAAACAAACGACCAAAAAACTGACACCCAACAAACAACAAAAGCAACTGCAAATATCTGTAAGCAGATTCTCAACATTGGACCAATCGATTATGGCGAGTAGTTACATTATTTTTAAGTTTAACAGGTTTTATGAAATTAGTGTGAACCACATCTTATTTTAACTTGTGCAACCTTTTTTTATGAAGGTAGAAATTAATTTCTACCTCCATGGTCTTAGTAACAGCGGTGATAATTGCTGATGGTTAGACAAAAATGCTACGTCAAGGGCTATGGTTACGGCTAGAAGACTGCAAGTGACGTACACACTCCAAAATATCTTTGGTCAGTTCAATAGAGGTATATCTTAATTTTCTTCCTCGTATTTTGGGTTGTCAAGATTATATAGGTCTGCCCAGCGCCATAGCTGCGGCTTGAACACTTATTTTGACGATCAAGCTGCGGCCCGCAGCCGCAGTGGATTCGGACACGGTCGGCCATAAAGAAGCTTTCTGTAGAGTGTACATACATTATTAATTATCCGATTTTTCCCAGTGAAAGCGCCACCACCTTTTGGAGCATTTCAAGTATTCACCACCAATTAGCATCGTCATAGCTTGACTGCCATTATAGACGTCGCCCATTGACCTTCTGAGCGTTGCACGTTCGACTGCCGCACGTCGCCCGTCCACCGTCGCGCTTCGCATTTTGCACTTTGCTAATTGACGTTGACGTAATTGACGTCGAGCGTCAACGTTGCCGGTGCGTTCAATATTATTGGTCTTTAATTACCTTGAGGGTTTCTTTTACAAACATTCATGCAGTGGTCTTGAACGTTTCGAGTGAATTGTTTAAAGTTAGTATTGTATTCAGAACTACGTTTAAGCATAAAAATTGCCCAATTCTATAATTAGGATAGTTAAATTAATATTCATTTACGCAGATCCTTTCTGTCAAAATGACCACCATAGACCTAGTCAATAACAAACTGATCTAATCACTTCCAATCTCAAGCGAAATCTACTAAAAAAACCCAAACAGAAACAAAACGATAAAATTATAAGTATAATCATATATTGTCATGCCAAAAAGTGTCCGCTGCCAAATACTGTCCGCTCATTAGCATATTGCGATCTGATTGGTCATGCGTCTATGACGTCACATTGTTTACGGAAGCTTGCTAAATAGTGTCCGCGGTTAGCGTGATTCAACATTGCGTGCCTTGCTTCTCAGCTGACAGAACCTTAACAATTTTGTTTGAACGCTTTCTTTGTTGTATTTTATTATAAATATTCGTAACATTTAACATTTAGCACTTTCACATTTCGTTTTTTTAAATTTTTAAATCAGCACTTTTTACTCAAGTAAACAGTGGACACTATTTGGCACGTAATACGTGCCAAATAGTGTCCGGCGTCCACTGCGCATGCTCAGCGGACAGTATTTGGCAGTGGACACTTTTTGGCATGACACCTGTCTGTCCCTTAAATCAAGTTCAATGCAAAATGAAATAGGCATCTAATCCCCTTCAGTCCCATATACTTTGTACACAGCTAACCCCTCAATATCCCGCATACTTTTCAAACACATACATTTATTGAGTGTTTTCATTAAAAAAATAGTTTACAAATTACCATAAAGTATTTTATTACAATATTTTGGGATAATGTTCATCGGTAATTGTCTTTATTTCTGGATGGGTTTGGTTGACCTCTGTGACCTCATTGACCTTTAACTTTCTGTGAAAGCGGAAGTTGTAAACAAAATATAAATGCTTTTAAATTTTTGTCATTTTGGCTGCTGTTTTTCAGTATTAGTTTCGATATAATACAAACAATAATAGTTCACATGCAATAACAGTTTTATGACATCATTGTAGCTTGGTGTGTCGATAAATTCCGTAGCTAGAACGGTTTTCCTTTGCGTTTTTGTTCAAGATCTCTGGCCACGTACGATGCTCATGGCGTGTGCCCACCTCCCAATGCGGTGCGCGCTACCTTCTTTGGGGGGGGGGGGGTAATAATAATACAATAAATAATACAATAAATAAATAAACAAATAAAAGATAAATAAAAAATAATAATAAAAAATGAATGAACGAATGAATGCATGAATGCATGAATGAATGATTAAATAAATAAATGAATTAACTAAAAAAAACACACCACAAATACAAAATAAATGCACAAAGAATGGATAAATAAATAATCTGTGCAACCTAAGAATGTGTGCCCATATTTCTTCATATAAAAAGGTAAAATTTAATTATTCAAAGTGTTTCGGATTATTTGCTTTTGTATGCATTGTTGAAAAGTTGTTATTACGTCAATGCCATTTTTAGTAACTATGTTGTCATGGAATAATGCTTCTAAATTGAAATAAAATATAAATAGCTCTACTATTCGAAGCAATCCAAATAAGTTCACAATTACAATGCTTGATAAACTAGCTTGACAACTAGCTTGATAAATTGTTGTTGTTTTTTTTGTATCCCATATCCTTCCCCAAACCTATTGTTTCATCAAAACTGTCCCTATTTTGTTCTATAGTTATAAATATTTGGTTTTAGAATACCTAGTTTACAAAACAACTAACCACAAGTAGGATAGAGGTCACAAAATTTGCACCTGCCTAAATCGCTAGCCCCATGATTGCCTCAGGCTGTCTGACGTAACAATGGTTAGGCAATTAAAATATGGTTTAAAGTATCTTGAACTGCTATTGGGTGTCCACACGCAACAAATTGTATTATCAAACATGTTTTTTAGATTTCATAAAAAAGGTTTCAAAAAATAAATATCTGATATAACACTTGTTTTTCTATGTAAATACCATTTTTTTCTAAATTCTCCCTCAAACAAAGACGGAAAACTTCCCCTGTATGTATCCATAAACATGCAATCTCTTGGAAAACAAAATGATGACCCGTTTTACTAATAAGCTTATTTTTTTTATAGGCCATGACAAAAATTGTACGTCGTGTCAATGTTTTTTGTCCCAACCACTCTGGATCAAAAGGGAAATCCCTGACGTCACACAAGTTTCTGCCCTCAAAAACCCGGCTGGGAGGTCATTATTTGGCTGGTCCTCGGTAACCTCTCTCCGTATCTCACCGCAAGATCTTAATAGAACCAGCGAATTTCTCATTGGCTAGCTATTCCAAACATGGCGGACCACTCCCACAAGTGTGCGTGAGAACCCACCAACTTCCTGATCCTTGTCAACTTGTTCTTCATGGTTATTCGTATTGTGTGTCGTGAAATTACTTACACCGGACTCCAGTTGATGTGTTCACCCACATTGTGAAAGCATTTTACGTAAAAATGAGCTCCCAAGAAGTAATTTCACCGGAGCTGGAGGGTGAGTTAAACTTTAAAAAGGGCATATTATTGCATAGATTTATGACTTCCCGGTTGTTTTGTTTACACCATGGAATTGCACTTTGCATTGTGTTGTGTTTCTGTTATTATGTGGGACGTTAATTATTGTATGTGACGTGTATATCGACTTCCTAATTTAGAAATTACGTAGAAATAGAGCTAACTAGACAAACGCAAACAGTGGCATTTAAAAAAATACATGTTTATATTACTGTACAAATTTACAAACTTAGCCTATTTTACTAAGTATAGCTTCTTAATCTTAGGAAGATGAGTAAAGTAAAGTAGGACTAGGAGTCTTGTTGTGCCAAACATATGGTCACTGTTTTCACGACGAGGCAATTCTTTAAAAAATCACGCATTATGGCAAATCGGTGATTCTGCATGAATTTGTGGATGTTAATATTAGTGACATCAACTTTTTCCCTAAGTAAGTTTCAAGTGCTAAATCATTATATTTTTCTAATTACGCTAACTAGCACAAGGACCGTTTTACCAAACTCCCACTTTTGCGTTTTCACAAATAGGCACATTTAGATTTGCCATTTTTTACATTGAAGTACATAGTGCTGCCATAATGCCAAAAACGACTACTCTGCGTTTTGAGTTTTTACGAAGAGGCAATTTGTGTGACCTAGATAAATTTAGTTTTCATGCACAGACACTCGTCGCTTACGCATTGGTTTGTACACGACGCGCTGCACACAGACCTTGTTCGCGCAATTTTCATGAAGAGAAAGTCGTGTAAAACAGTTATTTACTCATTGATTAAACTAACTGTGTTTAAAATAACAACATATTTGCATGGTTTAGGACCTCCACTTTTATGTCAACATTTAAAAACAGTGTCCGAGACAATGATTAAAAAAAAAGTTTAAATTCAAACGCGTTTTTCGAACGAAAGTTTGGCTGCTGTGGCAAAATTGCCTCTTTGTGAAAACAGTAGTGAGGATATGTTTAATGTTGTAACATGCTTGGTAAAAATAAAACTGAAGATGAAACATCATGAAACAACATCAAAGAGAAATTTAAAGAATGCTGGAACAAGGACAGAACAGTCCTTTTTTAAAACAATTTTTTCAATTGTATTGAAGTCTGGCTCTTGTAAAATGTAAGCTTAAGCCGCACCGCACATTATGTGTTTCTCTGCAGGCTATTGACAAATTCAGTCTAGTGATCTGCGTCCTGTTGGCCACTTTTTTAAGAATATTTTTTATCACTGACTAGAATGTCTAGAAATGAGATGGCTGGTGTGTACCGGAATAGAGGCTTGGAATTCCCATTGAGGCTGTAGTTTTGGTTCTATTGTGCTATGGTACCCATAGCATTTCCAAAGAGATTCTGATCTTACATGTATAAATAAAGTTAGCCTTTTATTGTCACAAGTTAACCATATGAAAATCAATACCTGTAAGGCATTTACATGATGTAGTGTAGATTTGAACATTTCTATTTATTTCTATTTGTCATATGAACAAGAAGCGTAACTGTGTTTATCTTCATCCAGGTGTTTTTTCCCCTTTCAAATTCATCCAACTAAGATATTACGTAGCAGTGAGATGCTTTTAAAATCCACATTTTTATTAAGAATGTGGTACTTCATTTGTTGTTTCTTGTCATGTTCATATGCATGAAAAGGGAAGGTTCATAATGTTTGGTTTAACATACAATTGAATCACAACACAAACCATTTTCTCAATGGTTGGGATCGAATCTCACTTCAAACTCTCTCAAGGGGGTTCTATAACACAGTCTCCAAATGATGAATCATTTCAAATTATGCTTAAATTATGCTAGATTCTGTTCTGAGCTGTCTTGGGGAACGCTTCAACCATGGCTCACTCAAGCTGGTCCGAATGGATTCACCCAAAGGAGATAAACTGGAGACCAAAATACTGGTGAGTTTTTTACTTTTAAAACCAAAATTTGGTGTTGTGATTAGGGGTACAACACCCCCACCCTAACTTTTGAGCCTCAGTCAGCAATTAGAACATTGGCCTCAAGACTAAAAATCAGTCATTTTGTACAAAAAAATCATTGTTTTTCCTTTTAGTACACTAATTTGCATCCCAGCATTCGTTGCTTTGACATTATTGAATAAAGTTGGGATCTTGCTGGGCACGCTCGTCGCTTGTCTTTCTTGAATAGTGGAGAGTATTCGTAGTTGGCAAGTCAGGAAACTTGCTTCCTTACACCCTCCAAAAGAAAATGCCCTTGCTATGCACCTATAAAAAACCCAAAGAATTTGAAGTATTGTGCTGTTTTAAAAATAAGTATCCACAGTTAATCCACACATATACACAGAAAGCCTCCATACTAACAAATACTCTAATTTGTGAAAGATAAACTGACCTTGCAATGCATTGTTTTTTCACTTCTTAAACCAAAGTTTGCCCCTCATGGTTTGAAGAAAAAAATTCCCTTTGGGAAACTCTTGGGCTATGTATTGTGATCTCTAATGTCTCAGATCGGCTATAAAAGATTGGGGGAAATGTCTCTCAAATCTTCTTGTAACATGTTCATCTTCAACCCACAATTTACCTGACATTATTTAGACTGTGAACAAGCAAGGATTGACTGAAATCAGGTAGTTGTGATTAATCACAGAAACACTAGGCTGAAATGTGAGTACAACTTGTAAAGCTGTGTTGGATTTACATATGTTATGTACTTTATATTTTGACACTTCAAATATTGGTAATTGTTGACAAAGTGCTACAAGAGTAGCAATAGTGCTAGGTACAAGAGTAGCAACCAAAACTTCCTTTCCTCGAAAAAAAAATATAGCTTGAAGTAAAAACCAACTGTGAAACCAACAGCACTCTAATTTCTTCAGTTGTAGATTTAGAGTGTATTTGAAGTATCATACTACATGTATAACTACTTACTACTGCACAGTATGTCATGTACAGTACATCTCTAATCATACAGCATAAACATGGCAAGACTGTAGATCTATAAAACCACATGATTGATTCATGTACACGCATACAATGTACATGTCAGAATGCAGGACAAAGTTTCTCACATGGCATGTTAAATGTGTCAATGTACACTATAGCAATAGGCCTAGCATCTCATCTTTGAAAGGAAGTGGCTGTTTTTATCTGATCTAGAGTTACGAAAATCTGAAACGAAAGTCCATTAAAACATGTTGAAATGACATCGATGCAAAGACCAAGGCAGCAAAATTTTGGCCTTGGTCAAATTACAGGCCTGTATTACTAAATTCAGGTCTTCTTTGTTGCTCCCATGAACCCAGCTCACCTTCCATCGTGTCATCATAGAGCAAGATATCATGACATGATACAATGATAAGGATGATCAAAAGAGGTGTGGTCTCAGTATAAATATCATCTTACAATGTTGGAGGCTTGATCAGCAGTCCGAATTGATGGCTGCAACTGTGGCTTAATATTGGTCCAAATTGCAGGCTGTGGCTGTGGCTTGATTGTCATGTGAATGGTAGCAACACCCGTAGTATTAGCAGCAGCCGTAGCTGCAGTCTGCCAATTTAGGTGGAGAATTACTTTTGCTTCTGTTTGATTACATTTGTAAGTACACATGTGCAAATCGAGATGTACTGAGCAAAAAAATAAAAAAATTCATGCAATTGTGAAACCAGTGCTTAGGAGTGTTAACCTCTGCACTGTCAGGATTTGCTAACAATCTAACCATTTTAAATTATTTAAATTCTCCTAAAACTTTGGTAACATAAAAAAAAGTGCACAGCTAGTTATGTGCACAATGAATTGAATGTCAAACTGTTGACATATAAGAAACATACATGAAGTAAATGTACATGTTGTACGTATACAGTAAATACTGCGCTAGACCTTTCCATTGATTTTACACAAAACGCCCTGGTCGGCGTGGACAGCCGAATGTTGCCAAAACATTCAATCGTGTTAACAGATAATATGACCCAATTCAACACTTCTGCAAACTTTCATTTAAGCAAAATACCTCTCCATGATTGGTTACTTTGTTTCCAACAATTCAACACTATCTTTTAACATTTGTGTAACATTGTTACTAACTGTGGCTATCTGTTACTATCTGTTTTTGCTTTGCATTTATGGCTTCCCATAGTTTTTCAACCTTGGTTGGCAAAAACTTGGTTGCAATAGAAAGGTCTTTTTAATACTGTTAATGATTAGGATTGACAGAGTACAGTTTGGACTCAAAGTGCATGTACATGTAATGTCAGGCCCCTACCTTTTTATACTTCTGGAATAATTATCGTACCTTTTTATACTGGAATAGTTAATGCAAAATTGTAATTTTTACATTTGAAGTCATCAGAATCGTCAGGACAAATTATTGACTGTTGTAACCAGATCTTTAATGTTGCTCTCAGTACTGATGCTATACATGTATAAATGGAACTTTCGAGTATTACTTTCACTGGTTTAATTTTCTCAATACAAAAACAGTTCATGTATTCTTTGTGACATGTACTTTATTTAAAGGACCTTTGAAAGCTGCACTTTCTTTTATCGTGATCAAAGGCCAAACTTAAAGCCACAGGAAGTCAGGAACCAACATCATTGACAGCTGGGAGGACAAACTATTTAACTTTTCAGTATTTTGTATGAAGATTCAAATGCAAAGTGTCGTATTTGGTGCAACCTGAAACCTTTTCAGATAGTTGATGTAACTGGTACATGGACACGTCTATGTTTTAGGAGGATATTAGGTGAAAGGTTTACAAAAAACAGATACATTGGCAGTTGTCTTTTAAAAAAACATGTCTGTGTATCTCTAGACATTTAGCTTAATATAGACAAGGAAGTAGGAAGAGACATGATGTGTAGGCTGGCAGGAAGGGAAGTGATTACATGAAAATTAATCAAATGTCTTGACATGTTTGTCATGTCTTACATATGAATATGAGTAATTGAGCTGATAAAAATGTGAAGGAATTTTGTGTGTAATAAGTGAACACCAAGGGTTCAGAGACCTAAAGGGTCAAATGAACAGGATTGGTTCTGCGGTCATAGGGGGGTCATCAAGAGCCGGCAACATTTCAGGGAAGAATTTCGTCCCCAATTTATTTATTTATTTTTGGGCATAGCAAACTCATACTAAAATTGTTCAGCAGTCCAAAAGTTTTGCATGGCAAAGTTGAAAATGCTTAATAAATGTTTTACAATTCTTACCGGACACTATTTTCACCGAAAGGTTTCCTCAGATAAATAAGAAAGAAAGAACGAAAAAATACGTAACAATCTTGAGCTTATACACTGTCTTAACAGCTGAACACATATTTGTCAACTCATACAGAGCTTTGGAGATAACTTTTTCTGTTATGTAATTGTTGAGGATGAAACTATGAAATGATGAAGAAGTTAAGTGAAAAGAAATCTCATAGTTTCATCCTCAACAATTTTGAAAATTGTTTAACTCAAATCAATAACGAACTTACAATACGTGCTCTGTCTATGTGCAGTCAATGACAAAATGACAAAATGGGATACAGTGGCTCTTTGCTCCAGCACTGGAAAAAAATTTGTCTGGAAAGAACTAAAAAAAACGTTCATTCATTTGCACAGACACTTTATACATAGTACCAACATAATGTGTTTGTCATGTTATCATGTAAGTATGCACATGTAGGGTCTACAAACTGTACACTACCATTTTTTTCTTCTTCTTCAAATCGACACCTTTTCGACCTCAATTATGGTAGCCAAATTGAATGAGATCAGTAAGAAAATGCTCCGAAACACACCAACCATGTCATGATCAACATTATACACTGCACCACCACATTATTATTGTACACACCACAACACAATAGGCACATCATCACATAGATTCCAGAAAAAAATGTAAAGGAATTGGCTAGTCTTTGTTATCCTACTTCTTTGCAAGTAAGAACCATTAAACACTAGAATGCACTTTCACAACAACATTATATTGATAGGCATAATGTATCTGCGCTGCTCTGTACATAAAGGTACTTTTTCCAGCCTAATGAAAGACTGAGCATCGGATTTCTTTTAGACAAAATATATGAAAAGGCTGTGAAAAATTGTTGTCAATTTTTTTTGTATCAAGAGTAAATATTGCAAAAAGTTGATCACATACACATGTACATGGTTGTACATTATAAGTGCAAATCTTGCGATCCACTTTTTAAAACTACATAGTACATGATTATTGCAACTCATCCGAATTGCAATAAAAATGATATGCAAAATTGTAAACTGCATTTTAAGGTTTAAAGAAAAATTTTTTTTTTTCAAGATTTACTTCTTTTTTTCCATCTCCCCCCTTTCTGTCTGCTCTCACCCCCCTCAATGAATTAGTACACATAAATTGAAAGTCTTGATTTGTTGCAAAAATCTTGTCAGCATTTTTAAAGACACCTCTTTCAAGCCCACTCCCCATTCCATATGTACCGTCTGTGTACCATGATGAATGTACCTTGTAATTAATTGTGGACACATGCTTGACAACCAGAGGTGTTTACATTACAAACAGGACAAGATGAGCTTTGTCAGTATGGAAACTGATACAAGTAATAAAACTTGATCTGTTGGAATCTTTATCTTGACATTAAGAGCTCCAGCGCGTCATTTGTATCAACCTACCTCCAAAAGAATTCCAATATCATGGTATTTAGAAAAGTAGCTTTTGTGTTTTCAATAAACACACAGTACAGGCAATCTGACAAATTTAATGAAATTAAATGATTCACATTTTCGGAAAAACACAATAACACACTTAATAGTTCATGACTTGTAAGGGATTTTAGTGATGTTGTATGCTTACATTTGGCTAATCAAAATAAGCAACTGAGTGTTTGGTGTAGACATGTCTCAAGGTAGCAGACCTGGTGCTTGAAAGAGAGAAATCGTGTAAACATGTGCGAAATATTGATTAATGGTGGCTCTAAAGATTTTGAACTTGAAATAAGAAACTTTGATAAACTAAAAAGCTGATGACGTCACTATGATTTCAGAGCCTATATTTATCAAGACATTGAGATGTGCTAAGTTAAAAACTTTTTGGTTTCATCGACACACTAAGGTCTAAGTACACGGTAAAAAAAAAGTCAAACTCTTCTTTGTTCACGAGATTTGTTTTTGCCTACACAGTACAAGTACATACCTGAACGGGGGGTTAGCATATATAATATCAAATCCGACAGTTAAAAATCATACCATGAACAAACATTATAATCTTTTTTGTAAATTAAAAAATCAACCACTTGGCAATTAACAGTTAAAACATATCAACATAACTGTACACAATATAAGGCATGCCCCCTGTTTTTTAACGACGTTATTGAATTAAAGCTTAGGCCTACCATTTTAAACACTGTGACCATGTTCAGACACAGGACTAAAGTTAGACCCGAAACGGTTTAAGGGTACGTTCACACGAGTAGCTAACTTCGCTGCTAACTTCGCTGCTAGCTAACAGCGAAAAATTTGTGACCGTGTGAACGCAAAAATATTCAACTTCGCTGCTTACTTCGCTGCTAACTTCGCTGCTAACTCCAAAAGTTAGCAGCGAAAATTTCCGCTGCTAACTTCAGTTTTATGACTTAGCAGTGAAACTTGATACTTTAACAGCGCTATTTTGGCGTGTGGACGCAACTGACCTTAACCACTTTAGACCACTTCCGTTGATTGTTTATATTAGCTATCTTCAGCTAGCTGGAAAAGGTTGGAGTTACGAAAACTTGTAAAGAACCATGAAATTGCATGTTCGGAGCCATGTTTGTGATTATCAGAAATAAAACAAAGGCCAACTTCGCACAAAGACCATTTGTGGACCGCCAGCTGATTCTGACTGGTACCCAGCATGTGTTTTGGGGCACGAGTACCAGGCAATATCGGTCCGCTTCCCTGAAATGGGAATTGTACGAACTTGGCCAAAATAAAGATCGCTAGCCCACCGCTTTGACAGCGGAGACACATTTTGCCAGCGGGGGAGACATAAACACCAAAGGGGGCGCGCGCTCGAAAACAACCGGAAGATGACGTAATGGTTTTGTGACCTTTGCAGACAGCTATCGGCAGTTAGCACTCCGTGTGAACGCAAGGCATTTTTTAGTTAAGTCCGTTTTTACGAGGATCCCCCACTGTGAATATTTAGCAGCGAAGTTAGCAGTGAAGTTAGCTACTCGTGTGAACATGCCCTAATTTTATGACCAGCAGGGGGGCAGTCATAAAAAAACAAACACCTTGCGTTCAGACAGCATGGAGTTAAACCCGAAACGGTTTATCTTTGGTTTTAAGAGGTCAAACAGCAGCGCGACCCCGTTATGCCAACATCCTGTCTCTTCACAAAAACCATTGTGTTTATCCATTCACATGTGTTGCATAACGATCCTGTGGGTCAGCAGTTCATCTGTTGTGAGTTAAACCGGATGTGGTCATTTTTATTCTGTCCACACACAGTGCTAAAAGATAAACCCGTTCCGGACTAAAGATAAACCCTCCAGCTCGACAGTCTAACTTTTCGGGGTTAAACCTGATTCGGTCTCACTTTTAGAACCGTTCAGACACACAGAGTTGAACTCGATCGGGTTGAACCATGAGTTAAACCAACTTTAGTACTGTGTCTGAACGGCCTCTGTTGTGTCTGAATGAAGGGCACACAAAGTCATCGCATTGGTTGTTATGTTCATGCACTGGATTTGCATTGGACAAAAGGTGAGACAGCGCCTCTGCTGTGTTACACAGTTTACACGCGGGTTAATAGACACGTGGGCTTTAACGTCCGATTTCGACCAAAAGTTAAGGTTGTCAAACTGGTATCATCTCTGTGCAAAAGTGTGAGAAGGCTCAAGGTCCTACAACCTGATGTAAAGAAAAAGAAGATGAAGAAGTAATAATATAAAAAAATCCGAACAAAAACAAGAGGTGTTCCGGGCGGAATGCCGGACCACCTTAAAAAAAATGTACAGAAACAAGAGGTGTTCCGGGCCTGAACAACTAAAAAAGCCCAGCCTGCAATATGATATCATGTTGTTGATGCATTGATACACAGTATTGTATACAAATGTACATGTATGTACAATGTAATTCTGCGCACAGTTGTGCCACCATACCCAACCAATGCGTTTGAATGGTTTCAAATGATTGGTCAACTCTCTGGAAAACGTTACCAAGAGTAGGAGGGGGAATTGTACATTTTCCCTCACACCCTGGTACCAACTTATACTAATATTTCTGATTAAATAATTGCCAATTTAAATTTCTAAAATGACTCATGTGAATGATGCTCTATATATTTACTGATTCTATTTGTCTAACAGGTGAGTTTTAGTTTTTATTAATACAATGTCATCAAGTTCAAATGTCAAGGTTGGATGATCATGCAGAGTGCAGTATGAAAATAAACCAATTGTGTACAGTTTCGCAAGCAAGATTAATGTATGGAATTTTATATGCATGGTTAGTTTGGGAAACACCCACATACATATTGTTGAGAGGAGTTCCTGTTATTATTTTGAAGGTAAAGTTTAACCACTGGAAAAAGAAATTGTCAAACAAAACTTGCAGTTTGATGAGGAAGTGAAAAATGCAGTGACCGTCAAATTACATTAGTCAGTTGTAGTCTTGACCTATGTTTGCTGAAATCTATCCTTTTCCTTACAAAAAAGCTCCTTAAAGAATGTATGAAACAAAAAGCTGTTGCAACCCTAATGATTGTATTAACTTAGATTTTACATAGTACAGCATTTCCGAAGTTGGTTTAAAAAAAGGAACTTTTCCATGATTGGTTTGCAAAAATCATTTTTACTTCATTTACTGGATCCCAAGGAAGTTGCACATTTCATCTGATTAAAATTTCAACTTTTGTTTGGTCATGTTTTACTTCAGTCTCATTCTACGCAGGTGTGGATTAAAAATGTTTTGTTGTTGTTGCGACTGAGAGACATTTTATGGGATGTTCCCCGCTCTGCTACTCCCTGGATTTGTCAATGCTGTGATTTAACTTTCGTCCTTAAGGACTCATCAGTCAAAATTACATTACATGATGACTTATAATTAAGCACATGTTTTCGTGCCATGTTTATTGAATCAACCACATGATTACAGAACATGTGTAATATATGCATTCCATATTAATACAAATAATAGTGACCTCTTTTTTATATAGTAGCAGGTCATGTCCGATTGGTCTAGTTCAGCAAACCCAAGCTGTGGTGTTGTCGGCAGCAGAGTGTGGGTTCAAATCCCGGTCATGACACTTGTGCCATTGAGCAGGGCACTTAACCATAATTGCCTTGAAAGGTAGTGCATTCTGCTCTACCAGCCAGGCTCCTAGTGGATGTACCTATGCCTACATCCTTACGGACTTAGAAGGGGGTAACCCTGTTTCAGCACCAGGAGTAGGTGGCAACGTGCCCAAGTTGATTTGGGCCGACAGCCCAAGTCAGTTGAGTGTGCATGTAGCCCTCACCTTGATGTGGCCGTCCGGCCTTGTGATTTCAGGCGATATCTCATTTAAAGAAAAAGCAAAAGAAAAAATACTTATAATCCTCAAATACGTCACTCAGTGACACTCATGGTGCTCCACTCCTAGTCAATGGGCCATTTATTTCATTCCTTAAACTATCTTAGCCCCCTAAGGAGTATACAGCCTGTGCTGTGTTGTACATAGCGCACCAAGCTAAATCAATCACAAGAACCATCTCCGTCCTCACAGGTACCCATTTACCCCTGGGTAAAGAGAAACAATTATAGTCAAGTGTCTTGCTTCAGATGATGTACTCCAAAAAAATTATGAGTGTCTTGGGTGATGGAAAATACATGGACACTGGTTAATTTACAATGTAGATCTGATATACCACAGCGCTTAAGACTTACACTAGATCACAAGGCCAGTGATTGTAGTGTTGGGCCATTAAACTCACTGGCCCAAGTCCAGCGGTCTCATGTTTAATTTGAATAATATATTAGTGAATAATACTCTTTTTTTCAAATGTTGAATTTGAGTGTAATACTTTTCTTTTAATTATGTTAAATAACAAAGCATACTTACCCAATAAGACCAATGAAAATGAGATAAAGCGTCACATAGATTTTTTTATCATGTAACAACAGTTTATATGTTTTAAAAATGTTGTTGTTGTTGTTTTGGTTTTTCTCATTCAAAGTAAAGTTTTGAAAAGAATTTCTGGTCCAGTAAAATTTTTGAGCTACACCCTCAAAGAAAGATCGAGCCGGTGGCGCCATATTAACATCTGGCTAGTGGCTACCAGTTCTATTATTTGTAGTGTCTTTATTCAGAAATAGTTTCAGCATCATTTGTGTACTTCCTGAATTAGATACTCAGCATGAACGCAGATGTGCCTGACCCAGTGGTAGTTGGGTCATTTTACCACGTCCGGACACCCGGTGTGACATTTATCCATACCATTAAAAGCATTCTTACACTTGGCATAATTATTTCATGCTACATTCGCCTTTGTGTTTGTCAAAGTTTGAAATTATTTTAAATTTATTTTAACACAACATAATCAAAAATATGATAAAAAAATTTAGTTCAGTGATTAAATACAACAGAAAAGGCAAAGTTATCTAACAAAGTCAGCAAAATGTTACATAACGCAGTATCTCTGTTACATGTACATCTAACTGTTTTTTAATCTTGCCTTTTCCTGCTCTACGGTATTTAATCACCAACAACCATAACAAGTGGTTTTTTTTATTGGTGCATTATGTGTCTTGTAATTAGTACAGGAAGTGTGTTTGCGTTACTATCTATTTGAGTGTTGAAAAAGCTTAGCAATAACAATCCGAATGTAACAAGGACAGAATTGTCCATGATATGTCTACATCATACATTTTTCACTTTGGGAGTTATCAAAGAATTTTAATATATAAAAATAACTTTAAACAATTTAAAATGTAAACTAACACTTTCACACTCATAAGGGAATGTTACATGCAATAATTGAATCAAATGTAAGAATGCTTTTAATAATAAGGACAAATATTACATAAGTGTTACACAAATGTTACACAAATGTTACACATTGCCAAACTTCCTGAAATAACCCAGTCATTGATATTCATAAAGTAATGTGATCAGTTTGCAAAATAGAAGGAGCACTACAACATTCATAAACAGTCATATTTTGTAATTTTAGGTATCACATGATATTAAGGTGGTTCAAACGATTATTCTGCAAAATTACTCCCGTTTCAATTGCTCTCATCTTCAAATATATGTTGACGGATTATCTCATCTTCGAGAAAACGTTGATGGATTACCCCCAATTGGAGGGAGGGCACCAAAAAAATGTACTGTATCTGAAACTGACATGCATGAAACTAACACCAATACAGATTTCAATTATATCTCCTTGATTTGATTATGAAACTCATGAAGACTGAGCAAAGTAACTCTATTATGCCTTACAAGGGATTTGCTTTTCCATTTGATGGAACTACTTAACATTTTCTTTTCATTCCTTTTATTTTATATCTACAGGGTTTGTCCAAGTACAGGGCATTTATACTCGCAAACAAGATTCCAGCAAAAGTAAGAAAAACGTTTGTCTTAATTTTATTCACTGTCTTTTATATTGTAGCATTTACTATAAATGTAGTAGGCTTAAATTATTGAAAAATAGTATTAGCTGTTGCAAACTGCTTACCAACCAAAAGGACCTATGGTATAAATGCAAAAAAATAGTTAGTGGCCTGACGTTTCGACCCTAGCAGAGTCTTTCTCGAAGGCTAAATGACAAGACTACAAACATAAACAGGTACAAGTATACATTACTGATGTAACAAAAGCAGTCAAGTGGAAATAGATGATGGAGAGGAAAATACACAGAGAAAGCGGAGGCTGAACAGAAAGGAGGGATGGTTGACCACATGAGGTGGGGAACACAAAGGACAAAATCAATGATGGGAGAGGAGAAGGAGAGAAAAGCCGTTTATTGGCGAATGAGGCAGACTGGGGGGGGGGGGGCTTATCTGTGGTAAAAAGGAGAAGGCAAAGACAAAAAGTTATTAGTAATTTCCTTCTTGGATGTTCAGACCATGGGGTTGAATGGTTTGGAGGCGTCTTATCCATAATTTCTCTCTACTCAGACGAACAACCTCTCTGTGGTTTCCTAGTGCCTCAATGCCCTGTAAAATCATGTCAGAAATTGAGTGATTAGGAAGATTGAAATGATGCCCTACGGGTGTATCCAGCTTATGGGTGTTGACTGTGGATCTGTGGCCGTAGCAACGTCTCTTGAGTGTAGTTCTCGTTTCACCTATATATTGAACACCACAAACTTTGCAAGATATTAAATAGATTAGATTAGTGGTGGTGCAGGTGACATGACCCCTTGTCCTATGGGTGGTACTACCAGTATGGCTGTTGAAGGAGTCCGATTCTCTGATGTGTTGTCTACAGACGATGCTTAAATTATTGTTCATTTTTTTTGCTCTGTGTCTGTAAATTAATTTAAAAACAAATATTTTATAAATTCTTTTCGAAGATGTTGATCCAAGTGTGGCTCTATTATACAAAAATAATTGTTGTTTCAAATTTCGCTTCAAATTACAGGCCTGGATTTTCATCTTTGAGAGGGCAAGGCCATTTTTCTTTTTGCAAAGGGCACTTCAAATGAAAAATCTTAAGTCTATGGGAAATTTGTGAGTGGGTGCCAAGGTTAAGACCAGGACAACAGAGGCCATGGCCTCCAGCGATTCAAAGCATTCCAGGCCTGAAATTGGTTCACATTTTTCACATTTCAGAACAAATTGTCCTAAGAATAAGAATTACTAAGGAACCATTAAGAATTGTTATTTGTTTTTAAATTTTGATAGTTTTTCCTTGAAAATGCGTTAGAGTGGATCAAAGCAAATAGTTGTAAGTTGAATTGAAAGAAATCCCTGAAATGTTAAAACATTCTGAATGGTCCCTAAAGATACAAAGCTTGATTAAGGGGAAGTTTATTAAAACTTTCACTTGTTGCTTTCTGTTTTGTTTTCTTGGGTTTAAAAACTGATACATTTACACATAAAGTGCATCAGCATTAAAAAATAGATTTTAAATTTCAAGTAACAAACCACAAGGGAAGCTGACTGGGCAAATTTTGTAAATAAAAGTTATCAAATTCACTCAGGCAGTTTCCCTTGCAGTTTATTACTTGATACTTGATATAAAAAGTGGATCCCCTTATTAAGGTGATCCCTCTACTGCCGCTTCCCCTGCAGGCTGTATCGTAAACGTGGGCGTGATCCTTGGCTATACTACAGTTACAGGTTGAATGGCTTCTCACTGGCACCCTTGAAGAAAGATATTGACAAAATTGGGAGACCGCCAACATTAGGGCTAGATAGCTCAGTTGGTAGAGCGCCAGCCGGAAGTCGCAGGCTCAAGTCCCGCTCTAGTCAATTTGTCTTTGTCAACCCAAAATTTAATGTGATTTTAGAGACAAAAAGTTGATTGTTGTTTTTCTTCTTTCTTATAGCTTGAGCATGAATTTAATTTCCTGGAGATCCACAGCATGGAAAGTCTAAAGCCACTCCAGGTAAATACAAAACACAAAGGGCAACACACGATGCATATTCTTTATGTCTTTAGGTGTGTTCAAGAATCAGCATCATGGTGTGTCACTGCAAGAAGGTCATTGCTTAGTTCGGTCAAAAGGTCATGTATCTTGCACATTTGAAAACTTGCAATTTGCTGCGAACAGTTAAAGGTTCTATCTCACACTGCATTAAGTATATTACACTGGCAATATGCTCATATTTCACACTGGCAACAAAGCTCAGCTCCTCAGCGCTTGCCAAGCCGTTTTCTCATTTCAACATGCCCATGAAGGAGAGACATCTTCTAGAATGTGAGGCCTTGCCCAATGTGGACTCCCAGAGAATGGTTGGGTTAGCGGTGAGCTCCAGGGCCCAATTTCAAAGAGCTGCTAAGCACAAAAATTTGCTTAGCATGAAATTTCTTCCTTGATAAAAACAGGATTACCAACCAAATTTCCACGTGATTTTCAGGATAAGAAAACAACAGCTGACTACCAGTAACAAGCAATATGCAACACTTTGAAATTTGGTTGGTAATCTTGTTTTTATCAAGGAATAAATTTCATGCTAAGCAAATTTTTGTGCTTAGCAGCTCTATGAAATTGGGCCCAGGTGACGGATGTAGAACCCTGCAACCTTGAGTTGGCGTTCACAGATCTTTTCTGTCACCTTTAGATACAAAGCAAAGATGATCACAACTGTGTATATGAATTACATGTAACCTATTTTTGAAGAATATTTAATAAATGTCTGTTTTGTTTCTGACTACAGTTAAAGATCTATGTAAATACAAAGAAGGATAGCTTGAGTAAGACGACATACAGTCTCTCTACAAACAAGGCAGAGGAGATTGATTGTATCATTGAAACCATAGCCCTGGAAATCAAGAAATGCTTCCCCAATGTCTTCCCTATTGAGTAAGCTAGCTTGTGTGTGTGTGTGTGTGTGGGGGGGGGGGGGGGGATAAAACCCTTGAGATCAGACTTGCTTCTCAAATGTATTCCCCATAAAGTCCAAGAGTGGGTGTGTGGGTAGGTATACACACATTCAAACTGGGGACCTATAACAAAAGAGGGCAAAAGGGTGCCCGGTTGGGTAGAGTTCCACAGTTGGAAAGTGTGTACAAAACCGATGGGAGCTGTTGCCAAGAGAACAAACACAAGAGGGACAATAGGAGGTTCCAGGTGTTTACACACTTGCATGTGTGAGACTGTATCTACTTTTTGAAACCGAAGGCTTTAACTTAAGTGATCTGGGTGTTTTGACAGATTAAAAACTAACAAATCAGTCACCCTTAAGATTTAGAAATAATTCCTCAAATATCTTCCCATTTAAGTCAAACCTAAATATATTTTTCCCAAATTATTATCTAACTGCCAAATAAATGAACCCTCAGCTCAAATCCTAGAGGTATTCTGGCTAGAAATTGTCTGTTCTAAAAGGAATTCAACACCAAATTGTAATTCTAGTTTTGCTGTGTAATGCCAAATCTCTGTAAACTAAGGATTGGGTTACATATATATGAAGAATTTTGGGTGGGGGTTATTGGTTTCTCGGTCGTTAACTTTAAAAGGAAATATGACCACTATTTCTATGAAAACCAGCCTTTTGATAATGAAGCTGATAAGACTTTTTGATTTAAAAAACAAATGAATTTATTGATATTTGATACTTGTTTGTGAAACTCCTAATGGTTGAAAAGATCTCTGATCTGTTTTTCAATTCTTGAAAATCAACCTGCTCCTGGAAACCAGTCTTGAAGTATCCATTGAAGTTTTATTTTCCCTTTGCACACAGAACAATAATACCCCGAATAACTGCTAAGCCAGAGAGCCGTCTGATGAGCCTCAACATGAAGCTAGAGGAGACTTATCCAGAACTGGGGCCTTGTGGTGGCTTCACGCAGATGTACACATGTATGTGTGATTTACACCAAGAGGCCTACATGGCTGAAGTAGCCTGGGTGAGTTTTTAACTGGGGTTAAACAATGGCCCAATTTCATTGTGCTTCAGCACACAAAGTAGCTAACCACAATAAAATAATGCTTACAAGAATAAGGTTACCAACCAAAATACCATTTCACTTATGTACCAAATGTAACTGGTAATCCTGCTTAGTTTTGCCGAGCAGAACAATTATTTTCCACCAAGTGGTCGGATCTGGAGGGTCGCGAGTCCCGGCAGGGTTAAGCAGGCATGCCGGACGAGGAGCAATTGCGGTCAAGGGTCTTGGCAGGACCTTTGCCTTTGAGGAGCAGGAGCCCTCTCAGGAGATGGGAAAAGTATGAGCTCCATTCCCTACCAAAAAGCACTATTTCCTGCTTAAGCAGCTCTATGAAAATGGGCCTTGGTAAATTCTCTTAAACGGAATACCATACCAGACAAGGCCTGTACATTTGTCATTTTTGTTTTGATTTCCTTAAACTTTTCATTTTTGTTTTGACTTCCTTAAAATAAAATTCACGTACAATAAATAAAACAACAAATTAACCAAACTTCCAATGTCAACAAGGAAGTAAAAAAAAAAAACCACACTAAAAACTCATGACTACTATACAATAACAACACAAACACTAATTGAGTAATTGTACACGTAGGCGTACTTTTACACTAATAGATTAGTAATGAGATCAAGGACACAGAAAAAAGGGACAGATTTGCATTTATTTGATGAGAAAGTGATTTGTGATACCTCCATTTTCGTGATTACATCATCTCATCACCGTCGTCCTGTACTGTGCAGAAACCTCCTTTGGAGTAAAATCACACAAATAAACTGAATGCAGTCAGCCATGCCAGAAACACTTGGGCAAACACACAGGACTTCCAGCTTTTTGTCTCATACAAAGGGTGGAGCAATAGTGGTTTTAAGTGTATTGCTTAAGGACGTAAGTGTCAAGACCAGGACTCAAACCCATACTCTGCTGATCAGAAACACCAGAACTTGAGCCCGGTGTGCTTGACCGTTTGGCCATTACACGCCACTGTCATAAAAGTAAATTATAAATATCTTATCGATAAGTCATCTATTTTAAGACAAAGTACATTATTGGTCCATTATTGAAAACTTTAAACCTCACTTCACTTCTTATGAAGTTCAAACCAGTTTCAGTCCTCCAGAGAAATATTCTGTCGGAAATACTGTCAAAGTTGGGGGAAAAAGCTCACGTGAATCACCATTGCTTATTTCGATTGCTGTATTTGAATTAAGCCCAATTTGAATTTGTACAAAATTCCTTTTCAAACTAAAACCTTTTTTTTTGGGGGGGGGGGGGACAACCAAATTTGATGGAATTTTTTCTGATGGTTGTTTGGTGAGTTTATTGCAGGCTAGACGATTAATTAACTGTTTCAAAAAACAATGTCCGAAAATTATTTCAGTTTTATTGTACATAGGCACCAATAATTTTTTCAAAGATAAAAACAGTTGTGATGACAATTTATCCTGCACCCTTTTTAAAAGCTACGCTTTTGTTCCTGTATAGTTATATGCATTAGGTTGCTAGAAGTGTTGTGCATGTAAATGTTACATTCCTTTATACATGTATAATCTGTAATATAATCAACAGAAAGAAAAGAACATTTTGAAAATCTGAAAGCTTTTTTTTAATAACTCGATACCTGGGCCAAATATTCTGAGCATTTCTTTTCTGGAATATTCAATGAAGTCGTCACTCAATATCTTGTTCTTACTTTGATTTTGTTAAATCAAAATAAGCATGTTTCATTTAGAGACTATCATTTCGGTATTAATCATCACCATACGCCCAGACATGAATCACATTGTGGATATTTTAACACATTCTTTCTTGTAAAAGTGTCTAAAAAAGTAAATAATATAAAACATAAATTTGGTTTTGTTTTAGAAACATATGTTAACATTAAAAACACATACAATTTTAATTCAGGATGTGACCTTTACTTTGACCTTTTTGGTTGTAGGCCAGATTTTGTGGCCGTTTTCGGCCGCTATGTGGGCATTTTGGTGCAAGTTCTGGACGCTATGGTCTAAAAGGGTTAAGGCTGCAAAAGGTGTTTGTTTTTCTGAAATTGGGACTACCTTTATGATGAGTTGTCCCTAATTTGGTGTGTACATGTTTTGAAAACTAAAAGATGGGAATGAATATACATCCAATAACCAATGATTTTTCGCATATCAATCAAGTTAAAAAACTACATATATATCTTATTTTATATGAATCATGAATAATTTTAACCTTGACTTGAATTACAACACAGTCAAGTTTTTAGGAACTCAACGATTGGATTACAAAATATGATCCATTAAACTGTGGCTGTAATGCAGAGATCGAAGGTTGTAAACTGGTTTGTATCAACACACTTGAGTCACTTCCTTCTCTATTGGTCTGCCTTCCTACCCATTCCTGATTTGACCCGTAATCTTTTTTTAAAGGTGGCACACACCTTTAGCAAAGAGTCTGTAGATACTCAGACATGGAATTACATGGAGGCCACGTAGGCCATGAACTCTGTTGCCCCGGTCTTGGCCTTGCCCTCTCCAAGATGAAATTGCAGGCCTGGCTATTTGTCGATACATTGGGTCATTTGAATCACCGTGTATAAGATGTGAACTTGTGGAAAGTATGAGCTGTAGCTTCATTCTGTCTTTGTCTAAAGCGTGACCAACACGTCATCCAATAATATTTGTTAATGTTAATGTAATACACGGTTGATATCCCTACATGAAGCAAACAGCTAGAAGCATATGAACTATCCTCAATGCAGTAATGACACGAGTTGATTGATGCACCATGTTCACTCCCCATCTAGCATGACTGATGGCATTGACCCAATGCATTATTAATCTAGTCTCCGAGGCTCATTGATATTGTACAGGTCCGATATTAATAAGTAGTCTCAGTGCATAAAAGGCTCAGTACAAGTCAGATTTTCCAATGTACAGTTTCTGGCGGATTTATTCACAAAAGTATTACAGGTTTAAAGGGAAAACAAATCAGAAAACTTGTGATTATTCACTGGAGATTTGTGGGGGCACATGGCCCCCCCTTGGTTACGCCGCTGGTTTCATGGAAAAGACCAGTGTATTGATAAAATAATAGTGATTATTAAACAGTGTAAGGTAATCATGTTTATGTAGATAATGATACTCAATCTACATACAACGTACATGAATCAGGAACTGTTATGGATTGAACAACATTTTTCTCTCATGTTAAAAAGGGTAAAAATAAGGGGACTTCCCCATTCATTGTTGGTTTTGTGTTTACTGATGCTGTGCAAGGGATTACTGGTTCACTATTGAGCTGTGTCCTTGAGGGTGTTAGTGATAGTTACAGGGGCTTGTGAGTAAATAGTTAACTTGTCATAGATGCATGCAGTGGTTCAACTGGGGGGAGGGGGCATCAGGGCCCCCAATTGATGTCCACCCCCCCCCCTCTCTCTCTGGGTGCCCTGCCTCATTTGAAATCTGGACTTTTGAGAGTACAAATTACTACCAGAGTATATAAAATGTTACATTTTATAAGCTTTAATGTGATAATTTTAATATTTGTAAAACTATTTTTCCATTTCCACGCTGACGATGTATTTGTTTCTACACTCGCAACAGATTATCTTAATAAAACAAAAAGTACATTGCATAACAAGAGTGCTGGAAAGGGGCTCGGTGAAGAGAAATGCAAACAGTAACTACTGTTTTTATTGGCCAGAAATGTCCCCCTAGAAAAGAAATCGTGCACCCTCCTGTGCCCCCTAAAAGTTTACCCTAGTTTCGGCGCTGTATGCATAGTGTTTATTTTTCTTCAAAATTTTCCCAAAATATTTCCCTTTCAACATATTTTGGTCTTGTTTCAAAGAAATGAAAAGCCATATAAAAAACAAGTACCCATCATAAAATAATGTAGTTTTACAATGCAAGGAGGAGTACACCATATGACGGGCAACACAATCAAGGAGACCACTTTGCATCCATCACATTAGCAGTTTTTACAGTGGTTGTAATTTTTTTTGAAGTACATGTATCTGAAACCACCCATAAAGTGTTTCAACATGTGAATGGACATGCAGGAAATAGTTTGAGTTGTTTCATATCATGGTTTTAAAAATTTTTTTAATCAGGCCCATATTTCCATCAAAAATGGATGGAGAATAATACCTGCCTTTTCCATCAAAGTTTTGATTAAAATTTGAGTGTAAATAAACCATTAATAATTTTTAATCGATATTAAGTGTTTTGTTTTTCAGTATTAGCCTGCATCTCTATTCACATGTTGACACACTTTTGGTTTCGACTATAACAAAGTTACAACCATTGGAAAAACTGCTAGTGTGACGATAGCAACATTTCTATACTTAATTGTGCTTTCTGTATATGTTTACTTTGATTCCGCAAACTGAATATACATGCTTTATTTTGTTAGCTTACTTGGATGGAATAGAAAAAATAAATACATTTTGAACCTTTGATTTCATAGTTGGGTGGGCACGCCATATAAGTTGTTTTCTTTTTATATTGTAAACAAAATACGGTACATTGTACATGTACAGTTTGCCGAGTTCCCTTGGTGGGAAGATCATCTAAAGAAAGAAAGAAAGAAAGAAAGAAAGAAACAAACACCCCAATAAACAAACATACAGTAAAAGAAAAAACACATTCCACAAGAGTCTTCAACTTTTATACAACACATTTTCATTTCAATTACAAGAGCTCTTTTCAGAGTCAACACTCCTCCCATTAAAAATTATATTTGTTGTACCCTGATGCTAATATTTACTTCCTAAATCTGTCATTTTCTGGTAGGATGTGGATACAATCTACTTGTCCCATGACTCCAAAGAGCTATGCATGAACGATTTTGATCATTTGTCAAACAGGTAAGTCTAGAAGTACATGTCAAAATCATTAAGCTATTCCCTTCCACACACCTCCCACTCGCTCTGCCTCTTCCCTCTTCCCTTGTTCCACCATCTGCTGTCTACTCCTTGCTTTCACTCATTTTTCACCTGACTGCTTTTGTTACACTAATTATTTGTACATGTATGTTGTGTGGTCATTAAGACTTTGAAAACGGCTAATGCTAGGGTTCAAACATGAGGCTATTTAAATAATTGCAATCACTAATTTTGTTGGACAAAAAAACCTCTGACAAACCCATTGAAATACTTCTTTCATTTGTTTATTTAAAAAGAAGAGCGTTGTAAACTAAAAGTAAATTGTTTAAAATAAAATAGTGGAACATTTCAGAGCATCCATAAAATCAAAATAATCATCGTTAGTTTCATTTAAAAACAAAAGCCGTTTATGGCAACTGTTTGAAAACTGCTACCAGTGTGTGTCTATCATTTTCAGCAGCTGTCCTTTCCATCTTTCTGGCTAAATAGTTCGGAGCCTCATTTAACAAAGAGCTAGGAGTAATTATAACACAAGTTAGGATTGTATCTATGTTAATTCGTAAGCAAACTGTGATGTCTACAGTGGCCAATTTCATGAAGGCTGTAAACAGAAGTTTTCTGCTTATGGATCGGCCATTGGCAGAGTCTCTATTACCCAACCACTGTTCACCGTAATTAAAGCAAAATGCATGACTTGCTGGTGGTTCTTGTAAAAGTACATAAACAATGCAATTGCAATAGTGCAATTCCATTTTGACTGCGCGAATGTGCTGTAAAATTGTTTTGATCATTTATGAAATGTGTCTATCTTAGTTACTAATTGCTACATGTATAGTAGCATAAAAATGTACTCACTGATGCAATTTGCAGCTTCATGAAATTTGGCACAGGCCAGTCAAACACACAGCTGACTGGAAAATTTTAAAAGGGGAAAATGTTAGTGCAAGGATTTTAAAAGGGGAAAATGTTGGTGCAAGGATTGCATTGGATTGATATAATATTTGATGTTTTTCAACATTGTACTTTACACCTAGGGATCTTGTGCCTATCATCGCAGCATTAATTCATAACAACTGGTTCACCAAGCTGTCTTTCAGAAATGGCTCCAAGCTGGTGAGTCTTAGAAACCAAACAAAAAACATGTTAACCCTTTCAATACCGCATTGTTTATAGGGGTCACACTGCTGTGTACCGCATTTTTTCACACAAAAAGCAAAGTGCAGTGTTCGCTTTTTTCAATCTTGATTTTCTGTGTGAATACATTTTTTTGTTGAAAAACTTTGTGCATACAATTTGTAGCTAATGAAATGACCTTTCATATGATGTCAAATTTGTATATATTATCTTCATGTCCTTTGCCACCTCGATTGGCACGAGTGGGTTGAGGCCCGCCGAGCCCATGCCCAAGCCCACGGCGTTGAAGGGGTGCAGTGCTCGGTCCAGCTACCGGTATATCGTCAGGATCGCTGCCATCATTGTACGTGCCTTGCGACGAAACATCACGAGTTTCATCCGAATCTTCACTAGGTTCTTCTTCAGATATTTTCAAGTCCAATTCGGATTCACTAACGACAAATATTTCAACCAAAACCTCCGGGTCACGCACAGCCAGGATGGTGATTTTTTGTCGGGAAAACGGAAGCGTGAAATCTGGAAGTACTGCTGCATACAACGTAGTTTTTCTCGGAAAATCGTAATGGCGACCCCCTATACAATACACACCATTGTAAAGCTCGATAAACAAGCTACCCGTCTATATAAAGGTCAACAACAGAGGGCGCCAAACAAAATAAATACAGGGTCTCAAACGCCGCGACTTTTTTTGTCGAGTAAACTCGACATTGGTACGGAAGCACACACGGCGCACGGTCGAGTAAACTCAACAATGGTATTGAAAGGGTTAATCCGTAGGTCACAGGTTCAAGTCTCGCCCTAGTCAATTTGTCTTTGTTCAACCCAAAATTAGTTTTAGAAATTTTTCCAGTGAGTTTCCCTTGTGGTTTATTACTTGATAAAATAAAAAGTTATAATAATAGTGACAAAGGCTTAACTTACATCATTTGAGTACAAATCTAAGAACAAGCATCTAACTGACTAAAAATACAATCAGAAGAAGAACTAAAAACCCAGTGAGGGTGTATGACAAAACAGAGTGCCTAGTTTATAATACCAAACATTCCCAACCAAACTACAACTCTCAACCCACTCTTAGCATGAGGTCTGACCAACCAATCTTATCAGAGTCCAATCATTTTGGTGGTGAGGTACTATGTCTGTAAAAGCTAGGATTGTGTTTCCATACTACATGTCTAACACCTTGGGTAGTTTCTTTAAAATTACATTATTATACATAATGATCAAAGTTAATAAGTAATGCTGCAAATTTGGGGAAAATGATTTTCTTAGACCTATATCTCTGCCCCCCCCCCCTAAAAAAAAAAAGAATAACCCAAACAAAACCCCCAACAAAACCCAAACAAACCATTTTGGGCTTTTTTCCAAACTTTGGCTTAGGCTTCTGGGTCTGGGCACCGTTTGATGCTGATGGAGTCCGAGCTTGAGCCGTAGCCCAAGCTGAGGTTTGGAAAATGCCTTGAGTCCTCTCCTCCCTGGCTCTCTGGTGATTTGGGTGACTATAGGGGAGCAGGATTAGTACTAGGATTAGGATTTTTAATTAAATTTTGTAAAAAAAATTTTTACAACTATTATACAAACAAGACCATAGATATAGAAATAATAATACTGTTTGTAATGTTATGACATTTCATAGTTTTTAGACAGTTGGTATTTTTAATTTGTGAATCTACAGAGTAGTGAGGCTGCACGGGAGATTAATAAAGTGCTACAGAAATCGTCATATCTAGAGCAACTAATCCTGGAAAATGTTGGACTAAATAGGTATGTAGTTTAAAGAGAACACCATCGGGTAGTTAGCCAATGAGCTTTGTTTCTACCGACTCCTGTAGATGGTTCCTGATATACGCCATCTTTACATGCAACTTGGCTTTAGGCTTTGAACTGCGTCAAGGGCTCTAAACAATTTTACGCATTTTATGGAGGTAGCAGAGTTCGATTTGTAATAACGTTTGATGTGAAGAACGTCCACATCTCAAAACTTGTTGAACTGTTATTTTTCAACACTTAAAGTAACACATAAAAAAATATATAAAAAAATTGGCTTTTTGTGTAGTCTTTAACCTTGATATTAATCCCGCCTCTGACCAGAACCTCCATGTGGATAGGTTTTGAGTTTATACCTGATTCCATGTTTTTCTTCCTATTTGAGTTTGCCTCTGTCATCTAAAACTGAAAGTTCTTCACAGGTATCTCAAAGCCCACATATTCGGTGCTAGTCCTTTTTGAGGGTCCCTTGGTTTCAAGTACTGCTTGTGAACTTGATATTTCAGGTCCTTCACACAGGAAATGTGCACGTCTGTGCTTGCCAACCAGAACACCTCCCTGCGACACATCAACCTGTCCAATAACTCCCTTGATGATAGAGGTATTAAATACCTGGCCAGTTTACTTCACAAGCTACCCAATGGTCTAGTGGAACTCAATCTGGCACATACAGGCCTAACAGCAGAAGGTGAGTGTTTGACTACTCAGATTTGATAAGTAATATTGGCCCTCTTGAATGCAGTGGCTGACTGTTCGATTACTCAGATTTGATAAGTACTTTGGGCTCTCTTGAGTACAGTGGCTGACTGTTCGAATACTCAGATTTGATAAGCAGTTGAGGCTCTCTCTCGAGTGCAGTTTTGTGAATGTTTTGATTGCTTTCATTTTTAGGAACTCTTCACCTTGGCAAGGCACTTGTTGACAACAACTTCATGTCTATTTCCTTGGTCAAGCTTGATGTATCTGGCAACCCCTTCAAAGATGGTGACATCAGTGTAAGTATCTTTACATTTTCATGAAACAGTTCACCTTGAAATAAGGTTCTATTGAAAAAGGATCATCAAAAGACAAAGGCTCTGTGTGAATGTTGTGGCTGTAGGTGAGCCAGTGGCTGTTGGATCCAGCAGCAGTGAAGTGCAGGCAGAGGTAGTGATCTTGCCGTAGCCACTGTCAAAGCTGTCAATTTGGATCTGATGAACTATTATTATTATTATATATTTCTGGTAACAAAACCAAGGGTGCCTCATAAGTGAACTTAATTACTGTAGCTCGCAAGCCTGAGGAAACCTGTAAACAAGGGTGCTTGCAATGTGAACCAGAAACACAGGGGTTAACCCCTACCAGTACTGACCCCCTACTCTTCCACGATAAGTTTTCTGGGTTATTTTATGTACACTACCAATCCTAGTATGCGGGACCTACGGCTCATTGTCCCATCTGAAGGACAAAACATGTATGACAAAGTATCTTGCTCAAGGACACAAGTGTCACGACCGGGACCTGTACCCACACTCTGCTGATCAGAAACACCAGAGCTTGAGTCTGGTGCTCTTACCTGCTCAGCGGCCATGACTTGCCACAAAAACACCATTGTAGCAATGGCCTTAAGTTTGGTTCAAACTTGACTCATATTGAATGCGTATCTGATAATAGACCATGCAAGTCTCGCGCGTATTCGAACATTTTTGGGACCACTGTGGTCCCACGTACATTGCTTTAACGCGTTAAAAAAAACAAACTCACGCGCTTTAACGGATCCCAATGTTCGAATACGCGCGAGACTTGCACAGTCTATAGTGCTGTTTTCCCATTGTTTACACGGAGAAAGTCACTTCACTTTCATATTTGTGTAATACATCAATAAAGCTTAAAAGTGTAATGCATGAATAAATCTAAATGTAAAACTTCAGCTTATTAGTTTACATTTATCTATTCATCCCTAAATGTTGAAAGCTCCTAGGAGTCCCACTATACTTAGAAACTCTAGAATGTGAGTTTGGGAAAAAACGCTGATTGCAGGTCAGATTCATAAACAAAAGCGTTTAGGAATAACAAACATTAAAATATCAAATATTTGTTGGCAAAGTTTGGGGCTTTAAAAGTATCATATGAACTTTAAAAAGTAACCTTGGATGTTCAAAAGTTGTGACCAACAGCCATCTTGTTTTAAGTGGCTTTTATTTTTAATGGAATGTCATTCCTTGATAAGTCTGGCATTTATTTGTGGTTGAAAAAAATTTTTTTTTCCAGACAATATTGCTATAAACTTGTAAAGAAAATATTTGAAAAGCAAATAAGCTTACAATTGTATAATAACTACTTAGATTATTATTTTGTATTTTTTTCTGATTGTAGAACCTAACAATGTTCCTGGCCCAGCCCAACTCACTGACACATCTCAACATGTCAGACACAGAGTGTGCCCTGGACAATGTGTTTGTCGCCCTCTTCAGGGGATGTTGCTCCAATCTTTCTCATCTTAATCTGGCTGGAAATACATTTACATACAGGTATTATTACTACCATATTAGTGATCTGTTTAACCCTTCAGAGCCCATAGTGTGTACAGAGTACAGTATATGAGTACAGTGTGTAGTGTTTGATTACTCAGATTTGAAAAGTAGTTCAGGCTCTCGTGAGTACAGTGGCTTAAGTGCTTGATTACTCAAATTTGATAAACAATGTAGCCCTGATGCCCGTAGTGGCCGCAAGAGCCGTGATGCCCATAGCGGCCTCAAACGGCTGTCAGATTTGGCCTGATTCTATTTAACAAAAAAGGTCACGGAAAGGTCATGTCCTGAATTGACTTTTTCCAGTGTTTTCTATATTCACAAACTACCTACAATCTACTAAAAAACAACACATTTTTGTTTAGTAATTTTTATATAAAGTGTATTTTAATATTTTAGAAGATTTAAATGAAAAACATTAGTCAGATATAAGCCTTGTCTTGGTGTATAGTGGTCAATGTACAGAAATTCATGGTCAATAGTTGCTTAATTTGATTTCAGTAGTTATATTTAACATCGAACTAAATTTTGAAGTTGGAAATTTTGCCAAACCAATCCAACATCCATCCACTGTTTTGTTAGGATATTGTTCATTTGGGTACTGTTTATTGAATTGTTTTTGCCATGTAGGTAATCTTAACCACCACAAACCCAAAATTAATCAGCAGATTTTGCTCAATTTCTCCTTGTTGTTGAACTGAGTATTTCAGGGTGGGGGACTGGGTCGGGGGTAGGTGCCGGATGTGAAACTTTGGACAAAGGCCTTTAAAAAAACAATTAGATTATTATTTTTTTTTTCAAAGTGTGATAGTATAATTTAATTGATTGTTGTTTGTGAAATTTGCTGTGCATTTTTAGGAGGGGTAAGGATGTACCAATCCAGGTGTCCTTCAAGCAGTTCTTTGCCACTTGTACCAAGCTCAAGTACTTGAATCTCTCCAGGAATAAACTTCCTTATGAAGTAGTCAAGTAAGTGTCCTTTTATTTTCATTCATTTCTTCCTCAGTCATCAAATTGGTGTTGTGGGTTGAAGTTATCATAATGTTTTTGTGATGCCACACATTTTTTGACCCTAAATGGACATTATGTCACTGCACTTGGGCGTTCTCAGTTAGAGGTCAAAAGGAGGTTGGCCCATTTTGTCCCCCACGTACGTTTTCATTGTTTACTTTACTTCTAAGATGGCATTAGGATGACATCTCTGCATAAGGTGTGTGGTTTCATAGGGAGCAGTAAGTTGATGTAGATTCAGGTTGTGGTAACACCATGTGTATATATATATAAAGCAGTAAGTTGAAGTTTGATATTTCTTGTTTCTTAACACAGGGAAGTTCTCCTTGGTATCGGATCCAATGACAACCTTCAAGATGTGGAGCTAGACCTCAGTAGAAATGATGTAAGATTTTTTCTATTTCATCAATGGCATGTTGCAGCCGAGTGGTCTAGTTCATCGGAGCCTAGCTCTGGTGTTGTCAGCAGCAGAGTATGGGTTTGAATCCCAGACATGACACGTGTGGCCTTGAGCAAGGCACTCAACCATAATTGCTTTGTAAAAAGTTTGGAAGGTAGTGCATTCTGCTCTACCAGCCAGGCTCCTAGTGGATGATACCCATGCCAACATTGTTGCGGACTGTGAAGGGGGTAACCCTGTTTCGGCCCCAAGAGTAGGTGGCAACTGATTTGGGTCGGCAGCCCAAATCGGTTAAGTGTAGCCCTCACTTCAAAGAGGCCGTTTGGCCTCGTAATGTTCGGTGATGTCTCACAATTTATTGATTTTTTTTTATTTAAAAAAGTACTATCATTTTGTTATTCTTTCTGTACTTATTGTGGTTCCTATGTGAGTGTGTTTTGTTCTGTTCAGTGAGATGGATCTTGCTAAGCAGAATTTTGTCATTTTTTTCCATGGATTTCACATGTTCTAGGTTGGTTATTCTCTTCAGCAGTCTGCTAAAATAAACCACACCTTAATCTCCAGAATGGATGAAATTACATCAGGAACAGGAATATCACTTCCTCTTCCCGGTGTGATTGTGTCTTTCCTTACACCTTTACCTGCCATCTTCTAAAATAAACAATCACAGTTCTGCATTGACCAAACTCACCTGGACCCAATTTCATAGCTCTGTATTCTGCACTTATGATCACCATTTTCCGCTTACTGTACAAGCGCAGAATTTCTGCGCTAGCTGTGTAAGCCAAGAATGCCTAGTAACGTGGAGTAGGCAAAATTCCCTGCTAACCCGTGAAACACGCTTGAAGTAAGCGCCGATTCTTTGCTTACAGTAAGCAGAGCCCTGAAATTAGACCCTGATGTCATAACCCACGATAAATCTTGGTTGGGTCATTTTGGGAGTCAAATTCACCACATGTTACTTTGCAGTGCGTGTATAAGGCCAAGTGTGCATATTTAGATGCATACCATATCTTTACATGCAATTGCACTCCCAAAATGGGTGACCATGGGTAGACCGTAGCCAGAAGTGACATCAGTGTAAAGGCCGTGTCATGCAGGGCATTTTTTTCAGGCAACATGGAGGCGACCAACTACACTTCATGCACAAAGAACACTTCGGCTGCACAAGAGACATAATGTTTGCTGCAACTCACTATCCCCAGGAAAATAATGAGAAAACTGAAATTTGAATGAATTTTCTTCTTGGTTCATGTGACATGGCCTTTAGAGGTCTGTAGGAATCCCTAGATGTGTTGTGTAACCCCCTTCCCTGACCATGAGTGTTGATTTTGAATGTGTTTTTAGCTGAAGACAGAGGGTTGCCGGATTATTGCAGGCGGTATTGCTCATGTCAACAATATCACTACATTGAACCTTAGCGATAATGACTTCAATGTAGAACTTGCTCACCTTGTTGATTGGATAGGACAGAATAAGACTATTCGCTCATTGGACCTCAGCAAGAACATGTGCAGTGTCAAGTACAAGTAAGTCGTGAATAAACATGACGGGTAGTAAAGTAGAATGGTTGTGATTGGATAGACACAATAAGACTCTCTACTCATTGGACGACAGTGAGAATTTATTAAAGTATCCTGTTTGTATGTGTCATGTAATTCCACTGTAAGCCACGCCCACTCCACACAAACTGGCTCCACTGATTACCAGAAACCCATAATATGATGAAGTAGTTGTTGCTACGAAAGTTTATGCAGTTTTTTATCTAATTAGTTACTCTTTAAGTGCTACCACTACATTCCTTCAGAAGCCCGTAGGAATTGCATTGAACTAGTTTTGATTTGATGTTTTTTGCAAGAAAATTTCAACAATTGGACTTCGCTTTTACATACATTCTTCAAAGGCTAAAGCTGTTCTCAGAATTAAAAGTTTTATGCTAAAGATCTTGTCATCACTCTTTTATTCTCTTGTTATTTCTCATTGACAAGTTTTATTTCAATGATATCCTGTTTTGTTTTAATTTCAGGCAGCTGCTGAAGGTGCTGGAAACCATTGTACAAGTCATTCAGACGGAAGGATTGGTAAATATCAATTAAATAATTTATTGTGTCTTTCCAAAAGCTTGTATCTCTCAAGTTTGAAATTGTCAATCATCATACCTCGCTTTAAATAGCCCAGATGTACACACATGTACAACATTTTTTCCACTGAGCATTTTCAAGCAAGAAGCAAGGTTTTTGCAAATTATTGTGATATAGCTTTTTTGCACTGACGCAACAATTTATGAATTTTGAACAAAGGGCTGCTGCAGCTTATGGAAAACTAATCCCTTCTTTCCACATACTATTTTCTTTGGGGTAGGTGAAACACACAGTAGCTTTTGGTTTTTAAATACTCTCATATTTCTCAGAAAGCAGACAGTGAGCCGTTTTAAGTATGGCCAGTACTTGACCCTTATGATTCTTTTCGAACAGGAGGGGCAACTATGTGAAATTAAGTGGTTTACTAAGCTATACATTTTTGGGGTTAAGTAGTGTATATAGAGCTGTTTAATCCCTGTAAAAAATCACTGTTGATATTATTGATTGACTGTTGATTTTGTTGTTTTTTGCTATTGAATATAAGAGAGAAAAAATATGAATATTTGCCACAGTGATTTGTTTTGTGACATCCCGCCTTTACGATTAGTCGAGGCTTTCTGTGAAATGGCACCATCCTTGAATAGTTGTCCTTATTATTGATTAATCTTGTGTAGCCTCTTCAGACTCTGTCATTGGCGGATAACAAGATGAAGTTTGAGACGATTCAGATCATCAATGCCTTAGGCAGTAACACAACACTGACCAGTGTGGATATCAGGTGAGGTTAAAGTCAGTTAGTGGCCAAATGCTGTCACTCACAAGACTGGTACTCTGATAGCAGTACAGTTTAAGTTCCCCGTCTAGATGTCCAGCCGTGCTGGGCGTGGCCTGTGTGGGCATAATTGGCTAGATCTAAAAACCTCAAGGTGACATTGTTATCGTTGTTTAATAAAGCTCTGTTGACTATAGAACCCTTGCATATGACTTCACAAGCCCTAAACAGTCCTCTCACTGAGGTCAATGAAGACCTATTATCGGTTGAGAGTCGTACGCAACACACAACGCGTAGCGCGTAGCGCTTACACGTTTCCATTGTTTGACATCAAAGATGGCGGCTAATGCAAGGGGTCTACTTTAGATGGATTTGAGGTGACTAATAGAATGTAGCATCCTTTGATATTGTTATGCAGGGTAAGCCACTTTACACTGAAATCTAAAAAAAATATATATATATTTGTTTGTTATGCCCAATAACAAATACCCCAGTGCATTTTTGTTAGTTACATTTTGAAAGGTGGCTGCCAAGTGTGCGTAGATCACATCCTCTGTACAACAACCTGATTGCAATGTTTTCCCATTCATTCTACTAAATGCGCAGTGGTAACAACATGGGAGACATTGGTGCTCGTATGCTTGCCAAGGCACTACAGTTGAACACCAAGCTACAAACAGTCAAACTAGATGGTAATGGTATCACAGCATCAGGGTTCAATGATCTTGCCAACGCACTGGAAAAGTAAGTCGCATATTGTGTGGTTTTTAAAATTCTATTAGTTTGCTATATTTACTCATTTTTCATGGGGGCAAGCTGAATAACCTTTAAAAGTGTTTAACCCTAGCAGTGTCCCAAGCCGATTAAATCGTCCCAATTTTCAAACTTTGCACCATCGTATTTATTACTGTTGTGGTTGCCACACTCCACGTGACCTCATATGATCTTTGTGAAAGTTCCAAGCTGTGACCACAAATATGCAAAAAAAAATCACTCATGACGCATACAGAGCAAACAAGATATTTAGTAGCAAAAGCAACATATACAATAGCAAATCAAGATGCAAATTTTCGGTTGGTACTCTGTATGGTTGGTTTAGCAGGCAATAATGTATCAAAATCAGACAAGACTGTGGATAAATTTGACAGGGTTTTCAGGGTTACACAATTGATTTGTAAAACTTGATTTGACCGTCAGGAACTACACTCTGAAGTACATGCCTACTCCTGTCAATGATGTAACGGCTGCGTTGAAGCTCAATCCCGAGAAGACGTCAGAGTCATTACAGAAGATCCAATCTCTACTGCAGAGGAATCATAGCCAGCATAAGTTCTCTGATGATCAAGCCTTCAGACTACAACAGGGCTTCCTCTACACTACAGCTCACCAGGTAAAATAGTGTAGGAGTCCAAGTGGCTTGCACCAATGGTCCTTCAACATTTTGGGAGTCCAATTGCACGAAAAGCACTGTGTTGCATAAAATGCACTCTAGACTGTATAACACACAGGGACATTGACTCCCAAATTGGTGCAAATAAGACTATTTTTTAATGCTGGTGGAGGCTTCTACATTATGCACTATATGAATGTTGTAGAGTATTATTATTATTGTTATTATTATTGTGATGATGACAGTGAATTAGGTCAATAGGTTCATGGCCCTGATCAGCCACATCAGAGAATAGACGTAACAAGAATAGGCGTGAGGTCACGACGAAGCTTAGACACTAAGGCCCAGCAGTGTGTGCACACATGTTTTTCATAAAAATGGTTTAGGAGCGGTGTCAGGGGTCAAATCCTCTTAGTGATCTCTGACAAAACAAAGGGCACATGATCTAAAATATATCATGTAATGAATAGACACTTTCCATGGCGACGTTAGTTCAATTTCTTAAATAAAAAAAACCTCAAAGTTGCCTTCCACTAGGCATTTAACTTTAAAGAAAATGGTGTGAAACTAGGGACATTATCAGCCATGTTTTGGATATTGCACTGTAGGAGCCAGTGGCATAACTGCCAAAGGGAGGCTGGTTGTTCCCATAAATGTGAGTTTGCTGAGAATCACCTAGTTTGAAAATGAGCAGGTATGTCTGTTGCCACCATGAGTCTCCCAAACTCTCATACGGAATTGAAATGACTGGTTTGATTGTAATTGTTTCAGATGGTTGACAAGTTGGTCGTTCAGATCCAGGATACCATTATAGAGCTTGTTGACTGTACCGATGAAGATGTCCAAGCAGACATTAATAAAGCACAGAATTACATACAAGATGCTGACAACTCTAAACTGGTAAGACAACCAAGGGTTGCTTGTAACCTCATCCCACTATTTGAACCTCAAGGCCATGTGTAAATTTGGCTGTTGTTGTTGATGTATTTGGTTGATAAGCTAGTTTGTACCCGGTGGGAATCTTGAGGGTACCAATTCTACAACGAGTCTCTACCCATTCCTTGCCTAAGAAGACTTGTTTTGACAAAATATATATTGTTGTGTCATCTCCTAAAATAGCGCTTACGTAATGAGTTTGAAATTGTCTCGCTTAAAATAGCCTGGGTGTACACACAAATCAAGTATGCACCGAGATACAACATTTTTACTCTGAGCACTTTAGTGTGAGATACATTGTTTTTGCTAAATCGTGATACAAAGTTTTTGCACTGACGCGGTGATATACTGGACACAAAAAAGCAAATATTCAGGAGCATTTTCACCTGGTACACTTTCATCAATTATATCTTGCTATTCATGGTTGCATAATCTTCTGAGCAGAAAATATTGTTAAACTAATTTACTTGCTAAAGAGCAAAGAGCAAGAAGTCAGCTAGAAACAGCCAGAAAACTGCACAAAAATGTTTATTTTTCCTTCATTTATTTTCTTTGTACCTTTTTTTTGGTCTGTATTTCTTAGCTACAAATCATTGTGGATGGTATATTCATCATTATTTTGCTTAGTTATTCCAATCTGACCATGTTGACATATTTCTTTGTAGTTACTGGCTGCCCTCCATCAGGTAGCCCTCAACGCAGACAGCAGTGATGTGAAGAACAAGCTCGATGACATGGCTGAACAGTTACGTAGCATTGTTGAAAATCAACTCAAGGTACGCAGTTAGTAAAGGTTACTCACTTATTGACAACAGATCTACTCACTTATGAGTAGTTCTGTTAAGTAATCATTTTATTTGTGTCAACGATGATAAGTTTCCACAAACCTTGTGATTTGGTCTGGATGATTCTTTTATTTCTGATGTTCATGAGTAAGGTAACCTGGAATCCAACATTATACAGATGTCTACTTTTGGCACAGTAACATTTCCTAATATAAACTGTAATTGATAGATGTATTCTTTGGATGTTTTTTTTTATACCTGACCTTTTGAATGATAAAGAATGATTAGTCACTAGGACAGGTTATTAACCCTTGTTATAACCAGCCATTCAATGTTAGATCCTGTGTTTTGATGTAGTCTTGTAGATTCTGTATTTAGTAGCCCATCCAACCACTTTTAGCACGGTCCAGGATGCATTCATTTGTACACTTAAATTTGGAGTTATCATAGAGTGGAAAACTTTCATTGTTACAGTTTCTAGCCAGTTGTGTTCTCTATTTTTTCATTTTCTGTAAATGTAGCTGTAACAGAAAAGAGTGGTTGTCAACATCTACATTTACGCTAAAAACAAAATCTTGAACCGTATATTGTTTTAACAGTCTAGTGCGTCAGGGATGCTAACGACGTCCACCAAGCAGTGCAGTCATACGATGGAGGATAGCGCCCTCAAGGAGAGTCTAGACAACGTATGTCAGGGCCAGAGTAGCATGCCTCAGAGATTCCTGCAGGATGTAGTGGAGCAGGTCGGAGCTGCCATCTCCAACAAAATGGGGTAAAGTTTGTCTTTTTTCACACAAATTTGCCTGAATGTCATGGTACATAAAAATTACAGTTTTCTTCATTCTGGGTTTTATTTCACAAAAAGCAAAAATTGATCTGAAGATGTGTATCAACATTATGTTGTTACATTGTTAGAGATACATCCTCTAGCCATCGGGCTAGCTCGTTGGTCTAGTGGTAAGACATAAGTGGTAAGCAATGCAAAGGTCGTGGGTTCGAATCCCACCCAAGTGATTGGGCATACAGTACTTAAAACACATCGGTGTAAGGGTAAAACCAAATTAAATGTTTCAACATTAATTACTAAGTTAAGTGTGATGAATCTTAGTGCTTTGTACAATCAAACTCTTGTTAAAATATCTGGGCCCAACTTCATGGCGCTCTTTACCATAAGGATGCTGTGGGTTCTACAATGGGCTGTAAGCCCTGAATTCTGAGGTAAACAGCACCCTGACATCTGGTCATGTACACTGTTGGTAATCATTAGACAAGGTGTGCAGCTCCATACCTACTGATCTTACCATTTGCTGTGTTAACAAGAGGTGTTGGATCGGGTTACCAGTTTTTGAAATGATTGCAGGAATTCTGTTTTTGTTTTTGTTTTTTTCTTTATATTATTTCCAAAGATATCACCTATCCAGAGCGTGCTAAGTAAATCTTGTGTATCAAGACATTCTTACCCTTTCTTTGTTGTGCCACGATTACTACCCCTGTTCATTGGGCCCTAAGCATTCCTGAAACCATCTCAACTCCTTTGGAGTATGCAGCACCGGCAGTCATATGGGTGAACAGGCTGCTTATCATTCATATCAACAATCTCTATCCTTGCAGGTACCCATTTACTCCATGGTGATGAGAAGTATTTATAGTTGAATGTCTTGCCCAAGAACACAATGATTGGGACAAACCCACATATTGATGACTCGGCCATCTGAACTTGAGTTTGATACGCTAGAGCACTCGGCCATGACATGCTACCTTAATCATGCTAACACCTAATGAATGTTTTATTGTCTTGTTGAACGTAGAGAGGCACATTTGGCCATGGCTAGTCACATCTCAGACAATATCACTGATGAGATCATGGAACATCTGACAGACTGTTATCACAAACTGGTAGGTTTAAAAAAACACCCCCAGACAGTTACGTGAGTGGCATGAAGTGACAATAGACATCTTGCAGGTGTATCGCATTCAGACTTGTACTTTAGTGGTCGCCCTTTCACCAAATTCAAGTGAAAACAGTGGCGGGCAAGTTAAAACACTTCCATTTGTATTCCGCCAAACCAGTGAAATGTTTTGAGTAGTCAAAATAAATGTGTGAAAGGATTGTGGAACTGGAGTTGAGTTTTATTTACAAAAAGCTGGTAAATCAGGAAACCACAAGTTCAAAATGAGTTACTTACTGACAAGTATAGAAAATGATTACTAAGCTTTAAATAATTTGGGCTTGAACAAAGAAAAATATACTTGAACCTGCGACCTCTGGATTAATGTGCCGGTGCTGTACCATCTAGCCCTAATGCTGGCGATCTCCCTAGGTCGCCAATATCTTTGTTCAGGGTGCCAGTCGGAGGCCATTCAACCTTGAACTGTCATACAGCTAGGGAAGTTTTTGATACAACCTGGGAAGCAGCAGCAGAGGGATCACCTTAAGAGGATACGACTTTTTATTTCAATCTTCTCAGATTAGTTTCAATCAAACTGAAATACAGATTGGAATAAACTAATTTATGCCTTCTGACCTTGGCTTTTCACAGTTGGACCACCAGGCAATGTACAAGACCAGGAAGGGATCCATGTTGACGAACGGCACAGAAGCAATGACAAATGACCATCATGATGAAGGGCAGAAGAAAGACACTGAAGAGAAGACAGAGGAAGGAAAGGTTTGTTTCCTTCTTAGGCTCCAGTGTTCTAAACTTCACATAAGAGCAAATGATGGAATCATCAAGTCATGGTTAAAGAGTCACTTCAGTTGAAGTGTGTCCAACTTGTGTTGATCATTTTTGCACAAAATTCATGCTCGAATAGAATCGAGTGTGTGTTAGTTACACTGGAGCAGTCTTGCGTGTCAAGTAACCCATCCTGTGTGATCCACAACTGTAACCCTACCTACCAACAGTAATCTCAGCTAAGCCATAAAACCCTTGCTATCCCATGTACTGGTCCTGCTCAGGGCAAGTCCCAATTTATGGCTCTGGCTGCAGCACTGGCTGTTGCTATGGGCCTCTTATATGTCAATGCATAACATTGGAATCAACAGCAGCAGCCGCTGCCGCTAATCCGACATTGCTTTATCTATCAACATACATGAAAGACCCAAGCTCCATGGCTCAATATGAGTTATTTAACACATGTCTATTAGCTACATCAATTGTGACTTTTGTATTCCGAGTCAAAGAGTAGACTGGGAGAAACTGAACTTACACTTTTCAGTGTGACATGAATGAAAGGAAAACAGGGAACATGTAATGCATCTGATCTTTTCACAAAGAATAGATTTGTATGACTTTATTGTTTATTTGATATTTTATTGTTACTTATTCCTGCATAAAGTTCTTAAAAATTATGATATTTTTGCATAGATGTACATAAATACTCCAGAATCAGAAACAAGCATTTGACTCGTTTTGCAATGCCGTTTAATTGGAAATGCCTCTGCCACCAGTAGACAGTCCTAACATATTCCTAGTATGTATGCATTCCATTGGAGTGTAACACACAGGTACCATGAGCTGACAGCAGGCACACAGTGTGTAGGTAACAGGCATTCCTAGTTCATATTTCAGGGGCTTGTCATTTGTGAAAATGAGACTTTAATTGATGGATATTTTGGTGTGGCTCACAGTTTGGTCTTTGCCACTGATTATTCCCACCCAATTTGTTTATTTGTTTGCCTGCGTATATTGTTTCAGACAATGGAGATATGTAAACCAATGCTTTAAAAAGGAGTTTACTTTTTTAAAACACAACAGCAAGTTTTGTTTATCAACTACCACATTCAGGGATGAGAAATGTCAGTGTTTTATTTGAATTCATGCCTTTCGTTTGCCTGTTGACAAAAGTAGTGGCCAGAGCGTAGGGCTACTACCCCCTGCAAATTGACCAGTGATTCTTGGAACAGGGGAAGCGAATTTCCTGCCGAAAAAACGGTTTGAAAACAATTCTGCTCAATGTTTTAAAATAAATACTGCCCTTTGATCTACTTCTATAGTGCTGAGGATAATGTTCCCAAAAGCTCCTTGGAATCTATAACTCCAGGGGTTAACAAATGCCATCAGTTCAACGTACCTCCTAAATCTTGGATCCTAGTTTCAGACCATATTGTCACCAATGACTCTCACCCTGTACATTGTAGTGTGCAATTGTCAAAAACAAATACTTCCTGATGAGAAGGTATTTCATAATTTACAGAAAATTTAAGTTTGAATTAAGAAAAAGATTGCAGGTCTTAAAAATAGCATTTTTTATATTTGACAAATTCCCCCATCACCATTGATGTTTCTTAACCACCCCCCACAAAAAAAACCCACACCCAAAATGAGTGCACTGTTTTATTTAACTCTGATGGGATCAGTACCTTCGAGCCACACCAACCACACTTGGAACTCGGACAAGTTTACCAATCTGTTCCCAATTTCATATAAGCAGTTAACCACCAAAGTTTGCTTAGTTTTGACTGCTTTTGCTTAGCAGAAGCAATTTACTGGCTCAAGGTTTGGATGAATTCAGGAAGGTCTCTAGTCACAAAGCTAATTGAGTTTATGCATGAAAAGGCAATTACTCCTAAAATGTTGTTTTTAAAGTTATTTTTTATTAAGTGTTCAATATATAAATCCCAAACCAACAAATCTTTGATTTTAATCAACCTGATATTTTTGTTGTTGATATAATTAAGCTCTCTTGATGTTTTTTTTTTTGCGCCATCAAGGTATTTGATATTTAACTTAATTTTAATGAAAATGTTATTTGTTCAGCTGGCATGAGGCTTAACTATTGCCTTTTCAAACAAAGTTATGCTACGTACTAATGTCCAATGTTTTGAGGAAGGGTTGTGCAGCCTGCTTCCTAAGCCAGAAAGGGTCTTATTTTAATTATTACTTAATTACAAGAAAAGGGGGGAAAATAAAGAGAAAGTCACTTGGCTTGAACTTGCTATCTGACCATTCAATATGATATCACTGAAATGGTTTTAAATGAAGGATGCACTATGCCAACCTGCAATATGGTATCATGTGGTGAAGGCATAACACTACTCCAAAATTGTTCATTGTTCGGTTGATCCACCATTTTAGTTGAATGGTTTGGTCAACTTAACCTGCAACTGGTGTGGAAAGTAGGAGAGTTAATACACATAACTTAACACAAAGAAAACAAATGTGAATTGGAAGCAACATATGATTGACAATAGAGACCCTTGACCCATCCTAACAGAGTGTTGAAGGGCAGCTATCCAGGCATGAGGGTTCTCGGTACCTGAAGGGTAATGTCGGCCGGAGTGAGTCCCTACGTTATAAGGCAGGTTCACCTTCATCAACCTGGGATGTTCACCACTCTATTAATGGACTGTTCTTGCTTCTTTACATGCTATTTACATGCACCCGCTGTTTGATTCTTAATAGACCTTTTGTCACGGTGTAGCCATCTTTCTTTAATCCCATTCAAAGAAATGTAACCAGATAGAGGCTTGGAAGGCAAATTAGTCTGGCTTCTGTCTGTTTTTATGAAAATCAATGTCCCTAATTGGTCTTGTATACGAGCAGCATGACCAAAATGGCAGGAGCATGATAAAGGCCTATGGACCTTTGTCATCTTTATAATTCAAAAAAATGGTACCAAAGTGAGGCTGAAGCTAAGATTAATCTAGCCCCTTGCAATGAACCAGACAAGGATGGACAAAGATGGACACAATAAAGCCTTCTTGAGGCTGGAAAATAAAAATAGCCTGGCACTTTTACCTCTAACCACAGCAACAATATCACTGCACACAGGGAGTCACACAAAGATGGCAATATTGTGATAAAGGTATATACTGCTTACGGGCCATGTCCGAATTCATGACTTCGGCAGTAGCTATGGTCAGATTGCTGAAAAGGATTATTCTTCAATTTTAGTGCTGCAGCAATGGCCATAGCCCTAGACAAAGTCGCTTGAATTGGACGTGGCCTAACATATCACTTGACAGCATGCTATCAGAGACAACACACAGCAGCTATAAGCATGGTTAACTCTCTTTACAGTAGACATGTGGCATTTACTATGGGAGAAGATTTTTGTTTTAGAGGCCTATTTCAAAGAGATGCTAAGCAGACATTTGTGGCTAAGCAGAATTGGACAACCAGCTCTAATTCTGTTACTGTATACTATCGTTTCAACTGTTTCCATACTATTGTTTGCTTTGCAAACGACATTAATTGAGTAACAATTTGAACGTGACAGCTCTTTAAAATATGCCTTATGTTTATCTGCCTGGGGATTGTCTTCCTCATGTTTATAACTGACCCCATCTTCAGTCAATGATGTGTTAGTATTGATTTAGTGTGTGAACTGCAGCGACAGCATGAGAGTAAATGCAGCAGATTCAGAATTAGATTAGAGTTTCATCTGGATAGGAACATTCTACTGTATTCATCCTTTGGTGCAATGCATTAGTGTCCCTTAGGTTGTTGCTCCATTAGACTATCCGTAAAGCCTTCCTTTGTTATTGCTTACAAAACGCACCCATATTGGTTCTTGAGGAATTCTCAATTGTTCTTAGGGACGTAGATTGTTTGGGGAACAAAATGTGCACCAAAATGAAATGATTTATTTCAAAATAATGCAATGAAGATGGCGTGAGTTAGTCTGGAAAATGCACACCAAAGTATAACAAATTTGAGCTTGGTATGCTGTTAAGAGGATGGTGTGGCATTTGTTGTGTGGCAATTTAAAAAAACCAACTAATTCTTAATGTCTCCTCATAAAACAATGTCATGCATGATGTCTTGCATAATCCACAATGTTTGTTAATATTCTCCTAACCCATAACATTTCATCAATATAATGTAGGCTACGATATGTTTATGCACCAACAGAATTTCAAACTAAAAGTTTGTAAAATAATATTTTGTTAAATACTTTTTAATAACAAACAAGTTGAAGTACTGACCCGTTAACAATGGTCCCCAGCAGAACAGTTCCAGATAGTACACTGCAGCAGTACCGTGCAAACAACTGTTAGGTACTTTTGGTTTTGAGAAGAACCAAAGTTTTAACTCCACATTTCAAATTTGAGCTAAATGTCTCTACTGGAAATTTTAGACTGTTCCCAGAATCTTTTTGATCCGGCCTTTCCAAAAATATTCTGGTACCACCCCAGTATGAATTCTCGGAACATCAACCCTAGTATTTTTGTTGTTAGATATTGTTGGCAAAATAAAACACCGATGACATGAAGTAAAGACAACAAACGTATTTTGCACTGGGATTTCTAGATCTCTTTTGAGAAAACTTGCATGGAAACACTTCTTGTTCAGCTTGACTTGCCTGTCTCTAGGCCATAAGCCAGGGAGCCCATAATCATCCATAGCATGCTGGAATCTTGCACTAACCTTCGTGTGGGGAGCAGTGGCAGCTTTTCAATCTAGGGTAACTCTGGTTACAGATAAAGGAACAAAGATATGAAATTAGGGATTACACAATAGTCCACGATAAACAGTATATCTGATCACTTATTCCAGCACCTTTTGTCCCTGTCTGTACCTGGTCAGCGAAGCCTGGCGCAGTGAGTGCATGCATTTTAAAGTGAGGTTACAAACCCATCAATTTTGTTTCCACTTTCAGACAGACACTTTCTATTGGGAAATGAGTGCAGCACAAAACTAAATTTGACTTTAGAACTCCTCTTGAAAGCTGCTATGTGTACTTTAGTTACGTAGACACTCCAACTTACTAATGGTACTACTTTTCTCAGAGCAGATCTCATAACTCCCATTACTTTATTTTAGATTTAATATTAATAAACATAAAACTAACTCCAATGGAAATACCTGGCTTCTTAAAAAAAGAAGAGGAAAACTTAAGATGACATTCCACTTTTGGATTGCATTTAAAGGTTAAGGCCTATGTCCAAAATGGGTCCTTGAAATCCATTTTCTTCTTTGTCACCAAAAACATTATCATGAACATATTATTTCTAAAAGTTGCTCCAAAAAGTTTGCTCACTTTTTGTAAAAACAAGAAAACTTGAACAACTGTAAACGGATTTTCATACTGGAACAAACCCTGTTTCTTTTGTCATGAAGTAAATCCTTTGTCTTCTATAAAACCACCACTTCAGGCAAGATTATAGTATCTTGTAAGGATAGTCCTATCCTAGTGAGCTTTTATGTACAAATTGGCAGTTTTACCATCCGCCAGACACTACTTTAGCATGATGCATTATTTGCACTGGTATGAACTCTTGATCATGATTGTATAAAGACACATTAGCCTTTTTGAGATATGGAGGACACTATAGGAGTGCAGCACTGTTTGGTTTGGGTGTATACAGACAAATTACCCAAACCTAATAGTGTCGTAGTATTGTGTCCACCATATCTCAAACTGGCTTATTATGGTGACTTGATCCTCTTGAGTTGTGGACGCATGTTCTTATCTTCACATACTTAGGAGAGGTCAAATCCTCTTTCTGACCCCATGTAAACCATGTATTTGTTCAGCTATGTTTGATTCACACATAATTAAGCCATATCCGAATTGGCAGATTTAGCTACGGCTATGACTGTTGCTAAGGGCGTTGTAAAATCCGTTCCATACTTTAACGCATGATGGCTTGGCGATCCATCCATAGCCGTAGCTGCCAGTTTGGACCTAGCCTCATTGACATACCAACCAATGGTTGTTGCTCATATGCAATCAACACTCATCCAACCTTTCAGATATGGGCCTGTATGTAAATTAATAATTTCATAAGCTCTGGAAAAAATTTGTTTGTTCCACCAATCAGAAATATGATATGGCTCATAAATATGTATGAGGGACGATAAGAGTAGCATGATTCTTTTGGCGGTTGATGTGGTGGTTCCAAGATTTGAATATCCTCCAAACAAAACCAAAAAACAGTATAAAGTACCCAAGAACACACCAGTTACGGAGTCTCAGCCATCCCTTTTGAGAATTGTTTGGATATAGCACTCTCTTGTGAAATGAGAGGAGGAAACATAAACAAGAAGGTGTCTATCCATGACTGGGAATATCAATATCATCAAAACTCATCTTTTCTCATCTGTCACTTTAACATCATACTCCACTTTCAAGTTTGTTTCTGTTCATTTACAATCAGTTTATCACTACCAAAATTATTCAAGAATATTTCAGTTCAAAGGCCCCAATCCATCTAAGAAACCTCCTTTCTCATTCTTATGAGTTTAATCTGTTTATATTTCCCAGGATTCACCAGCATTTCAACAACGGAAGAGTTGTAAAGTGCGCCCTCGCTCAGTCATCATGAAAGGTATTCAATCCTATTGTACACCATGGGAACTCTAAAGTCTTTTGTGTATTCAAACATTTTTAGGACACTGTGGTCCACATACATCGCTTTAACGTGCGAAGGAAACAAACTTGTGCACTGTAATTGGTCTCATTGTTCGAATACATGTGAGACTTGCACAGGCTATTGGAAACTCTCTAGTGAAATTACACAGTCTATTGGAAACTCTAGTGAAATTACACAGTCTATTGGAAACTCTAGTGAAATTGCACAGTCTGTTGGAAACTCTGTGGTGAAATTGCACCACCTCTGCGTCTTGTATTCGAAGTACACTTCACATTTTCACCCCCAAATAGATTATTCTCCCATGATATTCCTTTCATCAAAACAAGCTTTTGGAAATAATTCACTAATAGATCACTTGCCTCACCTATCCTGTGTGAGCATTACGGCTGGCAGTGCACCCACTTCAGCTTCCCCTGTCTCATAGTCTAGTCTTTGCAGCCAGGGTGATGTCACTCATTCCTACACTGTCCACCTGTAGGTGGCTCCAGGTCTAAACAACAGATGGTTGTTACTCATATTGCACCATTCCTTTAACCATTATTTGTATCTTGCAGATTTTGAATTAAGTTTAGCTGAAGTGGACAGTGCTGACTCCCTTGATAAGCTTGACACTACAGATGGTGGGGCCCCTTCAAAGCCGATTGCTAGTCCTTCCCCCACCTCCAAACCCACATCCCCAACCACTAAAATCTATAAGCAGAACAAGAAAGCAACAAAGCAGACTGTCAAGGATTTTGATGAGCTCTCCAATTCTCAGGCGGGGACTCTGACTGATTTAAGGAAGAACAGACCAAGGGCACCGAGACAGCGGCCATCCCGGCCAGTTAACAAGCCTGCAGCACCCATTGAAAGTGTCGGTGCATCTGCTGTTGATACTGGAGTGACTGATTTCTTCTCTGCTGGTCTGACTGACTTGGTTGTACCAAACAACCAGACCCCATTACACACTGCTCAGAATTTGTGAGTGATAATAGAGACTGAAACTTCTGACTGATCTAGCCTGCTAACAAAAGAGCATGTATCAGTTACAATACCATTATACAGTAGATGCTGAACGACTACTGTGGCAAATTATGGATTTTTTGTTTATGGGTGGACGGGTGTGGGGGATGTGTAAGCATTTCTACCTGTTGAAACAGAGGACTTAAACAAAAGGGATCCCCTCGGGACATTTGTCCAGCCGTTGATGTCCTCATTTTTCTTTCATGTGCAAAACAAATGGGGATGTCAATCAATGTCAACTAAGTGGGTTTGTTTGGAAAACGGCTGTTCAGTACAGAAAAGCCGAATTTGAGTTTGAGTTATCAAAAAAGACTAGCCAACAAAGCTGCCCAGTCCCAACATTGATCTCCATTTTTACTGTTCTTTATTTGATCATCTTTACATTTTGCCTGTAATTGTTAGTGTGTAATAGAACTTATGCACAGGAAATATGTGTTCTCTATCACACAGAGATGATCATTCCCCAGACACAAGCAAGTCTAAGAAACCTAAGAAGATGGGAGGATTATTCCACAAGAATAAAGCTAAAGATGAAGACAAACAAAAGAAGGACGACAAAAAAGAAGAGTCTGCAACTGGCAAGAAAAGGTATGTGCTGACTTACTTCAACAAAGCTTTCATTACTAAGAATCTCTGGAGTTTACCTCTGTACTAAGAGTTGGTCTGGTCCCCTGACTTTATCTTTTCATTATAGGACAGTCGTCGTTAGTAGAAATCAGAGGTTTCATTTGGGCTACTGCATCTGTACACAGTGCATAGTGTTCTCATGATTGCCTTACCTTTTGAGCAGTGTATGCATTATGTATGTCATACACATGTTTGAAAACTAATTATAGTGGAGATTGCTGTTGGGTTCTCCAGTATTAATCCAGTAGTATGTAATCCCATATCCTGGCGTGGTGTAACAACTGTTTCTGAGTAGTGTGGTGTTATACTTAACAGCTAAGAGTAGTTTGTCATTCCATTTTTTCCCTGGATCCTTATAATGGTTGCTAAAGTAAAGCTACTACTCTCCATAACTATCCTGCAGGTTTCTGAATATGTTCAAGAAGAAACAATCCATTCCTAGCTTGGATGAACAGGATCAGGCCAAGTTGGAGAGCAAAAGACGTGACAGCCAGACCCAAGCTGCAAAATCACCTCCACAACCTGCTCCAGCAGTTGAAGGTATAGTTATTTAGAACTCTGATCAAGTGGACACCAACTGTGGTTTAAAATTAAAAGCTTACCAGAACAGAATTTGTCAATTCTTTGGGGAAACAAACCGCTTAAAAGAAAAGTATTTCAGCAAGTGAAGGTTTCATTTATTGGGGGTTTCGGCCCGCCGCAGAAACCATCATTGGTTTTTGTCCAGATTGTAAATTGTTTTCTTGTTATTATACTTTCATCTGAAAAATTATAAGAGCATTTACACGTGAATTTTGTTATTGTTCAATCTCAGGAACTGCAGTCTTAAGAGACACAAACAATACATCAAAAGAAAGCCTGTGCTCTAACTTAGATGCAGTACAGTAGCAGTTCCATTGGGTGTTTTTTATTCCTTTGTTGACAATATTAACGATTTAAAAACACCTGCAAATGTATCAAGAAGCAAGCATGATTGCCGTTGCTGTGTACATTGCCCGTAAAACACACTGTACATTAAATACCCTCCGTACCTCCACAGAGCAATTGTATCCAGCCGACCTTAGGACCTTCCATTCATTCATTTGGTTGACTGCTTCGCTTATCAGTGGTCTTATATGGTTTCTAGTGATGGCAGGATTGTGCTGTATCTACAAACAATGGTGAACTTGTATTAGCGCCCTCTCGCTCGTTAAGAGTCCTCACAGGAGTGGCTATCCGTTCACAGATTTCTCATTTTTATACTGCTCAACTATTATGTACGGAAGCATTTCAATTTAAGGGCTATGAAGATAAGTAAAGATAATTAAATGCGGAGGCGTTAAATGGGTATTAAAACAAGTAAAAATAATTAAACATGGAAGCGCTAAAGGAGTATTTATGTTTTTTTGCCCCACATAAAGCCAATGGATTTATCCTACCACAGTTCATGTCCAGTTGAGGGTCTGTGTGGTAGTTTATTATTTAAAAACTATATCTTCTGAACATGTCATAGAGTGATAATCTTTGTGCCATCCTGTAACATTTTATTAAAAATAAATAAAAATGTGACCCCTCTTTTACCTTTATTTCTGGTTAAAACAGGAAGTTCTAAAATTAAAAAATATCCTACACCACATGTCATAAAATCATAACCTTTGTACCATCTTGTACCATACTACACATTTGACATTTAAGTCGAGATATGACACCTTTTTGATCTTTCCTTACAGTGCTAACAGCAAGTTTAAAGAGTTCCTTTAGGTATTGCGACCAAACTTAATTATTGAATATGACATGCCATTTTCTATTCTTGTTCCACCTACCCAAACCCCAGTGTGTGTTCACAAAAACAAAGGTCTAGTTTTTATTTTAAAGTTGTATTGTTACCTTATTTGTTGATTCATGTGCTTGAATAGAGCAGGAACAATATAATTTGATTACATTTAAAGACTATAACTCGATCTCATTAGAATAACTGTATTAAATAGTATTCAGATGATGCCTTAATTTGAACACTTTCTCACAAAAGATAACTCAACCCTAAGTATTGTATCTTAATACTGTAAGCTCCTGATTCAAAAATCTTATAAGATAACATTTGCCTTTTTTCCCACAGCACAAAGCAAACCACCTCATGAAGAGCTGTCACGAAAGGTGACAGAGAAGAAGGCGATGCAGGTGCCAAACATTCAGAAGTCAATCAAGACAACAACCAGCCCAACTAAAAATCCTGACCCAACTCCTGAACCAAAAGCCGAACCCAAGGCAGAACCCAAGGCAGAACCCAAGGCAGAACCCAAGGCAGAACCAAAGGCTGAAACCAAGGCAGAACCCAAGGCCGAAACCAAGGCTGAATCCAAGGTAGAACCAAAGGTTGAACCAAAGGTTGAACCAAAGGTTGAACCAAAGGTTGAACCAAAGGCAGAATCAAAGATTGAACCCAAGGCTGAACCTGAACCCAAGGCTGACCCCAAGACCTCCGAAGATGGCAGCAAAGCCCAAGCTCGCAAGGAAGATGTGCCAGCTGTGGATAATACCCAAGTGGGCAACAAACCAGATGAGGTTTCAGGGAAAGAAGAAGGTGAACCTGCTGTTGGCGATAAAAAAGAAACCCCTGAGGAGACTGGGGTAGAAGTGGTACCTAAGGATGAGGAAAAGAATGTTGTTGTGGAGAAAAGGAAACCCCCTGCAGGTGCCATGATGCTGGGAGGTACCAACATGCTCCAGGAGATGAGACTAAAGCGAGAAAAGAAGGCTGCTGACCGAGCAAGTAGGGTGAGTTATAACCAGATCAGTTCAGAACTATGTCCAGAGGGATCACATCAGCTTAGCAGCAGTATAGCAAGCTAGATAGGTAGAAACAGACCATGCCAGCTCAAATAACTCACAATGTATTTTTATAAATAGGCTTCTAAACACTTTTTAAGCCACAACAAAAACAATATTGTAAGTGGTCTTGTTTCTTATCTTTTGCACAGGAAATCCTGGAAAATCAGACTCCTAAAGTGGATGAAGTGGCTACAAAAGAAACCCCTGATCAGAGCCCAGCAGCTACTCCTGGTTCCCCAGAGAAGACCATGCCCAAACTGAACCTAGTGATCCCAGTTGTAACCTCTCCTGAGCCAGGCTCCCCATCTCCCACTAAGCCTTCAGCTTCTCCGAAAGTGAAATCCCCAGTAGTATTTCCACGAAAGTCACCTCTCATCAAGGCATCTAGTAATCAATTTTCTCCTGAAGAAACGCTCAATACATCAAATGATGAAGCTACTGCCAAGGAGGAGAAGAAAAACAGAAGTGTGCTTGTGAAACCCAAAGTCCCTGAGACAACAAAGCCCAAAATCGAAAAGGAAAAACCTCAAATCAAGGATAGACCTCCCTCTGGGAAGTTTGAAATCCCGTCACTAAAATCTACTCCTACCTCCCCAACCCCAACTTCCCCTGAGATTATAGCTCCATCTGAGGGAAGTGTGAAGCCTTCAGATATCTTGAAGAGGAATTCCGCAGAGATCAAAATGAAGACCTCTGCTGAGATGCCAAAAAGGAACTCGGTGGAGGTGAAACCAGCAGAGAGCGCACCCTCAAAGCCATCATCTCGACCTGGTTCTACTGCGGAAGAAAAGCTCCAGCAGTCTGCTGAGGGTAAACCAAACGGCGATGCAGTCTCCCCCAAACCTAAACCCAAGCCTGCAAAGAGACCCATTGCTCCAGTACCAGTTGTTGCCAAAAAACCTGGTGGTAAGTTGATTAAGGAGCAATCCTTTGATGCAAGAGTATCTCTTATCAAAGAAATCCCCCTCGCTTAGACCTGATTTCGAAGTAAATGTATTCTAAAGTTATTTCACCTTGTTATTACTGCTGATGCAGGTGCACCTGATATTTGTTTCCTGAATTTAGTTCACTTTGTCAGATGTGACGTGGCCTTTTCTCCTATGAGTAGAAGCTCTGGACCTCTATAAGTTCTGTGCATTTTGCGAAGAGTAGATTCAATACAGTTGTGATAGACAGTGTTGATGCAACTGCTTTGATACTGCCCCAACAGATAACTAACTGTTGGACATTTTTTAGACTATAGAAGGCAACTCATCAATATATTGTTATGTAAAAGTAGGAGCTCAAGAGAAACTTTCCATAAAGCTATGTACCCAGATGTGGTACCAAGTACTTGAAAATGATCAAACTTGACAGGTTAGCTTTCTTCCCTCACATCAACCAGGATCTTTATTAGTTTGATTGACTTGAATTGAATTTCTGTATTTGACAGTTTCTTTGAGGAAAGGTAGCTCTCCAGTAGTCAGTGTACATGACATTCCATCTAAGCCTGAATTCACACCAGAAGGGAGTCCACAGAAAGGTTACTCGCTACCCAAGAGCCAGGCTGCTAAGATTGCACCATGTAAGAAGGCCAAATAAGGAGTGGGAGTGCAATTCGCTCCCCTTTGCACTCCATAACCTTGCCCTAGGAGTGCGATAAATAGTTCAACTCAAAGTTGATTAAAGTTTACCCAGTCAGTTTCCCTTGAGCTTCATTTTTTGATACTTGAAATGAAAAGTCGCATCCCCTTAAGGTGATCCCTCTACTGCAGCTTCCCAGGTTGTATCGTAAACTGGATATGATCCCTGGCTAAGCAGCAGTTACAGGTTGAATGGCTTCAGACTGGCACCCCTGAATCAAGAAATTAACAAAATAGGGAGACCACCAATCTAGGGCTAGGTAGCTCAGTTGGTAGAGAGCCGGCCTGTTAAACCAGAGGTTGTAGGTTCAAATCTTGCTCTTGTCAATTCTTTTTTGTTCAACCTCTAATTAATGAATTTGGGGGAAAAGTAGAACTTGATTTACAGCAGCAAGTTAACTTTCATTCTTCTTAAATCATGTTAAACAAAAAAACAACAATCCACGACTCCAATCCTGCTATCAAGGAACTTATGTGCTTAAACAGTATAAATGATTGGATTTTGTAAAATCCAGTTTTAGCTTCCTTTATTAGGCTAATATTTGAAGTTAAGTTCTTGAGGAGTGCTCCTCATATTTCTGAAAATGAAGGACTCTTAATAACTATGCATTAACCATAACACCCTTTGCTATTGATTTATTTTGTTGCATTGATTGGTTTTTCAAAACAAAACAAATCACAATTCGCACATTGTCTAACAGCTAGATAGTTGACATTTGTTATAAATATCAAGCTTGTTACTTGTATGTAAATGGCTACTTATATTTCACGTAGCTAATAGAAGGTGCCCAGCTCTTTATTTTGAAAGCAGTTTTTAGAAACAACTCTTGTCTTTTTGCATGAGGTTTTCCTGTACTTGCAAACTAACTCCTAATTTTTCTTAAAATGAAGTACTGTTAATAACTAAAGTTATGTTTTTTAGGCTTGTTCACAGCCCAAATTATATGAACTTTAGTTTGCTGTTTTATTTCTAGATTTTGGGACACTGTGCTCATGCCCAATATCTCTTTTGTTTTTAATTCAGCTATTGCAAGCAAGCCTCGCTCCAGGTCCTTAGAGCCTAGCATGTCAGCTAAAGCAGAATTTAAGCTTCCAACTACAGGTGTGAAAAGTTCAACCCTCCTGGAGGTACCTGGGAGTAAGTCTAGTAAGCGAGACTCTACCCTGTCCAAGGAAAGCGATGATGATACGATAGAAGATCCTGATGAATACACAGCTATTTGAGCCACTTCTCTGGGCCACTCTAACGCCATATTAACATAATCTATCCCCAGAACCAGTGACAAGCAGTAGTCTGTTAGCTTTAAGCAAGATTGTCTGTGCTAAGTAATTAGACCTTAGGCTTTGACGTTATCTCGCTGCCATCTTAGAGGTAAATTGAATATAAAACAATAAAGTGACAGAGATATGTATGCACAGCGCACAGGATGGGCCAGTGAGTAACCTGCTGTTGACCTGTAGGTGATATTGCCCTACTCCAGTGACGTCATATGCATAAGGTCTACACATGTACTTTTCAGTTGACTTGACTCAATGCTAAGTTTCACACAACTATAAGCAGAATTTTTTGTACATTCTGAGCACAAATGAGCTGCCATTAGAAAAGACACCTGTCAGTGCAGAATGCCTGGCCTGGCAGCAGTATCTCCAATATTAGGATGTATGGTTTGCTTTGTCTATACATGCATCGGTGTAATTCAGGAAGCTTTAAAAGTACATGTGCATGATATAGCCATGATCCAACAGAAACTTGTCCAACACTCAAAGTCTCATATATATTAGAAGCTAACAAATTGTATAGAAAATTTAAAGAAATGGGGTACTTTGGGATGCTAGGTGGCCGCCCACATACCTGGCAATTTTCCATTGTTTACATAGTTCTGAGCTTCCACACACTCCCAGAATAACGATTTATGTTCAAGTCTACCGCCACTTAGTGTCCACAAAAGTATCCCATTGTAATGCATGATCAATTGTCGCTATGAAATTTGTTTTGCCTTAATTCTTCCCCCTTTTTAAAAAAAACTTTGCTAGTTGTTAAAATATCATAAAAGTAGATGATAATGTTTGTCTTATATTTGTTGTTCAAGTTAGAGATATGTTTTAGTCCCTATGTCTTCTTGGTGTGCTCTCTCTTGCTAACGATGCAAATGTTGGTGAGCAGTGCAAACTTCAGGGAACACTGCAACCTTTGGCAAGTAATGCAAACATTGGCCATCATTTGTTAGCCGGAAGGTGTTAGTTTGCGAAATTCAGCGAACAGTCTAGAGGAGGTGTTAGCTTATGTTAGGAAACTTTGAACAAAAGCAGCGAAAAGTCCATGAAAGTTAGACCAATCTGACCTAAACATTCCTGCACAATTTAATTCACAGGCACCTGGAAAATTTTGTGAAATAATTTAGGTGATGATTCCAGTGCTGGCCTCGATGCATCAAGTTGGAGTTATTATTGTTGGGGTTACTATTTTGTTATTGTATTTTAAATGCTTATTTCAAGAGGTGCATATTTGAGACAAAAGCAGATTAATTTATTAATTTGTCATGACTGTCTGTGGTAGGTCTCTTGATCTACCATATACTATTTTTAGTGTTGTTATTTGGTACCCCAATATAAGCTAAACCATTTAGGGGTTGCCAGACAACAAACTATTTATATAATATGTTAAAATAGAACATGAAACTTTGCATATTTGAGAGACATTGGGCTATTAGAGAGTTGTGAAAAATCTGAAAAAGGGAAAGACACAATGCTGAATATTAATGAGTATGTTGTCATTGCTTTACTTCTGTCAGACAGATTGAGCTTGGCAATATGTAGATGTTGCATGTTAAAATATCCACTTAAAACAGTGACGAGTTAGTGAAGTGTTAAAATAGTTGAGACCGGGCAATTTTTGGCCGGTAACTTGGAGGAATCCAACTCCACTGCATGCAAAGGGTACACCTTGGTAGCACAATGAGAGGCGTTTCTATCAGTGTCTTATTTCTCCACTGGAAAGATTGTGTAAAAATTGAAATTTGAACAGTTTCTCTTGTGGAGATTGTTTGGAACTGGTTGCCTGAAAATTTCATGATGTGTCTCGGCACTAAGATTACACATGTGTTCAGAGTACCAGTGGGGCCATATAAAATATTGGCTCCCTAACCGTCTTGCCACATTTGTGCTGAAACGTTTATTTTGCGTTAGGGTAGGATGTGATTTCATGAAAAAGTGAAATAAAGAAACTAAATTGATTTAGAAATGACAACATGATTCTATTTCTGCTTCTGAGCAAAGACTTATATTATGATACAGTCAATGACTAAATAGTACATATATTTTTGTATAACTGAATGAAAAGATTAATGTTTTAACACTGACCCTTGTGCTTGGTAGATTTTAGACTAAAGAATTACATTCCAAATTCTTTTCTGGCACACATTTTGACTTAGTCTTGGAAAATGAGCATTCCACAAACTGCATGTGAATTAGACTTAGAAGTTGTTTAAAATTAACACAAATCATGTGACCCACATGTACGATTAAAGAGATTTGAAGTATAGTTACTATGAGCAAAATTACAACCCATTAAACAATTTATTTGACAAAACTTGTACATGCGCATTGAAAAGGAATCAACAACATCAGTTTGATTTTTTTTTTTTGGGGGGGGGGGGTGTGATGTCATGTACTAAAGTGGCCATTCAAAGGCAAAAGTGAACAAATATATTTTATAAGAAATGATTGAAAGTTCCCACATCTTTGCATTTATCTGCATTGGTGATCTCACACCCATGTATTGAATACAGCAGGAACCTTTATTTTCAAATAATTGTGACGTAAGGTGATCTAAAGTTGAACAAAACTCTCTGACATTGATGGTGCTAATTTATTTAAGATTCTTGGTTCAAAGGTCAAAATGTTAGCTGATGTTTAAAGAGGGCTCCAAAGTCCAATTCAATTTTATGATGCACTCATTTTTCAATAGATATCATCCTTATGAGAGTGGAAAAAATATTGCAAGTCTCTACATTAAAACGGTGTATAATGCCCCTGTATTTGATACCCTTCATGTGCGAATGTTGTCAACATTCCAAAACATCCAATGATGTCTCATTTCAAATATATGGGTCAGCGCATTTCTGTACAGAAAATGTTTAGTTTATTCCTGAATTTTGATGATATTCAATCGAAAAGGCATTGAACTTTCCACTGACGCAAAAAATCCTCCTAGGAATAAACAGACCCATTTGTTGTTGATATCCAATGGTGCCATGTTTCAAATTTGGCTCTGAGGTTAGAGACTTGTAATAGCACTCTATCTGTTAAACTGTACAGAGCTAGTGATACATTTTAGTATATGTACCGAACATAATATTCCAATCAGTTATTGTAATTTGTAATTATATATCTTGACAATATTTTTGAATAGTCTTTAAATCAACTTGACATTGACAGAATAGCAAACAGGCAAGGATCCTTCCAAAATACAAATACTTGAATTCCTGATGCAAAGATCACACCGTCAAAGAAACCATCAACGACCTGGGCCCAATTTCATTCAGTCACTTACGCAGAAAATATTGCTACCCAATTCTCTGCTTATCAAAAATAAGCAGAGTAGGCTACCAGTCACAAATGGTTCATGTGACATAGTAATTTGGCTGGTAACCTTATTCTGGCAAGCAAAACTTTGTTGTGCTGAGCTCCTTTTTGTACTTAAGCAGCTCTACGAAATTGGGCCTTGTTAGTATGAGTATCAGTTATGCAAATTAATTCATTTTTTTTTTTAATATATAAATTAAAAAACAGACATCATTACAATGCACTATATCTTTTGTATAATTCCTAAAGATTTTCTAACCCAATAACTTCATATTTAAAAACTATTCATATTGCCAAATGCTTCCTTCCAGCATTTTATTTGTTATGACTAATATATATACCTATGCATGGAAAAGCCGTTAGAAACTGGCTGTTTATTTTTGTATATACCAATGTACATAGCATTTTCATATGTTTTGCTCAATGGGAAAAATCCAGTTAAGATTATAGGAATGATCTTTGTACAAACTCACTAGACAGATTTTCCACTTTTTGTAAAAGTTTAAAATCAAATAAAATACTTTTGCAAGTAGTAGCTCAAGTTGCGTTGTTGTTTAATAGTACAACCTTTTCTTAGAAAGAGTTATTTTGGGATATGTAAAAGAGATAGCTTCGTCTAATATGTAGCTTTGAAATATATATATATTATATAAACTTTTGTTTGCATAAAGATCAAGTCATCTCCAGTTGTAACAGTACTTGAATGTCAACATTTTCAGCTTTCTAACCCAAGTGTTAGTTTCCTGTTCTTATTTGTTTCTTTCTTTTTTGCATTGATGTTTAATCCACAACTTGTGAGAATGTTCAGCTGGAAAAATCACTTAAGTAGTGAATTAAAAAGTAATGCATTAATAACTTTTAAAAATTGTGTTTATTATGATCAGTTGTAAATTTTCAACATCAAAATGTTTCTGAGGTCACAGATCATTTAGTATTTCTGGTGGTGCCTACCTCTGGGGTTTTTGTGCCCCCAAAACAAGAATTGTTGTTTCCCATCTGAGTGGTGTTTTTTTTTTTGGTGATAAACACAAATGACCAAAAGCTAACAAATTTTAGTTTGAGTATATAGCATGTGTGGGTAGGATTTGTGATAATTTCTTAAATAGTAAAATGTTGCAGAGTAGAATACTATGCAGTAGAGTTTCAGGACTAGTTAGACTGTTGTTTTATTTGTTCTCCATCGTTACTGATCCAAATATGATTTTGTTGGATTTGTATTTGAGAAAGCCAATATGCAGAGCTGCCAACTCTCCCAGAAGGTTCCCTGAAAATAAACCATTAATTCCTTATTCTGATGAACAAATTTGAAAATCTCCCTGAATATATTGTATGTAATTCTCAATGTCTCCCTGATTGTTGTTCAAAAGCTCCCTTATTGCAAGATGCAAATGTTGGTTGCTCTGCATTTTGTGAGACATATTTTGGAGAAATCTTGAAATGTAAAAAGGTATCTGAGATGGAAACCCATTATTGTGTAAGAAAAACTAATTATGATCTTTAATTATGTAACCTTGGTCTTGCTCGATAACCTTGGAATGAACGTTTCATTCCACCACAGTTGAATAGCATTTGATTTTAGAGGCAATATGAATCTTTAAGAATACAAAACAGGAGGGTGCTAATATATATATTTTATTATGCATAATTATTAATTGTCACTAACTCAACTGAACAATTAAATTACTATACATACAATTAACACGTTGAAGGAAAGCACCATGTAATTTTTCCCGCTCTAATTATTTACAAAAAGTTTAAATCGTGTTTATGTACAGTAAGACGCATAAAATGGTAACATAACTTGTTAAACTCTAGTTAAGTTATTTATTTTGGTTTGCAAAGATCATTTTGTAGCATTTTGTATTCTAAACTTTGTCTTGACATTATAAGAGGACTGTTCTTTCATATTTGGTGATATCTTTCATTTAATTATACTCTTTTCATTACTATAACCCATCATATGAAGTAGTGTATTATTTGACAGATTGTTAAAAAGAAGGTTTTTGCTTAGCATTGTTTTTATTTAATTAACAACATTATAGTTTCTTTATTTTACTGTAAAAATTCTTAAGTTTAATTATTCCAGTAGAGTAGGTGTTATTTCATAGTCTAGTTCTTATTCCATTTACATTATTTGTCAATACTCAGAAAAGAACATTTATAAAACTTTATTTTCTATGAACGTAAAAAAGACAAGTACCTAACTGCATGTAAAATGTTTTGAAAGGTTAAATCATGATATTTAATAAGTTAAGCAAGTAGTTATGTTTAAGTTAATTGTTAGAACTTTCTTTCTATAGGTATGATAAATGATTGTTCTTGGAAGAGCAAATTCATTTACTTTCACCAGTTTTCAGTCAACACTACATTGCAACAAACCTGGAAAGATTTCATCATATTTTTGTTACATTTTTGAGAAATTGCCCAGGTGTTTTGTCTGATTTTGTCTTGGATTATTATGCGCGAAAAAGCGAAAAGAAAAAAAGAGTATTTTAGACAGAAATAGTTCTCTCAAGTTTTTGAAATTTAAGCTTTGAGATAAAAAACCCTTTCATAAATTGATCCATGTTTACCTTTCATGTATTGTCTTTATTTTGGGATCTTTTTGAAAACCCTCTCTTGGTTATGTCATCATTAACATTAAAAGATTTAAATGTTTTTTTAATGTTGTGTTTTAAGTGTTTGCTGGTTGCTGTAACTTCCAAAATGACTTTCTTATCAAGCTCTCTTGCTGTCGTAAGGCCAATTCAATCCAGTTTAATTCAAATCATATGACATCTAATAATCCATCTATGACATTGTGCATTGTTTGAAGTCAACTTTAAATATTAAAATTAGGGCATCTGTAAGAGTAGATTGAAGGCAATCAAGGGTAAATCATGTTGGCTGAGGTAAGTTATTTTATAATTATTTCATTATCAACCTCCCATTAACTATTGTTTATAGTCATTTGAGAATTATTGAAGTTTTTCATAACTTGTATTTTACATCTATATATTTGGTAGCAAACTTCTATTTTTGTACAGTGTGTAATAACAACTTTAGAACATGAATAGTAAACATCACAAATAACTCTTTATTACCGATCCATATACATTCAGCATCAAAGTAGATTGCTTATGAATTTGATATTATTTTTCAAAAGGCTAACTGCCTGATCGGCAATCAGTTGAATTTGATCAGTTGAAATTGATCTGTTGAAATTGATCAGTTGAAATTGCACAAGTTAATATTAGAGGTTTAAACGAAAACTGTACAATGGTAACCATGATAAATTGCAAAATATTAAATCAATATTCAAATGTTCAAATGATACAAAGTTTAATAGAATCACCAAACACAAATCATTTGTTAGAACTCCAATGAAAGAACCTGAAAATGTACATCTCCATAAAATGACACCTTATGGGCCGAGAAGACGAGGTTGGTTTTTGAACGGGAGCATAGTTCACAACCATTTGAGCCTTCCTTCACGAGGTCTTTACTTTATGGCAGATTATGAATCTCTCTACTTTGCATAATTTGACTTACTTTATTTTTCGATATTGTCATTTAGGAATTGCTTTCCTGTTTGATTTTGTTGATTAGTATACAATATTCTGACATTACAAAAAAGGCAAATGTAATACCTGTACATATTAAAGCTGATGTTTTAGTTCGTGACTCTTGAGCACCAAAATACTTTGACTTTCAAGGTAGAAGGAATTAATTAGCAATTTTAAAAGAAGAAAAAAAGTGAAATAAAGTTTGTAGTCATTGCTGCAGATATGTGTCCTTGGTTAATTTTACAAGAATGCCCGATTTAGATTTTGTATTATTGACTTTGCATTTCTTAATATATTCTTTTAAACTTATTTTGTATTGACAATTTTTGGATGAAGTTGAAAATAAATGTTGTCAATCAGAGAAATCCAAGGTATGCAGGGGGTCAGAGAAATGTTCTTTTAAAATATTGTAGTAATTATTCTTCTTTGTATGTTGTATGTCTTTCTAACTGTTGGTTTTTTATTTTTATGAGTCTATTATTTTCTTTGTTTCTTTCAAAATTTCTAACTATTCCTATTGTCTGAAGATTCTTGATGCATGAATTATTGTTCGTTTGTTTGTGTCTTTTTTAAAACTGAAAAGGAAACAAGTCTTTTCAAAACTGCTATACCTCAAAGTGCATAGTAATTCCAATCCAAACCACCATTAATTCATCGTCATTGGTTTTCTTTTTAAGAAACACACCATCCAACCAGCTTGAATTTTTAAAATTCAAATTAGGTAGTAATGTTTAAGTGAACTTTATATGTTTTGTTAGACATTTTGTCCACATTCATACGGGGCTTATTCCAATTATGGCAATCAATTTAATCAACAAATTTATGATAAGTGGGCGTACTGGTATGAACTTTATAAACAAACCCAAACTTTATAAACAGTGAGCTTTCACATTGGAGCTTATAAATATGTTGTTGACAGTCGCCACCAGTAAACTTTGTCTTAAGGAGGATAAGAAAACATTTGACAACTTTTTAAACTTGTTTTATTTTATTATAACTATAGGCAGAAGGGATAATAATTATGCATGACTGTCTCTTATATTGGCCATGAGTAGGCTCACTCTCAAAATAATAATTTACATATTAAAAACCACTGCAAACAACCGGTAGGCTACTTTAACACGTGAAGAAACAGCAATTAGCATATGTGGTGATTCTCATCAGGCACTGCATACCGCGGAGTTCAGCGCTTACTGCCCTAGAATTGTGCGCTTTCGGTGAAGAATTCCGCGGTACAAATCAGACGGCTGTTTAGAATGGGAGACGTCACCATAAACGGGAGTTGGACCGTTGCCCAGTGGTGTGAGGAGTGTAAGAAAACGTGTTTTAGGCCTGATCAAAACGTGGTTGTCATGTGTTAATTCTGGAGGAGAAAATTGAAGCTATAAATAGATGTTTTGTTACAGTGGATGTTTGAGCAATTTCAGCTTCATCAATAATATAATACCGTGCAGTTTACTTCAATTTCACAGATCCTTGTTGTCGACTAGAGCGAGTGCCACACGTGTGTCCCGATCGTAGACAATCGACCGAATTTTAAAATGTCTCCTGCAACATGGTGGCAAATCTTGACTAAAAACTCCAACCAGCGAAGCGGTTTGAAGACGAGAATGTTTGCCGTCTTTTTAGGAAAGGTCTTACTGCTTCTGTCCATAATAACGTTTGTTTTGGTGGACCAGTTTCATTCCCCTGCTGTCCATTTCTTGGTTGGAGCACCGATCATGTCGGTTGTAGGATGGCAGACCATGGCGTTAGCTGAAGCGACCCAGGAAGCTACCACCACAGGGCTGGTATACTATGGGCCGTTACCGTTCGATGAAGCCGGTATCGCTGACCTCCTAAGAGCACACAATACGGGAAGATCCGAGGTGGACCCGCCCTCCACAAATATGAATAAAGTGGTAAATTATCTTTCATGCTTTTCTCTTTTAGGCCATGCCAATTACCTTAAAACAATAATTAGTAGGGGTCGTTTATTATTTAGCTAAATTAGAGAATGCAAGCGGACATTCCATCGTGCTATCACGACCCGAAAATGCTGTGATTTCAATACTTTGTAATATAAATCTCTGTTAATCTCTGTGTACAATAAATCTCATATCTATTTATGCAGGTAAGAGTGAAATTACATCTGAAAAAGTGTGGGCCGCGATGGCACCAGACCGAAGGTGGAGGGGGAGGGGAATTTGATCTGTAATGTACTTTGGGACTGATAAAAAGCAATGATTTACCACAGTGAGGGAGTGCACCAGTGTCATTGTAGAGCTGGGGTCACACATACATAGTTGCATCAATGTGGGTTTCAATTTTGGCCATCTGTGAATAAATTGAGGTGGTAATTGAGTGCAGCTATTTATTACTTAACAGCCTAACTGAGATGTAACAAAATAATTGCCAGCTTTGGTTTAGCTCGATTAGTTATTTATTTAACTTTGTCACTTTACAATGAAAACTATATCTGTATACATTTTTTCAGGTGTGGAGTCCAGAGCTAGCAGCAGCAGCAGCTGAATCAGTAGAAACCTGCGTTTACAAGATCTCATTACCTAAATATATCAGTGATAATCGCTGGGTCATACAACTGACGAGTATCACTGAGATAGATAAACTACTGAGTGATACCATCACTGAGTGGTACACTTACGGAGAATATTACGATTACTTTGGGAAAGTATGCCTGAGACCTGAGATCTGTATTGTCTGTGAGATCTACAAAATGGTGAGTATCTAGGGTTTGGTGGTGCTATTTCATGACGATCAATAACTCAAACCCATTAAGCACTGCTCACCATACAAACTGGCTATCAACTGCATCAAGTACAACTCGACCAGAAATCCAAATGTTAGAAACTTAGTTACTTTGTTGTAATGTGATTTTAATATGGCCGAAACTTGTTTAATTCGTTCTAATGTGATTTGAACATGGCCAACCTTTTTCAGACTTTGGGGTGAGCGTTTGTCACTGTGATTGGTAAATGCTTTATGGGGCAAAAGGCCTAGTAATGGATCGGTCTGTCCAGCATCTGCAGCACTATGGCTTCATAAATATAGCTTTCAAAGTAACTTTTGTTATCACTGTTTTTTATCATCGTGTCTTATTAAATATTTGAATAGACTGTTCTAATAAGCCTGTAACTTTATTTTATGATAACACAAGATCATGTGATATTTGGCTAAGTCGTCACTTTGAGAAAACAGTGACAATTCAGTAACAGAATGTTTCAAACAGCTTAAAACAGCAAAATCAGATCCAAGCTTACTTTATTTATCTTGAGTCTAGATATTTCTTCCTGATTAATCCCAAGAGTTTGCCTTGTAACAAACACAATTGAAAAGGAAAATTGTTGGTAATACCAAGAGATTTCAAGATTTAGTCCACATTTAGTTGAAAAAACCTTGTAATTTTTTCCCAATTTGGTGTTATAGCTCATAAAATTTGATGGATTCATTCTTTCCTCATCCTTATAGTAAAGGTTGCGCCCACTGGCAAAAAGCCTTCAGTTCCAGTTGAATTTACTTTCCTGTTCTGAAACATCGAACCAAGCGCAGGACCATGGGGTGGGTCCAAGGCGTTCAGACCCCTCCCTGCTCTCCACTACAGACCTTAGCTCACCTATGGTTGTATAATGTTTCTAAGTCAAGCCCCATTAGCCATTTACAAATTCAGAGATCCTTTCCGTTTGAATGTCAAAATACGTGTTACATGCCACCCATTTATTGCCCACTTGCATCGTACCCATAGTCATGACCCTCAAGTTGATATTTTGTTGTTGTTTTGGTGTTGTTGACCCCTTCCCTGGTAAAATTCCTGGATCCATGCCTGCAAACATCCCTTTCTTTATTGTTTAGTTAAGAAACCTTTATTTAAAAAAGAGTTCCTTTCAGGACTGCTCTTAACCAACTTCATAAGACTGTCTTAGATTTAGTGAATTTTGCTTTCTTCTTAAAAGCTTGCGTTTTCTTCAATGACGGCTATTGGATGTTCACAGCACCACTGTGAAAACCTCTACAACTCATTCACCAGACGCGTAGAGCATGACAAGCTGTACTGGAAGTGTAATTATGAGAACATGTATGTACAGGTATACAGCATGTCTGAAATATTGATGTTTGGTCAAGCTTAGAAACTTTAAGTTTAAACCATAGTCTAAAATTTTTTCCATAGCTGTTAAAGCACCTTCCAATTTGTTTGCTTTTTAAAATCCTATTACTATCTGTGTACTCTCCTGCCCAAGTGGCCCTTGTAACAAAATTTCACAGGAAACTATGGAGAACTATGGGGTTTCCACATAATATCGGCATTTACATATTTACAAGTAGAAGAAATCCATGCACCCAATGGAAGGTATGGTACTTTGTGGCTGTATGTGGTACCAGTGTACGTAAGGGAGAGTTTTATTAAAAGGAACCAGTTTTGAACACTAGTTTAATAAAAATTCAATAATTTGCTACACATAGGGGCCTTAATAGATAATTACAGAGATGTGTACATATTAAGGAACTATAGTTTTGGACACTAGTTTAAGGAAAATGCAATATTTTGCTACTCATAATAGATAACAGATGTCTGAAACTCCATTTGTTACTGTATGTATATTGCTAAACTCTCCTGCCCAACTAAAACAAGTAGTTTGCCAAAATTCTTATGGTTTTACATTTAAAGTAATATATTGCTCTCTTTAACAACTAGTTATTTCAATACCCTTAGAATGTGTACAGATAAATCTCTGTCCCAACACTATAATACATCACTGCCCCTTCTAATAATTTGTTTGTCTTTTTATTTTTTGCAACAGTGGTGCATACACTGATGAAACTGCTAGTCCCTATAGGAATGGTACAGGGGAGGACGACCACTGTACAGAATGTGAGAGTGGTTCTGGCTGGTGCAGTGATGGTCTATGTGACTCTGAGTGTAATCCAGAGCAAGACGGATGTGTCTGCCAGCTAGACAATGACTGCAATGGCAATGGCATCTTCAATGAAGTGGAATGTGACTGTAGCTGTAAACCATGCTTTCACGAGAATGACTGTGATCGTGAGTCAAAGATAAATACTATTCATACCATACTGAAAAGCTCTTTGTGTTCTCTGCCTCTGGTAATCTAGAGGAAAAGTTAGTGTAGTCACTTTTATTAGGCAATGTTTGTCTTTGGACTTTTTCAAACCATAGCTTTGGCCTGGCTTCAGGCTTAAATGCCATCCGCCTGTTTGAAGCACACTTTCATAATAACAGATTGAACTTAAGCCATAGCCAGAGCCAAAACAAGAATTTGAAAACACCTATGTCCAAGTCTCAAGTGTCTGCAAAAGTCCCTGGTCAATTGGGTCAAGTCTGAGTCATAAGTCACTTTTTTTCAAGTTCAAGTTGATTGAGTACATTGTTTAATAATCATCGCAAAAATATTCAAACTGTACAAGGTATTTAGTAGCGTATTTAGTAGCGTTTCATTTTGTTTATTCAACTTTGAGCCCCCCAATTGCCCCCCCCCGCCAAAAAATTGCGATAGTGCTCAGAAAAAGAAAAGAGAAAAAAGAGGAAAATGCATGTTTGTATAATCAAAATGTATTGAACGTTCCCAATCTAGATCGCTACCGCGACAACAAAATGAAAAAGACCTTGCTACGCCGCTGAGCATGACGATTGAAAAATAAGACCTTAAATTGAGTATTTAAAGGGGCTGTGTTGCCATATATAAAATCTATGGAGATCACATGTGTGTACATAAATCCATGTACAGCCACAGGGCTGTTATGATCACGACAACAGTGCCCCTTTAATGAAATGTTGATAAAAGTTTGTCTTGAAAAATATGTGACTTAATTACAAGTCCCAAATACCATATTCTAGTCATGATATAGTCAAGTGGGAGTTGGAGTCCAAGTCTGAGTCCGTTGCTGATGTGACTCAATACCACTCCGTCAAGTCTGAGTCACCAATGCAAGGGATCATTGAATTCTAGTCCAAGGGGGTGTAGAGAGGTCACCATCCCAGCAATACGAGGCCTACAAGCCCATGCATCAGAATAAATGTGGATATTTGTGGTGGCACTTTAAATTGTCTTCCTTTTAACTGATGGCATATGAGATTTGGCTTTTCTTAAACTGGTGTAGGGAACTGGCAGTCATGCCTCACCACATTTGGAGCTCCATATCAAAGGTTTAAGAAGGTTGCTTTATTGGAATAAGACTTAGAATAAGAATGGTTTATTCAGCCAATGATTTAAAACAATGACAGGAATTTGAAATATTGGTCTCACTAAATCGTGAAAAAACTTTAGTTATCTTAACACACAGTATAATAAAAACAGTATGATGCCCGCGGTTTAATTTGGAGCTCCATATCAATGTTTATGAGGATTGCATGATGCCCAGAACTGGAGGACTTGAGGCCGGTCTTGGACTCAAGCTAATTTTCCCTGGGACTAGACATGTTTTGGCTTGAGACCAGCTCTAGACCAGGAACAAATATTCAACTTCAGCTACCTTCCTGGTGACCATGTGAATTTTCATTAATGAATCAGCAATTTGTCAATGCTTTGCCTATTGCCTTTCCATATCAACAATGGACATTACTTGTTTCATCTGCATATACCAGGGTTGTAGTCTTGTTCAAATTTGAGATGGTGGTTTTTGTTTGCCTGAAATGATGCCATCTTCAGAGTTTACCTTCTGAATAGCATTTTGCATGACCTATGCAGACAAAACTAAGTGCAATCTCATTAAAAAACATGCTCAGTATACCTGGCTTGTTGCGTTTTTTGTTGCGCTACCTCCATGATTGATCGAAAATCTAGTGGCCTTGACAGAGCTACATTCAAAATGACAAATTCTGAACAAGTCGGTCAGTTTGTGCTTATTTTTCTCCAGCAAGATGTTTAAACTGTTGATTCTTTACACAATGGGGAGATCAATCTCATATTCTTAAAGAGCATGTTTTGACTTTTGAAAGTGGTACTAATCAGGCAAATCTGGTCACTTGTCTGACAGAATTGACTGGAAATGGCTGAAAATGCAGAAATGTTTCAAATAACCATTGGGAGGATTGATGGTTAGGAGAATCACAGCTAATTTTATACATAAGGGACATTAGGACATAAGGGACTTGTCAGTCATGAGGGACTTGACTCCCTCGAACTGGTAGGAAAGGAATTGGACTTGGACTTGGACTTGGACTTGGACTTGGACTTGGACTTGGACTTGGACTTGGACTTGGACTCCTTCTTAGACAACAGGGACTCAACTATAGCATTGACTGGCTGATAACTAGTTAACTTACACCAATTTTTGAAAAGTTTTGCAAGGTGAAGAAAACAATGCCACCAACTTATCAATTCATTGTTGTTTAGGGAGAATGCTATTAACAATCATTGTTTTTTGTTTGGAAGTGAACAGAGGTTGTTGTTATATAATGTTTAAATAACAGGGCAGGTTCCAACCTGTGGAGGCAATGAAGTTCTTAACCCAGACATCTGTGAATGTGTGTGTACAACTGGATACCTATTGAACGAAACTTTGGGTGTCTGTGAAGGCAAGTATCGTAACTTATGTAAACTTATTTATACAAAGTGAGTTTGAAGTCAAGTCACGAAAACTATTGAAAAATTGAAAAAGTCAATTTTCATGTATATTTTAATTTTCAGTCAAGAGGAAGTTATGTAAACTCATTCATTCATTCTAAAAGCAATATTTGTAAAAACTTTTTATTGTGCAGACATGCAAAAATGTTGACTATTAATAATTTCTCATTTGAAATTCCAGATATGGATGAGTGTCAGGGCTCACATGGATGTGATCATGAATGTAAGAATACAGATGGATCCTACGAATGTGTCTGTCTAGCTGGTGCTATACTAAACCCTGATCTTCGTTCGTGTACATGTATTGCAAAAATATCACTGTTCTTAACGGGGGTAACTACAGAAGTAACTACCACTGAACAAAGTACAACAGAATCTTCTACCACAAAACAAAGAACAACAGCAGCTTCTACCACTGAACAAAGTACAACAGAAGCTTCTACCACTGAACAAAGTACAACAGAAGCTTCTACCACTGAACAAAGTACAACAGAAGCTTCTACCACTGAACAAAGTACAACTGAAGTTTCTACCACTAAACAAAGTACAACAGAAGCTTCCTCAACTGAACAAAGCACTACAGAAGCATCTACCACTGAACAAAGTTCAACAAAAGCTTCTACCACTGAACAAAGTACAACAGAAGTTTCTTCCACTGAACAAAGTACAACAGCAGCTTCTACCACTGTACAAAGTTCAACAGAATCGTCTACCACTAAACAAAGTACAACAGAAGCTTCCTCAACTGAACAAAGCACTACAGAAGCATCTACCACTGAACGAAGTTCAACAAAAGCTTCTACCACTGAACAAAGTACAACAAAAGCTTCTACCACTGAACAAAGTACAACAGAAGTTTCTTCCACTGAACAAAGTACAACAGCAGCTTCTACCACTGAACAAAGTACAACTGAAGTTTCTACCACTAAACAAAGTACAACAGAAGCTTCTACCACTGTACAAAGTTCAACAGAATCGTCTACCACTGAACAAAGTACAACTGAAGTTTCTACCACTAAACAAAGTACAACAGAAGCTTCTACCACTAGACAAAGTTCAACAGAATCGTCTACCACTGAACAAAGTACAACAGAAGCTTCTACCACTGAACAAAGTACAACTGTAGTTTCTACCACTGAACAAAGTACAACAGAAGCTTCTACCACTGAACAAAGTTCAACAGAATCGTCTACCACTAAACAAAGTACAACAGAAGCTTCTACCACTGAACAAAGTTCAACAGAATCGTCTACCACTGAACAAAGTACTACAAAAGCTTCCTCCACTGAACAAAGCACTACAGCAGCTTCTACCACCGAACAAAGTTCAACAAAAGCTGCTACCACTGAACAAAGTACAACTGAGCAGAGGATAAAAGCAGCTTCTACCACCAAACAAAGTTCCGCTGCAGCCTCTACCACTGAACAGAGTACAACTGAAGCTATTACCACAGAGCAAAGTACAACTGAAGCTTCTACTACTGAGCAAAGTACAACTGAAGCGTCTACCACTGACCAAAGTTCAACAGAAGTGTCCACCACCGAACAAAGTTCAACAGAAGCTTCTACCACTGTACAAAGTTCAACAGAATCGTCTACCACTGAACATAGTACAACTGAAGTTTCTACCACTAAACAAAGTACAACAGAAGCTTCTACCACTAAACAAAGTTCAACAGAATCGTCTACCACTGAAGAAAGTACAACAGAAGCTTCTACAACTGAACAGAGTACAACTGTAGTTTCTACCACTAAACAAAGTACCACAGAATCTTCCTCCACTGAACAAAGCACTACAGAAGCGTCTACCACCAAACAAAGTTCTCCAGAGGCTTCTACCAGTGAGAGGAGTATAAAAGCAGCTTCTACCACCAAAAGAAGTTCCACTGCAGCCTCTACCACTGAACAGAGTACACTTGAAGCTTTTACCACAGAGCAAAGTACAACTGAAGCTTCTACCACAGAACAAAGTGCAATAGAAGCTTCTACCATTAAACAAAGTTCAACAGAAGCGTCTACCACCGAACAAAGTTCAACAGAAGCTTCTACCATTAAACAAAGTTTAACAGAAGCTTCTACCATTAAACAAAGTTCAACAAAAGCATCTACCACCGAACAAAGTTCAACAGAATCGTCTACCACTGAAGAAAGTACAACAGAAGCTTCTACCACTGAACAAAGTACAACTGTAGTTTCTACCATTAAACAAAGTACAACAGAAGCTTCTACCACTGAACAAAGTTCAACAGAAGCATCTACCATTAAACAAAGTTTAACAGAAGCTTCTACCATTAAACAAAGTTTAACAGAAGCTTCTACCATTAAACAAGGTTCAACACAAACGTCTACCACCCAACAAAGTTCAACAGAATTTTCTACCATTAAACAAAGTTTAACAGAAGCGTCTACCACTGAACAAAGTTCAACGAAAGCTTCTACCATTAAACAAAGTTTAACAGAAGCTTCTACCATAAAACAAAGTTCAACAGAAGCACCTACCGCCGAACAAAGTTCAACAGAAGCTTCTACCATTAAGCAAAGTTCAACAGAAGCTTCTACCACTGAACAAAGTACAACTGAAGCTTCTACTTTTAAACAAAGTTTAACAGAAGCTTCTACCATTAAAAAAAGTTCAACAAAAGCATCTACCGCCGAAAAAAGTTCAACAGAAGCTTCTACCATTAAACAAAAATTAACAGAATTTTCTACCATTAAACAAAGTTCAACAGAAGCGTCTACCACTGAACAAAGTTCAACAGAAGCTTCTACCATTAAACAAAGTTTAACAGAAGCTTCTACCATTAAACAAAGTCCAACAGAAGCTTCTACCACTGAACAAAGTTCAACAGAAGCTTCTACCATTAAACAAAGAACAACTGAAGCTTCTACCATTGAACAAAGTACTACAGAATCTTCCTCCACTGAACAAAGCACTACAGAAGCGTCTACCATTAAACAAAGTTCAACAAAAGCATCTACCGCCGAAAAAAGTTCAACAGAAGCTTCTACCATTAAACAAAGTTTAACAGAAGCTTCTACCATTAAACAAAGTTCAACAGAAGCGTCTACCACTGAACAAAGTTCAACAGAAGCTTCTACCATTAAACAAAGTTTAACAGAAGCTTCTACCATTAAACAAAGTTCAACAGAAGCGTCTACCACTGAACAAAGTTCAACAGAAGCTTCTATCATTAAACAAAGTTTAACGGAAGCTTCTACCACTGAAAAAAGTCCAACAGAAGCTTCTACCACTGAACAAAGTTCAACAGAAGCTTCTACCATTAAACAAAGAACAACTGAAGCTTCTACCATTGAACAAAGTACTACAGAATCTTCCTCCACTGAACAAAGCACTACAGAAGCGTCTACCACCAAACAAAGTTCTCAAGAGGCTTCTACCACTGAGCGAAGTATAAAAGCAGCTTCTACCACCAAAAGAAGTTCCACTGCAGCCTGTACCACTGAGCAGAGTACAACAGAAGCTTCTACTACTGAACGAAGTTCAACAGAAGCTTCTACCATTAAACAAAGTTTAACAGAAGCTTCTACCATTAAACAAAGTTCAACAGAAGCGTCTACCACCGAACAAAGTTCAACAGAAGCTTCTACCATTAAACAAAGTTTAACAGAAGCTTCTACCATTACACAAAGTTTAACGGAAGCTTCTACCACTGAACAAAGTCCAACAGAAGCATCTACCACTGAACAAAGTTCAACAGAAGCTTCTACCATTAAACAAAGTACAACTGAAGCTTCTACCATTGAACAAAGTACCACAGAATCTTCCTCCACTGAACAAAGCACTACAGAAGCGTCTACCACCAAACAAAGTTCTCCAGAGGCTTCTACCACTGAGCGGAGTATAAAAGCAGCTTCTACCACCAAAAGAAGTTCCACTGCAGCCTCTACCACTGAACAGAGTACAACAGAAGCTTCTACCACTGAACAAAGTACAACTGAAGCTTCTACCACAGAACAAAGTGCAATAGAAGCTTCTACCATTAAACAAAGTTCAACAGAAGCGTCTACCACCGAACAAAGTTCAACAGAAGCTTCTACCATTAAACAAAGTTTAACAGAAGCTTCTACCATTAAACAAAGTTCAACAAAAGCATCTACCACCGAACAAATTTCAACAGAAGCTTCTACCACCCAACAAAGTTCAACAGAATTTTCTACCATTAAACAAAGTTTAACAGAAGCGTCTACCACTGAACAAAGTTCAACGAAAGCTTCTACTATTAAATCAAGTTTAACAGAAGCTTCTACCATTAAACAAATTTCAACAGAAGCATCTACCGCCGAACAAAGTTCAGAAGAAGCTTCTACCATTAAACAAAGTTTAACAGAAACTTCTACCATTAAACAAAGTTCAACAGAAGCATCTACCACTGAACAAAGTTCAACAGAAGCTTCTACTTTTAAACAAAGTTTAACAGAAGCTTCTACCATTAAACAAAGTTCAACAAAAGCATCTACCGCCGAAAAAAGTTCAACAGAAGCTTCTACCATTAAACAAAGTTTAACAGAAGCTTCTACCATTAAACAAAGTTCAACAGAAGCGTCTACCACTGAACAAAGTTCAACAGAAGCTTCTACCATTAAACAAAGTTTAACAGAAGCTTCTACCATTAAACAAAGTCCAACAGAAACTTCTACCACTGAACAAAGTTCAACAGAAGCTTCTACCATTAAACGAAGAACAACTGAAGCTTCTACCATTGAACAAAGTACTACAGAATCTTCCTCCACTGAACAAAGCACTACAGAAGCGTCTACCATTAAACAAAGTTCAACAAAAGCATCTACCGCCGAAAAAAGTTCAACAGAAGCTTCTACCATTAAACAAAGTTTAACAGAAGCTTCTACCATTAAACAAAGTTCAACAGAAGCGTCTACCACTGAACAAAGTTCAACAGAAACTTCTACCATTAAACAAAGTTTAACAGAAGCTTCTACCATTAAACAAAGTTCAACAGAAGCGTCTACCACCGAACAAAGTTCAACAGAAGCTTCTACCATTAAACAAAGTTTAACGGAAGCTTCTACCACTGAACAAAGTCCAACAGAATCTTCCTCCACTGAACAAAGCACTACAGAAGCGTCTACCACCAAACAAAGTTCTCCAGAGGCTTCTACCACTGAGCGAAGTATAAAAGCAGCTTCTACCACCAAAAGAAGTTCCACTGCAGCCTCTACCACTGAACAGAGTACAACAGAAGCTTCTACCACTGAACGAAGTTCAACAGAAGCTTCTACCATTAAACAAAGTTTAACAGAAGCTTCTACCATTAAACAAAGTTCAACAGAAGCGTCTACCACCGAACAAAGTTCAACAGAAGCTTCTACCATTAAACAAAGTTTAACAGAAGCTTCTACCATTACACAAAGTTTAACGGAAGCTTCTACCACTGAACAAAGTCCAACAGAAGCGTCTACCACTGAACAAAATTCAACAGAAGCTTCTACCATTAAACAAAGTACAACTGAAGCTTCTACCATTGAACAAAGTACCACAGAATCTTCCTCCACTGAACAAAGCACTACAGAAGCGTCTACCACCAAACAAAGTTCTCCAGAGGCTTCTACCACTGAGCGGAGTATAAAAGCAGCTTCTACCACCAAAAGAAGTTCCACTGCAGCCTCTACCACTGAACAGAGTACAACAGAAGCTTCTACCACTGAACAAAGTACAACTGAAGCTTCTACCACAGAACAAAGTGCAATAGAAGCTTCTACCATTAAACAAAGTTCAACAGAAGCGTCTACCACCGAACAAAGTTCAACAGAAGCTTCTACCATTAAACAAAGTTTAACAGAAGCTTCTACCATTAAACAAAGTTCAACAAAAGCATCTACCACCGAACAAATTTCAACAGAAGCTTCTACCATTAAACAAAGTACAACTGATGCTTCTACCTTTGAACAAAGTACCACAGAAGCTTCCTCTTCAGAACAAAGCACTACAGAAGCGTCTACCACCGAACAAAGTTCACCAGAAGTTTTTACTACTAAACAGAATATAAAAGCAGCTTCTACCGCAAAAAAAAGTTCCATTGCAGCCTCTACCACTGAACAGAGTACACTTGAAGCTTTTACCACAGAGCAAAGTACAACTGAAGCTTCTACTACTGAGCAAAGTACAACTGAAGGTTCTACCACTGACCAAAGTTCAACAGAAGTGTCTATTACTGAACAGAGTTCCACAGAAGCTTCTACCATTAAGCAAATGTTAACAGAAGCTTCTACCATTAAACAAAGTTTAATAGAAGCTTCTACCATTAAGCAAAGTTCAACAGAAGCGTCAACCGCCGAACAAAGTTCAACAGAAGCTTCTACCATTGAACAAAGTTTAACAGAAGCTTCTTCCATTAAACAAATTTCAACAGAAGCATATCTCACCGAACAAAGTTCAACAAAAGCTTCTACCATTAAACAAAGTTTAACAGAAGCTTCTACCATTAAGCAAAGTTCAACAGAAGCGTCTACCACCGAACAAATATCACCAGAGGTTTCTACAACTGAGCAGAGTATAAAGGCAGCTTCTACCACCAAAAAAAGTTCCATTGCAGCCTTTACCACTGAACAAAGTTCAACAGAAGCGTCTACCACTGAACAAAGTTCAACAGAAGCTTCTACCATTAAACAAAGTTCAACAGAAGCATCTACCAGCGAACAAATTTCAACAGAAGCTTCTTCCATCAAACAAAGTACAACTGAAGCTTCTACCTTTGAACAAAGTACCACAGAAGCTTCCTCCACTGAACAAAGCACTACAGAAGCGTCTACCAACGAACAAAGTTCACCAGAGGTTTCTACCACTGAGCAGAATATAAAAGCAGCTTCTACCACAAAAAAAAGTTCCATTGCAGCCTCAACCACTGAACAGAGTACACTTGAAGCTATTACCACAGAGCAAAGTACAACTGAAGCTTCTACTACTGAGCAAAGAACAACTGAAGGTTCTACCACTGACCAAAGTTCAACAGAAGTGTCTACCACCGAACAAAGTTCAACAGAAGCTTCTACCATTAAGCAAAGTTCAACAGAAGCGTCTATCACCGAACAAAGTTCTACGGAAGCTTCTACCATTAAACAAAGTTTAACAGAAGCTTCTACCATTAAACAAAGTTCAACAGAAGCATCTACCACCAAACAAAGTTCTACGGAAGCTTCTACCATTAAACAAAGTTTAACAGAAGCTTCTACCATTAAACAAAGTTCAACAGAAGCGTCTACCACCGAACAAAGTTCAACAAAAGCTTCTACCATTAAACAAAGTTTAACAGAAGCTTCTACCATTCAGCAAAGTTCAACAGAAGCGTCTACCGCCGAACAAAGTTCAACAGAAGCTTCTACCTTTAAACAAAGTTTAACAGAAGCTTCTTCCCTTAAACAAAGTTCAACAGAAGCGTATACAACCGAACAAAGTTCAACAAAAGCTTCTACCATTAAACAAAGTTTAACAGAAGCTTCTACCATTAAGCAAAGTTCAACAGAAGCGCCTACCACCGAACAAAGTTTACCAGAGGTTTCTACAACTGAGCAGAGTATAAAAGCAGCTTCTACCATCAAAAAAGGTTCCATTGCAGCCTCTACCACTGAACAAAGTTCAACAGAAGCTTCTACCATTAAACAAAGTTTAACAGAAACTTCTACCATTAAAAAAAGTTTAACAGAAGCGTCTACCACCGAACAAAGTTCAACAAAAGCTTCTACCATTAAGCAAAGTTCAACAGAAGCGTCTACCATTAAACAAAGTTCAACAGAAGCTTCTACTGTTAAACAAAGTTCCACCGAAGCGTCTACCACCGAAGAAAGTTCAACAGAAGCTTCTACCATCAAACAAAGTTCAACAGAAGCTTCTACCACCGAACAAAGTTCAACAGAAGCGTTTACCACTGACCAAAGTTCAACAGAAGCTTCTACCATTAAACAAAGTACAACTGAAGCTTCTACCACTGAACAAAGTACCACAGAAGCTTCCTCCACTGAGCAAAGCACTACAGAAGCGTCTACCACCAAACAAAGTTCTCCAGAGGTTTCTTCCACTGAGCAGAGTATAAAAGCAGCTTCTACCACCAAAATAAGTTCAACTGCAGCCTCTACCATTCAACAAAGTTCAACAGAAGCGTCTACCACCGAACAAAGTTCAACAGAAGCTTCTACCATTAAACAAAGTTCAACAGAAGCGTCTACCACTGAACAAAGTTCAACAGAAGCTTCTACCATTAAACAAAGTACCACAGAAGCTTCCTCCACTGAACAAGAAGGATCTACCACCAAACGAAGTTCTACAGAGGTTTCTACCACTGAGCAGAGTATAAAAGCAGCTTCTACCACAAAAAAAAGTTCCACTGCAGCCTCTACCCTTGAACAGAGTACAACAGAAGCTTCTACCACTGAACAAAGTACAACTGAAGCTTCTACCACAGAGCAAAGTACAATAGAAGCTTCTACCACTGAGCATAGTACAACAAAAGCCTCTTCTACTGAGCAAAGTACAACAGAAGGGATTTCAACTCAATCAGTTACAAATTCTGTAACTACTGTTACAAAGTTTACTACAAGAGAACCAGCTGCAACTGAGTCTACAACTTTGCAATCAACTTCATTAGAAATGAGTACATTGGAGGAGAGCACTACAAAACCCGAGTTATTAAGGCTCCTTTCCACAAGGAAACATATAACAACAGTAGGGTTGGCAACAGAATCCACCACTCCAGAGGTTGCCACATTTCAAGGTAGCACAACAGATACATTTCTGCCTGGAACTGAGTCAACTAACTTTGAATCTACAATGGAAGAAATGACTTCTGAAGACATTACCCAGCCATCTTCAACAGTGTGTGACATAACTTGTGGCGATGGTGGTATTCAGGATGTGACTACTTGTGAATGTGAATGTGAGGAGGGATATCTCTACAATTACACCAGCAGTGCTTGTGAAGGTAAGTCACAATCTTATCTTTCAAGATTACGAATTACTTTTTACTTACATAGTTTGTACATTATCTTATTGAAGAATTCGTTATTTGAGAAGATTGGCTTTTTATTTGGAATAAATCATGAATGAGAACACACTTTGTTAAAATGTCAATGCTGTTTGCCTCATGCATTGCACAGAATCCACCTCCAACAAATCGCATCTCCTACTGACGGGCATCCATCGCCCCTCAGTTCCCTTGAGGAAGGGGTATGTGAGTGCAACTCCTTGGCTTCATCCTGCTGAGTCTGCCAATAGCTGTTTGTCACTAGACCTCTTATAGCCTCCACTGACAAAACTTGACCTTAACTCAACACTGAAATGTGAAAATTAGGTCTGGGTTTGGCTGTACACTGTTTTTGAGCTTTTTTTTGCATCTAATTGAGACACAACCAAACTCTTCTGGTCTTTTCAAAGCACCTTGAATGTCAAAATATGTCGACACTCCGTCTCAAAACACATTATGGAATTTTGTGTATTTTTATCAAAAATTGATTCTTGTTTGTTTCTGTGCTGAAGATATTGATGAATGTTATAGCCAAATGGATCTGTGTGATCATAACTGTACCAACACAGAAGGAGGATATAACTGCTCTTGTTGGAATAACTTCCTGCTACAGGATGATGAAAGGACATGTCTATTTCAAGGTAATTATTATAATCTTTTTTTCTTTTGAAATTTTGTGTTAAAAAAAGAAATCTTTACTAGGCAGAATGGGATGTGCAACTTCTGGATTATCAGGCCCTAATGTTGGTGGTGCCCTATTTTGTCAACATCTTTGGTCGGGGGGGGGGGGGGGGGGTGGGGTGTCGGTAAGAAGCGATTCAGCCTGTAAATGTCAGGGATCACAGCCAAGTTTACTGTACACAAAATGATTAAAACTGTTCCAGTTAGTTTCCCTTGAGGTTTATTACTTGATTAAAAATCACTTGAAAAAACAGTCCATTAGGAGTGACATTCAAAATGTGTAAAATCTCGGTTTCATAAAGTGGAGCCAACTCTTTAAAAATTAGGCTCCTGTCATTGGGTTGTACTGCTGAATTTCTGGTCTTTTTGAAATAAATACATTGAGAAATACATTAAAAAAGAAATTAAATACATTAAGAGACAAGAACAAGTTAACGTTTTGTAAAATGCATGAATGAACAAGATCCAAATTGCAGGCCTGAAGGATTGCCCTATAAGCTGAAAGCTTGTGTAGAGATGTCCTAGTTGCAATAAAGACAGCACTGTGAAGAGGACAATGGAGAGATGGTAGAGGAACACCAACTAGTACAGTTAACAAAAATCTACTGAAACAACACTGACAACTCCTACAACAAACAACAGTAATACAAAATTAATACGAAAAAAAAAATATTATATAAAAAGTAAACACATAAAAAAACAAATGGATTTAGTGACAAATAAAAAAAAACCTAATAAAATCTAGTTTGCTTAAAAATAATATAAAATAATAATAGTGGCTTCTTATATAGCGCTCATATCTGTCACTCAGTGATGCTCAAGGTGCTTCAACATTCAGTATTTTGTGGAGCAAGGTATGTGGAGCTAAGTTTTTGAAGTATGATACCTACTCCTTACCATGTAATGGTTTACAAGGTGCTGTGGCACAACACACAGGACCAATGGCTGTACATCCCATCCAAAGGACAAAGCAATAATGGTTAAGTGTCCTGCGTAAGGACACAAGTGTCAAGACCGGGACTCAAACCTGCTGATCAGAAACACCAGAGCTTGAGTCTGGTGCTCTTTTCCGCTCGGCCTTGACACGTCACCCCAAGTAGCCTCTTTGCATGACCACGAAAATATTGACAAAGTAAATGATTTGGAATATTGTTTTCTTCTGTGTATCTTAGAATGTAGTGGCAATGGCATCTTGGACCCTACTGGATGTAGATGCTACTGTGCCAGTGGATATGAAGGAGATAATTGTCAAAGTATGTAGAATTTGATATGTGTGTTAATACTTACTTGAAAAAAGAGACATTTTTTAGTGTGTACAATATGTAAATTAAATAACTGGAAGAACTTCTTCTAGCAATTATAAAGTTAAGTACCTATAGGCTGATTTTATACTTGTTAAACAAATGAAAATATTTGATCTGAAAAATGGTTCTCATTGAGGTAGGATTTCAGAGAAACTGAAAAACAGGAGAAAATGAGTGTCATTTGTTAATGTTCTATTCCTGTTAGGTTTAGTGTTATCAAAATCAGCTTTAGTTAATTTTGCCTTTTTCAGTCATTCTTCTCAAGCTTTTCAGCACAAAGGTTATCTTAACAAATCTTGGGGTCCTCCAAAGTTGTTAATACTTGTATTAAGGTCAGACGGAGAGTACTGCTTTTAAAGACCCCTTCCTCTCCAAAGTAGTACTTACTAAAAGTGTTTGTTTGTGTCAATATTTATGTGCATTAAGAATGTTCATAGTAACTCCCCAACCATGTCTCAGCATAATAAATGTGATTGCTTGCTCAGTTTATAACTTTTTTCCTCAAATTGTTTTTTCTCTGTGTATTTTCCTTTACTTAGGGCCTACATCAACATTTTCAACCCCCTCCTAGCCTCTTTGCATGACCATGAAATTTTGACAACTTTTGACAGCCCCTTACATACGCAAAGCTTCTGATAATTTTAAGATGATGTTTTTTATCTGTGCTTTTGTATTCAATATAATGTTTTTGTTTATTTGATCAGTACCGTGTGGACCAAGTAACAGAGATTGTTGGGTTCCCTACAAGAAGCCACCAGTTTGGTACGATAAAGATGCTTGCCCGAGATACTGCTTTGAATGTTGTAAGTACGAAAAGGACAACTCTTATTAATAACACCATCTTACAAATTGAATTGAGGGCAACACAACGGCTTTTGTTTAAAAAGCAATGAAAAAAGGTTTTGTTAAGTATCATTTAATTTTTTTTAAAACTTGATGCATTTGCTGAACTCTTACAGATGAGTTTATGATCAAATTTACAAAGAAAATTAAAACAAAAACAATTTTCCAGACAACAAAATAGACGCCTCATATTGCTGTTTTCATTGCCCAGTGCTCCTCTTTTAAGTTGTGTACAAAAAGTATGGCAGTTGCCATAGCAGAAAAATCATTGACTGTACAGCACTTGACAAGGAGCGCTAACAAATTGATATGTGAAGCTTTACTGACATCTTTAGTACCAATTTTATCACAGTTTTCATTTTGTATGTGATGAGCACTTAGTAACTATTCTTAACTTATGGTCACCCACACAATATGTTGATTGATGATCAAAATTAAAAGTGAAAAATACCTGTAGAGGTACATTGTGAAAACCTGTTTTGGATTACAGTAATTTGACACATGTTCCCACAAAATGAATAATTGTCAGTGATTAAATCTTTAGTGATGTGCATCTAATCAAAAACAAAGTTCTTTTTAGAAGCATGCATTAATGCAGTCAAGCAATCACCTTACCCAACTTGCTTATCTTACTGTCAGGTTATTGGTAGAGCAATGAGCTCAAATATTATTTGTAGCCTAACCTAAATAAGCAGCTAAGTGGGGGGGGGGGGGCAAGTGCCCACCAATTGGTGTTCCCCCCACATGAAATTTTGACCTTTAAGTTTAGAAATTACCAAAATAAAATGGTATACAAATTTATAAACCTTTATGTAGTAACTTCAATGTTTTTAACTATTTTTCTATAGAAACGCAGACCATGTATTTGTACCGCCACATGGACTGCCTCATAACAAAATAGCAAATGGCATAACAAGAGCGCAGAAGGAAAAATGCAAATGGCAACTAGTTTAAGTTGGCCAGAAATGCCCCCCTAGGAAAATGGTGACCCCCTTAAAATGTTACCCTATTTTCGCTGCTAAGTGTTAGGTGAAAAGAAACACAGATTTGTACTGGGCAAATAGTTGACTTGGTTAGTGCTACCATCAACAAGCATTGAACTGATGAATTGCATTCAGTTTGTTTGTTAAAAGAACAGCCCCTTGTCAAACATTTCCTACATGTTCTCCATTCTGAAAGTTTTTGCTGTAAGTACAAAAGCAATATATAAGGAAAGAGGATAAGAATGAATTTAAGCTGCTGAAGACGATCGGTCAATGTCTTTATCTTCCCATCTCCTCTCAACCACAGTGTGTGATAAGTTTGATGGTGACTGTGCACATAATGGTACCTATGCCAAGGTACATGGTTTTGAATTGGAACATGATATGTGTCGTTGCTACTGCCCCTTCCCATGGAGTGGACTCAACTGTGAAGGTAAGCAGCAGTAGCATACCCAGCAGGAGAGGGGGCAGGGGGTGGGGTGGGGTGAGGTGACCTTGCCCCCACATTGGAGCTAGAAAACAATGTGTGAATGAATAATCTTTGATTCATCAAAAGCCACCCCAAATAATGGCTGTTGTTTATTAGATATGTGCTTGGCTCTTGTCATATTGTAATGTCAAGTATTTGAAATATCTGCTGTAGAATGCAGACGGTCGTGATTCAGATCCCACTATGCGTCTTTAGAATTTTTCTGTACATAAAAAAACATGGCTGCCTTGCACACAGTGGCAGGACAAAGACAGATCATTTTGTTCTTCAATCTTTAACTCTTTGCAAAAATTGCATCATCTGACAAATTAGATTAGTTTAGCATAACTTGGGTTTTCAGTCTTGAGCTTGTCTTTATCTATTGCTTGTATGTGCTATTCAGATTGTAACCTATCTTGCACAAACGGAGGAACACTGGACCCCAATACCTGTAGATGTACCTGCCCAGCTGCATTGATGCAACCAGAATGCTCAGGTAAATATCCACAAACTCATTGTAAACTTACTTCTTTCAGATTTCTCTTTAGTACAAATTATATATTAGCTTAAAAGGGGGGTATTCCAAGACATTGTCATCAATGTTCTTTTCAAATTCCATGACTCCCCAAGTCGTGACATTATCCAGGTGTGAAAAGTAAAAATTCACAATCCAACTTGTGACAAGCAGCGAAATTCAAAATGAAAATTTAAGTCAATATTTAAACCTTGCATGTCCCTTTCAAGCCAACATAACAATATTGCCGAATGGCCTTCGATTTAAAGACAAAGGAGAGGTTTGGTAAATATGTGTGGAAACAAATGACTAATTTCAGTCCGACTGGTTATTAAGATCATGCCAGTATCAATCCTGCAGAGAATTGTTTCCCTCTAAGGTAAAAAAAAAAAAGCATTTAAAGAACTGCCAGATCATCTTTGCTTAATTCAATTGCTCCAAATGCTTGCTAAATTAATAGGTATTTTACAGGTTTGTTGTAAGGTGTGTCTTGCAAGCTAGAGGAATCAAATGAATTTATTCTTCCTTAAACCAATAGACAATATCCCTCTCTGAGGCAAAAAGAGGTAGATCATTGGACGACAGCAGCCCCTGGTGCGTAAAAAAATGTGTGCGTGACATTGGCGTACCAACAGCGTTGCGGTTAATTGCTTTTAAAATTCCAGTTCAATGTTTAAATTGATTTGATATTTTGATGTTGTTCCATATAGAGCCTTGTTCAGAAAGTTCACATTGGTGTAAACAGAAACTGGTTGGATTATGTCATCGAGTTCCTGTCATTCGTAAGAACTGTCCTGTTCTTTGTGGCAGCTGTGGTGAGTCAAGTCAATGACAGAACTCCAGGTGGCAGCAGACATATACTACAGATCCAATGCACTGTACCTCATCATCACATTAATCTTTATTGTGCCATTTTGGGGAGTCAAATTGTGGTATACAGTGTAGTGTGAATTTTAGGCAATTGGGCATTCACATGCTTAGCATTGACTCCCAAAACGGTAAGCGTGGCAGACACTAGCATGTGTGATGTTGATTGGTGTCAAAAGGTAAATCTATTTGTTTTGTTTTTAATGTGAACATGTAAAAATTACTTGTAAGTCTGCTGCCACCTAGTGTCCATATCACCTCTACCTTCACTTCTTTTGCCCAGTGTGACATGGTCCTAAGACTACCTTTCCAGACCTTTATCTGCTCGCAATAAGGTGAATTGCATAAAAGGTTAGAGCAAAATTCATGGCGGTATCCTTCAAAGATTTCTTTTGGTGGTCAAAGGAAGACCCATCATTGGCCAGGAGTGATACATGGCATGTTCATACGCACACTTTTCCATTGATTGAACTTGGCAGTGGTAGCCTATTCAAAAGGTCTGGCGGTCTGGAGGTTGTTGGAGTATACTGGAATCATATTTTCATAAGAGTTGCATTTTCATGAAATTTGTATAACATTTATGGGCCAGTGAGCAACCTGCTGTTGACCTGTAGGTGATATTGCCCTACTCCAGTGACGTCATATGCATAAGGTCTACACATGTACTTTTCAGTTGACTTGACTCAATGCTAAGTTTCACACAACTATAAGCAGAATATTTTGTACTTTCTGAGCACAAACGAGCTGCCATAACAAAAGACACCTGTCAGTGCAGAATGCCTGGCCTGGCAGCAGTATCTCCAATATTGGGATGTATGGTTTGCTTTGTCTATACATGCATCAGTGTAATTCAGGAAGCTTTAAAAGTACATGTGCATGATATAGCCATGATCCAACAGAAACTTGTCCAACACTCAAAGTCTCATACATATTAGAAGCTAACAAATTGTATAGAAAATTTAAAGAAGTGGGGTACTTTGGGATGTTAGGTGGCCACCCACATACCTGGCAATTTTCCATTGTTTACATAGTTCTGAGCTTCCACACACTTCCCATTGCTTTATTTCTGTCAGACAGATTGAGCTTGGCAATATGTAGAGGTTGCATGTTCAAATATCCACTTAAAACAGTGAAGAGTTAGTGAAGTGTTAAAAGGAGTTGAGACCGGGCAATTTTTGGCCGGTAACTTGGAGGAATCCAACTCCACTGCATGCAAAGGGTACACCTTGGTAGCACAATGAGAGGCGTTTCTATCAGTGTCTTATTTCTCCACTGGAAAGATTGTGTAAAAATTGAAATTTGAACAGTTTCTCTTGTGGAGATTGTTTGGAACTGGTTGCCTGTAAATTTCATGATGTGTCTTGGCACTAAGATTACACATGTGTTCAGATATACAATAATGGCTCCCTAATCGTCTTGCCACATTTGTGCTGAAACATTTATTTTGCGTTAGGGTAGGATGTGATTTCATGAAAAAGTGATATAAAGAAACTAAATTGATTTAGAAATGACAACATGATTCTATTTCTGCTTCTGAGCAAAGACTTATATTATGATACAGTCAATGACTAAATAGTACATATATTTTTGTATAACTGAATGAAAAGATTAATGTTTTAACACTGACCCTTGTGCTTGGTAGATTTTAGACTAAAGAATTACATTCCAAATTCTTTTCTGGCACACATTTTGACTTAGTCTTGGAAAATGAGCATTCCACAAACTGCATGTGAATTAGACTTAGAAGTTGTTTAAAATTAACACAAATCATGTGACCCACATGTACGATTAAAGAGATTTGAAGTATAGTTACTATGAGCAAAATTACAACCCATTATACAATTTATTCGACAAAACTTATACATGCGCATTGAAAAGGAATCAACAACATTAGTTTGATTGTTTTTTGTTTTTTTGGGGTTTTTTTTTTGGGGTGGGGGTATGATGTCATGTACTAAAGTGGCCATTCAAAGGCAAAAGTGAACAAATATATTTAAAAAAAATGATTGAAAGTTCCTACATCTTTGCATTTATCTGCATTGGTGATCTCACACCCATGTATTGAATACAGCAGGAACCTTTATTTTCAAATAATTGTGACGTAAGGTGATCTAAAGTTGAACAAAACTATACCTCTCTGACATTGGTGGTGCTAATTTAAGATTCTTGGTTCAAAGGTCAAAATGTTAGCTGATGTTTAAAGAGGGCTCCAAAGTCCAATTCAATTTTATGATGCACTAATTTTCCAATAGATATCATCCTTATGAAAGTGGAAAAAATATTGCAAGTCTCTACATTAAAACGGTGTAATTAAAATGTTGTCAACATTCCAAAACATCCGATGATGTCTCATTTCAAATATATGGGTCTGCGCATTTTTGTACAGAAAATGTTTAGTTCATTCCTGAATTTTGATGACATTCAATCGAAAAGGCATTTAACTTTCCACTGACGCAAAAAATCCTCCTTGGAATAAACAGACCCATTTGTTGTTGATATCCAATGGTGCCATGTTTCAAATTTGGCTCTGAGGTTGGAGACTTGTAATAGCACTCTATCTGTTAAACTGTACAGAGCTAGTGACACATTTTAGTATATGTACCGAACATAATATTCCAATCAGTTATTGTAATTTGTAATTATATATCTTAACAATATTTTTGAATAGTCTTTAAATCAACTTGACATTGACAGAATAGCAAACAGGCAAGGATCCTTCCAAATTATACAAATACTTGAATTCCTTATGCAAAGATCACACCGTTAAAGAAGAAACCATCAACGACCTGGGCCCAATTTCATTCAGTCACTTACGCAGAAAATATTACTACCCAATTCTGTGCTTGTCAAAAAAAACCAGAGTAGGCTACCAGTCACAAATGGTTCATGTGACATAGTAATTTGGCTGGTAACCTTATTCTGGCAAGCAAAACTTTATTGTGCTGAGCTCCTTTTTGTACTTAAGCAGCTCTACGAAATTGGGCCTTGTTAGTATGAGTATCAGTTATGCAAATTAATTCATTTTTTGGGATATATAAATTAAAAAACAGACATCATTACAATGCACTATACCTTTTGTATAATTCCTAAAGATGTCGGGAATTTTCTAACCCAATAACTTCATATTTAAAAACTATTCAAATTGCCAAATGCTTCCTTCCAGCGTTATATTTGTTATGACTAATATATATACCTATGCATGGAAAAGCCGTTAGAAACTGGCTGTTTATTTTTGTATATACCAATGTACATAGCATTTTCATATGTTTTGCTCCATGGGAAAATTCCAGTTAAGATTATAGGAATGATCTTTGTACAAACTCACAAGACAGATTTTCCACATTTTGTAAAAGTTTAAAATTAAATAATTAAAATTTTAAAATCAAATAAAATACTTTTGCAAGTAGTAGCTCAAGTTGCTTGCTGTTGTTTAATAGTACAACCTTTTCTTAGAAAGATTTATTTTGGGATATGTAAAAGCGATAGCTTCGTCTAATATGAAGCTTTGAAATATACCACCTTTATGGTCCAGTGATCCAGCCTTTCACGCTGACCATCCTTTGTCCTACCTCTTTACTCTTAGCCACCCCATTGTTTGTAAATTTACAACTCTGATTGGCTATATTTTCCCGCTTTTTTCTGGATACTCTCTCTTAATCCTTTGCTCCTCTTTTTCCTATAAATGGATATGTTTGTGTTTGTTCTTGTTTATGCCTCTGTCAAAGGTCCGGTTTGGATCGAAAGCTAAGGCCATCTCCCCTACTAATTTTATATATATATATACTTTTATATACTTTTATAATACTTTTATATACTTTATATATACATTTTATATTTTATGATTATACTTATATGTATATACTTTTTTGGGGCAAAAATATCAAGTCATCTCCAGTTGTAACAGTACTTGAATGTCAACATTTTCAGCTTTCTAACCCAAGTGTTAAAGTTTCCTTTTTTTCTGTCTTTTTTGCATTGATGTTTAATCCACAACTCGTAAGAATGTTCAGCTGGAAAAACCACTAAAGTAGTGAATTAAACAGTAATGCATTAATAACTTTTAAAAATTGTGATCAGTTGTAAATTTTCAACATCAAAAAGTTACTGAGGTCACAGATCAGTTAGTATTTCTGGTGGTGCCTACCTCTGGGGTTTTTGTGCCCCCAAAACAAGAATTGTTGTTTCCCATCTGAGTGGTGTAGGATTTGTGATAATTTTGTAAGTAGTAAAATGTTGCAGAGTAGAATACTATGCAGTAGAGTTTCAGGACTAGTTAGACTGTTGTTTTATTTGTTCTCCATCGTTACTGATCCAAATATGTTTTTGTTGGATTTGTATTTGAGAAAGCCAATATGCAGAGCTGCCAACTCTCCCAGAAGGTTCCCTGAAAATAAACCATTACTTCCTTATTCTGATGAACAAATTTGAAAATCTCCCTGAATATATTGTATGTAATTCTCCCTGATTGTTGTTCAAAATCTCCCTGTTTGCAAGATGCAAATGTTGGCAGCTCTGCATTTTGTGAGACACATTTTGGAGAAATCTTGAAATGTAAAAAGGTATCTGAGATGGAAACCCATTATTGTGTAAGAAAAATTAATTATGATCTATAATTATGTAACCTTGGTCTTGCTCGATAACCTTGGAACGAACGTTTCATTCCACCACAGTTGAATAGCATTTGATTTTAGAGGCAATATGAATCTTTCGGAAAACAAAACAGGAGGGTGCTAATATATATATTTTATTATGCATAATTATTAATTGTCACTAACTCAACTGAACAATTAAATTACTATACATACAATTAACACGTTGAAGGAAAGCACCATGTAATTTTTCTGGCTCTAATTATTTACAAAAAGTTTAAATCGTGTTTATGTACAGTTAGACGCATAAAATGGTAACATAACTTGTTTAACTCTAGTTAAGTTATTTATTTTGGTTTGCAAAGATCATTTTGTAGCATTTTGTATTCTAAACTTTGTCTTGACATTATAAGAGGAATGTTCTTTCATATTTTGTGATATCTTTCATTTAATTATACTATTTTCATTACTATAACCCATCATATGAAGTAGTGTATTATTTGACAGATTGTTAAAAAGAAGGTTTTCCTTAGCATTTTTAAAATTAAATTAACAACATTATAAATTCTTTATTTTACTGTACAAATTCCTAAGTTTAATTATTCCAGTAGAGTATTTTTTAGGTGTTATTTCATAGTCTAGTTCTTATTCCATTTGTATTATTTGTCAATACTCAGAAAAGAACATTTTATAAAACTTTATTTTCTATGAACGTAAAAAAGACAAGTGCCTAACTGCATGTAAAATGTTTTGAAAGGTTAAATCATGATATTAATAAGTTAAGCAAGTAGTTATGTTCAAGTTAATTGTTAGAACTTTCTTCCTATATAGGTATGATACATGATTGTTTTTGGAAGAGCAAATTCATTTACTTTCACCAGTTTTCAGTCAACACTACATTGCAACAAACCTGGAAAGATTTCGTCATATTTTTGTTACATTTTTGAGAAACTGCACAGGTGTGTTGTCTTGGTTTTGTCTGGATTATTATGCGCGAATTTTGATTTAAAAAGCGAAAATAAGAAAAGAGTATTTTATACAGAAATAGTTCTCTCAAGTTTTTGAAATTTAAGCTTTGAGATAAAAAACCTTTTATAATTTGATCCATGTTTACCTTTCATGTATTGTCCATATTTTGGGATCTTTTTGAAAACCCTCTCTTGGTTATGTCATCATTAACATTAAAAGATTTAAATGTTTTTTTAATGTTGTGTTTTAAGTGTGTGCTGGTTGCTGTAACTTCCAGAATGACTTTTTATCAAGCTCTCTTGCTGTCGTAAGGCCTATTCAATCCAGTTTAATTCAAATCATATGACATCTAATAATCCATCTATGACATTGTGCATTGTTTGAAGTTAATTTTAAATATTAAAATTAGGGCATCTGTAAGAGTAGATTGAAGGCAATCAAGGGTAAATCATGTTGTCTGAAAGGTAAGTTATTTTATAATTATTCCATTACCAAGCTCCCATTAACTATTGTTTATAGTCATCTGAGAAGTATTGAAGTTTTTCATAACTTGTATTTTACATCTATATATTATTTGGTAGCAAACTTCTATTTGTGTAATAACAACTTTAGAACATGATTAGTAAACATTATAAAGAACTCTTTATTACCGATCCATATACATTCAGCATCAAAGTAGATTGCTTATGAATTTGATTTTTTTTCTTCAAAAGGCTAATTGCCTGTTCGGCAATCAGTTGAAATTTATCATTTGAAATTTCACAAGTTAATACTAGAGGTTTAAACAAAAAATGTACATTGATAACATAGGTAACCATGATAAATTGCAAAATATTAAATCAATAGGCTATATTTAAATGTTGAAACGATACAAATTTTAATAGAATCACAAAACATTAATGAAAGTACCTGAAAATGTACATCTCCATAAAATGACACATTGTGGGCCGAGAAGACGAGGTTGGTTTTTGAACTGGAGCAGAGTTCACAACCATTTTAGCCTTCCTTCACGAGGTCTTTACTAAATGGCAGATAATGAATCTCTCTACTTTGCATAATTTGACTTACTTTATTTTTCGATATTGTCATTTAGGAATTGCTTTCCTGTTTGATTTGTTGATTAGTATACAATATTCTGACATTACAAAAAAGGCAAATATACCTGTACATATTAAAGCTGATGTTTTAGTTCGTGACTCTTGAGCACCAAAATACTTTGAATTTCAAGGTAGAAGGAATTAATTAGCAATTTGAAAAGAAAAAAAAGTGAAATAAAGTTTGTAGTCATTGCTGCAGATCTGTGTCCTTGGTTAATTTTACAAGAATGCCCGATTTAGATTTTGTATTATTGACTTTGCATTTCTTAATATTTCTTTTAAACTTATTTTGTATTGACAAATTTTGGATGAAGTTGAAAATAAATGTTGTCAATCAGAAAAATCCAAGGTATGCAGGGGGTCAGAGAAATGTTCTTTTAAAATTATTGTAGTAATTATTCTTCTTTGTATGTTTTCACATATTCTAACTGTTGGTTTTTATTTTTATGAGTCTATTATTTTCTTTGTTTCTTTCAAAATTTCTAACTATTCCTTTTGTCTGAAGATTCTTGATGTATGAATTATTGTTCGTTTGTTTGTGTCTTTTTTAAAACTGAAAAGGAAACAAGTCTTTTCAAAACTGCTATACCTCAAAGTGCATAGTAATTCCAATCCAAACCACCATTAATTCATCGTCATTGGTTTTCTTTTTAAGAAACACACCATCCAACCAGCTTGAATTTTTAAAATTCAAATTAGGTAGTAATGTTTAAGTAAACTGTATATGTTTTGTTAGACATTTTGTCCACATTCGTATTGGGCTTATTCCAATTATGGCAATCAATTTAATCAACAACTTTATGATAAGTGGGCGTACTGGTATGAACTTTATAAACAAACCCACATTTTATAAACAAAGCTGAAAGCTTTGGAACTAATAAATACGTTTTTGACAGTCGCCACTAGTAAACTTTGTCTTAAGGAGGATAAGAAAACATTTGACAACCTATTTAAAAACTAATTTTATTTTATTTTAACTATAGACAGAAGGGATAATAATTATGCATGACTGTCTCTTATATTGGCCATGAGTAGGCTCACTCTCAAAATAATAATTGACATATTAAAAACCACTGCAAACAACCGGTAAGCTACTTTAACACGTGAAGAAACAGCAATTAGCATATGTGGCGATTCTCATCAGGCACTGCATACCGCGGAGTTCAGCGCTTACTGCCCTAGAATTGTGCGCTTTCGGTGAAGAATTCCGCGGTACAAATCAGACGGCTGTTTAGAATGGGAGGCGTCACCATAAACGGGAGTTGGACCGTTGCCCAGTGGTGTAAGGAGTGTAAGAAAACGTGTTTTAGGCCTGATCAAAACGTGGTTGTCATGTGTTAATTCTGGAGGAGAAAATTGAAGCTATAAATTGATGTTTTGTGAGCAATTTCAGCTTCATTAATATATAATACCGTGCAGTTTACTTCAATTTCACAGATCCTTGTTGTCGACTAGAGCGAGTGCCACACGTGTGTCCGAATCGTAGACAATCGATCGAATTTTAAAATGTCTCCTGCAACAAGGCGGCAAATCTTGACTAAAAACTCCAACCAGCGAAGCGGTTTGAAGACGAGAATGTTTGCCGTCTTTTTAGGAAAGGTCTTACTGCTTCTGTCCATAATAACGTTTGTTTTGGTGGACCAGTTTCATTCCCCTGCTGTCCATTTCTTGGTTGGAGCACCGATCATGTCGGTTGTAGGATGGCAGACCATGGCGTTAGCTGAAGCGACCCAGGAAGCTACCACCACAGGGCTGGTATACTATGGGCCGTTACCGTTCGATGAAGCCGGTATCGCTGACCTCCTAAGAGCACACAATACGGGAAGATCCGAGGTGGACCCGACCTCCACAAATATGAATAAAGTGGTAAATTATCTTTCATGCTTTTTGTCTTTTAAGCCATGCCAATTACTGTATAATAATAATTAGTAGGGATCGTTTATTGTTTAACTTAATTAGAGAATGCAAGGGGACATTCCATCGTGCTATCAAGACCCGAAAATGCCGTGATTTCAATACTTTGTGATATAAATCTCTGTTAATCTATGTGTACAATAAATCTCATATCTATTTATGCAGGTAAGAGTGAAATTACATCGAAAAAAGTGTGGGCCGCAATGGCACCAGACCGAGGGAGGGAGGGGAGGGGAATTTGATCTGTAATGTACTTTGGGACTGATAAAAAGCAATGATTTACCACAGTGAGGGAGTGCACCAGTGTCATTGTAGAGCTGGGGTCACACATACATAGTTGCATCAATGTGGGTTTCAATTTGGCCATCTGTGAATAAATTGAGGTGGTAATTGAGTGCAGCTACTGCGAGTGGATTGAAAACCGTTTCTGCCTCACTGCAAAACAACTATTTATTACTAAACAGTAACAGAGATTCAACAAAATAATTGCCAGCTTTGGTTTAACTTGATTAATTATTTATTTAACTTTGTCACTTTATACAATGAAAACTATATCTGTATACATTTTTCAGGTGTGGAGTCCAGAGCTAGCAACAGCAGCAGCTGAATCAGTAGAAACCTGTGTTTACAAGATCTCATTACCTAAATATATCAGTGATAATCGCTGGGTCATACAACTGACGAGTATCACTGAGATAGATAAACTACTGAGTGATACCATTACTGAGTGGTACACTTACGGAGAATATTACGATTACCTTGGGAAAGTATGCCTGAGACCTGAGATCTGTATTGTCTGTGAGATCTACAAAATGGTGAGTATCTAGGGTTTGGTGGTGCTATTTCATGACGATCAATAACTCAAACCCATTAAGCACTGCTCACCATACAAACTGGCTATCAACTGCATCAAGTACAACTCTTGCTCGACCAGAAATCCAATTGTTAGAAACTTAGTTACTTTGCTGTAATGTGATTTTAATATGGCCAACCTTTTTCAGACTTTGGGGTGAGCGTTTGTCACTGTGATTGGTTAATGTTTTATGGGGAAAAAAGGCCTAGTAATGGATCGGTCTGTCCAGCATCTGCAGCACAAAGTCATGGCTTCATAAATATAGCTTTCAAAGTAACTTTTGTAATCACTGTTTTTTATCATCGTGTCTTATTAAATATTTGAGTAGACTGTTCTATAAGCCTGTAACTTTATTTTATGAAAACACAAGATCATGTGATATTTTGCCAAGTCGTCACTTTGAGAAAACAGTGACAATTCAATAACAGAATGTTTCAAACAGCTTAAAACAGCAAAATCAGATCCAAGCTAACTTTATTTATCTTGAGTCTTGATATTTCTTCCTGATTAATCCCAAGAGTTTGCCTTGTGACAAGCACAATTGAAATGGAAAATTTTTGGTATTACCAAGAGATTTAAGATTTAGTCCACACAGTTAAACCTTGTAATTTTTTTAAAGATGTTCCCAATTTGGTGTTATAGCTCATAAAATTTGATGGATTCATTCTTTCCTCATCCTTCAAGTAAAAGTTGCGCCAACTGGCAAAAAGCCTTCAGTTCCGGTTGAATTTACTTTCCTGTTCTGAAACATCGAACCAAGCGCAGGACCATGGGGTGGGTCCAAGGCGTTCAGACCCCTCCCTGCTCTCCACTACAGACCTTCGCTCACCTATGGTTGTATAATGTTCTAAGTCAAGCCCCATTAGCCATTAACAAATTCAGAGATCCTTTCCGTTTGAATGTCAAAATACGTGTTACATGCCACCCATTTATTGCCCACTTGCATCGTACCCATAATCATGACCCTCAAGTTGATATTTTGTTGTTGTTTTGGTGTTGTTGACCCCTTCCCTGGTAAAATTCCTGGATCCATGCCTGCAAACATCCCTTTCTTTATTGTTTAGTTAAGAAACCTTTATTTAAAAAAGAGTTCCTTTCAGGACTACTCTTAACCAACTTCATAAAACTGTCTTAGATTTAGTGAATTTTGCTTTCTTCTTAAAAGCTTGCGTTTTCTTCAATGACGGCTATTGGATGTTCACAGCATCACTGTGAAAACCTCTACAACTCATTCACCAGACGCGTAGAGCATGACAAGCTGTACTGGAAGTGTAATTATGAGAACATGTATGTACAGGTAGACAGCATGTCTGAAATATTGATGTTTGGTCAAGCTTAGAAACTTTAAGTTTAAACCATAGTCTACAATTTTTTCCATAGCTGTTAAAGCACCTTCCAATTTTTTTGCTTTTTAAAATCCTTTTACTATCTGTAAACTCTCCTGCCCAAGTGGCCCTTGCAACAAAATTTCCTAGGGAACTATGGAGAACTATGGGGTTTCCACATAATATCGGCATTTACATATTTACAAGTAGAAGAAATCCATGCACCCAATGGAAGGTATGGTACTTTGTGGCTGTATGTGGTACCAGTGTACGTAAGGGAGAGTTTTATTAAAAGGAACCAGTTTTGGACACTAGTTTAATAAAAATGCAATAATTTGCTACACATAGGGGCCTTAATAGATAATTACAGAGATGTGTATATATTAAGGAACTATAGTTTTGGGCACTAGTTTAAGGAAAATGCAATATTTTGCTACTCATAATAGATAACAGATTTCTTAAACTCCATGTGTTACTGTATGTATATTGCTAAACTCTCCTGCCCAACTAAAACAAGTAGTTTGCCAAAATTATTATGGTTTTACATTTAAAGTAATACATTGCTCTCTTTAACAACTAGTTATTTCAATACCCATAAAATGTGTACAGATAAATCTCTGTCCCAACACTATAATACATCACTGCCCCTTCTAATAATTTGTTTGTCTTTTTATTTTTTGCAACAGTGGTGCATACACTGATGAAACTGCTAGTCCCTATAGGAATGGTACAGGGGAGGACGACCACTGTACAGAATGTGAGAGTGGTTCTGGCTGGTGCAGTGATGGTCTATGTGACTCTGAGTGTAATCCAGAGCAAGACGGATGTGTCTGCCAGCTGGACAATGACTGCAATGGCAATGGCATCTTCAATGAAGTGGCATGTGACTGTAGCTGTAAACCATGCTTTCACGAGAACGACTGTGATCGTGAGTCAAAGATAAATACTATTCATACCATACTGAAAAGCTCTTCGTGTTCTCTGCCTCTGGTAATCTAGAGGAAAAGTTAGTGTAGTCACTTTTATTAGGCAATGTTTGTCTTTGGCCTTTTTCAAACCATAGCTTTGGCTTGGCTTCAGGCTTAAGTGCCATCCGCCTGTTTGAAGCACACTTTCATAATAATATATTGAACTTAAGCCATAGCCAGAGCCAAAACAAGAATTTGAAAACACCTATGTCCAAGTCACAAGTGTCTGCACAAGTCCCTGGTCAATTGGGTCAAGTCTGAGTCATAAGTCACTTTTTTTCAAGTTCAAGTTGATTGAGTACATTGTTTAATAATCATCGCAAAATATTCAAACTGTACAAGGTATTTAGTAGCGTATTTAGTAGCGTTTCATTTTGTTTATTCAACTTTGAGCTCCCCAAGTGCCCCCCCCACCCGCAAAAAAATTGCGATAGTGCCCAGAAAAAGAAAAAGAAAAGAGAAAAAAGAGGAAAATGCATGTTTGTATCATCAAAATGTAGTGAACGTTCCCAATCGAGATCGCTACTGCGACAACAAAATGAAAAAGTCCTTACTATGCCGCTGAGCATGACGATTGAAAAATAAGACCTTAAATTGAGTATTTAAAGGGGCTGTGTCGCCATATATAAAATCTATGGAGATCACATGTGTGTACATAAATCCATGTACAGCCACAGGGCTGTTATGATCACGACAACAGTGCCCCTTTAATGAAATGTTGATAAAAGTTCGTCTTGAAAAATATGTGACTTAATTACAAGTCCTAAATACCATATTCTAGTCATGATATAGTCAAGTGGGAGTTGGAGTCCAAGTCTGAGTCCGTTGCTGATGTGACTCAATACCACTCGGTCAAGTCTGAGTCACCAATGCAAGGGGGCATTGAATTCTAGTCCAAGGGGGTGTAGAGAGGTCACCATCCCAGCAATACGAGGCCTACTGATAGTTATATACAAGCCCATGCATCAGAATAAATGTGGATATTTGTGGTGGCACTTTAAATTGTCTTCCTTTTAACTGATGGCATATGAGATTTGGCTTTTCTTAAACTGGTGTAGGGAACTGGCAGTCATGCCTCACCACATTTGGAGCTCCATATCAAAGGTTTATGAAGGTTGCATTATTGGAATTAGACTTAGAAAAAGAATGGTTTATTCAGCCAATGATTTAAAACAATGACAGGAATTTGAAATATTGGTCTCACTTAATCATGAAAAAACTTTAGTTATCTTAACACACAGTATAATAAAAACAGTATGATGCCAGTGGTTTAATTTGGAGCTCCATATCAATGTTTATGAGGATTGCATGATGCCCAGAACTGGAGGACTTGAGGCCGGTCTTGGACTCAAGTTAATTTTCCCTGGGACCAGACGTGTTTTGGCTTGAGACCAGCTCTAGACCAGGAACAAATATTCAACTTCAGCTACTTTCATGGTGACCATGTGAATTTTCATCAATGAATCAGCACTTTGTCAATGCTTTGCCTATTGCCTTTCCATATCAACAATGGACACTACTTGTTTCGTCTGCATATACCAGGGTAGTAGTCTTGTTCAAATCTGTGATGGTGGATTTTTGTTTGCCTGAAATGATGCCATCTTCAGAATTTACCTTCTGAATAGCATTTTGCATGACCTATGCAGACAAAACTAAGTGCAATTTCATTGAAAAGACATGCTCAGTATACCTGGCTTGTTGCGTTTTTTGTTGCGCTACCTCCATGATTGATTGAAATCTAGTGGTCTTGACAGAGCTTCATTTAAAATGACAAATTTCGAACAAGTCGGTCAGTTTGTACTTATTTTTCTCCAGCAAGATGTTTAAACTGTTGATTCTTTACACAATGGGGAGATCAATCTCATATTCTTAAAGAGCATGTTTTGACTTTTGAAAGTGGTAACAATCAGGCGAATCTGGTCACTAGTCTGACAGAATTGACTGGAAATGGCTGAAAATGCAGAAATGTTTCAAATGACCATTGGGAGGATTGATGGTTAGGAGAATCACAGCTAATTTTATATGGACTTGAGGGACTTGTCGGACATGAGGGACTTGTCGATCATGAGGGACTTGTCGGACATGAGGGACTTGTTGGACATGAGGGGCTCCCTCGAACTGGTAGGGGAGGAATCAGACTTGGACTTGGACTTGGGCTTGGACTTGGACTTGGACTCCTTCTTAGACAACAGGGACTCAACTACAGCATTGACTGGCTGATAACTAGTTAATTTACACAAATTTTTCGACAAGTTTTGCAAGGTGAAGAAAACAATGCCACCAACTTATCAATTCATTGTTGTTTAGGGAGAATGCTATTAACAATCATTGTTTTTTGTTTGGAAGTGAATAGAGGTTATATAATGTTTAAATAACAGGGCAGGTCCCAACCTGTGGAGGCAATGAAGTTCTTAACCCAGACATCTGTGAATGTGTGTGTACAACTGGATACCAATTGAACGAAACTTTGGGTGTCTGTGAAGGCGAGTATCGTAACTTATGTAAACTTATTTATACAAAGTGAATTTGAAGTCAAGTCACGAAAACTATTGAAAAATTGAAAAAAGTCAATTTTCATGTATATTTTAATTTTCAGTCAAGAGGAAGTTATGTAAACTCATTCATTCATTCTAAAAGCAATATTTTTAAAAACTTTTTATTGTGCAGACATGCAAAAATGTTGACTATTAATAATTTCTCATTTGAAATTCCAGATGTGGACGAGTGTCAGGGCTCACATGGATGTGATCATGAATGTAAGAATACAGATGGATCCTACGAATGTGTCTGTCTAGCTGGTGCTATACTAAACCCCGATCTTCGTTCGTGTACATGTATTGCAAAAATATCACTGTTCTTAACGGGGGTAACTACAGAAGTAACTACCACTGAACAAAGTACAACAGAAGCGTCTACCACAAAACGGAGTACAACTGCAGCTTCTACCACTGAACAAAGTACAACTGAAGTTTCTACCACTAAACAAAGTACAACAGAAGCTTCCTCCACTGAACAAAGCACTACAGAAGCATCTACCACCGAACAAAGTTCAACAAAAGCTTCTACCACTGAACAAAGAACAACAGAAGCTTCTACCACTGAACAAAGTACAACAGAAGCTTCTACCACTGAACAAAGTACAATTGAAGTTTCTACCACAAAACGAAGTACAACAGCAGCTTCTACCACTGAACAAAGTACAACAGAGGTTTCTACTACTGAACAAAGTACAACAGAAGCGTCTACCACAAAACGGAGTACAACTGCAGCTTCTACCACTGAACAAAGTACAACTGAAGTTTCTACCACTAAACAAAGTACAACAGAAGCTTCCTCCACTGAACAAAGCACTACAGAAGCATCTACCACCGAACAAAGTTCAACAGAAGCTTCTACCATTAAACAAAGTTTAACAGAAGCTTCTACCATAAAACAAACTTCAACAGAAGCGTCTACCACCGAACAAAGTACAACAGAAGCTTCTACCATTAAACAAAGTTCAACAGAAGCTTCTACCATTAAAAAAAGTTTAACAGAAGCTTCTACCATTAAACAAAGTTTAACAGAAGGTTCTACCAATAAACAAAGTTCAACAGAAGCGTCTACCACCGAACAAAGTTCAACAGAAGCTTCTACCATTAAACAAAGTTCAACAGAAGCTTCTACCATTAAACAAAGTTTCACAGAAGCTTCTACAATTAAACAAACTTCAACAGAAGCGTCTACCTCCGAACAAAGTTCAACAGAAGCTTCTACCATCAATCAAAGTACAACTGAAGCTTCTACCTTTGAACAAAGTACCACAGAAGCTTCCTCCACTGAACAAAGCACTACAGAAGCTTCTACCACCAAACAAATTTCAACAGAAGCTTCTACCACTGAACAAAGAACAACAGAAGCTTCTACCACTGAACAAAGTACAACAGAAGCTTCTACCACTGAACAAAGTACAATTGAAGTTTCTACCACAAAACGAAGTACAACAGCAGCTTCTACCACTGAACAAAGTACAACAGAGGTTTCTACTACTGAACAAAGTACAACAGAAGCGTCTACCACAAAACGGAGTACAACTGCAGCTTCTACCACTGAACAAAGTTCAACAGAAGCTTCTACCATTAAACAAAGTTCAACAGAAGCTTCTACCATTAAACAAAGTTTCACAGAAGCTTCTACAATTAAACAAACTTCAACAGAAGCGTCTACCTCCGAACAAAGTTCAACAGAAGCTTCTACCATCAATCAAAGTACAACTGAAGCTTCTACCTTTGAACAAAGTACCAAAGAAGCTTCCTCCACTGAACAAAGCACTACAGAAGCATCTACCACCGAACAAAGTTCAACAAAAGCTTCTACCACTGAACAAAGAACAACAGAAGCTTCTACCACTGAACAAAGTACAACAGAAGCTTCTACCACTGAACAAAGTACAATTGAAGTTTCTACCACAAAACGAAGTACAACAGAAGCTTCTACCACTGAACAAAGTACAACAGAGGTTTCTACTTCTGAACAAAGTACAACAGAAGCGTCTACCACAAAACGGAGTACAACTGCAGCTTCTACCACTGAACAAAGTACAACTGAAGTTTCTACCACTAAACAAAGTACAACAGAAGCTTCCTCCACTGAACAAAGCACTACAAAAGCATCTACCACCGAACAAAGTTCAACAGAAGCTTCTACCATTAAACAAAGTTTAACAGAAGCTTCTACCATTAAACAAACTTCAACAGAAGCGTCTACCACCGAACAAAGTACAACAGAAGCTTATACCATTAAACAAAGTTCAACAGAAGCTTCTACCATTAAAAAAAGTTCAACAGAAGCTTCTACCATTAAACAAAGTTTAACAGAAGGTTCTACCAATAAACAAAGTTCAACAGAAGCGTCTACCACCGAACAAAGTTCAACAGAAGCTTCTACCATTAAACAAAGTTCAACAGAAGCTTCTACCATTAAACAAAGTTTCACAGAAGCTTCTACAATTAAACAAACTTCAACAGAAGCGTCTACCTCCGAACAAAGTTCAACAGAAGCTTCTACCATCAATCAAAGTACAACTGAAGCTTCTACCTTTGAACAAAGTACCACAGAAGCTTCCTCCACTGAACAAAGCACTACAGAAGCTTCTATCACCAAACAAAGTTCAACAGAAGCGTCTACCACCGAACAAAGTTCAACAGAAGCTTCTACTATCAAACAAAGTACAACTGAAGCTTTTACTATTGAACAAAGTACCACAGAAGCTTCCTCCACTGAACAAAGCACTACAGCAGCGTCTACCACTGACCAAAATTCCATTGCAGCCTCTACCACTGAACAGAGTACAACTGAAGCTATTACCAAAGAGCAAAGTACAACTGAAGCTTCTACTACTGAGCAAAGTACAACTGAAGGTTCTACCACTGACCAAAGTTTTACAGAAGTGTCTACCACTGAACAAAGTTCAACAGAAGCTTCTACCATTAAACAAAGTTCAACAGAAGCTTCTACCATTAAACAAAGTTCAACAGAAGCGTCTACCAGCGAACAAAGTTCAACAGAAGCTTCTACCATTAAACAAAGTTCAACAGAAGCTTCTACCATTAAACAAAGTTCAACAGAAGCGTCTACCACCGAACAAAGTTCAACAGAAGCTTCTACCATTAAACAAAGTTCAACAGAAGCGTCTATCACCGAACAAAGTTCAACAGAAGCTTCTACCATTAAACAAAGTTTAACAGAAGCTTCTACCATTAAACAAAGTTCAACAGAAGCGTCTACCACCGAACAAATTTCAACAGAAGCTTCTACCATTAAACAAAAGTCTACAGAAGCTTCTACCATTAAACAAAGTTCAACAGAAGGTTCTACCATTAAACAAAGTTCAACAGAAGCGTCTACCACCAAACAAAGTTCAACAGAAGCTTTTACCATTAAACAAAGTTCAACAGAAGCTTCTACCACCGACCAAATTTCAACAGAAGCTTCTACCATCAAACAAAGTACAACTGAAGCTTCTACCACTGAACAAAGCACTACAGAAGCGTCTACCACCGAACAAAGTTCAACAGAAGCGTCTACCACCGAACAAAGTTCAACAGAAGCTTCTACCATCAAACAAAGTACAACTGAAGCTTTTACCATTGAACAAAGTACCACAGAAGCTTCCTCCACTGAACAAAGCACTACAGCAGCGTCTACCACTGACCAAAATTCCATTGCAGCCTCTACCACTGAACAGAGTACAACTGAAGCTATTACCACAGAGCAAAGTACAACTGAAGCTTCTACTACTGAGCAAAGTACAACTGAAGGTTCTACCACTGACCAAAGTTTTACAGAAGTGTCTACCACTGAACAAAGTTCAACAGAAGCTTCTACCATTAAACAAAGTTCAACAGAAGCGTCTACCAGCGAACAAAGTTCAACAGAAGCTTCTACCATTAAACAAAGTTCAACAGAAGCTTCTACCATTAAACAAAGTTCAACAGAAGCGTCTACCACCGAACAAAGTTCAACAGAAGCTTCTACCATTAAACAAAGTTCAACAGAAGCGTCTATCACCGAACAAAGTTCAACAGAAGCTTCTACCATTAAACAAAGTTTAACAGAAGCTTCTACCATTAAACAAAGTTCAACAGAAGCGTCTACCCCCGAACAAAGTTCAACAGAAGCTTCTACCATTAAACAAAAGTCTACAGATTCTTCTATTATTAAACAAAGTTCAACAGAAGGTTCTACCATTAAACAAAGTTCAACAGAAGCGTCTACCACCAAACAAAGTTCAACAGAAGCTTTTACCATTAAACAAAGTTCAACAGAAGCTTCCACCACCGACCAAATTTCAACAGAAGCTTCTACCATCAAACAAAGTACAACTGAAGCTTCTACCACTGAAAAAAGTACGACAGAAGCTTCCTCCACTGAACAAAGCACTACAGAAGCGTCTACCACCGAACAAAGTTCTCCAGAGGTTTCTACCACTGATCAGAGTATAAAAGCAGCTTCTACCACAAAAAAAAGTTCCACTGCAGCCTCTACCACTGGACAGAGTACAACAGAAGATTCTACCATTGAACAAAGTACAACTGAAGCTTCTACCACAGAGCAAAGTACAATAGAAGCTTCTACCACTGAGCATAGTACAACAAAAGCCTCTACTACTGAGCAAAGTACAACAGAAGGGATTTCAACTCAATCAGTTACAACTTCTGTAACTACTGTTACAAAGTTTACTACAAGAGAACCAGCTGCAACTGAGTCTACAACTTTGCAATCAACTTCATTAGAAATGAGTACATTGGAGGAGAGCACTACAAAACCCGAGTTATTAAGGCTCTTTTCCACAAGGAAACATATAACGACAGTAGGGTTGGCAACAGAATCCACCACTCCAGAGGTGGCCTCATTTCAAGGTAGTACAACAGAGACACTTCTGCCTGGAACTGAGTCAACTACCTTTGAATCTACAATGGAAGAAATGACTTCTGAAGACATTACCCAGCCATCTTTAACAGTGTGTGACATAACTTGTGGCGATGGTGGTATTCAGGATGTGACTACTTGTGAATGTGAATGTGAGGAGGGATATCTCTACAATTACACCAGCAGTGCTTGTGAAGGTAAGTCACAATCTTATCTTTCAAGATTACGAACTACTTTTTACTTATATAGTTTGTACATTAGTGAAAAAGACACATCTTATTGAAGAATTCGTAATTTAAGAAGATTGGCTTTTTATTTGGAATAAATCATGAATGAGAACACACTTTGTTAAAATGTCAATGCTGTTTGTCTCATGCATCGCACAGAATCCACCTCCAACAAATCGCATCTCCTACTGACAGGCATCCATCGCCCCTCAGTTCCCTTGAGGAAGGGGTATGTGAGTGCAACTCCTTGGCTTCATCCTGCTGAGTCTGCCAATAGCTGTTTGTCACTAGACCTCTTATAGCCTCCACTGACAAAACTTGACCTTAACCCAACACTCTGTACTGTCCAGCCCTGCCTGTGCCTACCATAGTAATGGGTTGCCTGGTTTTGAGTCATTGGATGTCCTGAGATCACAAGCTACACTGCCAAAACAGTACTGTATGCACTTGGGAGTATTAACTGGTATTTGGCCAGTAGACCACTGTAAAACAGAGCACGCTGCATCTGTTTTTAGCTTTATTTTCAATATTTCTGCAAAAGTAATAATGTGACACAAGAGTTAAGACTCTGAAATGTGAAAATTAGGTCTGGGTTCGGCCTTACACTGTTTTTGAGCTTTTTTTTTTTGCATCCAATTGAGACACAACCAAACTGTTCTGGACTTTTCAAAGCACCTTGAATGTCAAAATATGTGGACACTCTGTCTCAAAACACATTATGGAATTTTGTGTATTTTTATCAAAATTTGATTCTTGTTTGTTTCTGTGCTGAAGATATTGATGAATGTTATAGCCAAATGGATCTGTGTGATCATAACTGTACCAACACAGAAGGAGGATATAACTGCTCTTGTTGGAATAACTTCCTGCTACAGGATGATGAAAGGACATGTCTATTTCAAGGTAATTATTATAATCTTTTTTTCTTTTGAAATTTTGTGTTAAACAAAGAAATCTTTACTGGGCAGAATGGGATGTGCAATCTCTGGATTATCAGGCCCTAATGTTGATGGTGCCCTATTTTGTCAACATCTTTGGTCGGGGGGGGGGGGGGTGTGGGGGTGTCAGTAAGAAGCCATTCAGCCTGTAAATGTCAGGGATCACAGCCAAGTTTACTATACACAAAATGATTAAAAATGTTCCAGTTAGTTTCCCTTGAGGTTGACTACTTGTAGAAAAGTATATTTAACTAGACATTGAATTTTTGTTTGCTACAAAAACACGGTGTTCGTGATCGATGATGTCATCAAATTATGATTGAACAATATTTCATTTTATCAACCTGATTTGTGCCCTTTGTAATGCCGTGTAGTTAATAAAAATGCAATGTGTGGTTCAGGAGTTATGATTATTTCAAATATTGAATTTGATCATCCGGTTTGAACCAGAAGTCAAAGTCAAATTGGGTCCCATTCTGTGTGTCATTTCTTAAGTTGATAAATACTTTGCCAATGATGTAAAGATTGCAAAAAAACCAAAGTGTGCCTGAGAAGTTATGATTTTTTGAAACATTATTTTTTAACTTCCGGTTTGAACCGGAAGTCAGTGTTAAACGAGGTCACACTGTGTATCGTTTGTTAAGTCTAAAGAGCTCTTGCTGATGACGTTTACTTGATATAAATACAATGAGTGGTTGAGGAGTTATACTTTTTTAATTATTAAATTCATCTTCCGGTATGAACCGGAAGTCAAGGTCAAATGGCATAACATTTTGTGTATCGTTTCATACCTTCCAAATGATGCATAGATTGTACAAATCCAATGTGTGGTTCAGAAGTTATGATTTTTTGAAACATGAAATTTCAACTTCCGGCTTGAAGTTGAACCGGAAGTTAAGGTCAAATGGGTCATATTTTGTGTAGCGCGTGTTTGATTTATCAAGACCGTTCAGACGACGTTTGGATTGTGAAAATCCAACGTGTGGTTAAGGAGTTATGAATTTTTCAATTATTACACGGACTATCATTAGTTGAGCTCTGTAAATAATGACCATTCATGTGATATAGCGCCCTCATGTGACATGTACATGTACTGGCAAGGCTGCGTGGACTTTGAACCTTATAAACAAGGGAGCGGAACGGCCAGCTACTGTGTACAGTGTCGGCGAATGTTTGTGTTGGCCTACACTATCATGCGTTGTCACACGATGAAAGTCAACAGACACATGCGCTTTGACGCCCAGTTTTGACCAGATGCAAAGATTAAAATGCTATAATCTCTGTGCAAAAGTTTCGGCAGAATAACTCATTTATAACCTGATGCTAAATTCATGTTAAAATATGCCGTAGTTTTTGAGATTTGAATTTTGAAATTTTCAACTTCCGGTTTGAACCGGAAGTCAAGGTCAAATGGGGTCATGTTGTGTGTAGCGTTTGTTGACCTTTTAACGACCAATCCGATGATGTGTAGATTGTAAAAATCCGACATGTGGTTCATGAGTTATGATTTTTTACAAATATTAAACTTTGATTTAATGTAATTCAATACCAGGTGACGTCATTATGACATAATTAAGTTTGTGTCGTCTTGATGCTAAGATTTAAGTGTCCGATGAGTTTCAATGTTCAGGTAACTTTTAATCTTGAGTTATGCCGTAAAAAAGCCCAAAACATGATTTTTTAAAGGAAAATCAACGAAGGCAAACTTCGACCCAGGGTAACGACCCGGAAGTTAAGGTCATACGATTTTGACGTTAACTTTTCAAATGATGCCCCAGTCTTGATCTATCATATGCCCAATTATGAACATCATACCTTTGAAATTTACGAAGATACAGCAAATAGAAAAAGGTCTTTTTTTTACTTTAAAAACCTTGTAATTCGACACCCGATGACGTCATCATAACGTCATTAAGTCTGTGTCGTCCTCATATCAAGGTTCAATTGTCTGATGAGTTTCAAGGTTAAAATCAATTTTAATTTTGAGTTATGACCAAAATTAAAAAAGACCCTAAAACACAGACTTTGACCTTCCGTTAAGACCGGAAGTAAAGGTCGTACGATTTTGGCGTTAACTTTTCAAATGTTAGCCCAGTCTTGATTTATAAGATGCCCAATTATGAGCATCCTAGCTTTCAAATTCACGAAGATACAGTGAATAGAAAATAGTCATTTTTCAACTTTAAAAACCTTGTAATTCGACACCTGATGACGTCATCATGACGTCATGACAACTGTGCCGTCTTCATATTGAGGATCAACTGTCTGATGAGTTTCAAGGTTCAATTCAGTTTCAATGTTGAGTTATGCTGTAGAGAAGAGTTCTAGGGAAGAAGAAGATGGAGAAGAAAAAAAAAAAAAAAAAAAAACAGAACAAAAACAATAGGTGTTCGTGCACATGTTGCACGAACACCTAATAAAAAGTAAACACATAAATAAACAAATGGATTTAGTGACAAATAAAAAAATAACTAACAAAATCTGGTTTGCCTTAAATTAAAATAAAATAATAATAGTGGCTTCTTATATAGCGCTCATATCCGTTACCCAGTGACGCTCAAGACGCTTCAACATTCAGTATTTTGTGGAGCAAGGTATGTGGAGCTAAGTTTTTGAAGTATGAGACCTACTCCTTTACATAGCACCATGTAATGGTTTACAAGGTGCTGTGGCACAACACACAGGACCAATGGCTTTACATCCCATCCAAAGGACGAGCAATAATGGTTAAGTGTCCTGCGTAAGGACACAAGTGTCAAGACTGGGACTCAAACCTGCTGATCAGAAACACCAGAGCTTGAGTCTGGTGCTCTTGTCCGCTCGGCCTTGACACGTCACCCCAAGTAGCCTCTTTGCATGACCACGAAAATATTGACAAAGTAAATGATTTGGAATATTGTTTTCTTCTGTGTATCTTAGAATGTAGTGGCAATGGCATCTTGGACCCTACTGGATGTAGATGCTACTGTGCCAGTGGATATGAAGGAGATAATTGTCAAAGTATGTAGAATTTGATATGTGTGTTAATACTTACTTGAAAAAAAGAGACATTTTTTTAGTGTGTACAATATGTAAATTAAATAACTGGAAGAACTTCTTCTAGCAATTATAAAGTTAAGTACCTATAGGCTGATTTTATACTTGTTAAACAAATGAAAATATTTGATCTGAAAAATGGTTCTCATTGAGATAGGATTTCAGAGAAACTGAAAAACAGGAGAAAATGAGTGTCATTTGTTAATGTTCTATTCCTGTTAGGTTTAGTGTTATCAAAATCAGCTTTAGTTAATTTTGCCTTTTTCAGTCATTCTTCTCAAGCTTTTCAGCACAAAGGTAATCTTAACAAATCTTGGGGTCCTCCAAAGTTGTTAATCTTTGTATTAAGGTCAGACGGAGAATACTGCTTTTAAAGACCCCTTCCTCTCCAAAGTAGTACTTACTAAAAGTGTTTGTTTGTGTCAATATTTATGTGCATTAAGAATGTTCATAGTAACTCCCCAACCATGTCTCAGCATAATAAATGTGATTGCTTGCTCAGTTTATAACTTTTTTCCTCAAATTGTTTTTTCTCTATTTATTTCCTGTAACTAGGGCCTACATCAACATTTTCAACCCCCCCCCCCCCCCACCAGTAGCCTCTTTGCATGACCATGAAATTTGGACAACTTTTGACAGCCCCTTACATACGCAAAGCTTCTGATAATTTTAAGATGATGTTTTTTATCTGTGCTTTTGTATTCAATATAATTTTTTTGTTTATTTGATCAGTACCGTGTGGACCAAGTAACAGAGATTGTTGGGTTCCCTACAAGAAGCCACCAGTTTGGTACGATAAAGATGCTTGCCCGAGATACTGCTTTGAATGTTGTAAGTACGAAAAGGAAAACTCTTATTAATAACACCATCTTACAAATTGAATTGAGGGCAACACAACAGCTTTTGTTTTAAAAGCAATGAAAAAAGGTTTTGTTAAGTATCATTTAATTTTGTTTTAAACTGGATGCATTTGCTGAACTCTTACAGATGAGTTTATTATCAAATTTACAGAGAAAACTAAAACAACAACAGTTTTCTAGACAACAAATAAACGCCTCATATCGCTGTTTTCATTGCCCAGTGCTCCTCTTATAAATTGTGTACAAAAAGTATGGCAGTTGCCAAAGCAGAAAAATCATTGACTGTACAGCACTTGCAAGGAGCGCTAACAAATTGATATGTGAAGCTTTACTGACATCTTTAGTACCAATTTTATCACAGTTTTCATTTTGTATGTGATGAGCACTTATTAAATATTCTTAACTTATGGTCACCCACACAATATATTGATTGATGATCAAAATTAAAAGTGAAAAATACCTGTAGAGGTACATTGTGAAAACCTGTTTTGGATTACAGTAATTTGACACATGTTCCCACAAAATGAATAATTGTCAGTGATTAAATCTTTAGTGATGTGCATCTAATCAAAAACAAAGTTCTTTTTAGAAGCATGCATTAATGCAGCCAAGCAATCACCTTACCCAACTTGCTTATCTTACTGTCAGGTTATTGGTAGAGCAATGAGCTCAAAAATTATTTGTAGCCTAACCTAAATAAGCAGCTAAGTGGGGGGGGGGGGGCAAGTGCCCAACAATTGATGTTTGCCCCACACACATGAAATTTGGACCTTAAGTTTAGAAATTACCAAAATAAAATATTATACAATTGTATAAGCTTTTATGTAGTAACTTGAATGTTTTAAACTTTTTTTCTATTGACATGCAGACCTTGTATTTGTACCTCCACATGGACTGCCTCATAACAAAATAGCAAATGGCATAACAAGACATAGAAGGAAAAATGCAAATGGAAACTAGTTTAAGTTGGCCAGAAGTGCCTCCCCCCCCCAGGAAAATGGTGCACCCCTTTATGCCCCCCTTAAAATGTTACCCTATTTTCGCTGCTAAGTGTTAGGTGAAAAGAAACACAGATTTGTACTGGGCAAATAGTTGACTTGGTTAGTGCTACCATCAACAAGCATTGAACTGATGAATTGCATTCAGTTTGTTTGTTAAAAGAACAGCCCCTTGTCAAACATTTCCTACATGTTCTCCATTCTGAAAGTTTTTGCTGTAAGTACAAAAGCAATATATAAGGAAAGAGGATAAGAATGAATTTAAGCTGCTGAAGACGATCGGTCAATGTCTTTATCTTCCCATCTCCTCTCAACCACAGTGTGTGATAAGTTTGATGGTGACTGTGCACATAATGGTACCTATGCCAAGGTACATGGTTTTGAATTGGAACATGATATGTGTCGTTGCTACTGCCCCTTCCCATGGAGTGGACTCAACTGTGAAGGTAAGCAGCAGTAGCATACCCAGCGGGAGAGGAGGCAGGGGGTGGGGTGGGGTGAGGTGACCTTGCCCCCACATTGGAGCTAGAAAACAATGTGTGAATGAATAATCTTTGATTCATCAAAAGCCACCCCAAATTATGGCTGTTGTTTATTAGATATGAGCTTGGCTCTTGTCATATTGTAATTTTTGGTGGTCAAATATTTGAATCATCTGCTGTAGAATGCAGATGGTCATGATTCAGATCCCACTATGTGTATTTCGAATTTTTCTGCAGGACTTTAAAACACATACAAAAACATGGCTGCCTTGCACAAAGTGGCGGGACAAAAACAGATCATTTTGTTTTTCAATTTTTAACTCCATGCAAAAATTGCATCATTTGACAAATTAGATTAGTTTAGCATAACTTGGGTTTCCAGTCTTGAGCTTGTCTTTATCTATTGCTTGTATGTGCTATTTAGATTGTAATCTATCTTGCACAAATGGAGGAACACTGGACCCCAATACCTGTAGATGTACCTGCCCAGTTGCATTGATGCAACCAGAATGCTCAGGTAAATATCCACAAACTCATTGTAGACTTACTTCTTTCAGATTTCTCTGTAGTACAAATTATATATTAGCTTAAAAGGGGGGTATTCCAAGACATTGTCATCAGTGTTCTTTTCAAATTCCATGACTCCCCAAGTCGTGACATTATCCAGGTGTGAAAAGTAAAAATTCACAATTCAATACATTTCCAACTTGCGACAAGCAGCGAAATTCAAAATGAAAATTTAAGTCAATATTTAAACCTTGCATGTCCCTTTCAAGCCAAAATAACAATATGGCCCAAATGGCAATACCATTTGGTAAATATGGGTGGAAACAAATGACTAATTTCAGTGCGACTGGTTATTAAGATCATACCAGTATTAATCCTGCAGAGAATTATTTCCCTCTAAATTACTGTAAAGGTCAAGAAAAATAGCATTTAAAGAACTGCCAGATCATCTTTGCTTAATTCAATTGCCCCAAAATGCTTGCTAAATTAATGGATATTTTACAGGTTTGTTGTAAGGTGTGTTTCTTGCAAGCTAAAGGAATCAAATGAATTTATTCTTCCGTAAACCAATAGACAATATCCCTCTCTGAGGCAAAAAGAGGCAGATCATTGGACGACTTGGTCGTGACATTGGCGTACCAGCAGCATTGCGGTTAATTGCTTTAAAAATTCCAGTTCGATGTTTAAATTGATCTGATATTTTGATGTTGTTCCATATAGAGCCTTGTTCAGAAAGTTCACATTGGTGTAAACAGAAACTGGTTGGATTATGTCATCGAGTTCCTGTCATTCCTAAGAACTGTCCTGTTCTTTGTGGCAGCTGTGGTGAGTCAAGTCAATGACGGAACTCCAGGTGGCAGCAGACATACTACAGATCCAATGCACTGTACCTCATCATCACATTAATCTTTATTGTGCCATTTTGGGGAGTCAAATTGTGGTATACAGTGTAGTGTGAATTTTAGGCAATTGGGCATTCACATGCTTAGCATTGACTCCCAAAACGGTAAGCGTGGCAGACACTAGCATGTGTGATGTTGATTGGTGTCAAAAGGTAAATCTATTTGTTTTGTTTTTAATGTGAACATGTAAAAATTACTTGTAAGTCTGCTGCCACCTAGTGTCCATATCACCTCTACCTTCACTTCTTTTGCCCAGTGTGACATGGTCCTAAGACTACCTTTCCAGACCTTTATCTGCTCGCAATAAGGCGAATTGCATAAAAGGTTAGAGCAAAATTTATGGCGGTTTCCTTCAAAGATTTCTTTTGGTGGTCAAAGGAAGACCCATCATTGGCCAGGAGCGATACATGGCATGTTCATACGCACACTTTTCCATTGATTGAACTTGGCAGTGGTAGCCTATTCAAAAGGTCTGGAGGTCTGGAGGTTGTTGGAGTATACTGGAATCTTATTTTCATAAGAGTTGCATTTTCATGAAATTTGTATAACATTTTTTTATCTTTTTCTTTCAGCCCCAACTCTGACTTGAGAAGATTTCAACTGATTAAATATTAAAGACATATTTTAAAGTGAACCCTATCCTCTTTCTTGAAGCTATCAAAATCCAACAACTTACAATAAATGTTCTAGAGATGGTACTTTAAGTCGTTTGTTCAATTTGGATGGATTTAGGTTATTGTTGCTCATGAATTATCTTTTGTTATATTGTTGAAACCTCTGCAATACATTATATGATTAGTAAAATGATTATGTAATATAAGACATTATCTTCAAGCAAACTTGAATCCTCGATTCTGATTGGTCAATCCATAGCAACAAGAGTGTGATATAAACCTATATATACAGACCATATCAAACCCTGATCTATGACGCACTATTTTTGGCTACACATCAAGTTTGCTTGAAGATAAATTTGTTGTCGCACACGCACTCATGGAATAAAAAAATATATACAGCGTGTCAGCAACTCGGCGGTCGGACTCATTGAAAATGGGACACAGAAGCTCTAAATTGTTCTGTATTCCACTCGCGCTTGTGTGATAGCTCATATAATGATTTCCCCTTAAAGGTATGATATCATTGATGTTATGAAGAATAGATGTTCTAGTTTTCAATTGACAATTCCTGGATAATTTGTCTATAAACTTTGAGCAAGTTTAATGCTTTTGACAAATAAACTTAGTTTTGGTGACAATTTTCTCAGATATTGTAGTATTCCATAAGAATGTTTTTCTGCAGGCAGTTTACAGGCAAATTATTGTGCGCTTACTTTTCCAATCAAGGTCAATAGATGTTCCCACTTGACGTCACACAGTGTAAAGTCAACGATGTTTATGATACAGATGAGAAAATAAAATGAGCTGTTGCAAACTGCTCACCAAACCAAAAGGAGCTATGGTATAAATGTTGTTTTTTTAGTGGCTTGACGTTTTGACCCTAGCAGAGTCTTTCTCGTGCTTTTGAGAAAGGCTCTGCTAGGGTCGAAACGTCAGGCCATTAACAATTTTTTGATGTTTATGATACATCATTTGTTTAACTGCATTTTAAGCAATAAGAGTACAGCATGCTGTGTAGCAAAGTTAGAATGCTCGATACAGCTCAGGTTGGGCTCTGGTTGGACTGAAGGCTTGATGTGATTTATAGGATGGCTTGGCATGGGATGATAAGGCTGGGTGAAGAACTTTGGCAATGGGCTGGGGTGCTGGGATGAAGACCGTCAGTCAACCAGCGGGATGAGGTTATGGATGCGGGTAGGGAGATGGACTAGTTGTCATCATGCTGGGGGTGTGACTGGCTGGAGATGGGCATGATCAAGCTGGGTAGAGGACTGGGGCCATTGGCAAACACTGGTTGTTTTATTTTAACCACCATTAATTAAACTTTAAATACAAAAAATTCACATATCACTTTATTGTTTTATTTTATTTATTTATTACTGTTTACTAAAGTTAACACCAACCTAAAACCCACGTAACAAGACTTATTTCTACTCGGCATCCCCCCGTCCCCAACCAGGCCCAGACCTATACCATCCCACTATTGCCCATCCCAGTTAGCCATTCACCAGCATCATGATTTATACTGCTAGTCCATCTCTCCTACCCTCAAATCGAACTCCCAGTCCCCTGGCGGCAGTCATCTACCTAACTCGCTCATACCCATGTCCAACCAGCCACACCAAGTTTTTTATGAAGGTAAATATGTACATTAGTTCTCCTTATATTCAAATTTCCAGCTTTGGTACTCATGACCTTCATGGTGGGGTTACATTTTGACAATTACACCATTTACAATGATTTTAAACTTGATTTGGCAGTGGTTTTTAAATAATTGGTGTTAATTAGTGAAAAATAATTTAAAAAACAAACAAAGAGTTCACATTTTCCTGTTAACAACGATAAAAAATTGTCTCATGATCAAATTATTAATAATGAATTAATTAATCTGTAATAGCAAAATACTTCATCTGTTACAGTATGGTGTTACTCTTGAAATACAACACTTTTTCCACTAATGCAAATATCAAATAGGCATCCAAACATTTGAAAAACTTTGGGTAAAAAACTAACTTCAAAATCCCAATCTTTACTTACATTAAGACGTGCATAAACTAACCAAGAAACAAGTAATGTAAAGCATTGAATAATTATATTGAACAACTAGGTAGGGAATTGACCAGGTGAAATTGACATTGTTGACAGAAGTGGTGGCTTTGATTAGAACTTGAGTTGTAATTAAAACAGTTGTAAGCTAAATTACACAACCATTTTTACTCTACTGTTACCCACAGGGTAAAATGTGAATGCAAACTCGCTACCAAAGCTTTACCTAGTTCATTTCTTTCAAATGACAACAAAATGTAATAACTAGTAAGTTTCCAACCATTGTCAGCATTAGTTTCATTCAATAGGCAGTGGGTCTTGTGAATTTATCATGTCAGTTGATAACCCAGGAAAGAGGTTGAAGTTGGACCACTATTGTAGCCCACCGGGCAACAGTGCATTTTACTTGCCTCAAGGAAGTAGCCCAGATTTTAAAGATGTGTTGTCATAAATGTATCATTCTGATGAATTAATGGTTGAGACCACAACCAATTTATAAGTCAAATGAAGTCACAATCACACACTCAAAACAATTAATTACCGCATTTAAAAAAATATATTATTCACATCTGAAAAGGAATAAATATGAGCATTTTAAACAAGTTTTTAGTAGCCCACGTGAAAAGTTGTGAAGCAGTGTTTACTAGCCCGTAGCATTTATCTTTACTAGACAGTGTATGCCGGGTGCCAAGGGTGAGCCCTGAGTAGCTTGTCGGAAAAGCCACAAATTTAACATAACACCCTTATATTCCGTATTGACTGATGAGAAGTGCTCTACTATTGATATTAGGATAGCACAAAATGGCAGACTGGTCTGCGGTCAAAGTTTTATTGCGCGACGACGAATTTTAAATGCCAACAGGCCAGGCCACGGAACTAAACACAGCACAAATGGCAATGTAATGCAGAAGCCATCTTCATCTGACACAGTTAGAGTCATTTATAAACCACTATAAAGCCAAAGAAGTATATAGGCCTAGAGATACTTTTACAAACACCAGATGCTTACTTTTCAGGTTTCAAAGAGGTTTGTCATACAGGTCAAAAATCCCATCAAACAGATTTTTAAAACGACTAGCAGAGCTAGAAAGTTTTAGTGGTAGGTGCGTTTGGAATTAGACCTCAGTGTAGTTTATTTCCACCAAAGTTAAGGACAGCTGCTTCAATGTGAATTTGGAAGACTATGCTAACAGACACTTAGGTCAAGAGCAAGTTTGTTCACTTGCCACCCGAGTCAAATGTAGAAAAAATGGCACAAAGGAAAGAAAAGAGCCCATAGACACCCTGAGAAAATAACCTCTACATATAAAGATTACCACAGTTATATTCATTTAATTAATGGCTCATGGAAAGTATTATTTATAAACAATCAGACTTGATTGAATCATTTTCATGCTGTCTTACTCCAGAAGAAATACTGTCTTGTCTATGACTGGTTTTGTGTATTTCCGTTTTATGCTTACAGACAAACGAGAGAAATGGGAAGAATGTTTTTTGTTAATGACGACTCAAGACAGTGATGAGGAAACTCCAGTAAGGTGCAAGCTGAAGAAGAAAAATGCAACATGAATTCACATGACAGATGGAAGGCAACAGAGTACAGATATTTTTTGCTCTACACTGGTCCAATATCCTGTGTCAAAGGCTTTGCACTTGCTTACATGCCTTAGTGTGCTGACGTGTTATCTTCTTTGAAGAAGGGCCCAAGATGTTATCGGCTGTCACAGGGTCAAACCCATGAGATATCCAAAAAACCTAGCATCACTCAAATGAAAAATGCCACATGAGTTCAGCCATTTTTTGCCCTACAATGGGAAACCATGCATGTCAAGAGACGGGACCTAATGAGGAGATTCCAGTGTAGCCCAGAACTCTTGCATATGTGGGAGGAAACCCCATACACATTTCCCCAGTGAAAACCACTAGGGCCAAGATAAACGGCAACAACTTCTCAAAGCGATATGGAAGCACTGCCAGCCACCAATGAAAGTTTGGTTCGTGAACTAGGAGAACATGTGTCACCACATCAATAAACAGCTTTAGGCAGGCAAGAAAAACACAAAACAAAAAAATTGGGTCACAGAACGAAACAATCAAAGATCTTGAAAAAAAGTACACACCCAGGTAAAATGTTGCATAAAGCCAAAGTTGCAAAAAGGAAACTGAGCTCTGACAAAGATTTGTTGACCAAGAAGGCAGCAAAGTTAGACATCAGGAAAGACAGCATGGCAAAAAGCTTTGAAAAGGTCATAACAGAATTGGAGGGACAGGTAAAGCAACGAAAGGAAGTAATTTTAGACCCAAGAGAAGCCAATTCTGACAAAATTGGACAAACTGCAGTATTGACAATGACTAAAGATGGTGCAAAATTCTATATGGCAGAAACACGATCATGTGTTTACAAACTCCTCTCTGCCAATGTAGCATTTGAGAAAGATTCCCGGGTGATGTGAGCTGTTCTGGAACTTGTGGGGAAGAAAGCAGATAGACTGCCAACTGGAAGAACAATTGCCCACATGAACGATGAACAGCTCCTTTTATCACAACGCCAGATGGAGGAGCTCCGAAAGGAAACCAATCTTACAGTTTCAACTGATGAAACACCGAAAGGAGGTGATATTTATATGACCTACACTGTGTCTCGGGCAGAATCTTCTTATGTCTTGGGGTTGAGAGAAATGGTCTCTAAAAGTTCTCTTCAAATTCTCACACAAATAAAAAACACCATGAGTGATAGGGCAGCAACAGAGTCCAAATTCAATGACCTGCTAAAAGGCATACAGGGAAGAGTGCCTGCCAAAAGTTGCTGAAAATTGGAGGGACTTTACAGATGCTGCTAAGGAGAAGGTTGTCCACATGAATAATTTCTTTTGTGGACTGCATTTGCCTGTTTCTATGGCTGAAACAATTAGTAAAGGTTTCAAAGGTTTTGAGAATGTGTTCTTGGGGGGGGGGGGGAGGAGGTAGGAGCTGAAGCAGTCACACGAGCATCTGTATTTGGTTCAGACAGTGGAATAGTCAGGCTTATTCGAACTACCTGCAAGGCACTCTCTAAGGGTGAGGATGAAACCAAGGTTTTTTTTCCAGGGCCGAGAGAACATACTATGACAAAGAAGGGATTTACCACCAGATATTTACAAATATTTTGTGGCAACAGTATGTTCCTGCTAGGGGGATGAGTGTCCCATCTTAGGAACTATGTGTATGATTTTCTTCACAATAATGTTGGTTAAACAAATGGCTTGTTGAAATCTGTCAATAGTGATATATAGATAGATTTGTATTCGGCTGGCTGTACAGTAAAGTAATGGGCATCATCAACAAAATGATTACCGCTCCTTTCTAGCGTGTTACAGAAGCACCAGGGCATATTCTTGATATGTGTGATATTTACTCAAACATGAATACATTCTTGCATTCTTGCTCTTCAGTCTGATGAAGACCTCGCTGATTTCATGCTTTGAAAAGAGTTTCATTATCAAATATGATGTGTATAATTCCCTGTCATCTGAATGGGAAAAAGATGACATAACTTTGAGTTTAATGAGGCACACGCTCATTACTTTGCAACAGTTTATCAGCAGAGTTACAGACGGTTATTTGCCTGGTGGAAAATACCACAAAGCAAAGAAATCAAAGTCTTTCTGAGCAGACAATGCTTCAAGCACAACAAACCTCTTCTACACTCTGCCTCTCATTCAGTATCTCAAGGAAAATGGGATAATGAGCGTGGCAGCAATTCGGAAGAACAGGCTGATGGGGTGCGGCAACAAGCTAGTAGAAGACAAACAAAATGATAAAGAAAGGCAGGGGAACCATGTCGTTTTGCCACATCAAATGACGACGTCTCAATAATCAAATGGCAAGACAGCAAGCCTATATACCTAGCATCATCCTTCACTGGAGCTGAGCCGGTAGAAACTGTGAAGAGATGGTCCAAGGCAGACAAAGCGAAAGTGGACGTTCAATGTCCCAACACTGTCAAGGTGTACAACCAACACATGGGAGGAGTGGACAAGATGGATCACCTCATAGCCCTCTACCATCACACTTGCCGACATAAGAGGTGGTACTTGCAGATCTTCTTCCACTTTCTGAATGTTGTTGTTGTCAATGCCTGGATTCTTCACAGATGGAAGGTTGGCAACAAAGCCCTGGATCTGCTTCACTTCAAAGCATCAGTTGCAAATGCTTTGATCACCATGGGTACAGTCGAAAAGCGGACAAGAGGCCGGCCATCCACCTTAACAACTCCTCCACTGAAGAAAAGAGCACCTGCTGCAGCAGTGGCAAGAGAAGTGCGTATTCATGATACTGGCAGCCATTGGCCAGTAAAAACCGTAAAAGAAAACCGTTGCCATGACTCGGCCTGCAAAAAGAAGACCCGCTTCGGATGTGGAAAATGCACGGTTCCAGTCTGCCCCACTTGCATGGAGCACTTCCATGACAAGAATGCTTAGGCCATCAGAACCATCTCCATGAACAGTTGCAACTCAGTCAAATACTTCTAAACTCAAACTTAGTGTAAAGGGATAGTGGGTGGGGTCAAACAATTTTTTTTTTCAATGAGACACACACTGCTTCTACAATGTACACTGTTTTGATACGAGCAATTTTTTTAGAGCATTGAGCAATAGATCTCATGCATACGACGTAAATGGCATAGGGCGCCCTTGCCCACAGTTGAAAAAACGATTGGCTATTGGCTCATTCTATGTGCCGTGCTTATATTCATGTAGCTATACATTTTCCATTGTTTGTTCACGGTCTAAACTCTAAAATTGCAGCAGGATGATGTACATGACTAAAGGGAAGAAGACTAAACCCCCAAATTTTAATTTATTTAATAGACTCCCCATACCATAATTATAAGATGTGAAAATTAGCAAATTAAAGTTTTTAATACTTGGTAAAATAATTTGCGCATGAGAGGGTTAAACCGAAAAGAAGATTTAACAAGCTTAATAGATGCTTGTCTATGGCAGTCAAGGCAACAGGTAGATGATACAATGAAACGATGCGATAATAACAATGACAGATTCAATGCTTGTAAAATCAAATTAAACTTTGTAGAGATGTATTGTATAGTCAGTGGGCTAATGGTTGAAAAAGTTCTCCATATGCAATTTTGTATACAATCTTTGAACATTTCTGGGATTACTCCTGAAACACTAAAGAACACAAATCCATGTGATGCCAATTTTTCCCATTACATCCCCAGAAAGAAGTTTTTTTTTAAGGCTTTTTCTGAGCTAAAATACAGACGCGAAACTACACGACTTGTGATTTTTCAATTTTGCGCCCAAATGCCGATCCTTTCATTGTTCGGAAACTGCCAATACTGCCATGTAATATGATTCTGTATTGGGCGGTTTCACAAACGGACCACCTCAACGTCTACACATGCAAAGGTATCTATCCGAAAGTCACCCAAACATTGACTGCGTGCACGTCGTCACAAACTTACTGCAGAATTTCACCATCGAAACTCCCTTCAGTCTGCCGTTTTTGTTTAGAAATATTCTCGTGAGTAATAACAAAGGCAACAATTTCAACAGATTTAAAACATAGAAAAAAAAGTAACCACAAACACCCTCAGAAATACAAATTGTCTGTTTTCCACCATGGTTTGACAACTATTTCACACTCGCCAACGTGGTTGAAACAAGTCTGGTGTCTCATAATGTTTATTGTGTGTTTTATTAATTGTGAGACGGGGTATGTGACTGATTTAGGCCAGTATTATTGATTCAAAATTGTTTTCTGGTTTTTTTTGCACTACGTTATTGAAATGTATCTGTAAATAGATAGCCTGACTTATAAATAATACTACAAACTTTTTTTCATTTTATCACTCGCGGATAAAATACAGGCAGGGCACCCTTCTTCAACCAATCAGGTGCAGTTACGTAAAACAACATCGTCGGCACGCTGCATTTATGCGGGAACCTCACGTCGGTACAGCTTCCAACCAAGTCAACACCAAAATTTGTTTACTTTGGTTCTTTAAAATCGGAGTTATAACATGCGTTGTTACATTGGAGTAAAAAGATTCTACTGGGTTTTTGGAGTGAGCGGGACTTACATTTCGCCATTCGTCGTTCGTTATTTTGCTTCTTCAAGGCGTTGTCATGCCGCGCCCGGCACGGAATGTGCGCCGCCCGGCGGGGTTTCCACAGGCCAACCCGATCCGGGGCAGAAGACGGGGCCGGAAGAACCCCAACACCAGCGGGTCAAGCATGCCCGAGAGCAGTCTTCGGTGGCAGGCGGCAGGAGTCGCCGGAGCAGTGTCAGCCCCAACAGGAGGCGCAAGACGTTGGGTTGTCCAACAGCCCGGCTCCCCATGCGACTGAGGAGGATCGTGGTGGTTTGACGGGTGTGGCTCCAGCTCCTCCTTCCAACGGCGGTTTATACCACCACAGTGGGCCTGCTACCAGCGGTGGGGGTATGGGTACGTTTAATTTTCCGATATCGTTTAGTGATACGCCCACTGTTAATATTGTTCCCAATGTTACTTTTGCTAATCCCATTCCGGATTTAGAGTTAGGTAGGCCTACCCCGGTACCTTCCGTCCTCGGGTATGCCCCGTTGGGCATGCATGTGACCCAGGCGGTTAACCCTTTGCATGCCATTGGCGACTCACGTCGCCAAACCCATTTCACATGCACAACGCCATCGGCGACTGGAGTCGCCCGCGAGTATGACTGATTTTAACTCAGTGAATTCTGGGAAATTATTGACCCCTGAACTTCTCAACACGTTTGTTTATTCAGTTGAATACGTGGACAACACTTTCATTTTATTAAAAAAAATCGTTATATTCTCCGTTAAAACTCCGAGTTCGTTCAGGCGTTAAACTAAAGAGTTGTCAACAATGGATGCCCAGGCTGCATTTCGGGAAATTTTCAATGATTCGGACTCCGGAGATTCGGACTTTGAAGAGTCTTTTCTGGATGAATATAGCGACGATGGTGAAGGTACAAGCAATGGTAATGTACATGTACATGTACATGTACACGATGTAGAAGCTGAGTCCAACAGCAATGGCATCGATGGGTCCGAATCGGACAATTCCTTGAAAATCAAGAGCGAGCGGGTGGAGACGATGAGATGCGTGGTGTATTTCATAGAGCTTACGAGGATGACTGGTTGGTTCCCTTTATTCATCCTACTGGTCAGCATATATTTGAAGGTGAGGAAGAGCCAACAGAATGTGGAATTTTTTCACATTTTTTTGATGCCCAAATCATAAATCTTCTTGTTGTGGAAACAAATAGATATGCCGCAACAACAATCACCAAAAAGGGCGGCATGAACAACTTGGGCCCCCACTCAAGATTTCGCAAATGGCAGGATATAAGTTACAGTGAAATGAAAGCGTTTCTGGCCATTTTACTGTTGATGGGAATTGATCGTCGTCCCAATTATGACATGTACTGGACAACAGAATGGGCAATGGAGGCACCAGGAATACGTTCCATCATGTCAAGAAACCGCTTCCAACTAATTTTGGCATTCTTTCATTGTACAGACAAGGCCAACCTAACCACTGCCGCAGACCCCAACCATGACAGACGTGGGAAGATAAAGGGAATAATGGACATGTTTGTTTCAAGATGGCAATCTGCCTACTCATACCCGGATCGTGAACTTTCAGTTGATGAGACCATCATTCCATTCAAAGGACACACTAGGATGAAGGTTTATAAGCCAAATAAGCCTCATAAGTGGGGATTAAATTGTTGGAATTTGGCAGAGGCCAAGACCGGCTACATCTGGAACTCAGAACTGTATAAAGGGAAGAGAAATGGTGAGACGGAAGTTGGGATGTGCACAACAGTTGTCACAAACTTGTGTGAACCTATGTATGACTGAGGCCATTATGTGTACATGGACAATTTATTTTCATCCCCTCAGTTGTACAATTCCCTCAGTGAACATGGTCTGGGTGCTTGCGGAACGCTTCGAATCAATCAAATCGGTACTCCAGAACAAATAAAGAAATCCAAAAAGGTGATGCCTACTTTCCGTTCGAGATGGCAACACTCTCTTCTTGTCATGGTTTGACCAACGACAGGTCAATGTCATGTCAACCATGCACAATGAAACGACATGTCAATGTCATGTCAACCGTGCACAATGACATGACCTTCAAGAAGAGAGTGCGTGCATGTGGGCAACTTCAACCACGCGAAGTGGACAAGCCAGTGGCAGTGGAGCTATACACTAAATTCATGGGAGGAGTGGACCGAGCTGACCAGGGAATGTGGTATTACTTGAATATTCATAAGACCCTCAAGTGGTGGAAGAAGGTGTTTGTATACCTTCTTGAAGTAAGTTACGTGAACAGTTGGATCATTTGGAAGTCACTACACCCCGGATCTCGACAGCACCCAGAGAAGTTTAGGTTTGCCATAATTCACGGGCTTCTTGAGGGATACGTAAGGCAAGGCGGGAGACCAGGCCGAAGGTCCACTGATGCACCTGCCCGACTAACGGAACGCCACTTTCTCACAGTAAAAAGAGAACTAACACCAGCTGGATGCCCCTAAAAACCGGACTGCATCGTCTGTTCTAATCGTGAGGTGCGACGTCATCAGACTAAACTAATGTGCATACAGTACGAAAAGCCAATGTGTGCTGCACCTTGTTTTCGTCTGTACCACACACATCTCGAGTATAAAGCAGACTGTGTACCCGGATTTCATAAATAACTCACTTAGAATCAACCTGTTTGAACAATCCTGATATTTGTATACATACATGTATTTGTTTTCCAATATTATGTTTTCAATTTCATTGAATTGGGTAACTGTTCACAATTTTCCAAATTATAAAAACACTACCAATTGAATAACTATAGAAAAAGATATTTGTTTTGATATTTCTGTTGAACACACATAGTTGGAAACACTGTTCTTTGCAACTGGAATAACTGTGTACTGGGATTTCATAAATAACTTAGACTTAGAATCAACCTGTTTGAACAATCCTGCTATTTGCATTTCACAACAGATATTATGTTTTCAATTTCCAGAATTTGTTGCCAGCATGTATCAGCTTCAGTCTACTGATCCTGAAATATGGCTGGAGTTTGTTTCACAGAACTTCACAGTTAATACATCCAACCAGATTCCTTCCACTTGTCTTGGGATGGATCTTGCCCAGGAACACAGTAACAAAAATCTGAAAGGTCAGGGTGCCATCAGTGGAATCACACAATCGTCTGCTACACTTCTGAAATTTTGTATGTGTGCTCCTGAGCTGGCCAGGATAGCCGATGAGACAGAAAACATGGTTGGGATGCAAAAGCTGATCAGAACCGAGCATTGCTGTCTTAATCAATCTACAGTGAAGAGACAAGAGCGAACCATTGCAAACCTTTTCAAAGTGTTAGCTCCACGTGGAATATTTAGCTCCAAAGAAAGTCACATGTTTAACATAACAACAAAGGAGATAGTCCCAAAACCTACACAGGAAAGCATTTTGTCAGTTGAAACACGGGGATTGTCATCAATGGAGAATTTGTTGAGGAACGTATCTGTGGAGATACATATCTCTGGGATAAAATGAGTAAATGCAAAACCCTACCATGGAAGTCGGCAGCTAAAAAAATAAAGCTTCAAACTAAAGATAGTGTCCATATTGTTAGTTGTCGCACGCTCATCCCGTGATGTAAATCTGGAAGAGGTCATCGGGAAGTATGAGTTTTCAACAATCAACTGTACATTAATGAAACCAGATGGACGCATTCATCCATCTGTTGATTAAAGTCAAATAATCGCAGTGTTTGAGAACCTTCCAGCAAAACTTTTGGACAATAGTTCGTCTGAATCTCCTGTCGAAGAACATGGTCACCACACAGATACTGGCAATATGTGCCTAATAGTTGATGGTATGGCTGTTGTACAAGAGCTCATGGCTGTGAAACAATTTGAAAACTGCAAAGCCCTCAGCGATGCATACGTTTCACTTATAGATGTAAAAGCACGTAAGTATCGTGTTGCAAGGGTTGTATTCGACAACTATTCCATTGAGGGTTCACTGAAAGAAGCTACACGAGAGCGGCACCGAGGTGGTAAAAAGGTATCAGTAAGAACCTATAAAGCAGAAGATACCACCAAAATCAGAGATGCAAAAGCATTTCTTGGTAGCAACTCTACAAAAGATTCACTCACTCTGGCACAGAAGCTTGTTGACAAAGCTCAATCTCATGTTATAACAGCAACACACAGTAGCGTATTATCCAATAAATCAGGAACAATCAACCCTGGGGTCAGCTCACAGGAGGAGGCTGACACCTTGATGATACTTCATGCAACAGAAGCAGCAAAATCTGGATTTATTATTCATATTTACAGTCAAGACACTGATGTATTGGTTCTATCTATAAGGCGTGTTCCTGTTCTTAGTAAAGGAGTAGCACAACTGATGGGTACCAGCGACAGACGTCGTCTTGTGATGTTGGAGCCCATCTACAATGCCCTCAGCCCAAATAAAGTGGAGGATTATGTAAATGGCATGCACTGACTGGTTGCGATACCACAGGGTACATCAGTGGAAAGTCAAAGAAAGCATGCTTGGAGGCATACCTGAAGTTGTGGCTGCTATTGCCTCGCTAGGAACTGGTAGTGAGCCATCTGAAGATGTCATGAGGGGTTGCGTGTCTTTTCTCTGCAGTCTTTGCAGCCTGAACCTGAGTGATACTGCAGTGTAGCTACAGAATTCCTGTTGTCAGTTCCCTGTCGTTTAAACAACCACAGACCTCTCACAAAAGAATACCAACCTTAACTTAAGGTACATAGGCCAATGTTTATCAAAGTCAGGTTTAATTAAGGCATTTATATTTGGAACAAGTCCATGCATCATATGCTATCTATGCATAGATTGTTTAAATCTCACATAACTTAGATCCAAATTAATAAAAAAATCATCGTAAAAAAAGCACCAAGGTCTCATCTCACTGATTTTGTTCCAGTCCAGAGGCTATCCTGTTGATAATATAACAACAGATATGACAAAAGGAATGCTCTGCAAAATCATCAAGTTTGATCTCAAATGTATTTATCGTCATGTTTGATCTCAAATGTATTTATCGTCATGTTTGCACAGTATAGTTGTGTTCTGTGGTTTTCCGGAAGGTTTGACATGTCCATTGGAAGAGTCTTGGGGTATCCAGTCTTTCTTTGGATATGTCCTAACCTGAAGGTGCTACTGGTTATCTGGGCTGAAGAAACAAATAAATACTGTGGGTTTTTTCAGGAAAAGCTGTTAATTTGCAATCTCATCTCGGTATTTTTCCAGAAATGTAAACACCCACTAATTTGTTAACTTAGTCATTATAGAGATGATCAGTGGGTAACTGTGCTTCATAACAAATAATAAAAAAAATTAAAAAACCAATTGAGACGAAAATTTATAACTAATTTATGTACATGTATTGATACAACAAATGGCGGCCATTTTGGATTCAAAATGGCCACTTAAACACATAAAAGTATTGTAAGTATTACAAAATGGAATAATACTTAATCAAAGTTTGGACAATAAAGATCTTTGTCAATTCAGTCCTATTTAATATGCTTATATGCACAACACATGTGCTAAATATGGCCAAAATAGCGGCCATTTTGTTTTTCAAAATGGCCGCCCTCGGGACAACAGGAAAAATAGGCATCAAGTGGATTTGGGTTTGTTGACTTGTTGACAGATGATTCTGAAAGTTTCAAAGATTGCATACAAAAATGCATATAGACTCCTTAAGCTCACAGACTATGTATCAGAATGTGCCTGATGACAAGAAGTTCAAGTTTTCTGAGCAAGGGACTATAAAGGCATGGACTGCCATGCATGATCACTTGTACAAGTTTATAGATGCTTCTTTGTCAATTATGAAATTTTTAGTTTACCTTTGTTGGTGGGCAAGACAGAAACTCACTTCTTTATTTCTGAAGGGAGGAGGCTTCCATACACTGATAAAGTTGTCAGTCAAGTACCAGCTTTTCCCTAATGGTTTAATATAGTCTATGATGACGACAAATTCCAATTCTTAACCTAATGCTAGATTTTGTCAAAACTCCTACAGAGGTTGAAGGCATGGAATTGTCTGGTACCCAACGATGCAGACAATAAAACATCGGGCACAAGAAGAGACAATTAACTTGTTCCTTCCAAGAAAGTACAGAAGCAGTCTGTTTCAAATACACAAAACCTGTCATTGAGGGAGAAAACATTCATCTGGCAACGCAGACATGAGATGTACGTTAAACATTCTCTCTGCACACTTTGGGATATACATGATATAGTTCAGACACATTTGTGCAGTTTGCTTGGAAACATACAAGACAAGAAAGTGGAATTATTGTAGGATGTGGGGGGGGGGGGATGACAAATGAGGTCACCATCAGCTCTAAAACAAGTTTCCTATGGGCAGTGGGCATCACAGTAAAGTTGACGTAATGGGCACCTAAATTTGGCTGGTTGACCATGCCAAGAAGGAGTGGCACCAAGAAGAGGAACTGGAGGCGGAAGACAAACAAGGCAACCAAAATATATCATTTCATCACATAACTGATCAAATGCAATATACTCAACGGAGATACCATACACTTTGAGATTTGGTCGATTAATCGCTTGGCTTGGCTTGTTTAGTCTGGCACCTTGGTTATACGGCCAGGTTTCCCATAAACAGTCTGCACAGTATGTACAGTACTGGACATGGTGCTGTTGTAAATCGTTACATCGCAGTCTCATTTAGAAAAACAAGTTGTGGAAAGTGATTGCAGAATCAGCCACTTCTTGGGAAGAAAATAGTATGACATCAAAGGCTTTTCATCTTTATAGCAACCCCTCTGATAACAGTGATAGTAGTGACAACAACAGTACTATCAGTAGCCTAGCTAGCGACAACGAAGACACATAATCGTACAAAGACTTGTTGATCAAGGACGATGTGGACACGGCTGTTGGACCCACGTTGGTTGTTCGAAGAGTTCAGCCCTATAGATTTGAGCCTTTGGCCCTTGTCCCAGCTGACAAGCAATGCAATGATTCCGAAGCAATGCCAGGCAACATGGATCATTTACAAAACACAGAATGGTGTCAAAAGATTTGTACTTAAAAATCATAGCACTAACAGTTGTCCATTGGACTGTTAGTCCACGTTACAGGACAATGACTTTATAACCTTTACACATTCTGGCCAGATAATGTTAACATTGTAAACGGGTATTGTTTTACTCCATTAGGTGTTCCTGTGGGAAATGTGCAGTTATGGAGAACATAGTTAACTGCAGATGGTGCATGGAAGTGCAACAGATGACATCGAAGCTTGATGAGCTGGACCTCAGACCAAACATCAATTATTTCACAGAGCATCTATGGTTTGACGGTCCTCAATCCAGGGACTCTGCAGACAGCATACTATGCTTACCGCCTCCAATATGAAGCTGGTGCCAACAAAGGGGATAGAACTAGGCAAGTTATTTCAGTGGGGTACAGATAAATTAATTTGAGATTGTTGTTTTTCTAACACAACAAAAAAGTTTCGCAAAGTAAAGCTCCACCAGCATATTCTAAATGTGGCGTATACTCAGAGGTCATTTGCCTCATTTGGTTATCAGACGCTTTCCCTAAATTGAATAAAAACAAAAACAAAAACATTTTGAGTCGCATTTTCATGGGCAAATCAAAAATTTATAAACAAAATAAAAAAATTATTAGTGTTAATGTTTTATAATAAGTAATAAAAAGTGCATACAAGGTCTAATAACGAATTCTTTGAGAGCCTCTTTAAGTAGGCCACACGGCACCATCAGGAATGCTAGATGCAAATGCAAGTGTGTCATCACATGGTTGCGTCGATGCTCCATGGATTAAGAAATGTTTCATCGACAGATAACCTCTGTTCCTGGAACAGGCAGCCTGTTACTGACGGAATGAAAACAGTATCAGATATTTTCCTGTCCAAGCCGTACACTCCTTTACTTAGAGAACCTACGCAAGAGAACTGTAACTTCTTTAGGGCAAAGTTAAAGTTGAACAACGTGGTGTGCAGCATGAGATGATTCCTTGCCCCAGAGCCACCTCCATCTTCACTCCCTGCAAAATGAGTTGATGGCATTCTTGGGGACAGAAGTTTTATCACATCCGCCAATCAGTTGGGATATTTCCTAAAAGAAGTTGAGGTATCAGATGCAGAGATAGTTGCTCTTGAGAAAGCTACACGCGGGCAGAAAGACAATTCCCATTGGCTGTAATGCATCTAATAAAGTGTGGCTGTAAGAAGAGCAACTGCCAATCACGTTGCTCATGTAAATCGCAGAATCTGCATTGCTCTGAGATGGCTTGTGGGGCAGATAAAGAGATGTGCTGCAATGTCAATGATAATCTCCTTGGTCTTGAAGAAGATGGCGATGATGTTGACAGTGATCCTCTTCAATAAGAACTACCCAAATGTTGTGAGGTATTGGTTTGGAAAATCCAAATTGATATCCCGTTTATTTGAGTTCTAAACCAGGGTTATAAAGTAATGGGCAGAAGGAAGTAGACAGTACCAAAATGACATTTGACATTTCACTTCGGGTAAAGGTCACTGAAACCTGTTTGAAAAAATGGCAACAGTATTTTTTCTGTTTCTGTCATTACATCCATTTTATGAGGCAAAGCTAGATTTTGTTATTTCACTAAATTATTATATTTTGCGACAATGCAGGAATAAAATGCATTCCCTGTTAGTGTTGCTTTTATTTTGAACTCTATTGTTTAATTTGGGGCATTGCTTCAGTATGAATTGTAAAATAATTGTGTTTGTGGTAGTGGTTTATAAAACTGTTTATTGGCAAAACAAGCAGTCACTCGATATTTGTTTCAATGGCAGTGCATGTCATGTCGGTGTTATTCGGTTACAACAAAATTTAGGTTGAAATTCAGCTTTCAGTCATTTAATTAATCTATTCTTGCTTATTTTTTTCCTTTTTTAGGATTGTGTGACTCGCTGGGGTTCGAAGCAGAAGATGCTTAATCTTCTGCTCAAGCAAGCGTTAGCTATTTAGTGTGTCCTTGGAGAGGACAGGCAGCACGCACACCTATCCCCTTCATGGCAGGACATCCAGATTCTCGAGGCTGTTAATGGCACACTAAAACCAGTTGCTGACTTCATCGGTATCTTGTCTGGAGAGAAGTACGTCACAGTGTCGTCTCTACTGCCCATGATGCAACATCTAGCTAGAAACGTGCTGGTGCCTGAAGAAGAAGGGGAGGAGCCTGTGATGACAACATCTATAAAGCGGTCGATCCTGGCCGAAATGGACCAAAAATACGACTTAAAGGAAACCATTAATATTCTTCTGATTTCTTTACTCCTTGATCCACTTTACCGCGGCAATCACATTGATGAAGAACACTTGCAGCACACAAAGAACACAGTCATCCGTGAAATGGTTGACCATGATGGCACAGGTGAATGAGGGGGAGGGTGGAGACGTCGACAAAGCCCCATCTGTGGAAGCAGGACTGTGCCAAAACAGCGAATAACTCTTGGAAGTCTTCTGGGCAAGAAATCAGTCTCATACTGTGAAGGGGAATCGGCCATGCCAACGGGGGAATTGGAAAGACAATCCTTCGGGGACATTCATTTCCCAACCTGTCGCAGGAGAACAACCAAAGCAACACTCTTAGCTCAAGATGGCAGATTCTATGGTCAGCATGATGCGGAAAGTCATGAAAAATCCTACTCTCCAGTCTCAAAAGATGTAGAACACAGCGGACGGAATGCAGATAAGCCTTGTGTTGTCGATCGAGAATCTTCTGACAGCGAAACTGAATTTTCCGAACATGATCATGGGGATGATGATTGCTCAGAAGCGACGTCCGACTCCTCTGATTCCAACTGTTTTTCATCAGGCGAAGACGAAGTCTCTGGAGAGGAGGACTCGGACGAACCAGCGGTCAAGAATGTCAACACCTCCCCAATCCTAACGAAGAAAAGCACGGAATCCACGGAGGCAAAGTACAGCCATCCGCCACATAGAATCCCCAGAGATGCCGAGAACGCACAGAATGCCCTCAAGTCGAGTGTCCTGGAAACGTACGGTAAGTCACTTATTCCACAAGTTATTTTGCTTAAAAAAATATGCGTGCTAAAACTGTTCGCGTTTGAGTGTGAAAATTCATCAAGCTTTAGAAAAAATAATGGAAAAAAAATCAAAAACAGACCGTAAACACACATTTTTGGAGACTCCATTATTGCGGAAGAAACCGTTAACCTATAAGTGCATGCATACCTTCGAATACCACATTTGTCAGCAAATGTGGTAGCTATGAAGACCCGGGAGACGATTTCATTGGCACATTTCTGAAAGCAAGATATTCTCGACTGAACTTCGACTGAACTTTCCACAGAGCAATTCCGTTGTAATCTGCTATTTTCTTTTTTACGGTTGTTTTCAGTGCGCATTCAGACTGCTCGAACTGGGACCAAGATCGTCAAGGAGATGGTGGCTCTCTTCAATCTCGCAAAGGTGGATCCTACTGCACCGGTTAAGTTTCTCCTCTCTCGAATATTAACAGTGATAAACAACAGAGTTCCCTATACAGTAAATTCTTTACCGAAACTTTTTAAAACAATAGAAGACAGTAAGATCAAGCTACCGAAGAAGAACTCATGGACGTCCGAGTAAATCAACGCACACTTGTGCCAATTTGTTCATTATTGCTAGTTTGTCGTAAATAAAGTGAGTTATACAGCAATATGTTGTATAATTTTGAGGGAAATAAATGTAGGTATTTTCCTGATTTGTTTTCACAGATAGAACACTTTGGTAGATAATAAAAATGGCAGAAAAACGTTCCCATCATGCTCACAAATTTATGATATTTGCAAAAAATATGAAAAATATGAAATTTGATAATTTAAATGTATTAAAAATGGCTGCCATATTATTGCAAAAGCTCCTGGGGTTCAAAGTTTTTACCAAAATATAGCCCAATATGTAACTTTTCCAATAGTTTGATGAGGTTTCTAAACTGTAAATGTAAATTTTTGATATACAGAATGGCAACAAATACAAAATCCAAGAAAACATAATTTGGTTATGTTCATGTGTGGTAACCAGGATATTTTTGTCTTTAATGAGAAAACTATAAAGAATAAAAACCCCAAACTCTGAGTCTTTGATGTGACAACTTTGACTGCTATGAATGCCTGACATTTGTTTGATACCCTGCAGACCACTGGCAGTAGAATCTTAAGCTTTGCATTTGGAGCCATAACCCCCTCCAAAAAATGCTGTGTCTCACATAGAATTAGTTTACAACTGCTTTATCTTCATCTATTAGAGAGTAAAGTTACTGTGTAGATCTACATGAATTTGTCACACATCAGGATACAATGACTGACGGAACTCGGTACCAAGGATCTGTTTCTACACATGTTTGCTTTTCACCTGAAGTCTATCAGAGCAAACCATGTGACATTACCTCACTTGTTCTTTTCAGAGCCACCACAACTCCTTAGAGAGAAAAGTAACGCTCCATGCCAAAACCAGGCACTTCTTGCCAAAACTCATCAAATAGATGGAAAGAGCTTTTAAATACCACCTAATTTAGGCCAATATAGTTAGTAAAATATAAGAATGTTTTAAGACATCACAATAAATTGCTATCATGTCTAACATTTCAGTTGTCTTCACTTTTAATACCGCTTCACGATTTCCAAAAAGTGCCTGTTTTTGGCATGTAGCATCATAAATTTTAAGAGTGTTGCCACAAACCTTAGTTTCTAGATTGTTTTTCCCCAAATTAAAAAGTTTTGAATCCTGCGCCTTATGTTATAAAAAGGGTCCAGAAAGTAACTTAGGGTCAAATGATGCCCCACATCTGTAAGTAACAATAATGTAAAATTTGACCTTACATCTGAACATTTTCTGCAGTAAAGATGAACAGGGTACCTATTTAGTTCCGTCTTTTCAATCCCTCCTGTATCTTCAAAACTTTCGCTTCCTCTTCTTTGCTGCACTCTTCTGCAATTTCTTACGAAGCTGAAACAAAAAAACAATAATGTCTTCAAATAACAAAAAAAATAGGAATTATTGCTCTAGATCGGTTGTTTTAACAACAAGACCACAGACCTAGTACAGTGACAAATGCTGGGGAAACTTAAGGATGCTCATTCTCAGTTGGCAAACAAACTAAAACTTCTGACTAAAAAAACTTACTGAAGTGGGACTAAGGAATCTTAAGGTTTTGTAGGCATGATATTTGGCTCTCTGGAAAAAAGTAGGAACATTTTATTGAGCATGAAGGCTGACCTACATGTGCATATGACTTTTACAGACTTTTCAGGCTACTAATAACAATTTTGCTGATATTTCTGAGGGCTGCAAATCGGAAATCAGATCAAAATAGCAAGAATGTCTGGTTTTATTTACATTAGAATATACTATTTTTACTGCATATAGAACAAGCAAACACTACGTGGTTTGGATGAGGTTGAGGGCTGCTAATCTAAACTTTACAATCCTAAATGTGTCCACATGGAATATACACAGAAAATTTCAGTTGGCAAATTCGTTCCTAACCACCCGCAAAAAGAAAATGCGTTTGTGCTGCAGCTGAGCATGGTTAATCACACACTCATCGCACTGTTTTTATTTCTTTAAAATAATTATAACTGTCTTTACCTTGCTTGGCAACTTCCTCCTGAAAGAAAAACAGTGCAAAGAAAAGCAGGGCATTATAAAAGATGCAAATGAAGGCATTAATGTGACCATTCAATTTCATCCAATGTGTCTTTTAGTGATTATGCAGCCTGCATTTTGATATCATCTGCAAAGTACACAATCAACCCTCCCACTGTCTGACCATTCAATATTATTTACTGTGGTTCTAAGTATGAATAACCAATGAATAACTTGGGGCCAATGATTTTCCGTTTCAGAAAAGTGCAAATTCCGTTTCAGACAAAAAACATTCCGTTTCATGTAAAGGTTATTAAAACAGGGAGTCAATACAACATAACTTTTGAATAAGATTAATCAACGGCCGATTCAGTTTCAGAGTTGGCAATTTCTTTAAATACTGCACTGATCGCTGCAACAAAAACAAGTTAGAAACATGAAACAGCCTTTGCAGTATCAAACAATTTGGGTGAAAAAAACTGTACAAAAGAATGTGATGATTTTGTCCTCCGTCTGCTATTCGCTATGTACATTATAGACTCTACGGTGACAATCTTGTAACTTTTTACAGTCTGATTTCTGATGTTTTCTAACAAATAGAAAAAGCTTAATAAACAATACTTTGTTTAATTCGCTTGCCTGATCGATTTTTAAACTAAAAATAGGTTTGACTTCAATAACAAGAAAAAACAGCGTTTTTGTAAAAAAAAAATAAAAAATTTGTTTGTTTTCCGTTTCAAGGGGCAGATTCCGCAAATTCCGTCCGTTTTCTGCGATCGCGGAAAATAATTGGCCCTTATAACCTGCAATCTGATATTACGTGGTGAATGCATCTACATACATTTACAATTAGTTCTGCGCACAGTTGTGCCACCATACATAACCTGTGCAGTTGAATGGTTGGTCAACTCACTGGAAAAATGTAACCAAGAGTAGGAGGGTTAAATACTTGATCAAGAGGCATTTGTTTTGTGGCCCGGTGAGGCCAGCATATTGTAATTGATATCAATGGGTGATGGGGTGATGGTGCTGGTGTGGTGGGGTGGCAGGGATTATCCTTTGTGGCAAAAAACCCCCAGAAACAAAACAAAACAAAAAACCTGCTTCCACCCCATTTTCATTGTAGATTTGTCATTGCCCTGAATTGTAACTGCTCAATATGTGATGCAACTCAGGAATTAGCCCCTGCTCCTAATGTCTTGCCCCCCCCCCCAAGAGAAACTCTCCATCCATTTCTTACTGGGTCATTTTACAAACTCACTTCTTCTTGGTTGGCATGTCCTCATGTGACTGATCCAAGATGCTGATGTCATCAAAGCGAGTCAGAGACTTCAGGCTAGAGGTCGTGGTTAGTCTCCGCTGAGCTTGCTGTAAAGTACAAGATATGGCATAATTAGCAACAACACAATTACGACTATTATTATTGAAAAACTGATCCAGATGGGCGCGCAATATATTTGTACGTTGTGCTTTCCTTTTCAAAAGCTCCTTCTACTATTCATCAAATATTTGTCACTTATTTCTACGTTCCTGCATATTGTAATTCAGTAGTTTGTAGACTTCATTTTGTAATTGATAATTTATGCAATCTTGGTTTACCCCACTGCCCAATATTTGGGGTTTTTTCAATTGTTTGTATCATTACAATCCAAAGTAATCTTTGAGATACCAATTTCTACTGTTAAGTTAGGCTCTATAGTAAGTTACAGCGAAAGTTAATAAAAAGGCAAACATTCATTACTTGTTTACCTTTTCTTTCTTGGTTACTTGAAGACGAACAAAGTTCTCCTCTTCATATCTGTAAAATAATAAATGACGATTACAAAAGATACGTTGTTAGTGTAAAAACCAAGGATAATTCAAACTAGTCTAGTTATGGTTAAAAATTCTATGGTATTAATTAATATTGTTTTTACAGCAAACTTAAAGGAAATAGTCTTGAACTAAAGTCTGAAAATGAGCCCATTTATAATGCAGTCATCTTAAAACTTTCTTGCCTAATAAGAGGCTTTTGGGACACAAGGTGGCAGCAGACTTACCAGGTAATTTTATTGTTCTTTGAAATCTGCACATGTTCAGAACTCAGAAACTATGGTAATTTGCTTGGTATGTCTGCTTGCCATATAGCTTTCCAAAGTTTCCCATTGGAATGGAAAGAAGCATGACTTTCATTACAATTCAAAGAAAACTTAATTTGTTAAAAACCAACAAATAAAAAAACAAGTTAGAACGTACTCTCGTTTATGTCTGGCTTCATTATCATCTTTGAGTCTGTGTAAATGACTGCCCTCCTGCATATGAAATCAAACAAATATTAAGCGTATCTTTGACAAATGAATAGACACAATCTCAGTAATCAAGTTAGTATTACTTATAAGTAGGATTTGGAACTTTGCATGGTGGGAACAAAAATTAGTAAGGTTTGTGGTAACACCATGTACATAAGTAGGATTTGGAACTCAGCATGGTGGGAACACAATCTAGTAAGGTTTGTGGTAACACCATGTACATGAGTAGGATTTGGAACTTTGCATGGTGGGAACTCAATCTAATAAGGTTTGTGGTAACACCATGTACATGAGTAGGATTTGGAACTTTGCATGGTGGGAACTCAATCTAGTATGGTTTGTAGTAACACCATGTACATAAGTAGGATTTGGAACTCAGCATGGTGGGAACACAATCTAGTATGGTTTGTGGTAACACCATGTACATGAGTAGGATTTGGAACTTTGCATGGTGGGAACTCAATCTAATAAGGTTTGTGGTAACACCATGTACATGAGTAGGATTTGGAACTTTGCATGGTGGGAACTCAATCTAGTATGGTTTGTAGTAACACCATGTACATAAGTAGGATTTGGAACTCAGCATGGTGGGAACTCAATCTAGTAAGGTTTGTGGTAACACGATGAGTTGTGGTGGTTTTGAAAGGAACTGGTGGGGCAGATAGGTGAAATATTTGGGTGAATAGTGATACAAGCATGGTGATACAAGCATTGAATTTGGCACCAATCGGAGTACTTGTCATGAGAAACATATCCGACTATAGAGCAATTGCAGATTTATCCTTTGAAAAAATATAGTTAGAATAACAAGCAATTTTCAAAATTGGCCTGACACACAGGACCTATGTCTCAAGGATGAAGCAGTTATGGTTAACTGTCTTGCTCAAGGACACAAGCGCCATGACCAAGAACCAAACCCACACTTTGAAAACACCGGAACTCCATTTCAGCGCACTAGACCATTTGACCATGGCACCAGTCTTCTTGGAATTTTTTCACACCTTTAGTATCATAAGATCTTGTAACATTGAGATTATGCTTCATTACTAGGACAACTCATGCAATCGACCATAACATTTATCAAAACAAAATGACAATGACAACAAATAATGCAGTGATTTGAACCTGTAAATAAAATCAATATGTGACCTACCCGAACCTCCTCTGGGCCATCAAAGTATTCCTCTGCAATACAAACAACAAGTTTAATAATGTGACTTATTTACAAGTAGGAGTGAAAAAATCAAACAAGGCAGTGGGGACCTCAAACTACATGAATGATTGGATCCATGTGCAGTGCTATACAGTGTAGGTATTAAGGTCTCTACCAATCTTGTCCATGTACATATTATCACATGAGCAGAGAATTTGGTAAACTCCTGCTTGACTGCTGGAGTCATGTGGGTATTATGCCTAGTTTCTAACTTATCTCAATTTTTGTAAGAGGCCTTAATATCCCCTTCTCGGATTCTACACTGGATTTTGTGTGTGAAGTATGACCACTGTACTGAAGGACCGCAATAGGCATACCTTCAGAGTATGAGGTGTTTGAGAGTTGTTTCAGTATAGATCTATTGCACAACGCGCAGCGCACATACACGTGCGTCTCCTGTCCGTCATGCTGGGTGTCAAAACGTGTACAAAAGGATGGTACACGTGTTTACGAACAATGCGCTCGTGAACACGTGTACCATCCTTTTGTGCACGTTTTGACACCCAGCATGGTGGACAGGAGACGCACGTGTATGTGCGCTGCGCGTTGTGCAATGGGTCTATAGCAACTCTTGTTTGTTCGGTCTGTACCCGTTCTCTTTCAGCACTGCGTAAAGGTGCTCCAGTTCATTTGGTGCTCTGTTAACCAATACGTCTAAAATGTATTAATAATGGAACTTATATCAAGGAAAAAACCACAATAATGGAACTTATCCACTCTAATAATGGAACAATAGAATGCAATTGCAAGAAACAACTAAAGACATTGTCTGACCTTAACTCTAGAAACCAGGTGGCCATCCTGGTAGCTCAGCACTATCACTATTCATGCAGGCTTATTAAACCCCATAAATCATTCCGCCCAGCCCACTGCAATAACCACCAGTGGGACCTCAACAACCACAGAGAGTTTCCTTAAATCAACTCATTATCATAAGCATGCCACACATGCATACACACACAACCTTAGAGCTTGGGGGTGGGGTGGGGGTCATGCTATTGTTGTAGTTTTAGTTTATTTTCAAAAGAGTTCCACTGTGGGGTCCAAGTGGGTTGAACAAAGAAAACCTTGATGGGGTCCATTGTTCCATTGGAACATCACATACCAGGAATCTGCTGGTGCTACACAGTATTTGGACCTTAAAAAGAAATATCTGTACCCAAGCATCCTCGTTTCAGGGGCTGTACAGAAACGTTTCAGAAATGTTAACTAAACTAAAACTACATAAATCTATACAAACATATCTTTCGACATATCCAATACAACCAAAATAATAAATTCAATCTTAGATAGAGCAAAAACTATGATGCAATACAACTTTTGCTTTTTATCAGTATCCATAAAAATAACTTCAGTCTAAAAATACAAACTGAGAGAAACCTTGCCAAAATAATGAAAAGGAAGGACAAATAACTTGAAGAATTTCCTCCCAATGGATCTTAAAATTCACAGAGAGTTTCTTTAAACTTTCTACAAGTACACCTGTGAACTAAACATTTCAACCAACCTAAAGAAAGTCTAAAGATTACTAAAGGAAAACACATGATTTATTAATAATCATAGGAAACCATGGAATATAAAAATGAATACATACCTATACAAACAAGGGCAGAGAGCACATGTTCAATTGTACTGTTCACTTTGAGAAAGCTGCCACAAGTGACCAGTATAACCAACACAGCTAATACCCAGCCAACTTGGGATGTACCATTAAGAAATAGGGGTGTGGTTAAAACATAGCATCATGCGCAAGAATAATATGAGGGTGATCTTCTGCATAAACAATGACTACAACATTGCAAAGATTGCCTCATTCAATTTTGTAGGGGTGTCCAAATACCCATGGTCTTAACATAATGAAAACATATTTATGATTGATTAGTTTTTAGTTCTTACGTCTTAGTTCTTGCATGAGAGCACTGCTCAGGGCTCTCTTCTTAGCTTTCTCAAGATGCTTCTCCTGCTTCTGCTTCACCGTCTCATCACCATCTAACGCCATGAACAAAGATAAAGGAAAAGCAACACAATTTTAAAACTTATAAGTACAGCTGTATAACACTTTTTAAAATGAAGTGTTGGCCACTTCCATTAGGCCTTACCAGTCAGAACCAAATTGTTAGCTGCAATCTTAAATCTATTGGTACAACCAGTTGCAAGTCCATCATCCTTCAACAAAAATGAAGACCTACTACTAGATACATGTATTTAGTCAACCCATACTCCACTAAATCAATACACTTCAATTGAGAATTAGACTTAAACAGTGCATGCATTGGGTCACATTCCATTATATCAGCAGAATTTGGCAAGTAAGGTTTTATTACCTGCAGAGAAAGGCAGTAGTATAAAATGAAGTCTTCTTGTCACTTCTAATTCTATGCTGGTCCTCCTTGAAAGCCTGTTCAGCAACTTAACAAGGATTGAGGTGTGGTGCCTTAAACTGAGGACACTTGTACAAGGTGCTTTATACACATGTTGTGCAAATAAAAAGCTTGTGACTTTAGGCACTGATTGCTTCCTTGAACTACTCCACTGTGGGCAGTTCAAGGATGTTCTTAAATACATAAATATCACAATACCCATGAAAACAATTCACCATCAACAATTTGTTTCTCTGGTAAGCATCCACAACTATCATCAATAATGGCATCCAGCCTTAACGTTACAGTGCTTTGACTTACCGTAGGGCATGGCAACCACCTTTGGAGGCACATACTTCTTTGGTTTTGCAACTTCTTCATCGTCTGAACTGTCTTCTTCATCTTCCTCATCAAGCTGTAAACAAATAGTCAAATTTAACACTAACTTCTTGATATGATAGTAAATGGCTCATCAAAAAAACAAGCTTACACTAACGTTACCAAGGAAAGAGATGGGTTCTTGTGTTTGACTAATGCTGACAAGCTACCTGTGCTTATTAGTAATGGCAACTAAAGATCATTTTTAAAATGAGACTATTGGCCTTCTGATATATTAAGCTCTAATAGCATCATACTAGTTCTGCTTGATTTATACATTTAAATTTGTTATTATTTTTTATTCTGCATCTTTTGTAGAGATGTGCTTTACTGTTTGTTAGAATTTGCATTTGAAACATTTCCAGATGCATTTCCAGAATGCATTACATTACTCCATCCTATGCTTGATGCAACATGATCACATACATGTAATAGTTTGGCATCTTGTAATGACCTCAGCAGAGAACAATAGAGGTTTTCAATAGACTGCGAGATATTTTAGCTTTTAAAATGGAGTACAAATTCATCCTACACATTAACCATGTTTTGTTGAGAGCATTCCCAAGTAATAATCTGAAGTAGAATGCGCAAGTCTCGCACGTATTCCAACGTTGGAACTTTATGAAGTGTGTAATTTTGTTTCCTTCACAAGTTAAAGCAATCTATGTGGGAACCAAAGGTTCCCCAAAATGTTTAAAAATGTTAAAGACTTACACAGCCTAGAGACCATATACCCTTTGTTTACAGAAAGAGCAAACTTGTACATAACAAGGCCTTTTTGGCAGGCAAGATGCTACACCGCTCGTATGGGAAATCTTACTTTTCATATCATAATTTCCACATAAATTCAAGAGTTATAAAAGTAAGAGCGGAACCAGTTTTCAGATGTGCCTCCTTTCTTTATATCAAAAGTTGATAAAAATCAATCAGTGCAATCTCCACAAAATATAAGATTTCTTAATTTCTTCCCTTGGGCTGTATACAAACCCCGCCCACAGGAAGTCCAGGCTCTGTAGCTCTTTTGTACACGTGTGATGTCACAGGTTACATAGTGTATACTAACCTTGCTTAGCAGATTGCCAGGATTTGGTTTATATCTGAGTGGATCGTTTTCAGCAATTGTTCCTGTAGCTGCCGTCTTCACCAGCTTATCGACCTGGTAATGCAGCTTCTGATCAATTGGTCTCATGCGCTCTAGAACTGTTCTAATCTCAACGAGGTGCTCAATGGATGGGTTGCCACTTAGCTTACGACCTTCAGTCTTCTGCATCATGACACATGTCACATTCATTAAGTAGCTACAAAGAGTCAAGGATCAAAGTCACCATTAAACCACCTCATTCGTACCATAAAAATGGACATGGGCTACAGAGACCCACTGAGCACCCCCTCCCACTTATGATTGTAACAGTTGGTTTTTTTCCTTAGGATGTCATCAGCATGAAAATTTATGTTAACATTGCCAATTTCAAGACACATAGTCTCTGGCAAAGTGTATATGCACAAAGTTAATATTTTTAGCAATTGGGGGGGGGGGGTAGAGGTGACCAAATATTCCTCAGTTGCTCCATTATTCATTGACCAATATTACATAATTTGTCATAATTAATATTCACTCCAATGACATCACAAGCCCTAATTGAAATGACCAGGACATGAAGATGTACAGCACTTTTTTAATGAGTTTCTCCTAACTTCTGATTTTGAGTTATTTTGTTCTACCAGTCACCACTAGAGATAAATTTAAGAAATAACAACCAAAATTGATTTGCAAATTCCTTCTAGTTATTAGTCCTGTATTCAAGTCCACCACTTAATAATCCACTTATTTCTGACCTTAGAAGTAGATGATATTTGACCTCCAGGAAGCTGATGCCTTTGGATGTAGATACTTCTCCATCTTCTACTTTTTTCAGTAGAGCCTGCACACTGCTGGTTACACCCGACACCTGATGCAAGATGTACAATTAAAAACATTACTAAATTTAAATTCACACTTACACCCCAATGTGTTAAATAAATATTGAAAACGTATTTTTTCCAACCAGTTACTGCCAGGAATCCATCATTTTTTCACTTCCATCCTGACAGGATTATTTTCTTGGAATTGCTGGAATCATTTTTTTTTTAGAGTACCGCTGGCACAAAGAAACCATGATTTAACAAAGCCAAGAGAACACAGATTCTGTTTGAAGCAATGTTTTTTTTGCTTTCTCTTTCGAGAAAATACCAAAGTCACGCACTGTGAACAACAAAACCTCAGCCATGAGACATGCCCCCCCCCCTCCTCCTTTGGGACCACGACAGAAACCAAGGCTGGAATCTCGGTCAGCTCAGACTTGCCTCTTTTGAGCCAAAAAATACAATGAAATACAACAGTGGAAGACTCTCTATACAGCAGTAGGGTGGTAGACCATTTTAACCATCTACAACCCAGTAACATTCAACCGGTAACCGGTCGCTTCAGCACCTTGCAAACTCGGCACATGCACAAATACAAATTAGGCACCCTGTCAAAAACAGCCGATTTACCGCTGCTTGGTGCATGTAAACATGGAGGTAATTTCATTGATGATTGATAAACAATGATATCTATGCTACATTCAAGATCTTTGGACCATGTGAAAGACCCTGGAGTAATTTTTAAAACTTACACGAAGTGTGACCACCTGTGACCTTTACTTCCATTTAAAGTTTAAAATGTACTATTTAATGTCAGATCTCAATCTGAGTCTTATACATGGTGAGTCTTCTAACTAACAACAAGCCTAATCTCCAGTCATGCTTAAATTCATCAATGGTAATGAGACATTCTGAAGTAATGTTTACTTACTTGATCCGAGACTCCTTTAAGAGAGGAGATTAATTTGACTACATCTTGCTCCACCTACAGAGAGTAAAAAGAGACAACAATTAGCTGTAAAACTCATATGATCAATTAATGGATTGGTCATGAGACAAAACTATATAAAATACAATCATATTTATTGCATTGGCACATTACACTTAGTGCCACAGCCATGAGACAAAACTATATAAAATACAATCATATATATTGCATTGGCACATTACACTTAGTGCCACAGCCATGAGACAAAACTATATAAAATACAATCATATTTATTGCATTGGCACATTACACTTAGTGCCACAGTCAACACTTGAGTTGAAGGTTATTGCACATCCACATGGAATGAAAAGTTTGGAGACATTCGCTTAGACCTAGATTTTTGTCACGTCATTGGCCGGCTGTGGGAGGAGGGAGAGTGTGAACAATTAAACAACTGCTTTGTAACACCTTCAGTATCATGCGTGAGGTACAGTTGCATAGTCGCCAAAAGCATTCACATAAATCAGCTCGACAGCTGTTGAAATTGTTTGCGTCTGCTCTGCCCACAGTCTGTCCTGCCGATGACATCGTGATTTGATTGCCATGATTGGGATCATTCCAAAATGGCCCCGCTCAGTAATTATCGAGGGAAGTAATTTGGAGTAAAATTGAAAAATTATTATTTTATTTGAAATATTTTTTTTAAACTAAAAAGTTATTTATATAAACATCTTCTAAAAGTAAAACACTCAGGGCAAGCTACAACTGCAAACCCGTCTGCAGGGAATGCACCTTGTTGGATCGATGGCCGACCACTTAGTTACAAAAAAAGGGGACAGAATCATAGAATGGATTTGATTTCACCATGGAGTCAAATAGACTTCCTCCATGATTTCACAGAGACAGAGAGCTTGGCAACACAACTGGAAGTGGGGCTATTTTAACACAACAGTAACAAGAACCAGGATTCGGGAAGGAAATCTATCTTATTCTTATTAAATGTAAATTACTTCAATTTCAAGTTCAATTCCAAAAATATTCTAAAGTAAAACAAAAGCCATGTGTTTTTGAAAATTAACGAGTACGAGTTGGATGCAGTACGACTACGAGTTGGTTGAAGTACGGCGAGTTGGTTGGAGTACGAGATGCTTGCGAGTACGATTAGTTGGCGTTTCAGTCTGTACGTACTACGAAAAGTACGAGTACATGAGTAGAGAACGAGTTGACTCGAATGCGGTTTTCACTCACGCTTCACACTGACTGCCAGCGCCTACTCCTAGAACTATTCGGTTCGTTCCGCTATCGTCTCCCCGACCCTCATAGGTCATCATGTACAAAATCCTATTCGAAACTTTTTCCCCTTCACGTTTATGCACCTGGACTTCTCTTTTGATAACGGAGCTCGCCAAAATTAGGCTCTATGTATTCATTGTTTTCACAGTGAGCTCGGGGTGGGTCCAGAAAATCCACTCCGCAAAAAAAAGGTGCAAAAAATGATAAATTCCCATCGTTATTCGGAATCGTCGCCTTCCGATAACAAAAATGGCCGCCGTCGCTTGTATCAATGGTATGCTGCGCGCAACGCTGGTTCACAATAACCAACGCGTTGCAACGGTTTACGTATAAAAGATAAGCCATTGATTATTGTGGACCAGTGTTGCGCACAGAATACTATTGAATACCGTCTTAAGGCATGTCGTGGACCAGCGTTGCACGCAGCATACCAGTGATACAAGCGACGGCGGCCATTTTTGTTATCGGAAGGCGACGATTCTGAATAAACGATGGGAATTTATCATTTTTTGCACTTTTTTTTGCGGAGTGGATTTTCTGGACCCACCCCGAGCTCACTGTGAAAACAATGAACACATAGAGCCTAATTTTGGCTAGCTCCGTTTTCAAAAGAGAAGTCCAGGTGCATAAATGTGAAGGGGAAAAAGTTTCGAATAGGATTTTGTACATGATGACCTATGAGGGTCGGGGAGACGATAGCGGAACGAACCGAATAGTTCTAGGAGTAGCCAGCGCCATGGCCAGTCACTAGTCAGCACGTTTGTGAGACAACCAAACCAAACGTTTCCAATTACAAAATGCATGATAAAAGATGCTTACTCGTCAAGCAATTAGCATCAATTTACTATGTCTTCAAGAGCCCACGCGGTGCTATAAAAATTTACATTTCGGGGCATTTAAGAACAAAAATAAGTCTTCGCCGATTGTACTCACGTGCGCTACCATCTTGCCTTCAGTTTTTCGTGACCTTTACATTATAGCTAAAGGGGTGCATGATTTCCTAAATATTGTTGGGTTTTTTAAGGCCAAAGGGCATTTATAAATTAAATGAACGGTGTAACTATTAAATAAATGTATGCAGTTATTGAGTTGAATAATAATAACAAATTGATCGTAGTTATAAATAATATTGATTAATTGAGTGGATGTAAAGTATTGAATTGAACGATTAGCCTTCCGAAAAATTGTCCGGAAAATGGTACAGTCCAGATACTGCCACACTGTAGTTAAAATGGCGACCGCTCAGGGATCCGTCCGAAACCGGAGGCACAAATGGTCCATAGATTTCACCTCAAGGTAATTTGGTAATTCTCTTATAGTTTAGTTTTCGGTATAAACTATTTAAATACCATTTAACTTTGTAAGAAGGGTCTCGGTCATTAAAGTTACTTGTAAACTGAGGTTACTTCATCTGCGACAACTCGACCAACCACTTTCGGCTTAGCCTTCGCTCAGTTCACCCAGTCACATTCACAACACATGATAAGATTGAGAGTAAACCCAGCCTGTGGCGTAAAACCTTCCGATATATAACTTATAAGTATGCCTGGACTAGGCCTAGACCCAGTAACTGGGGCGCTGTGCTCCTTTTTCGAAGTTTTGTCATCTTCGGCTGTACTAATTAACGCCCCAGCGAACCATTGTTATTGTATATAAAATTATAAGTAACGATGGGAAACCTCATTTTGCTATGATTTTCCAAGCACCAAGCCACAAAAAATGCAATTATCGTTGGGTCTTTTTGTCATTTTATAACTATAAGGCATTTTTCGTGGCTGGTTATCGTAAATATCATAGTAAATTGCCAAATGTGGCTGGCGGAACTTACAATGGATTCCTGGGGCGCTAGTACGACTGAAGATGTCAACATTTTTTCAAAAGGAATACAGTGCCGCAGTTACTGGCTGGGCCTACTCACGACTTTAGAGTGTCAGTACATCATTATTGGTCACTGAACTTCCTGAAGTGATTTCATTACTTTGCGATAATCGTAACCCTCCATCCTCCCTCCATCCTAAAGTTTGATGATTTTTAAAGGTAAATCTCAGTAATAATTTTCTTACAGAATCAAAGCTGACAGGCAGTATCAATCAGTACCTGATTTACCAGCTCCTGTTGGCTACTCAGAAAGAGCTCTTGCTGATGTGACGGTACATGACACAGAATCCAGCTTAGCTGTCAAGGTATATAGCCTAATTGAAAACAAGAAAATAACCCTCAAATATTCTGCCTTCTAAAGACATACTTTGCTTTCATTACTGCATGGCATCACCTGTACTTCCAATTGCTGTTACATCTTCTTCTGTTCCCACTGTGTATCAGCCTCCATACCAATACCATACTTTATCATTGTGTGGATATTTTATCTCTGCGTAGAGGGTGAAAGAAAAGGTACGGTAAAAAAATTCTTCAAAGTAATTAAGTATGGGAGAAAACTCTTCACTGTGTAAGTTCGGTAGGAAAAATCTACACAGTAGTAAAGTATGTGATTATCACTGGTGTCCTAGTATCTCTTTATTACATTACAGACTACACAAGTAGATATTTCCCATTGCCTGAAAACAAAGAAAGACCTGCAAAGAAAAGTCTCCTACTAAATTTTCATGATCATGTTCATTTCTCCCCAGAAATATTGGGACGTTGCCCTTGGTCCCTTGAAGCAGCTGCCAATGAACCTGTTCATCATGTACATGTCTGGTAACTCAATCTCCATATTCCCTATAATGATGGTTGGCATGATGGTCTGGCGACCTATACAAGCTCTCTTAGCTATTAAAACAAGTAAGTACAAGGCATAACATGTGTGCATCTTCAACTTTGTACAGTGTGTTGCTTACATGTAATTCAAAGTGTGTTTCAAGTTAATTCCGATAATTGTAATCCTTGATCCTTTTGGACGGTCACAGACTGGAGGGACATGACCAAGAGCTTTGACTATCGCAGCTAGTTTCAAATCTGCTTTGCAGCAGGTGTTAATGTAAAATGTTTGGTTAACCATTAAACCAAACATTTTTGTGCGATAAATTGCACTGGAACCAATTGATTATAAACAAATAAAAGACACCTTTGAAATATTGAGAGGTGAGTTGACAAGCAAACTATCTATCAATTAAGATATGTCTGGAGTATGCTGTTAACATAACCCCACAACCCAGAAGAGTACAGCTGCTTCAAGACTTTCATCGTGATGGACTCTGTATGTGGGTTCAGTGTGCTGTAACTGTACATTACATGTACGTGTGTGTGTGTGTGTGGCGCCATAGTTAGCCATGGAGCCAGAGCTTGCAGACCAGGTCGCGCACAACAGTAGCCTTGCAATCAAGGCCAGGAATGCCTACAAATATGTTTTCCATTGAGAAACCTGAGTTACTGCCTCTTTTGGATCTGTGATGTTTAGGGCATCCAAAGGCACAATGCTCTCTAAATACTACCCTTTTTTCATTACAGCCGCTAAGATGTTAGAAGCCAGTCCACAGGCGCTTGTTCAAAAAATAGTCTACTTTGTCTCCAATCTGCTGGGCATTGCCTTAGCTTTATACAAGTGTTCATCAATGGGTTTATTACCAACACACTCATCTGATTGGCTGTCATTCCTGGAACCCCAACAGGTGAGATCATTTAGGTATTACTGAGGACTGAAGGCTAAGGTTTAGATAGACTAAGACTTGATTCAAGTCAGACTTTCATCCTTGGTCTAAATCCTTATTACAGTACTGAAATCATTATCATTATTGAGGTTGTAGGTATCAAGTTCTTGGAATGCTGTTCCTTTTTATGTGTTGCTTTGTTTTATACTATTGTGGTGTGCAAGGTACCACTGGACATGTATGATGCTACTTCATCTTTCTATCTTCTGTTTTAGTCAGCCTTCTTTGTTTCTCAGTTTTCAGACAAGTTATGAAGATTAATGTTTTGTTTAAGAAAACAGCAATGAAAGTGGGATTCCGTTTGATGTAAATGTACTTGTATCGTTTTATTGTTGTGTTTTCCAGTCATCTATGAAATACTGTATCCAGGCCTGTGAAGTCTCTGCTTTTAAGCACAAAAGTTATGCAAATTTTTTTTATACAGTATGAAAACAAATTTGTGCATAACTTTTGTATGGTCACCAATGCTCAGTGGGCAACAGTGATCGACCAAATCTTACAATTTTTGACAGCACCTCTAGTCTTGAATATTTAATTTAAAGTATACCTTGTTGAGCTGTGTCAGTTCAGGTTTCATTTTCTCAACTCATATATATATATTTTTTTAAATTGTATTTATTATTTATTTATTTATTTATTCTCTTTTTCCCCCTTTTAATTTTTTTTCTTTTTTACAGAGAATGGAGTATTCTGGCGGTGGGGTCATTCTCTGAGACTTGGCGAGAGTTTCATCAAATGTTATCTAAAACTTTTTTGGAAATAGTTATTTAAACAGAGTTTTGTGGGCTTAATTTGTGTGATTGATTAAAAGGTAGATGTAAAGTGATATGGTTCATAAAGGCTATATGGAAATAATAAAATTAATTTCATTTATGAAGGATTTCATGCCATTTTTGTTTATAATTTTTTTTACAAAACCTATACACAGACATCTCATTAAAAAGCTTTAGGTTGAACCCATCCTTCTGATTGGCCCTTTGAAACCATTCCAAATTCCATTTCATTGATCAAAGTGTATGGTGAGGGAAGCGTTTAATGAGGTTAGATGGTGCAACAGTGGCCTCCACAATTTACCTGGTAGTAGGAGGGATAATCATAATGTATTACATTCATGTTTTTTACCAGAATTGTTACGCTATGCATTCATTGGTACTTTTTGATTAAAACGATTACATACTAGTCAGACAGGCTTTAAATTTACATGTAGTGCTCCATAAGTCTATGTGAGATAGGAGACTAGCCTAAAGGTTGATGCCACACTAGTATTTAACCAATGTTGTCTTTTCTTAATTTTACAGACATTTTTTCAAGGGTCAAAGATTTGTTCTAATTGTTCACAAATTTGTCAAATCATTTCTTTATCATATGTGAACTGAACAAGAGTCAGTTACTAATGCCCAACTATTTCAGATTTTTATTGAAGAAGCTTTTCGTGTGACTGTATATGCATCCTTTTCTTGTAAAGTGTACTTTGTATTTGCTGTTGTATTTTGTGAATGGGTATAAACATTTCTGAATAAATTCATGATATTGGGTAAAAATTCAGTATTACATGTGGAATTGATAACTAGGTAATGTTTGTTGATGGAATTAACCACTGTTACAAGACATTGGCTGAAGTGGTGTCTAGGATATTAACTGGTCATGCTGAAAAAGATGTGGTGTACCAGACAAATTTACCCTCCAGTCGATGGTCCTTGTGGGAACTTAGCCATATGTACAATGCAGTTTCCGTGCAAAAACAGACTGTTTTGTAAAAGTTAGTTGTACGTATCTAGTATAAATTTTTCTAGACACATTGTTGTGAAATAAATCAGTAATACTTCCTAATGAATTTATTTCGGTTTCCATGAACTCCCGCATACGTTTGTAAATGTATGTAGTCAAACCAAAGTTTTGTAGAAAAAAATCAATCGATTTGAATGATTGTTTGAAACCAAAGATCGCTGCGATATACGATCTTTGATTTTTTACGCCGCAAGATGGCCTTTTGGAAACAAAAAGTGAAATCTAAATGGGCATGTAGAGGGCGTGCTTCAAAAACAAGGCAGCTAAAATTTTGTCTGTGTCCCTGACTTTGTACCGTGCTTTCAAATAATAAAATAACAGGTACCATACTACTTAATACATGGACGGATTTGTTTATAACCAGAGGCAGTGCACATGTGGGAATTTTGAACAGCAATTTGGTTAATACAACACCTCACTATTCAGTGTTATAAAGTTGCAGAATGGTTGAATTTGAGTGTCCAAAGAGTAAGAGGATCTTTGAAAGTTCACTTTTCACTCATACAAATTCTAGACACTCAGCTTGTATCAGAGACCATTTCTTCAATCATGCGGTAAGTTAGACTTAGTTAGACAGTGCATGGAGGAAGGAAAAGACAGTGGTTGGACTATAGATAATAGAGTACTTAAAAAAAAAAGTAATTGAAACGATATTAATATCATATTTCATATTATTAATTTATCCCAAACTTTGAACCACTTAATGCTCTATGATCGATGATTGAACAAGATAACTCCTTACAAAATTTAGGCCTGCATCTTTAGTATTTATGAAAAATAGAGGCTTTTCACATGTTAACATGGTTAAGTTTAGTTACAGTGACGATTGTAAGTACTGTTTTACTTTTTTATTTTAGTAGTGCAAGTGGGGTAGTTTTTTGCATTCTGATTATTTCTGTCAACTAAAAATTAGTCAAAAGTTACTGGACCAATCAACACTTGTTTAACAATAATATTTGGATATAATTTGTCCTTTGTCACGGAATACTTACTTTTGTGTTGGTACCTGTGTACAAGGAAGTACGCTAAAAAGTTTTAAAATAAAAAAACAAACAGGGAGTGAAAAAATCCCAGTCCTGGAATTTCATCGCTTTTAGTTTTAAAGGGCAAGACCATTTTCATTTTGCAACAGGCACTTCCATTAGAAAATCAAAAATCTGAAAGTCTGGAAACTTTTGAAGAGGCACCAAGCGGGCAAGGCCAAGACCAGAGGCCGAGGGCAACAGAACAGAGGGTATTCCCGGCAATTCCCTTGGACTCTGGTACTTGGTAGAATCCATAATTCAGACTGTAACGACAAGCATGCCAAGGGAGTTAAACGATTCCATCAAAAGCCTCTTTATATTTATTCACCCAAGGTAGGTACACAGGAGAATTTGTGTGCCAGTTTGGTGAGTTTAAAGTATATAGAGGTATTTATTTGATTGATTTTGGAGCATTTGTTTTGTCACTGCTTGTTTTGGATTTGAATCCTGTGGGTCATTTGTACACTCTATGTATGAGCACTCACTTGGACCCTACACACACTGATCAAATAATGTCTAAATGTTAAAAAAGCATTTTTGGGGTCAAGTAACTTGGACTCACTAAAATGTGGTTACAACAGCTAGTAAGACCATGGACTTGAAGGAAATTGTGAGACTAGGCTAAGTAGTCAAGAACAATGATTAGGTCCTATTGTAGCTAGTTAGGTCCTTGACTATACAGCTGATTATAACTGTTACTTGTGGATTAAGGTTATACTTCACAATTTTATTTTCTTGCCACAGGTGGAGATTTTCCTTCCAGGTCATGCCTCGGAACCAGATGGCATCAAAGTGGTGAACCTTGATCATCAAACATACTACATCGTCAATAAACTTCCTCTTGTAGAGCTAGTGAATGAGGAGTTTATTCAAGCATTTCTGAAGACAGGTAAAGAAACTCCCATCGGACTTTCCTAAATCCATCAAATTCTTCATGAACTCTCTACATTCATGGCATTTAGGTCTGCTTAGTGGTGTCTTCACTGCCTTTTAATCTAAGTGGACCCTGGATCACATTCTGCTTTAGACCGCAGCCTTGCATGTGGATTGGGTTTTCAGTCTCTGTCTTATTGCGTTGGGTTTTCCTTCCCTCAATAATAACTGAAATTTCTCCATCATCTCTAAAAGATCAGGTATTTTCAGACCTATGGGTCACAGTGCTAGTTTGAGGGTCCCTTGGTTTCATTACCAGATTAATTACTAACATGTAAATGGCTGAACTATTTTATAATAGAACCCTTGCAATCTTGCATTGACCACGATTGCTGAGGTCAAACAATGGAAACATGCAAGCATGTACGCGCCGCGCACTACTCTCAGTCAATGATAGGTCTTCTGTGACCTCAGTGAGGGCGCTGTTTTGGGTTGTGACGTCACATTCAAGGGGGTCTTTAGTTATGGGTACTTCGACAGTTAGGCCTCGTTAAATAGAAAGATCCCTGCCGGATTGTCAGTCGGATTGGTGCGAGTGGCTAAATGGATCAGTAAATTACAAATCAATGACGTCATGCATTTTTTAGAACACCCAAATCAAGAAATAAATAAAATGGAACTATTCATGAGCCTCAAATGGCCATTGATGTTTTTGGTTGCTTTTTGCTTGTATCTTTTTGCATTGCAGGTAGATTTTATGGTCTGTCCATAGGTCAAATTGACACACATAGTGTTGCTGCCATTCTACCAACAGGTAAGATAACCAACTAACATAAATTCTACAATTTTGGGCTCTCTGAATTTATACAATATTACCCTACTTAAAAAAATACTTTCAGATGACCCTTAAACTCTTCATTTTGATTGGAGGGAATCTAGTCAGTATGTTGCACTGTTGTCTTGATCCCATTGTATCAAATAGAAAATGTATACTAGGAGATTATACAGACTGTTAGAAAATTGAATGTTTACTGTCACATGGATTAGGCCTACAGATGTTAAAAAGAAATTGATGGAATTTACCCCCCCAAAAAAAAATAATAATAATAATAATGAAATATCATGATTTAAAGGCATTTTGTGGGTTTTTATTTTATTTTACATGATAAATTTTTATATGTTTTACTTTTGTTTCTTCTGAACTTTTACCTTTTTCTGATTTCTGTGAAATTCTGAGATTTTTTTCCTGACTCCTTGTTCCATATTAATTTGTATGCTTCTGTTCATGTTCACAATCACCATAATGCAAAAAATACATATACTTTTCATTAAATTTTTCCTTGCCTTTACTTTTACCCATGTTCCATTTTACTGTAGGTACAATAAAATGCTTCTAATTTTGTTTAATTCTCAGGTAAATTGATTCTCTCAGTCAACAAAGATTTATATGAGGAGTTGGGCTTGGAAGGAAAGCCATGCCAATTTGAAAAACCAAGAAAAGTGACAAAATACAGTGAGTCAAACTCTGATGCAAGGTTCAATTATCTTGTGAAACAAGTCTTTGTGAAGTGCTTTTTGATCATTAAAAAACAACTTTGAAGCGCTGTATCTTTTCAAATGAATGCACAAGATTGGGCTATGAAACGTTGTTTGCTCTCACCCACTGTCCTTGGGTAAGAAAAATTGGCCCACTGCTCAATCGATGTCCACTTCCCAACGTTTGATACAATTTGTTTATGAAGAAAGGAGAAAGTCTACATTAAATGCAATAGTTTGAGATCTGACTCGCCCCCATTTGAATTGTTTGACCTTAAATTGCTCTGGAATTAGATTCTATGTATCAGTTATATTTTTAGTTAATTTCCGGTAGCCCTTGGTATACACCTTTGTTTAAAAACTTTATTTACTGAAGGGATTTTTAAAAACTTACATTTTATGAAATTGTATTCACTGTTTGACCATTAAGTTGGTGTTCATGATTACATTTACTGTGTTCCAGTGTTCTTATAGTTTTTGTGTATGAATTATTTTTGTATCTTTTTATTTCTGAACTTCTGCCAAACTTTAAGCCAGTTGGAGCCTCATTTCTGTATTTTTTACAAATTCTGATCTTATCTTAAATTTTGTTTGCAGATGTTGAGATTGATTTAACCGCAGACAGCTTTTGTAAAGGCAAGAAACACTATGAAAGGGTACAGTGGTGTTTGAAAGAGAGGCTGGATCTGACCTTTGACATCTTGTTGGCATGGCAACCCAATGGTAACTGCTTTTTAAATTGATTAAGGTCAAACAATCTTAGGTTTTAGGTGACTGTGAGCACATTTTCAAACATTTGAGCCATGGTATACCACTGTTTTTCTAAATAATCTCTAAATGGAAAAAATAAATGCTGAGCTCAAAGTAGAAAGATTGCACATTCCTTAAAAAAGGACACAAAAATGTAGAGAGTGGGACACAATGGAGGCAGAAACATTACCCCATTACTGTAACTTAAAAGGGCTGGGCATAAGAATTGCCCTTACAAGGCACTAATGAGCATAACTGAGAGTTACCGATTTGTTAAGAGTTTAACGAGACTGGATTTTGTGTACTATTTAGTCACATCACAGTCAATTAATAGAGTGCATTATTTAGGGAGTCATGACGGGTTGTGGTAATGGTCGTGTTGGGGGCTGGCTACCATTAATGGATGGAGCTGAAGGTGAGGTCCATCAACTGTTGCTAGCCTGCAATCAAGGTTGTTACCACGCAGTAAAAAGTGGGTCCTCAATATGTATTTTAAGAACCAGAGCTTTGGAAATTAACAATAATGGAAACACTTTCTATGCACTGCATTACGAGAGTACCAGTTACCTGAATTTGATACACTGTCTACGCATTCATGCATACTTGTGGTATGCCCTGTAACACTGCACCATAAACTCCATAAAAAAAATATGCACAAAGAAAAGGGTTGATTTAATAGAACCCACTCTGTGCAGTCAGAACTTTTACACAGGCTCAGACTCAAAGCCTGGTCTTTGTATCACACAGTAATACACTCCACCACGACCAGGTTTCAACCGACTAAAATAAGAATGCATAAATTCTCTAATGAATTTATAACTAATAACTCTCTCAACAGTTGCAACGAATTGTATGACATCAAAAGTACAAAAAGTCTCCAAAACTGTGTAGCCAAAATGGTATACAAAGCCTAACTTCTAAACAAAATAACAAGATTTTACATTTGGGTTTCCCTTTTAAACTAGTTTAAGGCAATTCTGAGGTTCCTCAGCTTACTCACACTACACTGACCATCTGAATCAACAATCTGTTTTACTGCAAGAAATGTTACTTTTAGGCATTTGATAATAACTGCCAACTAACATACACTGTAAAGTAACATAAACTGTTCAGAAAAGCATATCTGTAGTCAGTGTGATGTGAAAATCCCCTTATTGATCTTTTAAGGATGAGCATGTACGGTCATTTCTGTCCTCTGGTTTTCAGGTATTATTATGTTAGATGCGAAAGTTTTGTCGTCCACAAGTGGTCTTTTTTCCTACATGTTCACCTGACTGCATTACTCAACCCACTATATACCCCTTTTGTCAAACAGTTTTTCAGTTTATGGAAACCTTACATTCAGGATTTATTTTAAGGTCAGCCAATTTATTGCACATAAACAATTTGCACATAAACATACCCTGCTAAATGTTCTAGAACATGTTTTTTTCTTTCAGACACTGCATTAAGTCTTGATTCACTCAGGGTATTTTGGAACAATAAGTATGAATGTCATCAAGTTGAACAGAAGCAACACAAACTTGTGATAAGGGACTTGACTATCCCAGTATTTGACAGCTTCAGTTTCACAACCAGCCAATCCAAAACAAGCAAGGAACATCAGACCACAAATGGGAGTGGTCAGAGAGATGATGATAGCCAAATAAGGTCATGTGAGGCCTCGGAAGTTTATGAATGGCTTGGAGCTATTGCCTGCGAATGTAAATGGTAAGTGTGTACTCTTTGTGTATAGTCACACCATTGGAAGGAATACCTCACCCCTAAGAGATCATAGTGGCTTCAAGCTTCTTGTACCAAAATGACCATAGCGGCTGCAAATGGCTGCTAAATTAAAGATCATGACGTGTCATGGCCGAGTGGTTTAGTGCATCAGACTCAAGTTCTGATTGTTGAGTCATTGGGGTGTGGGTTGAATCCCGGTCTTGAAACTTGTGTCCTTGAGCGAGACACTTGACTATAATTGCTACTCATCACCCAGGGGTAAATGAGTACCTGTGATTTGCATCGTGGATAAATAATATTATTGGATTTTTTCACATGACTAGGGTAAGTACCGAATGTACAGTGGTTAACACACACCAGTGTAAGGCTCTTAATCCCCGATGCAAACTAAACATTTATTAAATTGTTGTGATACCCACTGCTAAAATAAAGGATCCAAACTACCTCTAGCCATCGGGCAATCTCGGGGGTCTAGTGGTAAGTCATCTGCTCTAGAGTGGTTGTGCGTTTGAATCCCAATGGAGTAAACTGCCTGTGGTTTTGTTCACATGACCAGGGGAGACACTGAGTATACAGTGCTTTACAAACATCGGTTTATGCGTAAAAACAAATGTTATCCACCGATGCAAATTTAACATGTATTAAACATTGTATTTGTTGAGAAATACTTACTCTTCTTCTCATCTATTTGATGTCTAAGCAAATTATCCAGTTTTGAGTTTTGGCAGGAAATGCTTGGGATTTGGCATGGAGCAGCACAAATATCTTGTTTTATTGTGTTATTCAGTTCAGATTCTTGTGATGGTTTTGTGTCAAACTACGTGTGTCCTACACCATCTCAGAAAGTGTCTGGTGCTGTATGTCATAGATGGACTGGTTTCATTACACCAGATTCAATCCTCACTATGCTGGATGCACTCAGGTGAGTTCTATTGAGTTCTTCCATTACACCAGATACAATCCTCACTATGCTGGATGCTATGTATGCTCAAAGGAGAGTTCAGTTAAGAGCTCAATGCAAATTGAGTGCTCAAACTGCAAGACAGTTCTTTGTGAGTCACATTTGAGTAACAGTTGAGTTCTTAGACGACTTGGAGTGAACTTGGAGCTCAATTTATTTTCACCCATTTGTCTTCAAGCATTTTTTAACTATAATATCCTCCCTAAGTTTTGCAGCATTGAAAAAACAAATTTTACAGAAATTTCACCCTACTGAGCTGTCCAATTTTAGCGACACCATTAAAACACCTAATCTAGCATGTTGACGGTTGGGGGTGTGATTCCCACCCAAGGTTCCTTTGGGTTTTTTTCCCACATGATTCAGAAAGACTGAGTAAAACTAAGACCAACTAAGATTAAATGCATGTTTTTTTATGTATTGAATACTCTTATCACTCCAAAATGGCGGGATTTAAAATCTTGTTTCTGTTCTCTCTGTATTTTTTTTCATAGGAATGAGATAGAAGGAGGCATCATGCCATGGGCTTCTCTCACTGTACATGGTTTTCAAGATTCACCTATTTCCTGGTCAACTAGAGAGCATGGTTTCCATAAGTTTGGAGACAACCTGTATACATTTGTTATCTTTCCCGATGAGCAGAGATACTGGTTAGTCAGGAGTATTGGCGGTCATGATAGTTGCCCTTGACACAGAGGTGTTTCACTTTCAGGCATTTCTTATCAGTGAGTTGTCATTTTGAAATACCATATCAAATAAACTTACAGTATGAAACCAAACGTAAATTATTTCCCCTTTTCCCTTTAGTACTCTAGACACCAAATGGTTGAATCTCAATGAAGTTAACATTTTTGAGTGCGTTGGTTTGGGTTTTTTGGGGTGAAGTTCTGATAATGTTGATTCTCATAGGGTGATCATACTATGCTCCATGTATTGGAACAAGATGAAGCAGAATGCTATGAAGGAGCAAGTTATAATCTGTCCTTTGTTCATTTATAAAACTATGATGCCGGATAAACTTCATCCTATAAATGCCTACAGTCAGTTTACTAGTTAACCTACTAAAGATCTATAGGTTTGAGATCAAATTCAGCGGAAAAAAGAAAAATGTTTGACCAATACCTACGAGGGTAGAGTTTGTTAATATGAATGATTAGCAACCTATGCGCCCATTTGACTAAAAGGTCCGATGAACATGGGTAGAAAGTGTAGGGTGCTTTTGATGCAACATTTAAAAGTGCCAAATAAATGCCTATATAATCTGTAGAGGAAGTGAAACAATAGCATCCAGAGTCATAGACACTTTACATACGAGGACACAATTATGTCAAACAGCACCTCTCAGAGGTCAAAAGAAGGCCTCTGATTGGTTGATTGTTGTATGCAAGGGTTTTATTATACCAGGGAATGTATCGTATAGTCAAGCTGAATGTCGCATAATGTGATGTGTTGAACTTCATCAAATAGCACCCTCATTTGATCTTATCATTTTGTATCTTGATCTGTGAATACTGCACACCGTCGGCCAGCCATGTGTGCAGTATAATGATGTGGCCATTTGGCTGCCGGTGCTGCATATTCCTAAGGAGTTGGCATGGTTGCAGGATTGCTTGGGTCCTGATGAACGGGGGTAATAACAGGTGCCTTGAGAGGCATACTTGACTTCAAAAAGTGCATAATAAATATACTTAGTTTTCCATTTGCGGTTGAGTTTGTTACTGGTGAAATGCTACAGCCCTGGGGGTACCCAGACCTTGACTTGCTACATATTTTCAAGGTTTTATCACTTGTTTCATTTCTCAGTTCTGTCTGAGTAATACTTGTTTTTGGCAATCAATAACACCATAATTTTTTTTGCATTAAATGTTTTCATAAAATATGAAAGTTAGATAATGTCTGTAGATTGTTTGGATATTGGAATACAATGGCAAATCCTTTGAATCGTCTGTCACTGTACCCATCAACTGAGCAATTCTTTGCTAGGCCTGGGTACAAGTTCATAGCTCTGCTTATGCAGACAATGTTCTGCTGAGCAAACAGTTGCAGGAAACCAGTCACATGGTACATGTGATATGGTACATTTTATGGTAACCATTTTTGGTAAGCGTAACTTTGTTTTGCTTAGCTACTATTTGTTTTTAGGCAGCTCTATGAAATTAAGCTAAGCTGTTCTTTAAATGATAACTACTGTATTAATAGTGCTCCACTCCAATGCATAATTGACAAATAGTAAAATACATTTGACTGTGAAAGTCTTTTTTTAAAGGCATAAAACTACACATTTTTGCAGCTCGTATTGGATGATCAATTAAATGATTCAAAGCCATTTGTAATTTGGCTGCCATCTTTAAAATGTTTGTTCTTGTGTCTGTATCCTTTCTGCCAGATGTCAAGCTTTTACTCAAAAGAAAATGGTTATTCCATTAAATGGTCAGTGTGTTTCAACAGTATGCGCTGATTCCCCATTAAATAAGATAACTTGGCTTCTCGTCTTGTTTCTCGTTTTGAGATTTTGAAACCATTATTAAATGCCAACTGTGCAACTGGAATCCGCTTATAATTTGTTTTATGCATTAAATGTTTGGGCACATTATTGTGGTTGGGACAGCAAAAATTTCAAATGTTTTTTGTTTGCAATTATTCTTAAGTATATTGTTACAGGTGCTGGTTTTAAAATATGTAATAATAATTGGCTCGGTGATAAAGATGTTATTTTGATATTTACTTTACACCGGTGTGCGATAGGATTTATTAAATTGTTACGAAACACACTGCTAATTACAGGATTCGAACCAGCCTCTTGTCACGGGACACACTCGGTTGGTAAGAGGTAAATGTTCTAGAATGGTGGGCTTGGCTTCGAATCCCACCCGTGTTGTATGCCTGTGGATTTCTGCCGCATGACCCAGGGAGTGCAAGCATTGAGCAGGCTACACAGTGCTTATGATACGAACTGATGAAAGTGTCAGAAAGTTTTACTGAATTTAGAACTGAGCGTGACCACCGTTGCAATCTTACACCAAACTCTCAACCTAGGTCGTACTGCTACTTTGGGGGCTTTTCTTGAAGCGTTTTAACTTAAAAAGTTACCATTCGTTTGTTGAAATATTTTTATGTTCAAAAATTCACCCAGTGAGTAGTTGAACCCTTATAACATCTGCTTGCAGACTGAGCCATAACAGTAACACTGTGGTAATGATATTCATCAGGAAACAGAAAGGAATGTTAAGGATGGCAAAGTTGAAGTGGCTAATAAATACTCTATTATGCCAGAAAGTGAAACACAAATATCGCGATGCAACAAAGGGTAGTTATTTCACAATCGCAGTTTCAACGGAAACAAAGACCTCGCCCCTCACCCAACTGAGTGAATATAACATCCACTCATTCCTGATCAAAAACATGCATTTATACAATATACCAGAAGATGTTTATCCGTGCATTAATACAAATGACGCTGCCCATCGTGCTCCTGCTGAGCTCATGATGGATGTGCCAGCTTATTAATGCTTGTTTTGTTGGGTCTTATTCATCTTGGAGACTTCGCCATTTCTTAAAAGATATAGATATATTATCGAAAGCATGGATGGACAAAGAAAAAAATGGCATATTGAAAACGGCATGATACAGGAACACGTAGTTGTGTTGTCAAAAGTACATTTTACTATTAAAGTTATCTTGCTTGAGGTAAACTGTTTCGCATTGTGTTGAATATTTGAATATTTGTGTTGTATTTGAATATTTGTGTTTTTTAATCATGTTCAATTCGAACAAGGAGTCTTGATTTTGAAAACAATAAATACAAAAACTACTTCTACTCAAACTACGGCTCAACCCAGATGTGGTACCTCCCGAACAGACACTCCATGAGATAGTTGCGGGCGGTGTTTGAAGCAGGTTAGGAATTACGGAACCAATGTTGTCAATATGTTTTAAATAATCTTATATGAAAAATTATGTTGCATTAAATTTGTATTTTGGGAGAAAACAACTCCCCAATGATGTACTTTAGACATGGTACACAGAAGTGAATAAATAAATTACTGGATTTTAAATTTATTTTAGCTGGAATATAGTCGATACTTTACCAGTCACCTTATCTGAAACAATGTCACTTTTGAGAAATTCAGGTTGAATTCTGCCTGTGCCTGATTTCACAAGAAATAGATAACTCTTGAGATGTCTTTTTTCACTTTCTTCATCGATATTATGTATTCTATTGTGACATGTTAGAGATCAGTATTATACTCTTAGTGTTTATGACACTGGGCCCGGGGCATGCCGGTTACACTTAAAGGGAAAGTACCCATTACATCATCGCTATATTAGGAGGAGTCAAATTAATTCTCATTCTCTAGTTTTCAATTACACCATGAACCACACTGTAAAATTTTCATCGACAAAAAATAGTTTATGTTTTGTCCGGGATTCTGTTCATGTTTACACTGGGCTTATTTCTGTTGCTGCAACTGAATTAAGCAATGGCTTTTATTCGACAGTATACCATAAGGAAAGATTTATCCCGAATATTGGGACAAGTACGCCTATACACATTATAATAGGGGAGCTCTAAGATTGAAGCTAAACATTTTTTTCTCGAAGACTATTAATTTGTAGACACCTTTTCTAGCTTTCCCCGTCATGTGTCAAATACCCCCTCCACATTCAATTCAAAGTAACATTTATTTCCACATTAATATTTGTATTAAATCGTGTTTTCGTGTTTTGATCTTGGTTTTGGGACGAATTTACACATTTGTGTACTTAAATTATTTGTGACTCGTTTGGAGCCCCCCCCCCCCCCCCAAAAAAAAAGGGAGAAAGAATGAATAGGCATAATATAAAACCAAATATCACATTGTTTGCTGTTTTTTCATGGGATGTATGCATTTGGTATAGTCTGTCCGTGTCGGACTTTTTGTGTACTTTTAGGCCAATCTATTTTGTGAAATTAAAAGTTTCCTTCACACGCCCGAAATGTTCCACCGCAGAGTGAGATATATAAAATGGAGGGTTCTAATTAGAGACAAGCTGCAACAAACCAATGGAGGTGATTTCTGTCTAGAGATCCAAGTTGAAATAAATCTTGTTCATTTTTAGAATCCTTACAATCATAGTAGTCATTTTAGTTTGCAAAAAAACCCTCTTTTGACGGAAGAGCATGCTTCGATTCAGTTCTCTGAAACTTGGAATTCTCTACAGTTGTCAAATTTACTTTAAAATGTCATTTTATAAACTATACATACAATCAGAACAATTCGTAACAGAATAAGAAATGATCATAAATGTTGTACATGTTGTGCATGATGGACGAGTGTGTTTAATCCAGCCCCTGACAGTAAAGGTGACCCGTAAAAAACAACCAACAAAGACGAACATAATAGTTTTAAACAATACATTCTACATATTTGTTTTGCTGTATTACTTACTACGTAACAAACATTTAAATATTTTTTTTTCAAGTGTTGTTGCCCCCCCCCCCCAAAAAAGAAGACATTAAGTCAGAAAGTTAACACTTCTCACGATGATTGGTATCAGTAAAGTACACTTTCAGCTCTCAGGTATATACCTGTCATTTCTCAGGTTTGTTCACGTTTTTACATTTTTTAATGGATGTCCCCTTTACCTACACATTCAAAGGGTGGTTTATAATATTCAAGGGTGGCCTTGTGTATCAAGTTGAATGTGGGAAAACAAAAACCGAGAATTGCTTTAAAGTTTAACGTCATAAAAAGGAGAGACCTAATTTTAGGACTGTTTATAACAATGGTAATAACATCCCCGTTCAACCCAAACCTTGACAAATCATATAGTAATAACTTTAATACTTATTTGTCACAACATAAATCCATCTTGTATGGAATTTATCAAAGCTGATAAGCTGCTACGATTATAAGGAGCAATTCTTGTCATAGTAAATATGCGATATTATTGCTTCTTTCCTTTTGCTTATGATTGACCTACAGGCCTTATATTTTTCTTGGCTGAATATAGCGATCTATGATATACATGGATGAGTGTTTAAATGGAGATAAAATCAACTCACTGAATGCGTCTGATCGACTTATTATGGCTTGCTAACAGGGGGCAATATAATAGTTATGCTGTCTGGAAAGTCCGTCTATGTCGTTGGCTTGCTTTCAATGAAGTAAGATGTGCACATTTTCGCGCCTGAACATTTTGAAAATACAAGCAGATTTGGATTTGAAACAGGATGTTTGTTTTACTATGCTGATTAAAATGGTCTCGAAAAGATCCAGCACCGTTTATACAGCTTTAACCAGTAGCTTATCAAAATTTCACCACAAGACTAACTTTAACAGGTCCAATAGTTTTATTACATTAAATTTACGCAAGGCACCGACTTCAAACAAGGCGATGAACGTTTACATTTTATTACTAAAAAATATAATACACAATAATTGTCATGTGGGCCATAACGAGACTCCACGCTTCAGACCGAGGCTGTGTGTATACTTCTACTTATGTTAGGGTTCTCATCATCTAGATGAGGGATATTTTGTTGATGCGCAATACCTACCTAAATAGGCAGATTGACGCATGGCTTGTGTAAGCTGTCTGTTCAGAAGCCAGCTCCCTGAACATTTCTAGGCCAACGCAAAGGCACTGTAGCCAAAACCCTACAGTCCACTTCACCTATAGGTGTGTTGATCATGATCAGTTTAGCCAGAGTACACACATTGCCCCTTGTTCATGTCTGGGATACGGATAGCCATCCACAGCTCCCAGCTTTGATTCACACGAGTCAAATAAAAATATAGACAACAGAAAAAATTGCAAAGCACTTCTTTCCCACACTCCTGCACATTGAAGAGGACCATACCCCCGGGCCCAAATTTCAACCTTCATTTGGCGCCTTTTTTCCCTTCGTTCCAGGACAGATTTTAACCAGTCTTCTCGCCTCCCATGGTTGGCATGGCAACGACCAGCCGCATTGACGTCATACGGGAGGTGAGCTGAGCAAAGACTTGGGCAGATGGATAATACGATCACGTGATGCATTTAAAGAAGATTTTGGGGTGTAATAAGCCAATTGGGAGTGTGTAATCTGTGCTATGGGTATTTTGTTCTTTATTGTAATAGCCAGAACTGGTCTATTTCGAGCAGAGTAAATTTCAATTGAATATTGCGTGTGTAAGACACAGGTTTATTGTATGTTTTCTCCTATAACTGTGGGCTTAGTCAACGAGCCAGAATACCATTTTAAAGGTCATGTACCATGCAAAGTACATTCATAATATACACTGTATAACCATGGCATGAAGGAGACCAGACTTCTACAGCTCCATGTGGAGACTATGCTGGCTGTTTTGTGTTGTGTGTTTAAAAACATTGTGAGGCCCATTTTGAAACAATTGCTTTTGAGCGTTTTTTGGTCTTTAGTTTAAGGAACTGTTGCACATTATTTACAAGAGCACAGAGTCGTTTAAAATGACTGTCTAGGTTCCAACAGTATGGTGTTCAACATTTCGAGACAGCGCTGTGTGAGGATAACATACCGTGCTAATAACGGTTCCATGTACGTTTAGGTCTATAACCACGCCTCCATAAAAGTTGTCTGAGGAGATTTGTTTACCAAATATAGCATCTAAAGCCATCTTCAGTAACCATACTCTGCAAATTCATTCAATGTTTCAAAGGATTACATACGTTTTGGGTTATGTTGTACTTACTGGCTAATAGTTGGCTTCCAAACTTGTTCTCCACAATGTTGAACTCGTGTTGTTGGTGCACATTGTACCAAGTGACGTGCAACGGCGAAAATGATAAATATTTCCCGCGTTACGCAGGGTATAGTGTGAAACGATTGTCTTTTCCGTAACGAGTATTGCATAGTAACGCACGCAGGCAAGAAGGATTAGGCAGAAATATTACGTAATGAAGAATGTAAAAGGGGATTTTTAAGCTTTGTAATTGTTTGTAAAGCCAGTTCTAGGCGTCAACACCACTACGCGCACGTACGCCAACATGTCTTTAAAAATAAATTGGAGATTTACACACAATGGTATATACAGTTTACATTTTCAGAGGTGAAGTCTAGCGCTTCACTGAGAGGAGCAATGACAGCTTTTGGACACAGGTTTTCAAAAACAATTTCTCTATTTTTTCCTGGGCGTCCGAGTGTTTCTTCGATGAGGGTCAGCGTTATTAAATTTGCGATGACTAAATTTGAACTAAAAGATAGATAAATGACAATGTTGTATGGCAAATTTACTCAGCCATAACCAACAAAACGTTGGTGGGTGACTGCAATCAAAGGAATGCTGAAGTATAATTGTTTACGGGGTGGGGGACATAGAGTGTTTTTCTGGCTACTTAAAACTTTAACAAGCCCTTTTCAGTGATAATGTTATGCTGTTTACTATATAATATTCAGATAATCTGTCGTGGGTGTAAAACAAATGCATTGTCTGCAGGTGTGAAACAATAGTTGAAAAACATACGCAATCTGTACTCATAAGAAGTCAGGTTATATTGTAACATTTTATAACTCACATTTTTGATGGAGATGCAGGGGGGGGGGGGGGGTCCCGGTGCTCGGATATCACCCCCCCCCCCTCCCCAGTACGCTGGGTGTGGGGATGCTGTGGGTTGGAGAGGGGTTTGTCATTGTTTTTCCCATAGCTCATTTTAGGAAAGGGTACAAACAGGGATAGGGGCCTACCACTCCGGGGGAATAAACTTGGCTCCGCTTTACAACCCGGTTCAATGTGTACGAGGAAGAGGGAGGTACAGATTTGAAACTATTCACACGTTGGTATTATGGTCTACGTTCAGACCTTTCGGGATTTGAATTGACCGAGAACCGATTTTATATTTTGAGAACCTCGTTGGTCGTCCCTGCAAACTAATGGTGTGTGGAGATAGCGTTATAGATTGTAGACATCTTACCTATAGAGAGCTCCTGGGCTTCGGATTGAGATTGAGATGACAAAGGGCGTCTGATCCTTACTTCATATTAAAAGAGGGGAAAACCCCTTTTACAACAAATTCAGACATAGTCGCATCTGTTTAACTCTTTTGGAATGAAATCAAGGATAACACAAGCATTTTGTCCTCATAGTTCGTTTTAATGTCCACGGCATCAATGACAGTCAATAAAACAATATACAAACATGACAAAAAGTAAGGTTGTTAACCACTTAAATACATTTCAATAACGTCATCATCACGTCACCTTTTAAAAAGTAACAACAGTCGCAGCTACAATTCCGTGATTTCCGTTAAAATACACTGAGTACTTCAGTTCCTTGGTTTGTGTTACGTCATAAACTTTTTAAAAATAGAAACAGTCTTATAGTAAAACACGCCACTTACGGCAGTCATCAGACAGGTTTGAAATATACAAGTCACGTGCCAAAACATTTGTATACAACACAGTTTTCACATTAGCCTGACGTCACGTCCTGCCCGTATGGAAATGGCATTTCAGATCGACAGTGTTCACACCCACTCCAACCCAAGTGAATATTTTGTTGTTGGTTGAATCCTTTTTACAGAAACTTGTCATGGTTTCAGTTCAATTAGTTGCCACATTATAAGAAAAATGGCGATCATAAAACACAAAGTTCTTAGTGAAGATTGGGGAATTTAGTTCATCATCTGCAATTTCCATTTACATTCACTGCAGTCGAATTGTGTTTTTGCGTATTAGAAGAGACGATATATCCTACATCAATGTAATTGGTACACTGGTAACGGCTACCGGCAATGTTGATTACAAAACAGGATGTTGCCAATCACTTTCAAAAAGTACAGGTAACTGAAATTCCCGTTGATAAGTGGTGTTTCCAAAGTAATTGTGAAGTACTTTTAACGTCCCTAAAATGTGTTTTAAGACAATTAATGTAAAATCCCTTGTAAATTGTTTCAACACGAATGTTTTGAAACAACGGGCCTGAAAAATATCTTGTTTCTCTGTCATTTGTGTAGACAATTTAGGCTAAAACGTACGTCAAGCTTCTATTACACATGAATCAGCATCAAAAAAAGTGATATAAAAATATCACGCAATTTACCGTAGTGATTCTCTTAAGATATTACAAAAACGAACGATAACAATCTTTAAAATAATATACAGTATACATTCCAGCCTTGATCGTTTAATGTGTCGTAACACTGCTGCTTTGCAAGGTACACTCAAAGTTCATGTTGAAATGTTTAATCAGTGTGACTTTAAATAGTAAAATATATGATAAACCGTTAGTTAGTTATTAACTTCTAAAATAGTACTTTTGGTATTAGATGTTATTTGTTTCCCCAAAACGCAGTGCAAAAGTATTTTACCAAAGCTGTTGTAGGTCTATCCTGCAGTCAGGCCTATACTCGGATCCCTATTTTGAAATGAACAACTCAAACATTTACGTAACGATTAGCACCTTCAATCCAAAATAACTAATAATCCACCGTTAAACAAAGGTTCAACATCAGTGATGGTGTTAGACTCTTGTTGCGTGCTTTATGCAATTAATACGTATCCCTTATTAGGTCCTTTAACGCTTTCATGGGCCGATTTCACAAAGACTCAGTGATTTGTATTGTGACAGCACACTTTTTAAAGCAATTATGTGTGAGTTGCAGCTAAGATCAATCTTGGCTCTTTGTGAAATCGAGCCTTGGGCTCTGTTCTGCCGCTTACTTTTTTGATTAGAAAACTTAAGGAAATTGATGATGAAAACACATGTATAGGCCTAATTATATGTACTAATCATATGTAAGAGTATTACATAATTTTATAGGGCCATTCTTGTGTCGAAGGAAAGTATTGCCACGACTGCCTGGATCACAGCAATATCTGGCATGACGTCATGATGACGATGATGACTTTAATAGTGTTCCAAATTGATATTGGTTACAAATCATGATGAACACTCTTTGGTTATAATCAAACTATATAGATTGGTCACACTGCAAATATAATCAAACTATAGATTGGTCACACTGCAAATATAATCAAACTATAGATTGGTCACACTGCAGATATAACCAAACTATAGATTGGTCACACTGCAAATATAATCAAACTATAGATTGGTCACACTGCAGATATAACCAAACTATAGATTGGTCACACTGCAGATGTAACCAAACTATAGATTGGTCACACTGCAAATATAACCAAACTGTAGATCGGTCACACTGCAGATATAACCAAACTATAGATTGGTCACACTGCAAATATAACCAAACTGTAGATCGGTCACACTGCAAATATAATCAAACTATAAATTGGTCGCACTGCAGGTCTAACAGCATCTTGATTTTGATGTTTTGAAAAATAACTTAAGTTCTGTGTCCCTCCGTAACGTTTGTGTATAAAACGGTAATGTGATATCACTCAATGTTGAAACTCGAACTTTTTGATACACTACAATATACGAGTAAATGTCTATAGCATGGACTTGCCATTTGGACAACCCGACCGTTTCATTCTCTATATAAATATGACATAAAGTCATTCATTACTTTCATAGTGCATTGGAAGTATATATGTTTCTCCTTTTTGTCGGTGGAAGTATACATTACACGGTCCTAAGTTTAGTACTTTTAACATTTTGTCAAATATTTTCGTCGAGTTCTTTAAGTGAAAGTTTCACTTTGTCACTGCATATTTTCATCAGATTCATATAACTACAAGAACTAGGCCTATGTCGGTATCATTAAGTGATCTTAACTTGAATAATTATACAATGACGTCATTATTACGGGCCTTACGTCATATAATTATACCTTTCATCACTATAGCAAACAAAATCGCAGCACTGTTAATATAGTTTTAAGGTGAAAAAGTAAAAATTTTGTAAAGATGTATTTTAATAATGCATGAAAAATGTACCCCTTGCTGCACAAACAGACTGCAGCGGTGTGTCACCTTTAGTTAGTGACGATATTAATATCAATATATACATACTCTTGAATAGTTAAAAGTCTTTTGTTTAAAGCACATACACAACACGGTAGGAATGGTCACGTAGCATTCTGCTTCATATCTTCGTCGGTCCAAATATTTCAGACACATCCACGTCACTACTAAATTTGTCTGATTTGAATTTCAGAAAAAAAAATTAAAAAAATTGCACAACTTTGATAAATGAAACGGCACATATTTTGCACAGAGTACAGCAGGATTGGACGTCCATACTAAACAGCATTCGAACATAGCAACTTTTGTCACGTCTAGGCCTATCTATATATAATAGCGTCGTGTTATGACGTCACAGCTTAATGAATTATTCATACACATGTAAGCTAAACTATAAATGACAACCTTTGTACGTAACATCATCACCTATGGAATTTATGGGCTGTAGGTTGCCCGAGGAAAAAACATGAAGGTTTCAAATAAAACACAAGCTGTGATTATTTTGAAAGACGTCTCAACTAGAATCTTGGATGATTTTCCTTTTTTAGTGTTCCAGCGGCCGTACAAAGTTAACAACATTTTATGGCAGTACAAAGACAACTGCCTCCCCAGAAACCATCCAATAAAATAAATACTTCCGTCTTTGTCCCACCATTCCTAATTGCACGTGAACAAAGTTCGTGTGTTTTAAGATGTGCAATCTCATCACTCCCGCGTCAGAATTGAGCCGGATTCCTGGTCCAGCCGGACCCATTTCTGGGTAAAAAATAACCCGAAATTTGTGTCAAAATTTACCCAGAAATAGGTCAAACGCAGACGCAGAATCCGAGTTTAAATCCCATTTTTTAAAAACTGGTTTTTAGGTCAGCCCGACCCAGAAATGGGCCAGACCCACAGGACCTGGAATCCAGACCGATTCTGACCTGGGAGTTTTAAAGGATTAATCTTTCTGTTATCCTTTCTGGTTACCACGTGTAACCGTGAAATTAAGGACAATGCCAAAAACAGAGTTGAGAAATGTTAAGCAAGTCAAGTTTGGAAAACTTCATGAAGTGCATTAAAATGATCCGTCCAGCGGCAGGAAACGCTTACTTTCTTTAATCGAGAGTCGCAGATCATTACAAAAAAAAAACTTCGTCAAAGCGCCAACTTACAGAGTCTCATTTCTGAGTTACAAACTCATGTTCTTTCTGAACATTAGAACATGGTACTCAATCCTAATTTCGTATCTGGACTTTTTTCTTCTCTTTGACCTCAAACTCAACATCTGAAACACTTCCAAGGGAATATCGTTACCATCAAGCGGCTTTACGTGAAAATTGTGTGTCGCCGGCCACCCATTGGTGTTAAATTTGTGTCAGTTAAGTATAAGTGACATCATTTTTGAACAAACCGTGCGAAGAAAGTATGAACATACAGAAGTCATCGGTTACAATACACTGGTTTGTGTGTGCAATGAAACTTTTATGAACATCTTTGACGTACAAGTTTTCAATTCAACTTTCATGGAATAATGCACATTTTGTCACTCTGTTTGTATGCAGAATACTCTATTATGCACCCGGCATCAACTTCAAATTGTCCATTAAAGACTTGATGTTTCTCTTACCCTGAAAGAGTAAACATTCTGAGAAAATGAAATCTGACAACACGCCAAGCTTGACTTGCAAGCTTGACTATTAATCGTAGTATAAATGCTGATTCTTGTCACCCAAGTTATGCCGATTAGGGTATACCCCGATGGGATCTTTATCTTTCAATTGGGTATCACAGGTTCTCATGGGGAACCACAGGTAACTACAGCGTGTAAACGGCCCAATTCCCCCCAAACTTCAACACTAAATATTGAATATTTCTATCCTATCAAACACCTGAAGATACGTCAGAATCATACAGACACACCATTGGTTGAATGTGACAACTAATTATTACCATGTAGGGCTTATGGCAATGTTACAATCTACACACCTTTTTACTGTTGACGCAGTGTCTCAACTCAGTATTTGTATCACCTGCACAGATTTAATAGTCAAGGTCATCCATCCAACATTTTACAGCTTTGTACTCTGCATAGGGTGTTCTCATAGTGTTGACTATATTCTCATACCTTTTAAGAGTTTATACCGTCATTGTTCACTTATTAGTTGGACGTAAACACATTGTTGAGGGGCACGGATTTAGCCAGGATTGAGCCAGATTATCTCGAGAGAAAAAAGAAGGTCATGATGAATGGGAAGAATTGCTGCCGTTATTAAAAAGAGTTGAGACGGTGCAGCTTTTGGAATAACGGATAGTTCCCGTATTGGTCGGAGCACACAGCTTTTGACTTTGATACCCCTGCTTAACTTTGCAATGTTTGGAGTTTTCTTGCCAAATGTCGCCATTTTCTGCACACTAAACAGACGTGTTGATTCTATAGGTTTTGTGCTCAAAACACACCTTAAGGTGACAAAAAAATCATAAAGAATATCACGAAAGTATACAAGTAATTCCACGAAACTACATCCAGTGGTTTCTAAATCAACTCGCCTGGTGTCCGTTTTCGGTGGTCCTCAGACGTAAGGCAGGTATTCCTGTCAACAATACGTTACGTTATTGGTCAACTGATTAGGTTACTTACACGTTATTCGAAAATATAGTAGGGAATTCGTTTTATGTACTTAAAAAAAAAAAATAATAATAATAACTTTTTTTTTTCAATTATACAAATTTGTCAGAGTGTCATTGTCGTGGTTTTAATACCTGATTTCTTTGCTATTGTTTGCAAAATGCATGAAAGCCTGTGGCTACAATCAAAACCTACAATAATGTCCTCGGTTTTTATACAAATTTGGTAAAGTAGTCCATCTTAAAATAAATCACTAACCACAGATGGGAGATAACCTTGCATTGAAGTTAGCAACATTTTGTCGTAATACGAAACGGCACAATACATGATTACATGCAAAATGAAATAAAAAATAACAACTGCCTGCAAGAGTGGTTATTGGCATCCAAATATTCATCAGTATAACAAATGTAATAGTTACTACATAGTTCACATTTTCTTAATGAAACAGTTTTGTTTTAAATAGTCACAACGAGTACCGAAGGCGGGAAAATTTATTTAAAATATCTGTCACCTGGTTGTGTCCCCGTTTATTTCACGTCAGCGTCGATTATTGTCTCTCGCTGTTAGTAAGTGAAAATCCTGAAGTTGGCAACTGCCAAATAAACTCCAACCATCTTCACTCCCAACTAAGAATTGATGTCCACAAACTCCAGTTTTCAGACAGCACAAGATCTTGATATTCTGCCCACCTCACTGGTTACTCGCTTAGATTCTCCCATGCACTTCAGTCGCACAGGCAATCTCGCGTCCGCACTTGCCAACGCCACTTTTTTTAGCGTTTATTTCCCGCGTGACGTAACAGACTAGCAACCCCAACCGACATCGGCACAAAGGCTTTTTCTCCCGCCGTATGTACGAACGGACCATTATTATCCTCCAATGCCCAATGTACAACTTTATATACAGCGTTTGTATACGGATGCCCAGTAAGGCCCTCAATACAAGCCGCATCCTCGCAAGTTGTTTGCTATGATGGTATCTGTGACGGCATCAAACACAAACTGAATATTAGTAGTGTCCGTAGCACACGTCATGTGTGTATATATTTCCTTGTTGCTACTCTTGTTAAGTGCTTCAAATTGGGACTGGATGTACATGACTGCCGCTAAGTACTCATTCTCACCTGTTCAATAAGACACAAATAATTCCGGTATTATTGCCAAGTTCATTTGATCTTTTCCTGTCATAACACTGGAAAAAGCATTCTTGCTCCATAATTAAACCACAAAATGTCAAAATCCATCGAAATACTTTTCTCTACAGGAACTCACTTCCAAAAATATAGGGTTGCGAGACAGTGAACTCAAATATCTTGATAGTGACTGGATTGCCCACCGGTGTCCTATTAAATTTTTCTAAAAACAATATCCTTTCAGAATGTAAATAGACACGCTGAACATAGATTGACCTGTGGACATTCCTATGTTTAAGGGGACAATTACAGAGAAACTATGACATTTGACCTCTTACCTGTGTACTCTGGGAAACAAATGGAGAGAGGAGATTTCTCAATCTTGTCCTCAAATAGATCTTTCTTGTTGAGGAAGAGGATGATTGACGTATCTGTAAACCACTTATTGTTGCAGATCGAGTCGAAAAGTTTAAGGCTTTCATGCATCCGATTCTGTTCAAAGAAACAATAAACATTCCGTTTCAGACACGTTAGAGCAAAAAGAAGCACAATTCAATATCAACAGTAACAAAGAAATGAGAGTAAAAACATCAATTAAAACTTTTTATTTATTTATTCAAAATTAATTGTTATACGGGGTAGTTCAGGATGGCAGGCCTTTATCATATGAAAAGTGACGTTATAAAGAAATCGCGAATTACACTCAACTGGTTATAACAAAAAGAGCCAACACTCTGATTTTGTTATGTCGAATTCGTAAGGCTGGAAAGTATACCCATGTTCTCTTTAGTGAACCACAGGTTACCAGGGTAAAAGGTAATTAGTTGTACGCCCGGATGTAAATGAGCACGATTTATTTTACTCGCAAAACACATTAGAGAAATCTGGACCGAGAACATTAGATAAGTTGAAGATGTATCGCCCAATTTTTGCCAAAGATGGTTACAATTAATTTAGATTAGCAGATAAACTTTCAATTGAGACACGGAACAAAAAAGAAAAAGCAAAACAAATAAAAACAAACAAACACACCAAACAAACAAACAAACACCCCAACAAACAAACAAACAAACACCCCAACAAACAAACAAACAAACAAACAAACCCGTCAACGGTTAGTACATGAAGATACGACTGAGTTATTGTTAGGATCTGACGCTATCAGCCTTAATGTGTACAAACAATTCGCATGTTGCATGTATTTTGAACATTATGAGTAGCATGCACGAAGGTATTTTTATAAATATTTCGTTTTGAAACATCATCATCATTCTGTTAAAAGTCGTTTGGCAAAAACAAATCTTAATTTTGGGTTCTTTCGGCAAAAATCAGGGGTGCAAATTTAATTGTATAATACATGATATAGTTTGAGAGAAGAAAGGCCTTACCGTTGTGTCATCTTCTAGCAACCGTTGGTCATACCCACTTAATGCTACACAAAATATGATTGCTGTGACATCTTCAAAACAGTGTATCCACTTTTTCCTCTCTGACCTCTGACCCCCAACGTCAAATAGCCTTCGTAAGAAAAATAAGAACAATATTCAACTGAGGTTATTAAATATTTAACAACGAAAAAGAATGACCATCATGGAACAATGCAACCTATATAAAAGCATTGTTTTAAAGCACATAGAACATTCAAACATGATGCTCACTTCATCACGAGCAAGACAATTTACCACAATAGTTCGTCCTGCCGGGACATAAAGCTAGAGGCGAAAAGAACCCACAACATCTCTCGTTTAAATGTCAAGGTTTACTCCAGTGTGTCTGGTTCATATTATACAGCCCCGCAAACACCCAAACTTTCAATTTTTGTCCCGTTGTTGGTGTTGGTGTTGTTGTTGTTGTTGTTGTTGTTGCTGTTGCTGTTGTTGATGTTGTTGTATTTTTTTCGACATCTTGTTTCTTTGAGTCCTGAACCACCAAAACATGTTTGTGGACTACTTCTAAGTTTGTTTCATTGCGTTAGAATATTCTGAAATTCGCCCGATGAAGTGTTTACCCCAGCCGAAGAACTGTGGCTTTTTTTTTATAGATCTAATCCTTTAAATATATTTTGGGCAAGGTATAAATTTAGATCACTTAATAGTAAACATTTTCAAAGGCAATGTGAATATTGCCTCTACAACTTCAAAATGTATCTAGGCTGTCTTATTCGTAGCTTTTGTTTAAAAATTTTAAAATCATTGACACTTGATCACACGACCAGTTTTTCCGAATCTTTCTATCCGTCTAGTCGGACACTGGTCCGCCCCGTGTTTATAGATATGCCCTGCCACCCCATGACTTGTATATATCCGTCATGATCCAAAAGTGAAGCCCAAGCTTTGAAATGGTGTTGACTTTTTTGAAATAATAAAAAACGATGTTCTTTCGTGGCTTTCCGTCAACTGTATTATTATTTAATAGACTTAAATTCTCTACAATTTGCATAGTAAATTTACACTTGCGTAGTAGCTGGTTACATGCGGTCATATGGTTTAAACATTCATAACGAAACTGTCGGTTTGTGTCTTTAATTCATCTTCAAATATCTTTATTTTCATTTAAAAATCACAATTGCACCGAAAGTCAAAGACTGTAGTGGTTCCAAAACATAACTTTTCATAATAAAAATAAGAAAGGCAAAACATCGATCCCTCATCACAACATGAAATTCGAGCGAGAAAGCGACAAAAATGTTAGCGATTGTTCAATGAGTCAACGCTAGAGGGACTGTAGCATCATGCGCGTAATGTATTCCTTACTCCCCAGACGGTAATCTCGGGAGAAAATGGCGCGTAATGAGATTGCAACGCCGATATGTATTGTTGGGCAGACTGAAGTGGTTAGATTTCAAAATGCGGGTAGCATTGGCTGCGTCATCAACATCTTGATGACCTGGGCCTGACCTCAATACGTCAGAGTATAGCCCTGTTGAGTCATCTTTTTCACGTAGTCAATTCATCAACAATGAAACATAGAATTTAGCCTCATTGTACAGGAGTATTGTATGGCATAATGCATTTCAATAATGCGTTAATGATAACATCCGTTTCTTGGTTTTTGCATGCATCCTTGGAATAGACTGACGCCAAATAACGCGGCTTGTTGGACTATTTTATCAATATGCTGCGCTCGTATCGCAAGTGCAATTTATATTTTGCCGTGTTGTGCATATGTTGTGGACTTAAGGGAAAATTAAAATTAAAATTAAATCCGACCAAACATCGTGAGGATAACATCCATGACTTGCTGTGACTCGTGAACGCGGGACTGCATGGACTATGTGCGCTAAAATAGGCTTTGTGATTAAAATCACGAGTAGTTCATCAAAATGGTGTGCTATCAAGATAGCTGAATTACCTTTACCGTCATAGCAGTAGGCTGGAATTGCTATGACTAAGATTTATATTATGCCAGGCTCGCATTACCCACGGGTGGTAATTGAAACAGCTTGAAATTTAGAACTTGTTTTTGTTTGTGTGATTTGTTATGAGGTAAAAACAAACCACCCGCAAATAGATTGGATGTAGGTTTGTTTTGTTTGTTTGTTGGGGTGTTGGGGGTGTTTGTTGGGGTGTTTGTTTGTTTGTTTGGGGTTTTTTTTGGGGGGGGTGTTTTTTAAAATTACACAAAATTAAAACAGCATTTCTAAAAAATTGTAGATTTTAAGAAGGAAATATAAAAATGGGATGAGTGGAACCATGTCAAATACAATTTTTTTTGTTCTAAGAAATTACAGTCGCATAGGTTTGTACTTGTGCTTGTTTTATGTCAATCTTGTGGTGTTTCATCTTGAAGTAAGAACTGTGCGTGCAAATTAATCGAAATTACACATTTTGAGAAATAAGTTGTTGAAAAGTGGTTTGGTATTTGATGTAACCATTGTCTTGCCCGACTCCATTGATTCAGTAATCAATCAATTAGTTTGTTTTGGCCGAATGCACCAAAGTTATAGCAATGTAATCGAATTAATGGCCGTCCCTGCTCATAATGGAAGAGGGAGTAAGGTATAGTTAGTAGGCACTGTGGGCACTTTATGATGGTAATGTACTGCGTGGGTATGACCATTCACCAAGCGCCATTATCAAGGTTATCTTGGCCATAATACGACATAGGTCCTCGTACTTTTTCAGTCTATACGCAAACCTGCGTGTTGTTTGTTTCTATGCCTGTATGGCTGCATGATTTATGTCGGTTCGGAATTCTGTCCATCTGTCAACAATTTCTCCTCCCTTGTTAGCCCCTTTTAATACCTTACTGCTGGTATTTATAAATAAGGTATGTAAGAAAAGGGCAGGATAAAACTCCTATTGAAGGACTTGAACTGCCTCAATAGAGAGAAACTATGATTTTATAAGTTGTGTGTAACAGAAACTACTAGAACTCATTGTACCTGGATTAATACTGGGATTAATATATTGATGATGTGCAATAATGATGTAAAAACCCGTTCTGAATACGTCATGTCTGGAAATTGAACCAAATCCATTGACATTCAAAGAAACTTACTACTTCGGTATATCAACGTATGCAATGTAACTTGAAACTATTATACTATAATACTAGAACGGTTAACACCAGCGTAAACATCTACTTTTTTTACACATTAAATCTCATACAAATGGATTATTACAAAATAGCAAGTAATTCTGACCACTAAAAACGAAACCCATGAACAGAGGATTAAATAAATTGGTTTGAAGGACACATCAGTAAGCATTGTAGCAAAAGTTTTGTCAATATTTCTTTCGCTGAATGATATAAACCTCAGTTCAATAGAAGAATCAATAAGCTATATAAACAACTCTGTCATGCTGAATTGCCCTTCCATCTGTATGAAGTAGCAACAGACACTGTAGCAGTTTGGTTTACGACCCTTTCCATGATGAACCATATCTTGATTCAAAGAGAGTATCAAACAGCACCGAAATCAGCATGTTCCTCCTGCATGATACACTCACGTTTACCACAGTTACAATCCCCCCCGTAAAAGCCAGTTGCATGAGAATCTTGGGTAAGGGTGAATGTGCTGCCCTCAACCTTTCCATAGATTGCATATTTTGCAACTTTAATTGTAATTCCAATTAGAAACTTGTAACTTTACTGTTGATGTATTTTAGTTGGTTAGTCTGCATACTGCTGCTATTTTGCTTGTATTTTCTGAACTAAATATTTGTTTAGCACAAGGTGCTGTATAAATGCTTTTATTATTAGTGATATCTTGATTTATTGATTTAGTTGATTTGTTTGCTGTTCTACTTTACCAGGGCCGGCCTCCTGTATTCTCACTGCTTTTCTTAAGGGTCCTGTACAGGGAGTATCGAATGACAGCAACATTTAAGATTTCTTTTCGTTATGGATGTCTTATTAGGCACCACTGGCACTGGCTAAAAAAAAACTAAGGAGACTGACTTACCTGAAATGTAAGTTTTTGAAGGTGAAGTGTGTTTCAACAATGCCCGTTGTCTTAACTCGCGTCCGTAGAATGTCTTGTTCGTTAGGCAGGTAGTCGTCCGAACCGATACGGTCCAAACTATCTAAAAAGCTAAAACCCAAAATAATAAAAATCAGTCTAAAAGTACTTGTGCCTAGCCCATGGTTCTTCAATATGGTTCAAAATATTAGTTATATTTTGAACCATATTGAAGGTTGGAAATATTCCTCGTAATCTTGTTAACATGCCCAAACGCATTTCAGTGATTAGAACCAGATTTTATTTCTTAATTTTCAAACATTCAAGGTTTTGAAATTGAAGCAGGATTAACATGAGATCCTTTGATGGGGGCTTACATCTGGAAGTAACATCTAAACATCTGGCCAGTTTCTTAGTTAACCGCAATACTGATTGAAACCAACATTAATGTTAGTGTGTGGAGATCGTTTTTTCTATAGAAAAAAAACCCATATCAAGATAACGAGAACATTTATCTTGTCAATTTCTGAACCTAGAAGTCAACTTGTCGAGATGATGTACTCTCGACGTGACTGTTATAGACAAGTGTTGGTCGATATCCTAGTTTCAGTTAGTCGTTTTTCGAGATTATTTTATCTCGTTATCTTGTTATTTGATGGCAAACCTGGATCCTGGAGTTCTATCTTTGCACAGAAACAAAATTAACTCTATGAAATCCCTGAACAATTACTTGCTTGTCTGGTTTTTCCATTATTCTAGACCTGGGACCTCCCGGTTCTTACAATTCAAGAGGTTTACTGACTCTATGCACCACGAGAAATACATAACTACAGGTAAGGGCATGATGTGGCTATTTCTCTCGCCCATCGGTACCCGCTTTACTTCTTTTAAGGCGGTTTTGAGAAAAAAATCTGAAATCAGGAAAAATCCTCCTCCTTAGCCCCCCCCCCAACAAAAAGAAGAAGAAAGAAATAAACAAGAGAAATACTATTCTTGACATAAAATATAAAATTATGAAAGGTTATAAGGGAAATATCTTGCTGAGGTGTGCTTGCTGAGGGTGGTTTGGACTAATTGGGTCATTACTGACAGAAGAAAACCATACTAATATCTGGACATCTTATAACATCACGACTCGTTCCCAGACAATTGGGAGGAAACATCGGAAAAACTGTCAACACCTTTGACGGTTTCTCTTCTTAATTAAAAAGAGTAATCCTTGCAAAATATTGTTTCCATCTTTCAAGAAAGGCCAACCTTTATTGACAGGAATTCCTTGTCCGTACCAGGATGGAGTATCTAATTCTATTCAACAAGACAGGTTAATAAGAAGACTGTGTTAAAAAAAACAATCTCTCGTCGCTTCACTTTGAGCGTGGGTGAAAAGTTGTTAAAAGACTTACAAACAAAGACTGTTAACAATGGTTCTTCAGTTATTGTTCAATGTTTAACACACCACAACGACCGCTCAAGCACAACACCCGTGGCAAAGATTCCCGTCCCCCACAATGTCCCCCAAAACACATGATACTGCGACGTTATCTACCATAAAAAAAAAGACAAAATCACCTCTTACATCTCAACAAAAACCGCCCCAGGCGCTCCTCATTTCAGCCTCTGCCATATTTATAGATTCCCCAAGCCTTTTTATCGGCCTCATCTTTCCGAAGACGTTAAGTTTGACCGATACATTTCCTGTAAGTGAGCTTTAGAGGAAACTAAACGACGTAGACAGAATAGAGGACTTTTCTTCGAAGGAGAACGTCAGGTTATGTTATAACATCACCCTCTCTACCCGTTATCATTTATCAATCCAACAATCAATCATGTGGTGAAAAGATGGCCACAACTTGATTATCTTGTAAGAAATCAAGGAAGATCATGGATGAACGGATGTTGTCGTCGTCACTGAAAAATAATTCATTATCGTGAAACGGAAAACACAAGTATTATTGTGGGGAAGGTTTTAATGCCGGAATTCCATGCTTGCATTTCCCATGGCCTTTAAAATTAATTACTCAGTACAGGCTTGAGACGAATTATTCAGGTAAGAAGAAAATATTGCTGTCCTTGGTATGGACGACTATTGATATACATGTTTCAAAGAAACAGAAATGAGTATAACTTCACTTCATACTGATAGACTAATCAGACCAGAGTGTGAAAAACCCACTAACTTCCACTAAGGAGTTACACATGGGTTCAGTTTTAAAAAAAAACCCAATAATGTACATAAACTTTGCTAAAGAAAAGGGTTATCAGCCAAGAAGACTGGTAATGTCAGTTGCTCTTAACTGGTTCCCTGCTAAGTTTGGCTTGGCAAATAATGTTGTCAACTGTGCCTTGACCTAAGAGACGCAAAACGCCGGTAACACCCTTGTAAACAAAATCATAAAAATATACTCTCAACCTCGTACTCATATATTAAAGTCAACTAAAACTCTGCGGATACACACCATTGCCAATGTCGGTTTACTTCAATTCCCAGTATGTGTGCTTGTTTAAAAGAAAGTAAAAATCGTACATTCAGCAAATGACCCATCTAGGGGTTCCTGAAACATTAAAGTGTTCATTGAAGTAACAAGTAATTATACCCCCGGAAAAGGGCAACTTTAGGTGATTTTATACGCATCCTGGATATAGGAGCAACAACAACAGACATCGTCATTGATTTACACTTCAGCTTGACTAAACTTCACCAGGTTCGACTTGTTTACCCTTAAATGTGAAGAATGACAATTTATAATGAATGTAAAATTCTCAATGAAGAACACATTTCCTTTAATATTTCAATGCACTGAATGAGCTGCACCAGGAAGTCCTGCATATTATTAATGCTTAAAACGCTGCGTACAAACAAAAATGTTGGTAGTAATCACATCGTCCACGCAATGGTATAATCTGTTATCAACGTTGACTCAAAAGGTGAAAGGGATTTTGATGTTGTTTTTTAAAGGAAACTCGGTTAGATCTATTGAACAGTCTGATAAAAAAAGTGTCAAAAGGCCTACCCGTCTTTTTTCAAATCTATAATCGCTCTGAGGGGCCAAATTTGATCATTACTAGGTTCAAAGTATGATGCTTCACAAAAATTTCAGCAACATCTATAGACTTGGTTCAATCTGAGTATAAATTTGTTAAATGTGATCCGAATAGGGTCAAATTTGACCTTCAACACAGGGTCAAATCTGGTCAAAAAGGATGTTCGAAATGAACGCTAATAAACGATACAGTGCTATTAACAAAAAACAGTCTGTTACCTCAAAGGTATAATACGTCATTGTTGTTGTTGTTGTTGAATTATAATTTTAGAAGAAAATATCCGTTCCAGTAATGTTTAAATAAACTCATTTATACCACCACACCGCGAGGAGATTTTATCAAATCAAGAGGCGACTGTTCTAAAGAAAATAGCAAATGGTGGTAACAATGCATGTGTATGTGTATTGTTTCGGTCTATAGTTGAATCAAATGAATGGGAGACAAATGTCTTGTACGTTTTTATCATTAAACGTATAGGCCCTAGTCATCGTGTGTGCGTTAGTCCACATAATGCTGATTAATAGGCACAGTTATCAAAATAGATACAATAAAAGTCACCTGTGAAAGTTTTAGCTGAAAACAGCGTCTACTTGTTGAGAAAACAACAAAAATCTGTCACAGCATTTTCAAGTACGTCGAATCCATCAACGTTTAGCGGATACCAACCGCATCTGTGATCGTTTTGTGGGCAGCATTCAAACGGACACCATATATATTTTAAAAGTGACCATTGAAGATTCAAATTCTTTGACATAATGTTATTGGTTTCTTATATTTAACGAGGGCAATTCAGACTAAATTATTTCGCATGGTTCTTACTGCCATTACCATCTTTATAACAAAAATAGGCTGTTGGATAAAAATGGCATACTTTCGTTTGAGGTTATTACCAAAATAATTGTGATCCCGAACTTGAACAAAACTATAAGTCGTTTTTTAGTCTTAATAAAACAGCACAGCTGTATTCAACTTGGTTTGTACACACTGAACATTGAAAAGATCATGCTGGTCTTTCGTTTCAACTTTTACATACAATTGTATACCGAAGTCTGGGAGCTTGGTGCCATGCCTAAGTAACATTCATAAGAGAAAATCTTCTAAAATATTTCAGATATTTATAAATGATGTACATTCAGGGTCTACAAAGGGCACAGTATTGACAATGAATCAAAATATGTCGGTTCTGTCAAAACCTCTACTTCCATAATAATGCCAGAATTAAACAAACTTGAGAAGCTGTTCGACTTCAACAGTTATTGTGTTAAAGGCAGGGTGTACTTTTGGTTAATAACTCTACAAGTTATTGACCATACGAACTTACTTAATAAAGAGCACTGGAAAGCTGTTGATATTATAAAACATTGCTAGAAACGAACCCCCATTTGAAGTAATATAATGTAGTTTCAGAGAAAGAGGTAATTTTCACCCCAAAATTTTAATCGAAAAAAAACCTTCAGGAATGAAGCACATCTGAAAGCCAATTCTATGCAATGAGAGTGTATTTGCTTTCATTGTTTCCTTGCAACTTCGATCAATGGAGCCCAAATTTTGACAGGTTTGTTATTTTATGCATAGCCTATGTTGGGATACACCAGGTGAGGGTACCAGTCTTTGACAATTGCCAAAAGTATACCACCCCTTTAAGATATATGCCGATATCACCATTTTAACAACTTACAGGATCGGTAATCACCGAGAAAAAAAATGATATAATGTTTTAGTACCAACCCTTCAGAGAAATAGTTCTGCCTGATATAATGTCAAAGTTGGGAATAAATTGTTTGAATCACTGTTGCTGATATTGCCGCAATCGAAATGAGAGAACGCGCACAATAGAACATTGACAAAACTTAAACTGTTTTTTGTTGGTCTTCATTAAAACAATACACCCACATTTGATGACATTTTCACAGAAGTTGATTGTAAATATGTTCACGGAAAACAAGGTAATGGACATGAATGAAGTCTTCTAAAAGCCAGTGATGCATCAGCCACTTACATTCAATCATTCCTTTAATCTATAGGTTAAATGTGACTGTCATGGTGGAATGAAAATGACTTACTATTTAGCAGAATCGTTCAGTTGGTACTCTCTTGATCGATTGAAGCATTCCTTGATACCATGGTCGACCCAGAGTCTTTGTAAGGCGCCTAGCAGGGGACAGGAGTAAGGTTCGGAATCTAACATCTTGCTAACAATGTCCAGCACCATCTTACAATCATCCTGTTTGCAAGAGAGTCAATTGCAAGAGAGGTCACTGTTACTCTTGGAAACGCGGACAGGTAAAACCACGTGACATAGCACTTGATTACACATTGAAATCTCAATTCTTGTCAGGCAAGAAGGGTGTACCGGTCTATAAGATAAATCCACAGCATGCAATTATTGCAGAAATCTAAGAATTCACATCTCGTTCTTGGTCAAAGGTAAATTTCAGAAAGGGGGCACAATTTTTGAAGGCTTCCAAGTTGATCATTTTCAATAACCCTGCTTTTGCCGTGAGATCAATTGATCACAGTGATGGGTCTGGGGCCAGCTTTAGGGCCTTGGACACTTTTAAACATTAGTTGCTCTCTTTACAAGTTATTTTAGACCCATTTTTTAAATTTCAAAATTGATTAATTTTTGCCGTTTTTTCTTCAGTCGGCGGAAATAAGGAAAACGCCCACTGCGCCCACCCCTAAATAAGTCATTGTTTGTGAGCTGTTTATTTATCTGTAATATTTTACTTAAAGTATTATAGTTCCACAGCAATAATGTGAACTCCCCAGTAATAAATACAACGTGACGCATTGTAGTTGACACCATTACTTTCATGTACATGTAACAAAAAATATGCGAGTGACTAGTTTGCACACTATATATTTTGTGACTGATAGTTGTGTGTATTGACCAGGAATAGAACTATTCTTCATTTTCTTTGCGTTAAGAACCCGACGACTATGTCATTTTCTTTGAGGTTGAGTGGTAGAAGCGTGAACGAATGCAGGTCAAATGTCATACCGGGTAAGAAAATCAAACTTTGAATCATGGATCAAAAACCAAATAATGAAATGATTTCGAGGTTTGAGGACATTTTATAATAACAAACAGCCTTTACAAGATTATAAAAGACACAAATTGTGTCAGTTTTGTAGTGTTTTTGTTTAATGTTATTGCTACTCTCAAACTGTACAGTTTAGTTTTCACAATGTGTTTTATTTTAAATGATGTATGTATAATTAGATACACCGATCTCATCAGAAACATCATTTTGTACATGAAGGTCGTGTTCCCAACCTACCTCTCTCGCTGGATCTCCATATGATATTTCCAGTTTCTCCATGGCTCTGACTATTGATACCATTGACTGCAATGTGTTGCTGAACACTACTGGTCTAAACACCTTGGCGTCTTCATCACTAAATCCTTCTTCGTGAATAATTCTAGAAGGAATAAATCAACAGATTATTGTTAACAGTATACCAGCCTAAAGACCGTGCAAGTCTTGCGTGTAATCGAACGTTGGGACCCGTTAAAGTGTGCGAGTTTGTTTCCTTCACACGTTAAAGCAATGGACTTGGGAGCAAAGTGGTCTCAACAAGTTCGAATATGCGCGAGACTTGCACATTGTATTGGCAGATGAGCAGAGTTCCACGAACAGGCCTCCTATAGTGAACACCTTTGATAAGGGACGAAAACAATGTAGATTTCCCCCAAAAATAATAATGTTTACGATGGTCTGAAATAAGCATAAGGTGTATCAAAATCCATAAGTTATCTGAGCTCTCAAAGAAAATGAGTCCTTGTTGAAGTTGGTAAAACTATCAGATTATACACAATCTGTATATGAGTGCAATGTCACCATTCAAAAAAATTTCACAGATGTGTTTTAAAATGTCTTGACCAAAGACAGTAATAAGGTTATAGTCCCTGCCACATTGTATGTATTAAAAGCAGGGTATGTCCCCATGCTTCACCTCTCATGCGACCTTCATCGTCTATGAAACAACGAACATGGTTATGAAGATACAACAGACCGTTATTAGAATGTGATTAACTCTGGCACTCCGTGTTGAAGGAGGCAATGCGCACGTACCCTGGGCACACGGCCCCTGACGAGTTCCCGGAATTTCGTTCCAACCTGTATTGATTCCTTTACTCTTGTTGACAACTCTCATGCAAAATCGTTAGCCAGGTACGGGGGATACTCGGCTCGCCACAAATAGAATCTCTTTTAACTATCACATCAGATTCAGTCTGCTGAGGTAACTATATTTCTTAAACTCTGAGCTTATGGAAGAGCGGCTTGGCTAGAACGGCCTTATTACTTGGTCCTATGGAGATAGTGTGAAATTACATGTCAACTCGCTGGTGCAGGTGTAACAACCCATAGCAGCTAAACTTAATCAACCTTATTCTACTAAGTGAAAGAAGTTTTCTGGATTGCTAAGTAGATGCAGAGCAAGAGGGCCAGCCCACCGAAGGAAATTGCCTGTAATGTAATTGCTTTCATTTAGTAATACTAGCATTGTCTATAACCATTTCTGGGATGTTAATGAGGCTGTGTTCAATCCACCATTGGAATATTTGATATCGTCATATAAGCGAACTCCCATATTCATAGATATATATAAATATATACATATTTCATATATATATTTCTGAAACATGAAACAAAGCAGTATTCATAATTTGCGGATATGAATTTGGTTATGACACAAACTTTTAATTTTTTTTTATAATATATCAGTTTTCTTTCAACTTCAAATGTCACATTTTTATGAGTGCAAATTATTCTTTAAGACTTGCAAGAAAATCTCTCAAGTTTGAAAAAGAAAGTTCCTAAAAATGACTAGTGAATATTTACATTAAAACTGATGGAAAGTTCGGGAAACTGTAGATAAATTGAGATGGGTATTTTTCTTTTGCCAGCTTGGCAACCAATATGGGATAACGAAATAACAGGGGGGGGGGGTGTCAAAACAACAATATCTTTTTTGCTCATCATTGTAGGCCTACTTCATCCATATACACTATACATTGCCTCCAAGGATGCATGGACCGCTTTGATATGCCTAAACAAAAAAGGGGAAAATCTAATTTTGCCCTTTAATAATTAAGGATTTTACTGGTCTGGTATTACGCAATTGGCTTATTCATCAAATCATAAATCTACAGCTTGTGTCAAACCTAAAGTCAATAAGGCAGACTGGTAAGCTGCCATGAAAAAATAAAAGTAAATCAAATGGCTACATGTTTATGAAATGCTACTATATTTGTCATACCTCTCATAAATTCACGTAGGCCTACTCTAAAATGCCTTGCAGTGGTGGCTTACGACCTTCCTTACGCCGTGCATAATACACTTAAAGGGGTTTCCTAACTCAAGCCATGTGAGATACGGCAGTCCAACTACACACAAAGCATCGCGTTCACGATGTACAGCTTTAATTAGCCGCACACAGATGGCAAACACCACGCAGCAAAATGAAATTTGATTCAACCTGATGCACACTGTCTTTAGAAAGAATCTGAAATCACCAATCCTTGAAAATGTTTTCCCCTTTCCAAAATGACGAGATCACGGATTTCCCATTATAGCTAGAGCTACTCTCATTTAACGTCACACCACTCTGTAGTCTTTTTGATCAGTGCCGTGCACACACCATCGTCCAAATATTACCATCTGCTTACCTTTACCATACCTGTCTATTTATGCAAAGATTTTTGGCGGGAATCGTGTTGTCTGCGGTGAACACGAAGTGCACTAGTTCCAAGCTTGGCACTTTGACATTTAGCGGTGCAGCAGGCCTAATGTATCATCTACCCGAATACGCGCCAGGGTTTGTGCATGGACGGCTTAAGCATTTTTTTCAATGAGGTTTCATGCGGGTGAGCTTTGTATTTACATAACTTGTTAAACCTGTTGCAAATTCCGACTATGTTTATAACAAAAAACAAGCTAAAAACGCACCAAAATATCAAATGGCATCGTTTAAAAAGTGCATTTGCAGTAGATGTTTCATTACCTCGTGTTTTGGGGGTTTAGTGACATTATGTGGCGATTTAAATTTGACAGTTTTACATAAGGGCATTCCTTGGAATAAACATTCTCGATCTATGAATCATTCACTTACAAGAACACCAAGACGTTGGGGACACAATCAAGACTGAGTTTGGTATACTACTGCCTTGAGACGTTTTGGGTATTTTCTCATTGCTGATGGATTAAACGAAGCTCAACTTCCGTTGAATATAATTTGCGTGTTTAAAAATAAATCACGGGGGGCTTGGGCACTATTTTACTGGGATTTTGGATACACCGTTCCCAGGTTTATCAAAAACAATATCCAAATAGGGAGGGACATTGTTTTTGTTCTTTTTCCATCCTGCCCCCATGGTTTAAAACATCAAACAAAAAAGAGGTTGCGAACGAAAGTAGTTCAGGTGTAAACCCTATTAAATAATTGTTGCTACAACTCATGAAATTATTCCGTTTATGTAAGTCGGGCGGATTTGATAGTTGCCCCTTGAAAAACGTAGGAAAATCTAATTTATAGTTTTAAAAAATATCTAATTGCTTTTCTGAGGGCAGAAATTGGAAATCATCGATTAAGATAAGACAATTAATATGCAAGCCTATTCTGAGTTGAATTTATACAGACATTTACTACACTTTTGCGGGTTTTCACCATGAAAACGAAGATTTACATTCTGGTATACTTTATATATTGTTTGATTAGTTATTTAAATATATATATTTAAATAAATAATTTAAATAGTTTGGGTTTGAACAAAGAAAAATTGACTGGAGCGGGACTTGAACCAACGACCTCCGGATTAACGTACCAACTGAGCTATCCAGCCCTATGTTGGCGGTCTCCCTATTATTAGTCAATATCTTTGTTCGGGGTGCCAGTCAGAAGCCATACAACTGTTAACTGCCGTGTAGCCAGGGATCACACCCACGTTTACGATTCAACCTGGAAGCGGCAGCCACGGGATCACCTTAAGGGGATGCGACTTTTTAATATTAAATATCAAGTAATATATTTTTTAAGTACGACTTATAGAAGTAAACACGTAGTTTTGAAACTAAGTTATATAAGTGGGCCTGCACATACACCCAAGTGTTCTTATTTTCACAGGGAATGGTGACTTGAAGTCAGGCAGGCTTTACTGGTTTTACGATTTTTTTTTTAAGTCAGATTAATTTTTAGGCGACGAAATTATGTCCGGAACAAAATTGCAATCGTGTGTAATAACATTGGCGCTAACTAATAACATTTGCATAATCTTAAATGTGTTTCTTCGTTGCATAAAATCTTGACCTTTGACCTCCCCGCAGTTTAAGTTATTGAAGCTTCAAACTGGTAAAAGGTGCGCGAGCATCACTGATTTGGGCGTGTCTTTTTGCAAAGCTCGTTTTTGCAGCAAAGTTGTAGAACGGGTAAAATCCCAAATTATCATCATTGTTTATGACAAGTGCGAAGGGAAATAAATTAAAAATATATATTTTTTTGAACCTGAATGTTTGAACTAAACAGAAACAATAGTTATATTACCACAACTGTTGTTAATTTTCTTTTAATAAAGCTCAACGTAATTATGACTTATTTATGCTATACAAACTACAAAACCAAGACTGAAATCAACCATTTTATTTACTTTTTGTTAAGGTCATTTACGCCAGCCCTACTAAGTCATGTCTTACATATAACCCTTACGACGAAAATTGTTTTATTTGTTGCAATTATTGCTGATTGTTGATAAAGGTTTTAATTGCTTTATGATTAAAAGTAGGCGTGAATTTCCGTTTTTTTTCTTTGGGGCAGAAGCTACCAGATATATCAATTTCACACATTGATGATATCTTGTTAAACATTTGATAGTCGTATCCGGACATTTTTTAGGGGGCGGGGCTAATTAGTGTAAGGCAGTCATCAATTAAGATTGCATGGTCCAGATATTCATTAATAAATGAGGTGTAACAGCAGGGAACCAGTCACTGTATCAAGATAGATTCATCTGTCTACGTCAAGATTAGCAGTCACATACACATTGGATATCAAGATGTACTTTTCGCCGCCAAGTGAAACAATACAACATTAATAATAAGGATCGTTTTGTCATTCCGAAGTAAATTGTCACCACTGTGTCAAATTGTTTCCTAACATGGCCAATTTGTCACAGGTGAATGAAAGCATGGTTTACTGGTGCGTAAGTAAGTCCGCTCACTGTTTATGAACAAATATAGGTCAATACATTATAATCTTGAACTATATAATATATAGCAGCTATAGCGGGCCCTGCCCACCGCCCACGCACTGATATAGCGACAAGTATATCTAGACAGTGTTTTGTAGGACTCGGGTTATTATGTTTAATTCATTACCCTCTACACAGCGTACGTATATATCAAGGGTTCTTGTATCCAACATGGAGGGTTTCGTTTGGCCTTCTTATGCTGGGCAAGCTCACTTCGTACATCATTTCATGTCGCATGTATATTGTATAGCATCAATACGTCCACGTTTAGGTTAGGTGGGAATAAAGGTACGTTTGTGGGCTGTATTATCTTTCTTTTGTGAATAATTCAACGTCAACAACTTGCCCAACATTGGCACAGTGTTAACAAAAACAACTGGTGTAAAGAATGGTACAAATAGCAGACAATAATTTAAATTATCTGCATTATTTAGTTATTTTGAAATTATACACGTACCTCAATTAAACTTTATTAACCAAATATTATATAAAGAGGTTTCTTGCCATTTTGCTGCGGCCTGCAGTGCGTACCATACCACATTGATATAACAATTATAGGCAAATCTATTGTAAGCCCCATACATCACACGGTGGAAAATTTAATTATGAATTTCATTATCAAAACAAAATTGGCTGTGTTTCTATACAGCCTACTTATAATTATTTCTACACTGAAATAAACCCGACACAAAAATGTCAACAACAGTCAAATTAAGGCTGGCTTCTGCAGTCCATTTAGCCCCAAAGCATGCTAACAAAAAATGTAATTATTATTTCTTTACGCCCCAGTTCACTTTAGAATTTTAAGTCGTAATGCCGGCGCGGCCATTACTGTTCATTCAATCAAGCGGTGCTGTCCTGAGGTGACATTTTACAAACAGTATTTTCCCGTACCCAGAAAATGCCTCGTTTGCATTTGTAGACTTGTGACGTAGATCTTCGAATAGGCCAAGATGTAACTCGCCATCATTGTGGAGAGTTGTGACGCAGCGTTGCATGCTACATGGCTGTCTCCTAAACAACAAGGCGGGCCATTAACAGTTCGGACTGTATATCCACGCGCTGCTTTTAAAACTCGGTAAATGTTGTGTGAATATCAAACTGTCATTTTATAAACTTAAAAAGCTTTGTTTGGTATACGATTAGACGTCGTGTGAAATATTTCAGACCAAAACAACTGTTTGAATAATGGTCTTACACCTCTGTCTTTTGTGATAAAAACACGGAACTGTTCAAGGTGCTGTTCCACGTGTTCTTTCGAGAGAAGAAAATCAAAAAAATAAGCAGAACAAAATAATTCACTACAGCTTGCAAAACAACTGCGTCTGCCGATTTTGTTTGTTTGTAATTCATTTATTTATTTGTTTAAATTTATTAATGTATACATTTTTAATTTTTGTTTTGTATTTATAATAATTTAAAAAGCTATTACTGAGTCATTCTTATTACGATTTTCGTTCAGAATAACCCCATTCCTGATCCGGATATATCAACTATTTAACAATGTCTAAACAGGGTTTTTCTTTTGTTTGTTTTTTATTTACAAATCACCGTATAAAATGAAACAAAAAGAGAGCCCATCAAACCAAAGCGAAAAAACCAACCCAACAAACCTAACCTAACCAAACCAAACCAAACCGAACCAAACCAGGGGGAAAAATTACCCAAACAACCCAAAAGCAAGCAAAACTTAATCAAACCCAAATTGCCCACCAACCCTCTCCAGCAAAACAGTCACTTTACTAATCCAACAAAACTCGCGCAACGACGATATCCCCACAAACCAAAATAGGGTTATCAAGCAGACATCTTCCTCCTGCCATAAACACACACACACACACACACCTTATATATGGCAGTTACGGGGTACTTCCATTGTTGTTCTATTATTCCCTTTTCTAAAGAAATCCTCTGTGGGGTACCACTTGAACAAAGAAAACCTTGTGGGGTAGCATTGTTCTATTGTTAAAAATACCCCGTAAGTTGGCGCGTGTAAGGGCACACACACAAACCCCAACTAATCTTCTTTAAAAATATTCCCACACGGCTTAGTACTGAAATGCTACAACTATTTATCTTCAGGTATCTCACTATAAAACAAAATGAAATATAATTGTGTATTAGGCTTATGTGCATTATGTTTTAACCAGATGCTGTGGTGTGAAATTAAGACAATCTGCATTTTCGTTCTAAATATATTTAGGTGACTATTGAACATTATTCACATGGTTACCTCCGCTTTGCACATGGTTACCCTTCAAGCTAAACACCGTAACCTAAGAAAATAAAATCATAAAATCATTCCAGTTATGTATGTATTCCAACCTAACGAGCAAAACAGACAACACAAAAATGCACGTACAAGCTTCTGTGACCACGATATCAAAATTATCCGGCCTTAAAAGAAAGAAAATTGCGTCAAATCTGAAGCTGGTATCACAATTCCGCCATTTTGTAATTCGGATAAACTTTACCAAGTTAAAGGTTAAAGTGCAATGTTTGCCTATTTTTGTTCTTAGAACTTGTGTACTTTATTGTCTGAGACGGTCAAAGCATATAAAAGGCCGAAGTACACGTACATAATGTCACCTTAGATTATGAGTGTAGTTTTTGGACGCAATACTATCATACTAGGCCCCACTCGTTTGCGTAATCCATTAATTAGGTCTAGGTGAAAATGTCAAAATGCCGTTCGTGATGGTTCCTGAAATTATTTTCTTGAACATGTCCTTTATTTAGCAAGACTTTGTCTCTATGCTTTTATCAAAGACAAACTCATTATAGATAACTATGATCAACATGAGTTCCGGTCTCGCTAACTTGATGAAGCTGATGCATTTGCAGCCTTCTGGATCTGCGACCAGACTGTTATTACAATCCTATTATCATAACGTCTTGTGAAATCACAGTGTACGTCAAGGCAGAAACTAAAATTCCCAATAAGGTTCCCAGTGCTTCAACAGCAACAGGGTCATACCTAAAATCAAAAATCAAAAGATGTTTGCTTGCATATTGCGCCTAAAGCGTAGTCTCACAGGTATCCTGTCCAAGCTTGCACATTTATTGCTCTCCGAATATGATTTAGTCACGTTTCTTAGCGGGGTACCAGCAAATGTTATTTGCGTATCTGTGAAATAAACCAAACTTTGAGGAAAAGCGATAATTTAAGTCCTTAGGCTTTCGCCATTCAATTCGGAGCGATGCCAAAAAGACGCCATGCACTTTGATATGTGTCCTCAATAAGGATATCAACTTTTGCCATATTATTTTATGACAGGAACTAAGACTTTTGTGCAGTTTCAAATGGGAAATTTAGGCAAAGGAACTTAATTCCGTAAATTGAGAAGGGAAAAAGGAAGAAGAAGGGTAACTTAAGCACGACACCATAAACGGTCAGCAAGAACATTACGGCAATTATTGCCCCTCCATCCAATTACTTCTTTGAGAAGCACTAGCTTTTACAACTCCAAAAACGTTTGACGCTAATGCAAGCTGACCATGTTAATTTGTGGTTTTTCACACCAACAAAGAGAAAAATAAAAAAGAGGGATTCTGTTGTTGTAAATAGTGAAGCAGTTAAATTACAACGAGATATGTTTTCCAAACAACAATTATTAAACTGGATTAACTGCTGCAGAATAGAATGTTGTCATCAAGTTTGGTTCCCTTTGCCTTTGCCATTTTGTCGATGACATAGATATACAAAGTATTATCTGCACTCTATACAATAATCAGGCCTACAAATCGTCGTACCGCATGGGTAACTGTGAATATGTCAAGACGATATTGCGTCACGTCTTGATGAAATCCACGGCCTCGGTCAATTACAGGTCATTGCGACATCTGTGCCGTTACGCATGGCCGGTAGCAGAACAACAACGCTCCATACATACAGCTCATCGTAGCTCTACGCAAATGAATTCAGTACATGATACATGGGCCGGTTGTAAGACTCAGTCAGGCCAAGTGCATTGCATATGAAATTAAATTCGGCTGTCTATATTTTAATTGAAATGGAAGCGGCTTATACAATAAAGCGCTATTTTAGACCGACAGCTTGGTCGATTCCTAATTAGCGTCTAGTACCCAATGGTAATATGCCTATTAGCTTTTATAAAGATCATGATCTAGTGACAGTTCAGAACAAAACATTTCGCCAGAGCAGCAACAGTATAATAAATTACACCAAAGCACACAGTATCGCTACTGACGAAATCTCAAAAGGAATTCCTGGCCGTTCATTTCCGTTTTGCTTTAAGTTTGATACTGTTGATGTTAATAAATTCTAAAGCTTTGTTATTTGATAATAATGACAGCGCGGTAATCAGTCTGAAATCTTAGTATTACAGAAACGACAAATTATGAAGTCAAACACAGGGCTAGAATAAGATCTTTCTACTTTGTTGGTTCGCATAGTTAATGTTAGATCGATATAACTACACATTGATCATCGTAATGTAGAAATGGCATCTACAATCAATACAAACATGATTCTACGTCATAGGTGTTAATCATATTTTATAGTCGCTTACGTGAGACAACGGGCAGTGTTCTTTTGTCATGACCACGTGATATTTGTGATGGATAATATCGTAGCTATTTATGTTCTTAGCTTATTGCTAATAACTGGTGATTATTGGGAAAATCTTTTAAAAGCAACTTTCACTTTCACCTTAAAAATATTTATGAGTTTTGCTCGTTAACAACAAAACTATAAACAAAACTTCTCTAAGTCTATCATCTTTCAGAGAAAAAGGATGGCGACACCTTAACATATTTCGGTTGTTTCTTTCTTGATTCAAATTAAAAGAGGCCTGGTACTCGTTGAAGCCATTTTGCCGACACATCCTGTGCTTGTGCCTTGTACTTTGGATGTACAATCTGCCCAACAAAAAGCTGAGGTGTTAAAATAATAAAAGTCGAATTGCCCAATGTGAACGCCAGTGGTGTATTTTTAACACCCTAGATCTTGCAGTGTAGAAGAATATAAAAGGAGATTTTTATCAGAGAAAACATGATCGCATTCCAAGCAGGTCTGTTTCTTTAGGTGCTATATAATTAGGACTTAAACGTTGGGCGGCATCAGTGGATTGCATTGCAGTATTTCTGCTCGGGCCCGCTTTCGTAAGCAACTGCTTAACGTATACAAATATGATAACCAGGAAAATGTTATGTTTCATTGTGTACAATGGGTTCCCTTTTATTGTTTGCTTATATAGCAGGAATATGATAAGCTAAAATATCATCTGTTAAGCTTCTCTGTGAAACTGGAAAAATGCGTTACGGAATTAATTTTAAAAACGTGTTTTAGGCAGAAATAGGCCCGTCCGAATTAGCGGCTATGGATTTATTGCCACGTTAGCGTTGACGTATGGAGGCCAATGCATCGTATGCAGCCACAGCCGTAGCAAGTAATTTGGGAGCGTCCTTAATCTAACTCTGATCAATACGGAATGTAGATTTTGTTGACATCCCAATCTAATTTATTGCAAACCTTCACAAAAAGTTTCTCAACGAAGTTAAGAGAAAGGAAAGTTAGAGAAATCGGTGAGTCACGGTGACCTCAACCTGTGCTATCCATCCGATACCACCGTACTTTATGCTGAAAAATAAAACCGACAAGCAAAAATAAAACAACAAACAAACAACAAAATCAACAAAATATTATGTGTTTACCTTCTTGTTGTCAAGGTTATACAAGAATCAGCATATTCTAATATCGGTTTGTTCAACCTGCCGTCTAAAACGTTGTACACATCATGAATTCCTCATCAAAACATTCAGAATGCCAATTTGAGGCCTAAATGCCTTCACGGGAATGTTTGGTACATGAATTTTAAACAGAATTCCGACTCCACAAAATATGACTAGACGATCTTTAAACCTGAGCTCACATTTATTTTAAGAAAACCTGGATGGAAACTTGCTGGAAAATTGTTGGAATTAAATTTAAATAACGTCACTTTACGGCGTCTTTCTATGAAGTATGCCTGCAGGCTTTCAGATTAAAAACAAGTTTGTTATTGTGGCAATTACCGATCCTTACACGTCATTGACGGTATATTACATCATTGTGTTTTTGAAAAGTAAATTCATTATCATCTTCTAGTGTCTATAAACACAACAATACAAGATCCAACCAACCTGTCAACATGTGGTTCATTTTTGTGTGAAAACAATGAAGACCGGGTTAGGATTTGTCAGTGATTTCGCGCATATTTTCATGTGTACGTAATATTGAAATAATCAACGGTGATTGGGTGACGTTCACATGCCTCCCCCTCAATATTTTAGATGGAAATCTGTCTGAGAATGGGTGTTGGTTTGAACTTTATAGCCAGTGAGGGTTGACATTCAAACTAACAGTTTTTGTTTCGCTATTTACCTGCATCTTTAAGTAAACAAGATCCTACATGGCTCCTTTAAAAACAAAAATTCGTTGATACTTTGAACGGAACATTGAACAGATTACCCAATTAAAACGGGCCCACTTGAACTCAGCGCAAATTCTAAACACACTTGCTCAATAGACATATTATAGGCCTGTTTGTATTATATTACCAGAAATAAAGGTAAACTTAAATCAAGTTACGGGCCTAAACCGGTCATTTTACTCTGAGGTTACACAATTTTCTATAAAACATTTTTGAGATCCAGTCGTCAATTATAATATTGTCATGAAACTTGAATGAGTTTTACAATATTATTGAACAAAACACTTAATATCACGCGGTGTTTTCGAAAATGCATTTCAATGAATTTGTTTTATGATTGTCTGTTGAAAACTAGAGAATTAAAATTACGAATTGGGTGTTTTATTCTATCCACTGCTGCTGTACCATTCTTTTGCTGGACACAGTACCTCAACATGAAGTGCTCACAATCCATGGATGCTCGGTCTTAGGTCGTGATTCATGAGAGCTTTAATTAGTCACCGACATCAATATTTAAACTTGTCTGTTTGTTTGTGTCGTTTTAAACGGGGCTAGGGAAATCACTGACAACATTGAGTTGAACCTAAACCATGAGATCAACCTGAATGTTATACCCTAGGATAAGGAGGCTCCGAATATCCTAACATGGTTTATCCAGGTAGGTATACAAAAACTGATCCAATGCTAATGAACTTACAGAAAACCAACATGGAAAGAGTCACGTATCGTATTGTGTGAGAATAAGACAGGACATCCTTTCTGTATATGATTGCTTCCGTTTGTGATTTCGAAAGAAAGGGTAATATAATGTGTGTTCTTTGTGCCCTTACACAAGCCAACTTACGGGGTACTTTTAACAATGGAACAATGATATCCAACAAGGTTTTCTTTGTTCTAGTGGTACCCCTCATAGAATTTCTTCATCTTCAGAAAAAGGGAAAATAGATCAACCATGGAAGTACCCTACAACTGCCATTATAAAGGTGGGCAAGCACTACATACGCAGTGTGGACTTGAGAACAAAAGAGGTCCACATAATGTAGGGATCTGAAGCACTATGTGGACTTACACACGTCCACACAACGTTATTTGCAGTGTTGAGGAATAGGATTTTCCTTAAGTGTACAGAACAAAGGAATGTCCACACAACGACTGCAAAACAAGACTTTGTGTGTGTGCGTGTGTGTGTGATTTTAAAAATATTTTTTACACATAATATTAAAATCCATTTTTAGGAATTTAATTACACCTTATAAGTTCATGTCATACTGTAATGTGAATATTTGATATTTATTTAGTGGGGGATGGGCTACATTACAGTTAATACAGGATACTTGTGTCAACGGAGGACATGTGTTCAACTCTACGTATTATGCTATCTGGGTTCAATGGAGGAAATCTGGGGTCAAGAGAGGCAGACAATCCAGGCCATCTGGAGGTCAATGGAGAATAACAGTTCATTTGAGTTTATATGGAGGCACCAATGTTACTGCGGTATCTGGGGATCAATGGAAATCATTTGGAGGTCAAAAACGTACGAGACTATCCGGCGGATGTGGACTCGTTAGGCGATGGTACAGGGAGGTTCTGGATCTGGAGATCAGTGAGCACTTGTATCAGAATATGATGGGGAGGCCAATGACGATGATAGTAAAGAGACCCTGGTTTTTTGAGGTAAAGGGAACTTTTGTTAGGAGGCTTTGAATCTGGACGTCATCAGCACTAGGTTTCAAGGCTCTAGATCTGAAGGTCAATGGTGACTAAAGTAAGGATGTTTGGATTCAGGAGGTCTAAGATAAGGAGGGTCTGACTGGTGAGGTTAATGGCTCAAAGAGGCTATGGATTTTTAGGTCAATGGACTTCTGCTTTGGATATGGAGGTCGTTTGGCGCTAGGATAAGGAGGCTCCGAATCCCAAATTTGATGGGCAATTGGGTAAAGAGACCCTGGGCAACGTGGAAAAGGGTGATGTCTAAGGTCAATAGCGACGGAGACGAAGGCTCTGGACCTGGAAGTTAATTAGTACGCAAGGATAAGGACGTTTCGGATCTTGTTCGAGGTCGATAGGCACCGTGGCAAGAAGGCTCTACGTCTTGAGATCAATGGTATTGATGAGTAAAGGTGGTGGGATCTTCAGGTGTATAGGCAACGTTGAAAGGAGGCTTTGAATCTGAAAGTTGGTTGAAACAAGGAGACTTGCCGTTTTGGATCTGAACAGAGGTCGATAGTACCAAGGCAACAATGCCCTAAATTCTGAGGTTAATTTATAATATGGGAAGGGGTTGCTTGATCATCAGGTCATTTGGGCAATATGGTAAGAACGCTCTGGATCTTGAGGTCAATTGAAAATGGGGAAAGAATGTCATGGATCAGGAGGTCTATGGGCAAAAGGGTAAGGAAGTTTTGGATCTTGAAAACGATGTGTAACGATGCTTGGGATCTTTACGCCAATGAGTTATATGGGGAAGAAGTCTTGATCTTGAGGTCAATGGGCAACAGAAGATAAGGAGGTCCTGATCTTGAGCTCGAAGAGGAGGGAAATTTTGACCAGGAGGTCAGTATGCCATAGTGAAAGATGGTTCTGATTTTGAGGTCATTGGGAATATGACAAGGAGGCTCTGATCTTAAGGTCAATGGCGAATATGAAGGATTGTGATATTGAGGCCAATGGGCAATATGGGGGTCGTGGTATTGAGGTCAATGGGCAAAATGAGGAGGTTTTGATCTAGAGCTCAAGGGGCAATATGGGCATGAGGTTCTGATCTTGAGGTCAATGGGCATCATGGCGAATATGAGGGGATTCTGCTCTTGAGGCCAATGGACAATAAAGGGGAGGAGGTCGTGATCTTGAGGTCAATGAGCCAATTTGAGGAGGTTCTTATCTTGAGCTTAAGGTGCAATAGGGCATGAGGTTCTGATCTCGAGGTCAATGTGCAATACGGGAAGGCGGTTCTGATCTTGAGGCCAATGGGCAATCTGGGGAGGAGGTCGTGATTTTGAGGTCAATGAGGAATATAAGCAATTTCCGCTCTTGAGGTCAATGGGCAATATGGACAGGAGGTTCTGAGCTTGAGGTCATAGGGCGATAGGGAGGAGGTTCTGATCTTGAGGTCAACGGGCCGTATGGAAATGAGGTTATCTTGAGGTCAATGACCGATAGGGGAGGAGGTTCTGATGTTGAGGTCAATAGGCAAGAGGATTTGGATTCTGATTTTAAAGGGATATGTGTTAATATAAGGTCTGGAACTTCGGGTTTAAATGTTAATTGACTGTATTGACTATCGTTAATAATCTCTCAAGTGTCAGACAGATTGCTTAACCTGCACAACAAGTAATCCGGCCCTGTGTCTCCCATTAGCTCTTGTTGGTTACTTGGAGCTTACTTTACAATGATGTAAAACGTCGTGACTCACTTTAATTAAGATGTTACAGAATTGATACAAGCCTTTATTAAATTTACTACTGATACGTACCAATCGAAGAAAAAATGAATCGGTCTGATTAATCCTGTTTTTTGTTTGAGTAAATTGTGCTTGAATTCGATCATAGGTCATAAAAAGAGCATGTTCCGACAACAGCCTAAGCTTGCAAAGATTTACAGTTAATTTCTGCAAATTTCCACAATCACGAGTGTCTTTCCAATGAGATATTCCCACGTTATGCTTTATGGTGTGTTTCATTTAACCATTGATGTGAGACAATAGACGAGTGTGTAAAGTTTTGCGCATTCTGCCCCGATAAGTGCGTGATTTTGTATACTTTAGGCGTAAGAAAATGTGCATAGAAACCACAAGGTTCAAAATGTTCAAAATACGCACGTGATTTGCACCGGGTCTGTATTCAGCTAAGGAATACGCACGTGATTTGCACCAGGTCTGTATTCAGCTAAGGAATTGTAAATGATTGTACCCAGAACAACGACAGCTAAGTACAACTTGTTATTTCAGAATACTTCATTGTGATAAGCACAGCTAGCTCCAATGGTGAATTGCAAAATATTGCAGTCGTCCACTAAATAGGCATAATTTGTGGAACTGTTTCTTGTCCGCCGAATATATATTCCTTTCCAAAGTTATGGGGAAGTGCACAATCTACCATGGCCTAATTGGTTATTGTGCTGGAAGAAACAAATGGGAAGATAGGAAATATAAAGTGTTTGTGTTTACATATAATCTGAGATTTTCACATTTAATATTTTGTCTTTACACAACTCTAGGTCATAACAGTTGTGTGGCCCAATTTTTGCCGATTTGTTTGTCTTTCTTATTTTTCAAAATGTTTACCCTGAACGAATTTTGACGGATGATGCTGTTTGAAAAACGAAAACGTTCGCATCATGGACAGTACACAACATACACATTACATGCACACACCCACACACACAAAAAAGGGGGGTTCGGCTGATGGACGTGAATTAGTGTCGAGATCCGGATAATTAGTAACTGTTTAGTTTTTAAGTTAACTACCACTAATAATTGGAAGATTTTTTTATGCACTACCTTTAATTTGTAACTTTCTCGAATCTATTAAAAAAGCTATTCGACCCATTTACCATCCCTATTAGAGTTACTCATTCAATATTTACTTTCTTAATGAATAAAGTATGTCACTGGCATTAAAGGGAGTGGGTTTAGCTTTCTGTTAAAATTAATTACTAAATAGTCGACTACATGAAACCTATTTAACTGAACAAAAGAGGGATTCTAAATCGTATTGATAATTCAATCATTAAACAATTTTTATCTTTCTGTATAGGCTCATATGGTATCATTGTATGGCTGCCAATATCATTCGGGGTTAACATCTGACTGAATCATTTGATAACATTCGATACATTTTTCACTGACTGGGAACTAATGCACTTTGCTACAAACCAAGGGTGGCTCAAATTATAATACATCATTGATGACCTAAAAAGAAGATTTGTGTTTAATACCATAGGTTTGTAATAACGTGACGGCTGAGTGCGTTTCATTAATGAAGAACATTGCTTAGTGAAGCAGATGCTATGCGCACTCTGAAAGTTTGTTTCTTTGCAATAAATATAGAGATTTCAAAGTGCTAACAATAAGCCATAACTATCATATTAAATCATTTGTAATATTCATAGGGCAAACTTGCTTATATGACTCGATAACTTTACTCTGTTTGAATCAAGATTTTGCACTAGAGTTACATGTACTATGGATGAGTGTAAATGTTGTTTCACACAACTATTTCGTAAAGTGTACAACTTTCCAAATTTCTTTCCCCCAATTTAAGTTGCTCTCTTTTATTGTAAAGGATTTAAACAACATGACTTAATTACATAAGCATTTCATTAACAAAAGCTGCACACTTAGTGCACTTAGCTTTAAAATTTGACAAACGTTTCGAGATTTATTATAATGGCGTAAAACCCTTAAAAGATGAAAATGTAAAGTTGAAGACGGTTTTACGTCAAGCCTAAGGCCATAAGAGTATCCTGTATGCAATTCATTCCATTGTTCAGTGTCAATATGGAATTGGAAATAAACAGGTCATCCCACACGGAAATGTGTTCATTTTCAAGCCGAACGCAATCCCTTTTGAACCCGACTGCATGTAGTTTGTGACATTACGTGATATAGTTCGACTGTGGCACGAATTGCATATGTAATTATAATGAGGTATTCATAACGACAGCAGCATGAAATGCATTTTACGTTCCCGCCCATGAAAACTGGATCCAAATTATAGTCCCACGGTATCGTGTCAATATGTCATGTTGTGTTGATCTGAAAAGCCAAAGGTTCGATGCAAAGATAACCCACAATACAGTCTTTCAGATAACCAACTCAAATCCAAAATTACAGCTCCTCTTTTTGTGGGAATGCATTGTGTCAATTATTTCACCTAGTACAAAAAACTGTATTATCATATTTTAGGTCAACGTACAAAGGGCAATTTGAAAATTATTTGATTAGGTATAGAAATTGCTAATAATTTGGAGGGAATGCTTACACTGTATGGTCCCTAGGTCAGATATCCCGGTTGTATGGTAAATAACTAGGCTGGTCGTCATGTATGCAAACGATCGGTGTATGCCAACACAAGGAAATGTAATATCGGAAAACCGAGGCATAATAATAAACGAAGGAAGGAAAGGGTATTATGAGAATGCCGTGGTGGAAACGTCATTGATTTCACGATGAAGTGAAAGATTATAGGCTGAAAGAGTGTACGGATGCATGTAGAGTCTGCTAGACATAGCTTCATGCGTGTGTGTATATGTGTGTGAATAAATGAGCGTATGATTTACTCGGTGTTTGTTTAACAATAGTGTTATAATGATGTAGCCGAATTAATTTATGAATGCTAATAATGATGAGAAACCTTACACCACTGACGGTGGAACAAAAAAGAACACGAGGCAAGCCACACACTGCGCAGCATGACAGATCTATCTCAATTGAAGACTATCTTTGGCATAGGTCGCCATTGTTGGGTTTCCGCCGATCGTGTCAGCCCAGCAAGCTTGACCCGTTTTCTAGCTTGCGGGCACCAGTTGGAGGGAGGGGCGCTGGCCGATGTGTCTTATGCACAATACAACCGCTATGACATCTAGACGCGTTATACTCATCATCTAGGTTCACATTTCAATCATTCATGCCGATATTTTACACCCGGATTTTGTTAACACACAATTTTGGAAATGAACAATCGGGCTCTGACTTACTTCATTTGTTTGACGATTGTGCTTTTCCCTGATTCCCCGGCACCTGTAAAACGAATAAGAAACGGGTTTAGACCCCGGCCCCCATAATGAGGTAAAATGTTAATGGAGCGAACGAATTTGACTGACGGCCGAGCAGGCCATTATAATACTCGCGACCACTTGTAAACATCCTTGCTTGCAATGGCAAGCAAATCACTCAAATCCCGTGGCTTTGAATGGGCTGAAACATCCTTAGTGGTGACTAGAACACTCGACAACACAATGCATCATACAAGAAAAATGACAAGCCCACTTGAGCAACAATGCAATATGGACAATTAGCCAGGTGGCTGAAAAAGAGTCTTGTATAGCGGCAGCGTGATAAAAAAAAACGTCGTGAAGACTAACAAGTGAATACCGCGATGTGCTCAAATCATTGCATGAATATACAGAGCGTGTGAGGTCCGGGTTGATTTGCGGGTAGGTTTGTTAACTCACCCAGTAGTAGTAGCTTAACATCCTTGGCTGCTTGCAACCCGTCATCTTTTAGAGTCTTGTCAATTTGCCGGCTTTTCTCGGCGGCCTCCCGATCCTCCGCACTCATAGTACAGCCCATCTTGTTTAGGGTGAGGCACAGAGCAAATCGTATGCAAGAAACAGCCAGCGAATTCGGGCCGTATTTTCTCCAGTACGAGCCGCCGTTAGTCAGCCCTGTGACGTCTAGCTAGCCTGTCCAACGCGCGTTGATATCTCGTAGGGTTGTCCTGTGACGTAAATGCCGAGTAAATGAGTTTGGTTGCTGTACACACAGCCGTCCGTATGGCGAGAGGCACGTATATAGCAAGGTGTGGTGCATACTACGACTAAACTGTCTTGTTGATTGGCATGACAACGTCACGGCATACATCGCCCCGACCGCTGCTGCTGTTCAGAATCCTAGATGGATTATCACAGACAGTCATTTTTTTTACAATATACTGCACCTTTACAACAGTCTAAGAAAATAACATCACTGCTGTGTACATCTCCTGTGTTACTTCTGTTTATTGTCTATTCTCCAGTATTTCTCGTCCATTTTACCGTGTATAAAACTCCTCAGGATGCCTCTCGTCCGTCTTTGGCAGGAGCAGGTCGACTGTGTAGGAAAAGGGACGCAGTGTTGCCCAAGGCAGCCACTGGATGATGTAGAAAAACGTGCGACTATGCTGACTGATATGAATGCACACACGGGTTACCAACAGACGGATTATCACATGGCATTTGTGTCAGTTAAGGCACGTGCCTTTGGCGTATCGTTTACTGCCAAGCAATACTCTCAACTACAGACAATGGGGGAAATTATACAAGCTGGTGTGAGCACTCAGGAGAACGTCACTGGTGTTGGGCGTTTGTTGTCATTATGAATATCGTTCACTATTGTGATAATCATTTATGACCACCATCTTCACAATACTCAGTGGTATCACCATCACCATCGCAATCTCCATTACAAGATAACTTCACCACCTCATAACCCCATCATCATTGAAGTCACCATAGTCAGAATTGTCAACAATGAATTAGCAGCTTCATCCTCATCACCGTCAGTCCTTTTATTGTCACTATCTCTAAAAACCAGTTATTTGATTTTAAATATTGCGCCAATTTCCGTCACACTAAAGTTGTTACAACCATTGTTCTATTGCCATAGTCATGGTTTTTTTTTTTTGGGGGGGGATTGTTTGTGCTTTTGGTTGTTGATGTTTGTGTTAGGCTATTCGTTGTTTTTTGTTTTGTTTTTTGTTTGTTTGGAGGAAATGTGTATTTGTTTGTTTGTCCGTCTGGCAGTCTGGTTGTGTGTCATTATTATTATGTTTTTAAATTCGGTTTTTAAATTCGGGTTTTGCCCTTACACCGATGTGTACAGTGCTTACTACACATTGGTGGAAGGGAAAAAATGGAACAATATTCTTTATTCCCGATGCAAAAAATAACATCTATTGAAAGTTTTAAATAACATCATGAGTTAGGGGTTCCATAGTCAGGAAGAACCGTTTCACTAGTTAATCAATAGGAACTACTACTGACCCTATATGGTAGACCGTGGAGGAAGAGGATAGACGTTCCTTGATTGAAGAGGACGTATCGCTGGACTATAGGTTAGGAATTATTCCCTGTCACTATCTAACCCGACAGGTCCAAAGGCAACGGAGCCAACAGCCAGAGCCATAAGACGAGGCTGATGTTTGAAAAAAGGCCCAGTTTTACACCTATTATAGACTTGGGCTCCGGCTCCAGTTTGGGCCTCCGTCAACTCAGTCAAATTGCCTTAAATTACATTACATTTATAAGCTTCAAACTACTACTCCATTTAACCATAAACTACAATCAAGACTATCGGCCTCCTTTTCATCAAGAAAATCTTTCCTTTCTTAAAAAAAAAAGGATAAGCAGAATGTAATAGCGTAAGCCTTACTGCATGATCAGACACTCTTGGTATCCCCCAAAAATTAACTTGCTTCTCATTTATATGCAATAAGCTCCTGGTCTGGTTCCCAGACGATCAATCCATTTTTGGTCAATATTAGCCTGGATCTTAGTTCACAGACTGATTCAACATCTGTGGCAAGACTATACTGGGATTTTTGGCACAGATTACGCGTCACAGAACGACCTCTACACATGTCAAATTGGGACTAAACCCACACGACTCGGATACAGATGAATGACGAGGCCTGCCCTGAGCCTTTAAATACACATCAAATATACCTTTTTATTAAAGAATATTTTGGCAGTTCCAGGTTTAATGGCTTCTGACTGGCACCACGAACAAAGATATTGACAAAATAGGGAGACCGTCAACATTAGGGCTAGATAGCTCAGTTGGTAGAGCGTCGTCACGTTAATAGGGAGACCGCCAACGTTAGGGCTAGGTAGCCCAGTTGGTAGAGCGTCGTCACGTTAATCCGGAGTTCGCAGAATCAAGTCCTACTGTTGTAAATTTTTCTTTATTTACTCAAAACTTGAATTAATATTTCACCATTCAGTTTCACTGTGGTCTGTTACTTGATATTTGAAAGAAAAAGTTGCATCCCATTGATGTGACCCCTGTCCTGCCGCTTCCCAGGTTGTATCGTAAACCTGTGAGTGATACCGAACTACAAGGCAGTTTCAGGTGTGATGGCTTCTTGCTGGCAACCCAAAACAAGAATATTGACAAAATAGGGAGACTGCCAGCATTACGGCTAAACGGTGCAGTTGGTAGATCGCCGGCACATTAAAGGTTGCAGGTTCAAATCCTGCTAATGTTTTCTTTGATCAACCCAAAAATGCAGAAAAATAAACCAATAAATTCTCAAAACAAAAGCTAACTGAATATTCTGCGTAAATTTGTTTACGACATCTAACCAACAAGTAAAGTACAAATTACACTCAACTATACCTAAAAACAGAAACAACCGGGAACAGTTTTATTTATACAAGGAAAAGTGAAAACTCGTTTTTCAGTTGTTCTATACTACCTGAAAAGACATGCTTTGTGCTTTCTCTATCGAAAACAAAAATTGCCCGCAAAGATGAAAAATTAAATGGGAATGAAAAATAAAGAATGGGAATGATGGTCAACTTCACTCTAGTATAATTACAAATTTTGAACTTTATGGCTCTCTATATCTCTTTACCACTCCTTTGTTTTGGCTGGCTATTCAAACACAAAGAATCCTGTTTTTTCCTGGGCATGGTGCATTTCCCCCACAAATAAGTTCCTCACAGATAGTTATAACAAATATAGTTTTATAATGATGGGAGAGGGCGCCCTGTAAAATGTTTTCGAGGGCAACCTCGGAAATTGATATTTGAATGGCCAATATACAGTGCAAAATGTAGCATATCGGCAAATCGTCCGTTTTTAATATAATACACCCCTCCTTATACTTATAAGAAATAAATTTTATGAAATAAATAAATAAACTTTGTTTCGTTATTATTTAACATATATTACGCTTGATGTTAGTTTTGTTTGTTTGTTTGTATTGATATAAGGCCCTATTAACTTGATTTGTTTCCCCACATAATTATTTTGCTTTTATTTAATTGCCCAGTTGCTGGCTCTTTTACACTATCGGGACCGGGCTTTTCTGATATGAGGAACAGGGTTAAGGTGGGGGGGGGGGGGGGGGGGGGGGGAGGCTCTGTTTTTAAAAACATTTTTCCAAGATCACGGCCGATCTTGAAACTTTCCACGACGCGAAAAACGCGTTTAAATTCTCTACATGAAAATAAACTAAAATGAACTTACAATGCTTCTCGAATTACTCGGATCTTTCCACGTTTATTAATTCATATCAAAAAATTCAATACTCATAATGGGTTTAATTGATCTATTTTACATGAATGAAAATAATATATTATATACACTTATCAGTAAAATATAATGTTATTGCTTTACATGTACGAGTTCAATTAACAAATACATGTTTTGTAGGTTTTACATGTCTCAGAATCACCAAGATTATGATCAAAATACATTCATGCTTGATTTGATCTTACAACCGTATTTGAAATATTTCATTGCTCAATTTAAGAACAAAAGAGTCAACTATGTTTTCTACAAATAAAACAATGCAGTTTACAAAACATTCAAACACAACACACACACAAAAGTGAGAGTTTGTTGAACAGGTTCTGCAAACATATGGTAGTTCAAGTTTGAATATAAGATTTTGTCAAAGAACTATTTTGGTTGATGCAGCATTGTATTGAGCGTTTTTCAAATCTTACTTCACTTTCAAAACAGTACCCAGCTTGGTGGACTGTTTTGAGACCCCAACCTGGTAGACCGTTTCAGGAAAAGTGATCAGACAAATATTGACGCTCCAAAAAGAGTGTAATATTTGACGTTCGAGGCCATTCGCAAACTAATGATTTGTTTACCCTTGATAAAACTGAGATTCTGTACAGGGGTAATTAAAGCTATAGGTGTAAAAATATAAAGTGTTATCTGTCCGTCAGGTATACACCGAATCGAAAATAACGTAAACTATCTAACAATAGGGTGTTGAGTTATGTTTCCCCTTCAGATATGTGCGTAAGCAAAACCTTACATACGTCAACAAAATATTTGTTGTTACTTTACAAAACAAACGTATGCGTATTCTTAATTTGTTAGCAATATCCCGACATCTAATTGGCACAGTCAACCACAAAATATCCTTGTACACTCTGTGATTAAACTTTGCCTTTAACCATGACATTTAAGGGTATAAAACTGTACTTAAAGTTATTTAATTTTTTTAAATAGTGAACGTCCAGTTAATAAAACCAACATTTTTTGGGAAATTATAATTTTCAAGCAATTTTCTTTTCAAACCTCAGAATGAGGTCAGATTGTTTTTCCTTACAGTCTCACTTTGGCTTTATAGACTTGACTGGAGGAAAAGCAAAATGGCTGCACAATCCATGCTGCTTATTGGCCATAACAGATATTAATAATTTATAATGCATTCTAACATGAGTACATGAATACATCAATGGAAAACAACAATTCTGTACAACTTAAATTCACGCCAATGTTTAAAAGCTAAAAAATGTTAAAATGTAAAGACAACTTTGGTTTCTATATAATAATGGCCACTAAAAACAATCATACATCCTAAAAGTAAAAGAAAAACATCATTTGGATTTGTACAACTTACCTTTAATAAACAAGCATCGTAAACAAATGTCATGTTTTAAAATGTAAGAGCTTGAAACTTGACCTCATAAAAGACGATGTCAATTTTAAATTGTCAATTTGATCCACAGAAGTAAAACACATTTTTAACTTTGCAAGAACCCCCCCCCCCCCCCAGCTAAGAAAATCTACCTACGGGGACGAGTCACCTTCTAATTGGCAGTTGATCTTTGTGGACTTGTGTGCTTGATACATCAGGAGACTGCTTGGATAAACAGTTCACTTTTAGACACACAGGAAATCTGTACACCTTGCTGATAAATCAGTATCATTCAATTCACCAAGTAGTTCAATTTCCAATCTTGTAATTTTATATTATTCAGTGAATTTTCCAGTTACCATAAACAGAGCACGAGTATATAGTTTATATAAATGTTTCTCTGACAGATTGCTGTAAGTTCTAAGTTACACAACCATTCAGAATCCAAACATTGAAACTCACAAATGGTACTTATTAACTTAGTCCACGTGGTAGAGGAATGACTTTAACAAGATGACCCTTACAAGTTGTAAATGCTTATTTTTCCCAGGAGTGCTAGAACTCTACCTTTTTCAGTACGATTGTTTAGTAAGGTTGTATTGCATGCACATTGTGCTTCATTTGTGTAATAATTGTATACATCCATATAACACTGTTTATGTCCAAGTGTACAAGTATCAGTATCAACTCTCTGGAGCAGTTTGCCACAGCCCATACCTTCAAACACTTCTTTCTCAACTTTCAGACATTTCTTAAAACCTATCTGTTCCGGGATCGTTGTAGCTACTTTTACTGTTTTTCATTTTTTTAAAAACCAAGATTCTGAGGATCTTGTCTGAGAGTAAGTGGGCTGATAACCTCTCCACTCTTAGTTTGAAACTTGTCGTTTTACTTTTTAATTGTACATGTAGTCTGCATACTGCTGTTTTTTGCTTGTGGATTTATGTATGAAATATTTGTTGATATATGCATTTTCTGTAAACCGCTTTGAGGCCTTGCATAAGGCGCTGTATAAATGCTTTTCTTCTTATTATTAATATTATCATTAATTATTGGTTTATGTGTTTATTACATACTTAAAATGTGCCACCGTCAGCAGACTTCTAGTGTTATGCATTAAGTTGTGTTGTTTATTACAATTGCATGCTAACCATGTTTAATTCACATGCATTACAGAGACCCTTGATGTCTACAGCACATGATGCAGAGAAATAGAAAATTGTCTAGTTCCCTGAATGAAATCATAGATATTAATGCACCTGAATAAAGAGTACAGACTGTTTTTCCTTCCACCCTTGGATAAGTGACATTGATTTGAACGGGAGTCAGTCACGATGGCTGCACCATCACAAATCAATAAAGTACTGCTCATCACACATGATTCAATCTGCACTCGCTAAACTCATGTTATGTTATCTACAGGTATTCTAAAAAAATATAGAGACACTGAAAACATCCGACTAGTTCTGACTACAACTGCTTGGTAATATATTCCAAAGAACACATTTTGAATTTATTCAATGCATAGCTGGCCCCATGCCTCATAAATCAGTCACAACATACCCAGATGGTTGCCCCCCATCCTCACCATTACCCAATGCAGATGGGTTCCTGGACGGATAGGAATGTTTACCCTGGTGCTCAGGTTTAGCCCCTCTGTACTGGTACTCTCTTGGACCAGCTCTCTGGGTGGAGGGGTACATGTCCCTCAGAGGGTCATGTGGGGAGTATGGTGGGGGATCAGGTGGGGGAGTTCCAGGCGAGGGATATCTAGCTCCCCCAAAGGGGGTATAGTTTGGTGGGATCATTCTTCCGTTAGCTGAAGATGTCCTCTTTGGGTACTGGGTGCCTCCTGGAGTAGGCTCTGTGGGGGTGTCTGGTGGAGTAGCCGATGTGGGAACTGTGGTGCTTGGTGATAAGACTGGGGAGAACTGCTCAGAGGGACTTGAGTTTTTAGGAGAGTAAGGGAAAGCACCAGGTGATAGTCGCTGGATGTGACAGGTATAACAAAGAAGATCATCATGTAAGGGGTAGCATCTCCTGCCATCTTCATCTGACAACTGAAGCCCACAGTCCTGTAAAGTGAAATCAACCAGAGGGGGATTTTTAAAAAGATGGAATTCAACTAATTGAAAAAAACTTATTCCGTGGAAAATCTTGAATATTTAGGGCTCAGTTTTGTGCCTCAGCATTGTATATACAGTATGTTTCTCACTACCAGTGACTACTAGTCTTTGTCTCAGTAATTTGTTTAGGTTCTGAGTTATAAAGTTTCAGATATAAAGTTCCTTTCTGACTGAAACAAAAATAAAACTATGTTTAAAAGTTTGAGGCTTTGCGTGTTGAAGGGCTGTAAGTGCACTGGAGCACCAGTAATCTAACTATAGACATATTCGTACTTGCAAGTGATGCACGCCGCACTGCCATTGCTGGGATGATGGCCGTGCAAGATTTTGTATTTAATGACATAAGAACTTCTGTTTTTTTTACTTTTTATGCAAATTAAGTGTCTTTCTCAATGATTTTCACAATTTCCCTGACAGGACAGCATGACATGATGCTGTAGAACACCGACCATAAATAATTGCAACTAAGCAGAAAATGAATCCTGAAAACAGCGCACACAAAAGGTGAGTTTAAATGTAATAGACACAAAAACTGCAAGGTCGGGTTTAAAACGCATTACATCAGCAAGTTTTTTTTCTTCTGAATTCCAGTGTTCACTTTCTGTTTAGTTGTAAATATTTAATAAATATGTTCTACATCATTATGTCATGCTGTCCTGTCAGGAAAACTTTGTAAAACTTTGAAGATGACCCTTACTGGTACTTCGCATATAAAGTCAAAAAGACAACGGTATTCCCATGTCTTTGTGTACAAAACCCGGCGCTGCCAGCATCCCAGTAATGGTGGCGTGGCATGCATTACTTGTGTGTACGGATTGGTCTATACGCTGGAGAAAACTTGGATCGTGATTCCAAATCAAGCGCAGCTGCCTGACTCTGACTAAAACAAGCAAAACATAGTAAATGTTATGGTGAAACCCCAATTTCAATCCTACTCAGTAACAGTGCGAATGTAGCCGAGTAGTCAATTTAAAAGACCAAACCAGTGACCAGCGTCATTATACTATTATTGGTATTTTGTTTGGATACAAGTTCAGATCCGAGTTAACAATGATATAGTATGTCATTCTCACACAACGCCTTTTGGTCCGGACAAGTTTCAAAGCACTGCATTACAAATTGTTTTAAAAAAAAACCCAAACTAATAAACCCAACCCCAAAACAACACACACTCAGCCAGAGCAATTCCTTCTCTTTCCCAACATTACTTGCTCAGGATCTGACACTTTGACCATGATGATATGTAAGGGCTCTTGAATTCTCCAGCAGACAAGTCATCTAACAAGACAGGATTTCCCATCTGAGTCAATCATGCATTTGGGTATTCCATTAACCTTAACTACAGCCCAACTCCTTCAATATCCTTTTTGCCAAGGAATTAGGAGGTCTTGATCCAGACTGATTCCTGGGCCAGAATGGGTTTCTGCTGTGAACGGATTTAGAAGGAATTGGGCTATCAGGTTATTCTTGGCACAATATGAAACAGGAGGTATTGGGCCGTATGCAGCTTGGCCAAATGGGATTTTGAAGGATATGGGCTGCCGGGGGATGGAAATGTGATGATGAGGCCTGTCACAGGAAGATTTGGGTCAATAGTCATATTGAGGAAAACCAGAAGGATTTGGGCCCTTTGAGCTATTAACTTTCCACTTCTGAAGGATATAGGAGGATTTGAGAGATGTATAGGCAGACAAGTCTAGTCTGTTGGGGTTAACTGAATGTAAGGGCTGTTTGAATTGGCGGCTATGGCTCGTCCCCAGCTGGATCCCCATGTCATTATGCACTGAAGTTTAGAATGTCCTTAGCAACACCCTTACCAACAGTCATAGCCATAGCCATAGCTGTAGCCGCCAATTCAGATGCGGCCTATGGGCCATCAGTCAAACAACAAAAACTCCTCTAACATTTCAATTTATCTGCCAGATCAACAAAATTCAAACTTAAACAGAGTGCCTTCATGTTTTGACTGATTAGTTTGAATCTTACCAAGCAACGATAACATTCAACATGGAAGTCCTTATTCATTGAGACGACTCGCACTGTCTCCATGGTACCCTGTAAAAATAATCACAAAGCAACTTCTTCATTATTTGCGTTAATATACCTTTACTGTGATATAAAATGTTTGATGCAAATGACCCGTGCAAATGATCCGTGCGCTTGTTAGAGATGAACATGAACAAGTGGCAGAAGAGGAAACACATCAAACAAGGAATTAATCAGTAATTTGGTCATAACTGACACACTGTCATTTCTGAGGAACACGGTTTGGGCAGTATATATGTACCTTTACAAAAGTGTTAAATGTTTGAATAGATATTTTGCTAGGACTATCAGAGTTTGTTATTTTGCAAGTTAACCATAACTTCCCTACATCATGGCCGCAACATCATGGGCTCAATTTCATAGGTCTACTAAAGTTCACTCACCCCCAAAAACATGCTGAATTTACTTGTTAATTAAAAAACAAAACCAGAACTTTGCAAACCACAGACAGTATACACGTCATTAAATTGGGGCTGATGTTATTTTTTGCCCTGTTAATCTTCTCCATGCTTGACAGATCTGTTTGAATAGAGGATCTACAAAATAAGCCAGATTAACATAGGTGGTTGTTTGCCATCCAATCCCAGCCCACTCAATTAACAAGGTCAATAGCTCACCAGTTTTACATGTATTTGTTTTAAATATCCAGTAATAAACCACAAGGGAGACTGACTCGGTAAATTCTAAATAATTTCAGGTTGAACAAAGAAAAATTGACAAGAGCGGGGTTTGAACCAACAACCTCTGAATTAATGTGCCGGCCCTCAACCAACTGAGCTGTCTAGCCCTATGTTGGCGGTCTCCCTATTATAAGATCACATTTCTGGTATAAATTGCAAAAGTTTGAGAAATGGTCAGTCAGTTTAAGCTTAACTGCTGAAGATTTGCCCTCTGCTTCTCCCCAAGTATCGATAAACAGACAGAGCAACTGCAAAGTAGGCATCTAACTCCCAGTTCTGAGCCATGTTGATAATTTAGAAGATCTGAATGAAGTGATTAGGATTAGTACATGTATATGTTTAAGCATTAGAGGAAGGCTGAAGCCCAAGCACAGTTTGACTAGAATCTTGTCTACAAATTAAAACACATGAATACAAATAGCGGCATATACAAAGCTTCTATTCAGATATGCCAAGATTAACAAGTTGAAAAGCTAGACAAAGTTGATGTTTCAGACTTATTCTTTTTTTTTCTTTTCTTTTTTCCCCGGCTGTCATCATTGCATGACAATTGTGCATGTAACATGTACAATGGTGAGAGTTTTCATCCTGTCTTCCACACAGCCAATGTAAAGTAGTGAAACCATGAAATAGTGAGAATTGGTCACATTGTGTTTGACCTAGAAATCCTTTGCTTCAGGCATCTTCTCTGTCCACATGTTCATTGATTGCTCGAGATAATACACTTGTCCCCCAAGTACCACAGCAGCACTGAGCTAACGATGTGATTTTGATGACATTATTTAGGTTTGTATTTTATCTCATTACTGTGCCATCTTCATGCAGTACACACATAAATATTTGGAACCCCTATATATAATGTGCAAATTATTTTCAATTTTATTTGCACCCCCCCCCCAGCAGACAGAATAGCTGTATCGTTTGTATGTAATGGTGTCTATTACCACAGCTGACAAACCATGTTGGATCTTCTGCTACATGTAAATGAATGAGGGACTTGGTAACAGGGGAAGGGGGGGTGGGGTTGGTGTAGTGATGGGTTTCAGAGAAGAATGAGTAGAAGAAACAAAGGGTGCGAATGAAAGCTAGGGTGGTTCCACTCTGCAGAATGATGTCATGACATGATGCAGAGTGGAGCAGCAAATACAAGAAATACCTCTACCGGAGTAATGGCATCTAGGCAGGCTGCACACTTAGGGGCGAACATTCTGTCAAGGATACAAAGCAAACAAGTATTAGTCAAATTACTCTCTTATTCAAATCAATACAAATAATTGAATCCAAGTTGATTCTACCATCATATATGCACAGAAGTTGTACAGAAGGTACAGAAACAAATGGACAAACACAAATGAAGCATCATGGGCAACTAATGAGAATCACTCTGCCACACCTTTTAACTTCTGTCATTCTGTTTCAATTTCACACAGTGTTCACACCACTATCACCACCATGTCAACCTACACGAGAAACTCTCACAGCAACTGTTTTTGTCTACCTCAGTGAATGCCAAATTGGAGCCCATAAAATGTGTATAAGTAGAGGCTTGTTGTAAGCCAGACAGATTTTGTGGTATCATCAAGTAAAAGTACTACATGGCGCTACCACAATGGCCCAATTTCATAGCTACTTACCATGGAATTCAGCGCTTACCGTCCATATAGCGTGCTTTAGAGGGCACCATAAGCACAGAATTTTGTGGTAAGCAGAGCCATGAAATTGGGCCTTGGTTGCTTGTATTACCTCTGAGCAAACTTTTAAATTCTACTTATGGTCGAAGCATAATTCCATTGGTTACAAACTGTCACTAGGAAACTTCTCCCATCACTATTTCAAAAACAGTCTGAGGGAACAAGAATTCTACTAGTATGAGACTCCAAATGAAGGAGTGAATGATATAGGCTACATGTACAGCCTACAGGCTTGCTCATACTGAGCATACTTGCATGTACATGTGCTCTTATGAATGTGAAGATGTCAAATAATCGACTCCATTTACAGAGAGTTATTTTGAGATTCTTGTAAAATTATGCTTGACACATATTAATAGTATGAGTATAATCAATCTTTTTAGTCAGTGTGTAAGTTCCAATGTTTACAGAACAAAGTTGCGACACCATCTCTTTTAGCAGTTTGCGAGGATATGGTGTAGATTGGTTTTATACAAACTTTGAGTTTGGGTTTATAGAAAAGCTGCAAAAAGATCTGTGGAATGTGATATAGAAATGCATGCAACACCATAACACCAATCCAAATGATTACTATCTGTGAATTTTCCAACATGCGAGTCTTTCTTAAAACTGTCAACTTTTACTGTCTGGAGTTTGTTTGGGATGGTGTGATAGCAAAGCATGTATGAAAATGAGTCCAAGTCATTTCTAGTATTACTTTAAAATCCTACAAAATCAAAAACCCAACTCCAAACTCAATTTGATGAAGAAGCAAAATACCACACCAGCGAAAAAATAATCAATTCCAGAGATGATCTTGAATGAAAATACATATGAGTAGATGAACAAATTAATAGAAAATACATGCAAGACTTGCCACGGCATACAACAGCCAGACAGCTAAAAGGGACAAAACTTAATCCAACTTGAATACAAAAATACAGTTAGAGATCAAGAGACTCCATTGGAAATTAACACCCACACCTTATGACAATGTTATGGTTGGACAATCAAGTTTGAGACAAGACACAAAATTCCACTACAAGTGCTGTAGAGGAACCAATATGTGCACTTTACGAAATTATAGGTACACTGTACATGGTTAAAACAGGGTATTTTTGGCGTAACAGAACTGTATAAATCCAACTCAACCAAAGCAGTAGATCAGGCAAACAGGCATGTAACTGTAGTTTGGCAAGAAATAGGAAAGTTCCAGGCACAGCAAGACTTTGTACATTTTTTCAAGGTTTCAATGGCACAGCTGAGAAACCCAAAACAAGAAAGCTTAGCTGATAAGCTGAAAACTTGCATGCCTGATAGCTGGGTTGTGGAGACTTGGGGTACATGTTGTAAACAAGAAGTCTAAAATACTATTGACTAGACTCTAGTGAGTAGACATAGCACACAGATCATACAGGAAAATTGGAAATCATCTTTTCAAAAAGGTAATCATGCAAGCACATTCATGTAGTTTGATTTTTTTATAGACCAGACCGACAAATAAATAACATATAAACAAAACGTTAGGTCCTTTTCACCACATGTAGTAAACAGCTTGATAGGTAATAAAGAACATATATGTATACCTTCTCCTGAATCAGTTGAGATACAGAAAAAACAAACAAAAAACTGTCACATCTCAATTCAATTTAATTTTTATTAGAAGAAAGTAGTGTAGAAACTTAAATGAGTATGCCAATTTGGGACAGTGTTGATAACACTAAATTGAAACAAAATGTAGGTGTATACATATACATGAAGTAATAGGGAAGTTCACTTTTGTTTTTGTACCACTACAAATTGTGTTTATAATTGGTAAAAGATCTTAAGATTTTGAGAAGGAGTAATGAAGTATTATTTTGAATAATACACGTTGTCAGCTAACAATGTTTGACAATGTTGACATGACATTAACATTTGCCGTAGTATGAATGCACACGCAACAAATAGGATCAAACATGTACACTGTTATATTTTAAACTGTTTTTGAAAAAAGTTATCGCATGCTCTCGAGTTTGTATACCATAAATCACATACTCATAAATTATGTTATGATGCAACTTTTCATTTTAGATCAGTCAAGGCATTCCGAACACTTAATTGAATTGAACATCTACTGTACACTGTACAGTCAATGTGCATGCATTAGATATTTCCTGCCATTAAAGTAAACAGTGAATGCATTTGTGTATTATTAGAAATAACAATAAGATTTCAATTTAGTGTACACCAGCTGATGTCCTTTCAAGGTCAGTTATTCACTGACCACACTACATGTACATGTAACCTGATAAATACTGAAATGCCATGACATGCAATGGAGTACCCCAAGCTGGTTGCATTAGAATAGATCTACATGTACATGAAAGCATTAACCAAATTGATTAAGTGCGTTAAATTAATTAATGTATACTTTAGACTGCCTGAGGCTTGCATAATGTCCTACTCTAGTATATCAAAACATATGCACTTATTGTACAAATATTGGATGCATGTGAGTGCATTGGCGCATAATATAATCTGGACGTGTCCATTTCACGAGGCGAAATGAAATGCATTCAATATTTGTTTTATATAACTCACACATAGATCCATGTCATTTGATTTTTTTTCTTCACATTTTAACAATTAACACAAAAAAGAAAACTCTAAAAACTCCTTCTAAACAATGTTGATGACACCACGTAGACACCAACCTTGTCCACCATGATACGACCTTGCCTCATTTGGACTAACAGGTAAGACTACAAACAGGTGGGGAACAAACAGGTTTTGGAAACGATGTTGCAAAACGTCCAAAGCATCCTGTAATTATCCATACAGGACACATATTCAATTTTGGAGCGCAATGGCAGTATACTTGGCAAAATAAAGGATGTTCCACCAACCATTGACAATCAAATGACAAGGACCTGTGTGTGTAGTATATACATTACATGTAGTTGTATCATCTTCATTAAATTGAATGCGAGTAATTTGAATAATTCATTGATACAACCTTATTGCTAATGTATGCTTGATTTAACCTCTCACTCAATGCTGTGGATTTATACAGTTTGACTGATTTCAACATGGATTATGTTTTAATATTGTTAACATCATTGCTGCTTTCAAATTGTTTTCTCAGTGATACTATGTGTACATGTATGCTTGTATGTTAAGTATATCCCATGACCTTCATAACACAAACATCCAAATATTAGCAGCGCAAACAGACCCCATACATGGTATGCGGTAGGCCTACTGTTTGTAAATTAAGCTACACTGTACCTGTGTATACATTTTGATTTTATCAAAGTGTCATAGACACTGGTTTTTCTGTAGTGTGTAAAAGTTCTTGCAAAAATCTTCATGAACATCATGTACATGATGTACACATCATGTAAGGATCTTCTGAGGGAAAAACCAACAATGAGATTTAAGGCAAGTTCCATCAAATTCAACATGAACTTGACTTATGAAATGGCACATTGTGCAGCATTTGGCTGAACACACTGGATACAATGTGTGAGGGATAATCAAGCCTGGGGCCATCCATAGATGTACAGTATGTTATGAACATACATGTAAACATTATAAGTAATGTATTCAGTGTGCATATACTGCAATTATGAACTAACGACATCATAGTATATATGAAATCATCATATCACATGAACAATTCTAAATTGTAATAAATGTACAGTGACCTCAGATAATACCATTTTAAAAACCCAATTTTATGTGTATTGGCCCCACGCTTGCTTGTTAACATAGTGTATGTTTGTAGGGCAAAGGATCTGTCATTGATCTTGGCATTGCAGTTTTGCTTTTCTGGCCTAAGTTAATTTGCATGTGTAATGATGTCATAATGTTGGTAACATCTGGTATCTGATTACAATTCCATGTCCTAAGATTAGTGTATTAATAAAGATAACAAGGAACTTGCTGTATTTCTATGAACATATACCACAGTATATCGGTTGATTGTCTAATTGAAGAGAATATTTTATTTGAAATAAACAAAAATGATCATATATAGAACAAACAGTTGATCAAATTTACAAATGAAAACAGGTTAAAAAAAAAGAGTATAAAATATGAGACAGAAATTCAAGAATGGCCAACAGTTACCTTCTCCTGATAGCATGTGATTAAAGGATAGCATGGGGGAAAGGAAGAATAGGAGAGGTTAGAAAAGCTACATCACAGTAACATAAGACGTCTAAATTATACGTATCACTCAAAACACAACAATTTGATTAAGTTCTCTCCTTCAGTGACACAAACTCTAAGTAAGATATGTTTGACTATTTGGATTCTTAGCGTTGTTTCGAACATTCAAAGAAAATAAGATTGTCAAAGAAAGTCTGTAGTTTTAATGTTAATTATTTTTCAAAGAGTATAACCAATTTTATAACTGTTTTTTTATGGTGATATAAAAAACAGAACTTCATTCGATTCAAGTATCCACAAAATTTGTGCACAGTTTAATTTTAAAAAATTCCTCATTGCAAATGTATAATGCGCAATTCATCTAGTAATTGCCTTAGCATTGATCAAGAAATGACCTTAAGATAAGGTCTCAATTACACTTATTACATCAAGATTTATACATGAAACATTCTGCATGTAGACTCATTACTACAGACGAGATCATCAACATTCATTTATCAGCAGGGAAAATGCACAGTGAATTCTAGAAACTGCAGAATGCTAGTATTGTTTTTTTTGTAAATTGATAGGCCACATTCATTTAGACAAATTTCTCGTCAAAAGTGACATTTTATGCAGTTGATCGCAATGAAAAGCAACATAAAACTGTAATGTCTAAAATCACAAGTCCTCTTCAGGCAACCGATGAACTGCTTGGCTAGCTCAAATTGTTTTGGGAACTTTACTTTCTTTATTTCTCTTATTTAGTTTCTAACTATTAACTCGACCTTAAAAGTTGAATTGTTAGTAGGGGACAGACACATACACAAGAATCCCTTAAAAATTAATTGAAGCATCATTCTTGGTAATTTCAAACAGACAAAGCGAAGAGAAAAAAAAGAGGAAAAAAAAAAACCCCAACACAACACAACATTTAAAAAAACTTCTTAACACTTTTTTAGTACGTTCATACACCCACACAATCATCACTTTGGGTTAAAAAGGTCCAAAGAGTTATAAACACAATTTCATCATCATTAAATTCATTTGGATTAAATTTAAACATGTAAAAACTGATATCACAGACAGAATGCCAACTCCTGCTTTGCTATCAAAAGACATCATGAAGAAAACAAACTTGTGAATACAGGCTTAACGGTGACAAATCACTTTCACAAATCAAAATCTCAACAAATACAAACCTTTTCAAATTGGGAATATCATTTATTTTGTTTGGGGTCTTTTCGAAACCTAACATGGCCCAAGGAGGTACATAAGCATGTACTACCATTTGAAAGAACAACTCCTCAAAAAGTCATCACAAGCTTTGATTTGAAAAAGTCAGTGATAATGTACTCTTTTTTTTAATTGATGAAAGCACACATCTTTCTCATATGTTTGTAGAAGCTGGTACTTACTTATGGTAGTCTTTGACACAGTATATCTTGTGATCCACATCAATGGTAAATGGGACACCATCAAGACACAAGTTGCAGACTACACAGCGGAAACAGCCAGGATGGTAGGATTTACCCATGGCTTGTAGTATCTACAATACAATAGTCATCAACATCATAAATTATCTCAGGATGCAGGTGATAGTGTGCCATTGGTGTAGTAGGACTAATACAACTGTAAATCCACACCAAGGGCTCGAATTGGTGGTGAAGACTGCAGGGATTTCTTACAATTTAAGAAATAAAAACCTATTCACATTAATCAACAATTGTTTTTTATTTGACAAACACCAAGAGAAGATTTATCTCTTTTGTCTTATATGGGCAAGTATATTCCAATAATCACACGCATCGATAGCTATTTTTCAGACTCAAAGCCAACATTCAAAATTTAAAAAAATGTATATTGCAAAGTGAAGTATTATGATTCATTTGAAAAACACAAGACTGCTTGACTTGTCTGATTGTGAGTTTACTGCCCGGTGTTATTTCCACAGGGCTCACCTGTGATCCTGAGTAAACTTGGAGCCCTGCACTCAATACATTACAAACATTCATGAGGGAAAAATGCAAGTGTGGTATAATGTGTACAATCCAACCTTGTTTCCAGATAGACCTACCATTCCAAAAAGGTCCCTGCACATAAATCACACCATGAATACCAAAGCCTATTGTTTGAATCCATTCCATATCAATCACAATCCTTCAGCATCGTAACTCAACACACACTCATGTAGTTAAGTTGGTTTGGCAAAATAAACCTTTCAAATTCAGGCACAAGAGGGAGTTATTTTATGATATGTCATAAAATATTAACTGCCCTACCTATTTAGTTTTATGGCTTGGTTAGGGTTCAGGATAAGATTAAAGTAGTGATTTCATCAAGCTCGGGCAAACTTGTGGCAGGATTTGAGAGTATTTGAGTAAATGAGTTCAAAAGGATGGCCTACTAATTCAATAAAACTCAGACAAACCAAGGTATAAATCTTAGGCATTCAAGGCAAGAGCAATTCAGAATAATCAATGTTTAAAAAAATGTCTACCTTTTATCGAAACAGAAATAACTGCTGTCTACATGTATGTTGGTCAACCTTGTTTTCAACCTTGTTTCAACAGCCAAATTCCATCCCTGCCTCCAAATGGCAAAACATTTCCTCAACTAAAAAGTTGCATGCTGGAAGCCAGGAAAAGCCATTGAAACATCTGAGCTGGGAGAGCATTGGTCTAAAATATCTGCTTCATTTGAGGCATTACTTTGTTCTTCAATGTTCTGGGTATATTAAATAGTCTGTCAATATTTAAAAATCAAAATTTAGGTTGGGTGAGTGGGTCAAAACAAATCTGAAAAAAAAGATAATAATTTCTAAACATTGATTATTCTTATTGGCCCCCAAAACTTGAAAAAGATCATAAAACCAAAGATTGATTTGATAAATAACTGAAATTATGACTAACTATTTTGTTTGTTATCACAAAAATGTTCTGTTCACATGATTCAGGGACACTGTCTTTCCCAGACTCTACCATAAATACCTACAATATATCTCCTGGGATGGAGAGCTCCACCAATATAAAGTGTACATGCTCTGAATAACAAAAAATTAATGCTAAATTTATGTGTACGTGTACTTTTGCCAACAGATGTTTATGTACATGGTACAAGTTCACACACACATGTACTGATGGTGTATCACATCTCTAGTGTACACTGTACACTATCAATCAGCAGAGCCAGGGCTTTGGGTTACGCTTCAGTTATCTCCATTCCATTGGTATGTGTACATGTTTCTCTATGGGAACTGTGCAATAAGTGGACATGTCAATCTGGATGATGAGTTGATTTCATTTTCACTACCTTATGGAGACCGAGAACAAACCAGAAATGGAAACACAAAGGGTCTCCATAGGGAAATTCTAAAGACTGGGTTGCTCCACAAGGAATTTTGTGTACAAAGTCTATGGGAGGTTCTTAACTACAGGGACAAAGGAAAGAACAAAAGATGTCTCCACAGGGATGCAAAAAATAGAATGTGTGTGTTCTTACATAGTGTGTGGAGAGTCTGAACTTCCACATTAAAGGTACAAAACGGTTTTATTTGATCTGCTCTTGCAACAAAATTGACCTAAACATGACTCTAAAGTTCTTCCAGGAGTATAGTAGAATGGAGGACCCCTAAAGGAACAGTCAAATTTTGCCGTTTTCAAGTATTTTTCAAAAAATTTAGGTCGCATGATTTTTCTGAACGTGATTTTCAGTTCGGAAAATCACCTGATCTTTGGAGTTAGTTTTTATTCCAGCAGTATAAGAGCTAATTACTGCACCACATTCAACTCTGTTTTTTTTAAAAACAATTATTCATGAGTATTTGACTAAGAAATTTTGTATTCAGATTATGGATAAAAGTTTAAAATAATGAAATGTTGAACGTAAGGTATTAATTCATAGAGTCCGTGCAACATAAGGGTGTTCCACAATGTGGTGTAAAATTTCCAAAATTTGTGTGGTGTGGTGGCGCTATTATTGCAGTGTTTTTTAACTGTTCTCTGATGTTAGTTGTTGTAACGATAGTACTGTTTATCATCTTTGGATTTATCACGTTTTTTGGACTTGTTACTTTTACTTTTGTAAATATTTTTTCTTTGTGATGTTTTTTGGGGACGATCTTTGGATGTTGAAGAAGCAGTCTCCATGGCATCGAACCTTTGTCGGACAAAGGAAATACAGTTTGGAGTAGATCAGACTGACATGTGTACATGAGGCGGTTGTTTACACAGGACTTTGTGCTAGATGGATATGCAGACTGGATCCTCATGCCTCGCCATAGTTATAATATTCACATAAACAGAGCACCAGTCTACTTGCAACATTGCACAGCAATGTAAAGTAAATTTGACAGCTGCAGTGACTGGTAAAGCATATACACTGACTTTGACTGTGTTTTTTAAAAACATTTCTTGTTAATTGTGTGATATTTTGATGATTTACATAAGCCGTAAACCTCTAAGCATGATCAGTGTATTTTTAAGAAGGCTGTTTATTCCAATTCAGTACAGGATAATACCCATTACAAAAATCCCCATAAATGTACAAACATGGCTTGTGTCCATTTACCGCATATGCTTCATTTCTATCTGGCTCTATGTTCATTTCATAATATCATAATAATTACTTTGTGTAAGAAAAATGGTATAGAGTTCCTCTACTTGTTCTCATGCTCAGAGTTTTCTAATGTTATTCTTTCTAAATCACCAAGAACATGTCCTGAAAACCAGTGACTGTGATGGGAGCAGGTTGGAATGAATGTATGTCTTGAATCTAAGGCCACAGTTGTCCAACCCCTGTAAAGACTGGTTGGCATTTCTAAACTGAATCTACATATTGTAGTAGGTAGTAGAATTAGCCACTAAGGCTTGTACTTACTGTATCCATAATGAGGTGGCCGCATACTGCACATTTCTCTGCCGTTTGTTGGAATCCTGAGTACTATCAACAGAAAACACAGTCATCAAAATACGTGCTGGTACTGCTAAATATAACTACCCACAATATACACACAACTATTAGAGAAGCCATTGCAGATACCGATCACAACAGCTTGCATTTTAAATACTTTTTAACAATAATGGCTGGTACACAAATCGTCACCGTTTCCAAGTAGCGCCAAAAACATGACAAATTTGTTATAATTGGACAAATTTGGTCATAATCATTCACAGGAAAACATTCCCAGGACGTCTGGATCTCATGTCAGTATTCGGTACAATGACATTGCTTTGCTGCTCATGATAAACTGCACCATTTCTAATAATGTAAATTATACTATAGAATAAGTGCACAATGTACAAGGCTGGAATGTCATCTCTGGTGCTATAAAACAGAAAGCTAAACGTACATGTCATGCACAATTGTAAATGCAGCATTGTTGACTTTTCTTAGTTGAAATGTTGAAAAGAAAAAGCTAAAAATAGTTGGTAACCTATTACACACTGTACATGCATACCAAGTAATCTTCCTCACAGTACACATTGCCATGAACATTGTAGAAAGCTTTCCCTCTTAACGTCCTCCCTGAAAAACAACAACATTTAAAAAAAAATTAATTTGCAGAACAAATTTAATTTGTAAACTTTACTGTTTTAATTCTATGGTAAAGCAAAACAACCAATTGGCTATGAATAAATAAAGTTGGCGCAATGATGATGCGGTGATCATGTGAGTGGTCGAATGTTTGTCTGACATCCGGGTAGTTTGAGCAAACGGGACTACATTAGAGCAGATTGCTATTCTGTCAGTAAACATGGTACAGGAATTAACATGGGATTAATGTAATAATTAACCATTTTGGAGAGTACTTTGCATTAGTGAGATCTAGAATGTTTTTGTTATAGAGTGAGCTGATCACCAGGTGTTTAAGCATACTGGACGTTACAATCTTGTATGTATTTTATGTGGGTTATTGCAAAGACATTATATCTTGATTGCTCAGTTATTTTTAGCAAAGTACTCAATAAATTAATGCAATGTACTGTTAAATGCAAATGAACACGTACTTTTAAAACATACATGTACATCACATAGTAAATGTAGATGAGATGTTCATGATTTTTCATCGTTGTTTACAACTTGCTCAAGGAAGTCAGGTGTAGTTTAGAAACCTGTAATTCCATACAGTAACTTGTTCAACAGTTTTGCATCCTGTATTCACTGCCTAACCTTCAAGCTCTGTATATTACACAATACAGTAAAGAACACTTCTGCCATGATTACACAATGCTTGGATGAACAACTTGAAAGGAAGCTTAGAAATCAATTCCTAACAGTGTACAATTGTGGTTGCAGGAATTGAGCAAAGCTCAATGCACAAATCAATAAAGGGGGAGACTACAGACTAACTTAAAAAACCAAGCCATCAAAAGTGAAACCATTCTGTGCCAAAGTTTACAATAATTTATCTACCAGTCACAATCAGCCCATCTGAATTTGATGGATCTGAGGTTATTTTTATGTTTTGCTAATTTTAAGTGAATTGTACGAGTGCACGCTCCAACAATGTTTGAATATTAGGGTTTGCAGGCTAACAAAATGATCAATTTCAGATGCCTTCTTGTACAACACAAGGGTTTGCCTGTACATCTAGAAGATACCTATGACATTACACAGACCTATGGACAAGATGGTTGTTGTGAACTGTCAATATTTGTTTTACTCGTGGAAGAGGAAAAATAACAGTGCCATAATGGAAGTAGTAAAATTGAGTGGGAAGTACACACAGCGATCACACTGACTCATTATTCAGACTGTTTGACAGTCACATAGCAGTGATTAGCAGTCTCACTATGTTATCAGTATTCTCATTGTGGTATTATGTATGGCAGTGACATGATCACAATGAAGTATGACTGACTCTGCGTACTTGACTTCATCAAATGGCAACACTGATAAACTGTGACTCTGTCCGTAAACACACAAAATACTAACAGGGGCAGACATCTTGTCTCCTTATTACATGTACTGTCCCTGCACACTCAAATACGCAGTCCAACACAAATTCCATTCAATGTCAGTCACCATGGTAGCACACTTACCTTTATTAAGAGTGTCATTAATTACACAAGTTAAAGGTCTGTTCTTTCCATTTTCAATTTTGGTGCAATATTTAACAAATGTTTAAACCTGCCTTCACTAAGAGAAAGTTTGATCTTGCATCTTTTGAAGAATTGAAGCAGTTGGGGTTCCTTCTAAACTATGATTGGTTGATTTTGAAGGTATGAGGCCGTTGGGATCCTACTAAACTATGATTGCGTGATTTTTGAAGAATTTAGACAGTTCGGATCCCACTAAACTATGATTAGTTGTTTTTTTGAAGGATCCAGGAAGTTCGGGTCCTACTAAACTATGATTGGTTGATTTTTTAAGGATTGAGGAAGTTGTTGTGACAGTTGGCTGCAATTAACACCAAGGGGATGAAGATTAATTGCAATAATGTACTTCATTTGACAGTCTGTCCACACATGAGGATAAATTTACTGTACATGGTAAATGGCAGCTGCAAGCAGATGTGGTCTACCTATACTGTTACATTACATGAAAAATTGTAGGACTCGGCTCAAAATTAACACTGACCGCTCCTAACCTGATCTTTAGATTGGGTAACTTTGCTTATAAGTTACAAGGTTCAAGTTTGAGTATTTTGTGAGCGGTGGCTTGAGAATGAAAATGAAAGTAAAATAAAAGTAAAATTCCTCCCTGGCCAGCCAGCCTTGTTAACTTTAGATAAATTTAGATATTATAAGAAAGACTTATGACAACTGGAGAAGTTGAACGAACACAAATCCCCATGAGCAGTTGTGCATGGATGTTCCAGGATATTGAGAGAAATGTGTATGACCTTATGACTTTCACAATAACAATTTATCATGGGAGTCTTTGCATGTCATCACAATGATATATATGGGGTCAGAGAACATCTAAACAGTTCCAGAAATCCTTTGTTGAGGAAAACCAGATGTGTCTCACAGATATCAGCATGATAATACGCATTTTGTTTACAATGACAACAATATCACTGCAAAGCTAATTCTGTGGGAACAATCAATGCCACAGTTTTTACAGGATCATATCAAGTTTATCAACAAGTTTTACCAATAGGGGCCTATATGCAGGACATGAGCCATTAGAAATACAGCAGAAATAATGGAGAAAAAATATTTAACAAAATGAACAACCATGCATACAATGTGTTATGCTGTCTTATACTTTTTCTACATGTTTGAACCTTACCACAAGAACAACACGTGAAGCAATTTGTATGGTACAAGTTTCCCATAGCTTGACAGGCCTGCCCTGCACCAGTTACCTTCTCACCACACTTAACACAACCACCTGAAATACAAGGAAACAATAAGTTAATTGTGATCTTTTATTGAAACTGTCAGTGTCAGCTGCTGTCAAATGTGTGTTTGAAACCACTGCGAAGTCCGGATGAAAAAGGTACTAATTATGCATCTCACTGTTGCTGTGTTCTAATGCAAAAATGTTTACTCCCGAGAAAGGGGGGGGGCAACTATGGTTAAGTGCATGATGTCAAGGGAAAAAAGCAGCAACAAAACCCACAAAAACCAAGATATGAATCTAAATTTTGTCAGAGTAACAATTTCAGCAATCAACACACTAGACTCAGTGCATGTGTTCCGTCCCAACTTGACAATTGTCCCAACTATAGTTGGGACTGGTCCCAACTTAAGTGTTAAAGTTGGGACGTCCCAACTATAGTTGGGATCGCCCATAGAGTTCAACAGGACACCGTGATCGATCATGCGTGGATTTCTGTGTAACACTTACTGCAAACTATGCACTAAGCTGATGCGATCAGCGTTAAATAACAAGATTCTTTATTTTAAACTTGGGTCTCGGTTCTGTTAACAAACTCATGTCAAAACTGATGATCGATCTAGAGCCGGTGCCCAGGACGAGGTTTGGAATGATAGTATATTGCTCATAATGGACCGCAAACTCGGTGCAAATAGTGTTTTTAGAGGGTTCTTGCAGTGGCCTCAAGCTCATGCCGGGTGATGAGCTTTCAGTCTCAAAGTAGGCCTAATGCATTTAGTTTCCCTTCTCTCGGAAAACCAAAATTCTAATTAATCTCAAATATTCTCAAAGGAAAGTGGTCTTAAAAACTTCATAATTTGATACTTACTTATTATTATGTTTTTAGTTTATTCATGGGGTGCTTTGTGTTTACTGCGATCTCAACTACAGTTGGGACGCCCCAACTTTAAACCTCAAGTAGGGACCAGTCCCAACTATAGTTGGGACAATTGTCAAGTTTGGGTGGAACACATGCATTAATCCGCAAACTCCAAAATTTCCTGCCCCCCAATTTTGTATAAAGGTACAAACCACATCAAACCCCGCCCTTCTCTCAAAAAGACCGATACTAACAATTATTAGGCTTTGTGAAAACTTCCTATGGGAAGTTGTTAATGGACGTCCTAATGCTATTGCTATTAAACTTTTAAAGAGGAAGTTGTCATCCCAGTTCAGTCTACGACTCTAACCAAATAACTGACCTACATCATGGTACACTGTAGATCTCAGATTTTGTCAAATTATCAAGTCCAATTGTATAAAACACAAATCCATTCTTAACATTTGGTTTACAAATTAATTAAATTAAAAAAATGCATTGAGTGGCAAATGTGGGGTAGAAACAACTTGTACCAAAAGGATATGATCCGATCCATTTGCACTCACCAAACTCCTCTCCATCTGGATTCTCTGAAAGTTCTATCTCTAGTTGACGAGTAAGCTCCTCCAATTTACGTTCTGCTTCTGAGGGGCCACGTGCCTTTGGTGGAACCACATCGTACCTCAGGAGAGGATTCTTCTTAGGCAAGGGCACTGACGTAACTTCAGGAGACACTCTTGAGGTTTTGGCTGCAGTTGAGACGGGGGCCGAGGCATAACCCTTAGTCACTGCATTCCCAGTTTGTTTCATGTTCCCACTATTTTTATGGCCAGATTTTGTACTGCGTGCTGTCTCTTGGCTCCTTAGATGGGGTAGGGGCGCTGTTTCCACATTCATTTTGTTAGCTTTGGTGTACTTGGTTTCTTGGGAATAGTATCCTGAATCTACTGATGGAGACTTTTCTGATGATGATGATCTGTAGCTAGTATTTGATGAACTCTCCTCTGGTCTGGTTCTCTCAGCTTTCTCTACAAGTCTGTACCAATCTTGGTTGTCAGGATTATGCTTACTGAAGCTGGGATTTCTGTACTCTTCGGATTTATTTCTCCTGTTACTTTGTCTTTTTGTCCAGTCCCGATCTTGTGAATGACCAGAGCTGGTGTCAGCTGAACTGCTGCTAGTGCTGGTAATGGACGAACGATTGGAACCAGAACTAGAGTGTCTTCTCGTTGAAGAAAGTTTATTCTCATGCAGAGGTTGAAATGCAGATTGTCTGTCAGATGCCCTTAAAGATTCTGACAAATTGTCAAAATGCCTTGATGCAGCATGTTCTTGAGGATCCTGTTGAGTCTCTGGACCATAACAGACTTCATGTGATCTTGGCTTGTCTTGTGATCGACGTGCACTGTGTTGATGGCTGCCGTTCCTTTCAGCACGAGGAATCCCCTCCCCAACTGCCGCCGAGGAATGCAGGTAACTATTCTCCGGCAATTCTGTCCCGTTTCCCCTTCGATCCGCCTCGCCGGTACTGTACGCCTCGTGTCCGGGGTGATACTCGTACTCGTTGTATTTCTCTGTTGAAGATGACTCGCGGTTATCCCGCGTTATTCCTGATGAATGTTGAGACTCCTTGAAAGAGAGCGAATCAATGTTACTGTTTCGATGACTGTCTGTGTAGCTGTGTGACTTACCACTACTGCTACTACCACCAGTGACTAATGGCAGTGGCATCCGTGTTGTACCCTCTGAACCCATGTGCCATCGGCTGCGGTCGGCTTGGGGATTGGCTGCGGTGTTTGACCTCTCGCTGCCGTATTTGGATCCGTCTCCGTATGGCGCGAAGCTGGATTTTGAGGTAGAATTGTCAGATTCTTCTCTGTCATTCCAAGGGTTTGCTCTCAAATCTTTCACAGAGTATTGGTGATCATGTACGTTGTGGACATACCCGTCATCTGCGTAAAAATCGCGTGTTTGTTCCCGATTTGGTGGGGTGTTTACGGGGTGATACGGGGCGCTGTATGGAGGTGCCGCGTCGCGCTGGTTACCTTGGCGATCCGAAGGATATGGGTCATTCCCGAGTAAATTTTCTCCCATATATCCACGATTCACACTCTCAGTGTTCAAATCTGGATCTCCAACAAAATCGACATAATCCCTCCTATCATTCTGAGACAAACCTACTCCGGAAGAAAGACCAGAATCCTCATCAAAATCCGAGTAAGAACTTCCATTATTTTCACCAAGTTTTTGTGAGTGATATGGTTTCGGTTTTGGCGTCGTTTCCCTCTCTCCGGGCCAACTCTCCCCTTCCGAATGACTGATACTGTCTTGTTGTCCTTGAGCCTCTAAAATCTCATTGTATATCTTGTATCGCCATGAAGAATCTTCCATATTTCGTGAAAGAAGAAGTGAATTGAAGCGTGTCCAAATCAAAAAGGTGTCAAGGTGTAAACATTCTTGTGTGGAATTGAATCCGCATTCAACACCTGTTAACTGGTCCAACGTGACCTAAATGCAGCAACGCGTGCAATGATAACATAATGCAATGGCGAGGCCGCGGAGTGATACTATTTACGTCCAATCACACAAAATGCAATCATCATAATGAGGCGGAGAGTACCAATTTGATGTATTTCTAATAATTTGAAAGTAACATGAAAGTGCAACCCCCTTTTTAGAAGTGCCCAATGAATTCCAAATTAACTTTTCAGAACGTTTCTAAACGTTTCGGATCGGAACGATTACGAACTATCTGAATTGACGTGTGCATTATAGTTTATGAGGGTATAGAACCACGAATAAATTAAATAAAGCCGTGACTTCGTCCAATCAATGGGACTCGTTTGTTGTTTATTTTTCTCTGTTGATAATCAACAAACTGATCTCGCATTGAGACCTCGATAACTGCACGCCGCTGCTCTATAAAAAGCAGCTCATAGCAAAAATACTATAATCATGACTTATTTACGACAAAGTTGACACTTCCATCTCATCGGGTTCCATAAAATCTTTCAACGCAAACTGCTAACTCCAGAAATTGATAACAGAGCCCGCCAATTTAGTACACGCAATCTTCCTTTTTGCATACCACTACGTCACCATTTTTGACCCACAAGCTATATCAGCGTAAATTACACTTTTGCAAAAATTGAAAATTGACCAGGCAATGCCAATACACTTGAAGCGAACCCAACTTTACTTAAGGGTTGGTCTTAATCAGACCATGGAGGGAAATACATGATCAGACCATCCCACCGTAGGGGGACATCAGTAGGCTATACCTATTTGCTAAAGATTGATCTGATTAACACGCCCACTATTAGTTAAGAAGAGCTAATAATAGTGCCTATATCTATCGGCCTATAAAAACTGAAGCCTAATTGCCAATTCGTTAACCATCTTTTTGGATTTTTCCCGATGGAAAAGTAATAAAACACCGCCCGCCACTGATGCTTATTCTTTAGAGTCTATGTTGAGAAAAATAGAAGGGGAAAAATTGAATAACTAACACATTAGAGCTATGTTCGAACTCGTCCAAGATTTAATTGAGCGGTTTCTTTTGAATTCTTTAAACACCAGACAAACAAACCCTCTCATAATGGTTAAAATAAACACTGCGAACATAATCCCATAAATTATTTGATGAACACGCTCTTCTTCAGACACACACCCTGAAGCTTATCAGTTTAGTGATATGGGGAAGAATTTTAATCCGGATTGTCACGGTAAGGCCTAAGAGTCAGATAAAAAACAAAATACTCTTGTTGCTTCACAGTATTTCAATTTACACATTCCCTTTAATGTATTCAAAACAGAAACAATTCAAAGATTCCTGTAATTTAATAATTTATGACAGGTTTGTCGAAAGAAGTTAACTATGGCTCTAACTATGAGTTTAATCAGTGCTCTGCAAAGTGACTTACATGACTTTGAAAGGAGAACTTTGAGTGTCAATGCACTAGGTAATATTCATTGTAAAGGCACTGGAAAACGATTTGTGGTTGGGGGGGGGCAATAAAAGGAAATATGTTTCACCGTTATGTATTAAATTCCCATGAGGGGAGTCACATGATCAGTAATTCCTGTAATGGTTTTGAAAGTATACTGATGGACAAATTATGCTTTTCACTGAATATGGTATTTATTCTGCTCAAGTGTACACCAACAAATAGTAAATTTAGTTTCAGAACATGATATATGGTACATATACATAGGCTTCACAAATATTAACATGAACAGTGCATGGGTATGGGTCTAAGGCTGGACTTTTCAATCAAAGTTTAAGGTATGAAAGCGTGATACTGTTCCCTGAGCTTTGTAGCCAAACATAATCCCCAACAAACAGAAACTCTAAATCCCAAACAAATTCATTTTGTAACTTATATACACAAAATAAAGACTTTCAAAGACGCATTTGAACATTTGACATTAAGAAAAAAAAATAATAAAGGGACCTGCTTTCCTTTGAACACTAAATCAAAAATACGTTATGTAATAACAGTTATGTAACATAATCAATCCAGTAAGCTGTCGTGATTGAACAGTTCCATTCCATTGTCTGTAATAAAAAGAACATCACAAATGAGCAACAGCTGGTGAACAAAAAGCATTGGCGACAAATATATTTCAAAAGTTCACTTAATGTCCAGCACCATTCAATTGAACAATGAAACTGAAGTGCTTCGTTAGGGAAAACCTTTAATAGTTTCACAGCCTTTTCCAACTTCCTTATTTTGCAATTACTTTTTGATTAGTAATCCATTCTATGAAACAATGAGATTGGAATGAAGTTGTGTGAAATTTCTTACAGATAATATCAAAGAACACTTTGTGCAAAGTGCTGTGTAAGTACTACCAATCAACCTTAAATACAATCAACCCACTTGAAGTGGTTTTATAAAAAAACACCCCAAAACAACGACTCAAAATAATAACAAAATAAAATAATAAAATTACAGTAGATAAATTTTATGAAAGTTTCTTTTCCTCCACAATAAAATGCATGATATCATGCAACATAGCTTTCTTCGACTGAATCTTACTAACTACTGTAATAAAAATGTGAAATATTGTGGTGTTTTTTTTAATTTGGCTGAACAACTACAGTTACAGAATTGATGTCCTTGTGTGCCTGAAAACTATTTTTGTCAGTTCCTTTCAGATGAAATCCTTGTTCATACTTCAATAACCCATATGCACGTCCCAATTTGCATGACCGGTGCTCAAATGATTCTGGGTAAACCTAGTCCAAGCAACACTTGCAACCATCATGGCGTGCTGATTTGAAAGCAATGCGGTACACAACCATAAAACATGGCAATTGAAATAGTTACAAGTAAGCTACAGCAAGGTGTCCATCTCAGCAGTTTGTTTTTGTTTTGCTGTACTCAGTTTTCCAAGATGCGTTTGTGCATATTGGCTTTTGACCTTTTTCATAGTTCCCAACCCCCTTTTTTGCTGGTTAGGCCACTGGTGATCTCCACCAGATTTCTCAAACAAGCCTGAAATGTGGAATAAGCAACTCTACCATTTAATTCATTAACTTCTGGCTGAATTTGCTAAACTTGTACATGTACTCCACTTGATATAATTTGGGAGCAATTTTTTGATAGGGTCATTAAGGTAGCTTATTCTGGCCTATTCCATGTCCTGGCATTTTTACAGCATTGATGAAGCAGACGATTACATTCATTTTGGGGATCACTTCAACCCAGGAAAGAGTTCAGTTGACCAGTTCATTAACTTTTTGTCCAGATGTTGACATTTTTGTCATCAGACTGTACATCTATGTAGTCCATGAAACACTCCTCACACACACAAAGCAATGTAACTACCAGGCTGGTAATCATTATGTACAAAATCACAAGTTGATGAGTTATCTGTCATCAAATATTTAGCTTTCACTTGATTATTGGATTCAATTTGAAACCGTTGATGATGAAGGGGCTCAATGGGAAAGAGAATGAACAGTCTTGCAAATCAAGAAAAAAGTGCCTCTCTATTACTCTTTACCTCTTAGGCACTTATGACAAAAATACTTTCCGAGTCCTTTATAGGACTTTCAGAGGCCCTTTTTTATATCAGGCTTGTTGTTAGGATTTGACCTTCTGTAGCTGCAAACTGGCCCCTGCATCAAGTCTTTTTGTGGGTCCCCCATCCCATCACAGAGGCTTTCCCCATGGCTAATAGAGACCATGGGCATCCTTGTGTATATGACAAGGAGTGTTTTCTTTCCTGGATTTCAAATATTCCCCATCATTTTTCCTTTTCCATTTCCTTGCACCACTTACTGAGGCATCGATGCTCCAGAAATGCCAGGACAGTCCAATGTACACCCATAGAAAATGGTTTAAAAGAAATATCAAAAACATATGAGTCAGTCACTGTCAAATTTTCAAAAGTTTAGGTGAGTTGGTACAAAATGACCCATCAGTCAGGTTTTGATTTGTTCTGTTCAATTTGTTTACAGTACAATAATACACTTTGTAGCAGTACATTAAGAGTTTGATACCTGATTAAATATCTAGTAAGAAGTCTTGATTGGCGATGCTTTTTTTGGTATTAGTCGCCGGTAGAGGGCGCAACATCAGTTGGCTAAGAGGGACTGGGCAAGTCTACAAATCTGGTTGTTTTAATCCAGATGTCTGTTTGATACAGAAATCTCTTCTCCGATAATTCGTGTTGTGATAACGCTACAATAATAACAAAACAAACCTTGCCAATCAAGACTATCTAGTGAGTGCAAGTAAAGCACACACTGCAGGAGGTCCTCAACAATAAACTTGGCAACTTCATGAGGGTTTGCAGTTGAGCTTGACGTGGTACATGATTTATTTGGAAGTTCAGTATGGTGAGTATTAGTATTAGTTATTAATATTAACAGTACTTAATGGTATTATTGTTCAATTACAAGAAAAGGTGAAGAAAAACCCACCCCAAAACACATAGAGCACCCTTAGAGTAAATTCTTAACAGGTCTTCACTCTTTTACATTGTTGAATATAGATTGTTTAAAACTTATTTTCTAGAAGTGTATTCTACTAGAGTTGAAGTTTGTCCAGAATGATGCCAACTTGTAACCAACACTCGTTGGTTACAAGTCTATCATTCTCAGCATGAGAAAAGATAATTTTATCATTTTAGATGAGTCAGTTGAAGGCTTGGAAGGAGACATTTTGTTCAAATGGAATGAAGCAACATACTGTGAGCAATACCTGGTAACACTGTTAGGCAACTCTTTTTCACACACACATTTATTGGTGAATCGACCACCAAAGTTATGAATGCTAAGAGAGTCAATTACTAAAGGAGAGTCAATCAGAGAGTCATTGACTATATCAGAGAGTCAATGACTCTATCAGAGAGTCAATGACTCTATAAGAGTCATTGACTCGGTCAACATCTCTATCACAGAGCCAATGACTATGAGAGAGAGAAAATGACTCTAGGAGCATTAATGACTCTATGAGAGTCAATTGAATCATTGACTCACAGCCAAACTGACTCATCACTGAGAATAAAGATAATATAATATATAAATATAACAGCTCGAAAAAGACTCATCAACTAAGAGGCCACTTAGTGAGTTTGCCATCAGTTGAATAAATGTAGATTTAAAAACAATTGCTATAGAAAGTTTAGAGCAAGTTTTAAGCTACAGAAGGAAATGGAACAGAGAGAACACAAGGAGAAAAGAAGAAATGTGCTCCTTTCAGAGTCAAGTTGATTTAGCAAAAAGAAAAATATGCCCCCTACAATTTAGGTAGCATCTAATTAATATGTACAAAGTATATGTAAATAGTAAAAGCATACACAAAATAAGATGCACAGTGTTCAGAGTTCCTTATGATTTCATAGAAAATACCAGAGTCAGGAATTGTTCATATCCAATCTCAATCCAACCATTGCGGTTTGTGTCAAAGGCTTTGAAGGAATTTGTCAATGTCTGTAAAAGAGAAAAAACAAAAAACAAAAACAAAACAAAACAAAAACACATTTATTCACATGGAAATAAAAAACTCTTTACAATCAAAGATTTAAGTTGATTTCAATGTAAGAATAGGTTTAACTGGGAGACTTCTGGGCATGCTAGGTTGCAGCAGACTTACCAGGTAAATCCATTATTCTTGGAAGTGTGCACAGAACTATGTAAAACAATTGAACAATACCTGAGCCCAGATTTCATGGCACTGTTGACCACAGAATTCTGTACTAACAGTACAGCACACAATTCCGCAGTAAGCAAGGCCATGAAGTAGGGCCGTGGTAAATCAGCTACTACCTAGTGTCCCAAAATTTCCCATTGGAGCATGTCCAAGTTACTCATATTAGATTGAACACAAATTTCCACCTCTGAATGAATTTTCTACCTTGAAATGTTGAAATTTATACTATAATGATAAAATCATTAATCAAATCCGAACATTAATTTTGGTTTTTACCCTACACCAATGTGTGTTAGCACTGTATACTCGGTACTTTCCCGAGTTCTGTGAAAAAAATCACAGGCATATTACTCAGGTGGGATTCAAACCCATGACCTTTCCAATTCTAGAGCAGTGTCTTACCAACTAGACCACCGAGATTGCCCGGTAGCTAGAGGCAGTTTGAATCCTGTATTTTAGCAGTGGGTTCCGCAACGATTTAATAGATGTTAATTTTGCATCGGGGATAAAGAATATTAGTTTTGGTTTTTTACCCTACACCGATGTGTGTTAGCACTGTATACTCAGTACTTTCATGAGTTCTGTGAAAAAAAATCACACCCGAGTAATATGCCTGTGATTTTTTTTTCCACAGAACTCGCCAGAAGTCGCAAACTGCCTCTTGCTACCGGGCAGTCTCGGTGGTCTAGTTGGTAAGACACTGCTCTAGAAGTGCTAAGGTCGTGGGTTCGAATCCCACCCGAGTAATATGCCTGTGATTTTTTTTCACAGAACTCTGGAAAGTACTGAGTGTACAGTGCTAACACACATCGGTGTAGGGTAAAAACCAAAATTAATATTCTTCATCTCCGATGCAAAATTAACATCTATTAAATCTGACCATCAGTGGCATAACCAGACATTTTCATTTGGGGGACAAGCAGGGGGCAAGACATAATTCTGGGGGCTGTAAGTTGTATCCAACCATTCATTTGTGTGTTTTTAAATTCAATTCTCATTTGGGGGTGGGGGGGGGAGAGGGGAGCAAGGGTTCTGGACAGGGGGTGCTACAAAGAACCCAGAACTATCGTGGAAGAGTAGGGGTTCACCCCAGTGTTTCTGGTTCCCATAGCAAGCAGCCTTGTTTACAGGTTTCCTCAGGCTTGTGAGCTACATTGATTAATTTCACTTATGAGGCATCCTTGGTTTCATTACCAGAAATAAATAATAACAACAATAGTAACAATACTTTGATGGGACAGCTCCTTGCATGAACACCAAGGAGGTGAAAACAAATATAATTAAGGGGAAAGAAATAAACGATCCAATACAAAATAGATGCACTGACCTGGAGTGTAACACAACATTGGATGAAGTCATCAAAGGCAATTGACCCTTTGCCTTGACGATCAAACTTTCGTATGAGCAAAGTGAAGAAGCGGTCTGAGAGACGGAACCCTTAAAGTATAAGAATGAAAGCCATTACATACATATAATACATCCTATCATCAACGGTAAACAATGCCTCGCTAGGATTTCCTCTTAACACCTAACAGCAATTTCAAAAAGCTGTGAAGTAAATCCTTGACATTATTAACTGGGGACTCGTTCAACAAAATATGAAGATACTTTAGGCTGTTAATGTTAGTTTCTGGTACCGTGGAGAAGATATTTATGCAACTACTTTAAAACAGCTTTATTATTAAAAGTTAGGATCTGCAAATATTATTTGTGTTTCACCAACACACTACTGTGTGAAAAAAAATCCATAGGCATACTACATAAGTGGAATTTGAACTGCCTCTAGCTACTTGGCAAGCTTGGTGGGCTGGTGGTAAGACACCTGCTCTAGAATGGCAAAGGTCGTAGGTTTGAATCCCACCCGAGTAATGTGCCTGTGGATTTTTTTCACAGGACTTTGGAAAGTGCCGATATACAGTGCTTATCACACATCATTGTAGGGGTAAACAAAATTAATATTCTTTATCACCGATGCAAATTTAACATATATTAAGACCTGGAAAAATATGTGTACAGCAATTTTCCTTGAAACACTTGTTTTGTTGATGTGATGGTTGGAGATGACAAAACAGAATACTTTATAGAAAAAGTGCAACACTGATAAGAAGGCCTTAATTACTGAGTCCACAGCAGGTCTACGGTTTGCATTTTGAAGTTAGTTTAATTTCAGGTGACTTCTACAATGTACTTATTACTTATGACTAGAATCAGTGGCCTAGTGGATTATGGTTTGACTGAAAAAACCAACAACAAAAAAACAAACAAATAAACAAAACAAAATCCTCAAAAAATTTCCCAAACAAAACATAAAAAGAGGAAACAATTTTTTTTTAGCAAAATAAATTGAAACATAATCAAAGTGATGTTTTCTGCAGACTGTAGGGAAGAGAATGTGTACCCCTAGAATAGACGCTCCATGAAAAATATCACTCCACAATAAAGCTTGACAGGCATTTACCAAAGCTGACGATGGCATTTTGTAGCTCATTCTTATCAATGGATCCTGAGTTATCTCGATCGTAGCTTCTGAATGTGGTTTGCCAGTCTGTGATGTACTTCCACAATGAACCAAACTCCTGGAAGTTAATGTTTCCACTATGGTCTCTATCAAACATTCCGATCATCATGCGGACAGTTTCTGGGTTGAAGGGTGTCCATGTTCCTGTATAATAAAGGACACAGGGTTTCAGTTTGAGTGAATTGCAAACTTTGCATTATTGGATGGAAATAATTGATATGAGGAAAAAACAATTAGTCAAGTTTTGTCATCCTGAGAATATTGGGTTCGCTTTTGGCCTTGTTAATACTGGCCTTGTCAGCCCCCAAAAGAAATCTGTAAAAGTAAAAGGAATCTGGACATTTATATGGGAGTAGGAAGAATTGCTAAGGATTGCCCATGTTTCCACAGAGCCTCTGTGAATGGGATGTTGCATTCAAAAGTTCTTATTCAATTTTACCTGTTTGAAAACGACGTTCAGCGCTAGACAGGCACTAGTGTTCATATAAAAGCTCAATCCTCAGTAAATAAGTGTAATTTTTAAGCAAATTTTCCTTGGAAGGAGACATTTTTCATCAAACTATTTCTACTGTCCCAGGCATCTCTACTGTCTGTCTCAACACTATGTACTAGACATACAATGCCATACTACTCAAGCCAAGACTGACCAAATCACTTAGATGTAGACAGAACAAGTGGAATGAACTCCCACAACAAATCGTAAGCGCAACAAGTGTAACGCCTTCAAAAATGAACTTGACAGTCACTTGAAGAGATACATGTATAGGGTTTTAAAGACACATTAAGCCTATCCACCTGCCATTAAACCATAAGTAAGTAAGTAGTGTAGGCCCAAACTGTTCAGCAGGAATCGAGTTATAAACTAAACAGTCTGTACAAATTACCGTTTGATAAAGCAATTTGAAGTTCATCCACTGAAATGGCTCCACTTCTGTCTTTGTCAACCCTGTGAAAAGTTCAGAAATTCAGACAGTCAGAAGGGTTGGTAATGTACTTTTACATGTAGTTTATAAATCAGAAAAATAAATTGTTGATTTGACTGGATGCTTACCTTGAAAAACATGGAAGAAGAAAACAGTAACCTTCATGCTTAGAATGAAATTAACTTTGCAATTAAACATCATGAGAAATATTTCACTCAAGATTATTACATTCAGTCTGAGCACTCCTACTTAAATTGATTGGCCAGGGCAAAGGTTCTCATTAAGTCATAAACTGATCACATAACAATAAGCCTAGAGGAAGAAGTACATATTATTTTTTCCTCTGATAGGCCTAAACTTTGAATCTTGGTGGAGGAGTGCTAAATGTAACCACTACTTTTTCTCTCATTTATTAGGCCCTAATAAAAATATTATGACCCAAATCACAGTCTGGGTGTACTTCTGGGTAGACCATGCTAATTAAATTAAGGGGTCATCATGAATGAAAAAGTCCCAGCTGGATCATTCATGGGATCAAGGTTGGATTTGGCACCTTCTCAACTGTTGCATACATACATCAAAGACTTTTTAGTTTTACTCAAACCTCCCCCACTATGGTCTACACTCCCTTTGTCCAACACTCTTATTGGAGGCGATAGCGTAACAACCTCAACGGTCTAGTCTAGGAGTACCACTCAGACTTACTCAACCGTAGGACTCGCAGTCAGACTCATTACATATGGCTTGTGAGTAGATAGAGTCTATGCTTTAAACTTGGATGAAAAGACAGAGGATTCAAATTTTTGAGTCTAATATTAAATGCCCTATTTGTTTGTATCATCATGGTATCGTTAAAGTGACACCACATCTTACAAACATGCACCCCCATGCCTTACACCTCGCCCAGGTTGGACTCCTCCATTGCATACAATGCTTCTTCTAGGAGGTTGCAGTGAAAAATGATGATATAAATAACTTGGGAAGCTGACCATTTTTAATTGCTTGCAGCTGAGAAGCTGAATGTTACGGACTACAACATGGTCAAACTGCAGCACGTAAAAGTCGCACAGCTGCCAACAGTTGCATCTTGCAATCAGAAAACAACAATCAGGGAGACATTTAGAATCACATTAAATTTCCATAATCGGGGAGATTTCAAAGTGTGTTCATCAGAACATGGACAGATTAGTTTATTTTCAGGAAACTTTCTGCAGAATCAGGAAGAAGTGGCAGCTCTAAAAAGCGCCTTTTGGCAGCCAGCCACATCAACCCAGGTACAAACTGCATGATGTATGACCACCACATAGCACACCCAAAGACTGAAAGAGTTTCATGAAACCGCATGGCCCAGAAAAAAGCCCTTTGTGGCACCCTGGAGAGAACCACTGCACAACTCACATTTAGCCCTAGCAGGGGGCGTGGCCGATTTAAGCAACTTCAGCTGTGGTTATTGCCATTAATTAGCTTGGCTGCAACTGGACACAGTAAATGGAGCACTGTACTTTGAAATTTTGACTTGAATTGAATGGTCAAAATCTCAAATGATCCTTCAAGTAAAAAAACCCAAAACAATAACAACGAGTACACCACTCCAGTTACTGGGTCTAGGCGTAGGCTGCAACAACACTGGCCCCCTGGCCCTGGCACTGTTTGAAGAGTAGAACTTTTTTGACATTTTTTTAATAGCAACTGCCAAACACATAAATTCATTCGGATACAGCTTGGGATTCGAAGCAGGGCCAAAGAGGAGAGGCACGGCGAGCGCTTTTTTACACCACCCACTGTAGTACTAAAGTACTACTACGGTACTGTACTACTAGTACTCCTACACAAGTACTCTTTTACTTTAGTCATGTTATTGTTAGTTAGTAGTCCACACTACAGTATAAATTTCTTTCCACTATCGTCTCATGATAGCAGAACAAACCTATAGTTCTAGGAGTACCATACCACCATACATAGAAGAAGACAGTGACTCAGGGAGCTAGCTCATGAGCTGAGATGGGAGGGGCTGCCCTGCCCAAAGTTAGTCCTTTCTGTATTACTGAATACTGGTTAAACCATAATTCATAAACCAAACTCTGATTCTGGAATAAATTGAACTTTCAAAAGTTTAACTAAAACAAAAATTGACCCTGACAGGTATTTCGGAATACTTTAGTTCATTTCTAACTCACTTGCTGAAAACATTCCAAAGAAACTGTTGCTGTTGATCTGGAACTGCCATTTCGAAACCAAATCAAACACTCAAAAGCAGTGTTCTCGAAAGAGCTCTCTGGAAATAAAAATGAAAATGAGAAGAAATCACATTTAACTGCCCTTGTTCCTGAACTTCTCGTTATGCACATACTGCACAAATGCGGGTACATTGAGGACAAGCAGACTAAATAGTCAGACACCCATTTTTCTGGATAAAGCCGCTTATTTTGAGGATGTGTAAGTAGATTTCAGACGTTATATGTAAACAGTGAACTGAAGGGAGTGAAGCGGTGAAAACGACGGAGTTTTTTCATTTGTTCTTAAACATTGTGAGATAACTGTTTAGAAAGAAACAATACAGTGAAAACATATTAAAATTTAAGTATAGAGTATAAATGGATGAGTTATCACACCGGTTGAAGTCAATAACCATTGGTGTTAGAGAAATCTCGTTATTTTGCCTGTGTTGTGTGGCTACGTACTTGCTTCGCGTCCGTCACAGCTACAGTATTGTACCAGCATGGCGAGTTGACAGGGATCCGTCGCTGTATGAGAATGGACAGTATGCGCAACAGTGGGAAATTTTGTGAGTGAATTTTCTAAACAAATTGAGCATTTTCAGAACTCACATTCTCAAAGTGTGTGATTCCCTTGTTAAAGTTGGAAGAAAATATTGTATATTTTTATTTTAAAAACTACAATCAACAACAAGTGAACTTGAGGTGGTAAACAATGGTAAAGCATGCTCATGTTATGTGACATATTGTCATGTAAATAACAGGGTCATTTTACATAATTATGAATAAAATTACTTCTTTCATGCTTCTTTAAAATATAGACAACTTGAATATAATATTTTTTACAAGTTTATTAATTAAAAGTTTAATTCAAAATACTCAAAACAAAAGAGGGGTGTTGGTAAAAGTCGGAGGTCGGAGTTAGCCGGAGGTTGCATTTATTACGTGAAATATCATTTAAAGTAGCTACTCCTCACTCCAAATGTTTTTCGGAAGGTTCTCAGGCAGAGTGTAGGGTTATTCACTTTTGTTCCAAATTGAAATGACCTTTGCAATTCTAGAGCAGTGTCTTAAGCCCTTTTCGCACGAAAACAAACCCCCAACATTCCTTGCGACGTATTTAACGAGCGCTGAAGTCATTCCACGCCTGACCGCTTTCGAAAGCTTTCACACGACACCAAGTAAAAATGTGACCACGTTCCATGAGACGAGAGTACAGACTTAGCTGGTTACCACTAAACTATAGAGTTTTGTTCTTAAACAGCGCTAGTACCAGTTAAATGATGACGTATGTCGCATGTGCACAGTGTGTCGCGGTAAAAAATAAACCATGTAAACATTCTTCAAAATGGCTGACACTCGCGAAGACGTTGGTGAGTCCATTCATAATACTATGCCTGTAATATCCTCCAAAAAACGACCGGCGAAGACATCAACCAAAGATAAGAGTAAGAAGGCCAAGAAATCTTGGTGCTACCATGGAGGAAGAACCCATGGTGCTACGAGGAAACGATTGCCTTGATAAACATTCTCCATGAATCAAGCTTCCTTTGATGTTTTAATTGACGTTTTTTCTTTTGGTTTCCGCGATGAACAAAGTCAAGAAAATGCAGCAAGTACAGCAACACGATAACATCGTTGTCAGCCATTTTGAGGGAACGCACACGTGGTCGTGGTTGGCCCGGGAATGGTGTGTAAACACACAAAGGTCGGCTCCCGAAGGTTCTTCACGCATGCCTGTTAATACCGCTTTCGCGAGGATTCTCGGTCAATAAACAACGGATTGTTTCACACGAAGGTTTGACTAGATTCCTTGCGAAAAATTACGCTAGTGTAAGATTTTGTCGGAGGTCGGGACCTACTACAAAATTTCGCAAGGTTTGCGAAAATTTCGCAAGGATTGTAGGCGATGTAAAATATTACTGTCCTTTCACACGAAGCCCAATTTGTAATTTTTTACAAAAATTGTAAAATTTCGCAAAGAATGTTCGTTTTTTCCGTCGTGTGAAAAGGGCTTTACCAACTAGACCACCGAGATTGCCCGGCAGCTAGAGCAGCGGGTACCGCAACGATTTTTTTTCACAGAACTCATGAAAGTACTGAGTATACAGTGCTAACACACATCGGTGTAGGGTAAAAACCAAAATTAATATTCTTTATCCCCGATGCAAAATTAACATCTATTAAATCGTTGCGGTACCCGCTGCTAAAATATAGGATTCGAACTGCCTCTAGCTACCGGGCAATCTCGGTGGTCTAGTTGGTAAGACACTGCTCTAGAATTGCAAAGGTCGTGGGTTCGAATCCCACCCGAGTAATATGCCTGTGATTTTTTTCACAGAACTCGGGAAAGTACTGAGTATACAGTGCTAACACACATCGGTGTAGGGTAAAAACCAAAATTAATATTCTTTATCCCCGATGCAAAATTAACATCTATTAAAGTTATTTTTTTGTACGTATGAACAATATTACTTATATTAGAGTTGCGATAATCATAACCCTCCATCCTCCCAATGGTCGCTATTTTACTTGGACCCATGCGCAACACGCAGTGCATCTTATCCTCACACATGTGAGGCTGCACTTCTCAGGAAGGATGGAAGGAAGTTATTTAGTTGGCACTTCAGTTGTTGCAGTTTATGTTTATGAGAATAACTACCATTTGTTGTTGTCACTGTGATTCTCTTTCAGGCCCTCTGCTCTCATTACTGATGTTGAAAGCGATGAATTAAATGGTAAGAAAAAAGGTTGACTCCTGCTTAGAATAGATCAAGCTTTGTATTAAAAGTTGTATTTTGTTGCTAAGTCATTATGTCAAATGTGCGTACATCTGCTGTAGGCACAAACAATGTCCTCTACTTCAGCACAAAAGATAGCATACATTTGTGTGTAAGTCTACCAAAATTACTCTAGAGTATCACTCATTTTGTCATTCAAAGGCATAGAAACTCTTAAAGAAGATCTTAAATTTTTGCAAATATATCTAAAAGGCAAGTACAAATTGTTTTTGTACATAAATTTTAAGAGAAAAACTAGCTTGATAGTTAACGCATTTTCTTTGCGCTTGAGGTAATCACTAGAGCAACTTTGTGTGAGGTGGGTGTAGCTCACAGTGGAATGACATCACACGTATTAACAGGATAGCAGCTTGAGATAAATCTAACCTGATTTGGCTAAACAGCTGCTCCATGTAATATTCTAAAGTTGTATTCTGTGTTTCTGTGTTAAACTTGATCAAATATGCAACAGGTTTATGCCCTGAAAGTAGATCTAAATCTAGATTTGTCTACACATTTCAGAACTTCTAATTGTGACAAAAGAACCAAACTTGCAGCTTCTGAAGACTCCCAGCCATTCTCAGCTGTCTAAGGTACTCCCTTTTATGCAACTTCAAAAAGAGGTAACCTTGGTTACAGGGAATGCTTCTCTTAGTGACAGACAACCCAAAGCTTTAGCAACAGGCTATTTGGAGCCTTACCAGTCAATGCTGCAAGTTCGTAAACAGGTTAGTATTTAGGTTAAGCTATCATGCACAGAGTTTGAAAAGATGTGCACCCAGAGTCATGAGTTTAACCCAAAGGTAGTGTAAACCCTCCTACTGCTGATGACCGTTTTGAGTACTAGATGCGCTATGCCATGTGGTGAATGTCCAGTACACAGATAAAATGTGTGTAGTTTTGTGCACAGTTGCTCCGCAACTGGATGGTCAGTCAACTCGCTGGCAACTGTAGGAGGAGGGTTAAAATCCTTCTATTAGCCAAAATGAAGGATTCAGAAGAACTGAGGGCTGTAGACCCAAATAACAATTGTTTATCACTGGGTCAGGCATTCCAGTCTTATCCAAGTCCAAAGAATTAGGAGAGGAGAATATTGGAAGATCGAGGTCACTTGTTGTAGGCAAATAGGCCATGGGAATCCACCAAAAACAAGTTGCATACATTGTGTGATGGACTCGGATGAAGTTGATATGCCTGGACTCGTACTTACTATACTGGATATAAAACTGAAGCAAAATGTGGTGCTGAATTCAGATAAGTATAATTTAGGGCAGTTATGTGAAGGTTCAAGACTTAATAAGGGACATGTTTTTTTCTTGTTCAATGACATCAAAAGTATTAAATTGAATTAATTGCCCTTGATTCCTTTGTGACATTATAAAAAAATAGGTAATGTGAAATTCCGCAAAATGTAGTGTTGAAAAACTTACAGGCATAATTGCTACCTGGGGTCAGTAACGTAGAGCTGCTTGAGCAGAAAATATTGCCGAACAAGTTTCTGCTTAGCAAAAATGAGCAGGATACTATCGAAGATTGAACATGTGACATGGTATTTTGACTGGTAACCATAATCTGCTAAGGATAATTTTGCTGTGCTAAGGTACTTTTTGTGGTCAATCAGCTCTGTGAAATTGGCTCATGATATTTCAGTTGATTTCAAAGAGGGACTTTATGATGTTAGGTGGCTGCAGATATGGTACAAGGCAATTTTCCACGTGGTTCTGAGCTTGCACACACTTCCAAGAACAATGTACTTTTGGTATTAAAGTCTGCTGTCACCTAGTGTCTACAAAAGTCTCCCATTGAAACACGTAAGCAGAGCCATGATTCTTGGCCAAGGCTAAATTCTTGCATTTAACTGATTTATTTTATAACAGGTGATAGTTGTTGTTACGGCTGATTGGACTGTCCTATGTTTTAATCATAATCTCAATCTACTCTGGGAAACCAAGCTAATGACTATACCTAGTGGTAGATATTTTATCAGGTAAGAACAAGCACATTGCTAAACTGATGAATGTTTTAGTTTTCTGTAATGAACCCTTGCACCAACTATCTGCCACGCTCGCCATTTTGGGAGTCATATTGCATGTCAAAATGGTAGGTCTTTAAACACTACTGCATCACATAATAATGTGCATTGCACTATATAATACACATAGGGACATTGACTCTCAAAATGGCACAGCCAAGATTGTGATGATGGCGTTAGGTGGATTGGGTCAATTGTTTAAATAAATAGAACAAACAAGATTTGTAACCTGTACACTCGGTCAACCTGAAATTTGAGAGCTTACCTAAAAGCCTAGGATGGAGGCCATGTAACTTTGCGTGTAAAAACCTACTAATCATTTTGATTGATACTTTTACAAGCTTGTTCTACCCATACAGCTCTATATATATTGACTAGAGTGCTAATTCCCCATTATACACTCACAACTTTTTTTCAGCCTTCCGGACACAGACATGTTTCAATGGAACGTTTTTAATTTGAAAAGAAGATTTTGAAAGCGAGAAGTTTGCATTAGGCATGCGCACAACAACAGCCATACAAAACTTCAAGCTTTAGGTTTGTACACAAACATAAATGCGCCCACACTGTTTCATAAACCAGCACAAGTTAGTGCTCTGTAGCTCTATGGTTGTACTTACCTATCCAACTGTTTCTGTACCTGCATGTACATGTATGTGATGAGTTAAACAAGGTATTAACTTCTATTCCACAGAGAAATATCAGTTCAGGTGACTAGTCATATTGTTAAAGCTGATGAAGGTGGATTGGTCATCATAGGAGCTAGCCTAGGAGACAGATATCACAGGGAAGCCAGACCTCTGTGAGTATGGGCAGCCTGAACTGATTGCTATGGTTGTTTGCTTCAGTAACAAGGAATAGTCATTTGCAGTTAGCTGTAGCTGCAGCCAGAGCTGTCAATTTATATACTGCAGTGTATAATGATGGAACAATCCTACTTTAGACATTTACCTCATTGAAGTCAGCGATGTCTTGTTCCCAATATACATGTGAACAATGATAGATCCCATTTTGTTGAACTGAGTAAAAGGGACCTGTCTGTTTTTCTTTCCATCCGCTAGACCGCCATCTGTATCTGGTGACATCTGCTCTAGAATGCTATGGTTGTGGGTTCAAATCCCCCAAACATCTCTGCTTTTCTGCCTTTTGCATTCCACAATACTGTGTGTGTAACGACACTCATTGTGTGTAGTAATCACTACCAGTATGGTAGTTATATGGTAGTCATTGCATGCATATATATATATTTCTTTCCAATGAAACCATTGGGTTTTTAAGACCAGTACCTGTCTTAAAGACAAAAGCAGGGGACCAGTCTACAGTTTCCTGTACTTCATGTTATGTGTGTAACACCCAGTTGAGACAGGCGCCCTAGAGTCGTGCCACACCAAATACATTAAGAGCGACTCTAGGTTGACCCAAACAAATTTTGGTTTCAGACAGGTGAACTAAACATAACATTTACATTAAATTCGGCTCATGACAAGATTGACGTCTGAAACCAAGGCGCTCGTCGTTCCCAACGACTGCAACAGTCGATCTTTCGACTTTCAGCATGTCCAGTCGCTCCTAACTGTTTCAGACGGGGAACTCTTCATGTACTTAATTCAATAATTTGGTTCAGCGCGACTCTAGAGCGCCTTTCTGAACCGGGTGTTATAGACCTTTCTACTGTTGATAAACAAACCACGCTGGTTGGCATGGACACCTGAATGTTCAATCGTGTTAACAGATGTTGTGACAAAATTCAGCGTTTCTGCAGACTTTCAATTAACACAAAAATAAATACATCTCATGATTGGTTGCTTTGTTTCCAACAACTGAACACTATTTTTGAATATTTGTTTAACATTGTTACAAACTGTGCCTATCCGTCTTTGCTTTGCATTTATGGCTTTCCATAATTTTCCAACCTTGGTTGGCAAAAAACTTGGGCTGTGACATTGCAATAGAAAGGTCTATTAGCAGTTCTATTAGGTTAAGTTTGCCATCAATCAACTCACAATTTTTCTGTGTGAACAGATGATTTTCTTATTTCCATTTTCAAGAAATTGACTCAAAATGGTTGTTTGGTGTCCAGGCATGATCATAAGAGACCAGGTCAACCTCATGCTCACAGGGAAGAAGAGGATATGGATGAGGAGCAAGATGAGGAAGTGCAGAGGGTAGGAACCATTTCTCACATACTCCACCTTGTCTGGTCAAAGGCAATGTACACATTCTTACCTTCAATGTAAACACAGATTTCTTTTCAAGCAAATTTATGACCTTTTTGAAGCAAAAAAAAAATCGTCCACAATTAGATGATATGGTTTTATTGTTTTATTTCTTTTAATGCAATCAAATCTTGATGCGAGTCAATCGCGATAAAATTTCCTTCATGGTTAACATTATTATCAACTTTGTTTCTTAAGAAAGCTGAGCCTGTGGTGAATCATTTTTCTACATTTGCACTGAGTGGTCAAGATGGCTCCATCAGATGGCATCATTTACCTGGGGACTTTGAAGAACGTACAATCACACAGGAGGTAATGAACTTCGAGTTCATTATTTGTTTTCATTATATTTCTCATGTTCAAACATGTTCCATATTCAATCCTAAAGGAGCTAGCATTCTTTTCCAAATGTCTTTTATGGAAGTAAAAAGGGAAGCTTGATATAGCGTGTCGTGGCCAAGCGGATAAGAGCACCGGACTCAAGCTCTGGTGATTCCAACTCAGCAGAGTGTGGGTGTTCGAGTCCGGGTCGTGACACCTGTGTCCTTAAGCAAGACACTTAACCATTTATTGCTTCGCCCTTCGGATGGGATGTAAAGCCGTTGGTCCTGTGTGTTGTGTAACGCACGTAAAAGAACCCAGTGCACTTATCGAAAAGAGAAGGGGTCCGCCCCGGTGTTCCTGGTTTGATTGGTCGGATATTGCGCCACAGCACCTTGTAAACCATTACATGGTGCTATGTAAAGGAGTAGGTCTCATACTTCAAACGAAGCCCCACATACCTTGCAGGAAAATACTTAATGTTGAAGCGCCTTGAGCGTCACTGAGTGACGGATATGAGCGCTATATAAGAAGCCGTTATTATTATTATTATTATTATTATTATATAGTTGGTTACAGTTTATGTATTTTTGATTGAGTCCAGCTGTTGATCCATTTTGTATCAAGCTAATATTGTTCACTAACTACCTATCCCGGTTGATGCTTTTTAAAAAGATTCATTCCGGTTAACCCACAGTTGCTGAAATACGTCCCTTTTTATTACAAGTACCATTTATTGTTGAGAGTGTTATGGAAATATTTTCCCAATCAGTGACAATTGAGGCACCTGCCTCGCTCTTACTCTCTTGCTTTGAGTGTTTGCCATGGAGGTTATGGAAAGACAATTGGGTTGATTTTGTGTCATAAATGAGAATTTTCCTTGCCCAGTATGAATCAAGAACTCAAAGTTGGATTAGAGTTGTGCCTTTACGTGCCGTGTATTTTCCTAAGTGGTTAAACAGAACACTGTAACTCAGTATTTACAGTCACAAAACCACAAACCACAAACCATAGTGGGGCTGTGTACAAAGCAAAATGTGTAACAAATTGTAGGGATTGAAAATAATGTATTACATTTGTAGGGGGTTAAGATTAGAAACATTCCATCAACAAAAGTGATGTCAATCAATCTCCCTGGATAGCATCTGGGGCTAACGTTCTAAAGCAAAGGAAGGTCTCTTCTTTTTTCTACTGTCAGCTTCATTTAACCTATGAAGAAAATAAATTTCATTGTTTGTTTACGGTTGAACAATTAACCTGTTGAACATCCCAACCCTACTATTGATGTGTAGATGTATCAATATGCATTGCTGCATTGCTACATGAATTGTAACCACTTTTATTATTATCTCTTTGTTTGGTTTATTTTAGCATCCAGAGAAAAAGGTACATTTTTCCTTCCATTTTCTTACAAGTTTTTGCAAAAATTAAGTGAAGTATTTCTTTTGATTTCCCCTTCTTTACTTTTAGGAGTTATTTTCAGCTCATCATTTCAAGCTTGCCTTACGTAAGGGTTTAAGTCATGTAGGGGAACAGCAGTGGAATCAGTACACCCAAGCCATCCTCAAACATTTGGTAAACAATACTGTTGTGTTATTTGCTTAGTGCTATGACTAGTCCAAGCACAACTTTTTTGAAGCCTCCTGGATGCAGATGTGTTTAAGGCAGGTGTGTGCCTGAGGAACATATTCATTTTTCAAACAACTTGGGTTCTTGTCCAAACTGTCATATGTGCAGATGACAGGTAACACAATACAATAACTAAATGAAACCCCACATTAAGTGTTTCAACGTGTGAATGAACATGCAGGCTTATACTGAAAATAATGAAGTTGATTAGAATTATTAATTGTTTAATTACCACCAGCTTTCATTCAAAACTGGACAGAAAAGGCAGGTAACTTGTCCTGTCCATTCCCAAGGCAAAGTATGGACATACTGATAATGCGTTAATAGAATACAAGCACTGATATGCACAAAACTGTAGAAAACCTGTGCAAAGTTTCAAGCGTTTACATCCAATTTTAAATTTGGAATACCATCATGCACTTTGCTGGAAAGGGTGGTTGTGGTTACGGCTCAAAGCAACATCATTTCAATATGCCAGAGATGTGGGTCTCAAGCCAGCAATATTGTTCCTTTCTCTATGATTATGAGTGCAAAAAATCCCCCTCTCCCAAAAAAATACCATGTTTCCTGCTGTTTTTAAGGTTGACTTTTTTGGAACTGAAATTATCTTTGAGAATGATAAGAAATTTTTCAATATTTAAAGTTCTATATTTTGTTTTTAGAATAGACTTCTGTTTGTTTTGGTTATTTTCTCCAAAATATGAAATGGAAGTGAATTGTTGCATTACAAATTTGTTTTGTGTACATCATAAAGAATTTAGTATTGCTTAAGTCACTGGGAAGTTTTGCTATCATGGTCGGCTTTGCTTTCACTTTCACACAAACCATGTCAAGGAAGTTTGTGAAAACAAAGAAGGAAGTTTGTGAAAACAAAGAAGGAAATGTTAGATTTTTTATTTCATTGATATGACTGATTTGTAAACAGCCTCATCGCTGGCAGAGAGGTTATGATACTTCCATTCTACTCGCTCGCATTATGAAAGACAACGCCAAGACCCCACAGGTAGACAAATCCGATGATGGAGCAACACTACCATCATGTGAGTATAGCTGTTCCTGCTGGCTGTTTCTGTGACAATATCTTTGCTAATATTCTAATATTGCATCAGCTAACATTATTTGTGGTTTTGATCAATGTTAAAAGTGCAATATTACTCAACAAAATACACCCTAGAATAAATAGCAGTAACAATATTACTGATGAGAGAAACACAAAACATACCACTTGCCTTCTTATTGCACTATTTGTAACAATGACTTTAAATATGTTTGTACATTTATTCATAGCAAATGAGGCAAGCCTTTCTGGATTACTAGTTAATCTCTTACTAAACAGCAATGAAAGCTTTCCAATAAATGGGTTAATTTGTTTGGGATTTGAAACTTAACAAACTTTGGTTTGTGTTGGTCTCAGTGATGGGCTTGGATGGGGAACATATTGCTGGATACCACTTTGGAGGTCTCAGACCGCACAGCCCTACTGAGCATGTCAAGAACCCTAATGCTGTAGTCATTCATATGCATGAGGTAGGATGAATATTTATGTAGACTTTTCAGAGGTGGATAGAAATTACCATTCCAACCATGTGGTGTAAAGTCTTAAACAGATTTTCACAAATGCTTCGCTTAAGCTGCACACCTTTTAACCACCGATGGCCTTCTGCAAATTTGTGACACAAATTTACTCTTCAAGAAACCAATGATTATCATTTTTAAAGAACGGTCTGAAATGAATAGCTCATGGCAGTGATGCTAGAGTGACCCATCATTCAAAAATACCTTTATTCAGTTATCATTTTGATTGGCTGAGAGGAGATCATGTGGTCATGTTTTAACGTGGGGTATAAACAAGAGGAGCAGTGTTTAACCATGGCCTGTGGAAATTGAATCAAAAGTTTACGGCCCAATTTAAGCTGGTAGGTCATATACTTGGCTCGTTCAAGTTTGAAACTTGTGTGCATTAGCTTGAAACTGAAGCTCTCACGTTCGGAACTTGCTTGAGGAGCTACTTAGCGCTCAACATGGATAGTAATTTAATGCAGAGTTGAGGCAAGCTGAGGCTTAACTGTCAGATTTGTTCTCAACTTGTAAAGGTTTTTGGATGATTTTAACCTAAAGGTGTTTACAAATTGGGAATAAATGAGTGGTGACTCAGTCTTAAAAGGCCATTTAAAACCTTGTGGGTTGTAGCCATGCAATAAATGACCTTGCCTTCGGCTTGGTCCTTTATCACACAGCCAAGACCCTGCAGGTTTCAAACAGCTATTTAAGACCTCATCGCTTACTCCAATAATATTGCCTTATATTGACCAATCTTAATCAATGATAGTGATTTACTGGTGACTGATGTGGGCAACAGAATATGCAACAGATGCTGCAGACTCTGGCAGTGGGTAGAGAAGATGTACCGCTGCCTGTAGACACCAACCCACTAAACTTACAGCATCCCTTACATGTTGATTGCCATAGGGAGGTTATCTGTTGCTGCCTCTTATGTTAAACTGCTCATTTTATAAACTTTATAGCTTACATTAAGTTGACTGACATCGTCGATTGTCCTTTATTTTATAAAAACTAGATTTTAATGCTGATTTTTTTCTCTTTGTAGGGTATTGAAGTACTAGATTTGGCAACCGGCAGACCGTTAACCAGACTAAAACTATCCCATGATGTAGCCACATATGCTGATGTAGATAATGATGGCACTATTGACCAGGTCAGAGGTCAGTTAAACGAAATCTATAACGATATTTAGAAAATGAATACAATTAGCAATTACACATTCTCGTCATAAAGAATAGAGCTTGAAATGTTATATTAAAATGCTAAACCGATCAGTGTTTTTTCAACAAAAATCAGCTCAGTTTCTTTGTTATGCTGCTGAAAACTAAAATACTGCATGTTCAACATGTGTAGATCATTCACAGAAGATGTTTTCAAATCAATTTGGCTCAAAAAATAAACAATCTGCAAATTGGAATTAATAGGTGATTACCAACTGTTGGGACAAAAGCTTACTTTGATGGCTATTCATAAATACCTGGGACAGCTTATTTATTCTGATTGGTGGAGAGGGGATCACGTGGCCATGTTTAAATTTGTGATATTAACACGATGAGGAGTGTTTAAATTGGCGTGAGGAAATTGAGTCAAAAGAGGGCGCTATCAGATGATGGCACGTAGAGGTTAGAATGGTCTACAGCAAAATGAATTGAACATAAGCAGTGGCTCTAACCATTTTGTGTATATTCCACACATAATTTCAGCATCTTTCACAGATGATAGTACACACAAAGATAACTGCATGGCAATTGTCAAGTCTGGTATCCCACCTCATACAATGCTGTTTAATGGATCAATCTGTGAAGCTCATGCATACATAGATGCAGTAGGTAAAGTTAAATCAATGGTATTTGTGTCAGTTTGCCATTTGTACATCTCTTGATGGTGGATTTTGGTGACCCAAACCAGACAATGCTTTGAGCGTCTGACACTGGTTAAGCGGTTTTGCAAGTTTGGTTGTGCTGTGGTGACATCGCTGTTAGACCAAACCATGACCGACTTTTGGGTCTGTTAGCCTTTGTTTTCAACATAAAGTGTTGCTAAAATTAGGGACTACCTTGACACCAACTTGCTTTACAATACATACCATGTACCGGGATGAGTGTTTGGATGGTACTTGTTAAGTAAACAGTTCTAAGCTACTAGGGGCATGTTTTGGGAGCCCTGTCCAGAAACAAGTTTCCGATGTAAAACTCACTGACTTAAACAATTTCCAAGAGCTACGTGAAAACAGGTCAGTAACCAGAAACATTTCTTGTCAGAGCAGATCTCTTGACAATTATTGTTTTAAAAGTATACTGCTTTTATTTTATTGATACATTGGTATGCTTCAACATTTGTAGTTATTAAAGAGTTCCGTAGGCATTCTTTTCATTAGTTTGTAAAAGCCACCATCTTGAAACTGAGTCTAATTTAATCAACAACTCGGCTACATTTTTTTTTTCTGAACAGCCATGCCACTGTGGCTGAACTTGCGAAAATGCATAACCCAATTGTCGAAGTTCAGACATGTTCCTGGTCAGGTTGCCACAACATGCCCAGGACTCAATTGGGTTTAGCAATGGATAGAATTTAAATTGCTTATTGGGTTAAACAATAAATATAGTTATGATTTTCATGTCATGCTCAGCTGGATCATTGTTTGGAAGGATTACATCCATTAAAGAGAATTTGCAACTTGCCATCGCTCCAATTGTTGTACCAAGGTAAGGCACCAATCTGAGTGTTCATCATGTCGGTTTTAAGGCCATTGTCTAGTCTGTTCTGGGTTGGCCTGCTTTCTCCCTATGGCTCTCCTCCACTTAGCCCTGTCCGCCGCGTCCCTTGCATTGACTCCAAGCAGTTGCATGTCATTTAACACGGAGCTCTGCCACGTCTTGCGCGGTCGGCCAACGGGTGTGGGCCCATCCACAATTACGTTGGTACACCTCTTGACCCAGTTGACATCCTCCTTTCTCTCCACATGACCAAACCACCTCAGCCTGTGCCTCCTCAAAACGGTGCCGATCCCCTCCACTCCGACTCTCCTCCTCAGCTCCTCACTTGACAGCCTGTCAGCCAGAGACACCCCACACATCCACCTGATCATTCTCATCTCTGCTCATTGCATTATTATTTTGGCAATTTCTCATAATCATTCTTATAACTATAATCATCAAAAGTTATTGCCCAGATGAACAAGGAATGAAGGTAGTAAATGTTATATTTATATCAAACACAAAAGTACAGTAAACCATTGATGTCACTATACTTTTTTTTATGAGTTGGGCGCACACAACACAAGCTTGTATCATTTGATGTAGGTGTGTAGTGTCTACCCAATCATGCAGCAGATCAAAATTACAGTATAACATGTATGATTGTCTGGTATAGGTATGGTTGTATAGTGTGTGAACAAAACAAAATGCCATTCAGGGTTCTTGATTTACTTTCTACCAAAACTGTTGATAATGCATGAAGGTTTCGCAATTGGGTTAAAGCTGATTTTGCTGTCCAATGCAGCGTTCTCCCTTAACAGTGGTTCGCTGGCCAGATGCCAGTTCAAACACCCAAGAACCAGTCAAACTTAACTTTAAGTGGTCCGGTTGGCTAGTTCAGTGTTGAAAATTATCTTTATTTCATTTGAAATATTGACTAGTAAAAAAGCTGGTGGACTAGTGAAATGACAAGCTAACTGGTCCTGCTGGCCAGTCACTAAAAAGGTTAAGGACAAACCCTGCCAGTCTAGTGGTAAGAAATGTCAATGTTACATTAGTGGTACACAAGACAAGTTGGTGTTGCATAATTTGGAGTACTAAACTCATTGAGAAATTCAGCTGTTTTGTTTAGGTGCACTCACATAGAGCCATGTAATAGTGCCTTGCTAATAGTTCTTAAGAGGTGCAAAGGCTGTCGTAAAACAATTCTTGCCATATTTAACTTCCCTTGATTGTATCTCCACCATACACAATTTTGAGATCTACAAATGGACTGAGTAAACATGATTCTATACTACTCAAACCTGTGCTTTACTTAGCCTGTAACTAAAAAATAAATGTGTTTAAACTTGCAGTATTGCTAAGCAATCTGGAGTGATGAATCACTTGCTGGGTACCAGTATGCTCCACAAATCACGGGGTAGACTTGATAGTATATTCCTGATTAGTAATGGTCGAGTCACCAGCTTTGGCTCATCAGGCCGTATTAATTGGCAGGTGAGATGTCTACAATGAATGCTTCCTTTTGTATTACATTACTCCAAAGTACCCTCAATTCACTGTATAATTGAATAGTTACTGTATGTCAAAAACCTTTCCTCATCACTGAATGATTTTTTTGTAAAGCATAGCAAAATCCTCCACTAAATGTACCAGCTGCTACTCCAAAATCATCATTTGCTAATCAATGTTACTATACCTCATACATATTCATGATTGAGAGCCAAATTCTCAAAGGTCTGATCACCATTACGTGCCAGATGCTTTTTTGGCTGTTGACCAAGCCTTTGCGCCAGTATTCATGCACAGCATAGGCATGAGTAGTAGACATGCGACAGTTTACTTTACGAAACAATCGTAAGTACAAACTGCGAACATCGACCTAGCTACAAACACACATGAAATGGTGGTTGCATTTGTTAATGTCAATCTGCATTTTCCAGAGCTCAATGTAGTTGAACTAGAGATAAGTATGGGATATAGTATAACAAAAGCCCTTTTCACACGACGGAAAAAACTAACATTCTTTGCGAAATTTTACAATTTTTTGTAAAAAATTACAATTTGGGCTTCGTGTGAAAGAACAGTAATATTTTACATCGCCTACATTCCTTGCAAAATTTTCGCAAACCTTGCGAAATTTTGTAGTACACATGTAGGTCCCGACCTCCGACAAAATCTTACGCTAGCGTAATTTTTCGCAAGGAATCTAGTCAAACCTTCGTGTGAAACGATCCGTTGTTTATTGACCGACAATCCTCGCGAAAGCGGTATTAACACGCATGCGTGAAGAACCTTCGGGAGCCGACCTTTGTGTGTTTACACACCGTTAACCGGGCACTGGTCACCGTTGCGACCATTTGCCACCTCGTCCGCGATTTCCCGCCAAACATGGCCGTTTTGGGTCAAACCATCCATTTTAGATTGGGTGGTTTCCTTCTCCATAATGTTTATCAAGGCAATCGTTTCCTCGTAGCACCAATATTTCTTGGCCTTCTTACTCTTATCTTTGGTTGATGTCTTCGCCGGTCGTTTTTTTTGAGGATATTACGGGCATAGTATTATGAATGGACTCCCCAACGTCTTCGTGAGTGTCAGCAATTTTGAAGAATGTTTACATGGTTTATTTTTTACCGACCGCGACACACTGTGCACATGCGACATACGTCATCATTTAACTGGTATAGCGCTGTTTAAGAACAAAAACTCTATAGTTCAGTGGTAACCAGCTAAGTCTGTACTCTCGTCTCATGGAACGTGGTCACATTTTTACTTGGTGTCGTGTGAAAGCTTGCGAAAGCGGTCAGGCGTGGGATGACTTCAGCGCTCGTTAAATTCGTCGCAAGGAATGTTGGGTTTTTTTTTCTCGTGTGAAAAGGGCTAAATACAACATTGTTTATTCTGGGTGGACAGTGGATGTTTATTCTGGGTGGACAGTGGATGGTAGCTCCCCTCAGAACTGGAAGTTGACTAACTAGTTTCAACTTGCAATATCTCTGGGAGCTAATATCGACTGTCCACCCTCAAACCATGTTATATTTGTATAATGAGCTTCCAGTGTACACAGAATGTGTTCAGTCTAAATGTTTTGTTATTCAAAGATGGGGGATTGATTTGTTTTCTTATTTTGTGGGGAAACCAATGGCTACTGTGTAACTTCCCACTTGATCATCCATTGTGATTATTTTACTCATGCTAGGGCTTCTGTTTGAAAGTTCCAAAACCAAGGAATGTTAAACCACTCCTTCAATCAGTAATTCCCCCTGACTATTAAAATCAAATTATTAGTCTGTCCCATCCACAACTTCACAGTTCTTTGTGTAGTTTCAGCAAGAAACATTAGCTCAATGCATTTCCTATGAGCTTCTTGTAATGATTGCAGTCGGACTATGTAGAAGTGGGTGAGTTTACAGTGGAATAACATCACCCTGACCAACAGGATAATGTGCATTTTTGTACAGTCCAGTCACCGAGCTCTCATTTACCACTGACACGCTTCATCCGACCTGGGTAACATTATCTTAAATGTATCTGTCTGATTCACCTTATCTTGTAGGTTGATACAAACGTCAAGTGGAATAATGCCATAACTGTCTTTAAGAATAAGTACCACTTCCCCAAAGAAATTTCGGATAGATACCACAATGCCTTCCAGCCCGGTATGCAGGCTATGGCACTCAAGGTGTATGGTAAACAGGTAAGTTAATAGTTACCATAGATAGATACCACAATGCCTTCCAGCCCGGATGCAGGCTATGGCACTCAAGGTGTATGGTAAACTGGTAAGTTAATAGTTACTGTGGATAGATACCACAGTGCCTTCCAGCCCGGGATGCAGGCTATGGCACTCAAGGTGTATGGTAAACTGGTAAGTTAATAGTTACTGTGGATAGATACCACAGTGCCTTCCAGCCCGGGATGCAGGCTATGACACGCAAGGTGTATGGTAAACTGGTAAGTTAATAGTTACTGTGGATAGATACCACAGTGCCTTCCAGCCCGGGATGCAGGCTATGGCACCCAAGGTGTATGGTAAACAGGTAAGTTAATAGTTACTGTGGATAGATACCACAATGCCTTCCAGCCCGGGATGCAGGCTATGGCACTCAAGGTGTATGGTAAACTGGTAAGTTAATAGTTACTGTGGATAGATACCACAATGCCTTCCAGCTCGGTATGCAGGCTATGGCACTCGAGGTGTATGGTAAACAGGTAATTTAGTAGTTACTGTGGATAGATACCACAGTGCCTTCCAGCCCGGGATGCAGGCTATGGCACCCAAGGTGTATGGTAAACAGGTAAGTTAATAGTTACTGTGGGTAGATACGACAATGCCTTCCAGCCCGGTATGCAGGCTATGACACTCAAGGTGTATGGTAAACTGGTATGTTTATAGTTACTATAGATAGATACCACAATGCCTTCCAGTGTGGTGTTAAGGTTATGGCACTCAAGGTGTATGGTAAACTGTTCAGTCGGTGGTAATTATGCACAGATAATCTACCACTACATTTTCTGACTGCATATGCTTGGTTACTTGGTTTAAGTTTAATTTAAAATGTGATCACAAACCTGTAACAGTGGTCATTCTTTGGTTAGCATAATCTACTCACTTATTGGCACAAATGATGTTGTTTTGTTTACCAGGGTGCTGTTGCCTTAGTTGGTTGGGATCATCTTGTTATTCTATCATTAGAAGATGGTCATACAATTGCACATCATTCTCTGCCATGTCAGCCAACTGCACCATTAGTGATTGGAGACTTCAACTCAGATGGTTACAATGATGTTATACTACAGTGTTCCACAGGGTAAGGCATTGTAAAATGTGGCACCATCCATTAAGTGCATTGCCATATGAGGGAGAAGTGCAAAGCACTAGTATTTAATGGTTACATTAATACAAACTGTGTCATCCCTGGCTGATGAACTGAGTGATTGAAGCAAAATATGCAGAGAATGCAGAGCTCTCACAAATGCACTATGGTTCCATTTACGCATCCAAATTGTGAAATCTTGATACACAGAGGTTTAGATAATTGGCAACAAATTAGCGAAGAAGTAGTGAGGTGAGCAGGTAGATTAGTAGACCTAAGTATTTTGTAAATTCTGTCAATGCTTGTTCTCGGGCCATTTCGTCAATGGTTGTGCACACCGCGTGCGTTATAGATTTTATATTGAGTACTGTATGTATTGATTGCTTATGGCATTATTAGTGCTGCTTAAGCTGGCACATCAACACGCGCATGGCTATGAATGTCAAATGCACTTTAACTTACTGGTCTTAAACAGCTCCAGCTATGTCTTTATCAGCTGTTTAATACCAGGTAAACATGGTCATGTGACCACCTATCAACCAATGGGACTGTCTAAACTGTCTGAAGTATTTATGAATGTTAATCAAGTCTGTTTTATTTCTCTTCTTGGTTTCAGAATATTGGGTTTTCGTCTGGAGTTATACTCTGCCTACTGGTCAACAGCCATCATTGGTTTGTGTCTTGTGGCTGTCGTACTAGGTCTGACCAAATTATGCTCATCTGAACATCACTTTTTTGATGAAGACCCATCGGAGGATCAATGTCCAGTTGAATATAACCACTTTGCAAGGTGACACCTGATAGTGGCAGCAGTTGACAGAACTAAACGCCTGTTGAACGTTTTGTTTAATGGACTGTGTACTTTCTTCAATGCTATGATGTTGATATTAATACTGTACATTAGCCTGGTTGGGTTTTACCTCATTGTGATGTATGAGCGTATGGATGATAAGAATGATATGGCATCCAGACCATAGTGTCACATGCAGAGCTGTCAACTCTTCCTGATTCTGCAGAAAGTTCCCTGAAAGTAAACCAATCCTTCCATGTTCTGATGAACAAATACAAAAATGTTCCTGATTATGGAAACTTTTTACCTATTGATGTTGAATGTGATTCTAAATATCTCCATGATTGGTGTACAAAACCTCCCTGATTGCAAGATGCAAATGTTAGCAGCTCTGCACATGATGGACATTTCTTACAGAGAGGCATGTGATATGATCTTGTTACTCAAGAACAAAGACTAATGTCATAAGTGTCACATCAAAGACCAAGAGTGGATCCTGAGCACCAGTTGAAACTATAAGCTGTTGCTGAAACAGCTGGTATGCTAGAAATGGCTTATGGTCTGTACTGAGAATGATGTACTATGCAGAGTTGTGGCTAGGCAGTAAAGAATATGTTTGTGTTTCAAACATCCAGCCACCGTCATACAGAGCTGAATATATTCGGACCTAGCTCATACAAATGTGGAAATGGAATGCCCATGTGATATCCTTTACAAGACGACATGAAGTAAACTGTACAGCTATAGCTGTGGTGTTGCCAAACTAAATTCATTTGAGTTCATTAAGCCGTAGGTCTTGTGCATTGTGTAATGCATGGAAAAGAACCCAGCTACATTTATCACTAAGAGAAGGGGTTTGCCCGATGTTTCTGGCAGTGGCTGCTGAGTGCACCTTGTCACCTTGTAAAGGCTTATAAGGTGCTACATAAATGGGTCTCATAATTCAAAATCTTCAATAACCTGTCGACAACCTCAAACTGCTCATGATTTTTGTGTGAACTATAAGACCATTTATATAGTACCTTGCAAGGGTTTACAAGTTGATGCAAGAAACAGTGGGGCGAACACTCTATCTTAGTGATAATGGGTTCTTTTACGTACATTACACAACACATTGGATCTATGGCTTTATGTCTCATCCGAAGGACAAATCATTTATGGTTAAAGTGTCTTGCTCAAGTACACAAGTGTCATGACCAGGACCTGAACCCACACTCTGCCAACACAATAGTGTGAGTTCGGTGCAATTTTTCTGTGTTCAATAAAAATGAATGTATTGTATCACATTGTGAAAAGAGTATAAACCACGAGGGACTGACTGGGTAAATTTTTGTAAACGATTTTGGGTTGAACAAAGAAAAATTTACGAGAGTGGGGTTTAAACCAACGACCTCCAGTTTAACGTGCTGACACTCTACCAAATAAACTAACTAGCACTATGCTGGCGGTCTCCCTATTGGTCAATATCTTTGTTCGGGGGTGCCAGTCAGAAGCCATACAAGCTTAGCTGCAGTGTAGCCAGGGATCACACCCAATTTTACGATACAACCTGGGAAGCGGCAGCCACGGTATCACCTTAAGGGTATGCAACTTTTTTTTTTCAAATATCAAGTTATTAACCGCAAGGGAAACTGATGGGTAAATGTTTGTGAAAAGGGGTACCAGTCTGAAATGACCTTCCAGCCACAGCTTGGTTTGATTCCTTTCAATGGCTTTTCATTCCCAGTTTTGGCATCATCTCTGGGTTTGGCACTGTCGGCCATGTTTGAAGCCCTCTACTGAAAGTTATTTTAAAAATTACTGACAAAGCCTTAGCCCTAAGCAGGAGAATTGGTTTAAAAAATGAGAGGACAAACAAAATGGGAGCACCAATGGTCTAAAAGAAGTTTTGGGGAAAATATGTAATAGACCTTTCCATTGTTGATAAATAAACTGCCCTGGTTGGCTTAGTTGGCCAAATGTTACCAAAACATATGACCAAATTCAACACTTCTGCATCCCATGACACATCCCATGATTGGTTGCTTTGTTTCCAACAAATTCAAGACAGATTTTGATTATTTGCGTGACATTGTTACTAACTGTGGCTGTCTGTTTTTGCTTTGCACTTATGGCTTCCCATAGTTTTTCAACCTTGGTTGGCAAAAACTTGGGTTGTGACGTTGCATTAGAAAGGTCTATATATTGTGTCTTACAAACAGATATTTATTATTGTAAATGTCTAGTAGAATGTATTTGACAAACTCATGACATGTTATGTATCATTGTACCATCACATGAAGTGTTAGAACCCAATTCTAAATTAATAATATGTCAGATATGGATGATGGAAAGGATGATGGACTTCCCATCCATTTGAAGTGCCTCAATTTCTGTGAAAATAAAGAATATAGAAGCAATTGCTGTCTTATTTAAAAATTGATTGGTTTAGTTTGAAATCCAATTTACCGAAGGGGTAGTAGATGGAATGGCTGATTCTTTCCTGACATGAACCCAATGCCATTATTAAAGCTATTGCTCAGTGCTGGTTTCAAATTGATAAAATAAGTCTTGCGAAATCTCACTTGAAGTTGGTTGGATTTCCAATCCCCCTGAGAAATGTTTCTGGTTGAATTGCTTTCTCATCTGAAGAAAGAGGTCACTGAATTGGCCAAATTAAAAAAGCTGCCTGCAAGGCACAGGCACAGACAAATCATAGCAAAACATGTAATCGGCAAATCTTAAAGAAGCACTTCCATGAAATTTCAAGGTAGTCATGCTGTTGTGTCTTATATTTCTTGAAACTGATGGACAAATACAGGATTGGTAATATAAAAAATAAAAAAATTAATTAATCACTTTCAATATGAAAGTTCACGGACAGTAATGGTCGTAGCAGTAACAATCCCCTAGTGTAATGTTTCCATCTGAAATTCATTCAAAGTTGCATAAATAGATTTAAGAGCCCTCAAATCACCATTTGAATAGCAGCAATCAGACTGAACATGTAATGTAAATGATTGTGCACAAAATCCTTCAGAAAACCTCTTTTTGTTCACTGAAACATGATCACTACATTTGATGAAATGTAAACATGTTGGTTGAACCGTGAGTTTATTGAAACTGGAAGACAGAAATTAATTTACTCTTCCAAAAACCCAGTGGCACAGTCGTCCTTTGAAGGGCATTTCCCCTCGTTAACAAACATGGACTGTCGAACCTTGGTGGTTGTTGAACTTTATTCATGTCCCTTGTGTATTGCTAATGTGGTCCTATTTATCATCGGCATTAGCTTCGTTTTAGATTTCTCTCCTCTGTATGACCATTGAATTGAATACAATAGAAACAATCAAAATTCACTCTTTTACACTTTTTTTTACTCTTGAAAACAGAAGATGACAATCTGAAATATTCCATGGTTGATTGTGCTTTACCGTTATTGCACTGAATCCCAGAAGCAGCAGTAAACAAATTTTGACCACTATACGTTAGCTCCATGTATTCTTGTATTATTCATAGTCTTTATATACACATCTATCTACTCACAAATTTGTTTTTACCCCCCCCCCTAAAAATAAATAAACAAATAAATAAATTATTAATAATAATAAGTAAATAAAGAAAAAAATGGTTTGGGGAGATAGCTTTCATAAAAATCCACAAGTTTCAAGAAACAATTTTAAGCTGCTATGGTTACTTACAATTTGGAGAGAATAAGACTGTATCCAAAATGGTGGCTGTGGCTACAGCTATCACTGTTGCTCAGGGTGTTGCTATGGACATCCAGTACTTCAGCTCATAATAACACAGTGATCCAGCCATAGCCGCAGCTGCCAGTTCAGATGCGGCTTTAAGTCATGCCACACAGGCATTTTTGCTATGTACTATACTTGCCAAGATTAGTTGTACAATATTAAGCAATTGTTTTAGTGTGGCATATTCAATCTAATAGAACATTTGAAAAGGTGGATTGTCTCAGTGTGATTATTGCTGGTATTGGTATTAAATAATGAGGTTTCAACTGTTTTTATCAGAGCTGATTTACAACCTTTTTCCCTTCTCAGATATTGTACTAAGTTGCCAGTAGCAACATTTTGGTGCTTGATATTAAATTTTGTGTATTCCATAAACTCAAAGTTTGCTACCTCCCCTTCCCCCTCTTTTTGACTGTGCGGAAAACCTTTTTTTTCTTTTTTCGACCTTCCCTTTAAAAGCATTGAGGCAAACTGAACATTCTGGGCGGGCTGATCATCAGAAATCAGTGTTATCAGGGAATTTATGGCACATTATCCACACAGAAACAGATGTTGGAGTTACTCAACCGATTGCCAATAAACCTGGGACCTTCTTCGGGCTATCAAGTCATGCAAATAATAGCGCCAGCTGCACTCTGAAAACTGAAATGTTAATATAAGTGTGATTATCACAATATGTGGTGTTGGGGTCGAGCCAACACTGTGTGGCCCTCCCCATCTGTACTGTTTCCCTCAACTATTATGTTGTTTCATTCAGTTGTTATGCAAATATTGCTTGCTGCAAAAGCCCTATGGCAGTTTAACTAACAGCTGACTTGGCTATATTTCTTAGATTGACATTTTATGTTTTTATTTTTAAATTGTTTGTGTGTGCAGGCTTTCTATGTCTCTCAGATTGAACATGTGTTGAGTCTTTAGATGGCCTATTTCATGAGTTCAATTCATACAGTCAATCGTAAAGTAAATCCCAAAGGCTTCCATGGTCTTTGTCAAAACTTTTCATATGATCACCAAATTTATTTTGTCCTTCACTCAAATAATTGCCGATACAATGCAAGGGCGCCCTCTGTGTTCTCAAATGATCTAGGTTCATATGCAGTCATGACAGACACATATTAATGATTACAGCAAAAAATATTGTCATTTTGACAGCTCAGACTGTATCATGACTTGTAATAATTGGTTAACTTTCAAATATTGACTATGATGTTACTCATGTTGGACTTTCCATTATCTTTAGAATATATCTGTAAAATCCCCTCACAACAACGGCTCACATTTTGTTGCTTATGATGGGTAAATGGTCTTTGGTTTAACGTTTTGAAAAGATTACTTTCTGACAACTTCTACACTATATCAAGCCATCTTTTTCTGAGAAATCAAAGCACTTGAAAACATTTTGTCCATGGTAAATGGTACTTGAACAAATTTGACATCAAATGACAACCTAAATACAACACGAGTATGTTTTTATGCCAAGTTGGACCTTTCTTTTCCAAAGGTCTTACTGACATGTAGTGCAACAAACAAGATGAATGCCCCAGTACTGCAGAATGGTAACCATTCCAAATAACACCCTAGTTGAGATAAATACATGTATAATCAAGATGAATTTAACCTGAACCCATGTGTCTATTATGATAATTGCTGTCTACTCGGCCTCCCCAATCAAGTTTCCCCTGGAGTCAACTCACTCTGTAGGTCTTGCTTGTGATTCAGTTGTTTTATGTCATTCAGCCAAGTGAATAACAGTGTTAGTAATTATAATAACTTATAGTTGACAGATAATTTTTTACCAAGGTATGTTTACCAAGTAATAGGCGCAGACACAATCTGCAGGGCTTTGTAGAACCACAATGCTCGACGCAGAAGCAGTCAAACTTGGTGACAAATTAAAGCAAAGAATTTAAATGAATGAATCCAAACACTGAAAGAATATGCAAAGAGAAACAGTAGCTTTTTATAATGCATAACCATATGTACAAATAGTTTTATTTCAAACAGCAGTAGATTACAATGCTCATTTGATAATTTCAAACCAAAAAGCCCCATAGTGGACACATTGGCCATGTGAAGATTAGTACATTAACAATGTTTGACATTGTGGCATTTTACTCCACATTTTGTAGTGCATTTTGGTAATACAATTAAATAAATGTACTCTACACGATTACTGCCAAACGTTGAAATAAAGTTCATTTTAGAAGGATTGACTCCACTCTATTATTAATCCATCATTTCCTCTTTATTCAGTGGTAACTGAATAAGCAGAATTTGAATTCACGTATTTTGATAAATGTGCAATTAATTGTTCATAACAAGGAAAAAATAACAATATTTACTAAGGTATATTTTGCAAACATGGGAATTTAAACACAGCAGTCACAGTACAAATATTTCACGTCAGACATTGTTCAATTATTCATTGGTCTTTTTAAAAGCAAAACACATACTGAAAGTTAAACCCAGTTTCTTATAACTTTTTTGCCAATTTTATGTCCATCATGATTTGAGAATCAGAAAGAAATCCCTCCTCTAATAGTGCAATTTCATTGTGAAAATGAACAAATAACCTGTGCAAGTTTGTAACAAGAACTTGTAACAAGCTTCTCAAGAACACGATCAATTATTTCAGAGTATTTTAAAAGGCTGGAAAGTTAGTTTGCCTGACAGAAAATGGAGATTGAAGTTTTATTTACATATGACCCTATCTTTAAGTGACTCAGACATTGAATGCTTGATAAAAACCAACTGGGATTTCATTCGTATTTTCAATGTGCATCAAAAATACAAATTCATTAAAAAAACAAACATTTGTATTTGTTATTCCTAATGTACATTTAGAAGAACTGAAATCCTTGAGAGTTTAAAGATATTACCAATGTCTGCATTTTGCTTCTGGCTAAAATATTGCACTAGTTGTCAGAACACCATGAACTATTAACATTTCTAGTGTGTGAATGCAACATTCCCAAACAAATTGTTGTGGGTTTTTTATTTAAAAAAGAAAGGAGTTAAACTTGATCAGTCAGTTTTAGAATATCAAATTCATCAACATAATAATATAACTAAAACAAAATGAAATAATTTTAAACAAAATAATTGTTGTGACCAAATTCTTTATACCAAAATAAAATTGTGCTCAATCACTAGGAGTATGCTGGACACATTTTGATGCAGTGTGCAGCAAATTTAGGGTTTTTACTTGTCTTGAATTAACCCAAATATGGGCCAAGTTTATGCCCTTCACCATAAACAGCATGAGCTGCAAACAGCTGTCATTCAATTAACACCTGGTAACCATGAACACAGCTGTACATGAGTGTTAGGATTATCATGTAAATAGAATGCAAATACAATGTTAAGTGACCTCCCTTCTATACAATGCCATCTGTTTGCAGACACGTACTCACAATCAAACAATCTTTTTATTGATGTGTACAACCAATTCACTTATTTTTGATAAATCTTTTGTAATCTTTTGTGGGACAAAACATGTTCATTCCCCTGAAAAAACCACAAGCTACACCCCCCCACCAAAACAATAAAACCTAGAGACACCAGAGTGCTTATAACTGTATGACTCACATTCAGAAGAATGCTGTAGGACATAACAACAAGTCAGCTGGACTCTTGTTAAAAGTTGCAAGGAACAATAGTGAAGGGTGAATAAAGGCCCAAGATTAAGCACACCCCAATATGGTCTTAGTGTAGGGGTTACAAGTAGAGATAAGAGGAGGGCAGTGTGCAGCTGGCTAGACCAGCAGGTGGTGTTAAACTCCATGTCCTGACATGTCTATCATTTGATAAAGCTCTCAAAAACACACAATACAAGTTGAGGCAACATTGAATGGCAAGGAAACACATGTCTATAATGAGAACTAGGCAAGGAAAGCTTTGCAATACGAATTGGTCATGCCATACTTGGGGCAGTTGGTTTTAAACACAGATTAATCATGTCCATAACCCATGGATACTATCAGAGCCATAGGCAGCAGCATGTAGTCAACATAAAAATGACTTCAATAGGATAATTTGATCATTAATAATTATGTATGGTGAATGAAATGTTAACACCCTACACAACAGTAGTAAAGATCGTATTTACTTTTTGAGCAGGGAATTTTTTTTATAATTGAATAAAAAAAAAGAAAAAAATATATTACAAGCTACGCATAAATAAAAATATATGGCTCAGTTTTACTGCGCTAGAAAGTGTACCTGCTTGCAGCTAACATCCTGAACATTTTAAGGACAGCACTTGATCCTATTTAAAATATAAATGAAAATCTCTCCTTTTAACTTACAAAACATATGGGTTTTTTTTTTAATGGGAAAAAACTAAATCAACAGAAAACGCAGAGAAAACTAACTCAAGGAATTTGTTATCAGTATTAGTCACTGGATAAATGCTGATTTCTTATCACCCAATGCTTCCGGAGATCCTATCTTGTGAATCTAGCTGTAGTCCGCCTTTGAGAAATAGTCTAACTATTAGGACACTCATAACACAGTTGGAATCAGGCATAAAATTATAATAAGCCCCCAACCATGGCCTATACAATGTATTCTATTTTAACAAGCACTCAAATTAAAGTCTGTTGTTGGCTGTACCTTCCAATATTAAACCTCATCAGTGCCAATATCCAAAGGTTAACGACCTAGACTACAGAAACCACCCCCTCACCCCCAGGCTCTTACAGACTAGTCAGGGTGTACCATTTTTTTATTTTCATATGGGTAAAAAACGGAAGCTGGCTTATAACATTGTATGAGAAATGGTTTGGCCCAGTGACGGCAGCACCTGTCTTGAGTACAAAGGGTCGTGACTAGCCTATTGACTAGGCTATAGGAAGCAGGTGCTTGCTTGCAGCTGCACAGGAAGACGTAAGCTAATGACTGGCGGGCTGGCGGGCGGGCAGGCGGGCAAGGGGGAGAAGGCACAATCTAACCGCTTTTCACGTGATGGTGCACTACGCTTGCCTGGATGTATGCAAGATGTAGATAAGAAGAAGGAAACTAGCCTTGCAGTATGTATGCAGCTCATCTGCCTCTGTGGGGAGGCAGAGAGGGAATGATTCTCTGCTCAGCTGCTGTAAGGTGCAAAAGGGACCAACGTGTATGCAAGAAAATAAGGGCATGTAAGAATAGGCATAGGGCTCTATTGTAACTCCTTCAATGGAAGAATAGGGTGTAAGCTTCCACTGTGCACTGGTTCAATCACTGCTCCTGGCTAAAGTGTTATTTGAACATACTCAAGGCCACAATCCACTCACACTTCATCGCACAGCCTGTTTTTTTTCTTCACAAACCTTTTCTGCATTGAATTAATTTATAGCGGCAATTTAAGAGACTACAACAAAGTGGACAGGGGGTGGTGATGATGGAGAATGCTCCTCATTATATTCAAAAACATTTGATGTAAAAGACAGCATGCATCTCTGCAGCCTTTACGAATGTGTTAATACATACAAGCCTGGTGCACAATACCAAAGGGATTGAAGTATTAACAGAGCTTTTATCAGAGAATTTTAACAACCCCCGATTCTTTAACTTCCAAAACTAAGCTTAAATTGACATGTGTAAGTCCTGAATGAAAATATATCAGCAAATGTTTAACCAGTTCCAAAAGTTAGGTGCAATATATGAAGAATAGTCTGTCATTTTGAGGCAAGGTACTTCATTGGTGGTGTCATATGTACTTAAATATAAAGGTAATACTTACTCTCTGAATTAAATTATGAGTTACTACTTTGCCATATTTTGATTTGATACTTTACAATCTTCCTACTTAGTGTTTTAGGAAAGAACAAACTTTCTTAAATGAACCAGTCAGCTACATCACTCCTGTTTATATTGATAGAACCTTATATTCATCCAACTATCAGCAATACAGTTTTAGACACTGTTCTTCTCTCTCTAAACAACTTATGCTGTTTATTCCCTTACACTTAGATGTATCACCAAATACTGATTTTTTTTTACGCACATAGTCCTGAATATTCTTGTCCAAACTCGACTATACAAATCTGTTGAGTTCAGATATAAGGTAAAAAAAAATAAAATAAAAAAATGAATTTACTCAAAAAAAGATAATGAATTTCCCTGTTTTCAATATTTTCACCTTCTGAGGCGTTTAAAATGTAAAAACAAATCATTAAAAAACAAACATAGATTGGACCCAATTAAAATACATAAAATGCAGAAGTAATGTCACCGTATTGAGGCATACCCCCTGCTTTCTCACTGTGGTCTTCTTAAACTATCCCAATTCATAAGACATGTATTTCACATTATTCCAGACCATTTAGTTATTTTAGTAGACATCATTTGAGCATCCATCATTCTATTTCTATGTGTGTACTGACAGCAGAACAATCTTCCTGAAGTAAATGAGGCATATCCAAGCCATTTCCATAGTGTTATATAGAAACATGTCCTGTTTTATTACTGAGTCATACTGATAGGTCAATACAAACCATATTATGCACAGCTTCATACAAAACTCTCTCCATCCACCCCCTCCTGCCCCACCCTATGTCCATCCCCTGGGAAAGTTACAAGAATAGACTACATCCCAATATATATGATACATAGACACAATCAATCCCAATGGAGGAAACAATGAAACAAGAGCCATGGCGTTAGGTCAACTGTTACGACATAGCATCAAAAACCAGTTTGAGACAATATCTTAGATGAAGAAGGGGTGTGGTAGGCTACTCAGGAGGAGAAAGGTGGGCTAGTAGACATGTTTGATCAAATCCTTCATTCTAGAGTAGTTGTCATTTATTGTCCAGGGTGAGTTATCAAGAACTATCCTCTTGAAGCACAGCATGTGGATGACAGCCTACAGCAAACACAAAAACTCTACACAAATTAAGCCAACTTGGTCAGTCCTATCTCCATCCATTACATGGGTTGCCAGACTTGGAGATTACAGCAATTTTATACACAACGGTGAAGCTGGCAAGAAAGCAAAAATACTCTTTCCATATATATATATTTATATATATATATATTAGTTATTTCTCTGTATTTACATAGTACAAAATGCAGACACAATGCGCAGTAGATGGGGAAAACATGCTGAGATCCACGAAGGATTAAGTCAAGTCTTAGCAATGTCTCCAGGATTATACACAGAGTCATCAAATATGAAGATGTATATCTCATCTCCAATGAGAAACCATGTTGAAGCATCAGGTATCCATGTTTTTTTACCGCGCTGTTTCAGTAGTAACTGATGGTATGGAGGCAGGGGGCGATCCTGCAACAGCAGAGATGTTAGAATGACTAGAGCCAGCAGGGCTTGCTGCTGCTGATGATGAAGATGCTGGTGTAATTGCTGGTGGTTTACTACCACTACCACCTGCTGCTGCTGGTGTTGGTGTACCATCAGTACGACCTGATGAAGAAGCTTGTGCTGCATATTGTCCACATACACGATGGTGTGTTTCCCAGTCTTTATGCTGACAGAATGAACCGCAGTACCGGGCAGTGTTACAACCACTGCAGGTCTCATTTGCCTTACGTCCACAATTCCAGCAACTCTGTAGTAAACCAAAAAATGACTAATTAGCAAACAGGGAAAAAATAATCTAATTGCAATAATTCCGTTGTGGAATCTTCTTGAAACCATGTTAAGTAAAATTTATCCAAACAGCCAGAGAAAAAACCAAACAATCAAGGTTCTCAATCTATTAAGTTTTGTACATACAGATCCACAATCTATCGACATTCTTCAATTATTGTTGCAGCCAATTTCACTGTGAATGAGAGGACTCATTGGGCTAAGCTTAGCTATCAAGATATGGAGTGAAGTAGCACCACTGTTAACATGCATCATTTGTTCCGTTGTATGCAGCACATGTGGCTGATTCCCACATCCAAGCTTTACTGTCTGTCTCTTCCCATGAAATCCTTATCAGTTATCAATAACTTGTGTTGTTCCAAGATAAGATGCAGCATTTGTAATGCTGTTAAAACAGCCTCTCTGTGTAGTGTATGCTAAATGAACTCTTAAGTCAAGTCAGGATGTAACCAAAAGTGATGTTACCAAAAACTGCTGATTTTACACAAGCACATAAATTAAGTTACTCTCCAGATTTGGCTATGTTGGCTTGAACATGGGTACCATGTATGGCTACATTCTTTGATTGACGATCAACAATGTCAACCAAAATGTGCAAGTTTAGACCAAAAATGACATTCGTATTATAGAGAATAAGAACAAATCAAGGGAAGGGGTTGGGGAGGGGGAAGGGGTTGGGGGAGGGGGAGGGGGTTGGAGGTTGGGGTTGGGGAGGGGGATGGTTGCTTACCTCACTGGAATCTTCCTGGTGGTTTAGCATAGATACCACATTATCTGCTGCTTGCCTGCGAGCATCCACCACAGCCTGATCAATCTTGGCTCTCTCTGCATTCACCATCTCATTGGCTTTCTGTTCTGCAGCTGCAACAGCTTTCTGCAGCTCAGAGACGGCTTGGCGCTTTACCTCATTCACAGCTTCTTCTTTTGTGATAACAAGGCACACAGAAAATAAAAGAAATTGCAATTATAATTAACAAATGCAACCTTCAATAGTTTGTTTTATACATTTAACTTTTGTCAAAAAAAACCCAACAATTTTTATGTTCTATTTGGGATGCCCCAATATGGCAAGGACCATATGGTAGTAATATCTGCACATTGCCAATAAACATGGCTTCTATTTTGAGCAGGGTGTTATGAATAGCCTTAGCACATATCAGTTCAGCCATAACAGGCTTGATCTAACAAAATACCTGCCAGCCATATGCCTCACATGCCTCATCTTTTTACCTCTTTTTTTTCTGGGACAAGTGGTCCAAAAACAAGAAATCTGGACTGTGTGAGGCAGTTGTCATCTGTGGAACATTACAGTAATTGCCAGTGGGGTGTTTTGTTACTAAAAACCCCCTTTTTTTTTAATCCATCACTCTGCATCTGAAATCATAACATGTTGAAATTCAGAGCCCAATGACTGCCAGATGTTTAGCATATCCCAGGATGCCTATAAAAATGGCCTGTCAGCTTTTCAAGCTATTTTGTCCCAAAATGATTGAATGCACAGCAATGAGTGTTGATGTGCAGCCTGGCACAGCTGTGTTTCATTTTACTGACAGCAAGGAATGGCTTTGGTGGAAGACTAAGCAGTGCATGGGTTATGGGGTTCATGCTCAATACTAGTATGGTCTGCACCTGGGTAAACAAACCTGACCCTGTTACGCTTACCAGGGACAAATTTGGGCCCTTTGTGTTTTGTGTTGAAACCAGGCATAGCTCTGGGCACAGGTTCCAAGGCTCTGCATTTCAATAATTGCATTCTGGAGTTTTTCCACATTTTAATAATGTTAATTAAAAAGGGTGGTATTTTTTAATATCTTTAACGGCATTGGTTAATTAAAGTGTGTTGATCGATATGTTTACAAGGTGAAAACATTTCAGCCCCTAAGAGGAAAAAAAGGTCTGCCAAATAATTTAGAACTTTTTGTGGATTTTAGTATCAAATAAATTAATAAGCATGACTGCCTACATAGCACATATGCAGGTAGGCTTATTCTATAATGAAAGAAAATAGATCATAAGACAGCGTAAATTTGCATTTTGTGAATATTATAAACAGTTTGAATGTATTTGTTCTGTTTGCCAAAGTGCTTTGATGATGTAATAAGCATGGAAGAGGAATATTTTATATTCACAATTTCTTTCAAATTCATACGATGATTCAACACAATTGAATTACCTTGTTTAGTCTGGAAAACTACATGGTTAAATAATTAATTTGATGATAAACATATTCATATGATTATGAGTTTGATGCAGTAACATGCCAAACTTAATACGTTAAAATTATTGTGTTGCACAATATTGACAATGATATGTTATTTTTACTGACAGTAATTTTCTCTTCTAGTTACAATTGCTGATTACGAAAGTATTTCAGATCAATTATGGAATGATTAGGACAAACTACAAAGCACAGCTTCTGCATAATCTGTTTGTAGCTGGACTGATGCCCGTAGCTTTTTAAAAACATATGTTTCTTTGTTCAACTTGGCTACCATTCAGCAATAAATTGGTCAGTAAAAATAAAATAATACTGTTTGATTGTATGGTAAAGATGCCATATGGCATCATACCCAAGGTCTTATTCAGTCCTACCAGGAGAACTGTTTTCTCTTTCACAACCATGAGTAAAATGTAAACAACAATTCAGGAACGCTGTTTGTATTTTACTTTTATGATTACTAATAATAAAAAATATACATATCATCAAAATGTTTTGATGAAATGAATTGTAACATGGCTTCAAAGTGTTAAACACATTCAGCATGCAAGATGTGTTTGTAAATAACAGGATCAAACCGCTAAGAATGTCAGAAACCCTCCACCCTTATCAACACACAACACTTTGAAAAATGACAAAACATGCACTGACGGATCAAATAGTGCCCCAAATGCTTCTTTTCACATTATATTCAAAGGCTCACTTGGGTCATGGACCATCTATGGGTTCATGAGGAACTAGCAAGGTTGCAAATTAATCAAATATAAGAATCATGTTCTTCTTTCCTATAAATGTGCTTTATATTTCAAAAGATATTTAATTCTACACAAATTGTATGCCAGTCATGAATGCCTGGCGTAATGGTTGACACTGTTTTGATCCGTCATTTTCAACCCAGACACAGACATAAGAAAAAGAAGCCTATTCTCTTAGGACACACACCGAATGAAAGATGTGGGAAAGTGCATTCACCGAGTCTGAGAGTGTTCCTGGACATACCAGCCCTTCGCTTCACCTCCGAGACACGTTCTTCATTCTGCCGAAGGGAATGGGACATTATCTCTCCAGCCCGTTTCTTTAAATCTTGCTCAGTGTTCTCTGTGTGACGCCGCGCCCATAGAGAGAGCTCCTCGCGGTCTTGAATGCTGCGCTGGTGCAGCACAGCTAGAGCACGCTTGGTCTTTTCTACCATGCCAACAATGCATTGTAACATCTGAAACAAAATGAGATCAAACAATACCATTCATGAATCAGGAATCTCCACAATGAGGTTCATGTTGCCATACAAAATCGATGCTAGGTTAGAATCTACTTTTTTCAATGCAGACCTTGAACAGCACTGAACATGGACAGGAGTGATGGATAGTAAAATACAATTTCACGGCATGGTTAAATCTGTCAATTGAATCAATAAAGGGTAAGGTACAAACACCAATACTCTTCATATAACTGCAAACTGTCTACCAACCAAGGTCTATAGTTCTCTGAAATGAAAGTGTCTCAAGCAATATAATTATTCAAAATATCACTTCCATCCACTTTGATAAACATTACAAACATAAATATTCACATATGAATCTCACAATGCTCATATCAAATGTTTAATGAACCTCAAATACTAATGCAAGACTTCAAATGGTTGAAGTCAGAGAGAAGGACTTTCCAGCACTAAAAATTCCCATTGCATGTGGACACAGAAAAATCAGAAACAAAGAAAACAAAGTGAGATGACAAATATCCAGCCCTACAAAATAAACCTTTGCTTTACTGCACCTCTATGGCAACGATAACCCATATTCATAGTAACCTATTGACCCAAGCTAAAGGGGTTGGGTATTAATTGGCATCTAGTAACCTGATATGAAAATATCGATAATAATAGTCTAGTATAACATGTTGACTTCTTGAGGGATATCCTGTCTCTATGCTTCACCAATCAGACACTAACAATGTGACATTACCCATTGGGATCAACCACTTCCCACTCATTACAAACACACTTGGCCACATTAACTCCCTGTATTAAGGCAGGCATTTACACCGCTCAATTTCAGTGTCAACAATTTCCACACAGTGGTTTGCCTGTAATAGGACACTTCCCTCGGCTCTTGAAAGATGAAATGGCATATCTCCATCCCCTATTCATCGTCGTTGGATTGTTGTAGCCAAGCAGAAGATTCAACAGGGGAAATCTGACAACAAATTGCAAGATCAGATTCTACAATCTTCCCTGATCATCACACAGGAAGTAGCGGCATTGTTTTGCCTCATACACAGCCCAAAATAACAAAGTTTTGTCTTCTAGCTCAAATCTCTAGAGACATGACTCACCGTGTCAACGTGTTTCCAGTCGTCCTCTATTCGATCATCAAGAAACATTTGGTCAGGGTAGACATGCTCCCTTGCTGGAAAACCTGTACATTAAATAACATTGAAACTACATGAAAAACAAACAGTAAACACATTTTAAGCTTGTCCTTATATCTTAAAAATAGCCCACAATTGAAATATCTAAAATACATACATAGGTTTATTGTTATTTGTTAGTAATATATGCTACTGTAATTCAATCACTACCTTCACTACGTACACCATTATGGATATGTCTTTATGTTTTTAAAAAGCCTAGAGGTGAAAAATGCATTTACCGAATAAGAACAAAAGTGAATGGAAGAAGGGGGAAAAGGGGGATTAAGAAACACCAGGGTTAAATGTGATTGTGATAGCCGCTTCTGAAATGACAATACAAATAGCAAGTCACTTCGCTCTGTTCACTAAGCCTAACTCAACGTATAAACTTATTTCAAGAAAACATGCCAAGAGCTATCTGTGTTTTAATTAATGGATCCAATGGGTGGACTTAGCACTGTATAAGGTTCCAGACATGCAAGCCACGTGCTCTTTAGCAGGGAATAGCCACATGAATAGCTGTGAATCCAACCCTGCAGGTGTGTACCTGGTCTTGTTAATTTGAGCCCCCCTGATCTGGTTACATCTTCTATATAGGACTGCTATGACTTGGTCTATTCACGGACCTATTCAATGTATTCATGACTGCCTAGGCTTGTAATGAATTCACAGCTTTACTTACAGCACTATTAATACTTTATTGTTAGATACCGTGTGTCCAAATGCTTTCATAGCGGCAACAATTTGGGTTCTTTTGTGCACAATTTTTAAAAATTAACATGCTTTCAAAATACGCAGTTGACATGAACAATCAAAGTTGATAACAAATTGTATAGTTATACTTCTTACACTCACTGTTGTTTTTAAAACAATATTATCAGAAATGTCCCTATTTAGTCTGATTTTTTCAACTATTGTTTTTATTCCCTGAAACATTTAAGAAACTGTTTTAGAGTAATGCAAAGATCTGTTTTGACTTGTGGAAAGTGTGTTGTTAAAAGCAGGGTATTCTGTTGGTAATTGTCAAAGACCAGTTTCGTCACTTGGTGTATCCCAACATATGCAGAAAATAACAAACCTGTAAAAATTTGGGCTCAATTGGTCATCGAAGTTGCAAGAAAATAACAAAAGAAAAAACCACCCTTGTTGCATAGAATTGTGTGCTTTCAGATGCCTGAGAAAGGCTTCAGAAGCCTTCCTCAGATTCATTCAATTTTTGTGTGAAAAATTACTTCTTTCTCTAAAACTACATTACTTCAAAGGGGGCCTTTCTAACAATGTTTTATAATATCAACAGCTCTCTTGTGTTTTTAACACAGTAAGATGCTACGGTCATTCATTTTTTTGAGTAACTACCAAAGGTGTACCTTCCCTTTAAATGCAATCTTTGCGTGCAACCTTAAATATTTACAACTTTATGGACTTCAGGGACCTTGATTTCAATATTTAATCGCTTTAACTTAGAAATTATTCTTTAATTTGTAAAAAAATCTTTTAGCTTGTCCATCGTCGGCATGACAAGCTGTGACATCGACCCCGGAAATGAGAGATTTTGGCATATCACTTAAAGATTTATGCTGATAATTTACTTCACTAGTTGCAAAAAAAGATAATTGAGAATTACCTGCAGAGGAAATTGACTGATCAACATAGCTTAATTCCCTTCATAGTATGTATAATGCATGCCAAGCATATGGGAAGGCACACGTGCACACCTCACCTTTGACCTTTAGATGACTAATAGACTTTTTCACTAGGTAACTGGATTTGCAAGAGGCTGTTTTAATTGCTAACTCAATTTTACAAGTTTATCAAAAATAACCGCTCAAAGAAAAAGATCTAAATGGTCCAATCAGATTAGCTCACAAGTCAAATGGAACTCTGTTGGTTCCAAAATTGACACGCCACTTCCAAGCGGATGGTTCTAGATTAAATTCCAAGCACCCCTTTTATATCACAGGAAGGATACAGCATAAAAGAATAAAAGACTAAAAATCTGGTCTTTATCAAACTGTAGGGCAGGTCCAATAATAGCAATCCTTTATGGTCATTGTAAAAAACTAGGCCTTGATTCAATCCAAAATTACATGTATCAGATTTCAAAACAGGGATACATAAGTCCAGACTGTAACCAGACACACATGCAGACTGAAACTGATCAACTGTTCATGCTCAGGGATGAGATTGGATGAATGTGGAAATTCCTGAAAAGTGGCTTGAGCCTGGGTTCGCCCTTACTCTGGACCCAGAGCCTTCCAGACATTACAATTCAGGAGGTTTACAGACTCCGTGCATCACCAGAAATACAAAACTACAGGTTTGGACACAATGTGGACTATTTCTCTGTCCCTTTATTGACTGTTTTATTTCTTTCAAGAAAATTTGACGAATATTTTGAAAACATGCTGAAATTAGAACAAAGCCCGAAAATCACATGCCCACATTTATGACATTAACTCTCCCCTCCCACCTGACTGCATATTGTCTAAGATGGAATTTTCAACTGTCTCTACAAAATATGCATTTGACAGACTACTTCTTAAGGGGCTGTAATTGTTATGTATTTTGATCACATTCAGGTTATCTGAAGTATAGGATAAGCCTGGTAACACAGATAAACTGCCACATTCGCAGCATAAGTTGCTGGTTGAGAAAAGCATTGGGTGCATATAATTCATGAGAAATGTTTGTCACATACATTGAAAGTGTAAAGAAAGTAGTTAATTGTTAGATGAAGTTACTAGCTTATGCAAACACTGTCATCCACTACCAACCAGCACATAATACTCACTATATCCAGGGTGTCGTTCCCGCTCCCTCTCATATCTCTCTCTAGCCATCTCTCGCATCTCTCTAGCATGAGCAAGGTCCTCCATACGGATCTGATGATGAGGCATGGCAGCGGAGGGGTAATGGTTGGGGGCTTGGGGTGGGGTCGTTAGATGAATACTACCGGGACTCACTGTGCAGTGTCTCTTAGGAAGAGGCACCTCTGTCATGTGATCTGCCCCATTCTCCTTGGGTCGCCCCATTATTCTGTACATAATGAACAATTTTAATCACACGGTGAAGTCGCTAGCAGCTCAGAAGTAACAATAAGAGGGAATGGTAAGACATGTGGTGAAAGGTTTACAAGGCAATCAGGAAAATGAACATAGGCCAATCCCCATCTCATCTGCCTTATGTCAATATTTAGTACATTGCCTATATCAATAAGAGTGTCTATGAGAGCTGCATGTTACTAATAAATTCTCATTACATTGTCAACTTTAATCATGTACTTCATCACATTATAAGCTGAAAAAGGAAATAAAGTACAGAGACTTCCATTTCCTTTATTATCTTGTATTGAATGATCCATTATGAGGTATCAAATTTCAGTTCTGCAAACCTTACAGTACACTGTACTTTCATCATCTGACGACGAAATCAATGAAATATATACAAAAGGTTTACCCACACTATTGTATTTTCTGAAAACAATATTGAATGTTCATAAAACAATTTTCAAGTCAGTATTAGAGTTGAACTATGATAGTATCTTTTTACAACTATCTTTGAGAAAAAAAACTTCCATAGAGAAATAAGATTGGATATGATGTGAACTTCATACAATAGAACTTGAAAGAAGAGCCAGCTGTAATTGCAATAGCGCCTTAAAAATACTGGAGAAATGAAGTCTCAGAAAACGTACCTTAGCTAATATAAAAAGACTGGTGCTTGTTTGTTTTCAAATTATAATCACATGTAATTTATATGCTGATGGTTTTAGAAATAGAACTGGGAGACACAATTTAACGATCTTGTATGTCCCCCAATATCTAATGACATTCACGAATCGCGAAATGATCATTTGAGAATATATGATGATACACAAAGTTTGCCTTTAAAACAACGGAAACAAACAAATAATGATGCACTTACATGGTTATCATAAAGTTTGCCTTTAAAACAACGGAAACAAACAAATAATGATGCACTTAATAAAAACTGGGGTTCAACAGATTATCAATCTGGTCTTTATCAGACTGTACGGCAGTTACATAAATAGAAACTTCTAATTGGTCATTATTGGTTGTTAAAAACCACAAAACACTTCGACTCCAAACTGGAAAAATAAGAAAAGAATTTGAGAAGGACATGAGAATATGGACTGCTGATTACCTGTCATCAGGTGTTCTTCTTTTACCATTCTCGTTAATATCAGCCACTGCTTCTCCTTCTACTGGCATGGTCTTACCATCCAGAATCTGCTGCTCATGTTGCATGTAATACTGGGACGGAGTCATCTTAGCAATACGGGCACAGTGTATTAACTCCCTCTGCAGGAGGGAAAGATTGGCCTGGGAAGGGCAAAGTACATCTAACATTAAATGCCTGTTAACCTTTAGAGTTCTTAGCATTTTGGCTAGAAACTGTCCTTCATCATTCAAAATATTCAGTCTGCAGTAAAAACCAAAAAGGTTCGGACTCTGATTACATCAAATATAAGGGGAGGATTTTGGGTGGCATAGGTTTATACTTTCTCACGAGCATCTGCACAGAATAACAACTGATATAACATTCAGTTTATTCAATGATGTGTACTGTTCTTATGGGAATCACAGAAGACAGTGACATATCAGATCTGGAGTAGAGGGCAGCTCCAAGTCTAGATTCTTCTACTCACCTTAAGAAATGGTATGACAAATGGCCTGAGGGGAAAGTTGGTTGCTTCCTGAAGCTTGTTGTGGAAATCCTCCACTGTCAATGCATTATTCTGAATGTGACAAAGATAAGTTATGTTATTATAACAAAATGATGGTGTGAATTATAGAGGAAAAAACTTGCAATAGACTATTTTTGAAATGATTAATGACCAAAAACCAAAGCAATTAAAAGTTAAGTATTCATGTAATGAGAACAAATATCTAATTAGTTACTAAATTAGTAATTGCTTTTGAAATAAGACTTACCACGAGCCCCATAACTAGGTTCCTGACCCTCTCTCCAATCTCTGGTGAGATATCGGAGCCAAACTGTTGCAGTGTAGTGAGGAATCGTTTGAGTTTACTGAGCTGTCTGGCCCCACAGGCTGGGGGTAGCTCCTGTCCAGCGGGTGTCATACCACTGACACTGCTTGGGGGTGATGGAGTGCTATTGACACTGTGTGGTGAATGCATCCCATTCACCAGTGAACCTGTCACAGGATGAAGGGTCGTTTGCATGGTTAAGAGGTACAGCTGAATCTAAAGACAGTCTGACAGGACTTTGGCCAAACAAACTCAATATTGATTTTAAAAGTTCAGCCATCTTCATGTTGGGTATACTTTTTCAACTCATTCATTGCATTGAATATACTCTCTTTGAATCAAGACAAAGTACATTTTTTGTTGGGAAAACTCCTGAAACTGCAATGCCTTTTCTTTTAGAATCAAGATATATACAAAATAATAAACTCTTGAAAATTTGACAAGAAAAAACCACATTCCCTCAACAAACATTTTTCCAGCACAATAATCTTTGCACCACTGGCAGAGTTTTGGTCAATAAATATCTAATTAAAAATGGTGTAATTACAGACACTTTCAACGACTACATTTTAATGTTGTTCTTGCATCCTATTAATATTGGGTACACTGAAATTGGTAATAACCATGTAGCACTAAGCGCTGAAAATAAATTGGTTGTCGTTTCCCGTCATTGTATCTGAACAATGATAACCAAGTTTTAAAAATAATATCTTGAAATAGCAATATATAAAGCTTTCTATCAAACTACTTTGTCTTGAAGAAAATTAAATAACTATATGTGGCACTCACACTACTATACTCTTAATAATTACTACTTCCAATACAGCATACATTAAGTGAATAACTCCTGAATTAAGACCTGTTCGCTGATTTCTGGGGCACAAACTGCACTTTACACATACACTGTCTGCAATTTTTGGAGTCAAAATGTACACTAAGGAATTGTCTCCAAAAACGACAAAAAATGGTGGACGCGTATCAAGCGCAAGTGCATTCTGCATTGTGCAAGGGGTCAATAGTAACAGTTGGGTGTTCAGTGCATAACTCTGGTAAATGCAACCAGCTGAGTATATAGATAGTAGACAAAGACAAAGCTTGGCCCAATTCCATGGCCCTGCTTACCACAGAGTTGTGTGCACACAGCACCCAGTAAAGCATGTGATTCTATGGGCTGTAGAATTCTAAGGTTAGCAGAGCCATGAAATTGGGTCAAGTTCTGTAGTCTGACATTGTAGGGTGAAAAGTCATGTTAAACACAAAATGTTGTGACTTAGTTTGTATTCCCCCACCCCCATTATGTCTTCAACTTCTCTTTTAGGACGATAAAACTAAGCAACTAGCAGTTAGTAAAGAAGCTTACCTGATGCAGAATTTGTAGAGAGGGACCTGGGATGTGTTGCCATAGCTACAGCACTAGGTGAGGTCTGTGCAGTATGCTTGTTCATGCTACTCTGTTCAACGGGTGACTCAGGCATTCTGCTATCACTATGATCTACACAGAAAGACACAACCAGATACAGAGAGGCTGAATATCGAATTGAAAACTAATGTTGCAATATCCAACATACCAATATCCACTCTCATAGCAGGTGGTCGGGAAATGAGAGTGCGAAAATGAGATGTTAAAGGAAAACAGATCTCGGTGTTTGGGAAAACAGGACACCCTTGCGTTGTCCACCAGATCGGATATTAGCGTGGTTCGACAGCAGGTGCTGATGGTATAAAGGATCAAGAGGGAGAAAGGTGAAGCGCCTTTTACAAAAATGGTCAACCTGGCAGGATCAAAGGAGAGATGCACCTGCCAAGGAAATCTAAAATCAATGCTTCGTATCGCTCAGCCTCAACGCTTGATGAAGATCCCAAGCTGACAGCTCATTGGTCAATGTACTGTACACTCAAGCTCTGTCTTGTGACAGTGACAATAAGACAACCCAGCTAGGGCCTTGGGATTTAGAGTGAGAGGGGTAGAATCTACCGAGGAGTCTACAATCAGTTCTGGTGTGGCCGTTGATTACTGAAACAACTTGCCTTTCAGGGAGACTGAGAAGGTACTTTGTTCAAACCCAAAGCAACTCTCAAATAAGATTTTTGAAGATACCCCAAGAAACCTTGCACAATATAATAGCAGTACCCTTCAAGTACACTCTTCCAAAATGTTTGCCTAAGACTTTAAAATACAAACTTATGATCAGACTTGTCATGCTCAGCATTGGTTACAGGTGGGGCATGCTGCACGGACTCAAGAATAGTATTGAAACAATTTACATGGACACAAAGTTGCAGCCTCTCTTTAAAATATTTTCCCAATAAATGAATGGTTTTGAGCAGATCAATAAATGCAATGTCACACAAGGTGCCACTCTTTGTCATCAAGTAGAATGACAAGCCATCAGTTAATGGAATGAGTTGCAATCATCTGTTAGATAACAGTTGTACAGTTCACACCCACTTAGTACCAAAACACCTGTTGCTGTAAATCTCTCCCAACAACTTCAGTCAATGTACACAAGTATGTACATGTGATATATTAAATGCAGTGTGAGAGGAATAACTCTGCTTTTCAGCCATGGATTTAAAATGGGTTGAACCCACAGCATGTCATCATTTGAAAGATGAGCTATCACTGATGTGCATACATTGTACACCCACAGGCAGTCCTTCCATGAAAAGGTTGGAGAGGGGAAAGATTGATCCAGAAGGGGGTTTGGAGAGGCAGGGGGCAAGGCTCCCCTATTCAAGCAATGGCATTTCATCACCTGTTTGTTTGTCACAATTGAGGCTTTTGCAGAAAAAACATGGTTACCACTGGATCTGATATGCATTTAAAAGCAGAGTTTTAGCTTATCCTTTTCAAGTGTAAAGCATCTGGTCCATGCATGTCCAGAGTCATGATTTTGGTGACTTAACATGTATCGGTAAAATACTTGGACTCAGACTCAACTGTCATAACTTGGACTTGACACTAAGAACTAGCCACACTTGAGTCACATACTTGTTCAACATAAAAAGTTTATGAAAATTGTATTAAATACATAATTCTGATTTACATGGCATGTACCACAGGAAGTTCAATGTGCAGAATTAAACAGCCAGGGAAATTTTTAATTTTTATTTTAATTTTTAATACTTAATTTGGTTAGTTGTGAGTGTTCCATCATCTAAATCAACTCATTTATAAAACTATTTTTGTAAATATTTATATACTTTTGTGTATATGATTGTATTTTGCCATACTTCCTGCCTTTTTTCATCCAAGTAAATTCAAATCAGATCAAATAAAATCAAGTCATATCAAATCATTTAAACAAGTCTAAAGTGACTCCTGAACTGAGACACAGATTTGAATCCAGTGACTGGAGACTTGTAATCAGACACTACCCAAATGACTTGACTACAGCTCTGCACATTCACACACTAACACCTTTTCCCACACACTGGAAGGCTATTTAAAGATTAAGCAAAAAAACATGTTTCTTTTAAATGCTGAAAAATAAAAATTGACTATTTGAAAATACATGTACAAATGTATGTATGACCACTTGTAAATTATACCCTTGTTTTGTTAACAGTCAAATAAAAATGTAAAATTTATTTTGTGACATAAATTTCACTCAAGCCGCAGTATATGTATAGTCAAGTACTTTTCGAGTATTGAGTACTACCGAGTATTACAGTGGCCGAGTAGTACTTGGCTACGAGTACTCGGGCCATCGAGTATGAGTATAAATGTCTGAGTACCAAGTACTCTGATATCCGAGTACAGAGTACAAAAGCCGAGTACCAACAACTTGGATCTCTGACTACGAGTGCGAGTACTTTTTGAAGAAAAATACTACAAAATTAGGTGTCAACACATTTCTTTATTTTTTGACTAATTTCTAGATGATATTGTTAGCTTGTTATGATAATTATCTTTTAAACATGAATACATCAAAGACAAGCTCAATTTTTAAATAGCTTTATTCCTATATTCCTTGGATTGCAGTGGCATAAAACTATTAACGCAACATAGTTCGGTACTTAAAATAGTCTCCGAGTACATTTTCTGTCAAGTATCTAGTACATGACTTTGAAAACAGATTAACTTTTCTTTTGAGCAATGAGTAAGGATTTTGAGTGCCAGTATTTTGCTCGTTGAGTATGAGTACGAGTACCATCAAAAGGTTACTCGAGTAGATTCTAGCATGAGTACCGAGTACAGGTACTAGAAAACTGCACATAGGCTTACAGTTACAAATTGTAACCATGTCAGACCCAACTAAAAACAAATATCAAACACTCAGACATTGAGGTCAAGTTATCAGAAACAAAATTTGTTTTTGTGCTGGCTCTATCATCAAGGAACAAGAAATCAATTTACAAGTGACATCAAACTCTCTGATGAGTAGAGGATGTACTGCACATCACAGTAATTGACATTACTTAGAGTGAGTATCACTGAGACTACACAATCCAATTCAGGGGACAGATGTTCAAGTCTGGGGCCAAGGACTTGACTGCCACAATAATTTCTGGCACTACTGACAACTAGGACAGGAGGTCCTCACTGATTCTCTTGTATTTACACACTGAGGAATTGGCTGGAATACAACCAAGCTACGATGCAAGTCCACAGACAGCAAAACAAAGCAATCACTGTGCAAAATCAATGTTTTAAAATTGAAATACATGAATTATAAGGGGAAAAGAACCAGTACATTCTGATAAGCTTCATTGCTTAGCTTCCCACTTTTAATTCAAAATTAAATCAAAATAAGAATTTTCACATTAAGTTGACAGACTCTTCCTAAGGCAAACTGACATCATTGTGGGTGAACTGACAACAGAAGTAAAGGTTATTTGACAACAGAACTGAGGGTAAACTAACAGCATCAGAACTAATGGCTTTGCATTCACAGTTGCAGAACGGAAATCTTGATAAACCCAAATAAATTCCCATTATCACAGAATAAACATCCATCTTTGTCAGCAGTGCTTTAGCTTACTCCAAAAGATATACCATTGGAAATCAAACAAGTATCTTCTGGAAGGATGAACTAATAAAACAAATGGAATAAGTTTGGACACAATTACAGTGTTTGGTTACAGGTTAATTCTCTCAAGGAAATATGACCTTTATAGCCAGCTGTATTTCCTTAAAGGTGAAGTCAAACTTTGGTTGTGTTGGTGAAACCATAGTATACAATGTAATAAACATACTCTATTTATCCTACAAATATCACTTAAACATGAGTACCATGTGACCTAATACCTCACGCAAAGAAATCAGGACTGATCCATTTACAGTAAAGCTGAAAGAAACGATACAATCCAGATTAAGGACTGCTCCTTCCAATCTTGATGACAAAGTAACAGATGACACTTGAGATCTGTCTTCAAATCACTGGCAAATGAGCTTTGCTAAACCATTATGACAATTCCATGAAACTACTACAAACAAAACTAAAAATTGAAGCAAAAAGACATCAAAGAAGTCTAAATCCAGTGTCAATCTGTGTCAAGATAAATGTTGGGAACATGTTTAGTAAAATTGTTAAGCTTTTCTACAAAAAATTGTAGCATTAAAGTGAGAAATATCCTTGGGCGAGACACTTTCAGTGGCTCTCCAAGAAATATTTTCCATTTAGATGTAAGCAATTTACAAAAGGAAATTATACAGACATTTTAGGATGCAGGCGATTTGGTCTTATTTTAGAACCCAGCCTAACACTAGGATTTTACTTTCAGGAGAAACTGGTACTGGTTTTAATCATGGGGTGAGTAGCCAGTGATTCAACAATGGGGAACTAAGTGTAATTGAAGACATCAGCCCCATCAATAACAATATCAAGATCAGTAGCAGCTAGACATCTTAGTACTTCTGCCTCTGTATCAGTGGTTAAAGGTAAATCTCACACAAAATGTACACCAAAATGCAAATAAAATATCATAAACTTGTGCCATTAAAAAACATTTGTTTAAATAACACTTAAAAATAGGTGTTATTGGCCTAAAGTTTTGACACAGAGTCTTTCTCAAAAACTAAAATCAATGCTTTGACCATCTTTTTGCAGGGGGGGGGGGGGGGACTCAAATTTAGCATTCTACGGGCAAAGAAATCTTGAAAATCATGAATTTTAAATTATTATCACTTTTCGTCCCTTTCCCTGACGTGTGACTGTGAGGTTACTCTGTTTTGTACTTATGAAAAAAGAAGTACATAAACCAGACCTTGTGTTTTGTATAGATGCAGAACTGAGGGAGAGAATTGCCCTTTAAGGTGTGGACTTGCTCTTCTGCATGAGTGCTTAGATGACAACCAGGCAGGCAGGAGTGCATGTAGCAGATGGGTTGTCAGCCTGTCATCAATTAATTTACTGTAATGGACAGGCCAGGGCTGGGCAGGCTGTGTCACAAGGGGCATTCAATGTTTCATTTCCTCTACTATCTCATTAGTTAATTTGCTCCCCAAGCTCAAAGGAAAGTCCCCCCCCCCCTTCTTCTCTCCTAATTTCATACATTTTCCTTTGCGCACTGGACTTAATTGATCGTCTCTGTTTAAATTATCTTGTTCAGCAGACATGCAACTGTCATTTTTTAAGAGTATCAATGGGACAGAACCGAGGAAATAATGCTAATTGGTCATAATTACAGTGTTAACTAATATCAGTTTATATTCTGTAATTGCTATGGAGGCACTCCTTCACTGTATTGTCTCTGACAAAACTAAATGAAATAAATTAGTTCATTCACATTGTATCATTGAAAGCATACATGGGAAATTAACAAGGCTGGTTCAGTTGTAACACAAACTAATGTAATATGAGTATCTACTAATACTTAGATCAATGGCTACAGCCATGCAATTTATCCGTCATCCATTTACTGAATGTTGACAAACCTGGGGGTAAATTTACAGAGTGGAGAATTCCAGGTTCTAGTTTAGCTATTGGCAAGGGTTGGGGGGGGGGGGGGGACTGGATGCAAATTAATTAATGGTGTGACAAAGAGCCTGGAGTGATAGTGCAGTGTAGTGGTAAAGACCTGTCATGTCTTGGGGAATGCTAACCCATGGTTAGAAGCAGGCAGATGGTCCCCACTCACTATGTCCACCATGGCTTGTCCACCTACTTTTCATGAAGGAACTGATGATAGCGCAAGGCCCAACCCATTGCCTTTATGTAGCACTTAACCACAGGGGGGTACATGTACATAGAATTTCAACTTTCCCACTTATCCCAAGAAAGCTCAGTTGACCCTGTTCCCTGTGACTAAAGGATAATTATCTGATTATGACATCTGTTGGCTGGGCAGTCAGTCTGTCTGAGTTGTCATTCATTTTACTTAGTTACACAGTTACTTTTAATATTCTTGCAATACACTAACAGCTTGGACCCCACACTGCTGTAATAGTGGTAATTTTGGGGGTCCAATCTCAGCCATCTGGCTTAGTATTTGGTATGATAATAATGATGAGTGAATACCATGGAAACGCATAGCATATCAGGCTTTCCTTTTATCTGAAAAATGGTTGAGTCTGGACCAGCTGGATGGTTATAGCTTAGTGAGCTCACCATGCTACGTGAGTTACACTGAGCGCTACACTGCATGTTTGATCAAGCATGTTTAACAACACTCTATATCTGACTCTCTATTACTGACATTCACTTGAATAACTTCTTTTTTCTCATTGTTTAATCAACAGTACAAATGTTGTGCCATATATAACAAAACAATTCTCTCAACAACAGTGTTAGTTTATTACTGTGTAAAAATACCTTTCTGAGATATTTGTTTTAATTACAATGTGCAAGAATAAAGCCTGGTATGGAACTCATTGCCATCTGCAAGACCAACCAAGAGCACTGAGCGTGTTCTGAAAGCCTATAATACCAAGCCTTTATGCATTATGCTGCTTTTAATCTAACAGTTAGAAAGGACAGCTGATAAAGCAATTTATGGGGAATCTCTTTTCAACCTTGCCTTGCAGATTTGGTTTCCTGAGTTGTACCATTGTAGATTTCCTTTGGTCTGACTACTAATTGATACCACAGCAGCTGGCAGGGAGGATTTGGTGGGATTTACCAACAAATCCTGCCTACAAATCCTCTCTACACTCAAGCTGATTTCAACATCATGATTGATTACATTTTGATAATAAAAAACATTACTTGGTACATTATTTACAGTATCTAAAAGAGTACAGAAAAATCAACATTTCTTAGAAATTTTGATCAAGAATTCCAAACTATCTCTACTGTTCACACACATTTTGTAAACTAACAAATCATCCTATAAGCACTCAGCTTACCTGTCTGTAGACCTACTCTTTTTAAATCCTCTCAGCTGCTTCTTCATAAACATGGAAGTATACGATTGGTTAAGAATCCCAATTGTCATTTAAGATGTATCACAACAATTGTTCTCTGATTATCAACGAGATTGTTTTTTTCTTTTATATACATTTTAAACTACAGTAAAGTATGCATTTGCAATAGAAGTGTTTCTAAATAAAGGTTCTGATTGCGTGTTGTGAGCTTCATACCTTACTTCCTCCTGACGCATTTGGTTTCAAATTGTCTCAAGAGTACAGTGACCTTGCACCATTATGACTCTAACATTCATTGTAATTCTTTCTATGTAAATGAACTTGACATAGAGGTCAACTAGAACTACCTGGTTGGATCGGATAAGGATAGGTAATTCCACAGCTTCCGGAAATAACATATTGAAATAAGATGATGTAATCAAAGAAGGAACAGAAACCCTATAGTATTATTTTAATTCGTGGATGGCACTGCAATGTACATGTATATGTCATGTTGCAGTAATACAACTTTCTTTCATCATGACTAGATCTTCTATGTAGGTTTTTATTTAGCAGTGGCTGATGAAGGTACAATGTTTAACGGATAATAAAGTTACTACAGATTGTATTTAAAAAAAAAGCCTGATGCCCTTTCCCAATACACATTTGTGTCATTGCCTGATTTTACTTGAGTGGTACAACTGCTGACTGGTTAGCCATTGTATAATCAGGAAGGCCCTCTCAGAATGATCAATCTTGTTTTAAATCTAAGTCTTTCTCATGAGTTTATTAGACTCCAATAAAATTGATTTGTGTTGGGCCCTAAGCAGTTTAAAAATCTAACATTTCATGTATCTTTTAGATCTGAAACCACTAAATTCAAAAGCCAATCGCAATCTGATAAAACAAAAGGAAAGTAGAAAGGTCCCTATGTAGAAATAAAATATTGTTTATCATATACTGAGTGAATAGAAACTGAATAACGAGAGAAACCATTTTCCTAGAATACTGTCATCGTTCAGGAAAACCGCAAAATATCACACCTACACAGGTACACAGTGTTCAGCATTATCAATTACAGTGTAAGTCATACAACACCCTACCACGCAACAATACAAATAAATGCTAAATTATGTAATGTGCTTCATCCTCATAAATAGCACTTTAGAGCACACGTTAATGAACAAGTTTGCTTTTACTTTTATGGTAGTACAACACATATTGACACATATTTACCAGAAGTGCTTGTCATTTGGTAAATTTGGTAACTATAGTTGCAATTGTGCATTCAATCCAATCCTCTTGCTTACAACTACAACTTAACTGTAATATTCTTACCAAAACAACTGCAATTTCTTTTAGAGAATGGTCAATTAAAACTTTATAGGCTGACAGAAACTTTCCTAATTTGATACAGCTATAAACCCATTCACCACCTTCTAAAATCTGTGATCTCTATCTAGACACAAAATTTACCAGGGTGGTTGGTACTAATACTAATCCAACCATGTAAACATGTACATGCGCCAACTTATTTGTATAACGTTTTTGGATAGCTATTCCATGTGGGAACTGTTGGTTGAAATGGATTGCAAGAAAATAATCAAAGAAATGCTGACAATTCCATCAGAGTACATTTATATTGTCAAGACATTGTTTTCACTTGAATAACAAATTTGTGCAAAGTCTCTATTGTTTTTCTCATGTGGTGTCAATTGCCATTGTATCGTCAAAATTATAGCACAGTTGAAATATTTATAAAGTACAAATTTTATGCAACATCAACTTTTTAATGTATTTATTTGGATGTCTACACTATACAAATGTCAATTTACAACACATATATAACAGAGAATTTCAATGTCAGGTCACACCAATTACAACCCTTCAGAGCTGATAATGGTCTGTCAAAAGCATTCTTACATTTTTTTGTATAAATTTGAACGATTGAAAGAGAATTGGAACAGTTTTCTTAATCCATGATAAACCCTACCATGGGACAGACTTAGTGTTCCAAGTGTGCTCTAGTTAGATTGCCAACAGTACAGATCCAAAGCTAAGATACTCCCCCAATATCACTCCCCATCTAACATTATTGTTAAGTAAGAGGCAGCTAGAAGTAATAAAAGAACAGCATCTACAGGAAGCATCAGGCATTGATTATAGATAGTGAATGGCAGACATATTGGCCTGGGGAATATTGAATGCCTACTCCATTGATATTAGCAACAGATGGTTGGTTCACATGGTGTCTATGCTAATAATGAAAACGAGAGGAAGCAATTGTACCTCATGGTACAATCAACTCATACAGCCATAACAACTATGGAGTCTTGCTGTTGATTAATTCCAGCTTGGATTGATATGTCATATTGAATATTGTCTGTTCATATCACTCAATCTAAAACATCATCTGATTCATCAACAAATTACTTCTCATCTCAACTAATTCTTGCTCACTTGGGGTGTTTTGTAAAGTCCTAATTGTCTATACTGAATAACTTCATATAATACTACATGTAGTAAGAAAAAAAAAAAAATCAAAAATGGCCTGTAATCCTTCGTTGAAGCTTATTCACTCAGTTGCAGTGTGCATAGCAGATGTGTGCTTGGTTTGCCCACATGTGAAGTAGATATCTAAGATGGCAAATAGGAGCCCATAGCTAAGGGAATAAACCTTCTGCCAGTCCTATACAGTGACCCACAAGGTTGTTCAGTTAAGTGTATCCCCTTTAAGTTTGATGAGTGAAATTGCTAAAAAAATATAAACAAACTATAAATACAAGGAAATATTAATCATATACACATACATCGCATAATTCCTATCTATTCCAGTGGTTTCATGGCCTCTTCCTGCCTGTGGTATTTCTAGTGAATATTTAAAAGTGTATCAGCTATCGATCTTACCTTTCATTATTTCCTTAAATAGAGGCTTTACCACCATCGGGACGGCGTACATGAGTGAGACTGAAATCACAGTTACATCAACCAATCAAGAAAGATAATCCAAGAGATCCAGTAGTCACAGTAGTGTCGTAGTTTCTAATGAATAGAGCTCCCAAGTATCAACACACTACATCATCTTCCAATACAAAACAAGATGCTGTTTTTGCCTCTTGGAGCGAGTGCAATGTGTGACTCAATTACTATTGGGTAGGTGGGTTGATAAAGCTTTTGTCCAACACAGAGAAATTAGACTTCACTGTGTAACTTTAAGTTTTATTGCACTGTAGCTAGACACATCAACAAGGCTAAACAAGACTAAAATTTCATGAGACAGGTCAATGCCAGTTAGCTAGCTTCCAGGTGACAGCCACATGTGCAGCTAACCAACAAGCCAAGCGCTGACTGCACATATGGTACAAAGAAAACCACACCGCGCATTGTTGTCCCCATAGCCTGAAATGCCCATGCGCTTCATTGTTGCCTGCAGTGCGTTTCCCTTGTAATTGGTAGCGCTTGTTTGTCAAGCCATGGTCAACCAATTGCACTGCCCCATTTAGCCACAGACCCCCTCTGGATTACTCCACTATTGGTAGAGGTGTGAACTACAAGCAGTGGGTGATTTATACTATTTTTACTCCAAAGACATGGTTGAACTCATGTATACAGTATAGTGATTAATGCATCTAGAGGGTCCGCCAATTACCACAGTTATTCAGTCTACTATGGGCTATATAGTCATGACAATATCAAGTGAATTGCCATGGTAAAGTGGTTCATCTAAAGGACATTGGTTTAATGACTAGCGTCTTTGTTAACACTGTTAAGAGGGGAGAGTACAAAGCAACAGACGAATTGTACTGCATCATCATCACCAGTTCATCAATTATTCATTATTTACTAAAATAGGAAAATGCTGTGATAAAGCTTCATGATAGCAAGCAATCAAAAACCTATTAGGTATTAATTGAGTGATTATTTGTCTGAAACTCTAGGAATTATGTCAATTACAAGAGTGGGATAACAAAGCCTAGCAATGAACACTATTATGTGTTTAACCCAGTGGGTAGATGCCTTGACATGATATAGAGAGGATATCATTTTTTTTTCATTTATCTAGTCAATGAAAACCTGTATACCATTGGTAACACCCCCAGTTGTTTGATGAATGTAAGCTTGATTGATTTATTGTTCAAGTGACAATTGATCCACATCAGTTTAATTTGTGGAAAATCAACACATTTGCCATTACAAACTTTATTATTGTCAAGAAATGTGTAGACTAGCTGTGCTAGATAAAGTCAGCTCAACTCAATAACTAAATCTGTATTACACATGTGAGATTCTACTATTGAGTCAATTGGTGTATATCATACAAAAGTTATTTATTTTTATTTATTTTTAATAAATTAAAAATGATTAACTACAATGTAGCATATTTCAAAGAAACCTGTTTCAAGAAAGATTATTTTAAATTGTATTAGATGTTATATTGAATTTGTTTAATATTTCAGTGCTATTTTAGATTGAAGAACATTGAATACGACAGATATGAATTTCCACAAAAATTCTTTAAATTTACAGCACCGAGCCCTAAAAATTGTTGTTCAACAATATCAAGCATCTGAAGGAATAATATGTCATCAATCCTTCATTTTGGTCAATGTTTTTAATAAAGTGCCTTAGACTTTGGTTCTAGATACTGTGTATTGTATGCACACCAATGTTATTATAACTAACAATAATTGCTTCATACTTTATGTACGAATTCAGAATAAAATTTCAGAGGGAAGAATAACTCTTTATAGGATCTCAAGTAACTTTTTCAGAGTCGTAAAACAACATGTGAAAACATCTATCATGAAGTGCTCATTATTTTTTTTAAACCATCTCAAACCAGTTGCAAGTTTTTTAAGTTAACTTTTATGGTCAGCAAAATATTACCACATCAATTTTAAGAGCAATAGATAACTGGCAACAAATGAAAGCAGTTCCAAAAGGACTTAAAGCAAGCAAGCCGTGTGAATAATGTTCAATAATAGTGTGGCCCTCTCACTTTAAGATGAGCTCCCATATTTTGAAGAAATTTCATTGGTCTGCCAAAAGGTAACTTGAGACAACAAATCCAGATGGAAATACCACATGGTTGGAGTGACATCTGGTTTTGCTGTAACTGTCATAAAGTATATAAAGTAGAAGAGTGTAGTAATGACCATGGAGAAATGCCTGATTAGAACACCACACGCAAATCAAGGACTATTCATAGACAAGGAACACGTGTAGGCAGATTTCCTATAAGAAAGCTAATATGCTACCATGAAGGTTACATGCTAAATGAAGGTTACACAAGGATTTCAAGCAAGCAGTGAGAATGTCAGTCAGATATTCAAAATTATCAGGATTATTTCAAGGATGCAAAATGCTGTATTTGCTGGGTTTGAATTCTTCATTATTGAAGGTTTCCTTGCAGATGAAATAGTATGCTAATTTAAAAGGTTTACACATATCAACTTTAAACAAGGGGAAATGGAATAATAATAAAAAAAACCAAACAAAGATAAATGTGTTTTGCCTTAGAAAAAAAATATACAAAACATATAGGATTCTACAAGAAACATACATTTGTAAATTTTAATTAAAGTCTTTACATCATCGACTAAGGAAAATACCACTGCAACCTAAATCATACTTCTACTTTGAATTAAACTCAAATCAGGACCCGGGTCTTTTTGGTGAATAATCAACATATTGGACAACGGCTATTACGATCTCAGTGTACCAACATTGATTATCTATTGTCCTGACATTTGACATGACAGCCATCAGGCACTATCACTTCATATGACATTAACTCAGATTTCAGATGATAACTTACAAACAAGTAACTCTTCTTTCGAAAAAATTGTTTTTATCCCTGTCTATTCCTGGGTCAGATTTTACCATCTTCATCAACAGTGGAATATGAACACTTTGACCCTACTCCCATCAAATGAAATATGGACAAACTGTTCCTGACCTAGGCAATATCATTTTATAGTCTGCAAAAAGCTCTCCTCATTTTTGGTGGATTACTTCTTAAAGGAGTATCTACCATAGGGAAATGTACAAATGCAACTCACAAACATTCTTTTCCTCTGTTAGTTTTCATCACTCCAAAATTATCAATGTTATTAAAATTTAGTAGAATAGCTTTGGTGAGGAAATATGCAAAAAGGCAGGAGTTAGTTTACTGAAAAAGGCTTTTCTGACTGTTAATGTACATAAAGACACTCCCTTCAATGTTGAAATAGAACCCATGCAACAGAATAATTGTATGTGCTCTATCAATGCAGTTGTATTCATCGTTTTCACAAAGTGACAGATGTGTAAAAAAAAAAACCCACAAAATTTGCAAATTTTTGGGGGTACAGATTCTTGATTTACTCATTGCCACAACATGTTGACCATGTTTTAGGACTCAACAAGTAACAGTTTTCTAATTACACTATTGACTGAGCATGATGGATTTTCCCTTTTTGCGTTTTCTTGGGCAATACGTAGAACTGGCATGGTGCTAGACACACGTGGTTTGACTCTTGCCTTTTCACAAAATGCCAAATCTGGTAACCTACTTGGGTTTAGCGTTTTTACGAAGTGACAAACCTCAATATGTATTGGTTTGTACACAGTGCTCAGCAGGCAGGGCTAGTTTTTCTTTTGTTTTGTTTTTCATTTTTGTGAAGTGAAGAATATGTTTTGGAATTAATACCACATCAAAACAGTTACAAATAAAAAAAAACGAATTTGACAGTTCTGTTTTTATTTTAACTGAGGAAGTCAGCTTTATTTGTTCATATTAAATCTAAAAGAACAAATAGTAAGCCGTCTTAGAAACAGCAGTTCGAAAATCAGTTCCACTTCAAACACGGATTTCAGGATGTTCTCAAAACAAAGAATATGGGCTGTGTGACTTATTTGTCACATCATGAAATCCGTAACAACTTGAGGTTCTAAATACAATAGAAATAGGAAGGAAGTAAGAACGGCATAGCCAATGGTGGATCATTTCATGAGTTTGATATTCAGCAAAGTAATTGTTCTTGCATATTGAGAATTCAGCTTATTAGGTAATTGCAGTAAGATGAAGGTCAACAGATGGAAATGTCTGAATAGACCAATCCATTAATCGGTGGCGTGTCGTGGCCGAGCGGATAAGAGCACCGGATTCAACCTCTGGTGTTTCTGATCAGCAGAGTGTGGGTTCGAGTCCCGGTCGTGACACTTGTGTCCTTAAGCAAGACACTTAACCATGATTGCTTCGTCCTTCAGATGGGACGTAAAGCCGTTGGTCCTGTGTGTTGTGTAATGCACGTTAAAGAACCCAGTGCACTTATCGTAAAGAGAAGAGGTCCGCCCCGGTGTTACTGGTTTGATTGGCAGCATATTGTGCCACAGCACCTTGTAAACCATTACATGGTGCTATAAAGGAATAGGTCTCATACTTCAAAATGTAGCTTCACAAACCTTGCAGGAAAAAATACTGAGAGCTTTGATACGCCCTTAGGGGTGTGATAAAGCGCTATATAAGGACCAAGTATTATTATTATTATTATTATTATTATTATTATTATTATTATTATTATTATTATTATTATTATTATTACTAAGCCCTGCCCAGTATACCAACTGCCTAGCAACCACTAAGTCCACAACCGCATGGGCAACGCAAACAAAACAACAAATTCCGTTTGGGAAGTAGTGCGTCAAGCCACACACATTACAGAGCAATCTGCTTGTCCAGCAAGTTGGCTTATACATAATGTGATTGGTCAGTTCATTTACTGTCAAAGACCTTAAAAAAGGGAAATGACAAGCTGTTTTGTGTACACCTAGCTAGGGTTTCCTTATTTGGGTTAGGCCTACAATGCGACAATCCTCTATTGAAATGGTAAAATAAATTTTTTAAACACCAAGAGGGTAGGTAGCCTTGTTAAGGAAACTTGTGATGGGCTAAAATTTGGTCTAACAAAAATTAATGGTCATTTACATTCTCAGCCCATTCTTTTATTGGACAGGATGATTTGTGAGATCTGATGCCATCAACAATGCAAATATTCAAAAGCACCATAATTTCTAACCGACCAGCAAGTCTGGCAAAGTTTCCCATATGGAATAAGTACAGGGTGTGAACACAATCAGCAAGTACCCACATAAAAAATAAAAAAAATTATCTAAAAGTGTACATGAAAGAACAATACAAGCAAACACCAAACACAATAAGTATTACCCTACTATACTTGTATTGTTGTTTTAAATACACAATAAATGCCAACAAAATGATTACATATTGATAATTAAAGAGGGGCTCCAAGGTAAAATTTAGTTTTGTGAGGCACTCAGTTTCCAACAAATAGAGTCCTCATGAGGTTGGAGAAAAGGTCTCCAACCTCACGTTAAAATGGTGTAAAATGCCATTTTATTTTATACTCTTTCAGAGTGAAATTTGAAAAATGACATCATCTGACATCAAAAACAAATGGGTCTATACATTCCACAGAGGAATTTTTGTGTCAGTCAAAATGTGTAATTCAATGGGAGTTTGAATGAATGTCATCAGAATTCAGGAAAGAACTAAAAATTATCTGTACAAAAGTATATTTGGAGAGTGACCCATTGAGCGTTTTTTGATTTTGACAAAAATTGCACTCGAAAGGTAGAAAACCCAGTGGGATTTCAAACTGTTTTAACCTGAGGTTTAAGACTTCCACTTTGTTTCCCTATTTTCTATCCTATTGGAAAAATGAATGGATTTTGTGCATGAGACACTCTCTGACCACGCTTTTCTTTTTCCAAAGTGTTTATGCATTGTGGGCATGAATTCTATAGATACTATCATAGTACTCCAGAAGTAAACTCATGCCTACAGTTTCAAGGCTTAAGTTGATCAAAGACACTCACCAGCAAGCTGGTAACAATGTAAAGCCCTCTATCACACATTTCCAGTATCGGCAAATAGCAAAGAGTGATGAAGGCAAGAAAAGGGTTTTTATGGCAATGTGCTATCTAAGAATGCACTTCTCACAAGGACACAAATGAGTGCATCACAACTATAACTCTGTTTAAAGGAGGGTATACCGTTGGTAATTACTCCAAAAATTTATGACCATAAAAACTTATTTAGCCAAGAGCACTGGAGAGCTGTTGATATTATAAAACATTGTTAGAAATGACCCCTTTGAAGTAAATGTTGTTTTAGAGAAAGAGGTAGGTAATTTTTCTCCCCAAAATTTGAATCTGAGGAAGGCTTTAGGTATGAAGCCTTTCTCATGCATCTGACAGCACACAATTCTATGCAATAAGGTTGTTTTTTTTTCTTCTTCATTATTTTCTTGCAACTTCCATCAGCAATTAAGCAACATTTTTCACAGTTGGGATTTTATGCATATGTTGGGATACATCAAGTGAGGATACTGGTCTTTGACACTGACCAAAAGTATACTATGCCTCTAAGCATAGAGGTATTCTATCTCCATGCTCTAGGGACGTATTCAAGGTGTGGGCAGTTTAACAATATTTAATCATTAAGTTATCACACCATTATATCTATGACACGTTGATTTTTAAGAGTTGCTCATTTCCTTTTGGGTCATATGTTAACTTCTCGGGGGAGATCAAACTTCCAGAGGGGGAGACTTATTTCTTCTTATAGATTCATTCCTGTGTGCAGATGTACCAGTATTTTTCCCAAACAAATAAACAATGCCTATATGCAAATATACATAAAGAATGGCCTTGGCAACAGTTTGAAGTAAAGTACAATAATGTAACATTTTTTAAAATAAATTATTTGTCAATAGGTCACATGCACGAAACTCTAAATTCTACAGGTAGGTTGGAGGTAATCATGTACCAGCAAGTTGCATTCTGTCAAAGGACCTGCACAAAAAGTAATTTGTATTATTCCATATAAACAGACGTGCATGCTACGTGTACAGGGCTTTGCAACACTAGCTCAACATGACCTCAATGGTAAAATCTTTAGATATATGATTTAACTTGAAAACATGTGGATAGGATGGAAAGGGAAGGGGAGGGGTAATGCACTTCACACTCCTTTTTTATTTTGCTGTTTGAAATTCTTCTCCAATAGTTCAATCGACTTTCCCTCATTTCCTGACACATTTGCACTTACTTTTAGTACAACTTACAATTTACACTGTACACACATCCACCACTAACCAACGCCTTCTCACAATGTACTTATGACAATGTGTAAATCTGCACAACATTAAGTTTCAACATAGTTTAATTCTGCAGTGACCAACAGTTTCATGACATGAGCTCTTATAAGCTTTTTAGTGCAATGTTTGTGATACATATGTTTTGTTATGCTAGTTCACACAACTCTCACAGGTAACGCAAAAAGGACAAGTAATAGCTGCACACATTTTAAAGTGAATGTATATAGACACAGTCTTGTGGGGCCTTAATTCTGTTTGCCAACATAGATGAAAAGCCCACTTCATGATGCCAATGTTGCTAGTTTGCTTTGCTAGTCCACTGTGGTCTTTACTTTGAATACTGCAATGGTGTGTAATATCCACTACCTGGTTTGAAAACTCTCAAGTTAACCCACTGCCCCAGGAGTTAGTCTGGATACCAAAAATAAGTGAGTGATTTATTTGGTTGGAAGTGCAAAGGACTAACATACGCATGTAAGTTCATGTTATTTCTTTTTAACCCAAACAAATTTCAGGCCGTAGCTTTGATATAGGCCGAAGGATCATCTTCAAGAAAATGTCAAGATAGATGCTTGCTATGTGATGTTGTAAACATAGATGAATAAGATGAATAAGAAGGAAACACCATAGTTTCTTATGGGACACACATTCATCAAGTAACACAGATACAACAGGTTTGATCTGATCATGCCAGCATGATGAACTGAACACAAAAACATGCTTATTTGTTATCATTCTCTTGTGCTCAGTCTTCCAGGGCTCTTGTCTGAGTTCAAACTGAATTTGCTTTCCCATGAGAAGACAAAATGGCTCCAATCTAAATTGAATGCACTAAATCCTAATAACAACCTTTATTTGTTCTATATAATATTTGCCATCAACCTTTTGTAGATAAGCAGCTTGTTGGACCTAGGTCTATACCCTGACTCTATGTTAGTTTATTATCCATGTATAGTATCCCATTTAACAGCATTATCCAGGAAGCTACAGGTGCATTTAACAACGTTGTCGAAACAAATTACAGAAATAAGGAAATTCATCGCCTGAAAACAACTACATTGATATGTTTAAACTTTCACAGCTTTTGTGCAACACTCACCTGCCATTCTGTCTGTTTGCTTCTCCTATATAAAACCCTCTAGGTCGGCTTTGCTTATATTCTCTCTCCTGGGTCATTACACAGACCGGCACAAAAGATAACTTTTTTAAATGATCACAATTTTACGGCCTCAAAAATTGCTGGTACCAAAATTGAAAAAAAAAGAAAAAAAGAACTCGAACATATTGAATTTTACTGAATTAATTGCAAAATACAATCAATTATCTACTAATTATTCATCAAAAAGCTACAATGAAAAAGATTGAATGCTGTTTCCTGTCAGTTCATAACATCCCAACTCGTACGCCTCTTTGATCTTGTAATACTAACAAGAAATTTCAAATAGCCCTATGCTTTACACAGTTAAATCTTTGTTGATATCATCCTGGTACGTCAAGGCTTATTACGCAGCAAGCTTTTCCAGAAACTAAGAGAGATGTACGAGTAACCAGGCACAGCATTATAAAAGCATCAAAAGTGGCATTACAGGGAGTGACTCATGAGGTATAGTTATAACTTTATCAGTCTTCACCAATCAATGTTTTAGTCCTCCATCCATCCAACAACTGAATCGGAAGCCCTAGACTTAAAGTTGTTGAGTGTTTGTTCCCCTGTAAACATTCTGTTTATTTACAAAGTTTTAAACTGTTACCGCCCTCAGATAAAATGGACCCGGCAAGGCAGTTTCATTGGCTGTCTTTGGCAACCATAATAGTGTTTACTGCGCCCTACACATATGAATAAATGAACTTGTACCACAATCTGGTTGTACAAACCATTAAATGGGGCAGTAGTTGGGAGCCAGCAGTCTCGAAATAGCAGTATAAGAAAAGCAAGAGCCTTCCCCACAACAAACATTTAACGACTTTTCAACAAGTCTAACAGAGCCCCATTTATTGAGCAAAAAGTTTTAAGATACATTTGATTAAAGAGGCCCATTCCCACCACACTGTTGTTCTTACTTCAAAGGCCTTTGTCTTTAGGTTTAAAGTAGCAGCATTTTAGTTGGCCATGAACTTGGCCTTGTAAATTTGAATTGATGACAAAAGTACAGCAGACGGGATGTGATCTGTTATAGTTCTTAACTGCTACCCATTGTATCCCTAACTCTTTCTATATTATACACAGTCCTTCCCAAATACTTCAAAGGAAATAGACGTACACACAATTGAACAACCCCAAAAGAATAAAAAGAGAAACAATTTTACTTCATTAGTTCTTTCCAGAACCATCACAACTCATAAGAGATTTTAATAAGAGTTTTTAATGTTTTTAATGTGTATGGTGTTACCACAAAACTTTTGTACCATGCCAGGTTTCAAATCCTAACACCAAATACAACACACAGACTGATGTGCCTAACAACTTCCATTTCTGCCAGCTGCTTGGTTAGTTTGCCTTCAACCAGGGGCCCAATAATTACATTTATATATCCCCATTAAAATATAATGTACATCGTGTACGTTATATGTGTATATAAACACCGAAGGAAATTGTACCAGCAACTTTATTGAGTACTCTCAGTTAGAAATATAACAATTATCTTGTGGCACAGAATTCATATTCATATTGAAGTGCAAGCAAGTATTGGCGGCATGAGAGAAATAAAGATTTGTAGCCAGCGCTATATAAGAAGCCACTATTACTAATGTTATTATTATAAACAATTTGTTGTGACAAGAAACAAACGCACAATGCCTGGCTTAATGATGCTGCTCACCATTTTAAAGTTCTGCCGTAAAAAAATTGTTGGTTTGTATCTGACAAGTGTTTATGTTGTGGTCTTGAAAGCCAACTACACCACTGTTGCTTTGTTGATCAAATGGGACAAAGAAACTCTTTTCTAGTTCACACAGTAAGCATCTCATATATCCATAAACTTAAAGGCAACTTCATCAAAACCAAAATATTTTATAAGAACGTTGGACATTAAAAAAAGGAGGGGTAAGGCACTAGTAATAAATTGCAACATTTTGAAAATTTTTGTTCAAATCCTGCACTAGTCAAAATTTCTAAAATTGAATTAAAATTTACCCAGTCAGTGGGGTTTATTTCTTGATTGTTGAAATACAAAGTTGCATCCCATTAAGATGATCCCTGTCCTGTCATTTCACAAGTTGTTTCGAAAACTTGGTTATATAGCAGTTTCAGGTTGAATGGCTTCTGACTGGCACCCCAGAACAAAGATGTTGACAAAATAGGCAGGGCACCAACATATGGGCTAGATAGCTCAGTTGGTAGAGCGCCGGCACATTAATCCGGAGGTCAAAGGTTCAAGTCCCACTATCGTCAATTTTTCTTTGTTCAACCAAAATGAGTTAAAATTTACCCAGTCAGTTTCCCTTGTGTTTTATTACTTGATTTATAACACTTTTCTGCTTTTGGTACACCTTTGCAGATAAACATGTCCATACTCTATAATGAAAAGGCAGGATAATGTACACCACTGATAACGACACAAAACACTTCTGGCATCTTACCAAACAATTGTCACTGTACAAAACATCGGCTGAGAAATTTTACAGCCTGGAAAACATATCTTGAAAATTCCAGAAATTCAGTGTCTTTGCCATTAGAGACAGACACTAGGTGTTCAGGCAAAACAATAAAGAATAAATATCAAATAGGGTTTTGGACCATGTCCTGAACACCTCATCAATTCAATTTGAAATTGGTCTTTGAGACGAAATTGAGTACTCTAAACAGCTTATATTCTCACATCAGTGAGCATGATGTTGGTGCATCTGTTATACGAAAATAACTCTTACTTTAGCATAAATATACCAGCATAATATTGAGAAACGTTGAAATCAGGTATGCAAGTTGAATTTAACTCTATCTTTTTCAAATTTGTGTATCCTTAGGGTTTCACAATGGAGAGAGAATGCTCAGTATTAAGTTGTTTTCAATTGTCTGCATGCCCTAAACACCTGCAACTGTTTGGCAATTGAAAAGAGCCTCCTGTCAAACTTAACTCTTTTTTCTCTCATAAACTTTGAAGATGGTGGTACCTGCTTTTAACAGTAATGATTCACTGGCACCAAAGCTTAGTCACATGCCCAGCAGTACAAACATATAACTCAAGATGGTATCAGAAAATGGTAAACAAGACAATAGTAAAATAAAAGCGGATGACCTTAAGAGACAGTGTATTGGTACCAGCACAAAGTGACTGAATAATTTGAGGGTATCTATACCTTGAGTTTGGAGTTAAAAAACAAACAGGGAAAATTATGTAAAAATTTAAAGAAGTTCAGTTTGTGCGTGTTTTGAAATGGTGGTGGCCAAGGGTAATGATGGAACGGGGGACTTTTTATTATTATGTTTAATTTATTTCTTTGGGGGGGGGGGGGTGGGGGTACAGAAATTGCTCTCAGACCAATTTCAGCAATCAAAGGCAAAGTTCATGATTTATGATAAAGAGGAGTCAAAGAAACATGAGAGTCAAATGTGTGGTTTAGGATAAAAGGACCTGGATGTGGGGAAGAGCAAGGCCATGAAATATATCATTAATGGAATTTCTAAACATAGGAGCCATGTGGCTAGTCATTGTTTATGCAGCTGGGCATCTACAAATATGAAGCCATGATGACACACTGTTCCAAGATGGCCAGACAAAATTCATGGCTCACTATCTTAATTCCTTCCTTCATGCATGGAGGTTGGACTCCATGTTGACACTACAAAAGAATACAGAAGGTATATACTTCAATCTTAGGTGTACTCGGATGGCTATGGGTCCTGGTAAAGCGAGTGGTTTGTTTTCTTGGGTGTGGGGTAAGACTCATTCAACTTGAATGGATGCAAGGCGTGCTTGGTCTTAATTCTACCTCCATGGTCTATTCAAGCTTCCCAATACATGTATGAAGTATCAACTTCAGTTCATAAAACAACATGCGATTGTCTGAAATCAGGTTTAATGGTTGCAATTTCTGTTTACTGAAAAAAAAAACCTTCTGGAGGCCAAGGGACCCACAGAAACTTCATGGATGGGGAGGGCTGGGGGGGGGGGTTCTACCATGGGATACATTTAATTTATAGGAAAGTGCACCACAAACTGCATGGGGTCAGTGAACTATGGCAGATAGTGATAAGTGCTGTCAATTGGTTAATAGATTACTCTCACTGTGATAAGCAATTGATTCAGCAGAAAATGTGTTTGACAACAAAATGTGTTTGCATCCCACTCAGACAAAAAAAACACCTTAAAACTTGGCCGATGTAAGGGGGGGGGTGTACAATGACCAAAACCCTGATGTAGGGGGTGTACATCTTGCCTTGGACTCAGCTCATATATAGAATTAGAAGAAAGCAGCTTCAAATCAGTCATACAACTGTGACCTCACATTGTTGTTCCAAAAAAAAGGTTGACATACTATTGACCACTTTCAGTCCAAATGGGTACATGTACATACACAGCAACTTTTTCAGGACTGGCCTACGGCAGTTTTTAATGCCCAGGATAATCTGGGCACAGCCGTGCACATACCTAGCTGCTCTTCATTTCACCTGTAAACAGAGGGACAAGTCAGGGTTTCATTATAGTGGCAAAAAAACGATTACTCCAGAAGCAAACAAATTTGGAAAATAATACTGCACATGGGCACAGCAATTGTTTTTGAATTATCAAATTAAAGTTGTTAATGAAAATCACCCCTGTATAAACAAAGGTCATCCACATACATTTATTTACCCAGCTTCACAAGTGAACATAATGGGAGTAACACAGCCTCATGTTTGACCCCCTTGCACAAAATGGAGTCTGAGGAAGTGACAGGAATTAAAAACTTACAAAAAAGAAAAGCATCGTAAACATGGGTGTGATCCCTGGTTCCACGGCAGCTAACAGTTGTATGGCTTCAGACTGGCACCCCCAAACAAAGATATTGACTAATAGGGAGACTGCCAACATAGGGCTGGATAGCTCAGTTGGTAGAGCGTTGGTAGTTAATTGGGAGGTCGTTGGTTCAAGTCCCCCTCCAGCCAATTTTTCTTTGTTCAAACCCAAATGATTTAAGATTTAGGGCCTACCTAGTCAGTTTCCCTTGTGGATTATTACTTGATATAAAAAAGAAAAGTTTTACAGATTTTCCTACATTATTACAATTTTTTACTAAAAAAGGGCATTCACAAAAGGGAACAAAAAATAGTAGCGACTTGGTCTCAATCAGCTGTTTAAGACCTTGCAGGTTGAGGCCATGTGATAAGGACCTTGCCTTCAATCGGCTCGGTCCTTTATTGCCTGGGCAGTCTTAAACTGCCGCTTCAGGCCTAGTCACCACTCTTTTATTCCCTTATCATGGTTATAACCTACTTTTTGTTCAACAAAGAAAAATTGACTTGAGTGGGACTTGAACCTACCCCCAGATTAATGTGCCGGCACTCTACCAACTGAGCTATCTATAGTCTAGCCCTCAGGATGGTGGTCTCCCTATTCTGTCAATGTTTGTTCAGGGGTGCCAGTCAGAAGCCATACAACCCGTAACTGCCATATGGTTGCTTGAAAACAAACCTACGATGAATCAAAAGCAAGAACAGCAAAACAACAATAAAAACAGCCCAAGACCCATAGAAGGCTTGAGGTCACTACCTACCATTAAATAATTGTAAGGTTTTATTGTTTGACCATGAACTAGATAGAATCACCTGTACAGAAGAGAGGCCTTGGTCAATGGTCAAACTCTACACACAACTGCAGTTAATCCATGACAATGAAATTAACATGTCAACAAGGCTGTAAACAGCACCATTACCCATCTATCTAATTCTAAGGAACACTTAATGGATGATTGCTTGGAAGCTTCTGAATGTGATTATGATAATGACTATCAATGGACAGGCAATGTTTGCTTCTTGCATTGATCGCGGCTCACTTGACTTGAAGAATGCTTAATACGCAGACAATCAGAATTAAAATTCACCCCAGAACTGAGGTCAGAATAAGAATAATTAATCCAAAGACTGGAGTAGAAGTAGGACCACAAAATGCCAAGTATATAAGCACTGACATCTAGATCTAACAATGTCTTTATCAAAATGCACAAAAGGTATTGTAATGATATTTTAAACTTACTTTACAACAAACAAAAGTCTTTACAGTTACACAGGTCTTCCAATGAAGATTGATTTATTTTGAACCAAAAAAAATAAATAGTGGATACAAAAGAAACAAGACTAAGAATGTTGACAAAATGCCTGGATCATGGTCAACAGTCTAGCCATTTCTCCTCTTCCATTCACATTGAACCAATCTGAGACTTGAGGGGAAAATTATCTGAAGTCATTTTTTATTATTAGTTTTTTCAGAAAGTGAATAAGAGGAAGATGGTTACAGTAAAGAAAGACACAAAGAAGCCATGGTATCACAAACAGATAGGCAAGCCCACACACTGAAACAGAAACCAGCCGATAAAAGTACCATCAAATGCATTTACTGATTCATGTGTTAATTTTTCAGATGATTATCAGAACTTGAACCAGCGAGTTATAAGCTTGAACCAAGACTACCAAAACAACAGCTGTAGCATCTTGAAGTAATTAACCTTTTTACCTTCTTTTCAGGACAACCTTCACATACATTCAACAGCCCCATACAGAACCTTTGTTTGCTAAACACAATCTCACCTTAAACACAATTTCACCTACTGATTAGAATGTAACATAAACACCCAATCACAGGCTAAAGTAATAGAAAGTTTATTCATGGTGTAAGCTTAGTTCGACAGGCATTTTTTTCTCATGAAAAAGAACAGAAGGAAAAGATACACCCAGTAAGGCTCAGAACACACTGATAATGTTCATTTCCAAACATTTTCCAGGGCCTCAAACAGAACAGACCTAATGCCGTAGTAGGCTCTGAGATGCATTGTTGCATACTCCCTTTATTTCCACAAAATTTGTTTTTATTTGTAAGAGGGCAGCCACAAGAGAAAAAAAAATATCTGTCCTAACTACTTTTGCCCAAAGATAACCCACAGAGGCTCAGAATGTCCCATAAAAGTATAATGAATCTCTTCAACATTTCCCAGGGCTATTGAGCAAGCCCCAGTCCACATGCTGTTACAGCTTTGTGCTCCAAACAGGGGTCCACACTTTGTACTGAAACTATGGTTTAATGGTTTTGTTTTACTACATAAGATTGGCAAAACTCAACAAACCTTAAATGAAAACATGACTGTCTGGTATCTAGTAACTTACGCCTGAATGGCATTTAAAAAGGAGATACAACCATACAACAGAAGGACAGACAACAAATGGTAACAATTAAAAAACACAATAAACAGTGGTAATTTACTGGTATCTTGTCATGTTTTCTGTATAGGCATAAGTTGGTTCCTTAAATACACCTTAATGAAATCATACAATAACTACTGACTAAAATTACATCGCAAGCTAACTGGGGTGGTGTTTGCATAAGCCCTTGCCAATTTAACAGGTAAGCATTTCAAGTTCCACATAAGCAGAAATGAGCTGTTGCTTTGTTTTTTGAACCACCACCAGTTTAACCTCCAGGTCAGGGTTCAATTATCCCCCAAGGGAGGAAGCACATGTACTGCAGCTGCAGTAAGAGTCACTTCTGTTTTTTAATTAATACAAACATTTCTGAAGTTGAAAGTTATCAGACTTATTACTGTTTGACATTCATAAATGTTCCTGCAAAAAGCAAAACCAACTAACGATGTGTACTCCTTGATGCACAGACCTAACCGAACTCCCTGGAGTATTAAAACTTAGTGGCAGCTCTCCCATTGTGCAACGCCCTACACCTGGAAATGTGTGTCATGTGAGCAAATTGTTTTCTTGTTCTTGTTATAACACCTTGCCAGCCGCCTGTCCAAACACTTAAATTCTTCCCTCAACAGGAATCCTCAGCCTTAAATTACACAGCTTGGTGTCCCCTAGGGCAAGCTATGAACATCACATAAATCCAGAGTTAGTCTTTATTCCAACTACCTGAGCTTTTAACTCAAAAGATCCTTGCTTCAAAACTCTAAAACTTATCCAAGATTTTTTTTTAAATTGGTAAGCATTAATGTTTTCCAAAGGATATTTTCTAGGTGTAACATCTTGAACATGAAGAATGCAGATTTGGAAACTTCAGGATCAATAAATATCTGGAAATAAATGTTAAAATGTTCAACCTTTATTTGGGTTTTGTTTTGTTGACAAGATGGAAGAAATTACACTTTTTTTCCAACAAAGGAGGCAATTGATTGCTCTGACTACTTCATAATTTTACCGAATGACCTGAGAGTTCATGTATTTGAAATGCAACCAACCTGTAATGCTGTATGTGAACACAGCATATGACATCAACACCATGGGTGACCCCCTCAAGGTCATGATCCAAACCACCATCTGGATCCCGCCAATTTGTAGAGCAATTGAACAGACCTCTCCAGTCTTTCTTCCAAGCCCTGTTTGACAACAATCACCTGGCGAGGACCAGGCCTCCCTCTATGACTGGATAAGGGCAACTAATTCATGGCCCTACTGTTTGTATACAGGACAAATATTGTGTCTCCATGGTTTGCCCCTTGTGGGTGTTTATAGAAACTGACTGATGGAGAAGTGGTGGAAAGATGCGCCCAAGTTGAGTTCCTTTTCAGCTGTTACATCCCTCAGGACTACACCAGATGAGACTGACAAGTTGTATCCCTCTGAAGATTGGAACTACCAGGATGTGATCAAACTTGTAACTCTACCAACAACAGACATCTTAGAGATTGTCCAACTTGGTGGTTCTCTTCATCATATTTACAGTGCTTGTCCATTGTTTTTGTTTTGTTTTGATTGTTTATATGGGTTTAGTCAGAGTTTCCATTCTAACATTCTAGCTTGAATGGCTACACATTGGATTTAGTACTTTGACCACAGTTCCTATATGTATGGTGCACATATTCTCTATCTCTAATCATATATGAAACCAATATTGCAACTCTAGCAAGTAGCAACAAGTACAATACATATTGTATGCATTGCAGTCATGGACAGGAATTTAAAGGAGATTATCCTTACTAATACGTCTTTACTCAGAACTTGATGATAACACTTAGGGTTAATTTATGGAGGAAGGAAATGTAAGTAAAAATTCCTCCCATTGTTGTGCAGTGCCTGCTTACTTAGAGACCAACGGGTGAAGAGTGACTTAGTACTTGAATCAGCTTAAGGGCCATTCACTATTATCAATGTGTTACTTAAAAAAACAAGACTTTCTTCAGATTACAAATGTGGGTGGATGGGTCATAGAAAAAAAATTGAAAAATAAAAATTTAACAAATTCAATATAAAACTGAAAAAGAGAAACAAACTATTTGAATTCAAAAATCTGGGTTGGTCAACAACAAAAAATGTATTAAAAGGAAAAAAGAAAAGAAAATGTGGATATAGATTATGAATTGCCCATAACTCAAAAACTGTACCCCATCAAGCAGTCAGATACATTTCTGGTTGTGCTGATTGTTCCTGTAAGCATGTCACTGATTCTGTGTATACACCATCAACCAATCACCAGTAATAAAACCATGCACATTATTCAATTAAACTGCTCCATTTTATGTACTGCATTATAGCTCCCTCTGGTGGTCAAACAATAAGTTTCAGTCAACTGATCATGTTAAATTCTATTTGTCATTCAAGGATTATGCAGTCACAAATAATATATATACGGTTACGGATGGATTGACACTTCACTTGCAGTAAGTTGCAACTCGTAACTCCTAACACTGCCAGCGCATTAACATTTCAACCTCAGAAAGGATGCTTTTATTAAAAAAAATAGACAGCGCATTCTCTACAGTTGATTAATTTTGAAAGCAGGTACAATGGATTTGTTAATGGATTTAAACAACCCTTTCATTCATCCCCTCCCCACATAAAATCCAATTCATAAGTAATGCAATCAGGCCTACATGTACTCAAGCAGAATAACTCAACAAGGAATTGATGGGTTTAGATAATATATATTAAGTGCACTGTGTTAATGGATGTTTTTTAGTGTCAGTTGTGTGTACTCACTTAGCCATGGTCCATAAGCATAGCTCATCATTGTACTCCAAGATGACAGAGCTGACACTATAGCCTGAGCTGATTGTCATATGGCTTGATAATGATGAGGAGACAAGAGTAGGACAAATTGTTGTGCTTGACACCTGTCCTGCTCTCCCATTTATATTTCAATGTACTAAATAATCCAAAAGCTAACTGTGATCAATATTCATGACCCGATACCGGCACACACACACACACACACAACGATCTCAGTTGTTTGGTATTGAGCAAGCCCTGTGTGCAGGGATAGTCCACTTTTCCTCACAGGTTGATCTTTGTTATAATAGCTGCTGGAATATGCTGTCGTTGTGATCACATTTCCCAAGTATTTGACAGTTTGCTGAGCCAAGTTGAGCGTTATAATCTTAGCTCAATAGTAACATATCAATTGTCCTCCCAAAGCATTACATTCACAAGCTCTTCTGGACTACAACTGGCCCACAATAGAGATACTGGGGTGTATTCAAAATAACAATTTATTGAATCCCTATAGCATAGCCTTCTTTCATATTGATCTTGCCAACACACCAGATGTAGGTATTGGCTGAATGGAGACAGCAAAGTTTATAACACCACTTCCTTTTTGATTACTTCAAGCTCAATAAGAAATTTTCAACATAGGCCATCTTGTTTCCTTAGTCTTCCATCCGTGGGTCCTTTCGCTATGGTCTTGCTTCTCAATGGTTGAAATTTAGTGTATCAACATGTTTGTTTTGGAGCTGCTTAAAAAATATTTCCTGTCATTATTTTAACATCAATCAGCCGTATTATATAAAAACAAACTCCTTTTTAGGTTATGGACTTTGACATTATTTCTTTGTCTTGGTGTTGGACTTGCATGTCTCATAAAAAGAGCATTTCAATATCAAAACACTTCTAAAGTTATCTGTGGTTTTAAACTTACCTTTATTTAATGGGTCCAGAGATCTTTCAGCTGAATCTGTGTGAATCATGACAAATGGATAAGAAGATTCATCAACAAATATAATTCGTTAGTATTTGGTAAATCAATGGGTGAATTAAATGAATGACATCAAGAATACAACCGATTATAAAGTGAACTAACAGCAGACCAAGCTGTCATCAAAGCTGCAACTTAGCATGGATCAGCAACAGACACCAACCATTCAGAAATCATTGTTTTATCTAAGAATCATAATCCGATTCATAAGTTACTTTTGTTGGGAGCAGGCCTAAATTAGTTCAGCAGAAATATAGAATAAATTCTTCAAATGATGGCAAATTATTATGTTATCATCCGAGTTGATGATTTTATACAGCTAGGTTCTTCCTGCACCAACTATGAAGTTGCATTGTTGGGTCAACATTTTGAATTGCAAGATTAAGATTTTCAGTTCATTTTGTTCACATAGGCATCATAATCATGACTAAATTAGGCATATCCTATTATCAAAGCAAACCCATGAACTTCTGAACATTGCAATTCAACACTGGAACTATCAAATCTGATCATGGAAATGCAAATGGCAACAAAGAATATAGCTTTGTGTTTGTGCTGTTATTTCAACAAGTTAGAGGTCTGTTTTTCATAAAATGAAAGATTATTGAAAACTAACAAATGTTTAATTTGTTTATTACAGTCATTTTTCTTCATTAAATTTTCCTTAAGCCTAAAAAAGTTCTGCTTTCAGTTACCCATACCAAACCTAAATTTACAGCACAACCCTACATTTTTTATTCAGCTTAAGCCCAAACAAGCAAGGAAAAGAATTATCCTATTTTGAATTGGCCTGAAATCGCCAGCACTGTCTTTTTCTTTTTTTTTCCTTCGGGGGGGGGGGGGGGGGGGGGGGGGCTTACAAAATAACCTTCCCTCAAAAAGCTGACATTCCAGGCCTGTTATATAAAAATGTTATCAGTGTTTTTATCATTCCCACAGTGAAGTTGTCCAAAACAACAGCTGTACTATCTAGAAGTGTCAAACAAGTGCATTATAACATGGCTATCACTTCAAAATACATTATCAATTCATTCATATTTAAGGACAAAATCACATACATAAACTATTGTGTGACTTGAAGGTGATGAAATGCCAGCTACAATAAACACTGAAGTATGGGTGGAAACACAGTGGTGTTCCTTTAAAAACAAAAGAAGTGAAGTCACACTTAAATTGCTGAAGTCAGATACAACACCTGTGATAAAACAAAAACTGAATCCACCTTCAATCCTGAAGTTCATCAAGCCTCTTTTGATTGTACTTTCTTCCACAATTTGCTGATAACAAAATGTTATCAACTAAAGCTAAATGAACCAACAACTACAGCCAAGTTCACACAACCACCATTTGTCGACTAACAGCCGAAAATAACTGGCACTTATGCTCAAAAACATGTGTTGGATACCATACAAAACCATCCTCTAGTCAACAAATGGCTCTTGAGTGAACTTGGCCTAGTATATAAGCTATGAAAAATGTTGAAATGTCAACTTAAACATTTGGTCCTATAATCTCAATGTCCCATTAAATTAATAAAGTGAACAAAGTATAGCTCATGTTGGACACCTCTTTCAAGCAAAGAATTCCAAAAGTTGACTCCAAAAAGAAGCTTAGGCCGTGTCCGAAACGGCAACTTCAGCTACAGCTACGGCTAGATCAGCGCGTCTGCCAGTGTTGAAGAATAGCAGACGCGCGTGATCTAGCCGTAGCTGTAGCCGAAGTCGCCGTTTCGGACACGGCCTTAGAATCATGACAAATTGTTAGGTTTTGTGGAAGTTTGCGCAATTTATGTCATTTATGGGCAAGAGAGAATAAAGGGGCTTCCACTTCAAACTGCTGAAATTATTTCTTGAACATTTCATTACTAACTATTGTCTCATTTTGATAAAACCCACTGATATTTTCTATACAAATTACACTGGTATTGCAGACTCGGTGCACTTTTTTTCCTCAAGTACAGCTGCTATACTGTACCTCCCTGTGACTACACATTCAGGGCAAAACAAAACTTGCTTGGCAAGATCAGATATGGAGCAATTTCTGATGAGGGGATGAGAAAAAAAAAATCAATGGACATCTTGAGTTATGGAAATTCATTATAAACTTGTGGACCTGTACCAACAGTAACAAGCGTGCCGCGGGAAAAAGCTAGCGCCAGGAACAATGGGGAAGAGGGGGCGGTTCACCTGCCTGCTGGTCACATAAATGGCAAGACATGGCGCCAGGTAATGCACTGTCATTAACGTAGGGGGTTTATTCACCTGGTGTTTCTCAGCTGCAGGGGATAGGAAGCTACCATCCTATGGGTGTAGTAGAGAAGTACTTGTGTTTGCCCAGCTAATGCACCTTGCCAACCACCTAAGTCAATAGTATTTCCCTCAGATACTCTCTGGCACAGCTTCAACACTTCCAGGGCATTTTCTCAGATTTTGTTAAATACTGTTTATTATTTGAAAAGAATCAGCAGAAATATCAAGCTTGCAATTCAGCACTTAACATAATTTTGCACCAACTGAGCTCAAGCAAACTGCAACACCCATTCTGAAACAAAAGTCTCAATAAAAAATGCAAACTGTCGGAGGGGGGGGGGGACAGTAGGGTGGATTTTGTGTTCATCAATGTTCATCAGTGCCAACATTAAATTATATCCAGCAAACTAGCAAGAACCACCTTTGCAAAGCTGAGTCGCATCCCTACAAAGTTTTAAGTAGCCTTTTGAAGCGAATATTTTATTCTTCTAGCAAGGCAACCTACGTCTGCTTAACAATGTGCTTAGCAATGTTGAGTGATAGTAGCAGCTAGATAAAATTGAGCATTTAAACAAAAGCCAACTTCCATTTGTTGTACTACACAGTGTGATCCAACAGTGCTGAATTAGTAAGAACTATCTCAAGCCTTCGGAGGATGTTCAAATACTTAACTTGATTACTGGCATCATTTGTCACTTGTGGGGGGGGGGGGTGCCAGGTACACACACATGGGGATTTATACAACACCTCAGCCAATGATATATTATTACTTTGCAATATTCTGAAATTACAGTCAAGTGCATGATCTCAGTTAGAGTCTCCCAACTAGCTCACATCAAAGTCTGGAGTTAAAATTATCACAGAGGTTTGAGTTTCAGTGAACGTCAAATATACAAGCCCTTAATTTGAGACTGTGCAGGTGTTTTGCTTTGCAAAAAAACCATAAAATAACACTGATTTTCCCTTTTAAGAAATAATAGATAGTTCTTTTCTATAGGCTAATGATACTGACAGGAAAATGTTTGCTTTGTTTGTAATAATTGACTCAGTTGTCACTTGGCATGATTCATCTTACAGAATATTGTTTACAATAGTTGAGCAAGGGGCATACAAATAACAGACAAAAGATGTGAAGCACTATAAACTACAAGGCTCTTTCATCAAGCCAAAATGATTAAAAATGAATACGTTGTTATGGACAAAGAGGCTTGAGCTCATTAACACCCCAATTAATAATTAATGAGGGACTGTCCCTTGAAAGAGAGAATACACTATTCAGAACCATCATGCTATGGGCAGGTAATAACAGCTAAATATTGAAACAGACCATTAAGTTTGGATGTATCCATCTCTCTGGAACCGAGGCAATAATGGCATTGTACACAATTGAGTGATATATTCAAGGTTAGAAGCTGTTCACCAATACTACACCAGTTCAATCGTCCAATCATCATGGATCCATTGAAATTATAAAGCTGGTATGACAATTACGGCATTGTGTCGTGCACATTAACTCATTCATTTGGTAATCAACATTGAATGCATTGATAAGCACACCATGCTGAATGAATGCAGTACACACATAGTGTGATTATAATTTTATCAGGACTTGTAAAGTAGAAACTATTGGATTAAAAACATTGCACATAGTTGATCATATATCATGACAACACTAGCTTTTTAACTTTATTTATTATGAAGGAAGTTAACGCAGAAACCAGAGAAGATTTCTGCTACCTGAAGTGCAATAATTTTTAAGCAAAAATTGTGTTTCAATCCAAGGCATTGCCATAAATATTCAAACTATAAAAGCACTTTAATGATTTGACGTACCAAAACAGCTAACTGTTACACCCAGTCATCGTGAAATTTGAACTGGTTATTTTCATCTTGTTCGAGATAAATAAAAACCATTCATGGATGTACCCTTCATATAAAAATTGGAAATGGTACAACAATGGTCACAAGATTTGAAATCACAGAAAACGTGTTAAGGAGCTCAATTTATGTTGGTAGAAGCACCAATTATCCTGAAAAAAAGGTTTGTATCACAGGGATTGCCCTGAACTTTTTCAGTGACTGGCAATTAGCTTGTCATTTCACTGGTCCCCTAGCTTTTGCACTTTTCCATACTTAATAATAAACTGAGCTAGCCAGACGGACCACATTTTGACTGGTCCTCTGGTGATTTAACTGGCGTTTGGCCAGTGGACCACTGTGAAGGGAGAACGCTGTTTAATAGTGCCATAAGAAGTTATTGATAATGCCTTTTTAGTCGAACAATAATATTAATGTGGGCATTCAGTTTTGGCTCAGTGGTTTCTGCACTGCTTATCATCTCGGAGGACCCCAATTCAAATCCCCAACCAAGGTCTTCATTTGGATTGGGTTTTCAGTTCCTGCATGCCTGACTAGTGTATAGATTACCCGCTTATACTTAAGGTTTTCCTCCCATAGTCTAAAACCAAAAATTTCTTCATTGTCTTCTCCACATAGATATCTTCAAACCACGGGTTACAATGTTATAATCACTTTTATGGGTCCCTTGATTTATCACCAGAAAGTTACAATACAATCAAAATAGTTAATACGCTGGGTATCTGGTTAACCACACCAATAAAAGTGTTGTTTTAATTTATTTCCACGGAATTCCACAAGAGTTGATACATTAATCATGAGTTTCCAAAGCTAGTCTGAACTGGCTTATTTATTTTGCTATATCATCAATTTAAATATACATAAAACACAAATGAACAAACACATATGGGGCTCCTAACACTCTTTTGTTTTTTTGTTCTGCAGTTACTGCCAGGGGGTAGGCCAAGATTCAATCAATGAATATTAATTAAAATTGCACCACTTACAACCATATGGACCTATTTCAGACAAACACTGACCACATGAAAATACAGAAATATCGGCATTTTAAAATAAACAGAGAGGCTTATTGTCAAGAAAAATTAATTAAGAGGAATCAATTACCCGAACTCAATCGATAATACATTTGATTATTTAGATCTCTTGCAGACTCAAAACAGGTGCAAGAACAAGATATTATTACCAAACTATTATTAGATGGATTGAGTATAACAATGTTTATGAGAGTAGTACAGCTTGAGATAAGCTAGCCATTACGATACACATCACATGTTGACTTCATGTTGATAGTGAGGCACAACTCCTCTAGGTATACACCTAGTGAAAAGTGATACAAATTTTGCTTCAGTTTTAACCAATCATTACCAATGACTTCCTTTCAATATTCTCCTCATTATTTTTTTAAAATCATTATTTATTGCTTAACAAAAAACATTTCAGATTTGTCACAGAAATAAAGACAGATTTACTTTCTAGAATGCTAAAATCTTTATAATGGACAAGGATTCCCTGCAATTTGGTAGACTCAATCATGGAGGGCAGAGTCAAGGATACTGACCTATTTCTAAAAGGTCGAAAACCCTTACAATTACCACATGTTATTTTACTTAAACTGATTTTACATTTAACAATGTTAGCAGACACTAACAAAGTAACAAGGACCTTTTTTGTAATGGAGCAACTATGCAAAAAACAAATTGTATGAGTTTTTAAAATAGGCTGCCCTTGTCATAAGTCTGGTACATTTAATTCATACAAATCTAAACTCTGTGCAATTAGCATCCTTAGATCACACTTCATAATCTTGATGAATGAAGTACACCAATCAGTCTGATCTATTATGGTTGGTTGATTTGATTAATGGAGGATGCGGACAGTTGCATGGAGGAGTTGAAAGATGGAGAATGGAGAAGTATGAGAAAAGAAGAGCACAGGAAAAGGATGAGGGATGATGGTGGCAGATTAGGGTCAATTTTACATCCTGATGTTATAAAAAATAAAAAATAATTATTGAGGACGTGGTTTCTGAGACCTTATATATCTTGTCTTCACAAATTAATTTTTTAATCCAATTGTTAATTGAAGATTATTTTACAAATTTGCAATTCATTGGATTTCAAACCATCTCAAAAGTTGTGGTTAACATTGGACAACATATGGCTGCATAACAGAGCATATGAAGCTGAATTTAGCTTCTTATTTATCATGCAAATTCAACTCATTAGTCACTTCTATAAACTAAGCTTTAACATGGATCATGTGCTCTAAAGCTCTTACATGTTTTGTATCAATTTAATCCTTTGAAGAACTATATTAAACAAGGCAATGCAGCAAACTGAGAGAGCTAGCTAAGCACGTGGCTATCAAAAGAAGCAAAGAGAGGTCCCTAGAACACTTTACCCATGGCTCCTTTAGCTACCAGTATCCACAGATGGTTGAATCCCACAGAAACCTAGGCATGTGACAGACCAGCTGGTATTGTCACCACTATTGATCAGCACTGGCAGTGTAAACCCAGCCTTTAATGAAGGTGCATGTACGCTGTAGCATTGATCACACATGGTTATCGAATCTATGGATCGTTATGGTGGAGGAGAATCGATCAGCATGGTGCATCGCCCCCACACTTATCATCCCAAAACAGACGGCAACTCTGCTATTCATTATTATTAGCAGGAAAGCTTCCAAATGAATAAAATGGATCAATTGTATTAAACAGTAACAATCTTAGCAGTTTGTTGTAAGCGGTTCGCAAGACTGTTGAAAGCATAGGAAGTACCAACTGAGGCAAAAATTGATCTAGGAGAAACGAAAGGGGACTTTTGTTCATGGAAGGATGTGATGTGGAAGGATTATTCAAACAAAAAATAGGCTTAAATAAATGGATAATTATAGAATGAAGTAAGGAATATGGATGTGTAGTGTACACTCCCTGAGCTCCACCTACGATCAGTGAATTCAACCAGGTGGTGCTTACACACACCATAATGAGTTCCCCCATCTCTCCATCCATTGACAAGCAAGAGTAGTTATTGCAAAATGGATTGCTTGCTGTTTACAAAAGACAGCCTCAAACTGATATTATTACTGATTGAGTGGTAACTATTACAGGCAAGCTGAGAACTGGCACATATGTGGGCCTCGGTGTTTTACAAGCACTAGCTGGTAAACTAGCTGCCAATACCACGGCTCTGTCTGTAGTAATGGTTTGGGGCCTGATGGAAAACTAACACATCCAAAAACTTATCCCATCTTAAATTTGTATGTTAATATAAAACTAAAAATGTGTCAATGAAATTTAAATGGCTAAATACTCTACAAGTTAAAAACGAAGAAAAAAGAAGACCTGATCTCTTGGCATGGAGATGAACTACATTGTGATCAAACTAATTTATGACTGTTATTATATTAGTAGAAATTAATTGTGTTTCAAAATGTCTGTTACATTCTGGCAAGTTGTTAAGATAATTATTGACAAATTGTTATTGCCAGTCAGCTGGGCTTATAAGATAACACTTCAGTGTAGACAAAGTAGATAACCTTATTTTGTACTTTCTTTAAAGTGAAGTACAAAGAAATGATTTTCTTTTTTTCTTTGACACATTTCTCATTTGCAATTCTGTAATTTAAATGAGATGCTTTTTCAAACGCATTATGTAGTCTGCAACATACATACATAATTTATTTTTAAAAATGACGACAGCAGACCATGTGACCTGGGACAGGGGTTTACATACCTTTTACTTTACTAATTTAAATCCTGTTAAATAATTTAATTAACTTTGGTAATTTTAAACTAACGCATTTTAGTAATGATAATATTAGATTTTATTAATTTCTTTGCATTCCCATAAATTCAAATTTTCTGAAAGTGCTATGTAATAACAAAAGGTTTAAAACAAAATATATAAAACAAGCTAGTTTAAATTGTTCTATTTTATTTTAAGAAAAACTGAAAACATTTTTATACACCAGCATTTCTTCTTTAACATTTTCAAAACTATTCAGTTTACATAAACATCAGAGTGGGAACATGGTGCCTTTGCCAGACCATGTTTTCTTGCTCCAGTCTAGACTGGTTATAAAAAATACACAGTCTTAACATTTTAGACATCTGCTTTATGATAAAACAGCTTCTGTTGACAGCTTTTAATAACATTTATATATTGCACAATAGATCCTTGTCATTTCAAGGGAGACACATCACCTTTTATTTTGCTTGGTATACTGCCACTATGCTCCAAAATTTAATGTAGGAGTCCTATATGGATAATTATACGACACTTCTGACACTTTGCAGCGTCATTTCCAAACTAATCTTTCTTTGCTTGTTTGTCCAAATGAGGCAAGGTCATATCACGGTGGACAAGTTCAGTGTCTACATGCAGTCATCCAAGTTGTTCAGAAGGTCTTTTTCAGTGTGGGGTGGGATGGACGAGTTTCTGTGCTTATTGAGAACATTGTTTTGAATGACAAGAATCTATGTGCGAGTTATATAAAACAACACAAACATTGAATGCATTTCGATCGTGCACTGTCTGTCACAGAATATACTTACTCAGATTGAGCTAAACATCACAATGGCTTTTATAGTCATACCTTGTTTTATATGGGATGCTTGTGTTAAAATTAAGATGTTCTAATACTTATCCAGATCTTTTTTCTTATGATTAACACTTATTTTTGTTTTTCCTTTAAACAAATGTTAAATCGTTTAAAAGTTGTGTTCATTGGTCTGTTAAGCTATTTCCATGGTCAGTAACCGCAATCAATATTCTGTTTCATGGGTTCATCAATCTTTTGCTTGGTTATCTTTTTAGAGAGTTTGTATTTCTGAACTACCATTATTAAGATGTGCCAATCTTTACCTTCTACTTGAAACATGAAAGAACCTTGCATCAGTCCCCAAGACCCCAAGCGAGCTATTGGATTGTAAAACCACCTACAAAATATTACCATAGAGCTGCATTCTTACCTCTCTATTACTTTGTTGAGATCCCAGTTCATATGAATTACAAATAAGAGCTTCCAGATAAGGCAAGAAGACCAAGTGCACACTGTGAGCTATCATTGAAGGCTAATACTATTTTGATTGAGGATGGTAACTTGCAGTAAGAAGATATTTATGGAGACAAGTTTGAACCTCCATGCACTTTCAGCTTTAAGACACTAGAACTTTTATTAAAAAGTGATGACTTTGCATTCAAGACAATTGAAACTAACAGTTATTTTAACATTTATGTATGTAGATTTATGTTAATTCCCGTTCTTATTTCATGTTCCTGTTAGACAAGGTAAACTTGAAGGTATGGATGCCATACCTGAATGGTAGTAAGGGTAAATCAGGTCACTGGGTGGACAAAGCAGTGTGTGAGATACAAGCTAGGCTCTGTCTGGCCACTCAACTGTAGCTTTCACTCAATCTTTGATTACAATGCACAGCTGCTACAGCTGGTCCAATATGCTATGATTTGGGGGTCTTTCCTACTGGAAAAAATTAATTATTAAATGTATCGCATCAGGAAACGGGAGTAGGCAACTTTGGTTTAAATATTAATTCACAGAAATATATAAAGAGTATGTTAAATGAACACAACGCTGACTGCATTTGACAACTGAACAAAGCGGGAGATTTGTTTCAGAATGTGCAAAATTGTATTTTTTCCTTCATCATATAATTGCATTTAACCTTACTTCTCTGGCCATTTGGCAAAGTTGTCTGTTACTTGCGATGATATCTCAGAAGTAGAATTTGATAATAGTCTGATTTGGATTCCCAGTCAATTAAAATTAGTTTATTATGTATGAAGTGAAATTAAAAATGAAATCATCTAAACAAACAAACACACTATATACACACTATATACACACTATATACACACTATATACACATATAGCTGATTGTTATTGGCATTGCATGTGAACTTTAAGGTAATAAAGAAAATACATTTTCTCCATATGGTTTGAAACAATTTTACATAAATGAGTGTACTTTGTTGAACTTGATGCTACCATTTTAGGGGGGGGGGGAACAAATGTCATTTTGAGACAACACTTCACATAAGATCTATATTCAATCTGTTCCAGGCACATTTCTAACAACTGTGCCAAAACACCTTACAATGTTTTATATTATAACAAATCATGATTCAGTTTCACTTATTTATATTGTCTGTTCATGTAAAATCAATAACCAGAACTCCCACAACTCCCCTTCAATTAATTCCTTCACACAGAACAGAAGGCCATTTGAAAAGATTTTACAAAAATGCCGGGAGATAATTTACATCCTTCCTAAAACAGTGACACTTTCAACCCTACACCATCTAGATCAAACTAGCCAAGTACTAATGTACAAGTTTTAGGAAAGCAAGGGTGACTGAAGGTCACTTACACATCCCACATACTTCAACCTTGACCTTGACATAAAGGTCAGTTATTTGGCCTTTCAATATTGACATGCTGTCTGATCATTTGTGAACCAACTGGAAATTGTCCTTACATGTTATTACTGTTAAAGTCCTTTTTGAAAGGTGGAAACATTTGGTGGTTTTGTTAAAGGCAATTCTTTAAGAATGCTGTTTTTTCAGAATCTATAAAAATAATATTAATATATTAATAACAGTGCAATTTACAGAGTGCCTTCGAAGAGACTATCCCAAAGTGCTGAAGGAAATGTAAAATTGTATTAACAGGAAAGCAAAAAAATATTATAAATAGAAGAAAACTCCCACAAAGTATTACCAAAATACGCACAAAGTATTACCAAACATTTACTTCTATGAAGTAAGGTTTTCAAGGCAGCACCAAGAACAAAAAAAAAAACCAGAGCAAAAACCCACAACCCAGCTATATCTAGGCCAGCATTGCAATGAGAATCCCATGCCCCCCCCCCCAAGCAAATCCACCTGTTGTTAGGTGAGCCTGCCCTGTGCATTGGGATTACATGACATTAACACTAAGGATTACATAAACAGGTAGAATAACTCCTCAGGATACTCAAAATCACATTGTTCAGTTCTATAAACAAAAACTGAATCAAATTTATTTTTCAAATAGCTGAATTGATCTTGAAGATGAAGATTGTCTTGCTCCTTGTGGCCTTCCACTTCCCAGATCATGAAACATGTCCCAAACTGAAAGTTGCATCACAATTGGCCCAATCATTGGACATCCTTCTCATCATTTTTGTTTGGCCAATCAAAGCACATTCCCTCGTATCCTTACCACTAATAAGTCTCGTGATTGGTTCTATATATGGGGACGTCTCTACAAGCAGATATGGAGGTGGGAGTATTGGAGGAAGGAAGGTAGGCCACACTAATTCCATAGTTTGTTGAAGAGCATTGGTCATAGTCGCATGTTACAAATTAATCTATTCCCTCCAACTTACACTATCCACTACATACCGAAGTTCAAACCAACTCAAGAAGTAGCTGCTTTTAAGGAAGAAAAGGAAACTTGGGTGTGATCCCTGGCTATGGCAGTTTCTTCTGACCGGCACCCCTGAAAAAAGATGTTATGGCAGCTTATTTATCCCAGCAGCTATCAAATGAGCAGCTGGAGAAAAGAACTGTCATCCCTCATTACATAATTATGCTACCTTTTTGAAAATTATCGTTACAATACGTGCAAATATGTTACAGTCTATTTTATACGGCATCATTTTATTTAGAAACATTTTTGATATTCTGCTAACTATTGATTAATTTGTTTACCCAGTTGTTGTCAAGGCCATGTTAACTTCCCCATGTGAGGGATAATAAAGTTTTATCTATCTATCTCATCATATAACTTATAATTCCAGCAGAAGTGCAGTTTTAATACCAAAGTACATTACGCCTTTTAATTCCTTCTGCTTGTTTGGTCCAAAGCCACATCTACCCTAAGAACACATGTGAAAGCCATTGAATCATGGGCATTAAAAAATGCTGATGTCTCAAGATATGTTTAGATTTAGGAACTCTTTCTCCACTGGGAATGGTAAAAAGCACTACTGGCAAATATGCCTCCAGCTCAGTCAAACTATCAGCCACTTTCACTATGGAATGAATACGCCAATTGTCATCAGTCTTGGAAGGTAATCCTAATGACTTTGCCAGTAGTTTCAATTGCAGGAGAGTTTGCAGGCAGAAGGCAGGGTAGACCTGATGATAGACTTTACAGGGCTACCTCCTGTTAAACATGTCAGCAGATCAACACATGTTACTTTATAGAATTTGGTGCGTCTACTGGGGATTCACTTTTGACCACTGCCCCTCCAGCAGTTCCCCTACATCAGGAATCCTACACCATTTGGAAGCAGTTTTATTAGCACTAAATTGAAAGGCCCTCTCATTTAAGACCAACTTGAACAAGGATGTTTGTCATTCCTCACCATCAAAGACGGAAACAAAGGGAGGGGGGACATGAGAGTTATACTCAAAGGTACTATTGGTAATGAAGGAAAATAAGAATATATAATCTGATGGTCTTCTTTTTTATTAATGGATACCAGAACAAATTGTTTTGTACAAAAATGATCTCTAAACCTTATTTCTCATTTTGTTGCAGACCTGATGCAGGAACCCAAGAGACGGAAACTTGTTTACACCACATAATTGGACTGTAACATGTCAGAACTTGGAGCATTTTCGGTTGTGATTGGTTAATGCATTCAGGGCAGAGGTGGATTGGTCAATTAATTCTAAAGATACATCTAGAATTGTCAAATTTATGCACACATTTGGGGAAATTGTGGCAAAACAATGGCAAGGTGGGTCGGATTAAATGAAATACAAAGATGTTCAAAGGAAAAATCCATATTCAGAAGAAATGATTTTAAAACCATTAGTTTCTCACAGTAAATTTTGTTCAAATTGAAAGACATAGCCTGTTTCAACATTATATGCATGAAAATTCTGTACTGATACTAATGCCAAACATGCAAAGGTTTATGAATGCCCTAATCAGCCAAGAGTCAATACTTAACTGTTATATCTAGAATCTTGTTGTCCGTTAAGACCTACACTGCCCATGTACTGCCTAACCCAGGAATTTTGGCATGCCAGCTATGCCCACCAACCTCCAGATATGTGAGAATGGCACAGGTGGATGAAATATGCTGTCTAAGGATTATTTCAGAGTAAGGAGGGTAAATGATGTCTGGTAGCAGCAAGGTGCAAGAACCTCAGGGGGGGCTGGCAAAGAATCCAAGACCTGAGTGACAAATCACCAACACATGCTGCATGTTGACCAGACAGCATGTCATGCCAATGAGGACTGTATGCCATTTGAAAAACCAAACAAATTTCTGTCAAGGGAAATCCATGTTCTCATTATCTTAAGTTGTCCTGTGAAATTTGTTCAAAGATTTGTAACATTTTGATTTTGTCATTGATCACTGTAAACCTTTAGATAGATATGAATATGCTTTTAAAAACACTTTACAAAGGTGAAATCATACAGCGTGGGTGAAATCTATAGTACAGTGTGGACTTTTGTACAGTTTCCAGTTTTATTTTGGCAGGATGTGTTTACAATTTTGTGTTAGGGTGGATCTACAGAAGCAATGAAGAAACCTGCGGACTGCAATAAAAGTTATCCTTATTGCAGGTACATTTGTTAGTTACTGTTACAGCAATGGTTAAACTTGAGAAAATAAATTGGTCATCAATCTTCACAAGCTCTTCAGCAAAAAGTAATAAAGTGAATACAAAATCCATTTATGATGCATTACTTGCAGCATGGAAGGTCAACTTAAGCTAAAGGTCCATGCGCCTACACCCTGATACATCAGACCTACTTATAATAAGATGTAAAAACCAGCATTTCAATTTGGAATCCTCCCAGGACATGGAGCATGAGGTAGCATCTATTGAAGCTATAATATGATTACACTGGGCTTGGAACACCTGAGCCCACACATCAACCAACTGTCAATTACTATCCCATGAACAACAGCTACAAGTAAGTGCATTGGGGAGGAACTTTCACATCTTCATGAAGGATGCATGATTTGTACTTTGTTCTTAAAAAAAACACCATCTTTTCAACTATTATCCTGTTCAAAAAGAAATAATTACTTATGTTTACTACAATCTACGATAATGTAATCATCCACTTGCAATCTCCCCATGGATAATTGACAACAATTCAACAGCAGAGGGCAGCAGACACAATAACTAGCACTTAATAGCAAAGTTAAGCCTCTTGCCTCATTTCAATTGGTGATTGTGGCTGTTGCAATTGATGTTGGAAATAGTGATCCAGCTGCAGCCACAGCCACTAAATGACCTCTAGATTAGAACAATGATACGACCTCTACAATACAACTTTTGAATCAATTAAGCCACTCTTATTTAGAAAAGTTAATTGCTGTAAGTTTGATGTTTACTCATATATGAACAAAGTGTTGAAAACTTCAAGGAAAAACATGCAAATTACAATCAATATCCCATAATTTCTTACTATGATTTTATCAATTTTGAAGAAAAATTGCAATGTATATCGAAAATGTGACAAAAAGATCTCTACCTGGAGATCTGTTGTCCTATTGGAGAGCCCTCAACAGAATTAAAATTTTTAAAATGTCCCTTGACTTCAGACAACTATACAGGACCCTTGCAATTGGCTGCCATAGTTGAGAATAAACAATAGGAACATATGTGCAGCGCACGGCTCTCAACCAATGGTGGTCCTTCGTTTAGCTCAGTGAGGGCGCTGTTTGGACTTCTGACGTCATATGCATGGTTCTATTACAACTTTCATTCATTCCATGTTATTGTTTCTTAATTTAATTTTTCATTTCATAAGTATTCAAGAGTACTTAGGTTGTTTGTAGTCAGAGACTCTGAATGTCATAAAATATTGTTTGTGAATGTAAATAAGTTGTTGATATTCATCCTTATTCAAACAAACATTTTATATTTCAATCATATCTAAAAAATTCACTTCTATTTTAAGATGCAGACTTGCAGTTTATTATGACAAAATCATTTAAATTATTACTGGCAGCTAATACCAAGTTCAATCCCAATGAGAAATCAAAAGACTTGAATTCAACCTTAATCAAGTAATCAATTTTCTATGAACGGTGAATATGCATTTTCTCCAAAACTAAAATAAAAGTGCATGAGAAGTGGACATAATGTTTCAATTGCGGACAGTCTATAGTAGCGCCAAGAACACTTTACATCAATCACATGGATGAATCATTCATCCTTTACGAGACATCCTGTGCCCTCCTTCTAAAAGGATGTATACATCTGGAAGAAACTCTCTGCTATTTCAAGCCAATTCCATCTAACTTCTTGTAAGGAAGACATTTATAAGAAACTTTGAAGGCATTATGGGCACACATTGTCATGGCAGTAGTACTACAAGGTCAAAATCTATGTGTGTGTGAATGTAATTTGACAAGGGATGTCTGCTTTATAGGATGTTAATGAGATACAACAGTGACCTAATCACTGTTCATAACTGTTAATTGTCAAGGTGTTAACCTTGGTGTTTAACTGTCACAGAATCAGCAGGAGCAGATTTATTGGCAACTAAACTTGTGCAAGTCAAGCAAACAATCTGTTGATAGATGGACGACAAGAAAGACAATATTTACAAATTACTTCATATTTTAAAACAATCAAATTTTACCAAACAATGATAGTTTCGTAACTAACGCTGTGACATTTCAAATATTGTTTGTACTTTCTTTACAGACATGGTTTTTCCTTTACCTGTAACATTTTATTGCATCTATTTTGAGGTTAAAGGACTGCTAAATCCAGTCAGGTGTTTTGTTAATTAACAAAGAACCACATCAGCTCTGGTTCTAGATTGGGTTCAATTTCCCCCATGTTTTTGAGCAGTATTTAATTACCTACTTGCAAACAATTAGGGTCAGCATAACAAATGTTTTCAAGTCCACCAAATAATGCCTAATTATAGAGGCACACATTGCCGATTTAAGGCAACTGTTTTGAGAAGATTGTGATTCAATGACCAATAATACCACTGGTTTAAAAATGGCACATCTGGATATAGTCACACAGGGCGTCGCCTGGCATTTCAATAGGATTTAAAGCTGTACAGTACCTGATTACATCACATCCTCTCACAAGTTTCAAACTATTTTGATGTAAGACGCACATGAGGTCCTTCAAAATGGTTGGCAAGTTCTAGAGCTATGTCAAGGTGTGAAGGTCAGGATAGTAGCTGCCCTTAACTTCATCCCAAATATGTTTGATTTTAAAGGAAGTTTAGTGATGAAGTTAAAGTGTTTTTAGTACTTTAGATGAGTCTTTAATTGAGGAAAATGAGATTTATCTCAAACAAGTTCTAATCATGGTAAGGTTTTCCAATACAAATTACATAATCAACAAAAAAAATCAGTTTGCATTAAATGCAGCCATTCATTGTTGTCATGAATCAAGATCAAAGAAAACTTGAAAGATCTTTCTAAAATCATATCTACATAGTGATGGTTTGGGAAAAATAATATTCCCTTTATCTTTTTCATTCTTATGTTAAAATAACAAAATCTTTTGCAGAAGGGTAAAAAGGTATAAAAGTCTTCATGTCCTTAGGGTGTGAGGGGGGTAATACTTCAGCTGCTGGTAAAGTACAACAATGGATCTTCACAATGGTCCACATGCCGAGTACAAATAAAATATTTAAATTATTAGGCAATAAAACATTTAGTTTGCTAGTTGCAAGTTGTTGCAGCTCCTTCAGTCATATCAATTCAAGTATTATGTTTTTGTTCATAGGGTAATTAAACTTCATCATATACGTAAATATGATTATCAATCTTAAGCATCCCATGGCCCATGGTTGAAAATAGGGCAAGGGGTGGAGTTGAAGAACATCTCAGGAACACATTCCCTAGTGACCCTCCTTACAGTCCATTAAAGAAGAAACAAGAGCGTCAAGGGATAACCATGGCCCTGCATTCTTGAGTCATCTCAATAAGAAGCATTCATCATTATCCTCCTCTCTAAGACAGTGATGGATAACAGAGACAGGTGAAGTAATGAGCAAAACAGGCACTGGAGTAATTGGTGTTGGCATATCATTCTGGGACGCTCAGGACATTCCTATGCTGACATTCATATCTACATAACAGTAAATTTGTAAAGTTTAGATGGTTACTGATGAAGCACATTGCAGTCCTACAGTGAAAACCCAACATTGAGTGTGGAATCATGTTTACATGAGCTCTCTTGATTCCAAGAACTATCACAAACCATGTGTGGAAGGAATTCCTTGATAAAATAACCTAAACATTATCAAGGGACTCAAACATACTGGCAAATCTTAGATGCTTCCCCTTACATTTACGGGCATTTTTATAATTATATGATAATGCTTTCCATTGAAATAAATCCTCCAGCTCCTCTTTACTTATTTCTACATTTAATTGTTGGTACGCAACGATGTTTACATTGATGTAAATTACATAATGTTAAACGTTCCAAAGTGGAGAAGAAAATTACAGATTAATTTATAAAATATAGCTTTGGATGGTATTTTTAATAAAAAAAAAGATCCATTCCACATTCAAATGGATACAAACATTCCACTATTTCCGTTCACCATGACATAAGCAGAAACTTTTCTCAGATTGTTTTAGCACATGACTCCCCTGTCATTCTGAATGAATTGAGTGGAAAAACATAAATGGAAGAGTTCGCTGTTATGGCCTGGCCAGCCCTACAGCATCATATCTATGGCATGAACTGGTAGGACTGCTGTTCCACTCGACATTTTTGTCATGACTGTTGAACATCAGTAGGCATTTCTTCAACCTTGAGGAATGCCATCTGGTTGGTATTGGGTCCAGAGATGTTGGCTCCATCCAGTTAGATAGCATCAAGATGCTCACATCTCTGGTTACTATTTATAATACACTACTTCTGGTCATAATGATTGTCCATGCGATCCACACAATGTTCAGTTCAAGCTCACTGTGTTGCATTTATATTGTATCTTTGCATTGTTTGTATGATAATACAAATTGCATTTGAAATCGATTCTGTCAGAGTGTTTCTAAAAGTGTTCTGCACTTTGCTGTTATCAAATAAACATTAAAAATTGACGAGGAATAGTCCGCATTCTCCCATGGCCCACTGGCCAAATGCTAGTAAAAACACCTGAGGACCAGTCAGAATTCACTCCAAGTGGTTCAGTTGGCTAGTCTAGAGTTGAAAAGCATCCCTATTTCGTATGAAGTATGGACTTAAAGTGAAAAATACTGATGGACTAGAACAAGTTAAAGGCAAACCCTGGTAGCACATATGAGATCTACAGTGAACCATAAGTCATCTCTATGGTCATATCACTCAGAAATGAGTGAATCTAGGCAGATCATATGGCCACCCATTAAGCAGGAAACTCTAATCCATTACAGGCTATATGGGCTTGTTGCACCCTCTCTCAATCAACATAGTATCCACTCTGTAGATTCAAACATCCACCCCCCCCCCCAACCATCTCCCCCTACTAATTCAAACCATGTATCACTGCAATACCACAAAGGTCCATATCAGGAAAGGCTTGTGAGAACTAGAACTACCAAATTCAAGCCACATGTGGTGGTTCATGTTGCCTAATTCCAAGAACATACACCAGGGACTCAGCATGTGCCATAAAACAATGACCTACAAAAATGTCAAGTACATCATCACATCACAAATTCAGTCCATGCTTCTTTAGGCAGATTGCCAATTATAGTTTTTCGATTTTGCACGGGATTTTAACTATCAGTATAATATCAATTATAAATTGATTTCAGAGTAAGATTTGAGTACCGACAAGTTAAGTACCGACTGTCTGAATAAATTTATCTAAGGTTAATAGTGTCATCTTAGAGAAAATAATATATATGGTAAAGTAAATATACCATTCACTTACTTTTTATGGTTCAACATTAAAACACACAAGCATCTAACCACCATAATTGTTTTCTCAAATTTGAATACTATGAATAAATAAGAAAACAGAACAAACTAAGAGCCAACATAAAATATCCAGTTGGCTCCTTGTTTTAACTACCACATATGCACATTTCTTCAAACAGCCAGGTGCTGCTAAATTTAAACATGGCACCTTACCGACACGCCTATACATTTCTTAATACCCTGGCATGGAACAAGCAAATTAGGACAGCCATTTCAAGCAAAGAAAGGTTCGGAAACAACAGAGGGAGAGAGAGATGATGACACATGTGCACAATGCCAGCTCAGGATATAGGTAGTGACAGTAAAGGAACCAGGTGCAGGACACAGACTGGGAGCTGCCATCAAAGCTCACACTTAACCAATTAGGCTGCCAAATGTCGCCAAACCAACCAGTCACTCTGACTTCTCTCTGAAATGCCTGTGACTGCTGGTGCCTGCATGGGGGGTTACAGTAGGGTTGGACCATCAACAGTAGCAGAGACAGATGTAAAGAGCGCCATGATTCATCTCTTAATTTGGCAAGAAACAACTTGGAATCTAGAATGGCAGAGCAACCCCGCCAGATGTTTTCATAAAAACAGGAACTTGGGTATGGTTTGTGGCTGTTTGTGACATGTGAATCATAAATTCAGCATCCCAGAGTCAATTACTGAACACTGTGGACACACTAAACACCTTGGTTACAAGGTGAAGCTAACATGTCCACCATCTGGTCCTAAAACACTGTCCTTGCTAAGGGAAGGACATCACATGTAAAACACTGTTCAATGACCTTTGTGATGTCAAGAGTAATTTTTTCAATACAAGAAATACAGCTTTGAAATGGTTCCTTGCTCGTTGATTTATAATGTTAATGCTGAACAGATGTACCAACAGATGCAGATTGTTGTATTAAAATTTAATACCTTGAAGACACTTAAGCTTTTATGTTTTGTCCTGCCATATATAGTGATTGTCACACCATGGGGGAAGTCGTCATGGTAACCACAAGCAATAAAATGTTTTTAACTGCTGTTCACTACACAACTTAACATAATGCGTGAGCTGCTCCCATAAAACGAGTTTAAGGTCACACTTCAGCCAAATTACTTTGGCCATGCAAAAAAAACAACAACTATAGTATCATTAAAATGAAGGAGCTTCACTTCCCAAAATGACAAAAGTATCCAACAAGGTTCAGAACTGATGCAAATTGAATATGGAGACACTAATAATGCTTATAACTTAGAAAGGTTCTGCTGTAATGTGAACAATTTCAGTTTCTTTTGACAAATGTTAACATGAATTTGTAGGGCAATTTGTATAGAACTGGTCTTTTAAATCAACAAAAACAAATCAAACTCCATAGTTGAAAATAAAATTCTTCTTAGGCAAGTTTTTGTTTGTCAAGTCTATACACATTTTCTAAAATAATAAATGTAACAACAACCAGTACAGTAACTGGTTCATTTCAGATTCAATAATCAGCATACTTTATAATTTCTTTAAAAATGACACTCTGTTACTTATAGAGCCAAGACATTTCAACCTCCATGATTGTACACAATTAGAAATGGTGTTAGAAACCCTTTAAAGTTTAAGTGTGGTAATTGGGTTGGGGAATAATGAAGCTGGGTATGGCTTTCTGTTCATGGATCACTGGGACATCATGGCCTGTCAACCCTAGTCATGTTTCCTGCAAACTCACTGCACCTGTTATGAGAAACACAGTAATAACTTCACAGGCCATGTTCATTAGTTTCATGTTGGGGTTGAGATGGTGTCTGCAAAGACTGCTTGTGCCTGATAAACTGCAGGCAGCTTTCCTTATGCTCTACTTCTAGTCATCTGGATCTGAGATGTGTTTGTTAGAACATGTTGGAATAATCTAGGAGCATCATAAACCTCTTATAAACGACATGACCATCCACTGTGATTGTCTTTAGGGGCGCAGTTGCACTAAGAAATGCAGTATGCATTACATTCCCCAAAATGGCAGCTACATGATGTGCTTGAGAGAGCTCTTTGAAAATTTCACTTCCATGTTCTTGTAAAACACATTCTAAAAAAGACCGCAAGACTGATTCACATGTCTATTACTAAAAGCCCCCCAAATACCTGTCAATGAGCTTGTAGTAACTTAATTTAGCAGTCCACCCTACACCCTGCTCTGATAGAAGAAAACAGGAGGTCAGTGAAAGGACAAAAATTACCATAGAAGATTAACTTTGAATTTGTTGAAAATGCAGTGTATGGGTTGATACTTAAACATACATTAAAAACATTTCACTGTAAATGTATACCTTTGTAAGCACACTAGCAAAAAGGGATCTTTTAAAGTATTGTCTGAACTGGTGAACATCTGACACTTGCAACCTGCCTATACTACGCCTACTACATCCACAATTGAACTACGCACACCCTCAGAAAGAAAATGTCAAGCATCATCAAGAAATCCGCTTGCCTACACAGCTCAACGCATGCATGTCATTATTTGCATGTGAACAAAACATGTAAGCAGAACAACATATGGTTTGCCCACCGACCAAAAACTACAAAAACAGAACAATAACAAGCAATGAGACCGACATTCAAATCTAACAATCAATAACATGGTTTAGCAGTCCAGATGGATGTTTTACTTTACCAGATGGGCTGCAATTAATGTAGGTTCAGCCCGGTGCAATATGCAAATTTTTACACGCATTATAACTGATGGGTACAAACTAATCATATTTTTCAAGCTGACAGGTGTGTAAAAGCTGGTCATTTTAAAGCCGTGTAATTATTTTACATGTAACATGTATCTACACATTTAAAGAGAAACTAGTCTTCATAATGAGCGCAAACATCTTTTATTTACTACATTATGTAAGCTTTGCAAAGCAGTATGATATAAAGCGATATAAAACTATGATCAACTTAACTCATTCCTAGATGCTGTAGGAACAATTTGTGAAAACAGCCGGCAATGTTTTAATGACGGTGACAAAACATCTGCTTTTTTAATAACAACTTGACACCAAGATATGTTTTAGAAATATGTGGTACAAGGCTTGCAGAAGAATGAGACAGTTGGTTGTGTGTGTGGTATAACTATGGTTATAGAAAGTCAAAGGTGTTTTGAACTGAGCAACTCCCCCCCACCCCCCCACCCATAATGAAGTACGAGAAATGCTCTCTGAATGGTATGTGTGGCAGTTTTGCATTAGTTTTGTCTTGCAACGGAAGAGGCATCACATGACGTAAAAAAGGGGCTGGATGGAGGAGGTGTAAATTTAAGCTGAAAGACCCAGGCATGGGAGTAGAGAAGGATATTTTGGGCTGGAACTTAAGTCATTTTCTCAGCAAATATTTTAGAATCAAATACATTTGTGGCCAAATATATATTCAGTAAATAACAGTTTATCCATCATTCAATACATTCGTTTTGGGTTCTTCCAGCCATTCAGGATTTATCTCCAATTCTTCTTGCCCAAAAAGTATACATTCTAAACATGAGGGTTCAAATAATTACTAAATCCAAGAGTTGTGTGTCAAATAATGCTTGGACTACACTGAAACCCCTTGGGTTACTTTGGTTAATAAATATTTTTGGTAAGTTAAACATAAATTCCTCACAGTGTTGGATGTAAAATAATTGTTGATTATAAAATGCTTTAGGGAAGATTTGACATTTATTTCCCATTGGCATTTGGCAAACAAGTTGACTAAGTTTAAGGAACTTGAAAGACACTGGATTTGTTGACTTAAGTTAAAGTAAGCCTGCCAACATATCAAACGACTTTACCCTTTCAAATAAAGTGTTACGACAGCTAACTTTAAATCTTTGGCTTCTTCTTTTACATTACTCATTAGTTTTAACTTTCATTTATAAATATGTATATTTTAACAAATTTATGCAAAATTTTGTGTTTCTCTTTTGGTGGGAAGGAAGGGATTCACGATACACATGTGACTCTCTAGTCTCTTTTCATAAATACTCTGCCACTGCTAACTGGAGTTAAGTTAGTCCTTTGCTACATTATGAACAAACAATACAAACATAAATGACAAACAACAAACAGAACAGGCTTAAGCAGATCAAACAAAAAGGAAATCTAATGTTTTTCTTTTTTCAAAAATCTGTCCAACCAACACACACAGAGACAAGGATAGGGGGTTCCTAAATCTTACTTGGTCGGTGATGAAGTTCAAAGCTGAATACACCTGTACCTTGGTAATAGTCACTGCGTTGTGCCCGTGCATGCATCAATTTAGACAGTGTTATTGGCTTCTGCTCGGCAATATCTGTGTCAACAGCAGCACCTACGTTACCACCGTGTAGCGGTGGTGTTGACTTGGGGCTCCTGTCACACTCTGTTTTAATTTTCAACCCATTGGGGCTGACACTGTTGACACCACTTGGGCTGGTGTTCTTCTTCATTGCCTCCGAGTGAATCAGTTTGTCATGCATGGGTGCTGATTCCAGTTATGTCAATATCCAAAAATTCCAGACGGGTATGAAACAAAAACATATAAGTCCTCAAAACCTACTTAGGTCTGACTGCAATCAAGTGGTTTAGATTTCAATTCAACACAAACTGTCTTGCATTTGAAAATTGGTCTGTGTATCAGTGGTAGTGGTACATATTCCAATATTAGCGAAGAGTTAGCAGAAGAATCCACAAGGCAGTTCCATACATGTGCAATTGATCATGACAGACTCCGCAATGCAGATGTTTATCATCTCAGAATGCTTAAGACAACCCACAAGTAACATCATCTAATCCACACAGCTTAATTCCGGTGAAGTAAACGTGGCAGAAATTTGCATCACAGAGTCTGAACATCAGTCCAATGGTTGTTGCTTCTTCAGTGCTGAAGAATCACTGGCCAGCAGGTTTAGAAATGCAACATCAGAGCGCACATGGAGGGGTTTCAGTAATGTTCCATATGCAGAGGAATGCAGTCTGCACTGCTGACACATGACACACTGTGGCAACACATGCACGGAGTGAGGCTGGACTAGCTGTGCCATGCATTATACTAGACGAGTTAAGGGTTCATAATACAGTGACATGACATACTGCTGGATATGTGTGTGGAGTATGGCAGAACAGCTGTCCTATGCAATAATCAGAGGTGATAAATCTATATCCACTGCATGGGGGCCACTCAGTGTGATTGGTTCAAGCTGGCCTGTGGCTAGCAAGCTCTCTGCTTCCCAACTCACTACCTGTCATTCACACTCTCATGCAGTTTGCTCTGATAATCCTCTCTGGCTGTGGTTCCTATGTCATCATATTAGATTCTGTTGTAGCTAGACAAGTTCAAAATAGAACCCAGTAGCTAGAGAACATTTAGTGTTTTGTTCTGTTTCCTCACTGGAAATCCTCAATCACAAACTGAAAATTGGTTCTTGATTTGTTATGAATAAAAGGGTACAACAAAAATAAACAACCCCCTCCTCAGGCTGAATTTTTTTAAAATACACTTGCAGTTGAATTTTTTCTTTAAATGTAATTTGTCTGGAATTATTTGCTTTCCCAGCATCCCTGCATAGTATGTAAACTCGCTAGGCATGTTCAATTAAAAGGCACCACCTACAAATTGAATAGGTGACAAGGGGGTATCTTTGCATTTTCTCATCTCTCATCTTAATTTAGACGTATCGAACCCCCTATCCCTGATGAACTTGATCCCATAAACACATTATGTACAACAATAGTTGAGGAAACGTGAGTTTGGGCAGTGGCCAATTTTGATATTTCTCAAGTAAAAAACAAGTTTGCAAATGAAACTAATCAGAGCAGATATAAGCCCTTCATCTGTGATAAAAATCACTGTAGGCGTGAAGGTTAATTTGCACATGTGACGGCATATTTTGTTATGTGATTTCCATTCAAAGGAAACAGGCGTGCTTATCCAATTTGCTTCCCTGCATCATCACTCATTTTAACTTGAAACAGGATCTCCTTTAACTTTTATTTTGCATCTACATGCAACATTTCAAGCAGTTCTTTGCACAGTGCAGTGTAATTCTTAATACTAAAAATGTAAGAGTTCAGTGGGTTACTACTACTATTTGTTATTACAGTGACTTGTTCCAAATGGATGACCAAATATTTTTGATATCGCAAATTAATGCTTCAAAATGTCACACTACTTGTAAGAATGATGTTTCTGTTCTATTGTTCTGCTTTGAATGCTAAACATGATTTGTATAAGTGAACTTTGAAGATGAGTTTGCAATCGGCCTATGATTATAAAGCCTCATTTCAACACTAAGAATGCTTGATGTTTTATGATGACCCTTATTTTTGAGTGTGCTGTGCTTTCCGTTTAAGGATTCCACAAGCATAAAGAAATGCTTTTACAAAAGGAAAGTGTGTTCAAGTCCAACTCTGGTATGTAGTTAGTCTGTCTTTGCTTTCTTACATTTCATGTTTATATTCCCTGGGATATACACATTTATTGTTCATTTATCTCACACCAGTAATAAAATAGTGGACGTAGTATAATTAAATAAGCTAATAACCAAGATCATTACTCCAGGCACAAAGCTGAGAGAACACCCCACTTACAAAAGATTTGTTTTTGCATACATAGGACCCTACATTTTTCTGTTAGGAAGTATTTCCTGAGATTATCTTTCAAAAGAAGTAAAGATGGACAGTTCTTGTTTTTTTGTTTTTTTCATTTTCTATAAATCGGCAACTTCATAATGAGAGTAGGCCCCCTATAGGGTTACTCAACTGATTGTTTGTTTTACCAAAATGCAAAACTTCTTAATGTATTCTTGGTGCCCGTATTCTCCTTGACCCGAATAAATACTGACTTTCAGAAAGTAAAGGCCCTCCTGATAGCACATTTGCCAAAATGGCAATGTCTGTCTTTTCTCGATGGTATGAGTTTTAAAAAGAAAGTGGTAAAAAAGTGCACAACTTAATTAATGATGAAGTAAATATAAAAATCGAATCAAACTTGTTAAGTTATTAAAAAGTGAAACATCAAACAACTATCAAGTTCTAGATCCACAAATTGCTGTAATGGAAGATATGGTTTGTAGTTGATTTTTTCTTTTAAATCTTATTATTCCTTTTAAGAACACATTTCAAACGGCACACCTAGCAGATGCAAAGCTGGATGTATAATATTAAATAACAAAAACTGCTATTCCACAAATACACAGCTGATGACTAGTATGGCTAGTCTACTACTGAGAAGGCCAGGCAAAGCAATTTGAGGCTGATGTTAATTGATTGATTAGTGCCATCTGCTCCTGCCTGTATCCCTCCTCCTAGTAGATGATGAAATTATAGATGGGTCATCTTGTATCAACCAAGGAGGACATGCAACATGAGAGCAACTCTTGCAAAATTACACCTTATGTAGTGGCACACCCAGGATTTCCCCTTAGAGGGCTCAAATTCATTACTGGAGGATAGGTTAGTGGATCTACTGTGGTCACCTAAAATATGACATCTCAAACAGACAGGAGAGCGTCTGTCAGAGGATCTTAATGTACTGATATGAGACTGAGACATCTGGTAAATCTAACACAATACCAAAACTCAATATGCAAAAAAAAAGTAATAAATAAAAACTTAATAATGATCACGGAAGGGGGGGAGGGGCTTCCCAAGCCCATTTGGACTCTAGGCCCTTAGGGTCATGCCAATCAGGTACAACAATAATGTAGATCCATGGTGTATCTAGGCATGACTTAACAAACCATAAGAGAAATTGGATTTGTTGGCTCTGTGAATCTATCTGTACTTGTATTTTAACCAAAACAACCGCTTCCTGTCCATAGTTATTGTAAATAAACAATCCAGGTTATCCGGAGGCTGGATGAAATGATATCAGGAAACAAAAATTCTGGGTTCATATTTCATGAAATATTTAACATAATGTTTGCTGCACAAAAGTTTGCTTGCAAAAACACTGTGAAATCGTTGCCTTAAGGGAGTCAAACACATTTGGGTGGAATGTAAACTATTTTGTTGCTTGAAAAACCAGAGTTGTCTTGAAAATCATTTCACCCCAAACAACTATGTTGACAAAATAGGGAGACTGCCAACATTAGGGCTAAATAGCTCAGTTGGTAGAGCGTCGTCACGTTAATAGGGAGACTGCCAACATTAGGGCTAAATAGCTCAGTTGGTAGAGCCCTGGCTTGTTAATCTGGAGGCCACAGATTCAAGTCTCGCTCTAGTCAAATTTTCTTTTTTCAACCCCATTTTATTGTAAATCATTTCAATAATGAAACTTATAACTCCACTTGACTGTTCCTGAGAAGATTTCTTTTGGAAAGATAGTTCATATACACCCTGCATTCTTTGCCAGGTAACATGTGCAGTGCACACTAACTGCTTGTCATACCAAGCATATCTGCAGTAATGACAAGGAATTCCTACTACTCAAAGTACCTGTTTGAATGGACAATCCAGATGCACAATTTCTTTTTGTTTGCCTCCACAACTTGATTCTTCATTTCATAATTACACTGCATTTTATTACTACTAAATCTTCTTGCACATTCCAGACTTGAAATGGAACAGGTACATAGTTTTAACACTAAGTCATTGTCAAGACTAATATTGTATATTTTTAAAACACTAATCTTCACAGTGATGGTTCTATGTCAATTGGCAGAGAATGGCACTTTCCTGAACATAAGCTGTGTAATTTAACATTTTGAACTTGCCATTAATCCTACACCCTGGTATGAAACAAGCAATTTCATGGACCGATGTCACGTCTCTCAAATAAAACCACGGCTAGAAAGCAGGATCAATTGGTATTTTAAAGCAAACACACATTTGCCAGGTCTTGATTAACATAACAAAACCTACAAATATTGGCAAGTTAATGTACAAAGAAGATGCAAATAACACACAATGTCAGCAGGGAAAAAACTGAAGCTGTTCATTACTGAGCAAGGTCACATTATACGCACTTCCAGAAGTAATGTAATTCTACATATTCCTTCCATGCTAATATTAGACTTCAGATGGTTTCTAACTTTAGTTGGTGAACAAGAGGGATTAGATGGTCTGATTGCTCTAGGTTTTTCACAGCTGATGTCCAGCCTTAGAAGGCTGGGTGGTGTATATGGCTCACAGGCCGTAGGGACCTGTCTTATTCCTGCATGATTTGCCATCTGTGATGGTTACAAATGAAAAGTTTGGGTGCACAAATTGGATTTTAATCATTTGGGAATTGAATCAAAACAACAAGGTGAAGTGCAGGAGACCACAAACCTTTCATTAACCATACTAAATATGTATATCGCAAATACTCTCAACGAGAAATCCCTGAATCACAACTGAAATGACAGTGTAGCTGTTAAGTGTTATTCCCAAATGTATATGTAGCAGCTGACATGCTACCGGGGCTTGTAAAAAAGGTAGTGATAGAGCAAAATCTATACAAAATGTTGCAAAATAAAGGTACAAATGCAGCTTTTTCTCTCTGGATGAATGGTGCAGGTAACATTTTTTAGATAACATTTATATCATGCTGTTGTTGTCAATGAATCATGTGACACTTTTCTTCAAGAAACATAAAACTCAGTCGTAAGTGTACTATTTGATATACAGCCATAACCCATTAACTTTTGCAAGTAGGCTACAGGTATACAATACAAAAAAAGGGGTTCCCTGACAAAAGTTTCCTTCATTGACAAGAAAAGCGAAATTTTACAATTTTTTGTAAAAAATTACAATTTGGGCTTCGTGTGAAAGGACAGTCATATTTTACATCGCCTACATTCCTTGCGAAATTTTCGCAAACCTTGCAAAATTTTGTAGTAGGTCCCGACCTCCGACAAAATCTTACGCTAGCGTAATTTTTCGCAAGGAATCTAGTCAAACCTTCGTGTGAAACGATCCGTTGTTAATTGACCGACAATCCTCGCGAAAGCGGTATTAACACGCATGCGTGAAGAACATTCGGGAGCCGACCTTTGTGTGTTTACACACCGTCACCGGGCACTGGTCACCGTTGCGACCATTTGCCACCTCGTCCGCGATTTCCCGCCAAACATGGCCGTTTTGGGTCAAACCATCCATTTTAGATTGGGTGGTTTCCTTCTCCATAATGTTTATCAAGGCAATCGTTTCCTCGTAGTACCAAGATTTCTTGACCTTCTTACTCTTATCTTTGGTTGATGTCGTCGCCGGTCGTTTTTGGTGGACTCCCCAACGTCTTCGTGAGTGTCAGCAGCCATTTTGAAGAATGTTTACATGGTTTATTTGTTACCGCAACACACTGTGCACACGCGACATACGTCATCATTTAACTGGTACTAGCGCTGTTTAAGAACAAAAACTCTATAGTTCAGTGGTAACCAGCTAAGTCTGTACTCTCGTCTCATGGAACGTGGTCACATTTTTACTTGGTGTCGTGTGAAAGCTTGCGAAAGCGGTCAGGCGTGGGATGACTTCAGCGCTCGTTAAATTCGTCGCAAGGAATGTTGGGGTTTTTTTTTCTCGTGTGAAAAGGGCTAAAGTGTCCAGATTATTCAACTATTAGTAACAAATAACTTACCAAAATCAAACATTGCAAATCTGACAAACCAACAAATAAGCTATTACACGCTTATTCCTCACTTCGTCAAAATGGCGACGAAATCGCTCTTCAACCAACCTTTAAGCGTCTTTATTTTTAACCTGTTTAAAAAATGTATTTCAGGACATAGTTAAAGAGTAGGCTTGAGGTGCATGTGTATCTAAACTGGGTTGCTATTTTATAGGGACCAGGAGTACATGACATTTTGGATAACAGTAATTTATGCCAGATTGGGACTTTGGGTTATTATTGTGAACACATGTTGCCTCAAGCTGTCTTACATCATGAGTTGTCAAGACTGCAATAAAGGATTCATATCTCATCTATCTCTCTGCTTCACCCTCAGTCTCTCTCCCTTAGTGGTTTGTACTGTGTCCATGTACATGGCCTTTATCATTCTACACCTTGCAAAGTAAGGAAGAGATTGGGGAACAAGACGAATGACAGTCGTACAATGATTGGAAACACACAGAACTAAGTGAGAACAACCAGGAGCCTTGTATAAAACCATGAAGGTTACATGTCAAAAGCCTGTCAAGTACAAGACTTGCAACCAAATATTTAGACTGAACAGGGATCTTTTTACATGTACCTCACACTGAGAGAGGTCAAACAACTGCAAGGATACACCCCCCCCCCCTTCCCCTCCCTAAAATCTAAACAGACTCTGAGATTTAGCTCAGCTGCTCAGTAGTACTTTGTCAGAAATGTCAGTAAATGCTTTTTGTTTTCTCTTTTTTTTTACAAATTAAACATTGATTGTATACTTACTAAGATGAATCATTATTGAGAAGGATAGACAAAACAAATACTTAAAACATACACAACTATTATTACTTGTTTGTCCCACCTTGCCACTCCACACTGCGATACACCCACTAGGTGAACAGGAATGAGTGAAACATGTTCAGGTCAGCCAATTCCCATCTTCTGCACTCTTCTCTTCCAATACTAACTGCACTTTAGATTACAAGTATTAAAAGAAAGCAACTGCCATCAAAATTATGAGTCGGCTATGAGATTGCGTTAGGCCTATAACTTTGAAAACCAACAATACCTTAGGCTTTCTTCATCGGCTTACAGTAACCTACATCCTCATTTTCCTATTATTTTGATTAACCTGTCCTTGGTGGGCTAACCATTAACAATGCTGACTTTCAAGCTCCAATATCCAAGATGTGAGTAGAATGCAGACCAATCTTTTATTTGGCCATGAATGGTTGTTGAGTGTGTAAAGCCCCACTTGACTATTGTTAAGTAATCCTATTGAAAAGTGGTTTAAATGTTTACTTTGTACAAGCCACTTGTAATCACTCTTTAAATAGATTAACTCTTTACACTAATTCAGACAGTTATATGTGGCATGGGGGAATGGTCCCTCCAGGGCTGTAGTGAGGGGGAGGGGAACCCCAAGTTATTTTTGTTGGCATTTTGAGCCCCAGTTGGCAAATGGAGCACCAGGTCATTGAGTACAAGGGCACCAGACTTACACTCAGTCATTTTGCCAACTAATTCCCCCCTTTTTTTAAGGACACTAATTTGCGCCAGTCTGTCTTTAAATGGTGGAGGATATTGGTAGTCACCATGTCCACAAACTGGTTTCCTTTAACCCCTGAAAGGAAATGCGGGTTGGCAATTGGGCTGCCCTACAACCTCTCAAAGAAACTGCCCTTTCTACACCCCTTGGGTCCATTCTCAAACAATGTGAACTAAGGTAAACCAAATTATAGCAATATATAAATGCAAACTAAGGAATAGCCATGTGAAATGTACACCATAAGATCATGGAAGTAAGACAATCATAACCATAAACAACAATGAAATGATATCATTGTAGTGTCAACTGAAAGGTAAGAAACCGTTGTTTACAAGCACAGCTGTGTGATATAATGTAAAAACAAAGAAAGTATTTTAGCTTTCTTCTAATGCCAAAGCATATTTCCTTTTGTTTTATTCAGAGAACTTTTAATCACTATCCACAGTACAAGTAGATACAAGTATTTGACCACAAAATCTAACCCAAAATATCGATCAAGATCGTGTAAAATCACAATGTAACAGAAAGTAGAAATGAACACTGGAAAAGTTTTAATTTAGGGGACCTAATATATAAAGAGAGCAAAGCTGACAAATATTGTTCCCACAGTATAAATTACCTGAAATTATTTGGAAGTGGTGAAGTTGCCAAATTTACACTGTCAGTGGATAAGATCTTGACACCATGACACCATGTATGGACAAGTTGCCAATAGCTACTGGCAGAGCTTAAATGCAAACTACGTGTTTACACCATCCTTCAGTCATGGCACAGACACTACAAGAGTTCAGTCCAATAAATAGCACCACATGTAGCATGTTGGAATGGAATGGCAGTGCAGACAAATTCCTTTCACATCTGGTTTATATTGCCACATATTGGGGGAGGGTGTGTAATGGGCCTGTAAACAACCCCAGCCCCAACAACACAAACCAAATGTGATAAATGCATTATGTCTACTACCCTTGGGGAATGAAGCTAGTTTGAATTGTCTCAACATCTCAAAATCCCCTCAGGATCCAGACAAAAGTGACACCAACTAGTCTGTTTTTACCTCCACAGTTCAATCTTGGTTCCAGAGACTGACAGCAACCCAGAAGCTCTAAATGGGAGGAAGATCTTTTGTCAAAGTTATTGGCTTGCAGTCGATGAAGACTTTGTAATAACTATTTGAATGTTAAGTTTTGAGTTTTGTTTTAGTGATTTGTATGCATCTCTAGGAACAGTAGAATCTGCATCTGGTTTGAGCATTCTGTGTCTTTCATGGTTTGAGCGACGCATTGGCTAGAGGAAATGTGAAGATTGTTTGAAGATAAGTGGAATAATTGTGCTCAGTAAAACTGACCTCTGATTGGCAACTGACAACTGATTGGTAAGCTTTTCAAAGAAAGTGCCGATTTGGGTAGACACTTGTACTGCACATTCTTTTTCTTAGCATGCATGACTGGTGTAACTAAAAGTTGCATTATGTCAACAAATCAACGAGAGATACTATACACAGCAGGTATAGATGTGTGATCATGAATGAGATGTGATACTCAACATTATGTTATGATCAGTAGAAAAGGGACTTCTATGTTCGACCATGAATCAATGACCTCAATGTTTAAATTTCATTCACCAATTCACATACAAGAAAGTATGAACCAGCCTTTTAGAATGACAGCGTCAAAGAACCCAAATCAGTATTTCATAACATTTCATTATTTATTCTTAGCCACTCCCTTCTACCAGAGCAAGAAACATCTATGCTTCTACCAGTCTCACCATGGTATCACCATTTTCTCACCTCCCAATAGTAAATGGAGACCCATGTTAGAATAAGTATATCCCTTTAACATGCCAGTGAGAAACTTAAGTGACCACCAGCTTAGAAATTCAATCATGCACCTGGCCTTTAAATTAAATAAACCACTGCCCTGGGTAAGGCTAATTGCTTACAGCAGTACTTCAACAAAATAACCAACCCATTGTAGAGGTTCCTAGAACACATCTTAAAGGAAAGGTTGGACACTTGTTAATATCATTACACTTTTGAAAAGTTTTGAAACCTAGATTGTGTTAAAGAACACAAACAATGTGAACATGATACCCATTTGAAAGGTATTCATCCAGATGACAGTAGTAAATGAAAAACAAATTATTGAAGAGCTTGCAAGAGATAAAGCATGGTGTACTTTCACTGGTAGTATTTACTGAGATATGGACAAGTAATTTGAAGGTGTTTTTAAGTGATTCCATAAGGAATCTTTCAAAGAATAGATGTTTTTATGTCTAAATGAGTACTATGTAGGCCTCTTTAACAATCACACTATCCCCTCCTGGAACCAAGATCCCCTTTAACTCTGTGTCCCTGACTAGTTGGAGGTCTGCATTTCAGAAATAAAAGTCACTGTCCAAAACTAAATGGTGACAGTGTTATTCAAAGGCTACTTCATTGAGTGCCCTGTCAGAAGGGCAAAGGGTTTTTATGATTCTGCTGCCATGGAACTTATGTAAAACATTTTTATCCCAGCTAAAGTTGTGGTCCTAAAAGGCAGTATTGAACAGCTTTAACTTTTTTTTACTAAAAATGTCACTCAAGTTTTGCTTTCCATTCATATCCTGAACTCAGTGTGTATTAAACTGCATAAAAACCTTTCGCCAATTGAGTGCCATGCACACATTCTAACATCTTTCTGTCATTCCAGACCCCAGCAAATTTCAATGTGAACATAACAACTAGAAGTTTTCTTTGGAAACAATTCAGAAGGAGATATTTTCCATGAACCTGTGTCCCTCAGTGCACTCTCAGTTTGTGAGGGTGGGAGGGGAAGGATGGAGGGCAAGGGGAACAGGGAATGAGAGAATGGGAATGTGCATGTCGTAATGGCAGACGATGAGGTAATAATGTATTAACCCAGCTTTCAATGTTCATTTAGAAGGAAATGTTTTTCCGGTAAAGTGTTTTACATGAGTAAGCAAGAAATCTTGTGTTTCATTGACACATTAAATATAAACTTTATTTCAATGGTTTCTAATTTTCCATATTTATTTTTCACATCACAAATAATTGTGAAATGTTCACAGAATATTTTCCGTTTCAAAATGGATGCTTTTTGCAGACCCCTTATTGCATGATGTCAGTTATGTCTGCAGACTCTGAAGGGGTGCCGATATGGGAAAACCCCTTCCTAAAGTTTGCCCTGAAGTTCCTTTATAGACACTCCACCCAACCAGTCTTTCCTTAAAGAGATGGTGTCACAAACTTTGAGGGGGTTTGGTTTCACAGCCTTTGTGGTTAGTTTTCTTCTTGTTTCACCAATATTCCACTGGTAATATGTCAAACCATAGCATTATCTCAAGCTATAGTCTTTCAAAACACAAACAATACACAAATTCAAAGCTTCTGTTTATCTTATTTTATTAAAGGCTTTAAAGGTTGGAGCAGGGATTGCAGCAATTGGGGCTGCCCCACCAAGACGCTCTGTTTAACAGATTGCAACACCAGACATAAATTTAATATGTAAAATCCCATAGGTTTTGCACACAACTTTATTTGAGGGGTATTCTTGTATTTAGCAGTGTCACATCTGGACAAGTCATATAGCATATTATAGATACTGAATTAACTTAACTTGGTTTCTAAAATAAATTACATCATGGTGATGTAATCAGGTGTTGCATTTCTTTAAATCAAAGCTTTTTTTATAGAAAAAGAAATCATAATCAAAGTGACATAGATTCATAATCTTTTGGCTGTCAATGAGCTCATGTACACCAATGTTGCACTTCATACACATATATGAACCCATTTTGACATCTCCTTCTGGTCCTGACCAGAGGTTCAAACAAAAAATATTCTACATGCAATGTTATATATGACCTTGGATACGGTCTGTGTATAAAATCAACAGCGAGGTCTACAGTGTCTGGGAAAATGGTAAAATGACATCATCAACTGTTACAGGGCCCTCTAATAACAGGTTTTAGAATTTATACTTGAAATGATCATAATGGTACAATAATATACCAAGTTATCATAGCTGATGACTTACCTATTCAATGAAACAATTTACGTCATCAGGTATCAACATTATTTAAAAATCAAAGAACTATTTAAAAATTCATATCTTCCACAACACATGCAAAATTAATAATCTTTGAGCTGCCTTGTAGGTTTTCTCCCACGTGACATTTCATATACAGTGAACACATTACAGCCAAAAGGTAGATACCTTCCACTAATTATGTTCACTACAGAAGATAAATCATTTGGTTATGCTAAATACCGACTGATTTGAACTAAAAGAATCAAAGAAGTACATCCAGAGGGTGTGTGTATCATTGTATTGCTTTTATCAAATCTGGACCTGAAATGTCATCATTTACAAGGATATCGTTAAAGGTCCTTATGTATGTTCTAAAATGGACCACTGGATCATTGGCTGTGATGAACAATTATGCAGTCATTTTTCTCTGCTGAAGTAGGCTGAACTTTTCCCATTTTCCCTTTCAATAACACATTTTACTTTGATGACCCATAAGCTTTGATCCAAAAGATATTGATGCATCTTATATTGATTCTACAGGTTAAACAAAGTGCAATAAATTATGCCAATAAAATAAAAACTTCCTTAGGTTTATTTGAAGATGAAAACTATATAGGAACCCTAACTGTGCTCCTTTGAACTACACTCTACAGAACCAAGACTATTATAGCGTTTTCTTTGAGGTGCTAAATTAGCAGGGGCAATACACAAATTGATGTGCAGTCTAAATGAGTCTAGCCTTGCTGTCAACAAGCAACTGGTTTTCAGATTACTGTATTAAGCTAAAATTATCCCACGCTCCATCAATCCCTACTTAACATGTAATTGACATACAATGTAGGTAGGAAGTTAAAACCATCAAGCGATGTGGATGCAACTTCTATAAGAAGTTTTTGACACAAAGTAAGGAACCTATGCTTGATTGTTATGGATCAAAGCTGATGTAGCTCTAGGCCTATATGTAAGCTTATTGAAGCATTTAAGCCCAACTTTCTTAATAAATTATCCCCCTGGTCAAAATGACATGTAAACTAATAGGCCTACATACGCTAGTAGTAATTAAAAAATTAATTTGAAAAATAAAGGTACAAGTAAATTTGCAATAAAAACATCAACAGCACTATCAAACACCAAAAAAGAACAAAGAGATTTCATTTAAACTAAATGAGAAATACTCAAGATCAGTAAGATAAGTATAGATTGAGGCTATTAATAATTTGTTATGTTATGAAACCTACACTCCCCCACCCCCATTTCATTCAATTAAAAATATTTACCATCAATTCAGTTTATCTTAATAGTGAAGGACAGTGTGATGCCCCACATGAAGCAGAACCTCCAATTAGCTGTCCTGGTGGTACTAGTAAGAATGAACTAGTGAAACTGTATTCACCCCCCCCCCCTTCGCACAGGGTTTCTTCGTGCAAGCAGAATTTAAATGTAGGGTCCACATTGGGGTGTTTTTTTTCTCAGCGTAACACTGATTTATAGGCCAAGTTATCAGAAAGATACAATAACAGTCACACATGAAAGTTTCAGCTGAATACTGTGTCTACTTATTACGAATACAGCAAAAACTGTCACGATGATTTCAATCATCAAGAATGTTGAATCCCTCCACGTTTTTAGCGAGATGGCAGCGGGTACCAACTGCATCTCCTGCTGCAGCATTCACAAACAGACACCACAGATATTTGAATCTTCAAAACTCGCATTAAGGCGAGATGTTCTTTGACAAGTATATTCTTTGACCCGTGCACCAACCCACATTTTCAAGAAAACCAAATCTATATATCTCAGTGAAATTCTGAAAGTGGCCCCTTTAGCTATGTCACCCCTAAAAGCATACTTAGCCCTGTCAGATAATGTGCACAAGAAACCACCACCCACCCCAAATGCACAGACTTTAGACATGTGCCTTGGAACATGGTGGGAGGGTTCCTACCCAACTCAACCATCAATGAGGTTTATACATCAGCATGGGCCAGTAATGCATTTATGCCCCCTTTGAAGTCATGTACAGCACTGATGTCATATTGCATCTCTCATCAATTCCAAATGCTAACTATTTATTGATGTGGCACCAATCTGGTCTGGTGGCCATATGGTTCCTTTGATGTCTGCTGGCTTTAGTTGACCTCATGGGAAATGGGGTAAATATAAATAAATAGGGGAGGGGGACCATATATATAAACAAGTCAGGAAATACCAACTTATGTTATGGATTGAAGTTCCTTACCTTCCAACTGCAGACCCAGATAGTCTGCCCCAGAATATGAAAGTGCATACATTATGTGGAATATTGCTGATAGAGGGGTGTATCAAATATTGGGGAAGTTGAACTAATTGTACTAAAATGGGTTCCTCAGCCCCCCCATGTAGTTGGTCATTTCTCAAGGTCAATTGTTTTCAGCACTGAATGAATATTGTGACCTAATTGACCCCAGGATTATCCCCACATATTGAAGCCATCTGTGTGTTATGATGAATAGTGAAATACCTTTCCCATACCTCTCCTGCCTGTCAGGTTTTAAGGGTAATGAAAACCGGTCTAATCAAAGACTGTTTTGTTTTAAAATATGCTTTAATGGCAACCATTCACAGTGATCCTAACAATGTGTGACCCCACACACTGATCCAATCCCAAAAGCTTACTGAACCTATTCCCATCTGGAAGTAATGTCTGCTCCTCCAGAAGGCTGGACAACAAAAATCCTTTGGGGATTTTTCACCAGACATCTTGGAGCTATCCCATTTGCAATCAAAATCTAACTGCAAGTTTACTGTGCTGGTCTTGGTTCTGCATTATCAATCATAACAATATTAAAGTGAGATTCCAAATGGAAGGATCAAAAGTGTACATTCCCCCATTTTTGCAGCTTTAAAATAACTTTGAGAAGGGATTTTCAGCATATGCAGCAAATCTGTATTCTATGTGGAGTACTCTTCAATATGTTATGTTCCCCTCCACCTTTCAGCGGGCAAAACTCAAACGGGGAATGTTTGAGTGAAGAGCATGTGCTTTGAAGATAGAATTGCAGCAAACATCTTGCAGAGCGTGCTCTATCCATTGAGATTGTTATTACTTATTCCTCTTGCAAGTAAACAAGTTCTGAATGTTATCTCATAGTCAGAAAGAGCATTTATGTCCCATGGATCTAAAAAAAATACATAGTGAATCTCCTTCTCCACAAATCAAATATGAGAACCAAAAAGGAAATAACTTGAGATTTCATTCAACAGGGACCTAAAAGAGCAACATTTCTTTGGATAATGAAGGTCCAGAGTTCAAAACCACATACACATTCATAGCTTTTATTTGGTGTTTAAGTAAAAATATCCACCACCCTTCAATCAACTTGACTGGATGTTTCAGTTGAACACATCCCGTGCAGATCAAGTAAACTCCTTCTCCCTGTCAAAAGTATATGTACGACCCTACCATGGAGGAAATACATTTGTTTTCAAGTTTCTTGTGAGTGTTGCTCAAAACCAAATTAATGGCCGGACTGTGAGTTAAAAATAAGAGTTTGTTGTTAAATAAAGCAACTAATCCACTGGCTATCATCTATTTCTGGGGAAATTATTACATTAAACTTTTGCACAGGTTAACACTATATCCAATACGTACCAAACATCCGCAAAAGTTTGTCTTCATGACAAGATGTCATTTACATAAAATTTTTTTATAAAATATGTTAAATCATTTTAAATCATTTTAAATCTTGATGCAAATACCTTAAGTATTAAGGTGTGGGGGCCACGCCCTCTTGTATAAGTGTGTGACCGTTGTCCAGAATCAGAGCAAATAACTGGACTAAGTGTTACCAGATTGGAGTGGGATCAGGTGCAGTAGCCAAACCAACACTGACTAGCTTGTGAAAAATTGATTAAGGCCACAATCAAGGGAACCTAACACCTAGATTGTTTACACATATCACAATACACTGTCCAGATGAAGCAAAGATAGACTGAGTGGAATGAATTAAACACTCCCTGGTTTCAATCAGACTACGATTAGACTTATTATTCATGTCTGCATTTTTGTTTCAATTGGGAGAAGAAGGTGAGAAGTATGAAAGAGGAAAATCTTCTGTTTGACTGATTGGTATTCAGATCAGTCATTGGAGGGAGGCTCTGTGGTTGACAGCTAGCTATAATTGTGAATGCATTCAAGCAACTTACTCTAATTTGAGGCCATATAGGATTAAAACACATTAAAGACATTGTCTATAGACCATGAAACTTGTGAAATTATGTTTACAAAAGATCACAGAGCCTGGACTTCCTGCAGGCAAAATTTGTAGGCCTACACATATCAATAAAAGAAAACATTAAATCTTATACTTTATGGAGATCGCATTGTCTGATGTTTATCCACACTTTTGATATGATGAAAGGGGCACATCTAAAAACTTTGTTCAGCTGTTACTTTTATAACTGTTAAAATAATGAGGAAATTATGACACAAAATGTAAAATTTCATGTATGACCAGTGCAGTATCTTGCATGCCAGAAAGCCCTGGAATGTAAAAGGTCATTCTTTTGTAAGATTACATGGTTTAACCCTCTCCTCTGCTTCTCCATGCTTTTTGCTTTTGCAGAAGGTCAGCAATTCATTAAGTTTGGTCCAACAGTGTAATCACAAACTTAGTTATAAAGTACATTGCAGATTAAAAGCAAAATAAGAAGATGATAAGTGAATTAACCATCAACTGCAACACCACACTGTCCCTTTGATCACTTGTTGGTGAAAATGGGTACAGCCATTTCCTCAGATACACTTTGCATGTAGGCTATGCATATACTCGCTCACTTAAGATTATACTCTGTACCCCCAATCCACCATATATCGATCTAGACTAAATTTGTGACATAAATTTGTTGCTATAAACACACTATACAAAGGCAGGGATCCTTTATATAGGCCAGTAAGCATTTGAAGTGTATCTACTCATTGGCACATTGTCTATTATCTGGTCAAGGTGTGTATCTTATCCCCTCAGGAAGACATGAACCCCTATACTCTCATCATAGAGTACCAGATGGCTCCTTCAATGCACTCATACAAAAGTAATTTCCTACTCTGTCTCCAAAATAAACCTTGATATTGGATGCCAGGGTACCAAGCAGTCCAGACCTACTGTCAATCATAAGCTCAGTACATCTGTCTTCTTAATACTTCATGATTATTCTGAATTCCAGGTATTCCATCTTTCAAATTAAATTGTTTACAGGATGTTCTCGGCAAACGATATTGCTTTTTCGGCGGGTGCCGAAGTACTCTTTCTGAGATGATTGAAACGGATGAAGTACAAACTGGTTTCTCAAGTACACCTGAAAGGTAACCACAGGTCAGGACTGAAAATAGGTCAAAGGTAACCACAGGTCAGGACTGAAAATAGGTCAAGGGTTCAGGTTCAATGCCTTGTTCTAAATTAAAAGGTTAACGACCTGAAAAGGGTCATTGTCAAGATGGACCAATGGCTTCAAACACTACCTCAGGATCAATTCATGCCCAGTTTCAACACAATACTTTTAACATTTAGATCAACCAATGAAATAAATTTGTGAGTACCTCCAAATGAACCCTTGCACCAAGACAAATTCAGAACCATTACGGTACCACCTGATCCTGAAACATTTGTAGGTCAGTTTCAATAAGTCAGTAGAAAGACTTTTTCCATGGGGGGGGGGGGGTGGGAATCGAAAGAAGACATGCTGTACTCGTTTCTAAAGCTTTCAAAATGTGGTCATTTCTTTTATTAGCATTCCGTATGTTGCCCTATTAGGGGCCTGCACTTCTCAATGAAGCCGCCCAAGGATTAACTCCTGGCAAACATATCTAGTAATAGATGAGCATGATGAACATTGAAACTTAGTACTTTAGTAGATAGCTTATATGGCAGCTGCTGCCTAACCATGTATGGGCAGACAGCATAAACTGATGTTTCCAGTTGTTGACTTGAAACAAGGCTCGAAATGAGACTACATGTCCTATTTATTTTTGACCTGGACAAAAAACTTGTAATGTGATAAATCCCATTTAATATACTTTTTTGTTTACAAATAACATGGAATCAATGCCTTCCTTCCTATTTTCACGGACTGAAATAAAAAATAAAATAAAAAATGAATCGAATGGCAAAGAATAAAGCCTTATTTCAAAATGGGTTAAATTGAATGTGTAAAACACTTCTGAAATGTCCTCAGTGCACAAGAGACCATTTAATGTATATAAACAAATAATAATAAAAAAAATAAAAATAAAAATAAAAATTTCCCCGGGCCCATAGGAAATTTGCCCCAAAATAGCGTTCAAAATTTACCTGAGGTCCTCCTGCAGGCCCTAGATTTTTAGTGGGCCCAGACCCACATTAAATGTAGATAATCTATTATACATTGTTTAAATTAACCAACCTTAGCAATTATTTAGTAGTTTAAATATGGGAGAACAAGTGAATTGTAAAGTGTCTAGTGCAACAGCACTATGCTTGAAGATTTCTAAGCAATTCACGATTCCAATATTTTGTGAAATTTACTGAGCTTGCGACATCGTTGATCCTTCTAAGTCAGAATCTTGTTACTTTGGAGATTTGCTCCATTTAAAACCAGAGACATTATTTGAACATGTATTTGTTGTTTCAAACAACATATGACTTAGTTTGACATAATAATGTATATACAAAGCTTACTTATCTCCACAGGTTCAAAAATTAAGTTTATGTACAGCTTCTTTTATGTAATTATCACTATAAACAAGACTGGTGTCATCAGCCAATAAACTAATGATATCTTATCACAAATGTAATAAGAACAACCAGAGTTATAAAGCTTTTAATAATTGGAATTTAAGAAAGTTACCTGAATCCAAATGACCAATCAGAAAGTTAGTTTTGTTTATCAATGAGGTTGTTAGCTAACTATACTAACTTCTCAAAACTTTCAAGACAGTTGCAAGAATACTAATGGGTCTAAAGTTGCCGATAGTTATCATGTTTATTTCCCCCATAGAGTGTGTAATTTGACTGATTTGAACCAAATTGGCTCTCTCTACCATAGCAGGTACACATGGACTCGTAGTTATGAATCATGTCATGTCTAAATTAACAGCTTTGGCAGTGGCTATGGCTAGAATGCCACAAACTCCTATTCTTCACTGTTGCCGTTGTAGCCAACGATCATAGCCGTAGCTGAAGTGGCTAGATTCGGACAAGGCCTGAGTCTTACTCATGGACACAGTGATAGCTCAGCAACCAGAACTTGAGTTCGGTGACCATTCTTCCATGACATGCACAGCCACCTGTGTCCCTTGAGTTTTCTTGTTAAGAAAAAATTCATTTAAAATGAAGGGTACAACAGGTTAAAAAAAAAACCTGATTTACTGGAAGATGCAAAAGTCAACTCAAGTTTATTTCATGTTTTTTGGCCTCTACAGCTAGCCATTGAGCCATGGGCAAGTGCTGTACTATTTAATTGTGTGCCTTTGTAAATTGTTTATCAGCAAATCAAGAGGCGCTGTTATGAATCCCATGTCTCCTATGCATTTGAATTTGCCTGTTAAAATCAATGTATACTTAAACTCCAAATTGTAGTATCATAATGTAGTATCATATAGCTCTCCATTGCATATGTACCCTATGACCAAAGTGGTCAGTGTACGACTATTTTTGCATGTATTCCAAATTGCACTAAATTCCTTTTAATTAGTTTTTCAGACGAGAACCTTACTCACAGAGTAATCAGACATATTATAGGTGTTGTGAATTAGTTTTACAGTAGAGGAATGTCAACATGAGGAGGAGTTTACCATGGCAGAGTAGCTGGGCCCTGTCACCATGAGTCAATCACCCTGATTCTATGAACTCTTCTCATCAAGGCATCTCCAGTCTCATCATTCAAGATGCCTAGCTCTACCACACAATATATTCCAATGGAAAAACCACCTGCCCTTCCTGTGCCAAAGTCAAATAATCACAACAAAATAATTGAGTAAATCCCATCCGATGTTGAATAGATCCGAGCTGATGCAGAATTGTTGTTTTGTCATAATGGAATGTGCAAATGGCTGTTCTTTCTGCAAGATTTATCTTCCGTTGCAAGAACACCAAAGACAGCCAGGCATTAAGCCTTCATTCCAGGCACCAGGATTGCTGAGCAAAGAGGTCAAAAAAGAGTCTGTAGTGGTTTTTATAATTGCTTTACAATGTTTAAAGTTGGTTTCAGAATTAAGGTTTTTGTTTCAAGTGTACAATCTTTCGAACTAAAAAGGCAAGCTAGACAGGAACTTTGTTTTAGGCAATCCTTCAGACTCCAGCAGCTGGTTCTCGATCTATCCTTCCTCTGTGTTTTAATTGCTCTTGGTGTATCTTTTAATGTTTTTACCAATGAGCATTATTGTACTTTTTCTCTGCCCAAGAAATTAAATAAGTATAAATAAATGAATACAACTAAACCATTTATAGAAAGAAAGAAAAAAACGTAATTTCAAAATTATTTAAACACTTTAGAATTACTGAAAGTTTAGTGCAAAATTATAATCATTCTGAATTTTACTAAAAGCTATCCATCCAAAAAAGCTTTAATTTAAAACAAGAATGACATAAACAAAAATGTACTCTTTAGTATCCCGATAATTCTTGACTGCAAGATCAAATTTCATTAGAAAAATGAATTATACCACATTACATGTTTGTTTGTTATATCACATCCTATATTTGCTGGAATGTTCCCAAAGACGGTGTTTTATATGTTGTCATAGTTAAAATGACACTACTGTTTACAACAAAAAAGAACAATAAGCTCAAACACCTGCACCAGCATGTGATTGACATACCTAATGTTTGTAAACAATATACTTGGCTTCACTCCAACCGGTAAAGTCCCGCTGTGGTATGTACATTATGGCTAATATCCCATTCACAACATGAATGTCTGCTGAAAGTCACGGCACATGATATTTAGATCACTGTGCCACCAAAAAGCACATTACTTGAACAAGTTTACCACCACAGATCCAGGAAGCTTTTCCAATCGACACATTGTCTTTTAACATTATCAAGATGAATGAACACGCAAAATGGTAATTAGTAACAAGCAGACCCCTCCTACTATCTCCCACAGACTAATTCAAGGTCAGGTATGCCTAAAAGTGAAGTACACCTAACATGTGGTCTTGTCGTTTGTGCATACAAGTTTCAAAACTTACACAACATTCAACAATAAAATAGATCACCTAAACTAAGATCACTAGCAACAAAACAAACCACATTTGGCTTCAATGTTTCTATAGAACAACATCCCAGAGCTTGGTTCAGTCATCAAGCAAGGACAAGGTACAGTAGTAAAGTTGATGGTCAAGTCCAATATTTTATAAAGATATGCCCGAACTAATTGGGTACATCAATAGTGTGTGATAATCCTTTAACTTTGGCTATAATATGGACCTAAACGGGTTGGCTTGAAATGCTCTCATGTTTGAGATTCCACAATAAACTCACTGCATATGCACTTTAAATTTCCAACGAAATACAAACTATGAAGGAATATTTGACTGGTTTCTCGACAATGGAAAAGTTTTTTTTATTTTTTTAATGTGGCATAAAAGGCAATCATAAAAAAAGAATGCACTCATTGGAGACATTTTATTTAAAAATACTAAGGTAATGTGTTCAACTACATTCAGTGTTCTGATTATTTTCCAATCCTGCACTGTTCATCCATGCAGGCCTGCATCCATATATTTGCACTTCTCACACTGAGCCTCGGTATTCAAGTTTTGAAGATGGCACATAGGACTACCCTTATAAAGGGTTTTGAAGATGGCACATAGGACTACCCTTATAAAGGGAAACAGAGGAGTAACTACCACTCCAGCAACTGGTTTTAGAAAGCTGCTCCCCCACCCCCTTTTAAATCAAACCAATCATTATTTCCAAAGTTAAAAATCCACATCAGTTTACCCAACTACTTGACTTGACTATACTTCCAGAAGAGGTCGTCATTTATACACCACTTGTCCATGCTCTTAAATTTAAATAATAAAAAAAAGATTTTCAGAAGAAAGCCCTGATTTTGGATGCCACCCAATGGCCACGATCTTGGTGGGGATCAAGCACTGGGGAGGTGCACCTGTGGACACCTGTCTCCAAATAAACCCCCACTGGTGGCCCCATGACAGACGACAAACAGGACTCCTAATGTTCCCTAACAAATCCATCAACAACTTTCTCTTTGGAAAAAAGAGTTCCAAACATCTGTTTGGGAAAGGAAGGAAGGGACATTCTGCCTCTCAATGGCGCAGACTCAGAAAGTGAAAACATGTGAAATGAAACAGCACATATGTTTGTCTCAATTTGTCTGTTGCATTGAAACCACATAGAAACAGTGGCTATACCATTTCAACTTGGCATAATCCAACAGCATTGACTACGCCCCGTTTCACTAATGACTGGCAAAATCTACTTTCAGATGTTTTTTAACACAGAGTGCATATTATTCTCAGCCAAGGAAAGCACTAGTTCACAATGTGTGTAGACATTGAAAATACACATCTTTGCAGAATTTATGAACATACCATCAGGGAGGAAGAAATTCTTCCTCCACGATATAATGAACTTAAATATCAACCGGCCCATTAATTGCAATTTAATATTTAAATATATTTTAATATATCACTAGAAATGGTAATCATTGGTGAAAATAGATTCCCCAACTGCATCAAGGTTATCATAAATAGCATTAATCCCATCAGGCTCCTGTATTGTAACCATGCACACTTTGTAAATGTCAAGACCCAAATATATCTTTTTAACTTCTTTACTCAACCCGAATTAAAAGAATTAAGTTACTGTCAATAAAACAAAGTCAGCTGTACAGGAAATCTCAAATCACTAATGGCCCAAACATTACCTCCTAGTTCCCATAATACCAAGGCAGACAAATTGATTCCATTTTGATCACAGGATCTTTGACCTGTGGCACAATACAGGGTGGGGTCTGTTGATGGGCTTTTAGTCACAGTCTTTAGACCACCTGTACATTTATGACAATTTTTTAAAAGGGTTTGTGCACTATGTGTGGGGTTTCCCTCAATATAATTGTTTTCACTCACCGGCCAAACTAGTAGACCCAACATTTGAGGAAGTCAGCAAGATTTTTAATTCGGCGGAATTTAACTGCACGAATGTTTCATTCAAATCTCTTATACTCATTTTATTACACTTAATAAGAATGTGTGCCAAGTTAACTGTATTTTGTTCTCATTTTATGTTTGAGGCGAGGTCAATACTTTATTGATTAAACATGGTCCTATTGCATCTCAAAGCAAAACCAAAGCGAAAAACATTAATTCAAATTAACAGCTGAAAAAGTTTTTGAGATATGACCTCTTTCTTCATAAAAACTAGTCTGCAATCTTCATAAAAAGTAAGATTTGATGTTTTCTTTCACTAAGCTGTGGACACATTAGCCCTCCAGGCTAAATGATTTTTTTTATAAAGGTTCCATAGGCAAACATAAAAGCTATTTAATACTGTACCTCATACATACATATTCATGATTGAGAGCCAAATTTTCACTGGTCCATTCACCATTATGTGCCGAATGCTATTTTTGTTTACTAAGCGCATGCTCGAGTATTCATGCACAGGCTAAATACGCATGCATGTAATAGTCCACTAAACTCGCACTTTACGAAGCAGTTGAATCGTTGAGTTATCACAAGGGTGTAGCTGCGCGTGCATCACTGCTACATGCACATTTAAAGATGGTGGCAGATGTAAATGTCAATCTGCGTTTTCCCAAGCTCAATAATACCAAACTAGAGAAGTAGGAGATATAATAAAACAAATGTAACATGGTTTATGGTCAATATAAGATCCATTGGAAGTTACAAATAAGTTCCTTGGGCAAAGAGGCTGAAGACAAAAACCACCACCCAAATGCCCAAGACAAAAACTACCACAAACAAGACCAAGAACAAACCACCTCCAGAAGGTCCAAGACCAAGACCACTACCAGAAGGTCCATGACCAAGACAACCAACCAAAGGCCGAAGACCAAGACCAGCACCCAAAGGTCCAAGACCAAGACCAGCACCCAAATATCCAAGACCAAGACCAACACCCAAATATCCAAGACCAAGACCAACACCCAAATATCCAAGACCACCACCGTCCGAGACCAAGACCAATAAATGAAGATTCTGGACCAAGAATAAGAAAAATCAATTGATTATTATACACGGCTGAAATCCTGTATTGCTCAACTTTTTAACCATCAAATTGTTTGACCTGTGGTCTGGAATATAGGGTTAGAGGTTCTGTGTTCTACATCTGTCTCATTACATTTTTATGGAATGTACTACGCACTGTGTTCATAAGTGGTGTATGCATAGGAAGAGAACATGGCGCTTAATGTTATTCAGTGTGCAATACCTGTATTGACTGAATGACACTCTTATTAGTTCTGTTGCTTTCTGATGGGATTAAAAAAGAAGCCAAACTGCAAAATTTCACACTTCTATTGAACACACTAGAATCCAAATCTAACCAATCTAGATTGCCTATTTTCACTGATGACTAGTACACATTGGCACTAAGGAGTGGCATGCTGAGTGCTATGATAAACGCCAGGATAACAGGTGTTTAGTTTACAATGGCCAATCCAAATATGACAACTAAAACAGGTGATGGGGTACCAGTCACACAGGGACTGTAGCTCTGGCCTTGAATCACAAGCAGGGCGCCAAGTAAAATGCTATAACAAGCCCATCACCTAAGGTGCTGGTCCCTGCTCCATTACGTGTGATCTTTTAATTAGCTCCCCCCACCCCCCCCCCCCCCCCGAAAAAAAAAAATCATAATAAATAAATAAATAAATAAAAATGGTGCCAGTAGACTAGTCATCAGTCTGGATGTCTCTTGATTGGATTGCCATGGTAACAGAGGCTTAAACAATGGATGGTGAGTAAGCCTCATCAAGGTTTCACAGTTGCACAATGGTTCTGTTTAATCAGGGGGATTGTATTCAACATTAGAATAGTACAGTCAGCCTTCCATTCCTACCTCTAGGTCTAGACTCCCGTAACCCACAGGTGCCACCAATATACTGGCAGTAGACAATGATAGGAGTGACTTAACAAAAAAAATGATGATGTGTAGTCTGTTGGCATGATGTCTCACAGCCTTAAAAGATGACATGCATCAGATGAGAATAGTCGTCATGGGGAATGGGGATACAATACAAGTTGATTTCAGTAAAATTATTATATCTACATTCAATACACAAAAGACTCTCTCTAATTTTGTTCTTTATTTCATTGAGTAAACACTAGAGAAAAAGAAAGAACCATGCCCAATCCACAGTACAAGCTAGTAGCTATAACTTCCCCTATGGCAGGAAATGCACTAATGTACAAAGCAGTTGTTGTTTGTACTTTTGTTTTTTACTCTGCCTGGGTTAGGAATGATTTGTGTTAACTTTGACCAAATGCATTTTTCTTAACCTGTCAGGCTTGGACCATTTCTCCATAAACAAGTATATGATTCATTTACTCCCAAGTGTAGTGTAACATTTAACTTTCTAACTATTAAGTTTACTTGTCATACACAAAGTTTTCTTTACTGATCCGAGTACTAAACAGCAAGCACAGTCCAAAACTGTTTTAGTGATTAAGTTACCTCAATCCTTCTTTCTTGTTTCCTGGTAAAAAGTACAATTTTACCCCAAGCAGCAGCCAGTATATAAATAAAACATCTGTAAATAACTAGGTGTAATTGTTAGAGGGATGATACAACCATTGAGAAATGTCCTTCCTCCATTGTACAGCTGCTCACCTCATCTATTTGTCACAATTTTATTTATTTTTTGTATATCCATGACAGAATCCACAGATAGGACGGTGCAACAAGGATTGATGTTTGATTGTGATCATAAAAACTGTCTATAATATTCTCACAAGTAAGAAGACCTAATAGAAATGTTTCTGAGGGGGTCCAATTGGCTGAAAGTGACTACGTGTCAAGAAGATTACTTTGTCAGGAAGTTTTGATCAGTTTCTTTCAAAGGAATGAAAGCCTTTCCCACCAACACTGAGTTATAAAGTACAAACTTCAGGAAATCTTTTAATTTGATCCAATAAAGGACAGAGCAGGTCTCATTATACAAGCAAGAAAACCCCAGCTGCTGTTTAATTTTCTCTGGCTTAAAGACAAGTTACAACAACTGTGCCATGACACATTAACCTGTCAGTCGCAATCAAGTGTCATGTACAAGTAATGTTGTAATTAGTAAACTGCGAATGTTTATCATGCACTCATCATCAAGAAGTAGATGAATCAGTTTCCACATCTCAATCAAATACATACCAGGTTTTTTTTCATAAAACAGATATTATATGTAAGTTTTTCCTATGTGTCTCAAGGTAACCACATATCTTGTAAGGCTGCAGACTTGAAAGACAGTAATTATTATGTTTACCTTCCAGCCCAACTATTGAGCTTGAAAGCTTTAACAACTTGTCTTGTCTCTACAGTGTACTTAGACAAATCTGTCACCATGATTTCACCTTTTTTTATTTCTGGAGCAAGAATGAAGAAAAAATGTGTTCAGTTTTGTCTTTCTAGCCATACCAGGCTAAACAATCACTATAATACTAAGGAAGATAGATTGGTAACACCAATTTCCTGAAAAGTTCTCTTAAATAAAGTACACGGCTCCTGATGTATTTAATTTACATGACACGTCAATACTGGATCAATACTTAATAAATTCACAGCAAGTTATTATTGGGAAATGTGCAGGCCCCCTAGTTAGCAATGACCCTACCAAGAAATGTGCTGTCTGCACAATTTATGAATTGAGTTAGATGTGGATGGGGAGGTTGTTATGATTTGTGGTCTGTACTATTACATTTGATTTAGCTCATGATGGCACATGTCCTTTTGCCTGAAAGTGTCCAGACTTGTTCAAAGCATTGTCAAATAAATCAAGAACCTTCCTGTCTACAGAAACATGCAAGTTTAACATAATCATCTTAAACATTTAAATAACAGGAAAAATATCTGCAGAAAAAAAAGATTGTTGAATTTACTATGATGGATAAATAGAACACATTGTCCAAATATTCAATATGTGAGAGGTGCAGTTTATTCATAGCATGAGAACAGAAATCTTTACTTGCAAGATGTATTTATTCATGAGTATTCTGGAGATATTAAGTAAGTAGTAAATTGAATCATCCTGCTTCCCAACCACACAAACACACACCCCTATACCTAAATCCAGGAAAGATTTCATCTCTTAGACTCACTCAACGGATTGTCATCAGGCCCCTCCCGCAGGTGTGTTAATATTCCCTTGCTCTCAGCTCGGCTTGTTTAAGACAGAGACATGTCCGCTGATGATGAAAAGACGGGGTGCTGAAGTATGTACAGCTGGCCAGCTGCAGACTGTGATTATGCCCTAGTAGTCAACAAATCACCTGAAAATAGCATCAATGGGTACGCAACACAGGCTTAATCAGTGCTGTACAAGCGGCTCCCTCGGGTAGGCAATTGCAGGCAGGTTCGATCCACCCGCATCACCTGGCTTTTAGATGTGTTTGTCTTAGTGCAGGAATTAAAGTACAGACAGGGTGGATGGTGGTTACAATTATATTTGAGGGGAGGGTCCTTATAGTTGGCAACTTTTTGTTGCTTTGTGAGCGAGGGCGCTGTACATTGGGACAAATGATCATTAAGGGTCTGTGAAAATAGCGTGCTTTTCAGAGATGTCTGTCATATATTTATGAATTTGTTTGAACTGCAGTATCAACTGATGGTTTTTGATACAAAGGCAGCATAAACTGATGCCTAAGCAGTCGTGATTCAGTTGCCTTGCAGGGTGCTAGGTTCTAATTAATAACTGTTGCACACACACACAGCTTTATGAACAACACAAGGCACCACCAGCAGCACAGCCCAAGGGGAGTGCAGTCTGCATAACATTAATGCAGGCTTATATGCCTCCTCATTTGTTAAATTTGAAACCCCACCAAACCCCCCACAAGCTTGGAATCTATCTTCATGCAAATGTGTTACTGGCGGGCATCAACTGATACAAGTCTTGATGAAATGGGAGCTGGGCACCAGTGTGAGATGAGTTGTTGTCAGTTGGATCAATGCTGGGATGACATAATCCAATCAGTACAATGTACAGCCCAAACACAGCTTTCTTAGAGTACACACAGCACTTGAGAGTAGACAAGATGTGGGAAAATGGTGTGCACAGGAAATCAATCCAATCTTCAGGTTATTCTAGCAACTGAATAAATAACAATCATTTGCAAGACTTTTGTTTGAAATTAATCAAATGCTGTCTTGCCAGAAACCTAGGATCTTAAGTCTGCCTTTTGTCAATCATAACTGGGACAGCTACTCTACTTTTCTTACCACTTAAAGATGCATCACCCATTTTTGGCTAATAGCTCAATAAAACATGATGTTAAACTGGGTTTTTTTTCATGGATCCAGGAAGCTTTACACTTTCATTTTAGGCATTAAAAAACACCTTAAAATCATAAGTTCAAGTATAAAAAGTATTTAGTGATAATTGAAAGTAATACAAATTAGTTGTTGCTGGATCCTCATTTCAATCTCAGAAGACCAGCCTATAGTACACACACCAGACACTTTGCATGTTAGAAATACATTTGGGTGTGTGTTACCAAGCTTATTTCATTGCAGTACTGGCTAGATAACACACCTAGGAGCACCCATATGTGTAACAACTGCTTTTTAATTACTCAAAGTTAACCAAATTCAAACGCTTTAAAATTTTAAACGTCAACAAATTGTGCTGTCATTTTTTCTCTTTTTGAAATAATTGGCAAAATGATTGGTGGTACATCTTTTTAAAATTCTAGCCATGAAAGGCAATTAATTGGAAAAATACAATTGATACCTCAAAAAAACAAAAACAATTGTTTCCCTGTAATTAGTATCTGAAGGAAGTTGTTTTGAAAAAAATCTCCTAAAATAGCACTTTTACATGCAAGTTTGATTACAAAACGTTGTATCTCGGTTAAAATAGCCCGAATGTACACAAAAAACAAGTTTGCGACAAGTTTTTTCACTGATGCGACGTTGTTAGACAAAGAATCAAGCCACCGTAATGACCACGTGCAGAGAAACTGTCAAATTGAGCAGAATACCAGTCACAGATGTTACATGACATGGTATTTTGGCTGGTAAACCTTATTCTGTATGCATGTTTCAGCTGAGCTACTTTTTTGTGCTTCAGTTGGGCCCTTGTTAAGATTTGATGTGAAGCTTCAATGGTTGACACTGTGACTGCCCTTTGAGTCTATAATGGTCAGGGTCTATTCTATTGAAACTGCAACCAATCCTCAGATTTTCATCCCTGAAGTGCCATTCAATCCCAGTCCTATCTGATACATTGTCAAGGAGAAGATGAGGCCATTCTGATCATCCATGGAATGATGGTAAAGAGCTGTCTGCTAGGTGAACTAGTTCTAGGCATTGACAACTACAAAACTACAAAACCATTGAACTTACTTTGCTCTAAGGCTGCTCTGATCCACATGAATACTACTGAACTTAATACTCAAAATCATAGAGTGCCATTATTCTAGCTCCCTATACCTTGGCCAGTAGCAAAGTGAGGGGAAAAAAATGACACAAAAGAGTTCACAGAGTTTCACAAGGAGATGACATATGTAACCAGCAAATTATAAGCAGATTTGAAAAGATGTGTCTTGAGCTGGCTTTTGATTATTTGTAAGGATTCAAGTGTATGGAGTTGATAGGGGACATCATTCTATAGCTTGGGTGCAGATGAAGTATTAGATCACTGGATGAAGAACGAGATCTTGGAATGTTAAATAGAAGTTTGTTTGATAATCTCAGATTAAGGCCGAGGGTGGTATAGGCACAACCTACTCTGAATATACCTAGGCTTGACTGAGAAGTGCTTTGAAGTAGCATTTTATAATTAATCCTTTGTTTGGTGAATAACCAATGCGATGCTATACTTGGGTAATAATAATAGTTAGATTTTCTTCCTCTTGAAAGAACTTGCAGCATTCTGGGCATGTTGGAGCTTCTTCAGGAGATACTGTGATAAGCTGCAATGCACCCAAAAGCACATTCTGGATACTTTGGTAATGTACATTTCTGCACACATACACACATTGGTGGACTCTCTTTACACATGAATCTATTGATAAAGCATTATCACTCATGACTCCAAGGTGCTAGACAAAACAATATAATATGGATATAATTTCTTTGTAAATGATGATTTGCATTGATGTATCATATACAACCAATGAGTTATTCACATAGGAATCCATTTTTCCAATGTAAAATTTGGTTTAATGTGTAAAATCGATTTTACCTCCTAATTTGGACAGTTACCAATTTGCTTACAGAACTAATCGCAGTGTTGAGGATGCAATTTGTCTCAGTCTCCATGAATTTCTGCTGCGCCATCTTGAGCAGGCTTTGTCTTATGTCAGAATTCTTTTTATTGATTATAGTTCTGCTTTTAACACAATTATACCATCTAAATTGCATTTTAAACTTACCAATGACCTTAAGCTCCCTGTTTCTATTTCTAACTGGATTTTAGACTTTTTATTAGAACGACGACAGGTTGTAAAGGCCTTTTCACACTGTCCAAAATCTCAGGGTCGGAACCGGTTCCGAACCGGAGATTTTGTTCACCCCGTTTCACACTGTAAAAATTTCAACCCGCCTCCGATCCAGGTAGCATGCTCTAGCCGGATAGAAATCAACCCTGGCAGGGACCAGGGTTGAAAATCTCAATCCGGATCGAAATTGCATTTTTCGTTAATACGGTTCACGCATTAGCTGGTTCACGTAAAGACCAGTGTGAATGTTGCTTATCTCTGATCCGTGTCGAAAAGAAGCGAGGCTGAACCGGAGAGGACCCGGGTAGGTTTCAACGCGGTTCGAAATGGAGGTAGTGTGAAAAGGCCTTAAGAATAGCTGATTGCACCTCACGTTCTCTGGTTTTAAATACTGGTACTCCACAAGGATGTGTTTTGTCACCACTTTTATATTCGTTGTATACTGATGATTGTAAAGCTACAAACCCCAGCTCATTTGTCGTTAAATTTGCAGATGACACTACTGTCATTGGTTTCATTCAAAATGATGATAAAAGTGCTTATCGTGCACAGATTACCTATGTTATTAAATGGTGTGAGGAAAATAACCTAGTACTAAATGTAAACAAAACCAAGGAGCTGATTGTTGACTTCCGTAGAAAACATAAAAACACTAAAGAGCCTGTCTATATCGATGACAATGTTATAGAACAGGTAGATAGTTACAGATTGCTGGGTACTCACATTGCCAATGATCTTACTTGGCACATAAATTGTCTGGAAATTCTGAAGAAGTCCCGTCAACGATTATTTTTTTTACGCAAATTAAACTCATTTGATCTCCAGAAGCTGAATTCTGTTGTTCGATCAGCAGAAAGAATTACTGGTACTAGACTGCGCCCTCACTGGAGTCAATTTATTATGACAGACTGTGTAAACGCACTAGATCTATAATGTAGGACGAGTTTCACCCAGCAGCAGAATATTTCCAATTCCTTCCGTCTAACCGTCGTCTTAAGCATTTTCAAGGTAGTAAGCGGTTCACTGATAGTTTTCACCCTTGTGCAGTTTGTATTTTTAATGGGATTTAGTTTGTCTTTATGTCGGCTTTTTTCCGCTATTGTTGTATTTTTAATTCTTTGTTTAGTGTTTGTTGTAATTTATAGAGAGCTCGAGGTGTACTACAATTTCCGATGTTTTGGTTTTTAACTTTTTAAACATTGGCTTAATAAATTATTATCTTATTATTATCTTAAAATGAAAATAAACACAGGCAAAGAGCATAATCTGCTATGTATAATTCATTAAAAATTAATATGTTCCATTGAGCAACTGAAACAGGTGCTACACATGGACTCCTACTATAGGTAGTCTGAATAAACCAGTATTAGAAACTTATAGTTGTCAAACAGTTAAACCCTTCTACTGATGCTTTAATTGCAGTACAATTACATATAATTAGTCAAACAGTTGTGTACACTTTGTGAAATGACCATTCTATGTATAGTGTGTGCTTTATACATAGTGAAGAGGGTCTTGGGTCACATGATCAGGCTCATGCTGCTAGAAAGTATACAAAAGGTAAAATTGTAATCTCCTATGATTTGTAATAGATCTCAAGAACATACATTTTTTTAGTTGGTTTGTTTGTTTAGATTATCTTTCCCACCAAGGGAACTTGGCAAACTCCCACAAGGGATCGCCAAGCTGGCAACAGCAAATCTCTCTCAAACAAACATTGGTTTGACATCTATATGACTATGAATTGCACAAATCAAGAAATTGTGATTCAGAAATCAGCATTTAGCTTGGTAGGATTCAAACCCACAACCTTTTGATTGCAAGTCCTGCCGTCTAACCACATGAATGATTATATAGTGTCTATAAACATCTAGGGTACCTTTGTGAATGAGGCAGGTTTACAGCTGGCGTTATAATCAAACCCTATAATTGCTTAAATAATCAGATAAGGTCTCAGCTTTGACTTGTAGGTAGCTATCATCTCTTTAAGGATAAGGAAATAACATGTGAGTGAGACAACAAGTTTTTAGTTTAACTTTACAGCCATGATGGAAGTTATTTCTGTCCCTGTGACATTCATTACGATATAACTCCATAAATTTCTTGAAGATTCGTAACATTGTGTTCAATCCAAAAAATGCTTTTAAATGACACAGCAAAAAATAATCAGCAAAATATCATATTTTATCATCAACACGCTGTACAACCCAAAACTGCCCCCAAATGTATGCACTGGTGTGGAGACTGACCCAGCTAAATAAAACAATATAAAAAGCTACATCCTTACTCAGTCAAACAATGGGTTTCTTAAAAGATAATTTAAAACAACTAAACAGGACTGACAATTAAACAGGAAAGCTCACTTTCCAACCCTCAAAAGGAATATTCCTGTCTGTAGTTCTGTTAAAATGGAGGTAATACATTTGAAGAACACACACGTCACAGTTGCTTATTCTGATTGCAGCAATCAAAATAAATAAAACAAACAGAGTAATAAACAATGACATAAAATATCTTCAAAGATTAATCATTTAAACAAACAAATTCAAAACAGGAACAAATCAAAGTTAAACCAGTATCCCTTTAAACATCAAGTGGATAATGTAGAGGTATTGGCAAACTAAGTACTACCACGTCATACGCTTTGAGAACAAGTTTCTTGGAACAAAATTTCCTCAAATTTTAGAGCAAAACCTGTAAAAAAGTATTGCACTCACCATATGTTCTTAAGATACAGAACATGTATGAACAGAGGGATAAATTTCTTCAAACAGTACCTAAATATGAAGGTATAATCAATGATCTGCTAAATGCAAGGACTAGAAACAGCCATAATATCAACTCAATCACTGAAGTGTGTTTATGTGCCCAACACCTCCAGAGATTACAGCTGCCTGCTGAAGAAGCCCACAATAACACTCTTTCAAAAGCATTTAGGTGGAATACAGGATTGGTAGTCAGATAGTTATTCTATCGATCTTTCTTCTTGTAGTTCTTTTATGCAACTTGATTCTAGTTTTGCTATGGGATCTATTATGAATCCTCTATAGAGACATTTACATTTTAATTTAATAAGTCAAGAACAAATACATTTGAAGAACCCCCAATTCACTGTTTCTTAGTAAGTTCAAAACAAAGATTATAGAGTGACAAAGGTGCAAGATGGGGAACTCAGGCTGAAATGTGAAATGTGTAATGGACATCATTTCAAATTAATAAGTCAAGAAAATTTCAGCAAGCAACTTTTTTGAGGAAACAATAGATCACTGCAGACAATGACCATTGCTATCAATGATATAACAAAACTGCTTGCTGAAATGGCGCCCATAAAAATGTCACAGTTCCTCATCTTGCGCCTTCGGCGCTCTCTAATCTTTGGTTCAAAAACAGCAAACAAAACAAGCAATTTTTTTTTTGTCATCACTAAACGAGACCACCAAATTGGGTGAAATTGTCACAGGTTAGTTGTTTGGTGTGTTTCTTGAAAAACTATATAGAGGACAGGAATTAACTTACTCATCCAAAAACCAATCTTGTTTTATCTTCATATTAGTCAGAAAACACACAAAGACTGAACTATACAAATCTATTCAGTTGTAAACTCCATTACAGTAAAATGATGTGATTTATAAAAACAAATCTGAACTGAAAATCCCCTGACGATGCCATTTTGGAGTATTGACAAAAGTAAAACACAAGAAATTTAGATACACTATATGAGTTTACATATTTTCTCCCATTCTGGTAATGCTTCTTTCTTTCGTCTTATTTAAAACATTTTTAGATTTCTGAAACAAGAAAACTCCACAAACTGGGATCATTTTGTTTGGGAAAAATGGATTTAAAAGGGCTCTATGTACATTTTTGCTGTTTTGGCAAATTTAAAACACAGCCTTTATTACAAAAACTATGCAATTCTTTAAGTTTTCTGACTATTTTTAAGAACCTGAATATCTGAAGATTTACTTCTTGACTCAACAGAAGGATTGGAATAAATGGATGTAAAGTTCACCACCATGCAGTCTTACCATTCAGCCCTGAAACAAATGCAATGAAATCCACTCTTCTTTCACTTTATCAAATTTAACTGATTGTTTAGTTGTCAATAAAAAGAAGACTTGGAAGTACATTGTCAGGACTAGAATAGTTGTTAATAAAATAAGAAGCCCTACATGCTTGGATGAAGAGCATTATCCAATTTTTGGCTGGGTAATGCATGTATGACAAGACCCACCCATAGAATCAATAGAAAGAAAGTAGAGGGACCCTGGTTTTTCTGTCTGGTCTTAGGTGTTATGCCACCTGGGCATAATCTCCACCTAACACTACACTGATGAGCTCAGGCCCAGGGAAAAATCATTATCTTTGCAGGCAGGGAATCCAATAGTGATTGGGGCTGGAGGCACCTGTGCAATAATAACATGAATTACATATTGCAAGATAGGCTCCAAGATTCACACGTCACTGCTGGATACTGTAGCAACCACAGGAGGCTCTAGTTTTGGGTGGGGGAATTTACAGATAATTATCAGCAGAGGGAGTTGATGAAACAAACCGCTGGGAATCAAAATCACTTTGTTTGAACAGTACAATTCATGAAATATGGTGGTTGTACATTGTACATTACTTCATCAAGAAAAGCACTGTTATATTTTACTGGAAACAAATTTGATATTTTATTTCAGAAGACTATTATGACTTTAACTAAAATGAAGTGAAGCTAGGTCTCAAATTCAAGCTAATTATTCACTTATTATTTTGGCCACAAAAACCAATCAGTAAGTGAAAAACTTGTCAGATCCGATCATGATTTAATAAGTGGATGCAAAATTTGTCAAGATATAATTCCAAGAAAACACAATAGGTTTGTTGCACACACAAAGTGTTCACAGGTTAATGACGAAAATTACACATTATGTGAACAAGTTCAGGTACATTTGTATATCATAAATTTACACTTTCAAAATGGAATGAACTAATCGATTTCTTGAAATGGTTACATCCCAAAACAGCGTTGAGTCAACTATAAATCTTAATACATCAAGCTTGGTAAACACTAGATAGGCCTACCTACTTTACATTGATCACATGCCTGGGTTACACATTGGTAGAAAAATGGCATCAGGATCGATGCCATTTTTTTCAAACTGGTAGAAGCCAGATTTCAAGCAGATTGGTTAAATTCAACTGAAGTGTCTTCAGTCATGGAGGGTCTCATTTCAGCAACTGATAGTATGTGACATTGTGTTTTCAAGTTTGTTGGCTTTTGTAGTCCAAGGTAGTCCTAATCTTGTGTTGATATGAGAGTTGTTTTGTGTGGTTCATTTAGTAGGCATGCAGTTTGTGATAATTGCATGCTGTGTCATACATCTTTTGACCGCAACTGTCTGTTACATATTGGATCTAAGGTTTTGATCCCAATACTGAGTGTCATGATTGTTTGTTTGGTCCTCCATGGTCTATCCAATGCTCTAGACACTATTTTTGTGCAGGAACCCTCAGCTCTGTGTGAAGGCACTGAGTACTGATTCATATAGAAAGGTAGCAACCATCCCGACAAGAATTGCTTGTCAGGAACTATCCTCTATATAGAAGTTGAACAGTGTGACAACGTCTGTATCAAAAATGCTGCACAGATTTTAAAGAACTGTTAATAAGTTTTTAAATCACTGCAACATTTATGAATTGTTACTTTTACTTTTGAAAACTGAACCTATTAATTTTATGCACTGCAGTCAAATTACCAATAGTTTGCACCAGACTCAAGTTCAGTGTCGTGAAAGTGTGGGTTTGGGTGACAGTTGTGGCACTTATTATCTTTTTTTTAAATTACCATAAAGTTCATCAGCTGTGTTCTAATTACAATTCAGAAGGTTGAATCATGAATTATTCATTAAGATTCATGTCTATAAGTAGCTACATGGATCCACACCCTGGGAGAACACAGTCTTTAATCATCAAGCAAGTTGCATACAACAACAAACAAAAACATTAATGCTGTATGTTTTCTACAACAATTTTGTTCCCGTTTGCTGTATACCAAACTCCATATAACTGCCAATCGACAAGATATCATCTTTGTACAGTGATACCATATGTTAGTCACAAACCGAGTGATTTCAGAAATTTGTATTTTGCAAATACTACAACTTCTAACATAACTTTTTTAGCAAAGTCTGAACATTAAAGAATATTTACCCAAACATGGATGTCGAAATACAAGTTTATGAACAGTCTTGACCAGGGTGGGTTCGATACAAACAGTACAGTAAAAATAAATCACAATAAAATTCAATAAATAAAAACTATCAAAAAATCTATCATAAGCTCACGAACTTACTTTGGAAATTTCCAATTTTGATGTAACTTGATGAAAGCTGCTTGGTGGCAGCACTACACTACACTCTTTCATTATAGGTACAACCATGGAGGAAGGAAAACTAATGCTACAACACAAAAGAATCACAGCGATGCAAAAGTAGGAATTCCGTGTACTCTGAAATGTGTCAATTGTGGTACGTGCGTGTGCATGGGTTAAGACAAGTTGCATTCACGTAATTGGACAAAGTGGTGCTTCTTGAATATTGAGAATATGAGCATGGAAACCCCCCCTTTATGGCTGTGTATGGTACTACAGCCAAGCATTTTATGAAGGCAAAGGCTTATATGTATTGTCATGCTTATTAGGAACAATAAGCAAATCATGTCCAATTTGCCCTACACCCAGAGCTGCCTACACTTACATCTTGCAATCAGGGAGAGTTGGTACAACAAACAGGGAGATATTTAGACTTTAATTCGACATAATAAGGACAAAGTTTCCAAATTTGTTCAACAGAACATAGAGAGATCGGTTTATTTTCAGGGAACTGATTGCAGAATTAGGGAGAGTTGGCAGTTCTGTCTGTACACCCAATTATAAAAACTAAGTGCCTACTCAGTCCGAAACTGAGAAATAAATTCACAGGTAGCTTGGGTATTGAATCTAAAACTTTCCCTATTTGGCACTTTGACCACTGAAGCTTGCTCAAGAATGACAGTTTAGCTTGACTCCTACATGCACTGGGTATCACTTTCTTCATCTTTTAAATAAGGAAATAAAAGAGCAGCAATGAGGCCTTAATTGGCCGTTTAAAACCGGCAAGGTCGTGGCCGTGCGATAAAGGACCGAGCCAAAGGCGAGGTTCTTCATTGCCTGACTATGACCCTGCAATGTTTTAAATGGACATGACCGAGTCAACATACACTTTTATTCCCATTCATAATGCTCTTTTTGTCAAAAAGCGTAATAATGTTGGACAATCTGTGAAACTTTTCTGTAAATGTTCAACTCCTGTAACGTCCTTGGGGTTCGTTTCACGGAGGGTATAATTGCATGTGAAGTTGAAGAGTTGTACTAAGAGACTTTACATTGAGTACCAATATGTATTGATTGCGTAATGAGTAAATTAGTGCCTGTGTAAGCTTGCACACCAGGCGTATGATTTTAAAACACTCTTCACCTTGTTTAAATCAGACTTTTAAACATGGCCGTGTGATTTCCTTTCAACCATTCAGAACGGATAAACTGTCCTAGGTATTTGGCTATCTATTGTATTGTGAAAGTAGATTATTTCACGAGATGGTTGGTTTACTACCGTCTTACATCCTAACTATCAAACTATTGGACTATGACCAAAGTCACACACTCAGTAAACAAAACTTCCAGATCCCAAATCCATCGGTTTCTACCTAATTATGATAAATGAATACAAATCTATCAAGCTTACAGGAGGCAGGTAGACATGTGCCAATCTTATCCAAATCTACAGATTTGAGAGTTGATTTGAGCAGATTCTAGCCAGTATAAAACAGCAGCAGAGTTTATGTTTCATGAAGACATGCACCATCAGAGGGATGAGTTGAGTAGTATTCAGCTTTATGCACAATCATTAGGAGTTATTAAACAGTGCCTTTAGTATTACTGCCATGAATCACACTGCACTGCTATATTTATATTCAAGATGCCATATCCAAATATTTTACGATTCTTGTTGTCTGTAACTTCTCTACACAATCCCAAAAATCATGACACAAAAACTGTAAGTTGAGTCAGAAGATCCTAGGATTGAATTCACCAGCCAAGAAGTCTGTGACATGCAACATTCGTTGTCGTCAAGTTGATCAGTAGCATCTGAAGCTCCTAACTGACAGGCCATCAGCTGTCCCATCCTCTCTTCCTCTTAACTACACACAGAAATGGCAAGCGCTACAAAATATTCAATATTCAGTTATACCTGTCTAATTTTTCTTGCCTAAACCTTCCCAGAGACTGTGGCCATGGTGCGATAACCTGTCAAAACACAGATGCCTTTATGAGATTGATTGAGGCACAGCTGTGCATACAGGGTACCCTGCTAGGAGAACAGCCCCCAGACTTCTGGACAAAATGACGACTCCTCAATGCCAGCAGCATCTTAGGAAGTTAGATGGGGAACAAGCCCTCCCAGGTTAAGAAAATTACTCTTAATTCCTACAACAAAATTTTAAACATTGATTTTTCATTACAGTATAAGAAAATGGATTGAGGACATGTTTTGCAGAAGAATTTATCTGAGGGGGAACATGGCAATTATTATTCAATATTCATTTAGACATGTACATATTTGTTGTTACAGTTTCAATTCATTCAGTCTTGTACACTCTGAACCAGCGGCACCATGGTATAAGACATTTGACTCCAGTGTGATTATGTACTTGTGAATGCTTGATTAAAAATCTCAATCTCAGGCTACCATTTGACACATGTGGAAACATGTGAACACACGTACAATGTATATCACTCACAACAATCAAATGGAGCTACATGTTACTCTGGTTTGTGACGTTATTCCAACATAAACCACAAACTCCCTTCACAGACAAAGCTTTAACAACCTTTTAGGTTATGAACTCATTTGACAATCTCTGGACTTTGTGAATATTGAATTTCTTTTTTTACAATTTTAACAGTGTTAAGTCCAGAGTTAAGAAATACTTAGAACACAGAAATTTACACAAATTCTATTCCTTGGAGCCAGCGGTAGAAAATAAATTGAGTTAAATAAAATTCTGTTGGATTTTTTACATCAATTTCAGACTCACAATAAACTTCATGTCAGTTTTTTTCTGTTAATTAATCAAATCATGGAGGGAGGAAACAATGCCATATTTCAGATCATTTGATTGAGTGCCTTTGAATTTATACATTAATGATTCTGATCACCAACTGATAGCAACAATAATTATGACCAGTTTACAATCTAATAACATTGTACTTGTCTGCTGTCCTAATTACTTGTCAAGTGGTCACCACTACTGTACATTTACCTAGGTTTGGCACTGAGCAGGGGCTGATCCAGATATGCTGACTAAGAAGAGGCCATGGGTGATATGCCAGGGGGTTGGGCAGCAACTAATCCAGTGTGCCATGCATTAAAGGCAGGCAGCGGATTGGATTCATTTTTGCTGTGTGTGTGTGTGAGTTTGTTTTCACATTCAAACCGGGGACGTATAACAAAAGAGGACAATAGGGTCCCCGGTTGGGTAAAGGTCCCCAGTTAGAAATTGTGTACAAAACCAATGGGAGTTGTTGCCAAAAAGTTAGAGTCCAAACAAAAGAGGGACAATAGGAGGTCCCCGATTGGAGGTGTTTACACACTTGAGTGCCCTTACATATGCCAACTTACGGGGTACTTTTAACAATGGAACAATGGACCCCACAAGGCAATTTCAATAGGAACAATAGGGCCCCACAAGGGAATTCTTTAGAAAAGGGAACAATAGAACAACAATAGCAGTACCCCACAAACCGGATCCGTAAGGTTGGGTGTGTGTGTGTGTGTGTGGTGGGGGGGGGGGGGTAGGTATACACATTCAAACCAGGGACCTATAACAAAAGAGGACAATAGGGGCCCGGTTGGGGAAAGGTCCCCTGTTGGAAAGTGTGTACAAAACCAATGAGAGCTGTTGCCAAAAGGTACAAATAAAAGAGGGACAGTAGGAGGTCCCCGATTGCAGGTCTGCTCTCACTTTCGGTACCTTATGGAGACCAAGGACAAGACAAACAGAAGGGAAAATAAAAGGACTCCACATGGAAATTCTAAAGACCAGGGTGCTCCACAAGGAAATTTGTGTACAGAGTCTATGGGAAACTCTTAAGTGCAGGGACAAAGGAAAGAACATAAGAATGCTCCACAAGGATGCATTTTTAAGAATGTGTGCATTCAAACCGAGAATTTTAACAATAGGGATCCGGAAAAATGACATATCGGGGACAGTCCTTGATTTGTTTCGTGTACAAAACCAATGGGAATGTCAAAAAAAAAACTAAGTCCAAACCATGGGATGTCCTCGGTTTACACCATTTACAAACATGTGTGTGTGTGTGTGGTGGTGGTGGGGGGGGGGGGGGGGTAGGTTCATGTCCCTCCAAAACTCCTGTAAATTTTCTTAAACAAGGTAAATGCATAATTGCTATGGTGATTGAAGAAGTTAATGCCAATTTTAACCCAACAACTTTCAGTGCCAAGGTCGTACATAATATACATGTTATCGCTAGAGGGCATTTTCACTCAGGAAATTCTATTGGCCGTGGGGTGTACCAAGGCAGCGCTAATAAGCATAATATATTTGTTTGATGAGAAAGACTTATTCATTATTACTTTTTATACCGAATTTTGAAAAAAAAAAAAAAAGCTAGGCGCTTTAGGTTAAAAAAACAAAATCGAGCGGCACTGACAGAGTTAACTTGATACCAGTACAAATGGTCCTAAGAAATAGTCCATTTGAAATCATGCTGCCAGAAAATCTTCCCCAGAATGCGCTTTTTTTTCTTCAACTTAACAAAAACAAAACAAGCACCCACATGAAGGCGCTGAAAATCCCTGACCACACATGAACACTTATTTAGTGTTCTTTGTCCCAAAATGTGACAATTTATATACATATATGGTTGCTGTGCGGTGTGTTTAGTGAATGAAACCTAGGATGGGAATGTTCAGTGAAAACTGGAGAATGGGAATAATTTTTCTAAAACCTAAAACAAAACAATGCATGGTGCCTTTGAGCTCCATATGTACCCACCTGGAAAAAGACACTATTGTAGCCACCTGTAGTATGGACTTTTGCAATCTCTGAAATAACACTGATTCAGACACTGACTAATATTAGGCTCTTTACCAATGATGTTAGCAGCAACTGCCGTGCCATATTGGGATTGAAATGGCAGTGTTAGATCATCATGTGTGCAAACTTAACCTACTTCTACTTCTATACTTTATCAGGAACCCAGCTGGGTAGAGATGTCCAGGGTGTGTACACAATTTGGAATCACTTACCCCAACAATACTTGAACCCCAAGTGATGGATTGAGTGATGGTGATGTATCTGCAAGAGGTAAGAGAGTAAAGGGTGGGAATTGTCCCAAATGCACTGCAGTGAGTACAAGTCCAAATCATTATAATGCAAGTGTGTCTACATTTACTTCAGATTTGGAAGTTGCCGGTCAGTTCACTCAGAAAAATCTGCATCTCTTGATGCTCATCACAGCCTATAACTAGTGTATGCAATACTTTATTCTGACCAATAATACCCAACTTATACAATCATCAGACGGTTGGGTTGGCATAGTGGTATCTTTCCTTGCCTTCTACCTCTAGGACCCCAGTTTGATTCCTGCCAGGGCATATGTGGATTTGGTTTTCAGTCTCGAGATGGTGTGGGTTTTCCCTGCAATAATTCCCCAGGGTTTTCCTCCAACATCTAAAACAAAAGCTTCCTTCTTTGGCTTCTCTCCATGGGGTTCTTGCCTAGTAATAGTGATTCAGTTCACTTTTCTGAGTCTTTGGCTTTACAACCAGAATTAATAAATGAACAAAAATGAAAATGAAAACAGAGAGTAACCTCCATCTCATACAAAATACCATGCCGATTAAGAAAAGGCTGATAGCATAGCCAAGATGTAGTTCTAGGTGTTAACCCTCCTTACACAACAACCAATCCTTCCTTCAATGTCCACAGGCAAAAAAGACGACTGAGATACTCAAAACAGGTGCTTCTTGCTGCATAGGAAATACCTACTTCCGAATCACATTTTGACAAACCAAGAAAAACATGCATCCGCATTAAGTCTTGGGGAAAAGATTTCCCCAATTCTCTGGCAAGATTAAGAGAATCAAAGTTCTTTTTTCTTTGCTCATCAACTATTTGCAGGTGTTGTATATTGATGGCAGAGTAGAATCACAAAAGACTTGAGCCAGAGGTCTTCATTAGAAATGTGCCAAGATGGGTATGAATGATATTGATCTTCTTGTGTCAATCCTCCAAGCTAATCTACCCAACAGCCATTTAAGCAACAATCTGAGTTCCATTTTAGCTTTACATGAACAGACATTGAGGTCAGTCTGTGTAGGCAAAAAGTACTTTCTTGAATTGTTTATTCAACTGGAATAGATCTGCAGATTTTTATGCCGAAAGCTTTGTTTTAGCACCAGCTAAAACAGAAATGTTGCTGACTGAATTGAAATGCTGTCAAAGCAAAACAAACACACTCTTTTCTCAAATCCAGGACCTGGGTTTTTAAGAAGTAGGCCTAAGTTTCTTGAAAACACAGGATGAACAAAGACACTGAAAACTGTTACTGTACTTGGTCTCCTGAAAGTATTGTATAAAATAATGGTTTCATGGTGTTTTTTTTCATCTTTGAGAAGTAATACGACAGGATTTACAGACAATGGACAACTTAGAGCATGCACATTTTGCCCCCCAAAAAAGACTTGGTTCTCATTAGCTCAGTGCTATAAGGTTGTTAATTGCTATTTCAGATCCATAGTGATCTAAAGGGAATTAATTTTAACAACTGTAATAACTTGATAAAATAAATCAAAATCCACAAATAAATGGTTTTTTTTCTTAGAAAGAGAATGCTTCTTTTTGCCAAACAGTTACATAGGAGACCACTCTTGATCAACAAACTCTATTTACCAGGAGCTCCAAAATATGAAAAGCAAATACATTTTTATGAAATCCACACAAACTGCAGGAACACCATTACAGTCCTGAGACTTCCTAAACTTAGTAGTTAGTCTACAGCCATCTAGCATTCCAAAAGACTCCCATTATCATGAGGTGGACATAGTTGAAGATAAAATTCCTACCAAGGAAAATTCCTACCTTCCGACAGAGTAAACTTTCCAATTAAAATAGTTTATTATTACTTTACAGATAGTCATCTGCACTGAAATATGCTTTAGAGACAAAGTATGGGAATGGTAATTATCAAGCAGATGTTAGCTTCAATCTGAAAGCTCATTCATTGTAAAGATCATACCAGTACCAATCCTCCAGAGAAATAGAGCCCAGAAAATAGCATTTCGAGACCCCCCAAATTACCATTGCTTATTTCAAAAGCAGCAATTAAAGTAAGCCAAATTACAGTAATTTCCAAGGGAGACCTTACTTAGAGCGGTCGAACTATAAGTCGTTCAAATCCCTGACAAAATATATCCCATCACTTTGGAGAAAGACTCTGCTAGGGTCAAGATGACAGACCAGTCATTTGGGTAGGCAAGCAGTTCACAACAGCTTACTATCTATTTCTTTTTTGGTTTCTCTATTGGATGACATTTTCACACTTAAGTTAGATGGAATTGTTATTGAAATCTACACGATGGTAATTAATTAACACGTCCAAAAATCCTTTATGTTTTTCCTGATGAGTAAACAAGATGAAGCATTGATCTTCAATCATGGACTTTCGTGTTTGATGATTATGTAATTTATTTTGGTACTGTAATGGCTTAACTTTGTTCAATTAGAGTTCAAAACTTTGGATGAAACAAAATTCAGCCTCAGTGCCAACAAACCTTAAGGCCCCGTTCCCACTGGACCCCGCATTGATCGCGCAATTTGAGAAAAGGGCGATCAGACCCCGCAATTTCTCGAAAAGGGCGATCAAAGGGCGATCAAGCGTAAGTGGGAACGCGAGGGCGATCAGGATCAGACCCCGCAATTTTGATCCACCTCGGGAGTAGGATTAAAGCGGGATCTGATCGCCCTTGTGGATTAATGGGCGATCAAAAGTCTAGTGGGAACGCAAAGGGCGATCAGACCCCGCAATTTGAGGGCGAACATCCGGTACGGTAGGCCCGAATGGCGCGAAAATGGTGTTCTTTTTTCTATTCCCAGCAAGCACCACGCATTTGGTGACATGAATTGCAAGTAAAGCATAAAGCAGTATTGACGTCATGTGACGATACCAACTACACGTTCTGTACAACGCATCCACACTAAGCCCAAACCCACGCTTTAATTTTGGATGCATTGTATTCATACGTGCACGTTCTTTAAAGATGGCAGCGCCCAGCAATAAATGTCCCATAAATTCGTCCAAAAAAAAAAAAAACCCAAAAAGATGAGAAGCGTGGCAAACTATGGTCGGACAAGGAGCTAGGAGCCATCCCACACTGTGTGGTCGCCATAGATACGTTGCGCCTGCGCACTGCCCACTTGGTCGACCTGCGTTGGTGAACTTTGAATCCACTTCCGTTCCCAAAAGGGAGATCAATGCGCGATCATACTCTAGTGGGAACGCGACCGCGATTCACGTCTGCGACTAATCTTTTTGCGGGGTCAGGATCTCGTAATTGTGGATCCAGTGGGAACGCGGTCTTAGTAACAGTTCAGCCATCTTGTTTTCCCTTTATTCAAATCCATCAGGCCTCAAAATAAGTAGCTTGCTACAGCACACAAGTGACATTAACAAGATTGTGGGTGGCGATGTCATACATGTCTGCTATTTCAAGAAGAACTCAACTTGAAAATATGTCCCATTAAGAACAAAAGAGAAGAAGTTATAAATCCTCACATGAGAAAATCAAGTTTTATAATTCCCCAAAACAAGAAAAGATAATACTTTTTCTGTGTGTACAGCACACATGTAGTAGCAAGTAACTTAATACCAGCACAGTGACTGATGAGGTAACTTTTTGAACTATAAGAACTTTATGTGCTTGATTTTAACAATTACTACTGTTTGCAAACAGAGTAAACACATCAATCAAAGACCAGCCTAAAATATGAACTCTACTGCAATTAAGCCGGGTTATAACTTCACATGAAAATGGAAATGAAAATGAATGCAAGTTAAATTTTAGTGACGCAAACGATCAGTTTGAACTGTTTTCGCATTTCGATGCAATAAAATTTACTTCGCTTTCACATGTGGCCTAAACCAGGCCTTAATCTTGGCCTTGGTGCCCATTACATTCTTCTTTTTACAATCTTATATTTTCTACTGTTAATCGTTTGTCATGGAAAGGTTGCCTCATTATGGCCTGATATGTATATAAGGCATGGATACACAAAAAGGAGACACACATAACATGAGGTAAACCTGCACACATCATTCATGGACACGAAGGACTTGAATCAAGTCTATTTAACCACCAGTCCAAATTCCAAAAGCAGTCCAAAATGAGAAAAGAGAAATGAAATCTGTCTCTACACTGCTTCTCTCACGCCAGGTGCAATAAGGTCTGAACTTTAGTGATGACAAGCACACATGACAGGCAGCAGAATAGCACTTCCTCAGAGGTATGTCTCCTGCGTGTCCAGAAAGAAAATACCAGCATGCCAGAGGAGAGACAGGGGAGGGTGTAAAGTTTGTGGAAATGCTGAAAAAACAACAGGCAGGTGCATCCTGGTTGGACAGATAATTGAAGAGCAAATTGAAATATTATGGTACAGGTGAATTCTGTGATGCATGTGGGTGGGGGATTGATTGTATGATGCTGCTGGCTGCTGCTGATTCATGACTACTACTTGCTGGATGGCTCATACTTGCTTTATATGTTCATACACTGAATGGTTAAGGGGACTGTGTTTCTTGGTTAAATGTTGTAAATAACAATGTGTCCATGGAGATACATGTGAGTGGTTAGTGCATACCTTGCTCTATGGTTAGTGCAAGGAGGTTGTACTCAGTCTGTTATGAGGGAAGAGAACTGCATGCAACACATTGGAATCATGTCCTTGTTCATACATCAAGGACATTTTAGGAGTGATTCAAAGTTGAAGTCATTTACAAATGACCAAGATTACAACAAAGTAGAGTGGGTTTGAGTTCCAGTCCCTGGCACTTGTGTGACAAAGCAGGACTCCTAACTATAATTGCTTCTCATCAGCCATGAGTCAATGGGTGTGATAACACATGTATCAAAGCACACTGCTCATCAAGCCAAAGACATTTGCTGAAAGCATCTCAATCAATCACACAACACTTTCCAATCTCCACAGATAACAGTCTGGGTCACAGAAAAACAATAATAAAAAAAGAACATTAATTGATTTTACTTTTCACAATTCACCATATGAAATGATTACATAAAGCAGGGTGTAGTGCTTTTTGTTCCCAATTAGAATGATGCAATGTACTGGTAAGCCCTAAGAAGCAACACAATCTTTACCCAAATCAAAGATTAAATTTCTGAATTCAACCAATACTTGGACTGTTATGTTATACAGAGACATTTACATGAGCAGGAGCTTTACCTGGTAGCTTAAGCTAGAGAAGAAGTTCAAATATAGCCTAGGTCTTTATCTGCATCATAAATAATAACATAGCCCATGGAATCCTACTAAATAATAACATAGCCCATGTAATCCTACTAAATAATAACATAGCCCATGGAATCCTATTAAATGAGTCACTAGTTACCATAGCAACTTTTAAATCATGACTTTTGCAAATGGACAATTAACTATGGATAATCCGTAGCCTTTATCAATAAATTAAGGTGCAAATTCTACTAAGATAAATTGAAAAGCTAAATCAATTAAATATTGATAGACAAATGAATGAATGTTAAGTTTAAAAATGTTGAAACTTATATTAAAAGTAATTTTAAAACCAACACTAAAGCGTTGTACTGTTTCCTTTATGTACAAGGCCTAACTGTATTCAAAGCAAACTTTGTTTAAAATAACCATGTTGAGAAAACAGCAAATAACTTGTTTGCGATAATTGTAAACTTGGCTGTGAACTGCTGCACTTTAATCATTTTTTCTATCCAATGGCAACAGATGAGAAAGTATTTCAAATAGAACAAAAGTAGTGATTTTTTTCCCATGCCCCAAAACAAAGGGGGGGAAATAGCGAAAATGCAGAGTACTTCAATCAAAGGATAAAAAGGTTTCTGAGAATGGTTTGTACCAATTTCATATCAAGCAAGCTTTCCGTCAATATGTTGTCGTAATCTTTCATTCGAAATACTCTTTTCATTCTCCATATTTTGCATGACAGTTAAATGCAATCGGTCAAAAGCAATGCATTTAACATTTCTGAGAGATTGCTTCGTGTCCCTTCTCATCCATAATTTGATTTCACAGAGCACTTATGGGGTATATCAACCTCTCTGATTTCATGTGGAGAAGCTGATTGAAATGGGTGAGAGAAAGTTTCTGTTGAGAATAAATTGAAAAATAAGTGGCTGAAAGAAGCTTGGAATTCAACAGTGATTTTTCAGTGCATGTCAAAACTCAAATTGCAGATGAAAGTGACAGGAACCTCTGTCATGAGATGAAACACTTATGTGCTTTGGGAGAAATCAATCCAACGGGGGGGGGGGGGGGGGGGGGGGGAACTGTGTTTGGCTATAGTTGTGGCTATTGCTATAGATAACCTCTTCTGGCTTCGCTGTGGCTATTGCTATAGATAGGCTCTTCTGGCTTCGTTGTGGCTATTGCTATAGATAGCCTCTTCTGGCTTCGTTGTGGCTATTGCTATAGATAGCCTCTTCTGGCTTAGCTGTGGCTATTGCTATAGATAGCCTCTTCTGGCTTTGTTGTGGCTATTGCTATAGATAGCCTCTTCTGGCTTCGTTGTGGCAATTGCTATAGATAGCCTCTTCTGGTTTAGTTGTGGCTATTGCTATAGAAAGCCTTTACTTACTTAGTTGTGGCTATTGCTTTAGATAGCCTCTACTTACTTAGTTGTGGCTATAGCCTGTACTTACTTAGTTGTGGCTATTGCTATAGAAAGCCTCTACTTACTTAGTTGTGGCTGTTGTGGCTATAGCCTGTACTTACTTAGTTGTGGCTATTGCTATAGAAAGCCTCTACTTACTTAGTTGTGGCTATTGCTATAGATAGCCTCTACTTACTTAGTTGTGGCTATAGCCTGTACTTACTTAGTTGTGGCTATTGCTTTAGATAGCCTCTACTTACTTAGTTGTGGCTATTGCTATAGAAAGCCTCTACTTACTTAGTTGTGGCTATTGCTTTAGATAGCCTCTACTTACTTAGTTGTGGCTATTGCTATAGAAAGCCTCTACTTACTTAGTTGTGGCTATTGCTTTAGATAGCCTCTACTGACTGTTTTTATTGTATCTATCACCAAAAGCTGGCTAAAATTCTAGAGACAAATGTTTGCACTATTGGGTAAAACCATGTTATGGTTTACGGAAGACTTAAGATAGCTAGGGGAAGACATCCATCAGGGCTCATAAGTCATGTCAAATCAGAGGATTCTATCACCTACTTGTTTGTTCAATAAATTATGTCATCCTACACTCAGTTATAACTTTATTTATTAGGTTTGGTTGTTTAAGTTTGAGTGGGAATATTGATAAAAGAAGAGGACTCTCAAAATACTCAACGTAGTCATTAAGACAAGACAAATTCCCTTTAAATGCTATTCAAAATGGTAGTTAGAACCACTTTCAGGACAGGTAACATGGTAAATTCTTAATCCTGACTTTCTTAATAGCTATTTACAAATAGTTTAAGGTTCTCTCACTCTTGAGTGGATTTTTACGACTAAACTTATTTTAAACTCCAAAACAATTATATACAATTTACACTGATGTGGAAAAAGGGTTACAAAATAACTCAGCCTTGCCATTAAATAGAATTAAGATAAGTTTTTTTCAATTGTTTTACTTATTTATCATGGTCGCAAGTAAATTGAATGTATTACCTCACCTTGTGATTAACCTAACGACTACTGACCTCAGTGAAATACTGGACTCTGTCAGCAACACCTTTACTAAAATCAGTTCTTACATGTACATACAACTTGCATGACTTGTTAATGTTAGCAACCTTAATATGTTGTGTCACTCAATTATTTACGCCAATAGACTAAAACAGATTTCTCTGTACACATTTTTTTACAATACTAAAAAAAGAAAAATAACAACAACATAACAATTTCAGAATTGAAAAGAAAATAAATACAAGTGTTTTTTACTGTTAAAACTTTTCTAAGAGGGCCTGAATTTGATAGAATTTATATGAACAACCTCATTCACAAAAATACCATAAATTTGTCGCAAAATACTTGTTGTATGCAAATTTTTCCAGACGTAAAACTTACGTGTAGTTTATATTTAACTACAACTAATCATTGACAATTTTTTTCCTATAAACAATATCTAAAATGAGACTTTCTGAGACTACCAAAAAAATTGATGAAAAATTAAAATTGGTAAAAAATCAAGTGATCATCTTTAATTTCTGCAAGTAGGATTGCAATATTATTATCTTTCCGCAGTGCAGGGCTGCAAGTCTCAAACGGAGGATTGACTTTTCTATGTAGACTTATTTTATGCACATGTTGAAGGTCTATGTAAGTTTAAATTGTAAGAGTCTATCAAGTAGAACTAGTATTTTAAGTTCAGCAAGTCTAACTGCAGAGAATTTGACTAGCCCACAAGGCAGTGCATCAACAAGTTTTTGAAGGAAACTTTTGATTTGTAAAGTACCTTTATAAGCAAATTTGGCCCGTAATGCTTTGGTTGGTAATATTGGTAGATTGAAATCTCAGCCACAAATACCCCGAGTGAAAGGACTTGATTGCTTTCATTTCTTCTTTTTGCTATTTCCTGTATTAATAAAAAAAAATTGCTTATCATTCTAAAAATTGTTCTCTCTATGATTTAAATGCTCTTTGATTTTAATGCTGTATGTTACTCACTAAAACATGTTACACCTTTTGATTGTAGTTTTCTAAGCACAAAGGACTCATCAACGTGAAGATTAATTACTGACTGGATTTTGCAGTACTGCTGCTAATTAGAGATCAATATGGTCTCTCCTTACCAGTTAATCCCAGTGGTCTAGTTGAGGTTAATTCTCCAGAATGTAAAGCTATTGGTTTAGAATCCCACCCAGGGTGCATGTGGTTTTTCAGTGCATGACTTTTAAGAGCACAAACCTATAGATTGATGAGTAGAAGTCATAAGCCCTTTTCACACTGTATCTCTTATCCCCGTGGAATACAGCCCTGAGGAGGCCCCAGGAGTCTGTTTACCCCAGGGTTACCCCGGTGCACTTTCACACTGTCCCGCCAAGGCTCCTATACCACAGGGTTCCGGTTGCACGTTTCAAGAATACCCAGGGGTTTTACCGCTTACCCCTACTCAAGAGCAGGGGTGGCTATTCCCCGGGGTATGCCCATTTGCTGGGGTAGATCAGGGGTAAAGCGATCCAAGTGTGAAAGGGCTGGCTGTTATTCCCCAGGGTTTTCACGGAGAGTAGAGCAGTGTGAAAATGGCTACAGAATGCAGGTCATGGGTTAAATTCTCATCTGAGATGCATGTAGGTTTTTTTTCCAGAGGGCTCATCAGACAGTTAAGTTCTTCTTCTGTTTATTTATTTTATTCCCATCCTCTAGCTTTCAATAACAACATCATACAACCAACTTAGGTCTTTAAAAGCTATTTTTCTTGATGTTGACAATGTTTCTGGGGAAAAAATGCAGAAAAAATAATTTCATCTCGACCTTACTAGAATGAGGTAACAACAATTAAAATCTGGAAGCAAAATTATTCTGACTAGTTAGCCTCAGTGTTGTATGACTCGAGTCCAGGACTTGGACCTGAGTCCGGTCTCGAGTCCCAATTTCGGTGACTCGGACTTGACTCGAGTCACGTCTGCAAAAGACTCGGACTCGGACTCGGACTCGACTATCGTGACTCGGACTTGTCCCCGAGGACTCGTGACTTGCGAGTCACGTATTTTCACAAACAATACCTTTTTTCAATATTAAAAACGATTCCGATGATCCGATTGTCATTCCCATAGTGCACATGGATGGAGGAATATTAACGTCTTAGCACAAGAAGTACACTAGTATGGTGTTGCGAGTAATAGTGTTCGTGATTATTGTAGTAGTATTGTGTAGTAGATGGCACTGTACATACAGCGCGTGTATGTTCAATTCGTATGTTCAATACGCACAATAACACTGAGATGCACGACACCAATATTAATGCTGGTTATCTGTCAACGTTAACACCATAGCCACTGCTTGCATGAAGCAATTGTGCATATTACCAGGGAAATGGCATGTCTGGTACCTGTAAAAGACTGCTTGCATTATTGCACTGTGATGGCTGTGTGTTATTTGCACCAGTTTCCACACATGGTCAACACGCACACGCGAAACTTGGTCAGGAAACTTTTTTAATCATGGCATCCGCCGTTCCGCCCCGTATCGTTTCTTTGGCAATTACCAAAGGTGTCCAGTGTCTTTATGGATTAAGTTTTTAAGAATTTAAGGATTTAAAATGATTTTTTTCTCTTCAAAATAACCAATTATATACTGATTTATTTATTTCAGAAAGGTAGGTAGCCAACAAGGTTTATGGTTTAGAGAAAGTTTCTTTAAATTTGTTGGCTATTAACCTTTCTGAAATAAATAAATCAGTACATAATTGGTTATTTTGAAGAGAAAAAAAATCATTTTAAATCCTTAAAAGATATTCTGGATAAGGGGCAAGGAGTTAAACCTCAAATAAAATTGTAACTGCAGGTACAGAACTTTGTTTAAATTAAATGTGTTTTATTTTGTCATTTCCAATGCTTATTTCACAACATTTGGTTTGTAATCAATATTTAAACAAGTGACTCGTGACTCAGACTCGGACTCGGACCAAGTGACTCGTGACTCGGACTCGGACTCGGACCAAGTGACTCGTGACTCTGACTCGGACTCGGACCAAGTGACTCGGGACTCGGACTCGGACTCGGACCAAGTGACTCGGGACTCGGACTCGGACTCGGACCAAGTGACTCGGGACTCGGTCTCGGACTCGGACCAAGTGACTCGGGACTCAGTCTCGGACTCGGACCAAGTGACTCGTGACTCGGACTCGGACTCGGACCAAGTGACTCGGGACTCGGTCTCGGACTCGGACCAAGTGACTCGTGACTCGGACTCGGACTCGGACCAAGTGACTCGGGACTCGGACTCGGACTCGACACAGGTGACTCGACTACAAAACTGGTTAGCCTGACATGTAAGTTGTTATCAAAAGAGCATTAATTTAGTTGTCTTTTAAGGGATGATACATCAATGGCTTTAAACAAATAAAAAATTCATTCCTCTATTTTTCACTGAGCATAGCATTACAACTCAACTGTGAGTTAGAGAATGTCAACAAAATAACTGGTTATTATTAAAGAAAACACCAAATAATCAAATAATGTCCATAGTTTGTCAGCAATTTGGGGAAAATCGCAATGGTGACAGTTTTTTCACACTCACATGAATGACGGAAATATTTCCATGGGGAATTTTGGTCCTGGAATCAATTTCATCAAAAGCACACTTTCAGATTCTCAATTTGCCAAACACTTTGTTCTTCATTACCAATTTCATACTGAATACAATAATGTTTCATTACAAATTATTAATCATGAGAAGTCATGCCTGGTGCATTTAACCGTGAGGTTTTGCACCCCACCTAAGCCTCTTAGTTGCTCTAACTTGAAGTGGTTTGATATAAAACATTTTCTATTTTCAGGGGAAACTTGAACTGCAAGCAAATTCAATTAAGGGGTAAGATTAAAGCCAGGGTGAACCAATTTGAAAAGGATAGAGATGGTATTGATTAAATTGTCAAACTGAAGTCAGTAAGGATACTGGCTTAACAGATATTCATAAATCACTATTTCCTGTAACTTGAATTTAATGAAAATTATGTACCACCCTTTTCTAAAATCGGGGTCAACTTTGTCTTGTTTGATGGATCTAAAAACTGTTGGGAAAGACCACTTGTTTTGAACCAAGAACAAATTCTTCACCCTACTTTTTAACCTTGAGTTTAGAATGAAGTGTTTCATTTACTTACTGTTTTCCCCAATGGGAAATGTCATATTAACGCTGTTTAAATTAACACAAACATAACCTACAACTCTATATGCAAGCCAAGGGCAGTGGGACTAAAACCTCCCCTAATATGCCCTCCAACCCATCCCACCCGACCCAACTTCAACCCCCCCCCCCTCAAAATAAGGGGGCCAACAGAGGGGCATAACAGCAGAGAAGGGAACACTTTCATCCAATTATGCTTTGCATAGACTTTCAAGGAAAAGTCCTGGCATTTGGTTTCTAGAAGATAATGCTGAAACTGGGATAGTTTGAGCGCTGGATTCTCTTCAGGTTTAAATGGATCTAGCAGGTTCATAATGTAGAGAGTATGAGCTAACTCAGTTTAGCCTAGAAACTGATTCTTAATCCCATGTTATAATGTCTATAGAAAAATGCTTAAAAGTAGTGCAGTACTGACATAAGTGTACATTGTTTTGTGCATCCATGTAAAATAATTGCTGTAAACACACTTTGCCTTCACAAAACATCCAACTAACAGTGTTGCGTATCTGAATCCACTATAGCTATACTACGAACTCCATAAACAAAGTCTAAAAAACGTGACAGAGGAAGTTGTCTTTCAGCCCCTTAGCCCACGCCCAGAGGAGACAGACTGAACTTAAAGCCAAGAAAAAAAAAAACCATTTCAGGCCTCCAAGTCCTAAACCTACCAAAAATAGTTTTTGTCTGCAAAGTGCAGATGATTTTTAGGTTTACCAGAGGCATGGCCAGAGGGGGAGCAATGCAGCAGGAGGACCCCCCCCCAAACCCTTGCCCCCACCCATTTTTCAACCCCCCCCCCCCCGAACCCTTGCCCCCTCCCATTTTTCAACCCCCCCCCCAAAAAAAATTAATTAGATTGAAGAAAAAAAATGCACAAATGAATGGTTCGATACAATAAAATTAATAACCCCCCCCCCCACTCTAAAAAATGTTGTCTTTGCCTCTGCTTGCCCCCCCCCCCCTCCCCCAAATGAAAATGTCTGGTCACACCACTGCATTCCTACAGAAGCTTTAATATGTACATAGCGTAGCCTGGTCTGCTGTTGGTGGACATGTCACAGTATGGCAATGGAAATAAATATTGATATTGATGAAGCAAAGAAACTACTGATTGAAAGGAGTGCATATTAATGAACATTTACATCAACACAGAAGAAACTCTAACATTAGTACTCATTTAATAAGGGCGTTTAGTGCTTCAAGTTTTCTTGATAAGTAAATATTTTGTAACACATGAGTTAGCTTTAGGAGTAGGATCATTTACACTACACCTACATCAGAACCTCCTGTGTCTTTGGCTTCAAACCCTCCTGAATCCTCCAAAATCCTCCACTCTCAAGTAGCCCACTACCCAAATGATTTAACTTATTAAATTGGTATGCCTGAATTTTGGAGGAAATTGGACTGCTAGGGTTAAAAGTATACTTAAAGTGGTTTCTTGTAATCACCAATGCTGCAGTGCTCCTTAACAAGTACTAAGACAAACTGCAAATTATGGTTCATGGTTCAAACAAGTATGAGCTCTGAATTGAATTAGCTTCTAGGTCATGCAAATTAAATTTCAAAAATTGCATAAGAACTGATGATAAATTGAAGGGAAACTATTGGGTATACAATACCTGTACATCTGATAGATTATATGGTATTGAAATACATGACAAAGGCATGAGCAACACAGGCGGCAATTCTTGGACCCCTTCACCCTAGTATTGGGGACAATTCTACCTTGTTTAAACCATAGAGCAAGCTAACTGACACCTTGCACAAGCCATTTCAACTCGCCAAATGATGATGAATTACAAAGCTTAGTAGTTATGACAAGGCAGGAATAATATGACCGATGGTTTTCTACACAGTGGTACAGGCAGGATGGTTAAATAACTGACTAATTTACAAAATGAATAAACATCACTACAGAGAGTTCCACACTTTCCAGGCAATGTTTCACTTCTTTACTCTATGATTCATGGCAGTGTCCTTATCATTTTGTGTGAGTCAGAACTAAAAGGGCTTTTGGTACAAAATGTCTCAAATAATGGTAATTTATAAATTAAGCTAATGGCAAGAAAAATTTCACACAAAATGGACCCAAAAGCTCATTACATTTCCCTATTTAAAGGACCATATTGGAATAAATTTGGTAGTCTTTTTCAACATAATGAAAATAATGCAGCCTGGAACGCTACATTTTAGCAGTATTATCAACACTTGTGAAACAATTCGGTTGTTTTATGCTTGGCAAAAATAACATATCACAAGAAAAAGGCAGACATATTTGTACAATAAAAATTTACACAAAGTCCCCCCTCCCACTCTGCACTTTTTGATTGTTGCCCTGTTGCCCTTTTCTCAAACTTTTCTGTTCCAAAGTTGTTAACTTGGGCTTTGCTACTTAATAGCCCGTGTGACAGGAATGTATGAATCCACATGTTCTACTGTGAGCATTTCACAAATGCAAATAATCTCACTACATCTCTGATTTCCAGTATTCATTTTCCTGCTCTGTTTGAGATTAAGTCAAATAAACATGCTTCTTGCTTGGTTCTTGGGTATACTACACTTCTTACAAAGTGAAGATGAATTGTTCAACAGACAGTTGACAAGGACAAGTAAAGGCCCTTCTGTCTTGTACATAGATTGATGAGTGAAAGTGCGTAGGTACGCTGAGCAAACATGGTGAAGCTACGGTGTAACCAATGGTGCAACCCCAGAGCATGCAATGTCACCCAACCCCAGCTGCCATCTCCCATCATCAGGCTCCATCCGATGCAGTAATGAAGACACTGAGCGTGCTTAGAGCTTGCTAGCCAGGTGCTTCGTTGACAGGAAATTGAATACGCCGTGCCCTAGAGCACACCAATAAAGCTGAATGGGATGCATTTTTAGGCAATCCATCTGAAAAGATGTTCTGGATGGAAAAATTTTGGAGAGAGATGATACTTCTAGTGTCCTTTGAATATTGTGTGGTACCATGCATGTATCACATGTTTTCTTATGAAAGGGTAGCATGAAGATACATGGATGACAGGGAAAACATACTGAAAGCTTACTGTGTAGTACGAAAGCGGCAGCTTTAACAAGTTTTTGTTTTTACTTAACAAACTTAAAGTATGTTAAGTTGCTATCACACAAGAAAATACCACATCTTTATATCTCTTCAAAGAATGTTTTGTGGGGTTTTCAAATAAATGTCCCTATCCAAGACCCCCTTCCTAAATGTAAGGTGGTAAATAACCCTTTGCATTACTTCACTGACTACCTTGCTCATTTTGGCAACACTCACCACCTTACTGAGCAGGATTTGTGTCCTTTTAAGGGAAATAGAAAATGAATAGGATTCATTTTTTTCATAAATTGATTTTTACCTTGAGCGCTGTATAGGCCTACTAAGAATTCAATATTCTGATGTATAGAGGCAATCAACGAGCATTTATGTAGAACCTGAGTTCACAAAGGAGCCTGAATTTTTGTTAAATCAGAAGTTTGCCTGCTACCACCTCACTCAGCTCATCAGCAAAAGGAAACTTCATTGGAACAATAACAACTGGTTTTAAATCTTTCAGATTTATTTCAGGTATAACTATTTTTGGCAATTTGACTACACTTGGGCACTTTTAAATCAATAACAAAAGTGCACTAACTAACCAACTTGTCAAAGTTTTATTTCTAAATTGTGACTATTTAATTTATGTAAAATTTCTGTTTGCATTCTAATTGGAATGAATGGAATATGAACTAAAGTCTTGGAATCTTAACTCCTCAATTTGAAAAAAGGATTAACAATTCAAAGCTCTCAGTACCTTTTGTATTTGTAATAGAAAAAAGTACATTTTGAATAGTCACAAGATGTTACGTCACGCCAAAGTAACCTTTTTGTCACAGTCAAGTTGAAATGTCATTAAAGTTTGCTTAAGTTAAGCATATTCCATGCAAACCAGAATTAACATGAGCTTTTGGAATATTAACAATTGGCAAACCAGAAGTTAATGATTGTCAACGACCCAAAAAACGGCTTTGCAGTAATTTTTAGTTCCATGTGAAAAATGTAGTGCTTTAATTACAGAACAGTGTAGTAAAGCCTAGTCTAAACACAAAGGATTGTTTTGCAAATGCTCAATACAATCATAGAGTTCTATGATATAATTTAGATTATCATTAGCTATAACAAAACTGTGTACACAAATCATTCGTTTTCCAGCCATGCCCACCTGTGCTTTTAATCTACCCCGAAAAAAATTATTCCAGAACAAGACTTACAAATTCAATATGAGCACTCTCCTCTCCCTAAAACTTTACTGGTCTTTAAGTCTAAGGTTGACAGACCAGGCTTTGAGTTGATTGTACTTTTCTTCTACATTTCCAATGTCTCTCATTAATGTGGAGATATACTGTGAACATAGCTGACCCCATGTGATTCTACGATAATACAATAAAGAGTTGAGGCAGATTGTAACAGCTGATGCCAAGCAGCTCACAGCTGGATTTGGAAATAAACTCCAGCAAATTGCAGTTAAAGTGATGTTGGAAGTCACATACAATATCAAATGAAAATTTAGCAGGGAATAGCATCTACATGTATGTTCCGATGTTTTAACAGTGCATGGTTTTCAGCATTTATTTTATAATATTTGTAGAAAATACCCATTTCTACTCGAACACTGACCATAAAATATTTAAAATAATTGCTATGGAGTTAATAAAATTACAAACAAGTTTCCAAATCAGCATTTTATGAAAAGCGGGAATATGGTTAAAGGGATGGATAGGTGTATGTACCTTTGCAAAATTGGTTTCTTGTTTTCAAGAAACCAATAGGATGGAAAAAACAGCAAAAACAACAACACTAAATTGTGACTGCATCAATAGGTACTTGCTGCCAAAACAAGTTCAATATTTTGCTGTTATTTGGTCACACATGAAGACCCTTGTCATTGTTGTTAATTTAACACAATAAACTAGTTACCGGAACTTATTAGAACAACATTCGAACAACAATGTTTTTAAGGTTTCGTACATCTCAAGACATAACAAGCACGTGATGAATAGAATCTTCAAGAATCGTTTCTCCATCATTATTTGTCTTCATTATTGCTCAACATTGAAGAAGATGCTGAGATGCGTGACTAATGACAATGTCTGCAAGCCTCAAGACTGTACATGTGTTTTTATGTGTTTGCCACTGAAATTAATTCTTTATTACAAACTCAAAAACTGTGCTTCATTACATCGTTAACTAAGATAACACATGGTTTATCAGTTGTGTTAAATCTATTAGCACAATTAACATAGGATGGGAGCGCCATGAACTAGAGCATGGATGATATAGACTCGTCTACTGGGCAAAAAAGTTACAATTTAATTATGTACATTATGGAGCGAATGGAAATGCTAACATGTGTGGCAGATGTTGATTTGTGACAATTATTGAGCCTGGTCATTTCACACACATGGATGCGCTACGGATGACATGTGTGCATATCCCATCAAAATATACACCCAGTGGGATGGAACCAGGCATGGAGGGGAGGAATTGAAACACTGAGGGCGCTGTTTAGCATAGGATCAAGGTGTGGCATTACCAAGGTGGGACATTATGTTAGCTACTACTTAAGTATGATACATTTTTCAAGACATTCGGATTAAGGGACATGTAAAATTTTAAAATTATATTCCATGAGTACATGTTTGTTTGCGTGACTCTTAGGGCTCAAACTTATGACAGTTAATGACAACCTAACTTTACAAGATTCTGCAACTTGTATCTGAAAAAATTTCTTATCCCAAATGACAACTGCCATCCTGGTGCTCTATCCATTCCAACTGCATTCTTTAGGAAGAAAACAACTATACTGTGTATCACATCCATTCTTCAACTTAAAGTCTGGGTTCAGATTATCAATTTTGCGCACATTAGTTACAGTGATTGGCTTTGAGGGCGGTTAGCATGAAGTGCATTAACAAACCAAAACCATTTCAAAAACCCAAACTATTCATCCATCTTATTTCCCCTCAGCCACACCCTACCCTATGTAAGCATCACCTGTAAATATAATCAAAGAAAGTAAGATTGTTTGGAATTGATGCATGTCCATGCTTCTTGCACCACTTCATCCCATTGCATGACTGACTGATACAACCACTTGTGCTAAATAGCTTTTGCAGATGCCAGCCGGGGATCATCTTTGTGTCAGCCACATTAACCAAAAGGGATAACACAACCCTCAATGCGAAAGAATCTGCGGTATAACACTCCTCTATCTTCTTGGTTAAACTTTGAAAAGAAAGGGATGTACAAAGTGTATCAATAGGGCCTATATTTTGGTTTGCCTAAGATAATTACCACAAAGCACTGATTGCTTTGTGAGTTTCCAGTTGTGCAGATGGAAATCCACAGGTACATGAGCCCTAGGTGGGATTAGGAATCATGGCCTTCTGTTCATCTGTTTATGAGCTAGTTCTATTCCAAAAAAATGCATCAGGTACCGAAGTATGCATCTAATGGTGTAATTCTTGTATCAAAATGAGGTGTTTTGTTTGTTTGTTGGGGTGTTGGGGTGTTTGTATTTTTTAATTTTTTTTTATTTTTTTATTATTCATTTGCTTGAAAGGATGTGCACAACATTGGTAGGATTTAAAATACTATGTTCACAGATAGTTAAACAATAGTTCTGATTTCTCAAGTCCAAAACCCAATGTTTGAAAACAGTGAAATCAGATTGGTTTTTTCCCCCATAATTTTCTTGTGCCTCTGATGCCCCATTGAGCTTAATCTTTAACAGGTTTGCTAATTCATGTGTAGGTTGGGTCAATAAAGCGCACATACTGGTCTTTACTGACAATGTTACCAATGTGTTGTCCATACATGCTTAAATGACCAGGAACACAAGAATAAAAACATATGGCAGCTTGCCAGTCAAAAGTAGGAAATTCTGTTTTTTTTTCTCCAAAGCCCAAATCAAAGGGATAACAAATCAGCTTTTGCATTTATACTCACAATCATCAACATGATTTTCAGATTGTTGAGATGCTCAATATGGATCCTCACTGCATACTTGGAGCACTTCCTGCATGGTCTGTACATGGAGCTTACAACTTACCTCATGTAGACTGGAGCTTCTGAAGTCATTCAGTAATTGATAGGCTGTCTGTCAGGTCATCCTTTTTGTTTGCTCTATATTATATAGAAAGTCAAAAAAGCAATGGCACAACACACTGTTTAAGTAAACCTTTAGTTTAACCACTTGTTATCGGATGGCATCTTATTACGCATAAATTCCCCATTCAAACTGAACAGCGGTGGACGTTTATGTGCAAGTTTGGAGTTCTTCCTTTCTTTGTTTCCCCATACAAAGATGGACAAAGGTTACTGGAAATCATGCTCCAAATGCTCCTTTTTCTAGGGGTTATTGTGCAATCCCAGATACAGACCTTCATCCTTTTGTCGTACAAACGAAGATTCCAGAGATCAACAGGCTGCCACCATTATATTTATCATTGTATTTGGCATATGGGAAGCAATTCTGAGACATCCGCATATCATGGCCAATCATTGGCCAGGGCTTACCGCTCAGGCCAGTCCATGGCAAGACATTAAAAAATTTCTCAAATAAGAACAGTGCATTTTATGAGAACATTTGTTGTCTTAACTTTGTTTAGTCAGGGTTTCATTGTGAAAATAATATTCTCAAAAACAATATTCTGAAAGTTCTGAAAAAATCATCGTGAAGTGGTTAACAGAATTAGTATCAAACAGTTCAAACAACAGAGAACACCACAAATACTATCAGTAACACCCTGATTTTCTTCCATGTTGAAAGTAGATGACAATTCTCTATTGACTTTGGTTTGAAGGAAGGTACATTACATCATGTATTGCTTACAATACATTGATCTCAATCCTCTACGGTCTTCAAAACTTAAAACCAAATCAAATTTCGGTGGTAACATTTTGACAAAACCAACAAAAACATGATTTTGTACACGCTTATTTGGGGTTTATTTGGATTGTGGCAATCAAAATAAGCCAAATTGATTTGTGGGGCCCTCAAATGCTATTTCTTTGGTTTCTCTGGAAGATTGGTACTGATACAAATGATTCAATCATGAACTTTATTAAGATGAACATCTTATGGCCATTCAGAATAATCAATGTTTACAAATTTCCATCTTTTAATATTGAAAGACCATTTATGGGAAGAACACACTGAAGATTGAAGTAATTCCTCACTTGCAGCTGATATTATAGATCAATGCTTCTACAGCTCAGGAGTTTGTTTTCAATGGCTTTTCCTGGCTTCCAGCATACAACTTTGTAGTTGAAAATAGCGGAGATAATCCAGACCTTCTCCCAATGAGGGGGTGTAGAGGTCGGCTATACAAACTAAGCGCAAGGTTGACTGATAACAATACAACTTCACAGACCTGACAATCTGGAAGAGGCATTTCATCTAAAAGGCCCTATTTTGATTGAAAACGTAATTTCAATTGTTCAAACCATAAGTGCTACTGTATTTTTCCTGTAATGTATGCGCAGCTACGTTTTGAAGGCTGAAACCTACATGTATTCCTTTACATAGCACCATGTAATGGTTGACAAGGTGCTGTGGCGCAATATTCAGCCAATCAAACCAGCAACACAGGGGCGAGCCCCTTCTCGTTACGCTTACGTCTTTACGTCCCGTCCGAAGGACTCAGCAATAATGGTCAAGAGTCATGACAGGAACTTGAAACCACACTCTGCTGATCAGAAACACAAGAACTTGAGTACGGTGTTCTAACCCGCTCAGCCACGACACGCCAGTTATTTCTTATGACCCACCCACCAACAATTTCGAGAAAAGGTTGCCGTTTTTAAATATTAATTGTTCTGAATGGCCCCCTACAAGTATACATTAATTGTAAAGCAGTCAACTCAACACTATGATGCAATCATCATATCAGAGCCAGAGTGGTTTCCTAAAAGAACCACATGATCAATTCAGTCTGCCATACATCCACTGGTCTTATCACCAGTGACACTCTCTCACAGTTTATCTATGTTGTCATCACATGTACCTCACTCTATACCTTTGAGGAGGGGGGCGGGCTGGTATGAACCTATGACTGTAATCTAGCACTTAGAATAAATTGAAAACCAACTAAAGTGTGAACAATTTTTGAGAAAAAAACCCACCATAACAAACCTGATGGTTTACTGAAATATGACATAATTAGATTTAGCTCTATGCATAGTCTGTAATTTATCTAATGAGCTGGTCCAAATTTACTGAAAGAAAATTGGCAGGGAAGCAGTCACAAACAGTGTACATTTCATAAAATGTTGATGGTAGTCTTGAAAGCAGGGATGAGATTGTCAGAAAATGAATCTCTAAAATTGAACATGAACGAGCACTGAGCCACAATCCCCTAAGGCAAGGGCCCTGAAAAATTCAGCCGGTACATGTATGTGTACACACATTAGTACAGCCTGTGTATACACAGCATTTTCTTGCAATTTGGGCTGTGTTTAATCATGAAGCTATCTTTTTATAGCTCCACGGTTTAATAACTGACAACCATTTTAAAAGTTTTGTTTATAGAATTAAACACTTAACCACTTTCCAACTGTGACTTTCCAAAATACCTTCGCAAGCACGTACTCATTGGGATGGAACTACAACAACCTTGGCTTGTGAACATGCATGCTTGAATATTAAATACCAGTAAAAAATGTTGCATAATGTCAACAATGAGGTAAACTTTCTTTGTGCAGCTAGATGTAACATGGACAAGCTCATCTGGTACTGACTTTATAGAGAGTTTTCTTTGGCACCTGCCTGCAACTTCATTTAGCCTGATACTGTTTTAATGTTTATCCATTTGGGGTGGTAAAAAGGCTTTGGCGTTTTTTTGTGTTTTCAGCCTATTGGTATAGCATTATATAAAATTGTAAAATGCGGTTTCCATGGGCAAACCTCATGGACTTGAACATAATAAAAATATCATTTGCAGTGGACAATCCATAGCTGGAGAGTCCTTTGATCAAACTATGATTGAACAGGGGTATAAAACAATAACAAGAAAATGAGTATTTGTAAAAGCAATTGGGATAATAAAGTAGGAAACTTTTTTATAATTATTGCTTTGTCTTGCCTTGAGGTAGCTAATTTTTATGATATTATTCAGAGCTTCAGGAAATAGCCAACCCTGTGATACAATACGAGAGTATAAGTGATTTCATGTTTAATTGAAAGAAACAATTTGTTAAAGAAAGCAGTTCACGCTGGATTGATGTGATTGCAATGGAAGGGACTGCTGTTGCGCCAACTACGCAAAAGAAAATAGCAGGATTTTTTAGATTCATAAGAAATTGCTTCTCATTTCATTTGGCGGATACACTTATGATCTGTCCTTGACAATCTTTGACGGGAATCTGAATAATAAGACATGAAAATAGAATAATAATTCAGATAAATAAACAGTTCAAAATTGACTACTTTTGTTCTGTAAATTGTAATTGCAACTAAACTGTCTCTCACTAACAGCACGCTTAATTATTACTGATGGACTCATGGATCAGGCTTGTGAAAAAAGAACAACTTGCTATCGCAAAGTCCAAAAATCAGGTTTGTGAACAGCAGACAAAAATATAGATTCCAGGGATCTTGGACCCAATTTTTGCTACAAATTGGTGCTATCATTTAAGTTGTAATACTTTGCTTGAATGTACATGTAGATGTCTGTCTGTATTCTTACTCTGTGACAGCATGAGTCTGAGCAACTGCTGCAGTAAATATGCTTTGTTTCTAAAATTGTGGTGTTCAAAATAAAACCAGACTGTGTGGTGGTAATTCAATATTCTGAAAACCTGTTTTCAGCAAAAAACAAAACCAAACAAATGCAACTCCGTTAAACTGAAAAGCCACATAAGGTACGGTATATTAAAAAGTTACCTTCCTAAGTTTTAAAGCAAGGAGTGATAATTGTCTTCTTTTTTTTATAATAAGCCAAGAAAATATTAATAAAAGCCGAGAGAAACCATTACAACACAGTTTAAAACAATTACAAAACACCTGTAGACTTATCTAATAAAACTCTGAATCAACATTTATTTCTTCAGCCATCTTGTTTGCAGTGAACTACAGTATATAGGACTCTTCTCTGTTTTATATCATATTTGTTTGCTAGTTAGAATGGATTCTACTAATTAAGTCCTCAAACGAAACCAATTAAATTACAAAATCAAACAACAAGCTGCTATAAGGGGATGTACAAGCTGGCCTAACATGAAATATCTCTTTCCATGATTCATATAGTGGGCAAACATCAATCACATGATGTAATTCAATTAGGAAATCAAAGTGCACTGGCTTAATTTCCAGAATTATTGAAGTTTAGAAGTGAGTGTGTCCATGTATGGTTGGTAGTTTGATATTGTCCATGAGTACCCAAAGTCATTAAAGTTAGCGTGGATTGGACGACACCTGAAGCCCAGGGAACATAACTTGACATTAGAGATCAATCTCATTAAAACCAAGGACAAACTATACAATAATGTTGTCCCTTGCCACAGTTTTTGAGACAGTATGGATGAATCAAACTAGAATCAAGCATGATGATTTGCTTGACATGAGGCATTGCATACCACCACCATTGAACTGAGGTTAGTGAGGTAGGAACTTGTGGAACTACCCTGAGGGTGTTCAGGCGAAAAAGTGTTTTGAAAATTATTGTACTGACTGTATTACGATAACCACATCCCCTTTAGCGGTCAAGAGGGAATGTCAGCCAAAAGATGACCACATTCTGACCATCGGACAAAATCTAAATTATCAGTAAAAAACATTACACAGACCAGGTGGCTATACATAACGATTCCCTTTTTCCTATGGGACAGTTAATTTAACTGCAATTAGGATTATTTTCTGTTTTGTAACACCTTGAGTAGAAACTTCATGATCCAGACTGAGATTCTGTAATAGAATGATCCCTAGAAATATTCAGCAGTGCTTAATCATTTCCTCTGAACTGTAAGACAAAGTAGAAACGCCCGGAGCCAGTCTTCTAAACTTGTCATAACTTACTACATGTGAGTGGGTTCACAGCACCAAATGCATTGTTTCAATTTGCTGAATGTAGGTAGTGTTGAGTGAGTTCAGCCAACACTCACTTCCCATCCTATTCATTCTCAGACTATATCTAGTTCAATTGTCATTTCAATAGGAGTCTTCAAACAGAAAAAGAAAGAAAATAAGAAGAACAAACTTCCACAAACAATCCTTGAACTCCCTTCGGCTCTGAGCATATATTGGCATATAATGAGAGCCATTAATGTTACACGAGGGCCTGAACTCAACATAGCCCCTTCACACGACACCATGTAAATGTATTTCCAAGCAAATTCCAAGCACATTTTGGTCGGTCTGTTCACACATCAAAAGCTACTCCGGGAAAATTCACAGTAAGTTTCTCCTGATGTAGGGTTAAGTGAGTTAACCCGGGGTTAAGCATTTTTCCTGGGAAATATAGCAGCTACAATGTAGTGCGACATGAAAGCGGGTTTAACTTACCCCAGTTAGCATGCTGGATGTTGAAATGAAACTGTTCTTGAAAGGTCAGCACAGTAACAAATAGTATGCAGTAATATCTGGTGTTGCATTTCAGTACTTTTGAACCTCTCTTTCCAAACTATTTGAAGAAATGGGAACCAAAATGTAAATATCTAAAACTATGAAAACTAACAGTTTTTAACCCAATATAGCCTATTTTGCAAGTACCGTATGGGCTATTTCAGTGAGGTGCAGTTCCAGGGGTTTGATTTGGAGTATGAAATGGCCAATTAAAGCATAACGCTCTTGAAAGTGACCAGGTAGGTCTATTGTGAGTGGTTGCTGGGGTGGTGTAGGGGTTTGACTCTGTTATGTGAAAAGGTCATAGCCTTATAATTATACAATGCAAACCATGTACCATCTTGGTTCTAAGTTCTCTAGATGTGCTACGTCATCAATCATAATTAACATGACCATGATCCCACCAATCACCATAATGTAGGTGTCAAAGGTACCAGCAATGAAAAGCTGTAACTTCCTTGCCTAATCGAGGTAAATCTTCCTCAATATTCTTGTCCTTCCTCTATGATTTAACATGCTTTCACTGGGTGCTTCATTTGTTGTTTTCTGTCTCGTCACAATAAGGAACTTAAAGGCAGGTTGTACATTTGGTAACTACTCCACAAGAACCCTTAGAAGCAATGTAGTTTTTAAAAAAAGGTAATTTTTTCACCCAAACATTTGAATTTGAGAAAGGCTTCAGGCAATGAAGCCTTTTCTTGGGGCATTATTTTCTTGCATCTTTGAGGACCAATTGAGCCCAATTTTCCACAGATTTATGCATATATGATGAGGGCACACCAAGTGAGTATAAATGGTCTTTGAAAATAACCAGAAGTATACCCTACCTTTAACAAATAAAATGATGATTAGGTCATTATATAGTTCCTTTATTCTCACTTTCTCTATTTCTCTATTTATCAAGAAAAATTGGACGTATAGATGAAATTGGTGCACATTATGTATAATATAGCAGCTCTGTTTGTGTGCTTGGTTATCTGGGTATGTTTGCTCAGTACTGCAGGGTGGAAGGGGGAGGGGGAAAGATGCTGTAAGACTGCTTTATGGACAACCAAGTATGAAAAATGACCAACAATGTCCTTTGTCACAGTATTGTATAGGGTGCAATGTGATTGTCCTGTTGAATTCTTACAATATCTTCCTTCCAACCACAACAAAAAGGACAGCTGTAATATAAATCCACTCAAATTAGAATCAATTTGGAATGGCCATCTGCCCCAAGGTCTGAGTCAGACGTATGGGAACATAAGACAAATTGACATAGATTAGTCCTGCTCTCAACTAATGCCAGCAAATCTGCCCTACAAGGCATGAGGGGAACTGCCAAGTTCATTTAGAAGTAGTCTGCTACTAGCCCCCCCCCCCTTCTCTCAAACATGTGGCATTCATATCCCTGTTACTCTCTCTCCAGAGTAATGATATGTTGCAATATGGAAAATGCATCATAAACGGGATACAGAAGAGTGACTGTGAGGGAAGACCTTTTTGTCTTTGAGCAGGAAAAAGTATGTCAGTGGCGATTAGCAAGTTGCTGTCCTGAAATATGGCATGTAGCACAGTGCTGGACTTACTGGCACCTGTTTCATATCAATCAAGTACAGTGAGGACATGACAGCCATGTAGCCCGCTCTCTGCTTGTTGTGAAGACTGTTCTTGCTCAATAATCAGTTGACTAGAGCAGCTGTCTGCTGCCAAATTAGCCTGGATGGATGAATTTACCAAACTGGTTACCTGATAGCCAAGCTACTTAAAGGGTCTTTCCACTTTACTTGCTCCTGGTAGTAAGATGTTGCCAAATTGGCTGGCATTGTATAGTGATATTATCAGTCCTGATTAGTACTGGCAGCGTAATATCATTTGTCATTTCTTATGACTTTATTTTCTACTGACATAGTTTAGAAAATAGAAAAACTACACTAAGTATGCATTACAAATATAGACGTATAGTTAGGGGCACAACAATATCAACATTATCATATCTTGTAACAACTTAAGGCCTGTTCATTTTCTTTCAAAAAAAAGTTGTGTAAGTTGTAAGCTGAAAACAATTACACTTTTTTATCACTTTTATAAAATGTATATGTACTTTCATTTTGACCATATTTTAGCATTCTGTATTATTCACTTTGTATTACTGTGATTTGTGCAACATTGAATAAACGTATTATGATTGATTGACAAAGTGACTCTTTTTCAGAACATAAGAAGTTATGAAAATTACAAAAAGAAGACATGAAATGTCAAACTCTATCTTCTGATACTGAGATTCATGTAACAGTAATTAGTGCAATTATTTTTTACACTTAACTGAAAACAAATGTGATAAGTTTCAATTTGAAGTCAGACCAATTAAGTCCAACCAGTACCGATTCTTCACAGAATTACCCTGGCATATCTGACACAAACTGTCAAAGTTATTTGAAGACATTAAACTTCTGTTACTTATTTTGTTTGCCATTGCCATATTTGAATTAAGCTCAATAGCTGCTATCCATTTCTAGTTCAAATTGTTGCCCATTTTAGTTTTCTAATATTTATTTCCAGAAAACTCTAATTGTCTAGTTGTAATTGTTTGTATGATCTAGTCAGCAGACCTTTTAATCAAAACTGGATGTAAAAAAAACCACATGCCAACAATTTGGTCCTTCGCTGCCAATTTATGTTTTTAACGAATAATAAAATAAATGAAGAGTGTCCATTACAAAATACTGGCTATGGCTTGCAAATGAGTGGCACAGAAATGCGAAATCAAAAAGTTAATGATTACACTTTTGCGTGCAAGTCTTCTTGTTTTGATGATTTAACAAGCACACAAGTTGCATCATGATTGCACGAACAATGTTTATAATCGACCACAAGTAGATTAGTTTGCAGCTCATTAAATGTTTGAATGACTCCATACCAGGTGACTGGTATTACCAAACATGAACCTCCCTTTAACTTACAAACTATTATAATCTAACAAAAGAGGGCGCTGTACTACTTAGGCAATGGGATGATGCCGATGATAAAGAACATACCAAAATCTCATCTAGATGTTAATTTTTGTACACTCAAAGCCATGTTATTAAATTATAGCACCATATTTGAGCAAGTGCCTTTGAAAACCTCCACATAAGTTTTCCATCTATGAAATACCATTGCAAATGTAGCTAAATGATGACACCATCATCTTCTTCGCAAGGTACAAGTGGGGAAAAAACAAGACAAAGAGCAAAACAAAAATGACTGAGATGTCACTTTGAGATCACAACCAAACAAAGAAAACTATCTAGCAAACAAAGCTTTGTACAGTATCATGTTTTATGGCAACAATAATGAAAAGGGAGAAAAATAGAAAAGTAATATCTTACCTAATTGATCATAAATTTAATCAAGAGTAACCTGGTAGCATGCAGAAGCACAAGTGGCCTGGTAGCAAGCAGAAGCACCAGTTGCCTGGTAGCAAGCAGAAGCACCAGTGGCCTGGTAGCATGCAGATGCACCAGTGGCCTGGTAGCAAGTAGAAGCACCAGTTGCCTGGTAGCATGCAGTAAGCACCAGTGGCCTGGTAGCATGCAGAAGCACCAGTGGCCTGGTAGCATGCAGAAGCACCAGTGGCCTGGTAGCAAGCAGAAGCACCAGTGGCCTGGTAGCATGCAGAAGCACCAGTGGCCTGGTAGCATGCAGAAGCACCAGTGGCCTGGTAGCATGCAGAAGCACCAGTGGCCTGGTAGCATGCAGAAGCACCAGTGGCCTGGTAGCATGCAGAAGCACCAGTGGCCTGGTAGCATGCAGAAGCACCAGTGGCCTGGTAGCATGCAGAAGCACCAGTGGCCTGGTAGCATGCAGGAGTACCAGTGGCCTGGTAGCATGCAGAATCTTCTGTGGCCTGGTAGCATGCAGAAGCACCAGTGGCCTGGTAGCATGCAGAAGCACCAGTGGCCTGGTAGCATGCAGAAGCACCAGCCGATGATTCCATTTAAGCGCCATGTAAATTTTATTTGCAAGAAAAGTTAATTTTATGTTTCCCCCAGCTTTGCAGAAATATAATCAAGCATAAAAATGCTGCGCATATTTCCTCATAATACAAAATACCAGTATTCAGTTTCATAGTTTGATGTGGTTTTGTATTTCACCCTTTTGTACACAGATGAGTCAGAACCAACTGGCCAAAACATGATTTATCCAATAATACACACAAATAACCAAGGAATTAACTGAATTATTACTCAGAGTTGTGTTATTGTAAATGACCAGTGTTGGTCATGGGTACATTACATACAGGAGACCATGTTTAATTGACAAGTCAAACATGAATCAGTATACAGAATCCTGCAATCCTTTGCTCTTATTGGTACGCTTATAAATCTTAAAACTTTGAACCATTTAAATTCTGAACTTTTGTAAAGTATAAGGAAACAGCAAAAAGTGCAAAAAGACATCTACTTTACTGAAATGTTTGTTTTTAAATTTCATATGGGATTTTATGGGTTGAGACAAATTGAGACTATCACAATCCCCTGATAAAATCAACCAAATAAACAAAAACTAAACAAGCAAAAAGAAAAGTCCACTCAACAAAACCACAACAAAACAGCAGCTCCCTCACTGCAGTCATCAAAGACCCATCATTGACTGCACAGTGCATACATCCATTGTTTGACCTCAGCAATACAAGAGGTCTATAAGAAGGATTTGATATTTTCCTTTCTTTTAAAAGAAGAAAAAAGAACTTTCTATGAACTTCCAACTGAAGATTCAATTTAACTACCTGACCAACTTCTTAGTGTCTTGAGATAGAGCTCTCCTGAATCCTCTAAAATCCACCACTCAATGGTAACTCAACACCAAGATGTTTGGACTTGGATAACATTGGTATGCCTGGCCTAGTGATTAGCAGTTGTTATTTGGACCTAAAGTACCAAACCCAACAAAATCAGATAACTTTGTATATAGATTTCTGAGGATTTGAGATGGTTAGGCGTATCAAGCCTCGGCATAATTCAGAATTGTAACAATTAATAACAATAATTGCATTCTTATATAGTGGATATCACCGTGAGGTGCCTATGCACTTGAATAATATTGCCTTAAAAATGACTGGTTGCTTTTTAGTTGAATCCTCATCTCCTAGTTTACATGTAAGTCTATCATCTTATACCAAAAAGGCTTAATTACATGTACTTATTCCTTTGATAAAAGCTTTTTGATGTAGAAGGTCCTTTCACTTTAAAAGAGGATCATGATCGACTACATTGTATTTGTTTGTTTGTTTGTTGGGGTGTTTGTTTGTTTGTTTGAAAACTAATTTCATCAGATGTACAAGTAACTGAGAGTGTTACCTTTAAACACAGATTTCTATGATTGAAATGGGGACACAGCAAGAAGGGCCTCTGGTTGAGAGAGGTTCAGAGAGAAATGTCTAATATGTGCACCTGTTATCCCATGTGTAGGCATAGTCCACATTGTTGGCATTTCCACTACTGCAGGCTTCAGCAATAATTGAACAGTTGTCATATTGATGATATGTCTTATATAGTACATAACTCTGGGTTTGGAACTGGGGATAAGAAAACAAATTAATTAATATCTCTCTTGTACAAAAACTGTACAAGATTATAAAGACACTATTTGTTTGAAAGTACAGCTTGCTATATTGCATTCGTACTCTTTTAAAACAGTAAGGAGAGACATTGCATGCCAAAGTATAGACCAATCTTTTCAAGCACGCATGCACAAATGCTGCGCGCCACACCACCATTGCTGGGACACCGACAGCACAAGGTTTTGTACACAAAGACATGAGAAAATCATTGTCTTTTAAAATGTTTACCCGGTATGTGAATTAGGTGTCTTCCTCAACAATTTTCACAATTTCCCTGACAGGACAGCTTGCATAATGATTTAGAACATTGATATTGCAACTATTATTATTATTATTATTATTATTATTTATTCGACCAGAACAACACAAAATGTACAAAAATATGTATAACAACAGCACAAAATAATAAATATGTACAAAATTACGTGAAAGCAAACACAAGAAATACACCTAAAAACAACTTAAAAGGGCCAATACAACATTAATACAACTAACCGAAGATGAACCAAAATGCAAAAAACAAAACAAAGGAAACGGCTATGTGGGTCAGGGGCTGCAAAAGTAGAATGAACCACTATTACCCGCAGGTATGCAGCCCCGCAAAACTAAAAACTACCAACTGATTCCTGAAAACAGTGCAGAGGGTAGGTGAGTTTAAGTGTGATAGACACAGAAACTGCATGACCCAGTTTAATGTGTTACATCAGCAGGTTTTTTTCTTCTTCAGGGTTTCAATTGTGTATTATATGTTCGAATCAGTATGTCATGCTTCCTGTCAGTGAAATTGTGTAAATCATGTAGAAAGACACTTAATTCACATACAAAGTTTTAAAAGATGTTTTTCCATACCTTTGTGTACAAAATCTTGCGCTGCCAGCATCCCAGTAAAGGTGGCGCAGTTTGGTCTGTACACATCATAAGATATGATGAGACACAGGAACTGACTTGTTTGAATAGAATCTGATTTATACTGCCAACTTCCACAAATCTGAGGATACTCATAATGAAGAGGGATTGATGTTTGTTTTTATGAATCATTTCATGATGAATGAATGCTATTCAGGAAAACGAAGTATGAGAATTTTTCATTTTATGCATGATTTATTTTTTTTCTTAAAATAATCAAAATTAGATCTTTCAAGAGCAAAATCATGAACTTCCAACAATTGATTAGCACGATAAAGAGCCTGCTGACTTTGCAAACTACTCTCTGAATAAAAGATTTCATAATGTCTGAAATATAGAAGTTGATAAAAGAAAGCAAAATCAAATCAATCAAAACACTAAACAAGATTTTTTAAATTGGATATCTGGAGATAGATACAAATTTGATGGCAATGATGAGGGAAAGAGAGATTGGTTAAAATAATCAAAGTTGCTCTCAACATTAAATGTAATAATAAAAATAACAGCTGTTGAATTGATACACAAATGTAAATATTCTTAGTCAGTTGTACAATGTATGCATTGGTTACCTGCTACCTCCCCCCTTAAAATATACATTTTAGTAGGCCTATTTCAAAAATTCATACCTGTACCTCATGAACTATACATTAGATATTTATGTCATATGTGAAGGTCTTAAAAACACACACACAAAATTGACATTGAACATGATATGAACCTGGGGTGCGTTTTGGCGGCTGTAACCAATAACTGTTTCGGTCTCTGGCCAGTGATTAACCAATGGCCAATTCAACAGTTCGAAACAGTTATTGGTTACGACCGCGAAAACGCACCCCTGGCCTTACTTACATTCCAAACAGAAAGTTGAATTGAAAAATATTCCAAGGAATCTCAGCTCTCATTTGGAAAAGATAAATTTTCTTTATGGTTCCCGCAGTTGACAACTCAACCTTAGTCTATTTAAATATAAATGAGAATGTCATATTTGACAAAATCGCCCTCTGGTGAAAACATGATATTAGTTAACAATAAAACAAAATATAGGGGCCTACCAATTTTCAAAAATGTCTACACTATTAGATACGTATCAAATAATAAACCACAAGGGAAATATTGACTAATAGGGAGACCGCCAACATAGGGCTGGACAGCTCAGTTGGTAGAGCGCTGGTACGTTAATCTGGAGGTCGTTGGTTCAAGTCCCGCTCCAGTCAATTTTTCTTTGTTCAAACCAAAATTATATAAAATATACCCAGTCAGTTTCCCTTGTGGTTTGCTACTCCAGTCAATTTTTCTTTGTTCAAACCCAAATTATATCAAATATACCCAGTCAGTTTCCCTTGTTGTTTATTACTTGATATATAATATTAAAAAGTTGCATCCCCTTAAGGTGATCCCGTGGCTGCCGCTTCCCAGGTTGAATCGTAAACGTGGGTGTGATCCCTGGCTACACGGCAGCTTACGGTTGTATGGTCAGACTGGCACCCCCGAACAAAGATATTGACTAATAGGGAGACCGCCAACATAGGGCTGGATAGCTCAGTTGGTAGAGCGCCGGTACGTTAATCCGGAGGTCGTTGGTTCAAGTCCCGCTCCAGTCAATTTTTATTAGATACATGTAACATTTTCTGCACAATAAGCAAAGTCTGTGTTGCAGAGTCTCACTGAGTGTGACTAACATTTACAGTCAAAATAACTGTGTGTTGAACCCATTATAAAAAACCTAAAGTTTCAAACTCAAACAAAAACTTGAGACAAGACAACTCATCAAGAAAATCATACCTCCGGCATTAAACAAACAAACTTACATTGACATTTTAACTTGACCATGTCTTCTCATTTAAACCTAAAGATAAAGTATTCCTAAGCCTCATTTTGAGGTCTGAGGCCAACCGGAAAGGAAATATGATTCAATATCTAGGCTAAAATGATAAGTGACTTGCTCCCCCTTTTGAACATCTTAATAATGATGTCATCATGCTACAGCACATTGAAATCCATCAAGTTTGATAAGTCAAGTAATGTGAATCTTGAACTATTAATTCTTAAATATCATTCATGTTTTTTTGTAAGCAATGAAGTCATAATTGTAATGTTTCTTCCAGAACACCTAATGTTATTAAAAAACACAGAAGTTGTTTGGGGTTTTCACATTAACAGTATTGCTAATTAACCAATAAGCACACTCAGTGACTGAACGAATACATCCAATTGAAACACTGTACATATGTATACAGCCTTCTGCATCACTTAACTGAGAATGAGATGATCTGAAATCAATCTGTTGCAATTATGACTGAGTTTGTCAACACCCTTGGTGCATCACAGGCCTTCTAGAGTGGGCAATGGGTTCATTAAATAATCTTCACATAATCTTCTCTCTAGAGTATTGGTCTCCCTGGTGAGTTCATAGAGGAAGGAACAATGTCTGGATGAGATAAGGGTGAGTGAGAGGTAGTGGGAAGGTGCAAGAATGCGTCACTTGCTGAAGGGTAGACAGAGTCTGACTGAAGGCTCAACATCTGTTTTACACAATTTCACAAATTGGGTAAAAGCAAACATTTGTTTTGCTTGCAATAAGGACTTCAGATTCCCCCCCCCCATCTCTTATGAGTCCAACTACTTTCAAAATTACTTTTAAAATGGCATCAACTTTGTTTTACTTTAAATCTTGCTGTGCCTGATCATGGAGGTAGTTAATATTAGACTAAACTTTGGACTTTTGTAACATTGTGAGCCTCTCTTTTTAATTAGTAGGCCTTAGATGTTTTCAGAAATTAAATTGAGAAACAAAAGGGCCAACAGATTCACTCAAATGTGTTCTAAAAAAATTAATGAAAATTGTTTGAAACTGGTTTGATTAGAATTGGTCCCTTAAGTTTCCCTACAGCAATATTTTCTCTCAATGATGAATATTAGTCTGAAATTTTGAGGAAATTTGCCGCCACACTGGCACAGATCCATGTATCGTCACCTTGAACGTCAACCAAATTGCTAATCCTTTTATCCTCAACAGAACCAAGACGAAAGAGAACCATAGTCTCTCTAAAATTGAACCTGTCACCTCACACAAATCCAATCATAAAAACTTGGCCAAACAGGAACAATTGTATCCAAGGCTGTCAGAGCAATTCCAGCCCAAGTAATCCAGAGCTTTCACCAGCTCCTAGCCCTGTTATCAATGCTGATCTTAGACACAATGCACCTCAGTGATGGTCAACATGGGAAGGGTAAAATTGTGACTGACTGATGGTATACGTGTACCTAGACATTTCTAATTGAACTCATAAGTGGCATGGATTAATATACCCTTCCTTGGTTGCTTTGGACAAAATAAATAGCTTGGCCAAACGCTGTACTTGTAAAGGTAACCTTGTAAAGTCTGCAAAATACGCACATTTGAATCTCACTAACAGAGCATAAAACCCGACTGGTGTGAAATTAATGTTCAATTTTTGTTAGAACCCAATACACTAATTTTGTCTTCATCCTAGTCACTCTTTGCTTTCCAGACACCATAATTTTTCTGCAAATTTTATAACTCTAACAAGATGCACTGTAATTTCCAGAGCTGCTCAAATTGAACTTATTTCTGGTCCATACAGGAATGGCTACATTCCCACACCAATAAAAACCATGCATTTAATTAATATAAAATAAATTATTATTATTTGATTATTTTTTAGTCTTTTTAAACATTCATCAAAACAGGGTTTACTATTACTACCAGTGTCACAGGCAAGCGTCAGTATTGGAGTAGGCCTGGTGAAGTGGTGCCCTTCATAAAGTTCAAATAAAAATTGTACTGTTCCACACAAAAAATTGTCAGTAAAATAAGCAATAAGCATGTATAGTACACTTGTGGCAGTAAGATATTTAATTTTGTCTCTGGTCTTATGGTTGTCATTCTCATTTGTTTAAAGTATTTCCTGTTAAAATAGTAGCTTTTCTTTAAACTGTGTTTTCTTTGTATAGTAACCTCTGGTGACAGGAAAGTTTGATGTCAAAGGTGACATTCTGCATATATCTGGGAGAAAAAAAAATCAACATTTTCAATTTTAAATTATCAAGTTTCTATGTTCCCAAAGTTATTTTGCGATTCCAACACTGTCAGTATCAGTCAGTGCAGCGTCCCACAACAGGGCATTTTGTGGGTTCTGTTGTTGATGTTAATGTTATGTTGTCAAGCAACAGCGGACGGTGTGCAATAGAAATTAGGTCAAACTTTTGAGCGATCAGTGTTCTTGGTTTAGCGTCGGTAGTACAGATACGCGGGAACTTTCACCTTGTCACAGACAACTAAACCGTCAACAGACTTATTTCTCACCCACCTCACCATTCAACTCCCAGGTTAAGGTTTATTGTAATGTGGTTTGGGGTCATGAAAGTTTATGAAAATTTGGAGCAAGGTTCAAACAAAAAGATGCTATAGTTTATCATTTTGGGTATAAATTATTTGCCCCTTTTGGGAAGAGAAGCAATTCTTTTAGTGGGAGTATTTGGGGCAAATAACACTTAGACAGATATTCGTGGAATGTAGATTGCAGCTTGGGTGTGAGCTAATCGGAGAGGTCTTTGAGAACCTAACAAACGCTACACAAATTGTGACCCCATTTGACCTTGACTTCCGGTTCAAGTCAAAGTTGAAAATTTCCAAAAATTCATATCTCAAAAACTGCATAATATTTCACCATAAATTTTACATCAGGTGATGAGTGATCCTGCTAAAACTTTTGCACAGAGATAATAACATTTCAATTTTTGCATCTGGTCAAAACCAGACGTCAAAGTGCACGTGTCTGTTGACCCACATTGTATGACAACGCATGATAGTTATAAGTTTACATGTACTGTGTACATGTATGTACAGCTACATATGTAGGAATACATTTGGCACTCTATTACATTTAACATATTTGAACAATGTTAACCTAGGTCTACAATTCCATGAAGTTTCAACGCTTCAGGAGCTTTACCTTTTTTAATTAGGGTTATTACCCATTGCAACTTTGCACCGAAACTGACAATTTTCGATGCCACGGAGAAACACCGAGGTTCAATTTACCATTGCAACATCACAGGCGCATACTCAAAACGTGAAAAAAATCGTTTCCATGAAGTAGCACAGCAATCTTTTGTGTAGCGCACGCGTGACCTACATTGTCACCAACTGACAAACATGCATAGTAATACATTGGATCCAGGCAATATCTGGATGTAAACAACCATAGATACAAAATCTTTGAAAAAAATGCAAAACAAATCCTTTTAACCTTCAGAAAAAACTTGTCAGCATGTGCTGCCAACATATTGGAGTTACGTTTGTCCCAATAAGTTGCCGGGTGTGAGGGTTTTAAGCAGAAACATTTCATAGGTATGTGAAGAAAAAATTCAAAGTGAACCAATACCAATGCAATTAGTACCACTGGAAAGAGCTTGAAAAATCCTACACAGTGATACCAAAATTATTGAGATATCTTAAATAATAAGGAAATTACAAGCATTTGAAGCTCCTTAACTACATGTAGCATCATTTATCTTACAGGTAATTGTTTAGAATTTTGTAACCAAAAACGTGACTGTTTTGAATAAAAATGCTTGTGGTTCATGCCAATTGCCCACAGACCCGGCCGTAACCTTGCCAGTCAATTTTTTTTCTGACCCATAAAATATAAGGAAACTTTGGGATTATAACGTAAGATTTGGCGTTAGAGTGGTATTTGTGCCGTCAAAACTTGTAATTTCTTCAACTTTTCCAGCGAAGGTAAAAACATTCACCAATTCGAAAAAATCAAACATGGCGCATATAAGAGGGGATTTTCCACTTTGTCGTCGACAGCCATCGACAGCCACTCAGAATGCGAATTTATGGGGATGTCCCCAGCGCGCATGATGTAGATGCGGAACAGAAATCTGGCAGAAAATGCAGCCACGATCGATGCAGATCTTCACATACCTACATTTCATTAAACTTGCCAAATTCGCCCTCTGGTTCAAACTTGAATTTCAACTCAAAAACTATTCACAAACCCTACTTTGCACTCTATTTGAAAGACCAATATTCTTCCACTATCCTTTTCATTATCAATACACTGCAAAATGAGAATATATAAAAAATGCCTTCATGACATCATGACTACCATAGTCCTACTTACTTTCATTGAAAACCTGAACACCTCGTGTTTGTAATTTTACAAACACTACTTTTCTAGTTTGTTTTTATTATTGGCTTGGAAATCAATTCTTCTAAAGTGTGCCCTTGTTTTAGTTAGACTGGGGCGTTCAGAATCAAAACAGTAGTTGAAGACTGTGGCTTGAATTCATTGAGTCTGAGCATAATTTTGGAAGAAATCTGTTGTTTATTACTATGAACTACACTTTTAATACACAAACAGAAAACAAAAAAGATCTCCAAGTAGAAATAGAAAAGGACTGTAACTCTGTAATGTTATGTATTGATAGTTTAGTTGATACTTGCTGGGACACTTACACTAAACTAATGGATGTAAATAGATAGCAGTACAATACTTCTAGAACTATCAGGTCCGTTTGGCTACTGTGGAGACGATAGTGAAACAAACCTCATAGTTCTAAGGAGTACTTGTAGTACGACAACTACTACTACAAACGCTACTCTCCCCAGACTCCAGTACTAGGGCCTACACTAGTCATGCTAGTACAGTAGTCCCTCTTCTTATTGTTCGGTTTTTGTTTTGTTTTTGTTTTTTTTACTTCTTCAGCTTCTTCTCGCCGTCAGCAGTTTTGTAGTACTTCCAATTACCAGTGTAAACTGACACAGTCAGGTTGGCTCAGTCAGTGGTTTCTTTCACTGCCGTCACCTCTGTCACCCCAGTTTGAATCCCCAATTGGAGCCTTGCATATTGTGGATTGGGTCTTCAGTCGCCTACCCGATTGTTAAGTCCTTACCTTGGTATAGACCGTGCAAGTCTCGCGCGTATTCAAACATTTTTGGGACCACTGTGGTCCCACATTCATTGCTTTAACACGTTAAAGAAACAAACTGACGCGCTTTAACGGATCCCAATGTTCGAATATGCGCGAGACTTGCACAGTCTATTTACTCTATTGCAGTGGGTTTTCAATCTCTACCCGATTGCCGGGTTTTTCCTATTTGGGGTTTTCCTCCCACATCTAAAACTAAAATTTCTTCAATAAATATCTTCTCTACACATGTATTTTCAGACCTGGGTTATAAAGTGCTACTGCTACTCTACCGAGTACTCACTACCGTAGTCGCTTTTTGGTCAGAAAGATTTAATGCGAAAATACTATACGTAGTACTAAAAAAAAAAAAAAATGTAGGCATAAATAAATTAATCTCAATTTCATTTTGTTCAGAGGGGAATTTTTAACCGAGTGCACATACTTGAGTTTTACATTACCTGTACTTCTATGTCTTCATAAATACATCAGGGTGACTGTGCACTGATTGCCATGAACTTCTACCGGTTTGGATTTATGTTATGACACTGGAGTACACTGTACTTCACGTTGTTATTAAGGCCATGTGCGTCCGTGTTTTACGACTTCCAAAACAAACGACTGACACTTTTGACGGTAAAACGTATGGCTGGCAACAGAGGGCAGCAGATTGCGGTCATCATCATCAAAAGTGCACACCATTCTTTGTCATTTCAAAAGTGAGTGCGGCGGGCGTTTTTCAGAGAAGCACACTTAAAACCGTCTAGATGCTTCTACATGTATCAGCAGTAGCCTACAAGTAATGTTTCTAATAGTAAATTGTGTATAAATCGCGATAATATAGAACCAGTGCGAGCGGGTATTGTAACCCGGTGTCATAGGGAAATCTGTCAGCCGGAGATTCTGGGAAATTAACATGGGCTGGCGCAGGATGATTCAAGGGCGATATCTGAAGAAGTTCGTACACAGTTTTCGCCGTAGCCTACGGGGGAGGGGGGGGGGGGGAAGACAGAATCTCCACGGGGACAGAATCTCCTGCCACACCGGCCTTACCCCCACCCATCAAGACACAACGCGTAAAGTCCAGTTATCAAAAGTTTTTGCAGGGAAATCTGTCCTCCTAATCAGGTCTGAGGAAATTTAACACCGGCCGAAGGAGGTTGATTCAAAAGAGGGCGCTATCAGCCTGCCTCACTGGCCTCACCCAGCCTCACCCAGACGGCTCTGGCCTCACCGGCTCCAAAAGCTGGCATGGCTTAATGTGTAATTTTATTACCCATTTCATTCTTCAAAGGCATTTCTTATGACAGAAAGTAGAATTCTTTGAAGACCTCTAGTCTTTGAAGAATGTGTGTAAAAAGCCAAGGTCAATTATTCAACTTTTCTTGCATAATTTTTTTTATTTTTTAAATAGCCCAATGCAAACCCTGTTATCCCTTTCAATTGGAATGGTCAACACCACAGGAACACACTGCTTGGTTTATGTGTACCCAAACCAAACAGTGCAATAATGTTTATGTGTACCCAAACCAAACAGTGCAATAATGTTTTCAACATTTCATAGGGAGCAAAGTTTTTGAGCAGTGGACGTGGCTAACCCAGTGAATTTACGTCACACTTGCGAACAGGATATGTCCCCAATAGGCCTAAGGTAAGTTCATGTGCTGACGGAAGTTCAAAGCGAGTCAAGAGGGCGCTATCAGACGGGGAGGGGGGGGGGGCAGGATCGCTGGTGGACAACATCCCCTGTATACTACTACTAATAATAGTAATAATAATACGATACATTTATATAACGCATAATGCAGTAGCCTCTATGCGCAGCACAAAACATACAACAATAAAATTAAATGTATGAAGCAATAAAAAAATAAAGATGCAAACAAAATGAGTCTTTAAAGTCCCTTGAAAATCTGAAGAGAGTCACTTTGTGAAGAGGTAAAGAGGTAAGAGGTAAGTCCACAACGAAGGTGCAATGAAGCGGAAGGCTCTTTGACCATTTAGTGGGAAAAGTAGATTGAGTCAGTAGGGAATGGCAAGCAGAACGAAGAGGACGAACAGGAATATATTTATGAAGAAGATCAGATATATAAGTATGAGATAGGCCACGAAAAGCTTTAAAAATTAGTAGATTTAACTTATTCGCGATACGCAATTTGATTGGGGGCCAGTGGAGTTAAAAATGTTGAGAACGAGGTGTACGTAAGCGGGACGAGGCGAGCAGCGGTGTTCTGAACACGTTGAATTTGAGAAAGTTCTCTATCAGAAAGTCCAGTGAGAAGAGAATTACATGAGTCGAGTCTTGAAGTGGCAAAGGCATAACACCCTTGGAGTGCTTTTGATGTATCAAACCACTCAGTTGTGCATTTTCCTGATCTCATTTGGAGGGCGGGGGGGGGGCTTGTTACGTCAATGCGAGAAAATATCCCATGTGTCCCCATATGACTTTGTGTTCCCCCCCCCCCAACCAACCCAACCCCACCCCAGACCCTTCTAAAAACATGCAAGATTATTAAGTTTTTCTAAAGAAGACACTTGCGTTTGTCTTTAATTTACTTTTCTGTTCCTTTTGAATTTATTTAGCTCGTTTCGGGTCAAATACTATAAGTCTTATGATCGTGTGCAGGTATACACTCGCTTGGTTGCCGCAGTGATGAGCTACAGAAGTAATGACCTCTATAGGCCCATCTGCAGGGGACAGATCTACTACTATACGTGTCCCTTTATTCATATCCAAAATCGGTAGAATAGTTTGCGCAGTGCAAAATGTCTCCATACAATTAGTTAGTAAAACAAACGGTTTTGGGTTTTCTTGCAGTAAACTTCAATGTATAGAAGGTGCATGTACAGAAAGTTCAGGCTGTGCCACTGATTATTTGGTATGTCGCTGGTTTCGAAATTGTTTATTAGTTGCTGCTAACGTGCTGAAAACGTGTATAGCGCCCTCATCCGGTAAACATTTATTATCATTGGGCACGCCCCAACTCGACTTCTCAGTAGTCTCGTTTTTGGGGTCTGCTCTGTGGCCTTTGAACCCATTTGATATAAGTGATTCTGATATCAATTTAAAGGTAACTAATACATCATAGATTTTCGGAATAGCAAACTAAATGTCCATCCTTTTGTGTTCAACGAAACAAGCAAAACATGCAAATCAACTCGTAAACATTTCATCAAAGTAAAGGCGGTGTCTTTTGTTGTAGATTTCGTGCTCCATCGACTGTGCATTAATTTTCATTCAGTCCTTCGAACGCCGCAATCAAAATTGACAATAGTGACTTTGGGGATGGGCACTCCTGTTGCTATTGTCTGGACTTTGACATTAGTTCAGATGGAAACATTTCTGTTGATGGTTAGCAATTGGCGTAAACTTTTCAGTCAGTGAATTTCCGTGGAACGAGGCATTTTCCAGATGTTTGTTCATAATTTTTGTATAATAATGTTTCAGATTTGCTCAGTGGTTTCTTCTTTGCCTTTCAGCTCTGCGGCATCCCGCGTCGCATCCCGGACCGGAGACTTGCATGTGGATTGCGTTTTCAGTCCTTACCTGGTTGCGTGGTTTTTCCGGCTTTATGCGTTTTCCAAACTGACCATTTCTTTATTATCTTTTCTACTAAACGTGTGTTTTCAGGCCTGGTCATAGTGCTATAGTCGCTTTTGAGGGTCGTTGGTTTCACTACCAGAAGGATATAATAACATATTTAATACTCAAGTTTTTGGAAGAACAATCTGAACATTCAGATTTTTTTTTTAAATCACAGTAGTCAGTATTATGATTATGTTTGCGAATCTTGTGTTGTGACGATCGCGCAGGCTCTTGAATTGAAATGAAATCAATATTATAGATTTGTCTGTGATACTCACGCATGATTTTTCAAAAGGAAATTGTTGAAAAAAAAAACCCGTTAAGTATCAAGACAGATTATTTTGCTAACTCTTGTAATTTGGTACAAAGCCGGTGTGGTGATTCTGCTCCCCCCCCCCCCCCATACGACGAATTGAATTGTGTAACAAAATTCATCTGATAGCGCCCTCTTTTGAATCAACCATGTTAATTACAGTGTGGGGGACACGCACACCAGGGTGACAAAATCCCTTCTGACACCAGTTAGTATTACTACTGATTGATAATGATCTATTATGATGTGACTACGGGCAAAAATCCTTGGGATAAAGGTGGATGGAGGTGGGGTGGCAATTTTAGTCACCCCTTCGTCTTCAACACGGATTTAAGCCGGTAGGCGTGACGTACGTACACCAATGGCGTAGCGTATCAAGTTTGGGTTTCCCGACTGTGCATCTTTAAACACAATTGATGGTAACACTATACATACTCTACTTCCCGTCAAATACACGTTAAGTTTCCTGTCTCATTTTGAAGTGCAACATCAACAAAACAATCTAGCATGAATATTTAAAGGGGTTGTACATCGTTAGATCGCTGTACTGAAAATCTCTCCCTGCATGTTTAGGAGTAACAGTGCAGTTAAAAAGGACCGACAGTTACACCAATGCCAAACCTTGCCTTTATGGTATCTGTGTTTTTGTTAGTTGTATTTTTCTTATTATTAAATTCTATGATCCAAACTCTTTTATTTTAGACCCCCCTCCCCATTTTCTAATAATATAGGAATGTTAAGGTGCTTAATATAGGGAATGATCCAACCCCATTGCTTTACCACGTGCCCCCTCTCAACCCCCAGCCGTTGTTTGAACTGTGTGAACTTGTCAAAAACGTTACTGTTTGCTTTCCATGTGACACTAATCTGTACGTATCGATACTCATTGATGAACCACAACCAGGGTTGTATTCTGGTCGATTTACCCATGCAATGTTGAAGTGGGTTTGCAATCTGAGATATTATGGAAGAACGACACAATATCGCGACACAATGAAAAGGATTATAGAACTGATACATTTTTAAGGTTTCTCTTCATTAACTTTAGGATCTTAAAAACGTTGAGCCCGTGTGGGAGGCCGTTGGAAGATCGTTCCTCATGAATGTATCTTACATAAAGAATCATTTAAACTACATATTCTCTGGAAGGTTGCTCATCTGTAAGTCTCAGAACACAGAATGCAATCATGTTCGATTAATTTGGGAAAACATATTCAAATTTATTTTATGATTAGTCAAAATTATAGCAAAATCTTAGCGATTCCTTGAAAATGTTTCCGCCTTAAATAACACAGAGTGCGACTTCAAAACTCACAATTCAACTCGATTTGACAAAATTGTTATTCACTATTTCCCGAAGACGTGGTCACCTTCTGTGGCGTGTGGCAGCAATGGTGTTTCTGATCAGCAGAGTGTGGGTTCGAGTCCCAGTCGTGGCACTTGTGTCCTTGAGCAAGATGCTTTACCGTAATTTCTTTGCCGTAGGTACCGTGTACTGTAGGATTGGTAGTGCACGTCGTACAAATAAACCCATCGTGGAAGAGTTTATAGGATCGAGCTGTTTCTGGTTCACATAGCAAGCACCCTTGTTTACAGGTTTCCTCAGGCTTGCGAGCTACAGTGATTAAGTTCACTGATGAGGCACCCTTGGTTTCATTACCAGAAATAGTACAAAATAACAACCTAATAATGATAAAACTTCAAAAGGTTGACCGCTAATCTGACTGAATGCTGATCACTGTACAAATAGATGTAAAAGTAGTGAGAATCCAGATAGCCAGCTCAGGTTTGACCCTGATGTGTTTGTGTTGCTGATTCTTATCGCCAGTCTTCTCTCAAAACAAAATACTGAACAAATATGACCTACTTTCTTGTGACTTGTTAATTCGAGGGTCAGGTGGGACGTTTCAAAGGAGTAAACAACAATTAGTGTGAAACTGAAGTCAACTTATTTGGGTTTATGCTTCCCTTTTCTTTTTACACGTCTGTTTTGTTTGAATTTTTAACTAAACGTTGATTTCCCGGCGTTTCGATGAATGTCTTCCTGTCAAAATGCATTGTTTAAGTCTCCTCTATATGCGGACATCTCAGATGCACCGTGAAAGTTTTAAGAAGTATGGCCATATTCAGACTTAGGCCTGGCCTTCTTTCAGACTTAGGCCTGGCCTTCTTTTGAATTCAGACTTAGGCCTGGCCTTCTTTTGAATTCGTCGATGTGATGTGCAGCTTAGTGGTTTAACAAATTCACAAAGCTCCAAGGTGGTAAAGGAGGCTTATATTAATTTTGGTCTTAAATATTGAAACTTGAATAGCCTTAATATTACTGTTGAGAGTTGTAACATTATTAATTATATATTTTGGGTTAGAACAAAGAAAAATTGACTGGAGCGGGACTTGAACCAACGACCTCCGGATTAACGTACCGGCGCTCTACCAACTGAGCTATCCAGCCCTATGTTGGCGGTCTCCCTATTAGTCAATATCTTTGTTCGGGGTGCCAGTCAGAAGCCGTTCAACCGTTAGCTGCCGTGTTGGTTCAAGTCCCGCTCCAGTCAATTTTTCTTTGTTCAAACCCAAAATATATACAATTTACACAGTCAGTTTCCTCTGTGGTTTATTACTTGATATATGATTAATTATAATGAAACGAATCAATGATTTTTCATTGACTGTAACCACACTGCAGACTTTTACTCACAATTTGCTCCCCTCCCCCTACCCACCCCCAAAAGGTGCACAACAACTTGAAGCATGGTGGCTGCAAACACTGACAACGTGATATTGTCTTTGTATAAAAGGAAATTGTGAAGTCTAGCTTTGCTGAACAGGCACCTTTAAAATGCAAATGGCTGAACAAGCTCCAATAAATCACGATTCTACTCTCGGGGGGGGGGGGGGGTTCATGAATACATCACAGCATCTTAAAGTCACACCCGATAATTTATATCCTGTGTGGATACAAATATGAATTAATATTTAACTTCTTTAATTGGACTGAGTTTCAGACTTTTCTTATTGAATGATATAGGGTTTAGTCTTTGGGGGGTATGCACATAATCTTGGTTGTGTTGAAAGACAGGAAGAGACAGAATTTGGAGTCATGCAGGTGCCATCTGAATGTACGCGTAAAGATTGCTCAGTATACTTCAACTACAAGATGCCTATTGGAGTTTGAGTAATAATCAATGCATGTAGTAGAGAGAAAGGTAGAGGCCGACCGGCAGTGTGAAATGAACCGGGTTTACCTCAGTCGCCTTCGTAACAACCCTAACCCATGATTGTGAAAAGCGAACGACTCTAGCGTGGACACCTTCATTGTATGGGAGTGTGTAGAGAGGTACTACATCCCGAGATTCGGCCGTGATCTTCCAGACATGAGAATGAATTATTCCTGGACTAAGGCGGCTGTGTTGGCAAGGCACTGAGATGGTGTGAGCTACATGCATCCAGTGCACGCGGGAAGTCTGCTGGTGACAAGGCATGATGTAGCCTGCGACTCAATAACTCAGTCCACGTCGGGGAATTATGCGTCTTTCTCCACTGATGTTAATCACTTTCCTTGCCATATTTTGTTTGCCTGCTATTTCTACGTACCGCATCAGTAAGTTTCCTTTTCGTTTTTTTAACTTGTGCCCGTCTCAGCTGGGGTCATTCCTTACGGACGAAGAACTTCATTGTACCAAGCTGTAATTAGAGTCTTCAGTGTACATAATGCAGTGTTCATATTTAATGGGAACCCGTGTTGTGATCACGAAACTCAATTCTTGCTAATGTAATTCAGCGAATTAAGGGATGTACATTGTAGTATAGTGTGGCAGGCTAGGAGATGACCTGTGGAGGTGTTGGCTTATGTAAAGCTACATGCCACAGGCTCCAAGTTAGAATCTACAATATTGCCAATTTCTCTTTCTGCAATCGTTCTTGGTGACACGCACAAAAGAAAAACATGTAGGCTAATCGACGAGCAACGGCAATGGTGTCAGTTGCACAGGAGTCGAATCGCAATATATACACTTTAATTCAACTTGTGGTGACAAAATACAATATGGATTCACTTGAAATGAAACCAGTTATCAAACTGACATCAAACAAACAACAAACAAATGAACAAACACCCAACTAGCGAATAAATGAGATTAATACATTTTAATATTAAATACCTGTTCTTTATTACAGTTAATGTTATTTCATGGTTGAACCGACTTTGGCACTAGTTATCGTTGGTTTTGGTTACTTTTTGGAGCCAACTTATGTTACATCACTTTGTGATGACCAATAGTTTCAAAGTCCACTAGCTCACATTAAATAGGACCAACATTGTAAACAAACAAAAACATTGATTCTTTTAATTACATGATAATAAGGTGCATAGAAAAGTAATTTAAAACCTGTTCATATTGAAGTCGCCTGGCTAGACTATCTACATACGCATTCATATAAACTAATGTTTTCGTGTAGGCCTGTACGATAAGTCTCTCCCAAAACTAAAGGATTGGTTGAACTTGACTCGCTAAACAACCATGCACTTCCTCTTTAATGTATACGCAATTTGCTTTCTGCTTTAAATATTTTAATCCTTGAGATAATGTCACACTAACATACTCCTTCACTGTTTTCCCAACAGTGTGGGCAAATATTGCCATAAAATGTTCACATGATTTTGGGGTGTTGATATTAATTTTGCTGATACTATTGTTATTATTTGTTATTATTTGTTATTATTTGTTATTATGGCGGGCTAGAGGTGGGGTTTCCCCAAATGAGTACAAACAAACGGGGACAGACAATGTTCTCCTCACATTGAATACATAATACTGCCTCTGCATGTTTGTTTTTTAACTTGATAATGGGTAAATTGAGTTCGTCATTGCGATTTCCGAGATCCTGAAATCCGATTTTTATTGCCCTGGAAAATTGTTCAGTTGTTAAAGCTGTTGGGACGACATGACTTTTCGGATGTTTATGAAGAACAAAATGCTGTCCTCTCTCTTTACATGATTATAGAAACAAATCAGCTTATTTCTATGGCAACTGAAACTGTATTCCAGTTTGTTCATCTCGTTTCTACTTGCTCTAAAATCAAAATGGATTCACTGCCGGTAATCCACTTCTTATACTTATATTCCACGTTTCTCAAACAGAATATCCGTAACAGAATAAACCTCCGGACGCTTGGTATCGTCATTACAATTTCCTGTTGCAGGTTTGAGATAACAATTCAAAAACTGAAACCAATTATTTTGTTTTAGACATAGAATTTAAGTTCATTGGAAAACTAGATCGTTCAAGGGGGCAGCCGGTAGTTTTCAAACTTTAAAGGGATGATAATAACAGTGGTTTGCACGAGAATAAAATACTTCATTCAGGCCTAGAACATAATTGTTTCCAAATTCATTTCCAGAGGAAATACACAACAAATGACAGCCCTGCAGATACGGCCACCATGTTGTATGTTTAAACTGCAAAGCACGTCATTGTTTTTGGAAGAGTAAAACTATTTTGCATCCTCTACATAGTTTTCAATAATGACACCGTATAATTTTCAACACTTTGTTGTAATCGAAGCACTGAAAAGTTACAATTTATGTTAAAGGTCGGTATAGAATGAATTAGATTTCGAAATTATCACATGCAACCTGTGTTTAATTCAATCATTCTAATTAAATATTTGATTCCCAAAGATCTCTTCACGGCAGTAACTTTAATCACTGCATTTGAGTAAAGGTACTACTCCCATTGACGGGGTAATACATTAAATGTATTGGAATAAAAATGATCAGGTTAAGAATGTCTTATATCATTTCATATAGTATTGTATATCAAAGATTGTGCGAAGGCTATTTCGTGTTCATTTTCATAATTTATTCTAATACATTTTTATGTGATGTTTTGTTTGTGGTATTTACAATATACTGAAACTATTTTTAACGAACTTCGCAGTCGTTATTGCAATAAAATGATTCATATAAGAAAATATTTCATGCAAAACACTTTACGGTGTAATTGAATCAAAAGCAAATATTGCCACAATAAACAAAATTAGGGCAACTGAAGCATTCAGTAGAAACTTGCATTAACAGTTTTTCAAAAATGCTGTATTGTGCTAAGAGCTGCATAGTTAGCCGTACATCGCCTTGCCTTATTGTCCTTTACAATGCCGCTATGATAACACGCCGTCTGTTTCTTATAATATATAAATGCAGACAAAAAAACATTTGCAATTAATCTTTGAAGTATAGTACTGTCCCTGGGATAGTCCGGGTTTGAAGGGGCTAATTATGGTGGTCATGCATTATGTGACTAATGCAATGTAAGAGCATAAATGGGATGAAAGAGACGAGAGGTAGCGGTAATGATGAAGACGACGATGGGAATGATGGGTGATTAATAATTCATTATAATACAAAGCAGAGGTACATTCTTTAAATACCTAAACAAGTAGTTGAGACTAAACAAAGATGTGGAGGGGATTTGCAAGAAGCAAGCTTGTCGAGTGCGAACCCCCTCATTTATATTATTTGTGCTCCAAGTTAAATCTATTTAAAGCGCAAATAACAAGCATTTTAAGTTATTGAAATGAGTATAAATATCAATGAACAAAATACAATGAACAAACAAATAAATAAACCTAAGCAAGCAAACAAAATTAGTAACCCCAAGAAACAAACAAAAACAAACAAACAAAAATAAAAAACAAACAAAAAGCACAAATAACGCAAAGCGATGAAGCTAGTAAATAAAGTTCAAGCACTGAATAATGTGATAAATAACGAAATAGTCTCAGTTAAAGTTTAAGGTGGGGGTAGCAAAGCTTTGACAGAACAATGAGAACTATAGATGTGATGGGAATTACTTGTATTTAGACCTGCTTGTATTTATATAGAAGAGTATCCTTAAATTTGTTTTTAAATGACTTCATATTATTAAGTTTCCGAAGAGAATTGTCGAAAGAGTTCCACAGTTTTGGTCCTGTATACTTAATATTTCGTTGGGCCAGTGAAGAGCGAGTTAAGGGAATGTGGAAATGGGAGGCTTGGCGTGAAGGATATGAATGTACCAGTTTATTACTGGTGAACATTGTGGTAAGACATTTAGGTAATTCATTATGAACTAACTGAAACATAATGGGGATGATCAGGGTGATGGGGATGATTATGATGAGAATGATTAGGGTAATGAGGGACGATTATGATGATCGAGGATGATCTGGGTGATAACGGATGACAATGATGGGGATGATCAGGGTGGTGATAGGGATAATCAAGGTGATGATATGAATGATCGGAGTATTGATGGCGATGGTCAGGGGATGATTGGGATGATCAGGGTGACGATTGGGGATAATGATGGGGATTATCAGGTTGTTATTATTGTTGAGCAGGTATATAGACAAAAGGATACTGTGTTGTTATTGTACATTATTTCATCAGCTGTATCAACAAAGAGTTCACGATTGATTTGATAATGCTAACATCAGATCTAAGTCCTTGTTATAACCTCTTGTACAAGTTTGGCCAATGACTATGACATAGAGTTTCAAGTTGCAACAACAAGTACCTCATCAAACGTGCCCTTTAACCCAAGAATCGATACGAGGAGGATGTATTAGAAGCCATCATCACAGGCCACGATGTACCTTATCTTGATACAAGGAGGATGTATTAGAAGCCATCATCACAGGCCACGATGTTCCTTATCTTGATACAAGGAGGATGTATTAGAGGCCATCATCACAGGCCACGATGTACCTTATCTTGATACAAGGAGGATGTATTAGAGGCCATCATCACAGGCCACGATGTACCTTATCTTGATACAAGGAGGATGTATTAGAGGCCATCATCACAGGCCACGATGTACCTTATCTTGATACAAGGAGGATGTATAAGAAGCCATCATCACAGGCCACGATGTACCTTATCTTGATACAAGGAGGATGTATTAGAAGCCATCATCACAGGCCACGATGTTCCTTATCTTGATACAAGGAGGATGTATTAGAGGCCATCATCACAGGCCACGATGTACCTTATCTTGATACAAGGAGGATGTATTAGAGGCCATCATCACAGGCCACGATGTACCTTATCTTGATACAAGGAGGATGTATAAGAAGCCATCATCACAGGCCACGAAGACCTTATCTTGATACAAGGAGGATGTATTAGAAGCCATCATCACAGGCCACGAAGACCTTATCTTGATACAAGGAGGATGTATTAGAAGCCATCATCACAGGCCACGATGTACCTTATCTTGATACAAGGAGGATGTATTAGAAGCCATCATCACAGGCCACGATGTACCTTATCTTGATACAAGGAGGATGTATTAGAAGCCATCATCACAGGCCACGATGTTCCTTATCTTGATACAAGGAGGATGTATTAGAGGCCATCATCACAGGCCACGATGTACCTTATCTTGATACAAGGAGGATGTATTAGAGGCCATCATCACAGGCCACGATGTACCTTATCTTGATACAAGGAGGATGTATAAGAAGCCATCATCACAGGCCACGAAGACCTTATCTTGATACAAGGAGGATGTATTAGAAGCCATCATCACAGGCCACGATGTTCCTTATCTTGATACAAGGAGGATGTATTAGAGGCCATCATCACAGGCCACGATGTACCTTATCTTGATACAAGGAGGATGTATTAGAGGCCATCATCACAGGCCACGATGTACCTTATCTTGATACAAGGAGGATGTATTAGAAGCCATCATCACAGGCCACGATGTACCTTATCTTGATACAAGGAGGATGTATTAGAAGCCATCATCACAGGCCACGATGTTCCTTATCTTGATACAAGGAGGATGTATTAGAGGCCATCATCACAGGCCACGATGTACCTTATCTTGATACAAGGAGGATGTATTAGAGGCCATCATCACAGGCCACGATGTACCTTATCTTGATACAAGGAGGATGTATAAGAAGCCATCATCACAGGCCACGAAGACCTTATCTTGATACAAGGAGGATGTATTAGAAGCCATCATCACAGGCCACGATGTTCCTTATCTTGATACAAGGAGGATGTATTAGAGGCCATCATCACAGGCCACGATGTACCTTATCTTGATACAAGGAGGATGTATTAGAGGCCATCATCACAGGCCACGATGTACCTTATCTTGATACAAGGAGGATGTATAAGAAGCCATCATCACAGGCCACGAAGACCTTATCTTGATACAAGGAGGATGTATTAGAAGCCATCATCACAGGCCACGAAGACCTTATCTTGATACAAGGAGGATGTATTAGAAGCCATCATCACAGGCCACGATGTACCTTATCTTGATACAAGGAGGATGTATTAGAAGCCATCATCACAGGCCACGATGTACCTTATCTTGAATCAAAGAGATTTGTTCGAAGTAGCGTCAGCAGTGTTGTAGCTTATTATTGATTCAAAGATGAAAAGACCAGTGGTTTGTCAACATAACATTTCGAAGATAGCAAGTATGATAAAAGTATTGTAATTAAGATTGGATTTTGATAACTCTGGTTGAAATCTAAAAGACATGCATGGTTGTAGGTCACGGAAATATTTTGTTAGGCTCCCATCTGCGGTTAACAAACAACATCCCTCCCACGCTTTCCTTGCTGAGGTTTCAACATGTCAAGTTGAATATTTTGTGTAAGCAGTTTGGCATAACACGCTGTTTTCTTCGGTGTCTTTCAATATTTCATTGCGTGACATAAAAAAAGTAAATGAATGGGATGCATAATGTTTCTGATATTATTCGTATGTCTAAATTTTTAAACTATGTTTTTGCTCGTAATGAACTGGTTTTTCGTTAATTGGGGGTGCATGCCTTTAGAGACAGTGATGATATGCTTCCATAGGCCCCCCTAATGAGCCATTTTAGGGTTAGTATTATTTTTTTTTTGCATTTGAAATCAGGGTTCACGTCATTGGAAAATAATCGGCCATTTTAGGGTTGACGGTGTATGGCAATACAACGTTAAATATCCATACAAAATGTAAAATACTGAGAACGACGTTAAACAAATATCGCATCTCATTTTAAAGTTTGTAGTATGTATAGGTTCGCCTTTTGGGGTCAAATTTGGTTGGATGGCACATTTGGTAATTAAAAAGAAAAAAGACCACATCTACCAGCAGTAGACAAAATGGGTATAACATTTTGTACCACAATGATCGCTGAAATATTGTGTAGGACTAGTAATTTAACTTAGCAACTTGTTATTCTCTGTGAATGCTAAACTGTTATAATGATATGTCCCTTTGCAAATCAGAACACCTTTTCAAACACCACAATGCAGGGAGTAAATTGGGCCTACTATAGAAAGTCATTATTGAGGAAGTTGATCTTGAGTATGCGGCGAGTAATTGTGCCATAGCGAGTTCATATGAAGCTGAAACGACAAATCGCCCAAGGCGTAGCAAAGAGTTCACTAATTCCGATATTTCAGCTTATATACTCTCACATTACATTATAGCTTATCAAATACTATTTACTATCGTTCTCCGTCAAATGAGCATGTCATTATTTTGGTTGGTGGAATATTGTCCGGGAGGAAATCGCCTGCAATTCACATGCATTAGGGAGTATAGCTATAGCATAAAAGCATTTTTCGAATTGCTTGGCACGTTATCTTTGGGTTAATATTGCAGATGCTTCTGGCACGCAATGCTCCAACGTTGAGAAGGCAAAATGTTTATGCATGTGGTAAGAACATTTTCACTGCTGACATTAAAGACATTTTGATCGCTCTAAAAAATAAATAAATGAATAACTAACTAACTAACTAACTAACTAACTAACTAGCTAAAATAATGAATAAATAAATACATAACGCACCGCAAGGTTTGTTATTTTCTTCAATTTAGAACTCCTACCTTGCCTTCAAACTCAACGTTGTTTTGCTGCAGATTATTGAATTTGAAACGTCGATCTGAGACTATTCAAGGAACAAGGGTTTATTCTGTTATCGTCACTCTCTCAAATAAATGCAATCGTAATGAGTGCTTAGTGTTTTATAACTTGGTGCAAGTAGATACATTGTGAATCGGTTGTCTCATTGGATTGGCTTATTAACTAAAGTAACAAACATGAAGTTACCAGAAATACCCAACTGTGCTTGCGATGTAGTTTCAACATGAACGTCCTTGAAGGCTGTTGCCAGCATTCTTAAGAAATATATCATCTTTAAGAGAAAGTTAAGAGATACATGAGACAATGCAAGGCATTTTGGCATGAAAAACAAACGTGCCGTGTATACTTTCTGGACTTGTTTGCAATATAATGCACATCCGGAAAATGTTAAAGTTGTAGTTGAATTTGCTTCCCGAACATTGGGACAATGTCTTTTTAAAATATAATGACTCTGCTCTTTTAAGCCAATTCTTTGAGATTTGTGTCATTGAACGAGTAAAGCGTCGACTTTTAAGATCATACGGTATTGCAATCACATTCTCATTTCTGGCTGAAGTGTTGGAATCACTACTTGTTACTACAATACCGAAATGCCGTAACAAAGCATCAAATCGTACCAGTTTCACATAGAAAATGGCGCACCTTTGTTTTCTGAAAGGAATTTCTTTTAAAAATAATACATTGTCAAAACAGTGGCGTGCCCGACAGAAAAAAAAACCATTGGTATCAACCCAACAACAATATACATGTACCTAAAATTCTACCTGAAGCCTCTTTAAAGTTTTCGTTTGTATATATAGTTCAACGTTCAGGGTATTGTGTTAAAACGGTGTCCGTTTCGGAAACATGTGAAATGTAAAAAATGGAAATAAAATTGATTATTAAAAAACTGTAACAAAAAGTAATCACTCCTCTTTTTCAATATAAAATGGTAAATCCAACAGTAACGTATAGCATCATATTTCAGAATCATGCTCTATAGAGAGCCACATGTTATTATATGTGTATATATTTTAACCGCTACCTTCGAGGATAAAAATAGTCCGATCAACTATACCATAAATGTCGCCAGAAATGTTGATGCTCGTCAACAAAAACACTATACAGCAGATCAAACGTATTGATGGATATTACATGAAGTCCACACTGTCATGAATTTGAATGATTTAGTTCCTTCCTAAACCTAAAGTTATGCTTTACACTGACTGTTTTCTTCAATGGTTTACGCATTAACGAAGAAGAGTTAGAGTAGCGAACCATTTCTCGTTTAGAGATTCTATCCTTACCAGCTTTCCACTACAAATCGATTTTGAGCTTGGACAAACCTTAGTGAAATGACAACTTGCACAGACCTTGCATAATAATGCCACCATTAAGACTGACGCGAGAACAAATATATATGCCCCTTGTGAAAGCTATATCACCTTTTTGTGCAAGAGAGGAGTTTCTACAGAGCGAGATAATTGTGCCTCGAAATTGTGTGGTTTTCCTTTCACTTCGTAAACTATCAAGGTCCGCCATTTTGTGGAGTCAAAATTTGGTTCAATCAAATGTCAGACCGTTGTTAATTCACGAAGTAAAAGGAAAACCACACAATTTTGCGGGATATTTGTGCGAATGATTGTATTCTACTTTTAAAACATCTTTCCAACCGTATTAATTTCATAACGAACACTTTCAAATGCTTTTTAAAGAAGAAAAAAAAAACCCGCCCAATCCCAGACAACGTGTCCCTTTCAACTTGCACTCAGAATCATATAAGTATTCAGTGTTTAAAGCTTATTTGTCAAATATATTCCTCGCACCCCCCCCCCCTTTTCAAGGAATTGTAGAATACGCACTGGCTTGGATACTGTTGAGTTTTATTTCCTCGTCGCAGAGCTCATTTACCTTGTGATGTTTATAGTTGAAGGTTAGAGATAGTGATGAAGATGACAAACCCAAGGTAGACAGCTGCTTGCAACAACAACTGTTTTGACACATCTTTCTCAAATCCAAACCACTTAAGTGTTTTTTATAACATTAAAGCTTGCTTCTGTGGTGGGAAACGTTTATTACAGAGATGAGGATCTCATTTACTGGTCCTTGCTGTATGACCCTATGTTATTATACTGAGTATTACTCACATAATTATTGGTCAAAATTGTGACCAAAAGATTCACTGACTATTCACCTTAAAGGCCCAGGTATGTCTATATAATTGAGGTTTAAGCATGCTTATATGGCCGATCAATTGACAACATTTTAGGAAGGATGACGATATGGTATCCTGAACAATCTTGTAATATGAACAAGTTTTATGAAGGAGAACCAATGCACTTTGAACCAAGTAATGAATTACGCAAACAAACATTTGTTGCTTCTACTTCGAATCTCTAAATGAAATAAACTACATCACAAATTGAATTCTGCCAGTCTCAATATTTTTTGATTGGTTTTAAGTTGAGTTTGTATGAATATGAACCACCTGAAATTATTATAAGCTGCGATTACCATGGTGGCTATAACCAGTGGAGATGTTTTGGCAGGCGCGGATCTAGGGAAGACCCAGGGGCACGTGTCCCCTGGGTGAAATGTGAACAAAAGGTTTTTTTCTCCACTTCTGCCTGTTTAAAAATTAGCCACAAGTATGCGTGGTGTAGTACCACCCCCCCCCCCACGCACCCAGCGGCAGGGATTTCTTTTTCATCCTATGCCATCCCATTTTCACTTTCTGCCAAAAAGAATCTTTCATGATATGTCACTTGTAATTGTTTAGAATTGCAACAATAACATAAGCATTTGAAACCTGACGTGCCAATTTGTCCGGGATAAAATATATTTCATGTCGTTCCGGCATTAAAGTGTAAAGACTACACTAAGTTTGAATTTGAGAAATGCCCGATTTTACCCCCTATGTTTTATGAATATGCATGAAACCAGATAATGCAGCGAGTAAAATTAGAAGATTTATATGGATCAGAAGTGCTTAAAAGGAATGTATATTTCTCTGTTTTTAGGCACACGGAGGCTTGATTTGTCACCCCTCAAAACGCCAAAGGCTCAGGGCTTCCAAGGGGCTTCGCCCCCTGGACCCCAACGGGGCTTCACCCCTGGACCACACCAGGGGCCGTAAGGCAGGCCCCTTGACCCCACCCGTTTTTGTGTTGTTGTTGTTGTTGTTGTTGTTGTTGTTGTTGTTGTTGTTGTTGTTGTTGTTGTTGTTGTTGTTGTTGTTGTTGTTGTTGTTGTTGTTTAGTTTTGGGGGTTTTTTTTGGGGGGGGGAGGTTGAGCCCCCTAATACAAAATCCTGGGTGCGCCGTTGCGCCATCTAAACTGCCGCGACGCTCCAAATGTTAATGTAAGCCGAGTCATTTATGGATTATAGAACGCTTATCATAATAATAATACTAACAATACATCGTACTGTGACTTTCATTTGAGCAAAAAACTTGAAATTATTTTGCATTGTGAACAATTTCGCCGTGAATTTATAATGTAGGCTTTAATGCAAAACATTGCCACTGACGGAAAGCTTGAACATGAGCCAATGAGTTGGCAAGCGTGATGCACACAGTACAGCATACATTCAATTGCCTGCAAACCTGTCTTCGCCTTGATTTGACTGAACAGACGTTTGTCTCGGAAGCATTTGCATAAATGTCTGCTTGTGCTGTCTGTACTGGGGTCAGACATGTGAGCACCGTATAACGGTCTGACTGGCAGATTTCAGCTTTCCCTCCGGCTTAACTTTAGCATGAATTAGATCGGCCGCATTCATTGAATGTGCCGGATGCACAAATGCCGCATAAATCTACCATGCTGTGTGCTAATTTAACCCTATGGCCGCGAACCCATTGTGTTTGCCCTTTCTTGGGCGTTAAGACACGGATCCTCAGCTCAAACCCTGGTCTAATCACGGTTTACATTGACCTTCTCATTACGTAATTAATTATCAATGTCGTCGTCATTGCCATCACAATCATCCCTTGATCGTCTTCATCTCTATATGGGCACAGTCCAATTCTAATTACCATCAATAATGACCTTAATCCCCGACCTCTTCATCATCACATCATCCACTTGACCATACTGACTGATATCATTATAACGTAATCAACAGCATCATCTCCATGGACTACACCGACATCATAATCGTTATCATTGACATGGTCTCATTCTTCACATGTTTCACCACGACAACCACCTTCCTAATCACCACCTTCCTCGGCACAATCACCAACATTTACGTACTCACTCAAAATGTCACCAACCAACCATCATTGTTATCTCCATAAATCATCGTCACATATCAATATCATCATAATCACCATCGCTGCCACCCCACCACCGGTATCCTCCTTCACTATTACGGTCACCGACGCCATTGTTATCATCACCATTATCAGAACAATCAGTGTCAGTGATCACCGTTCATAGTTATTAGTAACACCACTGTCAATATCACCATTACCAAGATCACCAACCAATAGCAGAGTTAGTAATACCATCATTGTCATGCTCACTATTATAACATGATCACCGTTATTCCAGTTGTCAATGTCATCATTGTCATGATCACCATCAACAAAATTATCTATAATACCACCATTTGATCACCGTTAACATAGTTATCAATATCACCACTGTCATGATCACCAATATCACCATTATCAATGTCACCATTATCAATACCATCATGTCGTCGTCATCTCACCATTATAAACCTGCCACTAGTATAATACGACTCATCTTCTAACACCACAGTCATCATTCCTCGTCAACAATCATCACCATTATCATGCTTGATCATAATATTTGAGAAAAACAAATGATAGAACGAAGAATTCGCCAAACCTGATTCTAACAATGCACCTTAACTAGGCCTCAATATGACGCCCATCACCTGAACTTTATACAGAATCCAGGCTGTGGGCAAACTGTACGCATCAGCAGAAAAACGAAGACGAGAATTTATGATTTTGCAGAGGTCTGTTGCATCAATCTTCTGCATGAATTTAGAATTATAGACGAGAATTGAGAATGATGCTGTAATCAGTGCATGGGTTTATCATAGGAGGCCCACTGACGGGTTTCTCCGAACATGAGGATAATTATTACCCTCAATGTTTTAGTCTAGACAATTTAATTTTTGTCGATAGGTTTACAGTGGTTTTAAAAGGAAGTAAATGGAGTTTTGCATAAAATTGAAGAAAACGATGACAATATTCAGTAATAATTTATGATTATGAAAAAATTATCATAACAAAAATTAGGGAAGGAAAAAAGGGGCTTTATGTTGTGGCACGCTATGATGATAATGAGGAGGATTGTGTTATGGATTATTATTGATAATGTAATTATGATGATTTGCTGTTTACGTTTATTCTGGTGCTGGTTTCGATGCTGTTCCTGTTGATGGTGCTTTGCTGTTGCTGTTGTTGCTCTAGCTGCTTGTGTTGTTGCGGCGCCGCTGATATTGTCATTTCTATTTTTTGCTGGTGTTGTCGCTTTTGCTGCCGACGCTATGAGTTGAAGCTGGTTTTGCTGCTGCTGTCCTTGTTACTGCTGCTATGACGGATGTACTGCTACGCTGCAGACGTATCTGCATTGCCGTTAATGCTGCTGCAGTTGCTGCCTGCTGATAGCTGCAGCTTATTAAAGTTGTATCTATTGCTATGTGTTGCTGGTGCTACAGCTGCTGCTGTAGCTGTAGCTTGTTATGATGAAGATGCTGTTGCGGATAGTGTAGTTGATAATCAACATGGTGTTTGACTGTTTGCAACGTTGGCAGCAAGGATCATTAAGTTATTAGTTCGTTAATGAATATGTTAAATGTAGTACATGTATTACTGTTTTGTCGTAGCCGTTAACCTAGTATAAGGATAGGGAAATTAGCCCCACTGAGATGTCAAGAAAGACGAAGTAGAAAAGAAAAAGAAGAAAAGACAGTCGCCATAATTTGATCAGAAGCAATAATGAAAAGCGCTCCAATAAACTGACTGTGTCCCACAGACCCACAAATTTCAATACAATCTCATATAGGTAAAAACACAGGAGATAAGAGCAACCATTAATTGTAATAGTCTGTTGAGTGTCAAAGATTCAGCTCTCTAGGAAATGTCAAATTGCTCTTTCACATTAAAATATTCCACTACAAGGTTTTAAATCACGGTTCAATGTTTTAAATCAAAACCCTAAACTGGGAAACTTCACAACTGTTTCAAGAATGTGACACATGAGTACAAGCAGTGACATTTCAAGTTAATCATTTCGCTCATATAGAAAGCTTTTGTTGAGTTCATTACCGCGCCCCTAGACGATCATCATCTTCCCCAACGAGACACAATAAATGCCCGTGTACCAGTCTAAAACAACAAGACGCAATTTACTTGTGGCCTACTCACAGCCGCCTGAACTTCATCTGCATAATAAGATCCCGCCTCTACCCACACATTTAATCATGCACATGATGGGTCCCTTGTGCCCAAACACCGCCCAGGCAAGTCGGCCAGCTCGTCCCGCCAGCTGACGGGCTAATAATGTACATTGTCTCATTCCTAAGACATCCTTGTTTTCAGAGTCTTGCTATGTCAGCAACAGTTAGCCACAGGAAATTCGGCAGCCATTTTATCGATCGAGGTAAATTTGTTGCATTTGGCGAGGACTATATCGTGACAAGCATACCTTGATATTACACACTGACCCTGAAGGAATGACGAAGCGGCCGTCGGAGGGCGCTATATAGACAATAGCTAACTTGTTAATCAGACAAAAGCTTGATGAGCTGGTTCTATAATCAAGCATTCCAAATATTGTACCATTTCCAGCTCTTCCTCTTACAATAATCACAAAACAACGAGCCGGTATAGCAGACATCTTTCCAACGAGCTTAACCATAAAAAGAGAACACAAATATTAATTAACTTAACGATTTCGTTTCAAATAATATTACACATCATCTTCGGCTAAGTCTTTGTCGCCAGCTATCGTCGTATAGCTATACATAAGGCTAAGACTTGGCCTATTGGGCTATGTTCATCATAGTATCCAATCGGGCCATACATGTGTCTAAGAATTAGCGGCTTAGGCTACGGCTAGTTTACTGTGTTATCATCTGTTGAAGCATAGGTTGCCCTTAGTAAAAGTCAAAGCTGCAGCCATAGCCGCCAACCCAGACGCGGCAGTATAATTGGGGAGTTTTGAACTGCACCTCCTTGCAAATTACTCTTGTCCCAAGTAACTTATACTGATTTAGAATTGAAATTTGACTCGACGTAGATTTTGATTAACAATGAAAACATACCCCTGATTTTTTGCTTTTGGTAGTTTTTAATAGATTGTTTTCATTTTCCCATTCGATCGGGAACTTGCAGAATAATAAAGAAATTGAATGTGTGTACAAGTGAAACTGAAGCGAGAAAACGAGCGAGTCAGCTTGTAGGCCTATTAGATGTTCCTGACTATACCCTTTTTAGTAACTGTTGACATCTAAGTTCTTCCACATTATACTGATGAGAAATGAAGCGTGGAAATTACACTGAATAATTAAGGTGAACTTCGTGGATGAAGAAAGGGGATTGATTGATTTAGCTTGACATGCAATAGTCCATTCGGACACACTGGGCTCTTGGGAATTGGATGCTTCGGCAAAACAGGAAAACTCATTCTAACAGTGAAGCGTGACTCAATATACTTTGGTTATCTTGGCGTTTGTGGCTGTGACTGTCACCACGAGACACTATGTTAAAGGGTTCGTTACAACTATAGACCAAAATTTAAATAGATTTGCAGAAATATTGGGTTTTGTTTTCTTCTTCTACGGAAAGATAAGTCTGTAATAAGTCACAAGCAGTACAAATAACATGAGAATGACTTAATTGTTACCTGTTTTCATAGCAATAGCTTTGTGGTTTTTAGCTATTTTTTTTGTTTATGTTTTGGTTGTAGGCTGACACCCTAAGAAGACAATCTAACTTTTAGGAATTTAGGATAACTAGAAGACATTTTATAGTTTCTTGTAAGAATTAAGTTGCACAGTAATAATGGTTCCAATTTGTTGTATAAAAAAGGATACACAATTTTACACATATATTTTTGTTCCAATTTGCAGTCATCCCAATAAAATGAATAACTTTCCAAAAAATGTAAAACATTTGATATAGTTGTGTTATTATTCCTAAATGTAATTAGAAAACTCGTTATCCAGTTGATTAGCTTCTAAGCAGTTTGGGATATGAAAGTTTGTAATGACATTAACTAGCTCAAACAAACAAAAAGAAAGAAAGAAAATAAAAAGAAAAAGAAAACAAAGATGATCCCTGAATAATAGAGGAACAGACGCTTCAACAAATCACCGTCAGTATCCTCGATAATTACCAACTGATAATTACACGGCGAAATAATCTAAACACTCGGGTTGGTCACTGCAAAACTTGCCATGTGTTGAAAGCCATCTTGCGAAAGGTGCTATACGGCGTTTTGGGTTACGGTGTTTTGTAAGCTTGAAATTGGAAGGCTATATACGCGAGCCTGTTTGGTGGTAAGCACTTTGGAAGAAAGACTGGGACCCCTTCTGCATCGCTGAGAAGAATTAGAAGGTGACTCAAATCTTGAAGGGCTCTATTTTTAGGACTATTGTATAGTTCAAACTCCATGGTTGGAAATGAAATTAGTTTTCCAAGAGCTCAATAATCCAACCGCGTGTTCTAACATTCAAGAGGTTGTAACTGCTCGACATGTGTTTTCTCATTTGCTTGGTCTTTTGGTTTTAATGTATAGATTTTCTTTTCTTTTTAAGAGCAAGTCTAAATCAATCAAACTCAACGGCGTAGCCTTTACCAAACTGGTATACACACTAATGTGAATAGGTTCATAATAAGAAAAGAAAAGCCGGTTTGGAATTTGTTCGAGGAAGCCGGGACATGTATTTAGGGAACAGCCCTTAATGATATATACTTATTGCACATGACAAAACACAGAATGGAACAAACAAAATCGGTCAGTGGAAGCTTTACAAAAATGGATCACATCAGAGTGATCTTGATATGAACGCGATGGCAACAATGTCCCATGAAACGTTCCAGCAGATAATGTATCCTTTACAAAGGATGGTTTGCCATTTACAGTGAACTTTCGGGCCATTGCCACGTAATGAGTGTAAAACATTTGTTGGAAATATGCACTACTAACCCAGCAACTTCCAAGACATCAGATTTATGTTGACAGTGTCATGTATTATATAATTATGCTCAAGCTTTACAGTGAAGCAAATTCCTGAGATTTAAAACTGTGATCAGGCTTCTTTGTTTAACTTTACATTTATAAATGAAAAGGCTTTTCAATCAAAAGACAAATATTAATTTAAAATTCACCCTCTTGAGTTTTCTTTGTTATTGCGTATTGGAACTAGGCCAACTGTCAGTTTATACCGAAATACCAGCGCCTTCTTTTGTATAGCAAGAATTGTCCCTAGTTTCATTTTGGGTGGTTTTTATTCTTAATGATAGCTCATGTTGTTTTCATATTGCCATAGTACATCGTGACCTTTTACGTTAGGCGCACCTTGGAGACTCGGAATTCCTTGCAAATTATCCAACCATAAATAATTTAGCCATGGATTCTGGGTTCATGAATTTTCTTTCATCCACCTCTATGGAGCTGACAACACAGCCAAATTACTGTCTCTTGACAATATATTATCAGATTAAAAGAGATTTTACCTATTTTTTCTAAGTCACACCTTTAGAGAGTGCAGCAGGACAAAAAAAAACCCGAATATTTTGGGTATTAAATGTGCAGATGTGAGTTGTATGAAAAGGTTTCGTGCCATTGCAAAGATGTTGTCGTTTATGCATGACTGAGACTCGTCTGGGTGATCAGACAAGGGTTGGACTGCTGATAGAATATTCAATTCATACTCACTGCTCTGCTTAAAACAACAACAGCATCTCCTGATGTCTGCCTCTCTGAAACGGTTACCCCAAAATACATTTACATTTGTAGGCCTGTCTCTGACGGTACTATAGAAGCCTTTATTATTCAGCATAAAAGAAAGTTTACAAAAAGCAGCAGTAAAACAGTATACCCTCATTACGAATGCGTAAGTTCCTCAAGTACATGAGCACAATCATGGTTGAAAGAGTAACTGTTTCATATCGGGAAAAAGGAGCACAAGTTGACATTCGCGATACATCTTTAAGATAAGTATTAAACACACAATTTTGTGAGGCAGTCGTCACCTACGTGGGGAGGGGAGGGCTGACATTCATTCTCCATTGAAGAAAGACAATCACATGTAACAAAATAGTACATTTCCTGACAATAATCCATAGTAGGTTGCAATTAATTTCTTAACTTTATGGTTTTGCCATCTGGTATAACTGAAAGAAATTCCTTTACTCATCGCATGGATCAGCGAATATGGAACAACACACGGCTATGTAATTCTGATAATGTGTTGTTTTCAAAACTAAATCATAGTTTCTATGGCTCTGTCCTTTCTCTAAAATGTAGGCTACATTATTTTCTGTCACCCGATAGGCGCATGTCAAACAAATGCAATAACTTTTAAATAGAAGTGTTGCTTTTAAAACAAGATATGATTTCAATAGACCCCACGTCACCTGCCACGATGTTTCTTGCAAACGTGTTGAATAGGAAGCCCCCGGCGACATGAGTCAAGTTTGTTCTTTATTCTATCAATGGGTTATTGGTTAACACGTGGCCTTTTAGCAAATAAAAGGGCAGACGATACTGAGTTACAATAAATGACAAGCGATATTAGTGCTTTTGTTGTTGCTTTGAGTGTGAGGATTTGACGAACATAAAGGTCATTGTGAAACGCTTAGAGCGAAGTTCACTCAAAGACCGAATAATGACTTATTCACCATGCACGGATTGTTAACAAGAAACCAAACAAACGTCTCAGTGTAATTGCACAGTTTCTCAGCATTTCTTTTCATGAATTTAGTTGCATCTTTCAACATCTTTTTGTTCTTTTCTCGTGAATAATAAATAAATTTGTGATGGTTTTCGTGAATAATTAACTAATGCATGAGTATGCGATATCATGCTCTGATAAGCAGTCGACCAGTACTAGAGTTGCTAATTTTCCAATAGATAGAGACCTCATGAAAATGGGGAAACATTACAAATCTCTTACCTCACATTGAAATGGCGTAAAATTCCCATTTATCTTCTACTTTTTTAGAGCGAAATTCGAAACATGACGTCATCGGGCATAAAAAAACAATTGGGTCTGTACCTTCCAAGGGGACCTTGTGCGGCATTCACAAGATTAATTTCAATGCCGTTTTAATTTAATATCATAACAATTCAGGAATCAACTACAAATTCTCTGCACAAAAATGTACAGAGCATATTTTTCAATGTGACGTCATCGAACGTTTGACAAAAATTGCATTTGAAGAGTATCAAACACAGTGGCATTTTATACCATTTTAACCCGAGGTTAGAAACTTGTTAGTTTTCCCCACTTTCATGGACTCCGTCTCTTGGAAAATGAGTGGATTGACTTTGGAGCCCTTCTGTAAACAAAGCAAACCATTTGCAGTCAATCAAAACAATTTGTGTCATTTTGTTCAAGTCGGATTCAATTGACATTTTTTCCGCTTGAAAATATTTAAATTGATATTTTACTATTCCTCAAGCTAAGAGAAAATAATAAGAAACGTTTCATAATGGAGACAAACCAATCGATGAATACTTATTGCTCACAGGCCACCCTTTACCAAAACTATCCCATAATTGGGATATACTTTTATTACCCTAATTGGTGCCATATTCTCCCAATGGGGCTATCTATATATTCTCCAATCAGGATACCCTCGGATGACACCGACACCTTAAGCATCTCTAAGTTTCATCCCGGTAGGCTTCGCAATAATAACAACGTAAACTCAGGTTAATAATCTACACTTGCTAACCTTTCACAATAACAATTTAATTTTCTCTCTTTATACAGTTCCTTTTGTCGAATACTGTCCCCAGCCTGGGTGTACCATCTTAGACGATCGATCTGGTGAATTGAAACTCAACTTTTCTGAGATCACGTACTTTCGACAATGTGCTCTAGTTTTTGCTGCCCCCTACTACAAAAATCAAGTCTTCCTTAGACTGGTCTCCGACCCTGAGGACTGTCATGGGTTTTCGTTGCATGTGTATGACGGCAGAACTTACTCCACAAAGCATGAACTCAGTATCGGTGGTATATGTACCAAAAACACTAATTCATCCGTTCCCCATTCCAAATTCCGGTCTTTCATGACGAGTGGCCGGGAGTTTAGTATGGTGCTTGAGAAGAAAAGGCGTGCAGCCCTTGGGAGAAAAAGGGTTGTGTTTACGCTGTACTACAGGGTCTTCGACCAAGAGGAACACTTAATTCAAGGTTTGTATAAGTATAACAATCAAAAGAAAATAACTTGAAGATGTGGGGCTGTTGATTAGGCTTATTTCACATAGGAGTTGTTAGGAATTGGAAAATGATCATTCATTGTTGCTCGCTTGTAACACTCAGGTTGATAGAGCATCATGTTGACTTGTTAGTCCCAGTTAAATTTCTCTTCGCATACCGGGCCATTACAGGTGTGGATTTGGTGAACGCCATCCTATAGTTGAAAACGTTAACATTTAAGTTAGTTCCTTAGTGGTTCACTATTGTAGGGTGGCCCCGAATGGACACCAATGACTAAAACATTGACGTCATGTTTATGCAAAATGTCCCTCAAAAATTTATGTCAAATTTCATGTCTGTGACTTTTTATCTGAGCTGATAATTTGACGTCAAACTTCGCTGTTTTTTCCATAAATGTTAACACGTGACTATGGCTACTTGCATTCCCAGTGAACGTGTAGGCCCCTAATGGGATAGACACTGAACTGGAATTAAGAACTACAGTTTCCCTAAAGTACCATGTAAAGAAAAATAGTACAAATAACAAAACTATGTATTTCGTTCCCTTGACATAATGCTTCGAGGGTACGAAATGATGTCCAGGGAAAGAAACACTTCCAGGGAACCAAGCGTTTTCCTTTCTTTGTTTGTTCTTGTTTCCTTTCTTTACCCGTCCCTTTTGAAATTCCATCGGGAACGGAATTTGCCGTCATAATCAAAATACTTGATTTTAGTGATTGCTGTTTTCATTCGCGTTCAGCATCGTACCAAGACATGCACCGAAATGCTCTCTGGAAACTAGATGGACTTTCAGTAGTACGCACTAGTTACAGAAATATTAAGATATATTGCAACCTATTGTTACATAGATCACCAAACATTGATGGTTGACTATTAGTAGTCATTGCTCTTCCTTAAATCCAAATTGACCGAGGAGAGTTCCAATTTATAGCGTGTTACGATCAAATCATAAGAAGGTGTCAACGAATTCTACGATGAGGATTGTTTAGCTGATTTATGTTGTCAGGCAATTAAACGACTTTGCGCTAAATGCGCCTAGTGGCGTTACATTGACACATGAAGATGTTGATATTGGAAAGCATGGTGTCGTGACTAGGTGAGTCATTGGTCCGAGCTAACACCACTTTCCATCGTCGAGGGACATGTCCTTCACACGCTGCGTGATGTGTTAATGTCAATAATTCACGACTCGTGAATTCAGTCTGACACAAGCGTCAGGGCTAAGCTTAAGTTGTCAGAAGTTCTCTTTGCATACATTATCTGTACTCATCTTCAAGTTCAAAAACTAATATCAACCAATGTGATTTATTTGACTGTACTATAGTTACATCCATCGATTTGAATCCTGAATGGTTGACCTCATGTTGATACCGTAGTACTGCGGGATCACACGGTCAGGATGACGGATCAGCCGCGGGGGGTTGATGTTGAAATTGACAATCAAAACCTCGAATCCAATCCATGGCGAAGGATTCAATTGAGCCTCTAATTATGTCCTTCTCAACTGAAGTTTTGTTTGGCCTTAATAATGCTGTGCTGGCCCCAAAAAACCAACTTGAAATCAATCCTCAAGATAAACAAATAAAGTTAATCCGTTTTGTTCATTCTAGTACTCAGCAAGGTACAATCTCGGATGCGTGAGTAGGTATGAAGGAAGAAACTAATGGAGTATTTACGATACAAAACAGTTCTACTTTGTTTCTTTGTTCATCTTTATACTGATGCATTATAACAGAAGAAAACAAATATTACCATAGTAATACAGGTAAATCTTTCACAGTCATCTTGATACCTTTTGTCTAAAGCCGTTATTCTAAAATATGCCACACGTCTGACAGCTTGGAACCCGTCCTGCCTTATGTGTCGGTACAATGGTCCAATTCACTTGCGGATCATCATCCTAACCACATCTCAACAGTAATTGGTTTTCAAGCTGTACAACAACAGAAATTGGACTGAACTTCATCCAAGTAGATTCCAGCTGATTCTTAATGTGATCTGCATTGATTGCAGGCGGCGTGGGACGCAAATTACCTCATCCTGACATTGACCGGGTGGCAGTAAAATACATGCCGTCTAACGCGCCGTGACCTAGGATTACATAGTTCACCGAACACGCTTTCAGAAAAAAAGAACATTGCATCGGGTTTCTTCTTCGTTGGAGTATCTTGTGGCAGACCTTTCATTATTATTAGTTTATTCTTTGCACACATTTATTGTTTAAGATAAACAGGTTTTAAGGACAGATTTTAGAGGAAGTGTTGCAGGATATAGGCCTAACTGCAAACAGGCAACACTTTTGATCGAATTCATTTATGACTTTTTGAAACAAAATTTGTAATTCAGTTAATAATTTTGAGACGAATTGCAAGAATTTATATTCTCAGCTCTTTTATCCGTCGGCTTTGTTTAACAGTGTCCCAAACAAGTAACTTGTGTCTACTAACTGACATCGGTCGCTGGATCAGTATTGTGTCTTGTTTTTTATAAAGAAAATTCTCAAGTTTCAGGCATTTCTTTTTCAATCTCCACAGAAATTTGCCATATGTGCCGTGAAAACCATACGCGGGAGACAGAGAATAGTGTGTGTGAGGGGCTAATGCCAAACTGTACGGGTATTGATGCTGTGGTCAAGGGATCATGTCTCTCTGAATATGGTACGTATCACCTTATAGTCAAAGTGATTATTTGTATGGTTTTGAAACAGCGAGATCGGTGATTGGAAAACCGTCAGCTTTCATTTCGCGACTGCAACAAAATGACTGACGGGGAAGTCTGCCGGGGCCACGGCCGGGCAGTTGCACCTGAAAATGGCCTGTTTTCATTTTATTCCATTTACATTCTCCGGGTGCACAACTCGATAGGTTCCATATGTCCATTGTTATACCATTTACAATCTCCGGGTGCACAACTCGATAGATTTTATAGGTCCATTTTGCGATGTGTTCCATGCGTGACTAGTCAAACTTACACAAACCATGGAGGTAGAATTAGATTCTACCTCTATGCACAAACTCACCCAACATTCGGATGCGCTTTGTTGGGTCTTGCCAGTGTTGCAGTGTTCCCTTTTCTTAAGAATTCCTCTCCGGGGTATAAGTTGTACACAGACATCCTTTCGGGGAGCATCCTTACATTATTTTAAGGACCCCGCAGGAACCAGTACGTCATCCCATATTGCTAATCTAATAGAGTTCTGGAAACTGGGTCTGTAAGTATGTGGCTGTGAGCTTCGGAGCCCAGGCTGCGAAGTTCGCTTTTGTATCCCTTTGAATTGAATAATTCAGGATTAATTTACTAAAAGCTAGGCCTATAAATAATATGACCGGCACTCGGTATTAGAATTAGCTATAACAACCCAAAACAATTTTGCTGAACATAAATAGGTACCGGCGAAATTACTGCAGTAAGGTACATTTTTTGAAAACGTGTATAGTTCTTCACTTATTCTTCCAATGCAGAAATAAGTTTAAGTGTATTTGCCTATGAATCTTGAGTTCTGCTGGTCATTTGCCTCAATGATAACCAAGTAACGCTATGATATGCACAGCCACCTTTTATAGCTTACTCGTGGCATGCATCGGTTAAAAATAATAATCTGACTTTAAACATCAACCACTGAAGGCAGCTCTAGTTTCAACTAAACAAAATTCACTTGACATTTTAAAGAGGGGTTGCCTTTGCAAACAGACAACAGCAGTTTAGTTTACACAGTGATAATTGCTTGCTTTCAAGATGTTGTTTACATTCAGAGAAAATGTGACTCATGAAGAAAGTGAAAAGAATGTATCATAATCAACCCAAATTTGGCATTCAGAAATACGTCTGTGGAGGGTTTTACCAACAAAGTGGACCTCTTCATGTTGAGTGGCCGGGTCAAAGTGCTGAATTCTCTTGACTGCACGGTGTAAACTATTTCGGTAAACTCAAGTCCCTATGGGGCAATTGATGTTTATAACTGCCATGTGAAAATGGAGAAAGTAATGCGTATGTTATTTGCACGAGCATATTGGATGTACTACAGTAGAAAACGGAATAGTTCAAGCATTTTTAACTGAATGAAAGATAATTATTCTCAGAGTCTTTTTGAGTAAACTTTTTTTTTTTACAAAACAAAGAACCAGGTGTATGAAACTGGGTCATTTGAGCCTAAAGCCATCTCTGATTGCGCATTTCAAATTCTCTCATAACCCAACAGTGGTTTCGTCTAATCTTAGAGCACCATCCAAAAAGGTCTTCAGAGACATGACAAAAATATAAAGTATATCAAGTAATAAACCACAAGGGAAACTGACTGGGTATTTTTTATTAATTTGGGTTTGAACAAAGACAAATTGACTGGAGCGGGACTTGAACCAACGACCTCCGGATCAACGTACCGGCGCTCCACCAACTGAGCCATCCAGCCCCATGTTGGCGGTCTCCCTATTAGTCAATATCTTTGTTCGGGGGTGCCAGTCTGAAGCCATACAACCGTTAACTGCCGTTAAAATATAAAGTATGTGAAAATGTCAGTGCGCACGTCCCATGTGGCCAGCGTGCAATTTGCAGACACAAGATCAGGTTCGCCAACAGCTGTGTACAGAAAAGATCTCATCTACAGAGTACTAAAGGTCGAGCTAGACTTGAAGTGCTCACCGCTGTTACGTTATTGTTGCACCAGTAAAACAAACCATCAAAAAACAAACCAGCCAGGTTTCTTGAAATCAAAATTCATGAGCGGAATCGGGACGCTTGGCGGGCGAATACAGGGTTAAAAGGCCATCGGCACCACACTACTCTGCCTACTGTACACACGGCTGTATGCGGTTGTCTGTATTGATTTTAGTGTGTTTGTGTGGTATAGATTGCTAGCCAGACTTGGGTGTACGTGGGCATGCGTAATTAGAGGCCTTAAGATGGGGATTGCTTAACAACTTATTTTCTTTGTAAAAGGTAATTTTTTAGATTTCGTGTATACCTTCATACGCTTTATGCTAACTTACCGTATTTTAAAGCTGGAAGATCAAAAATCCCTGCCAAGTCACCAGGCAGTAAATGTTATAGTGTGTATGGTTGGTTGGAGGAGTGTTGATCACATTCTTTTCAATATTATAGAACATTATTTTACGAACTGTTACTCGTGTTCTTAGTATTCTAGTGTGTAGAACTTGAGCCGACTTTTAACCGTATACGGAACTAAGTCTTACCCGTATTCATCCGTGGGAACCTTGGTTTCTCGCGTATATTGCCCAGTTTCCAAGTACGTGCCTTGGTTTCCACCTATATTGCCTTTGTTCCCAAATATTTTGCCTTAGTTTCCACATTGCCCTGATTTCCACGTTTAACTGCCTTGGTTTCCACGTATAACATTTATAGGAAGTAAAATTATGTAGCCAAACGATGAATCAAATAAAATGCAATGTGACTGTTCAAACCAGTAAAAAAAAAATCTGCTTGCTGTTTACTCATCACATGTCATAACAGTAAATTTTGTATCTTCTTATAATCGGACTGCGAACAAAGATGGAGGGCCAATGTCAAGTTCACAAAATGAAAGTAATTGCATGAGCAATTGACAATATTATTGACAATACAAACATATAGCTATATTTACTTTTTGAGAGTCACAAAGTAGACCCATTCAATGATGTGCCTTTCAAGAAAATGCAGATTTTAGATTTAGGAAAATTTTGAAATCAAAAACACGTCTAGCCTCCGAGACGTTTCACTGCCCTCGACTCCAGGCCAATACATGAAGGATCTACTGTGATACGTGACTTGGTTCAGGAACATATTGCCATATAGGATATAGCACACGGTTCTCGCATGATAACTTGGACGACACACCATTGACGGGTGACAGGCGTGTATATGCATCTGGACTCTCAGTGGAATCAATGTGTTGGTAGAATTGCTTCACATCGTAGAACAAATATTTGTGAACTGACAACAGTTGCTGATGAATGCATGTAGAATACAGTATAACCTCGGTTGGGAACAACAATTAAATGAAAAGTTATTTATTCCTTTTTATAATATTAATGAAAAATACAACTTCTAAAGTACCCCATTGGCGTGAAGCACTTTACGTTATGATATTACGGGAAAAGCTCAACAAAGTCATTATCTGATTGAATGAGATTGAGATAAGTTTAACTCATTTTCAGTTTTTATTTTGAAAAAGATTTCCACAAAGAAAGTAGAAAGATAAAGTGATAAGAGCAGTTGACATTTTTCATCTAACATTGAATTTGACCTGAAAAAGTTCATCCAAAGATAAGCTCACATTGAAGAGTTGAAGTGAATAATAATTAATCGTTAAACGTCATGCAGATTGTTTAACTTTGGCCGAAGGTATAAAAGGTGTAAACACACATTTTCAAAAATGCAGCCTTGTGGAGCATTCTTTTGTTCTTTCCTTTGTCCCTGCACTTAACAGTTTCCCATAGACTTTGTACACAAATTTCCATGTGGAGCACCCCAGTCTTTAGACTTTCCATGTGGAGCCCTTTTATTTTCCCTTTTTTGTTTGTCTCCATAAGGTACCGAAAGTGAGAGTACTATGTCATTGACTAGTTTTTGTTATGCCCTATCATTAATATATTTAAACAAAAACCTAAAACGAGATCAAAAGGCCCTTTTACCACAAGCAGCAGTAACATCGACTAGCAAGTGTACAAAATAATCATGTTTGAACAACAAGACAAAATCCAATTTGGTCAGACTTTCTCAAAACCTACATATAATCTTTGTTCCCCCTTTCCCTCTCAAAACTCAATCAGTTTATGCTGCGCTGATCTTGTCAGTAATGTCGGTGTCTACAAAGTAGCTGAATTTTGCTTGTTAAAAATTGTGAACATTGTAACATCTTTTAACAATTATGGAATTAAACAAAAGAATCTGTTTACACATTAGGCCTACAATTGAAAAAAAAGGTGCCACGGAATGCAACGGATTTAAGAACAAATTGTATATCCAGAAGCAACTTAACTGTCTGTATTCATTAACTGAGTAGCCCCATACACAAATTGCTGATCTAAATTAATTTATTGTCAATATTGACTCCAGGCTTCCTAAATGTGTTTTTAAGTGTTTTGATATGCAAGTTAAGTTAGAAGTACGGTTGTACGTTTGAGTATTTCCGAACACCCCCGGAGCAGAATAAGGGAGTGGTTTTCGACTCTTAAATTCATATAATCCTGCTGGGTCCGCAAATACCCTCAGTCCGAATTATAATCCCTTTGGTCTTCTCTCCATATACTTGCAGTTAAGGGTTGTTAAATATTAAGCTAGGGGATGAGATTGTGTCTGTGCTTATCAAGGCGCTGTAGTAAGGGTTTCACAAGACCGGTGGGTGAATAATGACGCAAGTACATTAAGTACACAGGTACCCATGGGGCCCGCACTGAAGCTGAAACTTGGTAAAAAGGCATCATGTACTTCGACAAGCAGGGTACTTTGAAATCCAGAAAAATGGAACATATTCAAGGAGTGTAAAGTCTCGAGGCTGATTTACACGAGGAGAAGTAGAAAGTAGTGTTCCTGAAAGAACAGCTCAGTGTATAAGTGAAGATGATGTACGTCAGTATGAGCTTGAGGGGAACAACAGAGTAATACACGACAGGAACCATTAAGGCTTTTAATTTGGTCATGTTACTGTCATAATGCATGCTAGATCAATACTGTAGATTGGTGTACACAGATTGTAAAAGGACAAACCCCACCAGGCTATTTACAAACATAATACAGCACGAAGCTTCTTATCTATGATTTGTACATTTCATGTTTTGCATCAAGTATAACTAAACACAAATAATGGACAAGCATAGGCTATTTGATGTGTGTTTATGCAAGGCGCAGACAGGCTGTAAATTCACTTACACCACATTGGTCAATAGTCCACTTCAGTCCATACCTAACTCTGTATAACGCCTACGGACTGATTCAAGAGTTCATTCAGTGATTAATGCAGCAAATAAATCTGTTCACTGTGTAGTCACTTTAGAGAATCCTGCGATAAGAAACTAGAAAATATAGTTAGGCCTATTTTTCAAATTCACTGTGAATGGCACCGTATTTACATTAATTTCAAGATGGAATTATTGTAGGCGTGGAGTCAATCATTAATAGATGGATTGCACATGACGTCATTGACCACAATCTTTGATGACAAACAATGGAAAAGTGCACGCTGTGCTCGACTCTCTCAGCCAAAGATAGTCTTTCACATGGGCACGTTTCATCAACGATGGCGGCCAATGAACGGAATTCAGTCTCGTCAAATATATTTAAAGATTAACATCGGTTGCTCCTATTAAAAGCAACACTTTTCATGGTGAGGTTTACTAATCTATGATAGTTCAAGTGTGGTATTTTGTTGAATTTAGATAATGAGTAATATAATGTCCAACAATACACTGGCACATTACATGGGCGAGTAAATGAAAGCAGGTCTGACACAGCGTGATTTTTATTTGTAAGTATTTTGATGTTGGGCATAATTATGTTTGGGTTTTGAGAGTTCGTTCTGATGTTTGTGGTTGCTGTTGGTGTTGTTTTGGGGAAGCGGTGTTCCGACCTGACTTAGGCCCTAACTCTACATTTAAAGAATGAATGGAAGTCATTGATTAAATCTATCCCGCCAAATAACATACATCGAGTCAAATTCGGTAACACAACACGATAGTCTATTTTTCAAGTCGTCACATCTCAGTGATTGAATTAGTCGAGGAAACTACAAAGGCATTTTTTTTTTCATTATACAAATAGGCCACGAATCCAGTCTCAATAACAACTTCGGTTAGAAGAAAATAGAGTAGGCCCCTACACCAGTAAAGTTACGGAAGCGTAGTGCCGCCGCATGAATAAAAAAAATATCGCTCATATCGTGTCCGTACACGATAATCATGTAACCTACATGATAGTTACACCGTAGCTATCATGTAGATTGGCCTACATTGTAGTTATCGTGTACGAACATGATAAGAGCGAGATTTGTCGTGCGACGACACTACGCTTCCATACAGAGACCCACGAACAGGAGCTTTTTGTAAAGTAGCCCACCGTCAGTGCGTTTTACTAGGGAATTTTAGGAGCCCATGCATTGTCATAAATGTATATTTCTTATGTTATTCACGTACTCAAAAATATTGTTCACTGACAAGGAAGAGTTATGAGTATTTCAAGCAAGAATAGTTTGCACAGTTTTTAGTAGTAGCCCACAGGGCAAGTTCAGAGGTGGTGTTTGCTGGCCTGAAGCAGTTTGTACTAGACAATGTACGCCAGGCTATTGTCAAGGGCGAGCCCTGACGAACCAAAGCAATTTATAGATTTATTAAAAACACACACCCCAAATTTAAACTTTATTTGCGGGAAAGATTGTTAGCCACGAGTAATGCAATTGTGAATGCATATATATATTTGAACATGCATGCATGTAGGTCTATAGTAAGAAAACTGACTAAATTCTTTTGTGTCATTTCAAGTGTACAAGTTAATCACATATTGCAAGTTTCAAATTTTTTCAAAGTGTTTAGGGATTGTTGCACTATTTCAATCTGTCGTTCTTCGATAAACAATAAGCTATTTCATTTCTCTCTTACATGCCGAAATGTTTACTTCCACTGGAAATGAATGACATTACACATTTAGAAAACACTATAATTTATTTAAAAACCATAATTATACAATTAGCTGAAAATTTTACTGGCGAAGACCGAGTAAAGACTCTGTACAGGGTGACGGGAAAAAAACAATTCCCAATATAGGACAGCCTCTTTAATACACAGAGCTGATCCAAACGAAACAAAATGAAGTAATCTGGAGTTCGGGCAAGAAATAGAAATCTTGACTGACACTCCAAGTGGAAAGTGAAGTCATGGTTGGGGATTGTACGACGTCCGTGGTGCATTGGTTTATCTTGGGTCATTCCTTATCAATGATATGATCGTTTCACCGTCCCATGATTCCACAGAAAATGTCACACAGTCCCGAAAAAGAGGGATCTAAATATAGAGCTATCGCGATCTGTTCCTCTCATTCATTAGCATCATAGACACATTTTCTATTTTTAAGTTCAAGACCAAGACGCATAATATGCAGTATTGTCATTTTGTTCAAATCTAAATCCACATTACAAAAGCTTCCATTGAGAAGTTTTACGCAATAGAAAGCAAAGAAAGCAAGCGAAAACAAATAGTGAGTTAAGAATACAGAATATAGAACAATTTAGACATTGAATAACTGGGAAAGGTTATTTGTCTCGAAATGTATTTTCTGTTAAAAAGTAATCAATGGATAGATAAATCAAACCCGTTCAGCAATCTTTTATATCGTGACTTCCTCATCTTGAAATCATTAGACCTCATACCAAGCCATTTCATTTTACTCATGGGGCGTTTACACTGAGGCAACGCAAATACCTGAATTCGTATTACAAGTAAAAGAAGATGATTTATGTGTGGATGTCACAAAGGAATAAAGAAGTTATGACTTTCAGTTATTATGTGACAATGTGCAAAAGCATCGTGCGCTTCAAAACAAAGTCATTAAAAGTGGATTTGGATTGGAATGGGAAATGAAAGTGCAGTTTTGGTGCACGTAGAAGCCAATAAACAAGCTTTCATGGAACGATTCGATGATCTTAAATTATAGGAGACTAATCTTTTGCACTGCTTTTGTTTCGAATCATAAACCATTCAAAGTAAATATAGTCACGTTTTTGAACAAGCACCTAAATGACGACTTCTGATTTTAACATATTTAATGTAGATTTAAAATTATGTTTATTTCTTTTTAGCTAATTTTAAATAAATAGGTTTCTAGGAATAATTTTGTTGGACGTAGCATTGTTTCAGAGAAAAGTATTTTCATACCATTGGTTTAATTGTTGAGCTAAATTTGAAACTAAAGGTAAGATTTTATTCCCCTTTCAGCAGAAAATCACATAAAATTAACGATTCACATTTGGCTTTATTTATAGTTTTCTGTTTTAACGTGTCACATTGTTAACTGTACTGAATAAAATCGAGGAAATCAAAACTTACATTTGATTGGCAGAAATGTTATCGGGCAGATAATGTCTTCTCTTTGATTTCCTTCTTCAGTTCTTTTGGCTCCGGCGCACAGTGTTATAATTATACGCACCAAGAATTGATAGGTCTATGTGGGACCGGGAGGTTTAACTGCAGTACCGATTTTTGGGAAGGCTGCCTACTCCAGTCCTTTCCATTTACCAAATCTCATAAATTTGGTTAATTTGTATGCCAGTTGGATTTTAAAGGAAATTTTTTTTCTTTAGTTAATCAGGAACAATACTTTGGGAAAAATTTCAGCCAACCTTGTGATTTTCAACACGAGGACGGTATTGCCTAGACCAATGAGAATGTTCAGCAGGCAGTCCAGTCAACACGTATTATGCATTTAGTATCTCCTCAAGCCGTTATGGGAACTCATGTCAGCTCAACCATCGTACATAGCAGCCACAATAACTATGTTTTAGGGCCCACATTTGTACAGCTCTGTGCAGTTCTCCGAAATCGGATGAATACGGGATTTGAAGATTACTATCATTATTTTGACAAACTCACAAAACTTTCTGCATGACCAATTTCCCTTAAGGAACTAAGTCGGAATGTTGTATCCTTTCCTATATTCATAAAATGATCATAAATTGAGTGTGCATTAGGGAATTTTAGGATGTGGATCATTTCAATAATTCAAACTTCACTTCATGCGTGACCAATGGCACAGGCTACTGTCGTCAATATTATTGAACTATTCATGTTACATGTATATTATATGGTCATTAACACTCATTTTTTTTAACATCTAGCTGAGAAACTGGTGAGAAGTCAGCGAACAGAGGCATTCGGAATACTAATGTCAGGTGCCGTCATCTTCACTATTATCTTTGTAGCTCTGCATTGTGGTGGGTCACCAGCAATTAAGGTACGTCCCGCTGCACCCGTAGAAGCAGGAAGGCATGCCCAGGCAAACGCAATCTTTGCCGGCCGGGCAGCTCGTTCAGCTGGACCAGTTGGCCACGTGTAGTTAGAGTATTATTTTGGTGCTTTATTATTTTTTTTAAATTTAATTGCTCAAAATGAATAATAACACGTGTTTTATAGTAGATCACCTCTTTTCATGCTTTTAACAAAATTTACATTATTTTTGTACTTCAACAATGTGTTCGAAAAATTATTCTTGTTTGTAAATTAAAAGAACATGAACCTGAGCCCTTATTGATGATTATGTGCGAACAAACGCAGATGTACCGTCCATATTATCTCAGATACCGGTAGATGTAACTAAAAATGCTAAACAATTTAGAGGTAATATAAAGCCCTATAACCTCATGAGCATCAATTATTGGCCTATTCTATTTATGGAATGTGACGTCATAAGTGCGGTATGCGTTGTAAAGTGTGAATGTATTATAATGCACTGCCCATCGTGAAATACACATAAAAATAATGTTTAGTAATGTGTACACGTATAGCAGTAACCAAAACTAATTAAAAAATAACAAGTTTAAATGAATAATGTTACATTTAAAACGGCGTATTGTTTTATGTCACGCACTTTAAAATACGAACCCGTGAACTGTGTGCAGTTATATAAACGTATATTATCTGTAAGCAAAAAATACGTGTTGCATTAATTGTCGATTGCGGCATAAATAATTGATACAAATAATCTTTCAACGCTAGAAGGCAGAGTTAGATTTAAAGACAAGGTAAAACATTCGTAAGCTTGATGAGCAAATAATGGAATCCAAAACAGTACGCCACCAATAGTTTGCCTTTTGGAGAGGTCGTTTTGAAATAATGTCAATCCGTGCAGAGTAATACCATGCACTTGCAAATAGACCGTGCAAGTCTCGCGTGGAAACATTTTTGGGATCACTTTGGTTCCATGTACGTAGCTCTAACACGTGAAGACTTGCACAGTCTATTGAGTTTTGTGATAAGAAAAGTATTGTATGCATTGAGTAATAGGCCTTTAGATTACAATTGTTCCAAATTTTGCCAGCAACATGATGCGCGTAAAATGGCCGTCCACTGCTAACCTCGTGGTGGTGCACTGTACTGTACCGGTAATCATTCGTATTGTGGTATAAGCGTTGATACAAGGAGACAGAACACTTCTTCTGTGGTAGACACATTACAATTTTAAGAGATGAAATCACGCAGTATTGTTCTTGAAAGTTAAAGTTATTGGTGTAATGGAACAATTGATAACATTTTTTCCTCCACCAAAATGTTTTACCCTGTCTTTTTTTTATTTGAACGCAGCGAGACAAATCTAATTTAACATTTTAAATATTTCAACGAACCATACTGATGTTGTCATTAGTTAGTAATAATTAACGAATTAAGTTCAAATTTCCTGTGAACATTCCAGTTTTGAAAAGCAGTAGAATTAGGTCTTTACACGGACTTATAGGTGAATCGCAGGCAATAACTGGCATAAAAATCAATAAAATGTATTTGGTAAAAACATTTTGATTGTTAAAAAACAAGGTTTTGTATGAACACGAGGTTTTGAGAGGGGCGAATCTGCACGTTAATTTTGAAAATAAAAAGGTTGTATGAACTGGAGGGATAGCAAGACCAAAGAGAAAGGCCAATTACCCCCTTTTTAAATGTCATTACATATTTTTTCAAATTAAAAATTAACCCACTTTTTATTAAAATTCTGACACAGTTATCTTTATTCAGATCCGATCAGAAATACCTTTACATCTCTCCACACAAAAAACCCGCAGTCTTACGAACAAAGTCGGTAAAAACTTAGCTTTGGTCGGGAAAGAATGAAAGTAAGCTTTCATGAAAAAGTAACTCGTGAAAATTTCATGTCAACTTTTTAGTAAATCATGAAGACGATTTGGTCAATCCTGGAATTTCACGGGAACGCATTAGAATTATTTCAACAAATTGTTGCTATCTTCTATCATCCCCGACTTGCAACTCGCTCTTGCACTGACATTGGATGATAGGTGCGCCCTCATGTGTTATAGACAAGCCCTTGTTTTCCCTGAAGGCCTTTGCATGTGTTAATTCAATCGTTAAGAAATAATCCTGAAAATAACTACTTCACGGAACAAAGTCAATAAACAGCTCTGTTTGCTTTTCATGAAGATTTCAACTACTGAATAATTCATATTTTTAACAGGTGTTCAATAATGGTAGATTTGAATACAAAAGGTTTTTTTATTGTTTTGGAAGCAGATGTTTTGAGACCAAACTATTGTAGAGTGAAATCTGCATTTTTCATATCTACCAACACACTTAATTTGTCTGATTTATTTATATAAATTTTGAACATCATTTATGATCTTCCTTAGATTTTGTTTAATCTTGTGTTATTGTTTTAAACTATTTGTTTGTATTTTTTCGAAATTCCGAAAAATTAGTTAAGAGTTTTGTCTAAGTATTTCTGAACCTTTTGTAAATCTATTTCAGGGCCTTATATTTATATGTTTATTGAATTGAGATTTGGAACAAGTTGCTTGCCATTTTTATTCACCGCGGAAGTGCATTTTGTACAAATATGTATTTATATTAATTTTTCTTATTTTGTGTTTTTAACAAAATATGCAATTTTATGTGTATAGATATTAAAAAGGCAAATCCAAAATGTGTTGTATCAACTTGGTTGGATGAGAGAGAATAAGTAGGGCGGGGCGAGGCGGGGTGCACTGCTGAACTTGTACGGATTTTGTATGGATTTTCGACATGAGACATGATGCAACCTAATAATGCTAATTATCAAGCGATGGGTAGCACGAGAGCTGTGGATTGTGTGGTTACTGCATTTACACATCTATTGAAAAATGAAAACTGTTAAAATTGCGCCCTCTATGGATGATACGCATAACGAGCATCGACAATCAGAACGTAGTGTAGTGCCATGGAAGAACAAATCCGAGCTTGAACCAAGTTTCCCGTGTGTTAATGAAGAATTAGTATACGGATATTTGTCCATAAAAATGTAAACTTGAGCGTAACATCGGAAAGCGGTTTCGTAACAAGATATTACTGAACTGTTGTGAACTCGTAATAACGGATTTATTGAACTGTAAATTTAAACGGATATATTGAAAACTGTATGTAATGTAATTATTCTATAAACCCGTTAGGACTAAATAGATTTCGTAAACTATGTCAATGGATTAAAAAGTCGTATTTGGCAACAAAATTGTTCACCAGATCGGGACTGTTTTCAGAGGGAACTGTACGCCTAATAGGCCCTTTTGTGTGGCCTATGGCTACACGCCCCATGAAATACAGGCAGCCATAGGCCTACACGTGAACACATCTAAAACCTGCCTTTACATACAAACAAATCACATGTTTCAAGACAATGAAACTCTGAGAAATTCAACAGATTTTAACCCCAGAGTGTTGTAGCTGATAAAAAGAGAGTGTCCACTAGTCTAACTTCAAGACAGATTACCACAGGCTACGATAAATATTCCCGATCACCTCTCTTCAAGAACTCAAAATGCATACTCGCCTACATTGTTTAAAGGATGATTGCCGCGGTAAAAAGAAACCACGAGAATACCTATAAATAAAACATCACGTGACTATTTTGATGATTTTGATCATGTAGGAAGAGTCGCCGCGTTTGGTTGTAATTGACTCAGATTTGTGTTTAAAATATAGATTTATTATTTTTGTACTATTGTTGTTTTTGAGGGGTGGGGCGACACCCCGGCGAATGATTTTGTCCAATATTTTTGGGAGTTATTTCTGCACGGAATACATCATTATTTTTACTCCTTTTCTAAATTGATGAGATAAAAGAGGGCTGATATTGCACCCAGGCTAATTTCTGTTTACATTCCTCAAAAATGTTGTCTCCCATGCATGGACTCAATATTTGCGAAATTTAATTTTTTAAATCTTCTACAGGAGTAATTGAAATGTTAAGGAGGAAACAGATACTGTACGTGATTCATATCAGAATTATCCCCCCCCCCTTAAACGAAATGTTTTCTTTACTATCAAGAATACTAACAGTTTGAATTTATTAACAAAACTAAATATTGGCAGATACTTTCAGCGTTTCCCTCCGTAAACGTACGGGAAGAAATTTTATGATTGGTTGTTTTGTTGACTGAAATTCAATGTAGTTTATAATTATTTAAATTACCCTACGTAATTCTATGATCAAAGTCATTGACCGACCTGGATAAACAAAATATGACGATAAAATAGTTTGAAATACAATTTATCCATTGGCCCATTGTAGACTGGATGTATTTTGCAAAAGTCACTCTTAACCCTGCATTATATAATATCAAAAACACATTTTTATCATGATTTTCCTTGACTGGATTGGGATTCATGAGCGATTGAATCTCATAATCTATAGATAAGGCCATCATTACAACTTCAAATACAACCATTCGCGAATGGGAAACTCTTAGACTAAGATAACGTGACATCGGCCAGTAGTGGACATGATATCTCGCCCAGTCAATAATGGAATGTTTGCCGAAAACAATATTGCAACTGTTCTCGGTAAAAGTTAAATATTGATCAATGGAAAAAGTTGACATCGTATACAAAATAATCAGGGTCTTCCGAAATCATATATTGAAAATGCATATTCCATGATGCTTACTTTGGATCCATTTCTCAATTTATTGGAGTCGTTTTACTATCCAACTTGATTCCTACGAGTGCGGCTGAAGTGAGATTGGCAATGACTGAGCATCCACTCAAAAAACTTTCGGGTCAGTATGACCCGAAATCTGTGTCAAACTGACGACTAATCTGGGTCAAATAATCCGGGTCAAATCACATTTTAAAAACCATTTCCGGGTCAGCTTGACCCAGACATTGGTCAGGCTCCATGGAACCCGGAACCCGTCTGTTAAAGAGTGTATCGAAATGTTGACGGATTTATATTGAGGGGGTGTTCCAATTTTCATCTTATTGTTGGGAAATATCGCAATGGAAAAGAAATATGCAAATTGTAGATTAAACAACAAACTGTAAAACATCAACATGGAATATGCATTTTTAAAATACGCTTGTATAAATTCTGTATTATAAAAGGAAGGTAAGAAATGTAGATGAAACAATATTGTAGCATATTCAGAGTATACAAAAATAGCTAACTAATAAGGAATAGTAAAATACTGAATTTGATGTTTATCATCTGGCACAGAGTGCTAAGTTCATGGAATTAAAGAAAGTACTTTGAAAAAAGTAAATAATGTAAAAACAAACTCTTTACAAAGTAATTTATTGTGTAATGAAACGAATTACGTTCTTCTGAAGAGAAACAAGCAATTCTAAATTAAAACAGGAGACATATTTTTGAAGTCGCATTCCGTGACGTCAAAGCTAATCTATTGAAATAACAGTCCTGTGGGAATCAGGACCCAGTGTACAGGTTATAAACCCCAAGCACTTTGAATGGTTACAAAATTAGGGTGACGTGACAAAATTGAAATGTTTTTGTTTGAGCGAGTTTGATTAAGAATGACAAGGTTTGGATATAGAATTCCGCAAAGTCTCTTAAATGCATCCATATCAATACCTAGTGTGAGCTTTCTGACTGCACGGTGGCACATTGCAGGGCTGCTGGGATGGTCTTGAAAATACAAGACGCCTTATTGCAATGGTGTTGCATTCGTCGACGGGGGCTCATAAAGGTCCTTGAAAAATTGTGAAACAGGTACAAAAAATGTTTAACGTTGTCTGTGTTGACAAAACTGACATCAGTGTTTCAGCAGTTATATATACAAACATCAATTAACAATTATACTGAATAAGTTTCAGTCTTTCCGACTATGGAGCAAGCAAGAACGATAGCCTATAAAGGCTTTCAGTATTTCATTGCGACATAAAGAAGGTTGATAAAGTAGATGTAAAAAACATTACTCAAATATTCAGCAAACTACTTAGACGGTCAACATGAAACAATGTTTGAACGCCACTGCTTCAATTGATGTAATTTGTATTGGGATACTAAACAATAAGGTTACATATTTCTCTTAGCCGATGTTGAGGCACCAAGCTCTTAACTAGAAATGTTCGGGTTCGAATCCAGCCTGGTTCCGATTGTGATGTCCTTTCAAAAACGAGTCCGGAATCAGATGCCATGGGCATACATAGTACCTCTTAGTGACGTTGGGGATGAGCAGAAGTTATTGTCATTTTAAAAAAGGACATGAGCTATTATTGACTCTAATATTGTGTCATGTGGTCTGTCGTGGTCCCGCATCTGTATACACTCATTGTGAGCGAGGAATAATCCTAAGGTACCGTGGACTCATTCCAGTTATCTTACAGCAACATTAATGTATGTGCCTGCAGGTGTGTAATCAAAGTACAATGCTGATTGTTAAATAATTGATCAAAATAAGACTGTCAATGTTGAAACAGTTGTTTACAATCTGCACACAACGCTGTAAAGCATTCTAAAATTATAACCGTCTAAAATAAATCATAACTAAAATACATTTTAAGTATTTCAGTGGTGTTTACGAGTATTTCAGTCGGGTGGACTCAAAGACGATTTTCTCAAAAAGTAAAATAAACTAAACATTGAAACATGGTTCTCTACTGTTGTTGCACTTGGTATGACACAACAGTCCTTGGTTCACCTTATGGTAAACTCGATCCATTGTATTATACCGTACAAAATATTTCAACTGTTTGTATCAAAGTAACATTAAAATAAATTAATTACGCAACATTATTGATTAATTAAGTCAAGAGTTGAATAAACTCGCCCAAGTCTTTCGTGTGTTTAAAGAATGACTTTGTTTATACATAATTAAGTTATTCGAATACAAAAACAACTATGAAGTTAACTGTAATATTGCTGTATTTTGCATCGTGGCGAAATAAAAGCAAAATGCATTGATTTGTCTTTGTTTCCTCTTTCATTTTAATGTTTATTTAATTAGGGCACATCGATTTCAAACCCCATTCTACATGACCGAGCCCGTCCGCCATTTCCATTGAATCTGATTTAATACAATTGTTATCACACGGGTACTTAATTTAACTTTATCTACAATAAAAATTAATCTTTATTAACAAACACAATTTTGTGAATCCCGTAAATCGAGGACGTCTCTTTGTTCTCCCATTGTTTGGACTTATTTAACGACGTCCCCATTGGTTTTGATACACAAAAGCGAAGCAAGGACATCCTCACTCTGTCAAACACCCAGTCGTCGGTGTCAACGGGTAGACACACTCACACACAACAGCAAACTACAGATGACTTTTAAGGGAGATGTCGGAAAATAAAAGCAAAATGGATATTAACAATGACTCTAATGCGACAAGATCAGGCCTATTGTTTGTTTTAAACAAAATATTAGTAATTTGTAATGAGAACGGTAGCTAAATACGCACACGCATTCACAACCATGCTACATAGGGTTACAATGCTATATAATCACTAAACTTAATCTTTTAACAATTGGACAAAAAGCCGATGAAGAGAAACCCAAGAAAATGCTCCACGATTCACAGGGGATGCTCTATGTTTCAATCAACTTCCCTCAGAAGCTTGGCTGCTTATACCTCAATGACAAAAGTCACGACTTACGCCACAAGTAATAGATATTGACGCCGTGTTTCCGACGAAAATCAGGACTTTGGCTCCAAGTTGAAAATAATGACGCCAATACTAACGACAAAATTCACCACTTATTGACGCCAATATTCATGACCAAAATACACAACTTGGGCCAAAGCAATCTAGGATAGTCTACGTGGGCGCTGTCTTAAAGGCACACATTGTCGTATACTCGACAAACTTACGGACCGTGTTAGTAAACGAAGACAAAGGAAAACCACACAATTTCGAGGGATATTTGTGTCAATCATTGTATTCTACTTTTACAAAATCTTTCCAACCGTATTAATTTCATACCTCATGCTTTTTATAACCCAAAGCGCAAAATCCGAAGGCAATCTGTGCTTCTTTAAAAATGCGTATAGGCAGCGAAAAAAAAGTCACAAAATTCACGCCTCGTTGAGTTTCAGCACTTTGCCCGAAATCGTTGGTGTGACTAATTACTGTCGTCAATATTTACGAAAGTAACATGCAGTCACATTTGCAATCACTTAAAGGGACACGTTGCCTTGGATTGGGCGATTTGTGCTCTAAAAGGCGTTTGTTATGAAATTAACTAAAATTAATTTGGTGTTAAAGATGTTTTAGGAGAATATAATGATCCACACAAATATGCCTCGAAATTGTGTGGTTCTCCGTTTACTTTGTGAACTAATACTGTCCGCCAACAAAATGGCGGACCGTGTTAGTTCACATAGTATAAGGAAAGCCACACAATTTTATGGCATGTTTGTGTGGATCATTATATTCTACTTTTAGAACATCTTTCCAACTATATTCATTTCAATTCATTACACAACAAACGCTTTTAGAGCCCAAATCGTGTCCCTTAACTTTTGACCTGAATATTGTCCAATAATGTGCAATGAAAAGACGTCACAGCCATCGCTGGACCAATTAATAGACTGTTACATGGGTCGATTATTTATGAATATTGTCTTAACACTCCGAGCAGCCACGGGAAAAAAATACATGCTGGATCCACTGGACGCGATCGGAAGGCAGATTGTATTACGGGTGTATAACTGTGCAATTCTTGTTCTAATGGTCTGAACAGATGAATAGATGTTCCCTGGACCCACACACTAAAGATTGAAGCATTCTGAAAATTTAAACATTGGTTCACTACTAATATTTCAAAAAAATATTTCGAAATCCGCACCCCATGATTTTTTGTGCACATTATAATGGGTACATATAGACTATAATCTGCCATCTGAGTTTACCCACCCAGAAATCACTACAGTATATGAAAGAGTGATGTTTAAGGGTAGTTTTAAAAAAAAATCAGCGGAATTGATCCACACATTTTGTAGTTATTAAAACAAGTATGAATCTGGTTCTTCCGCCCACGCCCCGTGGCTGCTCTTAATTAAGAAAATGATTTCCTCCATTTTATGAAGAGCATTAATTCCACTGCTGAATTTCAAACCAATGAGCTTTATATACAGTATGTCACCATAATATTTTCAAAACTTTCAATTAACCAATGAAGAAAATGAAAAAAACACATTGTTGGCTTTATTTTTCGAGTAAGGTTTAATTAGATTTTCACAAAATAAGAGTAAATCATGAACCCTGCGTGAAACATCGCCTATTACATAACACTCTTGTTTTGGTATCATTAGCAGATATAATTACTTCATACCTTTGTAAGCCACGTTGATGTGTTAAAACAAAGCTATCTGTCAAAACGACATTGTTTCAAAACTAACTAAGAAACGGCTGATTTCTTAATGACTTATATGCTAATGGCTAAAAAGTTTATGGCTGATAGTTTAATGGCTAATGGCTTACATGTTTGAAAGACAAAACTTTCAGCCCAAAGAGTATGCAACATTGCAATAGGCATTTGCCTATACGTTTTGAGCAAGCGGTGTACAAATAAAGCTATGACCTTAGGCCTATATTATGTTTCCGAAAACCATACACATTTTTAAAATGTTCATTATCTTAGAAAATTATTTAATGAAACAAGAAATGGAAAAAATAGAATGTTACGACTTTTAACCTTTAAGCTGTTTTGTGACATTATTTTAGGGGTGTTGAAATATTTAACTAAAGCATCGACGACTTCAGTTAACGTGTTGGCCGGTGCCCAACGTTGACAGACAAACAAGTTGCATCTGCTTATAACCAGACACTTGACCAATGAACGAACAGCAAATATTACTATAAAAAAAGCCGGAGTATTATCAACTTGAAATCATTCTTATTGATGCTGAATGTAATCCCTACTTCCAAAATGGATAAAACATCCATGCAGGCAGTAGTACCTCAGAACGTACTGGGCCATACCTTATAGCCCCCCCCCCCCCCAATGGATGTTATAACATCTATGTGTGTAACAAAAGCTACCACAGTGGGTCAACAACCTGGATTTGTAACGACACTGGACTAATGGAGCAGTTTAATTACTAAAATAAGGATCTCTAATTGCAATGACACGTAGCAGGTGCATTCATTGTTAAGTTTTAATTATATTCAGCCTTAAAATGCAAAGACCTTCTGCCAAAGCTACTCCCAACATCTTACATCCCTTAAAACAACTTTTTTGTTTACAACACGAAGTTATTAGGCCTAATTTGTATTACTGAAGACAAAGCACAGGATTGACGATATTATGAAAAGCTCAATGATAATAAAGTTTAATAATTCTACAGAAAAATAATTTCTTATGGCAGAAGAAATGAAGCCAAGAAAATTAAACTTGAAGACCTCACAAGTCACTGTTGCTTATTCCTAGTGCTATAATTGAAATCAGTTTATTGTGAATGTGCATACAAACATAATTTCCCTGGTTATTAATAGAAAATGTCCCTTTTAATTCTCAGCCTTCCGATTCAAATGCTTTTTGTCTTGAGCAAATAGTTCTTAACCGTAAACAAGATAACGCTTCACGTGGACATCATAATTTCGATATTAATTAAGGGCTTTTTTTATAGAAAACACGAGAATCTTTTCCAATGAATTTTGGACGTAACAAAAAAGGGACGAGAAAGAAATAAAATAAAATAGCGTAACACTGACATGTTTTGATGTCAGCTAAAACTTGTCATAAAGTTTCTGAAGATGAAGAGCCTGAAAGCCTTTTTTCACAAATGAATGCCAAGTTTCAATTTGAAAAACTATTAATATCGAAATTATGATGTCCACGTGAAGCGTTATCTTGTTAGCGTCATTTATAGTTTGAGCTCTTTGAGAGAAATTTGACAAAACTTCGCAACCGTACCCACTTCACAAGCACTGTCTTTCCGAACCCCCTGGTAAGAAACACACCAAACGGACTGGATACGATTAGTTAACAAAACATACAAGAATGCAAAGACGGATTCTTTTATTATCGTCTACTACTACTTCTTAATTAAAAGATCGATAGGTATTGTGACAAGACTTCGCTCTGCTTTCCAAGGTTCTCAGTCTGGCCATATTCTTCCGCAAGAGGGGGCTGTTTACATCTGCAGAACAGTGTCGTGAGCGTTTCTTCAGACAATGGGCGTAGCTGGCGAGTATTGGGCAGTACATTGTCTGCGAACCTTCGTTGAGAGATTTTTCAAATTTCTGGGCGCAATGGTTGATGAACTCGTCAGGACAGTGTTTGCCGTACAACTCTTTGTCCGAAACAGTGGTTATTTCAACTTCTGTAAACGAAAAATGGCAGCAAAATAGTCACTTAAAAGTAACATTACAATACTGCAATAGTGCACCTCTGATACTTTTCCCCGTACAAACAAGTGACACTTGTAGTATTCGGATTTTAGTCTGAAAATGATCCTTGTTCCTTGACTGTGACATGTGAGATACATGTAGTGTGTGATTACCTTTTCAATGGTTTTTAGATATAGAGTGACTCATTGATGAATGCTTGTAACTGCACATGAAATCAATAATATGCACTCAAGAGACGGGGGCCCAAGATGACGGCTGTATTTACAGGTTGCATCAACGTTTCATTCAGATAAAGTGCTATCACATGGCCTTTTGATCTAAGCATCGCCACACGCTGAAAACTATAAGCGATTTTTAGACACCCAGGCCTTTTCCAAACCTCGTCTTCAACTCCGGCTTGGGCTCTGTCATGAGTTTAGAAGCCGTTTGGATGGCCGGAGCAGCGTACATTTTGCAGGGTGTTTTAACGGAGCCCAGAGCCCGGAGCCGGAGCCTGGACCCAAGTCGATGTTTGGGGAAAGCCCCATGGTGTCAGTTTTACGGTCCAATTGTCTGAACCTTTACGTTATAGGCCAATCAGTAAAGGTTATTGGCACTGGAACATTTAACTGACTCAAAATTGTAAGTTTAAAACCCACCGTTATCGACAGATCTGGCATACCGTGCTTTCTTTCCATCTGTTTGTCCACCCTGTCCAGTTATTTGAAGTAGATTTTGAAGATACAAGAGAGGGCATGCCCCTGAATCCAGATATGCCTTAGCCCTGGAAGTGATGGCCTGTGCATAACTGGTGATATCACAGTCTGTATCAAATCCAGCCACACAGTCTACTAAGTACTACAAAAGAAACATACAAACGACCAGTATGAGAACTACTTCCAACGTGCAGGATATTAAAGTCAACTATCAGTATGAAGAAGAGAAGTACCAAAATGTATTCACCTGATGTATTTGTAATGGTAATGTTTCACGTAACCAGCGGGTCGGGTGCGGTCGGGTGGGGTCGGGTGGGGTCGGGTGGGGTCGGGTGGGGTCGGGGGGGGGGGCTTGAGATTGGAAAACGGCTATGAATATGGGTTAGTACTGCATACAATCCTATTAATAGCACAAAACAAAGGGCTATGAATCGTAACACTAAAATGGAAGGATCAGAACTTCCTATATTTGACTCCACTTGTGTTGTGGGAGAATACGGTGTGGTCCGATTCCAGAAATGGCTACCGGAAAGGGACGTCTTTCTTGTCACCAAAAAGCGACCATATCAGCCTAAACATAGTGTTCCAATAGAAATGCATGCATTGTACAAAGTGTACATGTACGAGGTAATTCAGAGGCAGGAAGGGGGAATTTGAACAGAGCATTAACACGACTAGAAGCATTTATATAAAAAACAATCTTTGTTCAGTTAGACTGGGTAATGAGAATGCCGTATTCTGTTATTGTTGATTAATTTCATCCTCGAACCCAGTGCGAAAATGTTCTAAACGTCAAAAGAAGTGTGGTTTTAACAGTAAATGTACGCACGTCACACTTCCTGCAGTTTCTCGTCCTTTTTAGTAAACCCCTTCCCACGAGCATTACGTCTTTTGCCCCGCCTTCCCCCATTGAGTTAATTTCCTTGATTAACAGGATCCACAGACATAAATAAGACTGCGTTAATGTTTGTTTTTTGTTATATTTATATTAAAGCACTTTCAAGCAGTTATTCTCCCATCTTATTAACAGTTCCGCTCAAAGAATAGTTGATGCGACTGGAATGGTCGCATTAACTGGTCATTAACTGTATGTATAGGGCGCCCTCTGTCATAATTTAACCCTCATGTATGCGCTCTTTACCTGTACGGCATTACAGGCTGGTCGGCTCAGTGTGTTTGATATGAGCTCTGTGTTCTTGAATTCCAGGTACAATTTGTCACACGTTTGTATAATTTGCTCCTCACACTCTGTAAAACAAGAACAATTTTTAAAGCACAAAAACAAAGTAATTATATAACGTTATCCCAAATCAAACAAACGTTGACCTTTTTTTTGTTTTGACGAGGTATAGATTTTGAGCTCGTTTCCCACCTAATGTACTTGATTGCACTTTACTTGGACATTAAACAAAGGTGAACTTTCAAAGACATATTCACGGTTCCCATTAGTCCCGTGCTGCCCATTATAATATTCAACTTCTGAGATATTGTTCATGTGTTCTTATTTACCACCAGCCCAAGTGACTCCCACGTATTCTCCAAAGTTACGTTTCTGCAAGGTAGTCGACCCCAAACCTCGGGTGTGGGTATAAAGGACCGGCAGTTTTTATGTTTATGAAATTTAAGCGTTTAGGAAATTGTAGTGTAAAAAACATACATTGATAAGAACCAGCAGAGCGTTGTTATAAAGGTTTGTTTGGAAGTTGCTTTCTCAAGTGGATTTTTTATTGACTTTATTTATTATTTTGTTCATTTATTTATTGTTTGTTTGTTTTTGTTTGTTTTGGGGAATCATTTTATGTTGATTTAAGCTTATTCTTCATAATTATGATGATCAGTCATACAGTTATAATGCTTTTGGTCAAGTTACGTAGTCAACATGAGGGCCCTATTCAGTGAGAAACTCAACTTTCTAACGAAAAACTTGAAACACAACAAATAAACAAAACGTTGTCCAGGGAAATTCACACATTGAACGTAAGAAAATATGCACAGGTCTAAATAAATCATGAATACCTACATTATTTGCAGAACCAAATATATTTGGCTGCTTATATTTTATAAACAAACATTTCATGTTTCTGGATAAAGAGTTATGACAATAATCTTAAAGTTTAGGCATATTTTGGTTAAAAGTGATGTATTCATACAGAGAAATATTCCTATAATATTATGTATATATGGTAAATTAAAGCTTCACTCATATCTTATTTCTGTATAAACGACGATACCTTGTAAGGAGATTTTCCCATAGATCCGTAGAACTCCTAATCCAAACCCATCATCAACTCTATCAACATGTTTCGGCCATTACAACCAAAAGTACGAGCGCATAACAAAACTGTATCCCCGAAATTCCGTACAATGTGATAATATTCAGTAAGAAAAACATAACAATAATGTAGGCCAACTTACAAACAAAAATGTGCCAAAAAGTAAAAAAAAAAAAAATTGAACTAATAAATAACCAATACCCGATTATCAATCATGTGGACCAATCCACTTGGAAGCAACGACTGGCAAACTGGTGATTTGTGGGGTTTCAAAAAAAAAAGTCTTTAATTTGACAGTACATATGTAGCTCTTTAAGTTTGGTACTGGTATGAACTTTGTAATTAGCGAGCTTTCAGATTGAACTTATCAGTTTCCCAGTAGAAATAATGATGTAGGTGCAGGTCAAAAGAAAGACCTGTTTTAAATCTGTAACTTTGCAGCATGTGTTTTCGTTAAATCCTTTTCAAATTACACAGCATTTTTAGTTTAATTCGAAATGAGCTCCATTTGGGACTTAAAAACATGTGACTAGACTTTTTACAAGAGGTATGTGGAGCAGCACCATGCTAGTCTGCACCCCACTGATGTGTGGTTCGTTCCAATGGAATTATACGCATGCTATACCATCTCCACAATGCTACCGACTATGTTGACAGCTGAGGTGCCAGGGTGCTCGCCGCCAGACCGAAGCGACTATTAAATCATTCACTTGCATCAAATTACCATCGCTATTTGGTTTTTATTGAATCAACTGATGCAAAACGGACCCCTACAAAGCAATGAACTGTTTTGATTGGATGGCTTACAGAGTGGCCAGACAATAATCCGTATTTGCAACATTATGTCATATCACAGTGAACATGCTGCACTAGCTTACAGTTCGTGTCAGGCCCTAAATAAGGGTAATTAGTTTGGCAAACCATTAGGTTATGTGCATATAATCACCCAATATACCAACATAATACTTGTCATGTTAAATGTCCCTTGTAAACATGGTCTATGCTAAGTTTTATTCTGTGTAATCATGGGAGAACTACGTGGTAGTGAGTATAGGCCTACTGGCTGGGCCTCGAGATCGTCCTTGAACTATTGCCCTTTCAGCATTTTGGACAATATGCTTCGCCGGGTTATTATTTATTTTAAAAAAACACGCGAACCTTTCCTGGCAATTTAAGAAGAAGAAAAATGGTAGTGCTCTTGAGGTTCAGATGTCATAGAAAAATATACATATATAATTATGATCCAATTTACATCACTCTTAAGCCGAAATGCATTACTTTCTGTGTTTAAATTGATACAAAAGATATTGCTACATGCTTACGGTAATATTAATGTTTAGGTTCAATGGCAGCCGAAAGGAGTGGTTTGATCTACAATCATGCAACTTGGAAATGAGAAAAGGGGGAAATAGCCGAATATTGTAAAGTGTGCTTCAGTTTTCTATGTCAACATTGTATTTACTTCGATTAAGTTGATGCGATGTACTGAAGAACATAAATTACAAAAAATTACTTAAGCATTTAAATTTCAAAGACTCAATAAATCATTTTAATAAAGGAACATTTCACAGATATCATTTACCTTACCCCACACGTAATCTACTTTAAAAATACATTTTACCTCAGTTTGCAGAATACAGATGGACTCGGAATAGGGTAGTATTTATTTCATAAATTTTTAATCCCACCAAAAGATTGACTCAACGTAGGCCTATTAATAAAATTCTTACTTGAATGCCAATTAAAAATAGTAAACTGCAAATTTGTTTACCTTGAAATCGTGGCGAAAACACAAGTTGTAGCATTAAACACACTTGCAGTTTTCGAGAAAAAAAAACCCGTATGGGAGGAACAGAAAACTTCACAGGTCTACATTCCCTTATAAGATGTGTAAAACACCCCCTGCGAAGGTATACATTCTCGGTAATACACCTGTGTAGGTCTAACTTGGAATCTACATAACTTTATATTATTTTGGCATACCGGCATGAACTTCCAACGGTGAACTCTGCTGGAGAAATTCCTCCTCTGAGAACCGTCCATCGCCGTCTCCGTCATATGCCATAAAGACCTGATCCACTACAGCCGAGATGTTACCGTTCTGAAGAACGTATTCATCCCGGGTCACGAAACCATCTCCGTTCCGGTCAGTCAACTGAAACAGCTCGCGTCTTGAGGAATAATCATCGTAAAACTCCTCCTCTTCGTCCTCATTCTCATGCCGCTGGCTGTCGAACAGAAACACACAATAGGAGATAGAGAACTCAAAAGTACATATCTCTACACATTCACATTTACATCTCACACTGGTAAACCGGAAGTACTGCTAGGAATACATTTAGTGCAATACAAGCGAGCAAGCCTCAAAACGTATGATGCACTAAACAACAATTGCAGTTATTAAAGAAGAATCTACATTCATCAAACTATGTGGAAATATGAAGGAATGTTTGATCCATCTACACCTTGTAGATGGGTAAATAAGCAATGCACCACAGAGACATATACAGTTATAAATGTTCACAATTGCTTTTCATCTTGAGGATATCCTAACGAGTGAACAAGAAATTTATCGAATGGGATCATACTGCAAACTAAATAGATAGAAACTCATGCGCCATGCCTCACGAATAGAACGTAAACCTGTAACCTTTTCTGTAAATCAAAGATTTGAAGGTCATTTCTTTTATGGATTGTTGCAAAATGGTCCAATTTTATTTTTTGTGCCCGTAGGGTTGTTGATTTTCACCTGGAGCATTTTGGGTACACTGGCTCTCTAAAAGTGGCACTATTTTGCTGAAAAGTGAAAAATGTGTAATCTTTCCAAGATGGAGTCCGGCCAGTTTATTTATTGTGGTGAACCCATGGGCCATCTAGCCTCTAGCCTCTTAGTACTTCCGTTCACTTTGTGTTTCAGTTTGTCGTGATCTATAGGATCACTTTCTCTATGGTAGAATGTAACAATTGAGGGACAATTTTCTGGCCCGGCAGTGTTCCAGACGGTTTCATAAAAAAAGGGAATATACTGTTGTTATCAAGTAAATAAAAAGTGAGCTTTCAGATTAAACCATTCGATAAATTTCTGATCAATATCCACCATGCATAGGCGCCACCCCCCCCCATATATATGTGAATGTTAACTTTGATTACATAATCTCTGGTTGTTTAAAGTGCCCATGGAATCATGTAACGAACACATTCTTAAAATGTTATCTGTCTTACTCCTACATTTACCCCCCAAAACGACACCAATCCCATTGGAGCTATTTTAGATTTGTTGTTTGTGTTTAATATAGGCCTATTTGTTTTCTTATGAAGTCTAGCCAGACAAGCCTTGTCTGGCTACAGATTATAAAAACACTCCCTCCATGTTTAATCCTTTTCATAAACAATTCAAACATACTTGCATGGCTGTTATGATAGTATTACAGCTGGCCTATAGGTCATACATCATAACGCACTGACTGATGTTTATAAAACATGCATAAATCAAATTCCCATACTACGGTAAAATCGCAAAAGGCACATAATATACTGGGCAATAATGAAATATTGCGTCGTGGTCGGAAAGATGTTTTTTAGAATATAAATAAACCACGCAAAGTTTTTGTGGACAAGCCGGTCAATATATCATTATCTCAACACCACACGGTACCGACCTTTGGCGGCCAAAATTATTAGCAGCAAATACTGCTTGTTGTTTCATGATTCGTGTATAGTTTCACAGGATGCATGGTGGAAGAAGGAGTATAATTATTTGTGTCAAAGGTAAAAATTCCCCTTACATCCATAAATGATCCACTTCTGCTTTTCAGCTCCCCGTTTATTTACAGACAATATTGTCTGAAACTTATAATTAACTGATGTGAACTCATAGTTCGTTTCTGTTGACATTTCTTTTCCAAAGATAAATATACAATAATAATTGCCATTTCTACTGATCTGTTAGTGTTGAAAGGCCAACTTTCAAAGTTCAATTTTATTACAAATAATCCAATTTCACAAACAAGCAGATGGACACCCCCACATTTATTTTGGGATATTTATCAGACAATGTGTGAATAGTTGCATAGATTTTGACATATGACACAACATTAGTATCCAAATTATATAACAAAGAGATTGTACATCATTGGATTTTGAGGACACACTCATTCAATCTTCTAGTTTTCAAGGATTTTAAAACTTACCTGAAAGTTTTGAAATGTACAAAACCCTCATCCTTCAAAACCTGTATTGAAAAGTTGCTACTTGTTCGTTGTGCTTACGGTGTTATTATTCCTACAGGCTTTTCAGTTTTCCCTTGCCTAGCAATTCAAATCATTGAACAGTAGAAGAAACACTATTTTATAGAAAATGGCGGTATTTTAGAGGGGCAACAGCTCCACACCAACTTCACATTTATAGGATCTGCATTTAACTTTCTGATTAGACCGTCATGTTAATGAAAGAAATTTATTGCAAATGATTAAGTAATGCTTTCTCGATGGAGAACGAAGGTCAACAGAAAGCCGAGGTTTTAAGTTGGTGTAGATATCAAACCAACTTCTTGGACATCAACATACCTTGTTTGAATATCGGTTTCTTCCTCTTCGGAAAATACATGTTTCTCATGACTATCATCCGCTATAGTGTTTCCATGGTGACGATGATTGTGATGATGGTGGTGACTACGTTGAGTTTCTTTATCAGTTAGAAGATGCTTATTGGCCTGAGTCCTTGCCGATATTGACGTCACAACCAGAACGACCACCAGCAGATTCACAACGCCCCCAAACAGCATCCTGAATAAAGAGAAATTAAAGAAAGGTTTTTAAAAAAGATAACAACTACTGTTACACTCACACATATTGGTGAAATCAACCTAACTACAACAAATTTTTTGTTTGGTTTTGGTCTATTATTAATTACTTTCATTTGTAAAAACACGTTCAAACAAAATGGCTAATAATGAATGAATTTGTGTAATAACACGATGCAGACAAAGAACACGTCCAGTATAAATGAGCAATGAGTTCGTCTTTTTATTTCCTAAATCCAGCATGAAATCATTGCTATTATCAGGAATCTATTCTTATTAGAAATAACATGTGTTTTTAAAAGTTTTGTTAACCGCATTACAAATCAGTTAAATTCATAATGACGAATACGGCTACGTCACAAAATGTCTGGTCCCAAAACTTCATACCGTTGTGCAGAAAAAGGGCCCTACTGAAACTACTGATTATTATATTAATAGAAATAGGTCCCTTGGCAAAAACTTCACCACAAGCACGTAAAGCTCTGCAAGATAGCATTATGGTGGGACACTGAGTAAGAGACGACCCACTGTGTACAAGATTGATCTAATAATGCACTCAGTTCACGCCATTGGTTTCATGAGATATCACGGTGTTCCCTGCATGATATCAATCCATCAGCACTGCGCTCCCTATCAAGGCATATTGCTCAAAAATTAAGTCCTTTTTGCCTTAAACAACGGAGTAAGGACCAAGCACTTCATTGCGATTGTTGTATAACACTTACAGCCATGATGCATGAATCTACAATGTTCATGAAATGGGAGTTTAATGTACCATGTACCCCGCCATACGATTATCATTATTTAAAAGGAAAAACAGAAAAATACCGGTATAAGCTTGTAAAAAATGTATACAAATCATAACTGGTTATACACTTGTCCGTTGACTCCAATTCTTCACACAGCATAGCCAAAGGATAACAATTGTATATCAACAATTGTGCATCTTGTTTAATTCCTAAGTCTGTCTACTTTTAAGAGTGTTCCATGTTTTCCGTGATGTACATTTTTTGACGCGCTCTTTGCGCATAGGCCTTGTCTTACTCAAAAAAAAATTCCACAAAAAGTCACTTAAAATAGTGACATTTTCCAGCTACCTTATGTAGGCATTCCTCAACAGGCCCATAAAGCTAAATTACTGATCTCAGACTCAGACTGTACAGCTGGGTGAATGCGAAGCTTAAAGCAACTTGAAAATCACTTGCAACGTTGATCTTTGGTCTATGATTAAACCCATTATATAATGACAACTCCCAGTATTTTGAAAGAAGAGAAAAGCCTTGCTGAAAACATAGTGTAGGTCTACCTGTGACGAATGCTTGTTCTGTCTGAAACGCATCCGTTTATGTTGTGGTTTTGTTGGTTACGAGAAGATTTGTGGTTAAAGTCACAATATACCTTTGATAAGAATCGGCAAATCAGATGAAATCGACTGCTAAGGAGAAGCAAGTTGCTTTCTTATTATATACTTTTTGAGACATATATATATATTTGAAATACAGCCATACGTGAGGAAACGGTCAAGGTCCCTCCAAATCCAGTTGTTCTTTCGATTTTAATAAATCGAAATAAACACATCAGCACAAAATTCCTGATCAGAAGAACTGTGATTGGCTTCTTCTCGGAAATATGACACCTAAAAATTGTACGAATAATGGTTTGTTGTAACGAGAAATGCACTCTTTCAAAACAAAAACCCGATGATGTATCACCCCCATTGTGATGAAATATTGATTATAGTTACCTTAATAATTCATACAGGTTCTCTTCACGAGCATAGTTATGTAGAGGGGGTCAAAATATGACTTTTTACAAATCGGTATGGCCTCAAGATTAAAGTCGAGTATTCAATAATTTCCCCTCAAAAATATTATTGCTTTGTTCACTAGATTGGTCGTTTTACTTTGAATTTTGACGACTCGTTTTCAATGTACTTACAACTAGCCCTATACTATATGCCCGTCTGTTTTGAGCAACGAAGACGAACACACCTTCATATTTTTGGGGAAAACACTCTGAAGAAATTTTGCAATAGCCCCAGACTATTAAGAAAGGATTTAGTTTAACTGAAAGGGATGTATGTGGCAAGCCAACTTATTGCTTACGGTTAAACGATTTTGTATTGCTGTATCCATGCTGTAGCCAATGCTGTAGCCAATACACTGCAAGACTGCAACAAGTAAGATTCTGTATGATGGCATCGTCACAACAAGAGGTCTCTTGTCTATTGTATAGAGACTTTGTTATACTACACAAGTCTTTGCTTTACGGTTATACCGTACAGAAACTGTGGGTCTACTATTTTTGTCAATGGTTAGGCCTGTATAACCACCTCCATGGTGTATAACTATAAACGCACACAAAGACACACCACTGGCTTAAAAACACAACTCCTCATTATGGTAGATGCACAGACTTGGACAAAGGATACTTGAAGACGTTTACCCCATGAGGCAAGGAGTTGAATGGGACCCAGGCATAGGCAATCTCTTCTAATTGGTCAACAAGATAATCTACCATGGGACCATAATATGATCATTAGGAGATAGGTGGTAAACTGACAACTTGGGGATCGTGGATAGATAAATAAGTAGATACGTTATCAATCAATTAAAACAATTTCTATAAGACTAACAGAGCTTGCTAACCTAAGTAATTTAAAAGTTAAAACAAAACTGAATCTGCACTTCTGTGCAGGAAGCTTGTGGATGTCTAGCTGCGGTCTATAGCCAAGTACATTGAGGCTGGGCTTGTATTCGTTTTGCTTGCAGTTTGCGTCCTTTCATTCTAAGTCAGAGCAACTCAGCAATAATCATGTGTTCTCAAATCTCAATACATCATTGTCTTCTTATATACTTCCTCTGCATGCGAGGAAACACAAAACACATCACCATCATAGCCTATATAAAAATATGCAAATTATTTAAAGGAATGACAAAATGTCTGTATGCACGAGATCCCAACTCGGTCTTCAAAAGATCGCAATATTTGCTTGGCAATGGCAACCCTCTTGGCAAAAGGTTAGGCAGCGAAACCATCCGTAACAAAACGGATTCTCTGCAAGTGCATTTAACAGAATATGTTGGTTGTTACAGAAACATCTGATCTACGTGTAGATCAGATTTAGTATTAATTAGTAGCCAGCGCTAATCCCGCCAAAGGGGAGCTCTGTCCTTGCTCTATTCTCTGTCCTTTATGGGGGGTTTTCCACATGGATGAAACATCATGCAACTCAACTTCCTCAGAATAATCATTCCCACTTTCCCTTTTAATAAAATTCAGACAAAAGGACCAAAAGAATACTTCCAAGCAGTCCTTAACTCAGTTCTTAATAATCCAAGCATAATTTCTCCCACCAGACTCACCTGCACTGTGCTGGATCAGACACGGCTCTGAACAGGCTCTGTGACGCCGATTGGTGTTAATTCCACGTTTAGTTGAGATTGTCTAGTCCGAGTGAGATGGAGTAGTACGCTGCCAAGAACCAGCATGGAGCCAGCAAACAACACGAACACTAGTCACTTATTTGTACAATCACTCTCAGGGTCTTGGACTGTTTAAACAGGAGAATGTCATGGGTTGGTTGGTTGGTTTAAATTACGGGCAGATTGAGCTTTGTTTAGCTTGTTTGCAAGGCGATGCACTATACAGAGTGGTGCCCATGTAATCCAACCACGTCTACAGAAGCTTCATCGAGAAGTGAGTCTGATTTATAAGCCTATTTAGCTGTACGTGTCTTGTACACCAGCGTGTCTCACTGTCTCACTGACCCCGAGGTCCGCTGTGTTTATCCTTATCCATACAAACAAAAGCTGATGGAGTCAGCATCATCGTCGTCTTGTACTTAAGAAGGGACATTGTCAGGATGTTGTCTGCCATCAACCTCGTGGTTTGGTTAAAGGAAAGCTTCACATGAATAGCTTAAATTGACTATTTTAATCAGAGTTATTACAAGCATGGATGAAGGATATTGGATCCTTCTTGGTATATTCAACTTGAAGTATTTACAGACGTAATTATCAAACTGAATCGTACATCTTTAAATTATACAGCTTCTTAAAAAAAGGAAACGAATAACTGAGCATTTTGGAGTCGATCGTCCCGCTTGATACTATCAAGCGAATTGAAGTTCACAGATTTATTTAATAATTCATAATTTTGGAGTACAACAACCAAACATGTCTATATCTAATTCGTAGTTACTAATAGGTCAGATTTTGCATCCCTGAGTGAATGTCTCTTACTTGTGCCTGCTTGCTTGTAACATCATTATTGTCAGTTTGAGCATTACTGATATACGTCGATTGCATTGAAGTCCTCACGGCTTCATTCTCAAAATTACTCATCTGAACTAAGTAATTAAACCTTTATTTTATTCGACAAATTACCCTAACTCGCCTTTAACTTCAAGCATATTATAAGCTCATGCCAATGAAAGTACGGCCGGAGTGTTCGTGCACAGTGTCAGTATTGTTTTCACTGTACTCTAGTTTACTTAAATCCACCAAGACAAATGCAACACGTGTCAATCCTTCCCATCACGTGCAGACGACACAGTAATCTGTCTCCATGGTATGACAACATGTTGAACTTGTCACCAACATAACCACGCATAAGCTTGATGACTGTAGTTTTTTTAGGCCAAGTGACAGACTATGAACTGTGTACAGCGTTACTGTTTGACATAATGCCTGACATTATGGGGGTTTTTTTGCCTTCGCGGAATATCTGGACTTCCTTCTTCCACTAAACTTCATCGAACACAAAACGGCCAACTATTGCACATCATTAGGTAATTCGGTGAACACCATAAACGACATGACTGCTGTGATTTCTATGTACTGACACTTTTGTCATGATTAGGCCTGCTCACATAATAACTTTACAATCAATTTTAAAGGTATTTAAACTTTACATTCTAAAACTTCGGCTTCGTAAAACTATAATTTTGATGTAATTGTTTTAAATGTTTGCTTTAGTTTGCTCACTAATTCACAGACAAAAGACCATTTTTAAAATTCTGGATAAATGTAAATAGTCCCTTTAAAGGTTTTGGATCTGCATGGAATAGCTCTAGATTGACGTATGATAAACATTGCTTTGAGTTTGATTATAGGCTCGGCCTACCTCAGGCTCAACCCCTAATTCAGGTTGGCTCTACCATGACTGGACATGTACATCGGACTTGACCGGCATTAATAGGATGTAGCTATGACCCGTCCCTTGGATACGGGTATAGGTGCTTATGAAATACTTCAGAAACACTGCAGGTCCTACGTTAATGCTTTATCGTATATGGAGTGGGAAGCACTATTCAATGTCACTCGTTGACGTATATGTGTTGGCTTGCTTCCATTGTCCTTAAGGAGTGCAACCAATCATATACTCAATATCCGTCACAATAAAAAAAACATAAAACAAAGCATGTGCTTAAACACCATGGAACTTATAATCAACACAATTTATATCATGTGGGAATATTTTTTTCAATACATAAATAACATTACAACGATACATAATAATTTACATACCTTTCTGTTGGCCTGGTCGTTTATGTTCCCAACACACACGTGTATATCATACTGTCACCTCAGTGTAAACAGTACTGGCTTTGCGTTGTGCCAAGTGATCTTTGAACGACGATAAGCCCACCGACTTACTGCTACGTCATTCTGAGTGGTAGCTGATTATGACTGAATCAGCTTGTATTGTATTTGTACGGAGTCCTACATGTATGGCGTTCCACATGGCCGGGCCACCTTTTTCAAAACACTTTTTCCGTCGCATTTTTTCCCGTCGCGTTTTTATTTTTGGGGCGGCGACAAAAACCAGTCAGCAGTAAAGTTAATGCGGGTAAAATACTACGTCAGTGAGTTCTAACAGTTGAAAAAGTAAGTTTGTTTATGGTGCCATTTTGGAATCTTAGTATCACTTGCAGATAAAAGCGATAGAGAGTGAGCCAAGTAAAAAGCATAGGCCTAAGGGCGGGGGGGGGCAGTGATGCACCACTATTGCTCGTGCCTCTTTAAAAATAACATTTACTTTTATGGCGAGAAACAACCACCCTATGCTTAGCTGACACTAAAGTGTCACTATAAGAATTACATGATGTCACAAAATATCAACAGTAACACTAGCCCACGCTCATATAAACCTAAACACGCAGGACAAGTTTCAGTTTCTAGGGAAACTTTATTCATCATGTTCACCTGTGTGAATGCATCACCCAATGCCTTTGTTTACATCCCTGGGGTCAGTCTACACTAGCTAGCATCCCTAGATTAACATAAATTGTTTGTAATACTTTGCTTTTTTTTTTCATGATTAATACTTGCAAGTTTTTTTTCATAAGTATTTTATATTTGTTTTGTTTTGTTATTTAAGCGACTTCTTTAATAGGAGTGTATCTCTCCCACTTTAGCGGAGACAGTTTGTCTGGCAGGGGGTGTGGCACTAGTGGCGGGGGTTTATGTTTGAGGCGTTGTCAACTGCAATGCCCGCAAGGCATCACAAGCAAACCCCTGCTACAAAGAACAGGCAACTGAACAGATGGTAGCACTTATCAGAGGGTTAGGTCAGAGGGTTAGGTCTGGGTAGCTCCGGGCTTTGTAAGTGGGAAAACAATAGAAAACTGTTTTTGTCTTATTTAACTAGGCCTGGTAGCCCCAAGTTTTCAGCGAACTGTTCTCCATGGGGAGAACAGCGATTGCATAACTTCCACACACAAGCACACTCGCTAAAACCTTTCCATAGTGAGTCAGACCCTCAGACCAAACTTCATGACTGACATTGATTAAATCCTAGAAGATTCCGGACCCCCTTTTAGATTGTGGATGAAGCAAAGTGTACATTTTCTTGAAGCTGCGGGTCAAAGTTTAACTTCCTGATCACGTGGGAGTCACGTAAAAAAATGCGATGGGGAAAAATGCGACGGGGAAAAAATGCGACGCAATTTTTTTTTTTTAAGGTGGCAAGTATGGAACACCATATACATGAGACATCACGGACGATTTCAACCATCAAATTCAGTGCATCGCAAGATGGGCTAGCACTGTAGGAGAATTATTGGAGCAAACACACAAAGCATGCAAGGAATTATGGAAGATTGCCTCGTGACTAAATTTCAGTAATATTCTTTGTGACCCAACTCACCCCTCAACCCTCCATTATTCAGAATCGCTCTGAATCGACAGCAGTATATCAAAAGACCAACACATTTCAGCATTAGTTTTAGGAAGTATTTTAAGGGTTTAGTTGGTCGAGATAGCGTGTAAGTTTGGTATACATTTATTTATTACGTGTGTATTTATTTATTTATTTATTTTGTGTGTGTGTGCAATGTTAAGTATTCAAACCTGTAGCCCTTATAACTATTTGTATCTTTTATCGTAATTACTTTTTATTTCATAGTGAACCCGGAAATGCCCTTTTTCTTGTTTTTCTTCTCCATGGTTCACGGGGAAATTAAAGTTCAAGTAAGTTATATCACCATGTTTAGCGGAATTGAAGCGCCTATTGGGTGACCTTTGAACACAGTCTGTGAATGTCTCATACGTATTACAGTACAGAGGTCGCCAGTTATGTACGCTGGTTCTTGACCGCGTAGAATACGTTTGTTACCGTTGAGAGTTAAGTACGCTGGTTCTTGACCGCGTAGAATACGTTTGTTACCGTTGAGAGCAGCTCTGGTCGAACACTCTTTTCGCTGATATTGGTAAATTTATTTTGCAGGAGATCGTTTTGTATCTTCCGATACGTCCCACCCTGCTGGTGTTCTTGTGAGCACTTCTTCCATTATCGTATCTTGCATCTTTAAGATTTGTATTCTTTTACTTTGTCTATTATTTCTTTTTCTATTTTGACGTTCCTTTAGGTCATGAAAGTTGGTCATGAAAGTTGCCTTTGCATATAGGCCCTATACATTTAAATTCCAGGCTTTTAATGGAGTCTGATAATAAACAGCTTCATCTTCTGAGAATCTACGATTTAATATTCGATGTTGATTCCTACACAACTATAAAACTTGTTCAAGTGTTGCGTTGAAGAGGCTCGGTGTCCACATTTCTGAACATTCACTAGATGGGCCATTACATTAGGATTAATATAACATTCACTAGATGGGCCATTACATTAGGATTAATATAACATTCACTAGATGGGCCATTACATTAGGATTAATATAACATTCACTAGATGGGCCATTACATTAGGATAAATATAACATTCACTAGATGAGCCATTACATTAGGATTAATATAACATTCACTAGATGGGCCATTACATTAGGATTAATATAACATTCACTAGATGGGCCATTACATTAGGATAAATATAACATTCACTAGATGGGCCATTACATTAGGATTAATATAACATTAACTAGATGGGCCATTACATTAGGATTAATATAACATTCACTAGATGGGCCATTACATTAGGACAAATATAACATTCACTAGATGGGCCATTACATTAGGATAAATATAACATTCACAAGATGGGCCAATATAACATTCACTAGATGGGCCATTACATTAGGATTAATATAACATTCACTAGATGGGCCATTACATTAGGATTAATATAACATTCACTAGATGGGCCATTACATTAGGATAAATATAAACAAGTTAAGTTTAGCAGAAATCAGCTAAAAGGGTTTTGTATAACTAAAGTGACCTTTTGCTCGAGATATAGGCATTTGCATTAATTATCTCTGCTCATGAAATGTCAGAGCATTAACACACGGATTTGCGGACTCGCTGCTGTCTCAAAACTCAAAACCTACGGCGACGCAGGGATGGGCCATCACTAGATGGGCCATTACATTAGGATTAATATAACATTCACTAGATGGGCCATTACATTAGGATAAATATAACATTCACTAGATGGGCCATTACATTAGGATAAATATAACATTCACTAGATGGGCCATTACATTAGGATTAACATAACATTCACTAGATGGGCCATTACATTAGGATTAATATAACATTCACTAGATGGGCCATTACATTAGGATTAATATAACATTCACTAGATGGGCCATTACATTAGGATAAATATAACATTCACTAGATGGGCCAATATAACATTCACTAGATGGGCCATTACATTAGGATTAATATAACATTCACTAGATGGGCCATTACATTAGGATTAATATAACATTCACTAGATGGGCCATTACATTAGGATAAATATAAACAAGTTAAGTTTAGCAGAAATCAGCTAAAAGGGTTTTGTATAACTAAAGTGACCTTTTGCTCGAGATATAGGCATTTGCATTAATTATCTCTGCTCATGAAATGTCAGAGCATTAACACACGGATTTGCGGACTCGCTGCTGTCTCAAAACTCAAAACCTACGGCGACGCAGGGATTCAAATTTTGCTGGCAGATTATTTTCCCCTGAATGAAGGGGGTGCCTTTAGGCCATCTTGGCCACAGTGGAAAAGGATAAAGGCAATTTGTTTTGGAAGTACATGTATAAGCTCCAAGTTCAACAAAATGTCCATAAATGCTTGGTACCTACCATACGCGACGGTCAGACGAATCATGGGGTGTCTTTTATCGTTCTGTGGTAATTAAGGATGTATATTAAAGAAACAAAATTAATTACATTTAATAAACCAGATTAATAAAAACCAACAAAAAGTCTGTCAAAAATAAATGGGTCTTAAAAGCTTTATTTGCGTTCCTAATGGTCTGTGGGACATTCATGGTGCAATTACTCAAAATTACAGTTACCCAAAGTACTTTTAGTTTTGCAAAGTGGTTATTAGGCCTATATGAGGAACGTGATTTATCTTTAAAACCACGAGAACAATACATGGAAGAAGAACATTCAAATATTACACATGTGTGAAGGGGCTCGGCAATATTAAACCTTTAAAAATCGATCCAAAACCTCAGAGGAAGACAGTGCACCTTAATTAATAACAGTGTGATTAACGGTAGTGATTAATAATAGCAATACAACTAGATGGTCCTGAGTTATGCCTCAGAGCCAATGGCTAATCAATCTCAACGTTACCGACAACCAATAGCGAAACAGCAGGAGATTTGTTACAAAGGAGTACATCCCACGACTGTTGACCAATCAGAAGCGAGGACGCACAATGTCATCACAGAAAAACCACAATTTGGGTTCCACTCCATCCTCGTCCTTAAGTGCCTTGTCAGACCGGTGGGCCGGAGCGAACCATCCTATTTCAGACCGGTGGGCCGGAGCGAACCATCCTATTTCAGACCGGTGGGCCGGAGCGAACCATCCTATTTTAGACCGGTGGGCCGGAGCGAACCATCCTATTTCAGACCGGTGGGCCGGAGCAAACCATCCTATTTCAGACCGGTGGGCTGGAGCGAACCATCCTATTTCAGACCGGTGGGCCGGAGCGAACCATCCTATTTCAGACCGGTGGGCCGGAGCGAACCATCCTATTTCAGACCGGTGGGCCGGAGCGAACCATCCTATTTTTGACCCCAACCCCCTTAAAAAGCATTCAGGGTTTTTTTTTCTTCAAAAGACTGAATGCATAAATTAAAGTTAGAAAGAGATTGATAAATCAAACAGTCCACACAATGTGATGGGAGATAAAAACGTTCACGTGGTCCACCCGGTTTATACTAACATCATCAAGTCGACAGATACAGAAAGTTTATTTTCTTGAGCTATAGGTGGACGTTCTCGATGAGACTCCATGACGGCCCTTCTCGGAGCCACTCCTCTCGGTCCAAAATCAACTGAATATTGGAGGTTTGTCGCCAGCAAAGTGTGACTCCTTGTCAAGATCAGCCAAGGGCTTTGATGTTGGTGTCCTTGTGCAAGAGACACGTACCCAGTTCATTGTATATCTGCTTTGCATATCTGGTGTCAAAGTTGCAGTGTCTCATGTTAAATATGGTATGATGAAAGCGCACCTGAGACACATTCTGACTGGCTTCTCGACCCCCAAGTGCAAGTGATGTCTATGGTTGGGGGTACCATCACCAAAAACGGATGAAGTGGCCCCGTCATTACTTCCTGTATTCATGCCCACCCTGTTGCTGGCAACATTAATACTCATCATATTGTTTAGGCCAGTGGAGATGACGAGTCTGGTGAACAAAGTGATGGCTCAGACCTGTCTCTTCTATACGATGCAAAGCAAGCAAGCTCGCTCCACTCTTGCAGATAGAGGAAGGGCTATACAAACCCTGACTTGTGTGTTGTCTCCTGATACAGTGATGTCACCCTAGTCATGACTCTCGAAGGGTTCTTTCTTATTTCCTGCACAGTCAACACCGACGAGCTTTGATCCAATTTGGTGTAGACATTCCTTTGGTCTAATGTTTCGCGGCAGAAGTAAAAGAGAGGCCTTTGATCTTAACTCTGTACCCAAGAGTTATGACAGGTTTTGTAAGATCCTGACTGACGTTGCAAAACATCACGTGTGTGTTTCGCAAATCCTACATGTACACACCATGCTGGATGCAAGACACTGATGAGCTCCTCCTGAAGAGCTCCTCTGAAACAAATTACTTGGAGCATCGAGGGACCGAGATACTACAGAGCCCTTAGAGTCTCAGTAAATTCAGTGAAGCACAGAACCCCACAGGTTGTGGTAACTTGTCGAAATTACACAATCTATCCGTTGCTTGACCCCCCCCCCCCCCACGCTACTATGGGCCTACAAATTATGATAATCAGCAGTTTTAGGCGCATGAATTGTGTAAGGTTTCGTGTACCCTCCTGCCTACTGCGGGATTTGCAGGACTCCTTGTGTTCTTTACTCGCAGTTGAGTGCCAAATGAGGGCGCTTGCATATAACAGTTTGTTTACGGGCGCACCACACTAAATAAACTCCTATAGGAACCAATGCTAAATGATAAATATTAAAAAATACTCAAAAAATCGTGTAAGTCTCTCAGCCTCTTGAAAACCAATCAGACATATTTTCGGACAACTAAACTTCAGAATTCTTTCAATTTTTAGCAGATCAGCCGTTTGAATTTTTTGCTAGCGACCCCAGAAAAAAACACCCCCGAAAATGAACTTTTTCCCAAACCGACTTGCTGCCAGTTTTCGTGAAGCACTTCTCCACTTGCCTAGTAAAGTAGGGCCAACTTAAACGCCTAAATTTATCAAGTCTCCCCAAAAGTTGAAACACAGAACCCCCAGGTTGTGCTAGATTCTTATAATTACACATTCTATTAATTGCACGACCCCCAAAACGTTATAATTAAAAAAATTATGTGGGTATACAAATTATGATAATGAGCTTGGCGCATGAATATTTGTCCATTTAGTGTGGTGCACCCTTACATCATGGCGAACATTACGTGTGCGTACCACCGATCTCTATATACTGTATATAGAGATCGGTGGTGCGTACCCGTGGGATGGTGTGCACTTTTGAGTTTTGTTTTTGTTGGGAAACGATCTGTGTGTGGGTGTTCCGTCCCAACTTGACAATCGTCCCAACTATAGTTGGGACTGGTCCCAACTTGAGTGTTAAAGTTGGGACGTCCCAACTATAGTTGGGATCGCAGTAAACACAAAGTACCCCCATGAATAAACTAAAAACATGTAAGTATCATAGTATGAAATTTTAAGACCACTTTCCCTTGAGAATATTTTAGATTAATTAGAATTTTGGTTTTCCGAGAGAAGGGAAACTAAATGCGTAGGCCTACTTGAGACTGAGAGCTTCAACCGGCATGAGCATGAGGCCGCTGTCAGAACCCTGTAGTCTAGAAACACTATTTATTTACACCGAGTTAGTTTTAGCAGTCCATTATGAGCGATATGGATATACTATCATTCAAAACTTCGTCCTGGGTAACGGCCCGCGACTGGCTCTAGCTCCATCATCAGTTTTAACATGAGTTTATACAGAGCCGAGACCCGGGTTTGAAATAAAGAAATTAACGCCGATCGCATCAGCTTGTGCGTCTGCAGTAGTGTCACACAGCACGGAGCAATAAACTAGTTTATTATGGAACGCCAAAGAGGCATTTAATAATCGGTGATGGTCTTTTACAACCGGTGATCAAATTTTGAATCGGTGATGGTCTAACGCGATCGGTGATCAACTTTAACAATCGGTGATGTATCACGATCGGTGATGGTCTTTCGCGATCGGTGGTCAACTTTAGCAATCGGTGATGCGTATTCACGATCGGTGATGGTCTTACGCGATCGGTGGTCAACTTTAGCAATCGGTGATGCATATTCACGATCGGTGATGGTCTTTCGCGATCGGTGATCAACTTTAACAATCGGTGATGCATATTCACGATCGGTGATGGTCTTTCGCGATCGGTGATCAACTTTAGCAATCGGTGATGCATATTCACGATCGGTGATGGTCTTTTGCGATCGGTGATCAACTTTAGGGATCGGTGATGCATATTCACGATCGGTGATGGTCTTTTGCGATCGGTGATCAACTTTAGGGATCGGTGATGCATATTCACGATCGGTGATGGTCCTTTGCGATCGGTGGTCAACTTTTTAGGGATCGGTTATGGTATATCTAATTCACACCACTTACCACTCTGGTCATCGACTGACTTGTCCGACATTGGAGAAGAGTACCATTTTAAAACTATATGTATTAAGTATTTCACTTTTACTTTCTTTAATTGTTTACTTAAGAACCTGATTTTATTACATTAATGATAACATACACGGTGTTATTTCAGGCCTGGATGTTTTTTTTATTTTTTATTTGCATCCTAGTTATTGTTAGAACTGTTCTGTTCTTTCTAGTTCCATGTTTTGACCATTTTTAATCTTTATTGTTTTTTTCTATTACTTTTGTATCAATTCCGTTTGTGTTCACTTGAGGGGATAAATAATGTGGTCATTTTGTTTCCCTATATTACTCCATAATTTCTATATGATTACTCATGCCCAAGTTCACTTGTATTCTAACACTTATTAGGCCACGAGAATGAAAGTTAAAAAATTGTGTCCGGACTTTTATGAAAACACATGAGGCTTTTTTTCATTAATCATTATTCATTATTTTTGTATGACCGTGGTGTTTTACATAATAAAAGCAGCGCCCATATGCAAAGTGTAGCGAACGGCCTAAGGGTCCTTGTTTCTAATACTGCCGAACACCAATCGACAATCTTCGTGGATGAGCTAGCGACATAACTGGCTGGTGGTTTTCACATAATAAATACTACATGGAACTTGGTTTCCACTGCTCAAATGATAACAGGCAAGACTTCGTGGTAAAGACGAAAAGGATGTATAACTCCGGCCTCTTTCTTTAATGGAGCAATTTCCCGTAATGTAATTATAAACAAGTATGGAGATAATTACCCTTGGAATGTAAACAGTTGAGATTTCAACATTACCTGTTATAACACTTTTATTATTTTGTATAAGGAAATAAAGGCAAAGCCCATTATAAAGTGTGAGGGAAGTGTCTGTGGGTGATTTCTGTGATGTTTTGTTTGGTGTGTTTCTTTCTTTTTCCCCCCTTTTTTGGGGGGATGGGGGGGGCTTGCATGACGGGGGCGTAGGCGTTTTAACTTTCAGTCTGACTGTATCGTGCACGCAGTAGCCTTCAAAAAGGTAGAATAATTACCAATATGCTACGCCAGTCTTACTATTTGTAAAACTAAATTATTTTGAATTTGTTTGATTACTTAACGTGACTGTTAAAAACGATCGAACATTTTATGTATAGCTCTGCTTGTTTTTCTTTCGTCTCGCTGAAGTTTGATAATAAAAAAACACATAAATTCATATATTGACTGGCCTACTTTGAAAGTAATACATAATATTGTTTTTTAAAAGGTCACCGGTGAAGTGCGCACAAAATACACATACATTGTGGTCAGACACCCTTCATTAAAAAGAAATAAATGAAGTTGATTCCACATCATCAAAATGACAAGTTGACAAGGTTAACATATAGAAATGTTAAGTTCACGTTGTCAACAGCGAGACCATGACCAAAATACATTTACAAGAGTTGGCCATAATCATGTATAAACAAATTACTAAATGTAGATACCGGGATGAGAAAAACCAAGGTACTTTCCTTTAACAATTATTGGTGTTAATTTGGGGGTATTCAACTTTAAAGTACGCGGGTGGTGCACTTAGAAACCAAGTAAAGAACGCTCAATAAAAGTGAAATAAAACATTAATAGCGAAATAATACCGATATTGCAGAACTAATCAACAGCTGTGAAAGTATACACAAATCAAAACAATGATTACCGGTCATGGAAGACCATCACCGATCGTTAATATGCATCACCGATCCCTAAAGTTGATCACCGATCGCGAAAGACCATCACCGATCGCGAATATGCATCAACGATTGCTAAAGTTGATCACCGATCGCGAAAGACCATCACCGATCGTGATACATCACCGATTGCTAAAGTTGATCACCGATCGCGTTAGACCATCACCGATCGTGATACATCACCGATTGCTAAAGATGATCACCGATCGCGTTAAGATGATCACCGATCGCGTTAGACCATCACCGATTCAAAATTTGATCACCGGTTGTAAAAGACCATCACCGATTATTAAATGCCTCTTTGGCGTTCCATAGTTTATTGCTCCATGCACACAGTAATCCATGCATCATCGATCACGGTGTCCTGTTGAACTCCATGGGTGATCCCAACTATGGTTGGGACGTCCCAACTTTAACACTCAAGTTGGGACCAGTCCCAACTATAGTTGGGACAATTGTCAAGTTGGGACGGAACATGGGTGTTGATGGTGGGTAGGGCTGTTCTTTGAATGAGTAACCACCATGACCGTAAAGGAGAACTTTATCACTTGATACTAATGATAGCTTTTTCCGTTGGGATCGATGCTAAGGTCAGGACAATCATCAATGTGCAGGGAATCATTGAAATTAGGGCCTGTACTACCTTTCCTTTCTTTATATGAACTGATTTTGAATGGAGCACACACGAAACATGCAGGCAATGCAGTGCAGTACTTCAACAACGAAACAACCCAGGGTTTGGTATTTTGAAACTATAGTTTATGGAAATTATGGTGTAGAATTAGACCCAGTATTTGGGCGCTGTAGCCTGAACACCTTTTTTTATCGCAGATGGCAAAATATAAAAAAACGGAGTACGAGGCCCCCAATTACTGGGCTGTGGGTTGTATTTGTAGTGTAAAATAATTGTCAATTCTCAGATCTAGTTACTTTGCTTATGTACGTAGAGCTCTATGCTAGTGTAGTTGTACTACTTAACTTAGGCTACGTACACAAGAATGCATTTCAATCCATCATTCAATCATTGTTTCATTTTAACAATAATTGCAATCCCTCCTGACTGAACTTGGCCTCTTCTTAATGGGACCGACAGGAGGAGGGTTACGATCATCGCAAATGAGTAAGGTTTCATTCTCACTCTGGTCTGGTTGACAATCTATTTAACATTTACTTATAAATGATGCTATAATTTGAGAGGACAAATACAATTCTAATAAATCTATTGGTTAGCATCCTTCCTGCTGGTCTGCATGCTTAAGGTAGTCGTATAAATTACTGTAAATTTGTTTTTATTAATTGAAGGCCACGTTAAAAAAAAACACACGCACAAGTTGATCATCCCCACCTTCATCCTTTTTTTCATTGTTGTCCCTAAAAGGAATAAATTGTTCATGTATTTTTGCTTCGGCACCATTCTTTCGCCTACTTATTTTAATTACCTATATTTTAGACTCTATAAGTTACTAAAACAAAGCCAGCAAATTGTTAGTCTTCCTTTAAAAAAAAACAAGTAACAAATAAAAAGGCCCTCATCCTCATTTTGAAAAAACCAGGGTGATCAACTTCTGAACTAGTGTATGTTTTTACTTAGCTTAAGGAAGATTCTCCAAAAATGTGTAACTATATAAGGAAAATTACAGGTTGGCACTGCTGGGTGTCATTTTTGACATGCAAGCCTAAATGTCCAAAGGGAAGTGCCACAGTTTGTATTTAATATTTTAAAATATGAACATCATCCTTTGCTTTTATTGAACAGGTTCATCGTAACTTTATTCATTCTAATGAAAAACAGTATTTCTTGACTTTCCTGGTAAATTATTGAGGTGGTGTTTGGAAGATACACTGTACCAAGACTTCCCTAAACTTTTATTTAACATTGGGAATTGTTTTATAATGGGATGGTCAGTCAGGACGCTAGTGATTGAGTGCTCAGATTCCAGTAAAGATTTTTCCTTCGGTGATGTACTAAAGAAAGGAAGAGTAACTTTTGTTTAGAATTAATCAGACAATTTTTAGGAGAATTTAAGCCATATCATAACTCAATTAATTCCAGTGTTTGTAGTGTGCTGACTATATTTCAAACATTTGTGTGTCTTATGTTTAGGTGGAGCTTCACATTCATCTAGATGGCGCAGTCAGACCATCTACAGTATGGGATCTTGCCAAGTAAGCCAAATTTACAGATGCTGTATAATTACTCTTTTTGTTTTAGCTAGACACACACACTTTCAGCTGATCATTTGTTTTTCTATTTTTATTTAAAATATAATTTAGTGCCATAGAAAATTGGAAACACTGCACAAAGTTGTGTATGCTTTGTCATTTCCTGTTTCCTTACAAAGTTGCCTGTCTGCAAAGTAGGTAAATCATCAGATGGACATCGGTCGGATGATAATGTTTTGATAACAATAAACGGTGGATAACGTTTTCTTTTCAGGAAAAATGGTGTTGATATGCCAGGGAGCAGTGTAGAGGAGTTGGCTAGCAACATCAGAAATTTCAAGATGGGGAGTCTCTCCAAATTCCTGCAAGCATTCAACATCTTTATGCCTGTATTAATGTAAGTCTCTATGGAAAGTGTAAATAGGGGCTGATAAAACAACAGAAAACTTATACATGTACATAAACTAGCACTTTTGTGCACAGTTGTTTTTACTGAAAGTCGATGAATTTTGTTTTGCAGAGCTGACAAAGAGGCAATTCGTAGAGTTTCTTATGAGCTGTGTGAAGACAAAGCCAAAGAAGGAGTTGTATACTTAGAGGCTCGCTTCAGCCCACACATTCTGGCTAACTGTGGCACATCATGGCTGAATGTGAAGGTGAAGAATACACTGTCAATACGAGAGGTGATGCAGTGTGTGGTGGAAGGTATCGAAGCTGGACAAAGAGACTTCAAGATCAAAGCTCGACTTATTATGTGTATGGTAAAAGTTGAACCCAGTAAGTTGTTAGAAATGTCTACTATATTGATATCCAAGACTCATTATTCCTTGATAGGGATGAAGGGTCAGTTTTTGAATTTGGGGATATGGGAGAGATTTTTTTTATTATGAGCGGTTTTCACTCCTGTAGAGGTGGAAACCCTAGTTTTGTGAGACTAGAACTAGAAGCAGTGCCTAAGGAATCCATGAATAATACAAAAATAATGCTTCTTAATGGCAATCGAATTTGTCTCTTAGTACTAACCATTTACCCCTGGGTGAAAAGAAGAAATTATTGTTGAGTGTCTTGCACAAGGACACAAGTGTCATGAACAGAATTCGAACCTTCACCCTTGTGTCTTAGTCACCAGAACTTGGGTCCGATGCACTAAACCTCTCGGCAATGACACACCATGAATCCATGCGAGGCTTGCCACAATCCTGCCAGAGCTTAAGGCAGTGTTGATTGAGACTTGGGACCAATTGCATGGCTCTGCTAACTGCTTATGGCACCTGTAAAGCACACAATTCTACGGGTCGTAAGCGCAGAGTTCCACGGTAAGCAGAACCATGAAGTTGGGCCCTGACCACAAGGTTGTTTTGAGATGGAGACTCAACAAGGGGCAATAAGACCTACAATACTCGTGTGCCTACAGTTTTGTAACAAGTTTTTAAGTCAATCACATATTTATTTTCCAGCATGGGCTACTGAGTGTCTACAATTGTGCAAGGAATTCAGCCGCCTGGTTGTAGGTATTGATATAGGAGGTGAAGAAGAGCTCCCACTTGATCCTGAAATCATCAGAGTCTTTCAGGTACAGTTTGTCAACATCTCAAGACAAAAAACTTACCCCAAATTTAACTTCTAATAATAACTAGATAATAACTAAAACAACTGATTTTTTCTTAATGCCAGAAAAACTTTGAAGGAGTTTTTAGTTTTGTGAAAGAGAAATTTCTAGATGTCAACCTCTGCCCAATGGTGTTTTGGAAACATAAGATTTTGCAATGTATATGTTGTACTTGGAGTTCTTACCCTTTCCAGTTAGGTGAATGACATGTTCGTGTGTAATCTACCCCAATGATCTTCTTCATGAGCTATTAAATCCGTGCGACACAAACTAAAGACCAGTTGGACCAATTGATATTTTTGGGGGTGAAATCTTGCCATTGCATTTATTATGGTCTTAAAGGAGCAGTTAGGAGCAGGGATTTGTTGTGCAGAAGAGTAAAAAACATTATTTCTTTGTAAAGCTGTAGGGAGCAACATTTCTGTCACAAGGTTTCATAGAAATTGCCCAGAAGTAATTGTGAGTATGATTTTTACAATCAGGAAGCAGAACGATGCGGTATTCATCGTACTGTACATGCAGGAGAGTCTGGTCCTGTTAAACACATCCAGGAAGCTGTTGACTTGCTCAAAGCAGAGAGGATTGGACATGGATATAACAGCCTGGAAAACCAAGGCATTTATCAGGTCAAGATCAAGTTTTCTCTTAAGATGTGACTGTTACATGGTGATTTGCTTTATCAGCAGTTATTAAATGTCACAGTTGATAAATCAGATTAATTTGGGATAACTAGATGTCAGGATGTTTTTGGTCAGGGAATGACATTTTTGACTCTCTGTAAGCTGGGACATACGTTTGGAATCTTCATGGCCAGGTCATCACACTTCTAAAATTTATTTCAAAATTTTTTAAGGTAGAAATGCTCTGAATTTGTATCAAATCTTTCACCAGTTTTTTGTGAATGGTTCTATTCATATTCAAGGGCCACATCTTTAGGCGTTTAGTTTTTTGTGTGGCACCTAATATCTTACCTATGATTATAATTTTAAAGCCAAAATATCAGCTCTCAAAATTAACCATACCATATGAAAGCACCTTGGTCAGTGTCCGGCTTCATGCTTTGCATTATGTGGGGTTTATATGTGTAACCAGCTACCTGAAGTTGACACTCGGTGAAGTTGACACACGGTGCTGTATACATGATGCAATAGCGTGTAGTTAAATACCCTCTCTATTATTGATTGTAGATGTTAAAAGACAAGAACATACATCTAGAGGTTTGTCCAACGTCTAGCATCTTCACAGGAGCATGTGATCCAGATTTCACCAAGCATCCATGTATTAGGTTAGTTAAAAAAGTCTTAAAAGAAATGTTAAAAACATTCACAAAATTACTTGAGTAAAATAATTTTTTTAATTATAACACCTCAGACAAATATTTAGTCTTGTGATTGGTTGAGTATATGCCACTTTATTGTCACGTAGCACGTGCTTATTGGTATTTCACTCCGTGAACACAAAATACTTTGTGCCAAAGCTAAAGTAGCTAGCCTCCTAGCAACAGGAAACTAGCTCCATAGCATCCAGTGAACCAGCCCAGTGCCAACTGCAACGTCATATATTGAGGTTTTTTTGTACTGGCGTATTTTTACAATTTGTTTTTCCTAAAAAAGACAAGACTGCTTTCACTCGTGGTACAGTAAAACTATGATATAGTAAAAAGACACCAATATTTTTTTTGTTTTACTGTTCCACTTGCAGTAGTAAATTTTGGTTTACTTGTTGCTCCGAGAAAAAGTTATTTTGATGCTATTGTTTAGACTGTTATCATCATGTCAAGGGAACAATGCTGCATCACAGTTTGGTTTTCAAATTCAGACAAAATGATATTTGAATTGACAAACCTTTCTTCAGCCTTTTTCTGTGATGATATGCAAAACAAACGGTCAGATCCTAATTAGTGATGTGTATAATGATTGGAATTTCTACCAGGTTCGTCAAAGATGGAATGAACTTTTCTCTTAACACTGATGATCCGACAATCTTTGGTAACACCATTAATGATGAGTTCAAGATTGCTAAGGAATACTTTGGAGTTAATGATGAGCAAGCTGCACAAGTGGTTAGTAATTTATTTACATACACATGGCCTAAACATGACCTAACACACCAGGGTCTATACCATATTCACCCCTGCACAGTCAGCCATTTGCGTGTAGAGAATAGAAGCATTTTATAACTCTGTATTGTCACGGTAATGTAATGACACTTTCATCTAAACAGATACATATGAAGCATGAAGTCAAGGCTCTACACGCACATGGCAGATCCATGCCGTGCAAGTAGCTAATAACAGGCCTCAAACTAACATATTATGTACTCTGGCTGTTTAAACTTGGTGGCGTCTCACATCACCTTAGTAAGAATCTTGCCATGTCAGCTCGTCTAGAAAATACAAATGATGAATTATGTTGTGTAGGTGACTTAGTTTTTCAGACATTTACAGTGGAAGATAAACGTCACTTTGTGAAATTTTAAAACGCCACTTTAGACGTTTCTGGATACGCCTATTCATTCAAACATAGTGTGACTATTTCATGTTCCATGTGTTATGGCATATTTGTTGTAGTTGTGCACAAAACAAATCTATGTATTTTTCTGGTTTTCATGAAGTACATGGGATGCATGGTGACATGATGGTTGGTAATATAAAATTCTGAGTGATGTATGGAAAGTCCTATCCATTGTTAGTTGACATAATTAATTAGTTTTAACTTAGCCAAGCTTATAATTTGATAAAACTGTAGATCATTAGGCACATATTAAAATTCCATCAAAAGTTAGTTGTCAAGAAATTCAGATATGCTGGTTTGTTGCGTGACTAACAAACTGGTTTTAGTTAATTATCCATTGACCTGATGAGTACACTGCAAAAGCTGAGGTCAGTCAGTTGAACTTACACAGGATATACAACAGTCAACCAATGAGGTGCCTTCTTTTGACCTTAGTGTGAGCACTGAATATAAATTGATGAGATTTATAATCATATGCAAGGTGTCTGTTGCTGGGAGTGACTGCGATGTCCTCACATCTAGCAACCAAAATAAAAACAAGCATGTACTGTCCGAGTATGTGGTGAATTTTACAGACCTCGGGGACACTTTTTTGCTCACTTTTTTTACATATGATGTTGAAATCAAGGTCAAATAATAAAACACAATGTTGTTAGCAATCACTGTTTTCATTCAAATTCAAAATCCAAATCCAAATCCAAATCAAAAGAGATTTGACCTTATTGCATCTTTTCAATGATATTTTGTGAGGGTGTACGTTAGCCGCCACCAAACCCCTACGCTTGGAATAAAAGCCTCTAGTATAATGCATCTTTTTTAAGGAAGTTAAATCAGACTGTATTCAATATGTTTAATAGGTGTTAATTTTGCATTAGGCATTAAGAATATAATTTGTTTTACCCTCACACTGATGTGTATTATGCACTGTATACTCAGTGCTTTTTAGAGTTCTGTTTTTCGGGGGGGGGGGGGGGGAGGTCACAGAACTTGGAGAAATACCGAGTATACAGTGCCTAATACACATCAGTGTAAGGGTAAAAACAAATTATATTTGTAGTCGATATGATGATTTCTTATCACTGCTTATTTATTTTATACAGACACTGAATGCTGCGCAGTCATGCTTTCTACCAGAGGCAGAGAAGCAAGCCTTAATCCAGCAGCTGATGGCGACGTACAAAGATAATGGTTTTAATCTCACCTTGTTCTATCAAACCCAGAGCCAGTAACAGGATCAATCAAATTGGAGGTTAATTTGGGTCAGTCATGAGTTTCAGCTTCCGTAATCTCTCTAAATCTCGAGTTGTAAGAAAATATTGGAAATTCACAAAACAGAATTAACAATAGTTTGTCTAGGAGTTGTACATTTTTAATGATGGAAATGCACTCAGAAAGTAAAGTTTTACATGCAGGTTTAAGCATTTTAAACCCGCACATGAATTTTATTATCAAAGTTAACATTTCAAAAAGATGACGCTTATTTTCTAAAGAATTTACCTTTTATACTAAAAAAACACGATGAGTTGATGTAATGCAAACTTGAACTGTGGAAAATTCTGGACGATGCCTTGAGTTGTGAATTGCCTTATTACATCCAATTCCATCTTTTTGTAGGAAAGTGATCAAATGTTTGAATTTTTACCTGATATGTATTTACTATGCCATGCTCTGGAAATTACAGACCCATAAAAAAAGAGGACAAATTTAGTTGTACAAATATAATAAACTGGAACGATAAAGTGATGTTGAATACATGCCTTGAAGTACTGAGAACTGTGCCTAAAACATTACATGCAATTACCTTGTTATCTGCATATTGCAGCTGAATAAGTAAGTCTAATATAGTTGAAATTTGAATTATGATACTTGGATGTTTATAAATACTTTATTTTAAAGTTAAAGTTAAATACACAATTTTTTTAATTGTAAAGAAAGCGATTGACGAGCTTAAAGTATATACATGTTTGTCATGTAGGCTTTTTATGAAAAGTATTATAGTTTTTACCACTAGAAATATATTCATCTGAAATACATCAAAGTCAAGAAACAGCATTTGAATGCCTTATAAATCATCCTTTCTTATTTTGTTTTCTGCAATCACAAAAAGTCTGATATGAGTGTGCCACAAAATCCTGACTGGACAAAACTAAAGTGTGTTTTTGTGAATATATTTTCACTAAAACATGACCGCAGAATTGGGCTGTTTTGGGATTTGTTTTGTTTTTTCAACGAGAAGATGGGAATGAGTCTACCTCTTCAATAAACAGTTGTGTATTTTTCCTATAAAGTAATAGTTTACTGTCATGAACATGGTTTGTTTCAGCAATTGTAAATAAGCAATCAAGTGTGCAGTAGCACTATGCAGACATCTCGTTGAGATTGTTAGCCTTAGTAGGTGTGCTAAAAGTCCGGGGAGGTTCTTGAAGTCCACAAAAACAAGGCTTGATGAGACCAGTGGGGAGTCCGAGACCTAGAGTCCTCCAGCACTTAAGTTCTATAGCAAACACAGGAATGTGATTATGGAGGAGGAGAGGCTGTAAAGTATTTATTTGTCACAGACTTGACAATGATGTAATAAACACAACACTCAAATCACTGGATACAGAAATGCATTGAGTAAGGATAAATAATAGTTACAGTGGCTTCATATGTTGCGAACAAACCCGTCACTCGGTGACGCCCATGTTGCTCCGGCAGTCGGTATTTTTCCTGTAATCTATGTGGGGCTACGTGGATGAGACATGTTCGTTAAATAAATGTACACGTAACTCTGTTCTGATTTATAAATTACGGAGCTCTGGAAGTGCCATCCGACATGTTGAGATCCTGACATAATTATCTCCGGATGACGACATCCTAAATGCAAATAAGTCGACATACCGAGATAATTATCTCGGAATGACGACGTTCTAAACTAGGATGTCGTCTTCCTGTGATAATTTATCTCGGGATGACGACATCTTAAATGTAGGATGTCGTATTGCTGTGATAATTTATCTCGAGATGACGACATCTTAAAAGTAGAATGTCGTCTTGCTGTGATAATTCATTTCAGGATGTTGACATCCTAAAGGTAGGATGTCTTGATGTGATAATTTATCTTTGGATGACGACATCCTAAAATAAGGATGTCGTACAAGTCTTGATGGTTATGTTAAAGTACTGAAATTTTAAATCATTGCCATTCATGTAAATGAAACATAATTAAGAGAGGCTTAATTGGTAAATAAAGAGTTTAACTTTTGTACTTTTTTTACTGCATGTCCTAGTTCTGTGTTAAATTCTAAAGTTGTACTTTTCGAAATACGATAAAGGTGATTAAGTTTTCAGAGCTGTAATTTATGAATAATTTTTTTGAAGGAAAATAAAGATATACTTATATATGAGAGTTTAATAATAATTGTTTTGTCGAGTGAGAATAATTGTTTGAAGTCCATGAATCACTTAACTACTCACAATGTATGGGGATTCCCCCACGGGGCGCTGTTTGTCAATTAATTGTTTTGCGTATTTCCTTGCAAAAATAAGGGGGAGTGCTTGCCAGGTGGCCTTTTCCTTTAACCCACCTTGTTTATTAAAACAAATACCTAATGCAGAAGTCTATGGGTAATCGCCCCCTCTGCCATCTTAGACTGAGACGTTGTGCATTTTTTTCATTTTTATTCCATGTCTTAAGAACATCGGTTCGAGTGAAACGATAACTAAAACGATACAGTTACTAGTAAAGATTGCTCACACAAGACGAGATCTCACATTTTTCGTCGACATGACATTGTTCAAGGCATTACTTTTGACGTTGAGCCCATCTCAAAATTACAGTCTCTTCATCAAATTGTCCCACATTGTTTTTAGATATACGCCCGTGGAAACATGTAAAAATAATTTATCAAAATTTTTCAAAATGGTAAGTATAATCTGGTCAACAGTTTTCCGGTTTTCAGGGGTGAAAATATCTATTGAATATCTTCGGCCTGTTGTGGAACAGGCTTCGTGGTAGTCATAACAAATGCGCAGTTGTACAGCAACTATTATTTACCCGGGGGGGGCACGTGCCCCCCCCCGGATCCGCTTATATAGTTTGTTAATAACAACAGGTCAGTCTGGTATCATAATTGGTACCCAATTCTGAACTCTTTACCTTTCGCGCGGTAATTGAAAATCGAATTGCAATCGGGATCACAATAATTATTTTATATAACTAAACCCAATTTTATTATTAGGCTAAATAGGTAACATGATTCCCTCAATTCTTGTCCCCTTTTCCCTTTCTTTAGTCCCTTCTTCCTTTTCATGTTTTTCTTTTTTTCTTCTATCGTTCCTTTCTTTTCATTTCCCCCTTTGTTTTTTTTTCTTCAAATGAAAGGAGGAGGGCGGTCGCCCCCTGCCCCCCCCCCGTGACGCCGCCCCTGCTTGTAATTATGTAAATAAATAAATGAATAAATACTTCAAAAAATCATTCATGGGGGTCAGCTCGTATACACTGGATAACTCGTACCCGAGTCAACTAGTCGTACCCAATCGTACAGTCTCACTGTATATAAGTCATTTATGGTGGCCCTGAAGGGACATCGCATATCGCAAACGTGTGCGCACACGTATGCGATGTCGCGAAATTTATCGCGAATAATTTATGTGCGCACACGTATGCAATGTCGTGAAACAATTCGCGAATATGTGCGCACACGTATGCAATGTCGCGAAACAATTCGCGAATATGTGCGCACACGTATGCAATGTCGCGAAACAATTCGCGAATATGTGCGCACACGTATGCAATGTCGCGAAACAATTCGCGAATATGTGCGCACACGTATGCAATGTCGCGAAACAATTCGCGAATATGTGCGCACACGTTTGCGAATTCATTTGCAATGTCGTGAATTTTATTGCATACCTTGTCGCATACCATTCAATAAAATTCCTAATGAACTGGGGAGTTGTAGCAGCTAGTCTGGGATCGAGACGTACAAATAGATATAAATAGGGTCTGACTAATTTACCTTCGAGCGCACTCTGTTCCTCACGCTTTTCTAATAAGTGAATAACTATTATACTAACCATTGTACCGGTGCTCATTTTAGTGAGAATAGTCCGACGATTGTTTGCATGGACCTTTTGTTTTGTGATATGATGCTGTACCATCACCATGTGGCTGGCCGGCTAGGCATGGCCACACTAAAATGTACCTGCCTGGTACCCAAGCTCCTGCCTTGAAGTATCTTTGGTATACAAGATGGGACCGGGCCACTTGCGTACTCCCTAGGTTACTAACAAATTGCTTGCAAAATGACGCCACCCCAAAGGTATGCGACAAGGTATGCAATAAAATTCACGACATTGCAAATGAATTCGCAAACGTGTGCGCACATATTCGCGAATTGTCTCACGACATTGCATACGTGTGCGCACATATTCGCGAATTGTTTCACGACATTGCATACGTGTGCGCACATTTTCGGGAATTGTTTCACGACATTGCATACGTGTGCGCACATATTCGCGAATTGTTTCACGACATTGCATACGTGTGCGCACATATTCGCGATAAATTTCGCGACATCGCATACGTATGCGCACACGTTTGCGATATGCGATGTCCCTTCAGGGCCACCATAGTATGAGTACCAAATTTGAAACGATTACCAAAAATTCACGAAAGACATCAAGTAAAAGTGTATTATTTTTGAACTGTTTTAAGCCTGCCGCTAGAGGGCGCTTTTGGTTTTTACAGATTTTAAATTACAAAGCACTTCCAGTTTCGAAACACCACTGGGCATCTAGAATCAACCATTTTCAGGGGTCCTTAAGCGGGCGTCGGACGGACCCCACACCATAATGGCGTCGCATTTCTCATTTGTAATGTGGACACAAATGATATAAAACCTGATGAGATGGGACTAACAATGATTTGGAGCTTTCTGCGGACTTGTTTGCCTCTCAGTATAAAACTTCATCCATTAGATTATCATTCAAAAATGAATTAGGTCATCTGCATTGATACTTTAGGAATACTGAAAATGTTCAGTATAAATCCTCAAAGTTTGTGCCCCATTCTGAAAATCCTGGATCCGCCCCTGAGTAAATGCAAATGTCAATGTTCATGCGACGATAGGGAGCAAAACCTTTACCTTTAACCCTCTACTTACCAGCCACACCTTCCTCCCGTTGTAGGCTTTGGAAGCTTGCACATGATGACCACCTCGTTGAAGTCGATCTTTGTTAAGTCATATAGTATAGAATGGCTCGCTTTTATCCACAAAATTACAGACCGTTTTTTGATCAGGAGTTGTCCTTATAATAGCCAACGGATCATTTTGTGGTAATTTTGAGGTGCCTGTGATATATTTACAAATAGAATAGACATGGGTTGGGAACACACAATGCATGCCATTGAGTTGTATAGAATAGAACCCTTATTAGGCCCACGTGAAGAAAGTACGTCAATAAAATTATGAACAATGTTGCTTTCAAACAATATTTAACTGAAAACTTTATTTAGTCAATCATGGTGAAAAAAATCGTCAAACAAAGTGAACATTATTTGTAAAGCAAATAATTAGTCAATTTGTGATTTTGTTTAGGTGCATGCGAAAGTAAAATCAACGCATCTAATCGTTTTCATTCCTGGACGAATCAAAACTGGTGCAAGGCTACTTTTAATGGTAGACTAATCTACTACATCAGCATGACAAAATGTATGTCGTTATGTGACTAAGACATGACAAATTATTGTTTACACGACCAACCAAGTGACCAACCAAGTGACCAACCTTTTTAGCGCAGGCCCGCCAAATTGCGCGACCATTTTGACAGACAATGACGATTTCAAAATAAACATGAAAAATAAAATCAGTGTACTGTAAACGATACCAACACTTTCTGTAATTTCTAGTTAGGATTTTTTATGGCAATTAAGTTTTAACTTTTGGCTTCTCAACCAATCAGAGAACGTTTTATATGATGTTAACTTTTTTGTACAGGCCTAGCAGTAGATCAGTCAATCAATGTGCTTTCATGTTCGACATTGTGTGTACAGTTTCTGGATGTTGTCCGTTTGTCTGCATGTGAAGTATTTTCTCGGAAACAGTACTTTGATACATCATGGTAAAACTGTCATGGATGAATTTTCCGTAACATGAAATTGTTTGGGGAATAAAACATGAAAACGGTTATATAATAAAAATTAACATGCAAAAAGACGTGCTATAGCTTCTGTGGCACACATATACTAACACCTTTCTTCAGAAGTCAAATCATTTTAATTGGAACTTTCATTCTTTATTGTTTCATAAACAAGTACGAACATGTTGAGAAACCAGTACATGTGCTTGATTTTACAGCTATTTCGTCATGTCATTTTGGTCATTTGGGCAATTTTGGAAGGCAATACGCGAAAAATCTTCGCCGAAACTAAGTCTATATGTACGACCGTCCATGGACCGTCCAAGTCAACATTTCAAAAAGATGAGTAGGGGCCTACAGCGCCCCAGTTATTTGGGTATAATCATCATATGACTTTTAGAATAACAATTACAGAAACTAATAATAAGGCATCACAATTATTATTACGCGGACAAAACTCTCTATACCATCGATACACTCTCAAAATTAATTGGTCATTTTAGCTTATAAACTCGTCAAAATGACCAAGTTAGGCTAGTCCAGAGTCTTTGACTAATACATTTTATGAGTGCCTAATCTGTATAGTCGCTTGACTTACCAAAAATAGTCAGTCCTTCAACTTTTCATTAGGTTTTATTGTGACTAATACAGATTAGGCACAAGTTAGTCGGTAGCAATGGTTTTGACTAATTATGAAAATTCCAGCGGTCATCACTTGAATTTCTGACTAGGTTTTATTAGTCATCTTGCATGACTAAACAAAATAAGTCACACTTATGCTTCTGACTTTCACGATAAGTCAGTGGTCTAGTCATTTTCCCGCTCAATAAGTTTGACAAATCGAGATTCCCGCGCGCGAAAGTTTGGCAAGCTGGTACTCCGGCATACGTGGTACACGGCGCCGGTATTTTCCACATAATCATCTGCATTTTGCGCGCAGGGCCGAGCGGTTTCGTTTCAGATACTTCTTCTCAATCATCATTCTGCTGTCATTAAGAACAGGCCAGGTGAAAACAGGTAAGAAATTCATCTGTCAGTATAGATTTAAGAATCAATGTAAAGTTATCTAGAATGTATCGTTCGGGCAGCGTGACACAGTCCTTAGTGCTACCAACAATGTACCATGGAAGAAACTTATGCCTAACAAATATGTGACAATGTTATTTAGCTGTTTAGGCCCTAACGTCGTTATGACTAAGTTTGAACATGGAGGTAGACATGGTATTGGTAGACGGTAGAACCAGTAATTGGGGTTCTGTACTCATTTTTTTTTATTTTTTTGACATTTGCAACTTCGTACCTCTACAAGGCCGCATGCAGTGGCAGTGAGTGAGTGCAAGTAAGTTATTTTATAGTCGTTTTACTAGTTCCAGATCATTTTTTTTTTTACTTCGGCAATGCTCCATTTCTCCACCAAAATTGTAGCTGCCTGGGTTGATAAAAATAAATTACACATTGGATAGGGGAATGGTTACTATCTTCGTGAGTTAAGTTTCAATTGATTATCTTCAGTGGCAAAGTCTGATGAAACAAGATATTTAATTTACAGACAGGGTATCCGGAACTGGTCAAAGATCCAGAACTGGTCAAAGGACTGTCTACAGTGAGTAGTACACAAGTATCGTTAAAGTAAATGCTGTTTTTCGAGGTCCAACTCGACCAAGGTCAAGTAACGTTAGGACTGGTTGTGTAGTACGTTACCATGGTTACTCTTCTTACTGGCAAGCTGGTACTCTGACCTACAACTTTAGGTTCGGATCCTGCTGGGTTTTTTTTTCACTTGGCCTTTGGTGGGGGGGGGGGGGGGGGGGCTATTATTAGTTTACTCAATTTCCCAGAGTATTGACTAGCGTTAGACACAGTATTGACCAAAAGTGATAGTGATACTAATAATATAGGATACCAAATATGCAAGAGACGTTTATTAATTATTTCCTTAGTTCATATATTGGGCATGTTGGGTACCCTAACGTTAGCCTAGGGTTATTGATTTTATTTAAATTTGATGTGATGGGGGAAAAAGATCAGTGGATGATAACAGAGGACTTCAATTATTGTGGAGAGAATTCGGAAATGTTTGCTAACGTTGTTATAGTTTTAGTTCTCCCTTTCATGCACTGAAAGCAATCGGAACTAACGTAAGGCCTAACCATTAACTGAACTTTAACGTGAGTACACATGTATGGTTCCAAACTCCAGCTTTATACAAAACTATACACATGTCGCTGGGCAAAATTTTTTTCAGTATTTGATAGAGGACTCTTGAGGGCGCTATGGGGTCACGATCATAGACAAAGGGGCGCGTCAAACTGAAACTTTGGATTTCCTCAAACCATGGGAGAAAATAGATCTGAAGTCGCATGCACGTCTTGTTACAGATGTTATGCTTTGTTATGCAATAAAATAGCCTCAGCACAGGCTGCCACAGATTGCAGGGAATTTCCCGTATTTCTAACAGGTATGATATTCTTCCTACTTTAGTCTGATTTCCGCTATTTTTGCCTTCAGAAATATCAGCAAAGTTCTTTTTAAATAGCCTGAAAAGTCTATAGAAGCCTATATCATGTACTGTACATGTAGGTCAGCCCATGCTTTCCATAAAATGTTCCTACTTTTTGCTGAGGGTCAGGTATCATGCCTGTTCTATAAAAAGTGTACCTTTGGAACGGTTAAAAAAAACTCATGTGAGACGTCCTGGCAAAATTAAATGAGTTGGAACTGTGTTTATATGTCTGTGGTCACCATATACACAAAAACATAATAACTGTGGATCAATATGCTAATTTCTAGGAAGAAAAGAGGTGAGAATTTGTGGGACGGTGTTTTTTTTGGTAGATTACAGCTATGTTCATTGGTGGTAATTAATTCATCCTTCACAACATGCAAGCATGGAGGAAAAATTAGATATTTTTCTTCCATGATGCAAGCAACAAATATGTACATTGTTGATCCTTCCTCCATGAGGCAAGCAATATGTACATTGTTGATCCTTAATTGGGCAGTGTATACATTTTGCGTGCAAGGATGAGCATATAGGTTAATCCCAAGTAATTGCCATACAATTGTTTTATTTTTTAATTTTTTTATATTTTTTTAATTGAAAAATATATGTCTGGATGTGTCCCGTTTTATCACTAAAATAAATGGTGCATGATCAGAAGGGGTCATAATAAGACCAATAAAATGTCTTCCTAATTCAAAAATTATTTGTTTCATTTTTAGTGTGATTGGATTCATAGGCCCAAACATGTCTATAGGAGAAAGGTAAGGTTTTGACAAATTTTCTGAATTTCAACTGTTGTCATACCAGCTTGATGTTAAACATGCATAAAAGTAATCGACTGCTTTCACAATATTTGTAATTCTTGAGACCCCAAGCACACAAGACACACAGGGGGGGGGGGGGTTTCACTGTGCCTCGTATCATGTGTTTCTGCATGATCTTCAATGAAAAGAACATTTGCGACTCTCTGATGACAACATTTTTAACATGTTTTCATTGAAGACCATGCAGAAACACATGATACAAGGCATGGTGTTTGACAAAGTTTCAAGAAAATTTCAGGGGGTCACTTGGAAACTTTTCTGAAATTTGGTTGATTTGAAATGGACTGACCCTTATGAGAATTATAAGCAATTATTGCAATGAGTGGTAAAGGTGCCTCCGTGGTGCAAGCAAAGCCAAATTTATGACTGTCAGTATTTAATACATCTCATTTTATCTTTTTCAGGTTTATTCAGCATATTCCAACTAATTCATTTTGAATCACCATTTATTCTGGGTTTCAACACAAACTGTCTAGAAATAGCAAATTTTACTAGGGCTGTGCGAAACTAAAACCGCAGTTGTTTTGTTCCAATTACTCGAAAATTTATTTTCAAAATAAGAATTACAGTTTAGGATAGCTTTGATTTACTGTAATGTATAATTAGTTCACCTTTGGGTAGAGCAATTTTCAAAAGCAAAACTGGCACATGAGAAATTAAATCCCTGACACACAGCCCTACATTTTACCAGAACAGAAATAGAATTTAAGAACACTGAATGCTTCTCAAAAGTCCAAGTTATTGATTTAAAACAAAATATGATTTTACGAACGAGAACGATAGGCAGGCAGCACCAAGGACTTGATGTGAAAAATATACAATGTTGATTTTTGTTTTCATTTAAGTTTAATAACATCCCATTATGGACAGATTTCTTTGCAGTCAATGTGAGTACAGATCAACAAACTTCTTGAAGCTGTTAACTCACTATAGATACATGCACAATGGACCACGGTCAATAATAACATGTAGTTTACAAGGTTGTCAAGGGATCTTCAGAAATGTCAGGTCATTTCAGGTTCATGTAAAAAGGAAGCATTCCACAATTTGGGAAAGGCATGGCAGAGCTGCACAGGAAAATGGAGGCCATGTGATTGACCAGGAAGATGAAGAACTGTCAGAAGGCAGTGATGAAGACGTTGCTGATGAGCTGGTCGATATTCCAATAGATCCTGATCGAGCAGCAACAAGTTTTATTTTAGGTTTGCGGGAGCAGTTCAAGGTGTGCGACCAGATTTGTAGTCATGTGGCAGATGAGGTTGAAAGTTTAATTGGGGAAGCAAGGGAACAGCTACATGAGAGAGCTAAAGCCGTACTACCTCAAGCAGGTAATGAAGAGTTGGAGGAAATTTTCCGCCCATCGGAAATGGAACAATCTTTTAACTCTTTCAGGAAAACAAACCAACTTAATTCTTATGTAAGACATACATTTGATTTTGTTGAGCCTGTGGAATACAAGTTGGGAAGAAGGAATGGCAAAGCGCATAGTATGCAGTTTGTCAGTGTTTTGAAGACGCTTCAAGTCCTTTTGAAGAAAGACGACATATTTGCTGAAGTAATGCATAAACACCAAAGTGATGGAGTTATGAAAGACTATTGCGATGGTAACTTTTACCAAAACAACCAACTTTTTTCACAGATTCATCCAATGATTCAAGTTCAGCTGTATACGGATGACTTTACCGTTGCAAATCCTATTGGAAACCGAGTTAAGCAGCTGAAATTCTCTGCATTTTACTTTTGTCTGGGTAACCTCCCCCCTGAGTACCGCTCAAAACTTAGTTCTATTCAGCTGGTCATACTTTGTCCTTCAGAAGTAGTGACACAATATGGATTGTCGCAAGTGCTGACTCCTTTTATCGAAGAAATAAAACACTTGGAATCTGTTGGCATCAATGTCGAAAGAGATGGCAACATCTACAACTTCAAGGGATCCCTGTCAATGGTAGTTGCTGACAACTTGGCAGCACATGGAGTTGGTGGCTTTCAGGAAAGCTTTAACACACAGCGTCTGTGTAGGTTTTGCAGGGTCACTAAGCAAACTCTAAAGGACCATTTCCGGGACACCAATCTTTTGCTGAGAACAAAGGATTCGTACAACAGACAAGCAGAATTGGCCACTCAAATGCCTGATGTTGCGAATGTGTATGGAATAAAAAAAAAAAGTCCACTTAATGAACTTGAGCATTTCCATGTTGTTGAAGGTCTACCACCAGATATTGCACATGACCTTTTTGAAGGCATAGTCCCAGATGTGATGGAAAAAGTGATTCGTCACTGCGTCATTGAAGAATATTTCACCCTGGACTTCCTGAACGATCAAGTCGAAAACTTTCCATACAGTGGTTCTGACAAAGCAAACAAGCCATCCAAAATGGCCACACAGCTCGGGAAATTTAAACTTAAACAGAAAGCTGTACAGGCTTGGTGTTTTCTTCGTCTGTTGCCACTCATGGTTGGTGACAAAGTGCCAGTAGAAGACCCGGTATGGGAGGTATTGCTGTGTCTTACGAATGTTCTGCAAGTTTGTACCTCATATGAAGCAGATACCCCACTTAGTGAATGGCTTGCAGACTTGATAGAAACCTTCTTGGAGAGCTACTTCAGACAGTTTCCAGACGTGTCCATGAAACCTAAGTTCCACTATCTCGTCCATTATCCCAAATTCATGCTAAATTTTGGGCCCCTGGTACACTGCTGGACTTTGAGATTTGAAGGCAAGCACTTGTACTTTAAAGAACTTTCAAATCGGTCAAAAAATAGAAAGAACATGTGTAAGACGCTTGCCACAAGACATGAATTCTATCAGGCCTGGATGAGAACCAAACCAGCATTTCTTGCACAAGATATGGTGAATCATACATGTGGTCAGCTTGTTCCTGTAAGAATACTGCAAAGACGCATTCAAATGCTTGTACAACCACTTGTCCATGGAGAGTCAGTATACACTGCAAAGAAAGTGCAACATGGTGGTATTTGGTATTGTCACGGACTTGCAGTTGCACTAGGATTTTCTCAGACAGGATTTGTGGATTTTGGTGTTATAGAAATGTGCTGCATAATTGATGGAACAGTGTATCTTGTTTGCCAGCAGGCTGAGAATTCCAACTATATACCCCACATCAATGGCTACACATTTGCATTAAGTGAGACACTTTGTGTAAAGAAAATATCTGACTTAGTAGATCACTATGCATTAGGGGTCTATAATAGTACCATGGGCAATGTAGTTGTACTCCGTCATCACATTACTTGCCCCCTGTAGATTCTGCTAATCATCATCATCACATTTTTTGCCTCACGTAATTATGTTAGTATTGTTGAACTCACGGTTTGAACTTTTTGCAGATAACGTACTTCACAATTACACACAAAAGACAATGACATTTTTCTAACAAACAAAATGGGAAAACAAGTACAAAATTAACATTTCACATCACACTTCTTGAATCCCATGGTGCTGCCTGCTTATAAGCCATAATTATTTCACAATCACAAAACACCTTAAATACCAATTCATGGTTTTTTTCTGGAATTCTACATAGGTACTTGCTAATGTTTGGGGACCTAAAAACAAAAGTGAACATTGACCTAAATGATAAGGGAAAGGTGACAGTTCAAGATATCAAGATGAAAGCATGTGAAATATACAGCTTGCATGATTGCATGACCCAAATCTGGGATCGTGGCTTTGATGATTGGGTGGATGGTGACGACAGCGAGGAGGTTGAAGGGAACACCAAAGTGAAAGTTACAAAGGTCAATAGGTATGAACTTATTTTGTTAACTTTGTTTTCTGCCAAATTGCTCAAACTTTTATTGTTGTGGCTTTACACTTGTAAAGGTATTCATAAGCATTGTTTTGAATCTTTGTTTCAGTCTCCACACCAGTTTTGATGAGAGCCCAAATGAATCCTTTGCAAGCGCTAATCTCTCGGCATCATCCGGGACAGGAGGTACATGCAGCAACTGGTTAAGGACGTACAAGCTACCAGATTTCCCTGTTAGCATTAATCAAAAGCTTGAAGCTGGTCAGATTTTGAAGGAGGGTGAAAGGTCGGCTATGCTGGATGTCATTTACAACAGTATAACAAAATATACATAGTAAGTTTTCAAAATAGTTGCATTGTCTTTGATAGCCTACTGTTTGACTACTTGTATGTCCTTTCAGAAGATCCTTATTTTAGCTGTTATCAAAGTCTTGTTGATTAAACATAACAAATCTGCACATAGCTCAGTTGAATGGTTGAATCCACTGTTTGGAGGGGAGACACTTCTCAAACAATAAAAGCAACAATGATAAATTGTTTTTAAAAAATCACCAATAGGTTGGGATACATTTTGCAATTGTGTACATAGTTTCAAGGCAGAGTGCTTGGAATGGCTTTATGCTCAACATTTGGATCGCTTACGCAGTTTCAATTTATTGCAGCATGTGTTTTGCACAACTGCCTCCAATTTGTTGGACTTGTGCTGGAGAATTGTGTAAATTCCATCAATTCATACCATTTTTTTTTGTCATGAAAAGGTATTCGATAATACCTGGTAATACCTTCGACCTGGTCTTTACTCTCAGTGTGGTAATGACCTTCGTTGATTGGTGGCTTCTGGCTCGGTCATTACCATGCAGTGAAGACTGGGTCATCGTACTATTATTCCTTAACTGACACCATGCTTTGTCATTTTCATGGACTAGATAATATTAAATTTTACTGTTTTCTCTTCCTGTCAGCTATCCAACTTCAGAACAGTACAACAGAGTTGTTCAAATTATATTTGACAAGGCACCTAAACTGACTCAGCAGCCAAACATGACCATTGACAATGCATCAGTAAGTCCTATTTGATTTTTGTTTTTTTAATGACTTAGTCTTGAGGCATGCAGCCTACAGGCCCGCTGGAACATGGATGCCAAAAAGTTCTTAAGAGGGGCCCTGGACATCCAAGCTGAAAATTTGTTCTTTGAAGTTTGCACATTATTTGCAAAAATTTGTTCCTGCGGGCTTGCTAGATGTTTGTGTTTTTGAAACAAAAGAGTTGTATTCGGTGCTTGTGTTGATTAATTCACACAAGCAGCAGGGTAGCCATGCGGGCGCACACACCTCATGTCGGCCCTCACTGGAAATCTAGCAAACAGAGATAAAATAAATGATTTTCTAGACCCTACTGCCTGGAAAAAAAATCATTGCACATACCGCCTGAAAATAATTAACATCCCGCTTGCCCAGAAACTGAGAATCATGGGTGTTGAATGTCTGTATTAACGCTGTGTACGGTTCACGGAAGGTGAAATATGATACTGTTTTTGGACCGGCGCGTTTAAATCCCCGCCCCCCCCCCCCCCCCCCCCACAGTATCATCCAGTCGCACCTCCCCATGAGAACCCTGGCTATGCCACTGCACAGAAGTTATGTCAAAAAGCTGCATGATATATTCTTTCAGGAATATCTCCCCTAAGGGATCAAAATTGGTGCTTGTTGCTTGATTTTATTCATATAACAACATGCTTTGGGCTAATTTAGGCCACATGTAATGTAACTGCCTTTTGACGACAGCAGCACTCAAGTACGATTAAGAACCTTTTTTTTAATCAAGATGCAATAAATACACTTTTAAAGGGAAAATATTTACTTGTGTCTGTCTTAGACTCCTGTCAGTACATGAACTTATTTTTAGAATTTAATATCCCTTTAAAAAGCTATACAGCATTGTTTATTGGCATTCATTCCGATTATAGTTTTCAAAATGCACATTATAAATCTTGTGACAATGTCATCCAACTGTTGCAATTGTGGTGTTCTTGGCGGTCTTCAGATAAGTTTTTCTCAAAGAATTACACTGAGCATTTCAGATGAATTTTTTTTCGGGTGGGATCGGTTCACCTTTGTAAACAGTAAGATTACAGAATGAAAACTATCAACTTTTTAAAATCCTTAACAAAAGCTATATTTTATACCTTTATTACCATGTTCACATGGTAACATTTGATACATTTATTTTGTTTAATGCTTGTAACTAATTTTTTTTCGATTGCTTGGTTTTAGACCCTCTGGAAGTACAGACTCCAGTACAAGTTCGCCAACTCAAGAAAGCGAGAGGACAAACATGTTCCATCTGTCATTAAACGCAAGCGCAAATCAACAAACAATCTTCCAGCCGCACATGCATCCAAGACTTTGCTTTCCCCTCCACAGTGGGGCATGGCAAACTACAAGCCATCAAGACCTTGCTCCGAAGATGATGTGTCGATTGATGCTCACATATCGTGGATGCAGCAAGAGACAAAGAAAAGGAAACCTTGCCATGAACGCGTCAATCTGGCAATGACTGCTACATTAGCGGATAGACGGCATCTCATAACAAAGGGGACTGCAACAGTTAAGGAGATAGGAGACGTTTATCCCTGGTTATTTGATGAGGAAGAGGTATACTTTCAGTTGTTATTTTTGTATATTATACTAAAAGTTATTTGTGAGGTGATGGTTTGTATCAATGAATCTATACCTTCTGAGCAAAATTATATAAAATAATAGCTGTTAAACTAGCTAGTGGCTTCAATATCTGGCAAAATATAATATCCACTCCTACTTAAGATGAGGGAAAATGCTATCCTCTTCATCTGAAATATTATTGTTTGGAACTTTTATACTGTACCAATCACACAAAGAAATATTTATGTCGAAAATGCTGTCATTTGCGAAAGAAACTGTATTCGAACACCTAAAAGAAATAACATGATTGGATTGCATTTAGTTTTGTTATTATGTACATGTATGTGTATCATCTATTGTGTTTTCAGAAGAATATGCAGAAACATTTTGATAATTTCTAATCAAATGATAAATGAACAATTTGAAACTAACAGATCCTGACCGAATTCAGTCGTCTGCAAGCTGGGGATGAGGACATCAGGCAGCTTCTGGAAGCAGGCCTGCAAAAATACGGTGACTCAGTAATCAAGGTTATTACCAGCCTGAAGAAACCAGTTTGTCTCCAGCAGGCATTGGGGGACATAAGTCTCCAACGTCATGAGAAGAGTCGTTTAGGTATGAAGTGTGCCCTATGTGACAAGGCCTTTGAAGAGCAACCATTTACCTGTACTGGCCAAATGTAAAAATTAAGTCCCCCTATGAGCCAGCAGGCTATTGATTATGAGAATGTGAATTCTACAAGATGTCAAGTGTTGACACAAATGGAAGGTCTCAGAAAATCCAACAATAGGCTTTTCCCTTTTAAGTACTGCCTGTAGCCTACTGGCACCTTTAGAATTTGATACTGGTTCATTGGTAGATGTATCATCATATTAACTTAAGTTTCTCTCTTTTTGAGTTAGTAATTAAGTTACGCCCTCAACCTTTTACCATTGAATACACCTAATTTGCATTTTTAAAATGAGTGCAAGGACATAACAACGAATGATTGAAATTGAAAATTAAAAGTGGAGACAAAAATTTGTAGAAAGCTGATTCCTGAAGATATTTTACCTGTTCTGATTTTTATATCGCTGATATTGCCTATAACCAGTTCAGTTGGTTCCATTAGTGGTTTACGTTATCGTGGCCAGACAGCTTTTTGGTTGAACGTGCAGAAATTGTTTCAAAAGTTAATGCGTTTTTGGAAGTTGATATTTAAATGCTGCTATTAAATAAGTATCAGTATTTTACAAAATTGTTCATATTTTATTTACAGATGCTGTATTTATTGCAGCTATTATGGGAGTACCATGTGCCCTCAAGGAGAAAATGAGCAACATGTTGGTTTTGGGTGAAGAGGAGGTAGGATAATTTAACTGAATAAACTTCTGAAAATTTGAAGCCAAATAGTCATAATGTGTACTACATTTCATTATGCAATGACAAAAACACAGGCAACTTGAGCGGGCGTCCAACCCACAACATTTGGCATTCTATCAGATGACCACAATGCTTGTTTTACTGGTGTCTAGCATAGTGCATAGTGGCCCATGGATGATATTCCTCTGTAGACCCTTGGGCAAGCTAAGTAGTCCATTTGTTAAGAGACATCTATGTGGAAGATGGTTGAGACCCACCTGAGTAGCCCTGGTGAATCGCATGACCATTATATACCAGCACGTGTTTTTCTAAAAGGTTGCATTTCCATACATTCGGTGCTACATGCAAGAGTTTCAATAGCTTTTGTCTCCTTTTTTGATGTACAGGAAAAAGCTTGGCCGGTTATTCGGGGTGATGATGTGGACTTGGGGGGATGTACCTCATTTGATGTCGTCATCGATGAAATTGCTGTGAGCAGCTCGAGCAGCTTTCTGGCAGCTTTCTCAGTATATCTCTCTAGCTATTATGTTTTTAATTTGGCTTATCCACTTTGTTTAAAGAAAAGTTTGTCCTTCTTCCAAAAGGTAATCCTCAACATCCATGACAATGTCAATATGGAACGTAGTGTCATTTCATTTTTAGAGAGGCTAAATAACAACATGTAATTTCTTTCTTTCCACAGCATCACCCTGAATATGAATTCAGTGTTCACATTTTTGGGGAAAAAGTTTTAGCAGTTTGTACTTTATGTGCACATTACCGCGTTTGTCGTTTTTTGCAATTTTTAGAAGGTTTCCCAAAGATTACTGCATTTCAGATGGACTCAACCTTATCAAAGCAATTACAAAAGTAATTGTTTACCTAACCAAACTATTTGAAATGTTTCTCTGGGTGCATATAGTGTCTCTAACCATTTTACAGTTGGATTGTACAAGGGTCTTTCTTAGGGGGCCAAAGTGTGACACGGTATTATATCTTTAAAATTGATTTACTTTCTGTATTCTTTGTATTTGTAAGTGGTGGGGATAGCTCTTACACATAATTTATACTTCAATTACAAATCAGATTTTTTGTTAACAGGTACACTAGAATCTCAGTTTCTTGTTACATTGTGTGAACTTGTGACTTGTTCCTGCCATGAGTTAGTAGGTTTACATTGAAAAGTAACATTTCAAATGGCACATGTAAAACTCATTCACATGCAACAGATAAACGGTTTATTTGTTACATTGTGACCCGAAAGCCTTCTTCACCTTATTTATTGAGGATAACTGTCTGAATCTAGCAGTTGTCGTTTTTTGCAATTTTTAGAAGGTTTCCAAAAGATTACTGCATTTCAGATGGACTCAACCTTATCAAAGCAATTACAAAAGTAATTGTTTACCTAACCAAACTATTTGAAATGTTTCTCTGGGTGCATATAGTGTCTCTAAACATTTTACAGTTGGATTGTACAAGGGTCTTTCTTAGGGGGCCAAAGTGTGACACGGTATTATATCTTTAAAATTGATTTACTTTCTGTATTCTTTGTATTTGTAAGTGGTGGGGATAGCTCTTACACATAATTTATACTTCAATTACAAATCAGATTTTTTGTTAACAGGTACACTAGAATCTCAGTTTCTTGTTACATTGTGTGAACTTGTGACTTGTTCCTGCCATGAGTTAGTAGGTTTACATTGAAAAGTAACATTTCAAATGGCACATGTAAAACTCATTCACATGCAACAGATAAACGGTTTATTTGTTACATTGTGACCCGAAAGCCTTCTTTCCCTTATATATCCAGGATAAATGTCTTTTACATTATTGCTGCAATGGTTAGAAACGTGTTATTTTGTTATTCTATTTTTTTTTTCATGAATTTGTCCAATGTATTTTAATTCAATTTAAATTTATGTTGATAATTTTTCTGACAAATCAACTGCATATTATTTACAAAGTACCTCAGCTATATACATCTTTTAAAGTGTTTTGCCAAAAAAATGTATGCAAACATTTGCTTACATAACTTATAATATATATTTCGCATTTTGTTGTAATTGTTGTATTATATTCATGATGAACTTGCATCTCACATTAAATTCATAAGTTCCCACTTAAAATAGAAAATGTGTTTACTAAATGTTTCATTTTCGGTATTACAGGGTAAACAAATCCTTTAAAAACCACCTTAATTACTCAATTTATTTATAAATAAATAAAGACTAACTTTCTTTCATTTGCAGATGTAACTGCATTGGTAATTGCTTGATCTCAAATGGATTCAGTTTGAAGCATCTCAACCCAGATGTTGCACTCCCATATTGGCAGAGTTCACATGCCACGCCCCCTTTTGGTACATTTTGTAGCTCATAAAGTTCAGATCAACAATGACTAATTGTTGACTTCTGACCAATGGAAACTAGTCAAAACACCTCAAAGTGCTTGACTAATGTCATTAGTCAGAAAAAATAACGAGGTACTGGACTAGGCTCAAAAGTCACTGGACTAAGAACAAAAGTCACTGGACTAAGAAGTTAAGTCGCTGGACTACAGATTAGTCGTATAAGACATTGTCACAGGACTAATTAATTCTAGTCGCATTTTGACTTAAGTTCCTTAGTCATGCGCTGGTTTTAGACTTATCTAGATTAGTCCTATAAGACATCATGCTGGACTATTTTTTTTTAGTCAAAATGACCAATTAATTTTAAGAGTGTAGTCTGTGACGGCACTCTGTACAAACTTTTGTATTTTTGAGCTCTTATAAGTACATTGGTTCATCAATGTTTTTTTCATACAAAGCTTTTACTCAAACAAATCAGTGAGGGTGCAAAACAAATCAGATGCCTCTTCTATTGTATTTGGAAGAGTGTAGCGATTTAATCTCCAACCAATTCATTCAGCTGTGCAATGAAGTCTGGAGAACATCCGTATGCCGGGAAGGGCTCACAATATTCAGCCTTTACTTGCTGCAACTCTTCTGAAGAATAATGTAAAGGAATTTTATAGTCTCTTGTGCCATGAGCTTCAGGCAGGAAATACAGAACGTCTGGTTTGCCCGCTGGGCACTCTACATTGGGTTGATGTCTAATACGATGCTGTCACGCTGTATCAATGAAGTAAATGCAAATCTTGCACATTCTACATGAACATCATTCGAGGTATCAAATGTTCCCATGTCCCTTAAATCTTTGAAAAAGTTAATCCACAACTGGCCACTCAATCGCTTCAGCGTTGACCACCACGCCTCTATCCTCTGATTTGCTGTGGAACGACCGTACATAAAACTTCGTCCTCTTCTGAATGAATCAGCGTGGTGTAAACGGAGAGCTGTCTGAATGTCTCTTACTAATGAGTTTTCAGTTCCTCTATCTGCTCGAACTATTTTAGGGACACCTTGCAGGCGTTCAACAAGCTCCAAGAAAAAGTATGCTATATAACTCGGATTTTTATTTGAAGGTCCAACACAAATCCATAAGATTCGCCTTGAAAATCCGTCAATGGCAGCATGAACTGATATTCCAAAAGGTTTGAGTTTATCAAAACCATCTATGTGTATTAAATAGTTGGGACCTTTCGAAATGTAATGTCGGCGTCTAAACCGCCGCAAAGATCTCAGTCGAACACCCTCTGGATCAAGGGCTTTCAATAAATGTCTGACAGTATGCTGTGAAACCCGAAGGTCGTAGCGAGTTTTCAAAAGACGCCACATAAAACGATATCCAAAAGAACTGGAAGTGTCGTTCAGCACAGAAACCATTACTTCAGCAACATCTTCAAGATCTGGTTCCTCGCGACGACGTAATCCAAGTTGCCGAAGAAGTCTGTGTAAATGACGCAGGCTGATTGTAATGTCATGACGAAAACAAAGAAATCCGATGATTTCATAAGCAGAATATCCACTCATAAAGTAGTGTGCTATCAGTCCTTCCCTAGATACCATTATGACCCGTTATTTCAGCAGCCGTATAGGGTACATCTGGTGCAGAAACAGTCTGCAATTTCACACTCAACAGGATGATCTGGAATAAAGAAAAATATACAAAGTGTTAAACTGGTGAAGGGATTTAATAACATGTGTGTCTAGCTGAGAATCATTATAATTGCTTCTTTTGCATACTTACTCCTATGGGAAATCCCCCGTCCAAAAAGTGAGGAATATATCCCACGGCCACGCCCCCTCCCCGGGATTAACGCCTGCGTGTTGAGAACATATTCGAAGAATGTCGATTCATCAGTTTAATGCAATACAAATGCTTGGCTTCTTTTTTGATTGACATATTTGGGGATTTGGTTTATTATTGTAAATTAATTTTTAATGGGATGGAATGCCTATTTCCAAAACGTAACGTTTAATTTGCCATTCTTATGTATGACAAGTACTGTACATGACTCTGCTTCTTGTAACATCGTCTTTGAATTTGTTTAACACCCGACTAAATTATAACCTTCTGCCAACTTGTGTGGTGTTTTGGTGTGTGAAGTGTAACATCTCATAACAATACTATTGTAGTGGGCTAAAAATGTAGTAAACTTACCAACAACACGCCTGACATGATTACCTGATGTGATCCAATGTGGCGTAGAATTATCGAAAACCAAGATGGCGTCACTCATTAGCTGTTCCGACTTACTGTCGGAACAGGTTTTGTTTTCGTCGAGATTTTTATTATTTTTATTATTATCTGTTCCGACTTACTGTCGGAACAGGTTTTGTTTTCGTCGAGATTTTTATTAGCTGTTCCGACTTACTGTCGGAACAGGTTTTGTTTTCGTCGAGATTTTTATTATTTTTATTATTATTATTATTATTCTTTGTTTCCACCTAAATCCCATAACATTTGTACACGTTTTTTGTATACACCAAATATCCTAATGTTTAAATATGAAGGGGTTTGGTCCTATATCAAATTGAAGCTTAGTACATAAACATAACATTTATTGTGATAGTTGTTAAAATTCTTAATTAATTAGCCACTTTAGAGCGAGGTGAATATTTAATTAGCCAGCCTTGTAAGCACCATATCTCAAAAAGTATACCGCCGATCGTCAAACTTTTTTTTGTTTTAGACTTATGAGATACTGTAGATGTGCTTTCCGGCCCAAAACAACGAACGACGTCATAATGACGTCATTTATTACGCATTTTCGCCCGTGCACAAAACACATGGAGATAGTGGAATCAAATCCGACTTCTAGAAACATATTTTTTCAATTAAGCTCAAATTTAACGTCCTAGATTACACGAATGTTTCTTAAAACAAGAAAGATTTTATTGAACTTCAGTTTAAAAGCATCAAAACTTACCAAAACATTGTCAGCAAAAAAAACCCCAAAATTCTCAGGCAAATTTAACGCCACGGGTACTTTGCCTATAATCTGTGAGTTTATAAATAAAAAAGGAGTCAAGCTCTAAAAATTTTTAACAAATGAGGGCGCTATACGAGTTTAACGGTGCTCTTGCTTGCTTTTTAAATAACTTGATCAAGTCCTACCCATTTGTGACCCGTGTTTTTGCGTTGTTTGTATGTAGAGTGTATTATAAAGAGTCATTCCTGCGCCGACTAACACAAGTCTACTTTCAATCACAAGAATCGAGAAGAATTTGTCTTGCTCTCAGCGCAGAGCGTCGTGTGTCCGCTCAGATCTTATCATTACTCAGGTATCAGCAGCGTGAACGTAGAAAAATAGAACGCCGTGTGTGGGACGATGTTGCCCGCGTGGCAGACTTGTCCGCGCTTGGGTCCCGTTCACCGGAAAACGATCTTTTAGGTTTCTTATGCAAACGCATTACTTGAAGCTCAATCGTGAAGGAAACAAGGCTACCCATTCGCCTGAAACCACGTTTTTAAGGTTCTTGTGCGAACGCATTACTTTGGGAAATCACCGTCTAGCAGACAAAACACTTGGTGGGGATGCAATAGGGCAAGAATTAGAGCTGAGTGGGGAAATAATGTATAAAAACGTGAAATTACCTTTTCCATGGCTATAGGGTCAGTGTTGGATTTGGGGTCAAAAGCCAAAATTAACAATAACTCATGTCCCATAAATTTTTTACTATTCATGCCATACGAAAATAACATACTCGATCGGTAATAAAGGGCACACAAAGTTTTACAATTACGATTTTAATACAACAGCATTTAGCTTTAAATTAAGCCTGTGCATAAAATTTACAAAAACGACCGTGCACGGATGAATACACCTGCCTGAGATTTGGAAGTTTACACGGCATAAACGTTTTATGAATGAACATCGAAATGGTACTATCATTCATAAGTACCGAAATGGTACTATCATTCATTCGATTTTGAGTAAGCGAATTGATTCCAAATAAGCGAATTGATACCGAATAAGCCATTTGATTTTAAATAAGCAAATTGATTTCAAATGAGCGAAATTATTCCAAGTAAGCAAATTGATTCTGAATAAGCATTTTAATTCTGAATATGCGAATTGATTCTGAATATGCAAATTGATTTAGAATGAGCGAAATTAATCCGAGTTAGCGAATTGATTCTGAATAAGCGTTTTAATTCTGAATAAGCGAATTGATTTCGAATAAGCGAATTGATACCAATAAGCGAATTGATTTCGAATAAGCGAATTGATACCAATAAGCGAATTGATTTTGAATAAGCGAATTGATTCCGAATAAGCCATTTCGTAAAAGCAACCGTGCACGGATGAATACACCTGCCTGAGATTTGGAAGTTTACACGGCATACACATTTTATGAATGAACATCGAAATGGTACTATCATTCATGCGTCTTGTGATGAATCATTGAATGATGTAGTGTTAAGTGTATTTAAAGAAACTTCACAATCTTTATCAACAAGCATAATGCTTACGACTTGGCGAAACGGTTACGAATAGGCAAAATGGTTATGAATCAGCAATGATTCTGAATAAGCAAATTGATTTTGAATGAGCGAAATTATTCCGAGTAAGCGAATTGGTTGTGAATAAGCATTTTGATTCTGAATAAGCGAATTGATTCCGAATAAGCGATTTGATTTTGAATAAGCAAATTCATAGTCAATGTTTAGCAATTTTCGATTCAATTGTTTTATGCTTATCCGAACTGTAAAAATGTAAACGTTTAACCAGTTGATCGGTTGGTTAACCGTGTAACCGTCACAGGATTGGTATACATGCTAGCTTGTAAGACCTGTTCTTCGATAACAAAATTTAGAGTAAAAAAAGCCGTTAACACAACTGCGCTTGTGATAAAAAACATTGCCTCTGCAGTGCATTATCTCAAGAACTACACAACCCATGTACATGTTCTTTTCAGTTATAGACCCTTCGAGCATTGAAGACTGAACTTAGGATACCGTGACCCCTAGTTAACCTTTACTTCCGGGTCAACCGAAAGTGGGACCATATCTCAAGAACTACACAACCCATTTTCAATTTATTTTCAGTGATAGAATCTTTGGGCATTGAAGATTAGCCTTGTGTTACCGTGACCCAATGTTGACCTTTACTTTTGGGTAAACCGGAAGTGAGACCATATCTCAAGAACTACTCAGCCGATTTTCAATTTTTTTTCAGTTTTAAACCCTTTGAGCATTGAAGATAAGCCTTGGGGTACCGTAACCCCATGTTGACCTTTACTTCCGGTTCAACCGGAAGTGGAACCATATCGTTCAATCTTGAACTTAGGCTCATTTAAAATGTCTGGATCGTTTAATCAAAGCAAAACAAAACGGAACAGCTTTGTGTTTGTTCACAAACACCTAATGTCTAGTTATTTTTATTATTATTATTATTATTCTTTGTTTCCACCTAAATCCCATAACATTTGTACACGTTTTTTGTATACACCAAATATCCTAATGTTTAAATATGAAGGGGTTTGGTCATATATCAAATTGAAGCTTAGTACATAAACTTAACATTTATTGTGATAGTTGTTAAAATTGTTAATTAATTAGCCACTTTAGAGCGAGGTGAATATTTAATTAGCCAGCCTTGTAAGCACCATATCTCAAAAAGTATACCGCCGATCGTCAAACTTTTTTTAGTTTTAGACTTATGAGATACTGTAGATGTGCTTTCCGGCCTAAAACAACGAACGACGTCATAATGACGTCATTTATTGCGCATTTTCGCCCGTGCACAAAACACATGGAGATAGTGGAATCAAATCCGACTTCTAGAAACATATTTTTTCAATTAAGCTCAAATTTAACGTCCTAGATTACACAAATGTTTCTTAAAACAAGAAAGATTTTATTGAACTTCAGTTTAAAAGCATCAAAACTTACCAAAACATTGTCAGTAAAAAAAAAACCCAAATTCTCAGGCAAATTTAACGCCACGGGTACTTTGCCTATAATCTGTGAGTTTATAAATAAAAAAGGAGTCAAGCTCTAATTTTTTTTAACAAATGAGGGCGCTATACCAGTTAAACGGCGCTCTTGCTTGCTTTTTTAAAAACTTGATCAAGTCCTACCCATTTGTGACCCGTGTTTTTGCGTTGTTTGTATGTAGAGTGTATTATAAAGAGTCATTCCTGCGCCGACTAACGCAAGTCTACTTTCATTCACAAGAATCGAGTTGTCTTGCTCTCAGCGCAGAGCGTCGTGTGTCCGCTCAGATCTTATCGTTACTCAGGTATCAGCAGCGTGAACGTAGAAAAATAGAACGCCGTGTGTGGGACGATGTTGCCCGCGTGGCAGACTTGTCCGCGCTTGGGTCCCGTTCACCGGAAAACGATCTTTTAGGTTTCTTATGCAAACGCATTACTTGAAGCTCAATCGTGAAGGAAACAAGGCTACCCATTCGCCTGAAACCACGTTTTTAAGGTTCTTGTGCGAACGCATTACTTTGGGAAATCACCGTATAGCAGACAAAACACTTGGTGGGGTTGCAATAGGGCAAGAATTAGAGCTGAGTGGGAAAATAATGTATAAAAACGTGAAATTACCTTTTCCATGGCTTTAGGGTCAGTGTTGGATTTGGGGTCAAAAGCCAAAATTAACAATAACTCATGTCCCATAAATTTTTTACTATTCATGCCATACGAAAATAACATACTCGATCGGTAATAAAGGGCACACAAAGTTTTACAATTACGATTTTAATACAACAGCATTTAGCTTTAAATTAAGCCTGTGCATAAAATTTACAAAAAACGACCGTGCACGGATGAATACACCTGCCTGGGATTTGGAAGTTTACACGGCATAAACGTTTTATGAATGAACATCGAAATGGTACTATCATTCATAAGTACCGAAATGGTACTATCATTCATTCGATTTTGAATAAGCGAATTGATTCCAAATAAGCGAATTGATACCGAATAAGCCATTAGATTTTAAATAAGCAAACTGATTTCAAATGAGCGAATTTATTCCGAGTAAGCAAATTGATTCTGAATAAGCGTTTTAATTCTGAATATGCGAATTGATTCTGAATAAGCAAATTGATTTAGAATGAGCGAAATTAATCCGAGTAAGCGAATTGATTCTGAATAAGCGTTTTAATTCTGAATAAGCGAATTGATTTCGAATAAGCGAATTGATACCAATAAGCGAATTGATTTTGAATAAGCGAATTGATTCCGAATAAGCCATTCCGTTAAAGCAACAGTGCACGGATGAATACACCTGCCTGAGATTTGGAAGTTTACACGGCATACACATTTTATGAATGAACATCGAAATGGTACTATCATTCATGCGTCTTGTGATGAATCATTGAATGATGTAGTGTTAAGTGTATTAAAGAAACTTCACAATCTTTATCAACAAGCATAATGCTTACGACTTGGCGAAATGGTTATGAATAGGCAAAATGGTTATGAATCAGCAATGATTCTGAATAAGCAAATTGATTTTGAATGAGCGAAATTATTCCGAGTAAGCAAATTGATTGTGAAAAAGCGTTTTGATTCTGAATAAGCGAATTTATTCAGAATAAGCGAATTGATTCCAAATAAGTGATTTGAGTTTGAATAAGCGAATTGATTCCGAATAAGCGATTTGATTTTGAATAAGCAAATTCATAGTCAATGTTTAGCAATTTTCGATTAAATTGTTTTATGCTTATCCGAACCGTAAAAATGTAAACGTTTAACCGGTTAATCGGCTGGTTAACCGTGTAACCGTCACAGGATTGGTATACATGCTAGCTTGTGAGACCTGTTCCTCGAAAACAAAATTTAGAGTAAAAAAAACATTAACACAACTGCGCTTGTGATAAAAAACATTGCCTCTGCAGTGCAACATCTCAAGAACTACACAACCCATGTACATGTTCTTTTCAGTTATAGACCCTTCAAGCATTGAAGACTGAACTTAGGATACCGTGACCCCATGTTAACCTTTACTTCCGGGTCAACCGAAAGTGGGACCATATCTTAAGAACTACACAACCCATGTTCAATTTCTTTTCAGTTATAAACCTTTTGAGCATTGAAGATAAGCCTTGGGTTACCGTGACCCCATGTTGACCTTTACTTCTGAGTCAACCGGAAGTGGGACCATATCGTTCAATCTTGAACTTAGGCTCATTTTAAATGTCTGGATCGTTTAATCAAAGCCCAACAAAACGGAACAGCTTTGTGTTTGTTCACAAACACCTAATGTCTAGTTATTATTATTATTCTTTGTTTCCACCTAAATCCCATAACATTTGTACACGTTTTTTGTATACACCAAATATCCTAATGTTTAAATATGAAGGGGTTTGGTCATATATCAAATTGAAGCTTAGTACACAAACTTAACATTTATTGTGATAGTTGTTAAAATTCTTTAATTAATTAGCCACTTTAGAGCGAGGTGAATATTTAATTAGCCAGCCTTGTAAGCACCATATCTCAAAAAGTATACCGCCGATCGTCAAACTTTTTTTAGTTTTAGACTTATGAGATACTGTAGATGTGCTTTCCGGCCTAAAACAACGAACGACGTCATAATTACGTCATTTATTGCGCATTTTCGCCCGTGCACAAAACACATGGAGATAGTGGAATCAAATCCGACTTCTAGAAACATATTTTTTCAATTAAGCTCAAATTTAACGTCCTAGATTACACAAATGTTTCTTAAAACAAGAAAGATTTTATTGAACCTCAGTTTAAAAGCATCAAAACTTACCAAAACATTGTCAGTAAAAAAAACCCCAAATTCTCAGGCAAATTTAACGCCACGGGTACTTTGCCTTTAATCTGTGAGTTTATAAATAAAAAAGGAGTCAAGCTCTAATTTTTTTTAACAAATGAGGGCGCTATACCAGTTTAACGGCGCTCTTGCTTGCTTTTTTAAAAACTTGATCAAGTCCTACCCATTTGTGACCCGTGTTTTTGCGTTGTTTGTATGTAGAGTGTATTATAAAGAGTCATTCCTGCGCCGACTAACGCAAGTCTACTTTCATTCACAAGAATCGAGTTGTCTTGCTCTCAGCGCAGAGCGTCGTGTGTCCGCTCAGATCTTATCGTTACTCAGGTATCAGCAGCGTGAACGTAGAAAAATAGAACGCCGTGTGTGGGACGATGTTGCCCGCGTAGCAGACTTGTCCGCGCTTGGGTCCCGTTCACCGGAAAACGATCTTTTAGGTTTCTTATGCAAACGCATTACTTGAAGCTCAATCGTGAAGGAAACAAGGCTACCCATTCGCCTGAAACCACGTTTTTAAGGTTCTTGTGCAAACGCATTACTTTGGGAAATCACCGTCTAGCAGACAAAACACTTGGTGGGGATGCAATAGGGCAAGAATTAGAGCTGAGTGGGGAAATAATGTATAAAAACGTGAAATTAACTTTTCCATGGCTATAGGGTCAGTGTTGGATTTGGGGTCAAAAGCCAAAATTAAAACAATAACTCATGTCCCATAAATTTTTTACTATTCATGCCATACGAAAATAACATACTCGATCGGTAATAAAGGGCACACAAAGTTTTACAATTACGATTTTAATACAACAGCATTTAGCTTTAAATTAAGCCTGTGCATAAAATTTACAAAAAACGACCGTGCACGGATGAATACAACTGCCTGAGATTTGGAAGTTTACACGGCATAAACGTTTTATGAATGAACATCGAAATGGTACTATCATTCATAAGTACCGAAATGCTACTATCATTCATTCGATTTTGAATAAGCGAATTGATTCCAAATAAGCGAATTGATACCGAATAAGCCATTAGATTTTAAATAAGCAAACTGATTTCAAATGAGCGAAATTATTCCGAGTAAGCAAATTGATTCTGAATAAGCGTTTTAATTCTGAATATGCAAATTGATTCTGAATAAGCAAATTGATTCAGAATGAGCGAAATTAATCCAAGTAAGCGAATTGATTCTGAATAAGCGTTTTAATTTTGAATAAGCAAATTGATTTCGAATAAGCGAATTGATACCAATAAGCGAATTGATTTTGAATAAGCGAATTGATTCCGAATAAGCCATTCCGTAAAAGCAACAGTGCACGGATGAATACACCTGCCTGAGATTTGGAAGTTTACACGGCATACACATTTTATGAATGAACATCGAAATGGTACTATCATTCATGCGTCTTGTGATGAATCATTGAATGATGTAGTGTTAAGTGTATTTAAAGAAACTTCACAATCTTTATCAACAAGCATAATGCTTACGACTTGGCGAAATGGTTATGAATAGGCAAAATGGTTATGAATCAGCAATGATTCTGAATAAGCAAATTGATTTTGAATGAGCGAAATTATTCCGAGTAAGCAAATTGATTGTGAAAAAGCGTTTTGATTCTGAATAAGCGAATTTATTCAGAATAAGCGAATTGATTCCAAATAAGTGATTTGAGTTTGAATAAGCGAATTGATTCCGAATAAGCGATTTGATTTTGAATAAGCAAATTCATAGTCATAGTTTAGCAATTTTTGATTGAATTGTTTTATGCTTATCCGAACCGTAAAAATGTAAACGTTTAACCGGTTAATCGGCTGGTTAACCGTGTAACCGTCACAGGATTGGTATACATGCTAGCTTGTGAGACCTGTTCCTCGATAACAAAATTTAGAGTAAAAAAAGCCGTTAACACAACTGCGCTTGTGATAAAAGACATTGCCTCTGCAGTGCAACATCTCAAGAACTACACAACCCATGTACATGTTCTTTTCAGTTATAGACCCTTCAAGCATTGAAGACTGAACTTAGGATACCGTGACCCCATGTTAACCTTTACTTCCGGGTCAACCGAAAGTGGGACCATATCTCAAGAACTACACAACCCATGTTCAATTTCTTTTCAGTTATAAACCTTTTGAGCATTGAAGATAAGCCTTGGGTTACCGTGACCCCATGTTGACCTTTACTTCTGAGTCAACCGGAAGTGGGACCATATCGTTCAATCTTGAACTTAGGCTCATTTTAAATGTCTGGATCGTTTAATCAAAGCAAAACAAAACGGAACAGCTTTGTGTTTGTTCACAAACACCTAATGTCTAGTTATTATTATTATTCTTTGTTTCCACCTAAATCCCATAACATTTGTACACGTTTTTTGTATACACCAAATATCCTAATGTTTAAATATGAAGGGGTTTGGTCATATATCAAATTGAAGCTTAGTACACAAACTTAACATTTATTGTGATAGTTGTTAAAATTCTTTAATTAATTAGCCACTTTAGAGCGAGGTGAATATTTAATTAGCCAGCCTTGTAAGCACCATATCTCAAAAAGTATACCGCCGATCGTCAAACTTTTTTTAGTTTTAGACTTATGAGATACTGTAGATGTGCTTTCCGGCCTAAAACAACGAACGACGTCATAATGACGTCATTTATTGCGCATTTTCGCCCGTGCACAAAACACATGGAGATAGTGGAATCAAATCCGACTTCTAGAAACATATTTTTTCAATTAAGCTCAAATTTAACGTCCTAGATTACACAAATGTTTCTTAAAACAAGAAAGATTTTATTGAACCTCAGTTTAAAAGCATCAAAACTTACCAAAACATTGTCAGTAAAAAAAACCCCAAATTCTCAGGCAAATTTAACGCCACGGGTACTTTGCCTTTAATCTGTGAGTTTATAAATAAAAAAGGAGTCAAGCTCTAATTTTTTTTAACAAATGAGGGCGCTATACCAGTTTAACGGCGCTCTTGCTTGCTTTTTTAAAAACTTGATCAAGTCCTACCCATTTGTGACCCGTGTTTTTGCGTTGTTTGTATGTAGAGTGTATTATAAAGAGTCATTCCTGCGCCGACTAACGCAAGTCTACTTTCATTCACAAGAATCGAGTTGTCTTGCTCTCAGCGCAGAGCGTCGTGTGTCCGCTCAGATCTTATCGTTACTCAGGTATCAGCAGCGTGAACGTAGAAAAATAGAACGCCGTGTGTGGGACGATGTTGCCCGCGTAGCAGACTTGTCCGCGCTTGGGTCCCGTTCACCGGAAAACGATCTTTTAGGTTTCTTATGCAAACGCATTACTTGAAGCTCAATCGTGAAGGAAACAAGGCTACCCATTCGCCTGAAACCACGTTTTTAAGGTTCTTGTGCAAACGCATTACTTTGGGAAATCACCGTCTAGCAGACAAAACACTTGGTGGGGATGCAATAGGGCAAGAATTAGAGCTGAGTGGGGAAATAATGTATAAAAACGTGAAATTAACTTTTCCATGGCTATAGGGTCAGTGTTGGATTTGGGGTCAAAAGCCAAAATTAAAACAATAACTCATGTCCCATAAATTTTTTACTATTCATGCCATACGAAAATAACATACTCGATCGGTAATAAAGGGCACACAAAGTTTTACAATTACGATTTTAATACAACAGCATTTAGCTTTAAATTAAGCCTGTGCATAAAATTTACAAAAAACGACCGTGCACGGATGAATACAACTGCCTGAGATTTGGAAGTTTACACGGCATAAACGTTTTATGAATGAACATCGAAATGGTACTATCATTCATAAGTACCGAAATGCTACTATCATTCATTCGATTTTGAATAAGCGAATTGATTCCAAATAAGCGAATTGATACCGAATAAGCCATTAGATTTTAAATAAGCAAACTGATTTCAAATGAGCGAAATTATTCCGAGTAAGCAAATTGATTCTGAATAAGCGTTTTAATTCTGAATATGCGAATTGATTCTGAATAAGCAAATTGATTCAGAATGAGCGAAATTAATCCAAGTAAGCGAATTGATTCTGAATAAGCGTTTTAATTTTGAATAAGCAAATTGATTTCGAATAAGCGAATTGATACCAATAAGCGAATTGATTTTGAATAAGCGAATTGATTCCGAATAAGCCATTCCGTAAAAGCAACAGTGCACGGATGAATACACCTGCCTGAGATTTGGAAGTTTACACGGCATACACATTTTATGAATGAACATCGAAATGGTACTATCATTCATGCGTCTTGTGATGAATCATTGAATGATGTAGTGTTAAGTGTATTTAAAGAAACTTCACAATCTTTATCAACAAGCATAATGCTTACGACTTGGCGAAATGGTTATGAATAGGCAAAATGGTTATGAATCAGCAATGATTCTGAATAAGCAAATTGATTTTGAATGAGCGAAATTATTCCGAGTAAGCAAATTGATTGTGAAAAAGCGTTTTGATTCTGAATAAGCGAATTTATTCAGAATAAGCGAATTGATTCCAAATAAGTGATTTGAGTTTGAATAAGCGAATTGATTCCGAATAAGCGATTTGATTTTGAATAAGCAAATTCATAGTCATAGTTTAGCAATTTTTGATTGAATTGTTTTATGCTTATCCGAACCGTAAAAATGTAAACGTTTAACCGGTTAATCGGCTGGTTAACCGTGTAACCGTCACAGGATTGGTATACATGCTAGCTTGTGAGACCTGTTCCTCGATAACAAAATTTAGAGTAAAAAAAGCCGTTAACACAACTGCGCTTGTGATAAAAGACATTGCCTCTGCAGTGCAACATCTCAAGAACTACACAACCCATGTACATGTTCTTTTCAGTTATAGACCCTTCAAGCATTGAAGACTGAACTTAGGATACCGTGACCCCATGTTAACCTTTACTTCCGGGTCAACCGAAAGTGGGACCATATCTCAAGAACTACACAACCCATGTTCAATTTCTTTTCAGTTATAAACCTTTTGAGCATTGAAGATAAGCCTTGGGTTACCGTGACCCCATGTTGACCTTTACTTCTGAGTCAACCGGAAGTGGGACCATATCGTTCAATCTTGAACTTAGGCTCATTTTAAATGTCTGGATCGTTTAATCAAAGCAAAACAAAACGGAACAGCTTTGTGTTTGTTCACAAACACCTAATGTCTAGTTTAACATTATAAAGGGTAGACGACATCAAATTTGAGGATGTCGACATTCCGATATAATTTTTGTAGGGAAGACGACATCCTACATTATGGATGTCGTCATCCAAAGATAAATCATCACAGGAAGACGACATCCTGCTTTTAGGATGTCGACATCCCAAGATAACTTATCACAGCAAGACGACATCCTACTTTTGGGATGTCGTCATCCCGAGATAAATTATCACAGGAAGACGACATCCTACATTTAGGATGTCGACATCCCGAGATAAATTATCACAGCAAGACGACAAATTGCTTTTAGGATGTCGACATCCCGAGATAAATTATCACAGCAATACGACATCCTGCTTTTAGGATGTCGTCATCCCGAGATAAATTACCACAGCAAGACGACAACCTACTTATAGGATGTCGTCATCCCGAGATAAATTATCACAGCAATACGACAACCTACTTATAGGATGTCGTCATCCCGAGATAAATTACCACAGCAAGACGACAACCTACTTATAGGATGTCGTCATCCCGAGATAAATTATCACAGCAATACGACATCCTACTTTTAGGATGTCGTCATCCCGAGATAAATTATCACAGCAAGACGACAACCTACTTATAGGATGTCGTCATCCCGAGATAAATTATAACAGCAAGACGACAACCTACTTATAGGATGTCGTCATCCCGAGATAAATTATAACAGCAAGACGACATCCTAGTTTAGGACGTCGTCATCCCGAGATAATTATCTCGGTATGTCGACTTATTTGCGTTTAGGATGTTGTCATCCGGAGATAATTATGTCAGGATCTCAACATGTCGGATGGCACTTCCAGAGCTCCGTAGTAAATGCTCTAAATTTGGTATACCTTAGTAATATCACAGCTGGTTCAGACAGGCGCCCTAGAGTCGCGCCGAACTAAATTATTGAATTAAGTACATGAAAAGTTCGATGTCTGTAAAAAAAAAAAAAAAGTTAGGAGAGACTGAATGCGCTGGAAGTCGAAAGATCGACTGTTGCAGTCGTTCGGAACGACTCTGGAGCGTCCTGGTTTCACGTCTATCTTGTTATTTTAAGTTCGCCAGTCTGAAACCAAAATTTATTTGGGTCGACCTAGAGTCGCTCCTAATTTATTTGGTTCGGCGCGACTCTGAAGCGCCTGTCTGAACCGAGTGTTTTAGTCAGTTTGCAAAACGTGTCTCACGGACAAATTAATAATTAACCAATTTGTCCTGTGTACACTTGTTTCCCCTTTCGTCAAAAGGGGGCGCTATTGAAGAGCTTTTTGTTCCCCATGGGTGCACCACACTAAATAAACTCCCATAGCAACCAATGCTTATGGTAAGTATTCAAAAATACTCAACAAATATTTAAAGTCTCTCAGCCTTTTAAAACCAATCAAACATTTCAGACAACAACATTTCGGACAACAACATTTCAGATTTCTTTCCAATTTTTGGCAGGTCAGCCGTTTGGAATTTTTGCTAATAACCCCAGACACCCCCGATCCCAAACCGACTTTAACTGCCAGTTTTCAATGAGGCACTTCTCAATTCAAATTCCCAAGGCAAGTAGGACCAACTAAACGCCAAAATTTATCAAATATCCTAAATCAAATATCCTAAAAAGTACAGAGCCTCCAGGTTCGGATAAATTGTTATATTTACACAATCTTTTAATTGCATGACCCCAAAAACGTTATCAAAAGTAACTGTGGGTTTACCCCAAAAAAGATAATTAGTTAGGAGTGTGAGTTTGAGCCTATTTAGTATGGTGCACCCCATGGGCCTTTTAAAAACCTCGGTTTAGCCGCCCCCCCCCCCCCCCCGCAACACGGCGAACTGGTAACTAACTTCTTCTAATAGCGCCCTCTTTTGAAAGCAACCTCTCCAGCCCATGTTATAAATTCCCATGGGGACATAATCTCCGGGGGACAGGTTTTCTTATGACACCGGCGCCGCGGCGCAAGTGTACTCGAGTGCACTCTGCTACTAAATTAATGACAGAGCTCAAGCTGGAGCCAGAGCCCAAGCCAAAGCCCACAGATTCTCCCACTGGCTCGGAGCACTTCTAACAACTCTATGATCTAGTTCGTGGCAGTGTAATGAAACAACACATGTACAAGGTAATACTAAACCGATATAAGATTCCACTTCTCATTCAATTTGATTGGTGACAGGGAAGTAATGCAGTGACGTAGCCAAGGGGGACCTGGGAGACAAGTGCCGCCTACAAATCGCCAGTGCCCCCCCCCCCACCCCACGAAAAAAAAATCGCAATAGTGCTCTCACAATTTTTTTTTAAAGGGGGAGGCATGCGTGTTTGTATAATCGAATGCAGTGAACGATCGCAATCACGATCGCCACCGCGGCTACAAAATGGCAAGAATATAAGAGGATGGCGGTCCCCTGCAGCGTCCCCCTTCCAAAATAAAAGCTTGACCCCCGCCACTGACAAACCCATCCCCCTCCCCCCAATTAAAAGCAAAGCCGCCCCGTCCCCCCACACCGAAAAAGTCTTGGCTACGCCGCTGAAGTAATGCACATATGGTATACCCATCCTTACATCTTGCATAGAAACCATCAGCACTCATGTTTGTGGGAAAGTTTAGACAAAACAACAAGCTCACATGAGGAGATCTTCGTTTCCACGGTGAGTCCTCGACTTTCTGTGCTTCTCCCGACTCGCCAGCAGCGGAACCAAAAACCGAGACTTGGAAACAGCCGAGAACTCGACATATCGGGTCTCGAGACCTGTATGTTACGTCATCTAACTGTCACTGTCTGAAAACTATATTGTTCGTCAATCCCACAACATGATCGCGACTTAGTAGGGGTTTTTAAGCTTTGCATGGCGGAGAGTTTGTGGTAACATTGTGAATATGACGCCTGTTATTGTTTGTCGTTAAAAATATAATCCAACAGTTTAGGTAAGGTTGTCCGTTGGCGTTGCCCCCCCCCCCGCCGATCGAAAAATGCACAAATGGATGGTTCGATATTAAACAGAAAATCATCCGTCATTTTGCCCCAACCCGAAAACCACTAGTTTTCATTACCACTTGTATAATAATATAGTGTAATATCATAGACTCAAACATTCATAAAGCTCTGAGCAAAAAATCATCAAACACAAAACCACAAAGAGAGAGTGTTTAAAATTAAGTATTTTAAAATTTATTTTCCATGGTTAATACTTTGGGTGATGAACTATGTTACTTTAAGACAGTTGACGGAACTCGTACGATTATTATCGTCAATAACATATTTATGTGCGTAAAATGTATGTCATTCAATTAATCAATCAACCAATCAATCAATCAATCATCAATCAACTAATCAATCAATTTAATCAATCTTGAGCGACACAGAAATCGAACTCCAGTTCTTAAACATTTTTAATATAAAAATACACTGAATTTACTTGTTGTCATGGTGATAAATCAGCCAATGACGCAATCGACGACACCCTGGGAGGTTTGAATACAACATGCCTATATAAACATATTTTAAAACATACACTTCTTGTTGAACAATGGCAGTGTTAAACATTTTAAAATGAATGCGTCCTACGCAAACACCATCAAACATGAACACAACAATAAAGAAAGGTCAATGCACAAGTATCTTTTCCATTTAATTTAACCCCAATCATTTTTTTTAAGTTTGAGTCATTCAAATTTACTTTCGGTTTTCTAACATCATGAATCCGACTGCAAACACCCAAAGTTTGTTATTTACGCACACAGATCTTTAAAAAAAAAAATTTTGACACTATGCCAAAAAATAGTAATAGTCAAATAAAAGATACATTCCAATAATACATTCAAAAAGTTGTGTTTAATTCACAATGGAAATTATGGTTGGCCCAGTTGCTCAACATGTCATGTATTGTGAGGGAAAGAAACGTTGCTTAGTGTGAACTGACTCATGTCGTTTTTAGTGTATTAGTGTAATATACAGAATATTGCTTTTAATTAGTCGGAGACTAACTTTAAAGGTTTTCGTATTTACAAAACTGAGGTAGTTGTTTTGCCAAAGTTGTTGGTTTCTGTTTGCGAGCTTTGAAGTTTTTTAAAAAGTGGTTAAGAACTACTATATGATGCGGGTATTTTGGGTATTATTATCTATTTCTAGCATAGAGAATATTGCAACAAATGAAATAAGAAGTAATGAAGTTACAAAGGAATCAAGAGATTTGCGTGTTTCTATTATTTTTGCCTTGACCGGGAATATGTTCATGTATTCAAAATTACCCAATTATCTTTTTCATACATAATACAAATTACAGCAATGCCTTTTGGGCAAGTCATGGTTTAGTAAGTTAAATATATTTGAAATAAAGATTAAATTTATCATATCTATGTTCATAAATATTAATTCAGTCTGCTTTTTACAAAAGAAATGTTGTAGTTTGATCAGACGAACCTAGACTGAAGTTTCACTAATTCAGACAAATTTGGGTGAACGGAAAATTTGATTGTAATATAACCTTTCGTTCGTTTAGGTTTTGTATAGTTCTTTGTTTGTTTATATGTTTGTCTGTTTGTTTGTTCGTTTGTTTGTTTGTTTGTTTGTTTGTTTGTTGGGGTGTTTGTTTGTTTGTGGGGGTGTTGGGGTGTTTGTTTGTTTGTTTGTTGGGGTGTTGGGGTGTTTGTTTGTTTGTTGGGGTGTTTGTTTGTTTGTTTGTTTGTTCGTTCGTGGGGTGTTTGTTTGTTCGTTTGTTCGTTTGTTCGTTTGTTCGTTTGTTTTTATCTTCCACTGACTTCCCAGTTATATCTTTATATTATACATCATATACACTGTACATAAGCATAATCTGCCGACATTTGACAAAAGTATAAAGACACGAATTACCAAATACCAGCTTTCAAGTTTTTACATACAATATGTACATCATATTATGGGGAAATCACTCTTAAAACAATAATATGACCTTGTCAGTATAAAAAACATATTTGTACATTTATAAAAGTAAAAAGGGGTCTCTAAATTTAAAAAATGCTGTACATAATACATTGGTTCTTCACAACCATTTTTTGTTCTTTTTCCCCCTCTTTCCAAACACTGGCACTTTGGGGTTGATACTTTGGAATTATGATTTTAAAAACGACAGAATATTCGTTTGATCTTTTTTTGAAATATTTTAATAAATAACATACCAGAAATAGTGCCATTTATTGTTTCCAATATGTTACACTCAGTCTGCTTTATTTACACACTGTATAAAAATAGCGCCCTCTGTCACACAATCTTAGAGTTCGTGTTTCCACACACTACGTAGAGCGCCCTCTACTAATCCAGCTTGGAACAAATCTTTACTCGTCTGTGTTCCTTGGTTAGGAACCTGATCGCCCTCTGGATGACTGGTATGTTGGGATCACTGCATCGCCGTGTACTCTTATGAACACAGTGTCTGTACTTGATCAGACTATGACATGGATCTTCATCCTCAGCTTGTAAAGCAGAAACAAACTGATTGTTACAAGGCCTCATCGTGGACACAATACAACTCTGTCTTCTTGCCCGACTTCTGTAGCGCTTTGACTCTGTGGATCACAAAGAACAGTTGCAAAAAATGAGCATTCAAATCCAACATTGGAATCATGCATTGCTTAGAGAGTTTGATCTTACATGATTCATGATTTGTGTATAGTTGTACACATTCAGATTTGCCCTCTTTGCTATACGTGCAGTCACACATTTTTTTGTATCAATGAATCTGTCATGAACAAGAGTATGGAAATAATGTGGAAGTTGTTTATCAACTTTTGTTTCTTACCAATCAAACTTTAATCAGGCTTGTTAAAAACTAGTTAAAGCTGACTAAATCCAGCTTGTGTGGTTGTGCTTGGATGCAGAATTAACTATTTTCAAATAATAAACCACAAGGAAAACTTACTGGGTAAATGTAAATATTAATACAAAATTGTTATTCAATGGAAATACTTGGTGTTATATAACCATCAGTAACTTTGGATCCTTAATTTATATCAACTCACGTCTTCTGCCTGATCTGACTTGTCTGATGCCAGCTTGTACTGAGTCTGATACTTCTGAAGTCGGCATATTTGTGCTGACCACTGATGTTGATGGTCGGACTCTAGGCATGAGAGTATCTTGACAAAGTGACTTTCTAAATCGCGTTATAAGAGAATTCACTTCTTCATCAAAAGAACCACTTGGCGATTGGCCACTCTCGGACTCCGTACTACATGTCGTTCTTTCACGCTGAATACAGTTTTTGTAAACCTGGATGAAATAAATTAAATAATGAGCTTCAAAAATAAATACATGTATAGGCCCCCTACCGTTGGAATATAAAAATGTGTAATACAAAGAAATGCCGAGAATGAGGTATTTCTTTTCCAGGTTTGCAATGTATTTGTTATGAATAAAATAGCATGTTCCCTGAAAATCAATGTTATTGGTAGATACTCTAGCTACGATGTATGATTAACTTTGACTTGCAATGTTGTTTGTCCATTGGAGGTCGACTCCACATATTTCGATTATTCTGTGAATTTAGACTGGCTGTTAAATAATGGATGAATACACAACTGGAAAGGTCAATCAAAGGACAGGAGCTGGAATTATTCTTCATGTAAATTGGATAGAGTGGTGTGTTGGCTCCGTTGGCGATATACCAGCAATTATTATGAATCCTGTAAACATGGGGATTTTGTGTCTGCTAATGGGAATTGTTATCACAATGTACAAACTTTTTTCCAGACTACATTAAAATAAACTTTAATAAAATTGTGGATAAGTGATAAAACAACAAGTTGGTATATGAAATCTGTGTTAAGGTTTATATTGAGACTGCATGTACTTACTGGCAAACAGTTGCACATAGCATCGCCTTGTTTGGATCCCCACCTTTTCACTGCATTTATGAACTCCATGCTGCAAGTTTTCATCATTGTTGTAAAACAGTCCTCTGTAATAAGCACATGGACAAAATAAACAATATTAAGCCTGTATAAATGGAAAACCGCCGTTTCTACTTGATTTTATAAAGAGTCCATAAAAAAGGCTCCATATACTTGGCAAATTACTACGTTGAGTACTGGTAACCTGCTGTACTTGATCCAAAAAGGCTTGGGTCATCGAAATGTCAGACTAATTCATGCATGCAATTTGCCTCGAAATCTCAGATCCGAAAACAAAACCACATTTTCCATTTGCTTCACTAGTGAAGATTCAGTGTATGGTATGCTTTAGTAATTGTGTTGGCCAATAAACCAAACCATGCAACACAAGAATTGCCCATCTATGATACAACCCCATTCATATTTTCATCCGCACTGATCTCATAATGCACACAGATGATAAGAGTAGGATGGGGAAAGGCTGGGGAAGGGGAGGTTTCTGATGGTCGGCACACACCATGTAGACCGCAGTCGGGAATGACGAGAACGAACACACATGTGACAACCAACCAATCAATGGGCCTTGACCGCATCGGAAATCGTCAATCCAACCGGCCGAGCAAGAACAATCCGATAGAATTGCCTGGCTGCTTACCAGAAGGACGTGAAGTTGCGAACAATTGATTGAATGCAAGGAATCCCAATGCATGCAATCAAATAGCTGGAAATTTGCGGGAGGATACCAGCGTGGTCGAGCAAGGGGTTGAATTGGTTATACATCACATGCATCAAGGTGGCATTGAAGTCGGCACTTCCTGTCAGTGTCAATCTTGAATAAGGTTTTTTTTATAAGACTCATAGCTTTTACTCTGTTTTTACCGAAAGATTTCCCCCTATTAATAGTAGGGGTGATTAAATGAAAGATAATGTTCGTTAATGAACTCGTAATGCACCTTGCCCGAATTATGGTACCCAAGTGGTTATAAGATGCAAACCCTATAAAGAGACGGGATTTGTTGGACGTATTCGCATGTTGTTACAGACCCATAACCAGCGCACATTAGAGGTATCAATGACAATTATTGTCAAAGGGAGGTAGAAAAGGTGTTTGATGAGGTATGAGAATGGGCTGGTGACCAGCTAATTGAATGGCTCAAAGGACGACCTCCCATGAAGTCTTGGCCACCTCTTATTGTTACACAAGACAAAATACTGACACAAACATCTGTCAGCCTTCTTCGTCGAGCAGGTTTTTTTTAGGCGCCTCATTAGGACATCTCGTGGGCGTTTTGGCGCTGAATTCCGGGCAGTGTGGGCAACACCTTATGTCTGCATAATGCAGTGATTATGACAGGTAAGGACAGTTGTATAAAAGCAGGCGCCTCTTATTGTTCTGAATAAACCAGGTTAACTTCATCAAATAATACACAAATTACATCGTTCACTTCCAATGGCAGACTATTAACTTCTTGTTTTTAGACTAGACGAAAGTTTGTCCATGCTTTAGTCTTCTTTATTGAGGTTCAATTATTTTTGAAAAAATGTTTGGTTTCGTTTCAAATAAAAAAGTGGATTCTAACCTTCAGGCTTCGGTGTGTTGTGCTGGACCTGAGACTTGAACTCGGTTCGAGAAATTCTGCCGTCCTTGTCTTGATCAAAGTTTGAGAAAATGATTTTGGAATCCATATCAGACATGTTAGGGTTGGATTTCCGATACTCATTGTGTGTTATAAAGCCATCTCCATTTTGATCATTTAAAGTGAACGCTTCCATTGGGTGGAGAAGAATATCTGGGTAGCTACAGGTAAACAAAAAAACATGAAAACAGTTAATGAAATATAAAGATTGAGTTTTATCCAATAAACTAAATTCAAGATTTTTATTCAGTGGAAATCGATGCGAATTTCTGACGTCAATACCTAGTTGAAGTATGAACCAATGACACTTATAAGTATGGCATTTTTCTCTAGCTTGTAATATAAATTTCATTAAAAAAACATCAGTCAATTCAAATGGCGGACAAATCAACTCCTAAACCTGACTATTTTTCATAGCCAAGGGTATGCCAAAAAGTTTGCTGTGTATAATGATTTATTCATCATACGCCCAGCCACAATCATACACATTTCTGTTGGTGTCCTGTCACCACGGATTGAAAACCACTGAGGCAACTGTTACCGTATTTTCAACATTATTCGTAACGCAATATTATCTGGCGCTCTGTCAATGAAGAACGACAATTTCTTATTAAGGTTGTCAAGTACCAAATATGCAAAGAGTTACTGAGTTACTCTATGATATTTATATGTCGTTCGTGTTTTTGTTTTTAAAAATGTACCCTTGATTGAGGCTGTTTATTCATAAAAAAGGCATTTGCAGTTAAATTTATTTTGACTTCGGTTTGGTAAACCATTATTGGGTGTTGAACAGGTATATCTGGAAAATGTTTTATTCGAAACCCAGAAGAAAGTGATGAGACTAGTCACATAAAAGCATTTCCGGTGCGTTCCTTTCTTCTATTTGCTAACACTGACAGTCCATTGAACAATTCACCTGTCAATCATTGTCTCCATTGTTAGCAAGTTGAAACCAACCCGCTGGGGACACCTCTCTGTGTAAGCACTCAATTCCATACAAAAATCGCATCGATTATCAGGAAGAAGATTACAGGGGTGGCATATAATTGGGTCGCATTCACAAGTAAGATTTTCTTAATCTTCAATAACAAAATCAAACATAAAATTATTTTGTTAAATTATATTTAAACAACTTGTTCACGGATAAATAAATCATTAATTACAGTTAATGGAATGATGTGATTCAGAACCCCTATCTTATTGATGATCAGACATAATACTGTGGAGGGGCGATTATTTGTGATTTCGTCAACATGTTTGTTTTTGTTCGTGAAATGTGTTTTAATGGATTCTTGTCATTTTATTTTCATTGTTAACGCCCATCTCCAGTAAATGGACACGGATCGATTGAGTTTATGAATAAGTACATTACAAAAATCGTATGGTTTGGGCCAAGCACCATTATAATACTAATCGTTTGACCACAATCTCCTCAATGCAGGAGTCCTGTCTGGTTTACTGCTATCTATTTACCATTTAGGCTGAAATATAGTGACTTTTATGGAGGCCTCTCTACTTTTATGAATGGCGACCAGGGTCGGTGCACTGTGCTTTCCGGAAATACTTATTCTATAGCGCAATCGAGCACATAAATTTGCCACCGTCATCTGAATTGATTTGTGTTGAACTTACTCGACACTGCTCTGATAATCAGAAGAACTCGCTGAGTATTCCTCATCAGCCGGGAGCGACCTCACCAATAGAGGTACGAGGCAAACAAGACACGTGATCACACTGACATGCATCATGGGAAAGATCTAAAGCACAATCAAATCAATAGAAATCAATTAATTAATGAACTAAATGTTCGCATGGCTTATTTATACTCTCTGTAATGACAGTTCATTTGTAGCCTTTGTAGTGTTTCCCGTTTCAGTTTGTACCAACCCAAAAATGTAAGCGCATCCATAGTGCCTCTTGATTGAGGTCTTTGTTTTTCATTTTGATCGTGTCTTTTTATGTTTGAAAACTTGGCAAAACATAACATTTTTATTTTAAATAGATGATTTTTTGTGTACGATGATTTATTTGGAATTCACAAGACTATATAAAGTGTATACATTGAGCGCCAACATTAATAAGGCATAACCATCACAAATACCTGCCCGACAGAGTGGAATAAACCAATCGAAAACTTTTCTGAGCGGAAGGTACACATCATCTCAATTGCGTTTACAGATTTCAACAAATTATTACTTCTATAACAAATGTCATCAAGCGACTATGAGCCGCGGGGAGAATTGGGACGACCCCATCGGCCCACCCCAACCCCAAGGCCTGTCGGGAGCAGGCAAGCCGTAACTACAACGCGAAGAAAATTCTCCATAAAAATGACCCGGGTGTTCCGCCGGTTTCTGTATGAACTGTTGGTACACTGCAGTCTCAAAGATGAAATCGTCTCACATTGAACGTTTCTATTTCATTTTTATACTGACATAAAGTCTAGGATTTGATGACGGGTAAAGATTGTGTTATCGGGAGGTAATCTGACTGTTTACCTTTAATCATTTTAATCAACTAATTAATTTATCCTAAAACACAAATCATTCTAAGTAAGAGAGATGGTTGCGAACAAAGCTTGGCTAGCCTGCTATACTAGCCAAAGAGCTGGAGCCGATGTAGTCAAAACACATTATGATGTTTGTACTATACCGTGAAATTACTTGACTTTACGTGACACGGGGGTGAACAATCTGGGCCAATATGTGCCCGTTTCAAATACCTAAGTTGGACCCGCTGCTGGCTCGAAATAAAGAATCATCCAAAATCAAGAACAATGAAGAGGGAACCGAACAATAAATTCACAACGAAAAATTCAATAACTTATCGCCCAAGGGACTATTTGTTCATCCATGTTGAGGGAACATGACTGCCTACAATCATAAAGTACAGGGAATTGGGGCAAGACTAATTGCCGGCAATGTGACATTATGCGCCTTAACATACTCTTTCAATGTTTATGTCATTAAATTTTGTTGACCAAGACAATAAACACAGCGTAGTAAATCAGTAAACTTAGAAGTCCTACACCCATTAAGTCTAACTTGTTTGGAGTTTGAAAGTCAAACAGTTTTTTAACAGGCTGTATTTATTTTGGTAGAAAATCATCTCCGAAGCACGTGTTTTTGCGTCTGACGTGCCAGTACACAAATCAGTTTGAATTAGAAAGCGATCACACAGGAAACGTGTTTTGTTTTTTACTGCGTTGCTCAATCGATTAGTATGAAGGCTACCATCCTAGTCCCAAACATTAGGGCATGTGCGATGAAAAGATAAACAAGATGACAGCTAGATGTGTTTTTACTTACATAAACGTGGTGATTTACAATCCACTGATAACGAAATCGACCTTGAGTTAATGTAGAAACTACAATCCAATACACGTCATTCAAAGATGTACAACGTGAATTTGTATATTGGCAAACGGCTAGTATCCGGTTCGTGTTGAGGTTTCCGTGATATTATTGTAGTATAGCTTGTCCGTCCCAGTCAATCCTTACAAGTCCGTGTTTTTCCTTCAATGTACTATTTTTCAACGCGGGAAATGACGAGTTTATATATAGTTCCCGGCAGCAGCCGACCGCTATTCACTGTGCAGGGTAGTAAAGATTGTGTGTATGTGCCTTACACGAAGAGTTTGACGTGAAGTAAATAGCGGGTCACCGCTGCCCCGCCCATTCATGGACAAGGGATGAATGGTATAAAAAATGACAACACATAAATCGGCTAATAGAGATCTTTCGGCTGTGGTGATTGATTGACAATGCTGGAGTACGCGCATGCGCTGTTTCTCTCACGAGAGGGGCAATACTCACAAGCCAAAACTACAGCACGTGTGTCACAACCCAATGGTCTCTAATAGCAAACCCCAAACGTGTAGCGATCTCTTACAATCCTTGATTGAACCTGTCAAGCGAAACGAACCCGCTCGCCTTCAATTTTCTCACTGAATCCAGGATTTTTAGAATCCGAGAAAAACAACATGACAATGAAATTGTTGGATACGATTACTATGGATACATGTCAACAATAAATGTCACAGGGATTGGAGTTGCTTGGTCTGCTATATCATTGTTATTAATTTGATGAAACAATCATGTCGGATTTTTCCTGAGTTTGCTGGAGCGATGAAAAAATCTCCCCTGCTGTGAATGTTTTACTTTTTGCTTTTTGTTTACAATGTTAATACACTTGACAGCATAGTTTGCGTTTAGTTGAAATAATAATCACGAATGTGGAGTAACTCCCCAAAAAGTCCAATACCAAGTCAATGAAAAAGTTACATTAGCTTAACCGGAGCGACAACAGAAAACCAATATATGTTTTAGCCTTAAACAGTAATTGAAATAAAGTGCAATGTCAACAATATTTCGTTTAAATGGCATTTTGCCAAATTGTGTTCAGCATGATTGGAAGAGCGAATCCTACATCGCTATATGACAAAGACTGGTTTACATCATTGTGTCAAAACTAGTCTCTTGGGCCCTGTACCGAAAGGAGCCAATTTCCAGACATTAACACCATACGGTGTTTTCAGATCTAACAAGTAACGTGCACACAACATGCTTTTTGTATGCAAATAACAAACATATACTGTATTTTGGGGCCAATATATCATGAAGGTATAAATGACTACCGGATGTTCGAGCACGTGATGTACACTTATTATGTCTCCCAAAGCACATGGCGTGGAATGGAACACTTTGTCAACACTTGAGAACTCTCCGTGTCAAATACAATAATAGTAAAATAATAATAATAGAAAAATAACAGCGGAACACAATGCCAATAACAGTCGGTTGTCAACAAGTCAACAAACTGTGGCACAATAACAGATCAAAGTTTGGTCATACACCTGCTCTTTACGGTTTGCACTATAAACGCAAAGGTTCTCTCAGAACTGTAAATCTTGAACACAATTCGGATAAACAAAATGGTATAAAAGTGGCCATTAAATTCCAATCCTTAAAACGCCAAATGCTAACGTGAGTGTGAACTGCATGATGGTGCAAAAATGCATGCGTCAATCTTTAAAGTTTAAACACGTACCAATAGCCTACTGAACTCGATGATTGCATTGTAAATGGACGGCTTAGATATGCTATAGTACATGATGAGTAACACTTTCAAAGAAATCAGATTTACAGTACAGCGAACTCTGCTTGCATCGTTATCGTAGCTGACCTGTTATACTAGTTATATAACAAAATAGTGAAATAGACTCACTTTAGTGGAATCCTTGTAATACAGTCAGCTTAACCCGTCCTTTCATGTCCTTCTGCATTGTTAATATCATATTTCGTTCAGACTAGTTTTGATCTTACTCCAGTGTATGACGCGAGCGACGATCAGTTTAATGCGATTCGATCATCCTTGGTAATATTTGCACACCTGGGATACTCGAGATAGACGGGCATTCCACCTGAATCATTGATAACAAAATCTCCCGCCCTTTTTACCGGCGAGTTGGACGATAGTCACATTTACTTGGCAGACACAATGTAGTGAGCACAGTTAGGAACTGCCTGACTCGATCATCAGTCAATTTGAGTAAACACTTTATAGGGTGCAAAAGGCCGCCCATACACCTGCCTCTGCTCTATCGTTGAATTCATCTGCTGATTTGGGGATAGTTTCAAAAAAGTATATAAAACCGTAAGTAAAACATCAATTAACGCAAACTGTTGGGTAAGAAACATCAACTATGTTCAGAAACAATTATTGTAGACTCGGCTTCTGCCATTCTACCAGTAACAGGGGGTGGGCGGAACGGAAACACCCGCCGTTGATCCCATTTCATTAAGAATTCCTTCTTCTTTTTTCTCGTCGATGAAAACATTTCAGTGTAATTAACCCCGTAGGTGAAACTATTATTTTTACGAGATATCCTGAATATACCTTTAAAACATATTAAAAGTTGTTTTTAAACGAGATTATAGGCTACACGCTTTTGGCCCCGTGCCAAGTTTCAAGTACGCGGACCATTAACGCCCGCGGAGCTGAGACTTGGAGCCGTAAGCCTAAACATAGCCTACACCCTGAATATTATGAAATTCGATAATCACATTCCTGTTGGAACTCAAACATCCTAGACTGGATTATTTCCTGTGCATTGGGCACATTTGGGCGCATTGGGCGCATTGGGCGTACCAAACGGAACAAAAGCGTGTGTCCATGTAGTCCATTGCTTCCGATGTAGGTCCCGAAGGAAAGCTGTTTGCTATTTGGGTGGCTTTTAGCCACGGTGGTTTGACCATCTCGTAGGAGTCGGACCAGTCCAATCATCTTGTTTGACAGGATGATGTCCGGACAAAGACAAACTAACTGGTTTGCCTCGAAGGAACACGTCCGCTTGGGTTAAACAACTTTGGAAAAGAACAATGCTGAATACTGGCAAAGCCCAAGTAGTGTTAAATGAAATCCCACGTAGCAGAAGAAGTCATCTCTCAGTGACTGACACCAAGTTTTCATATCAGTATAAGTACAAAATATGTTTTAACTGAAAAACCTAGTAAATCCAACAACTTAGTTTTTCTTCGATCCCATTTATTAAAAAAAAAATGGGGGGGGCAAGGAGCAAGAGGGAGGGGCTAAGCCCTATATTTAAAAGCCAAGTGAAAATGACATCTGCCAGCTATTCTATCAGTAAAGACGATGATTTCAGTCTAATATACGTTCCTTGGCCTGGAATTGAACATAGCCTAATATTAAAGTTGGTAAGACTACAACATAAACTTGATAGCTTACTATGGGACGAAAATAACACATGGCACAGCTGCTGTTATGTATCGGTCAGGGGTTCATAATGACATGGCGTGGTCCACAACTTAGCTTTACAGGGACCTGTTGACGGTTATTTATTTATTTTCTGTCAGTATGTTGACTAAAAGATCAGAGTACAACCGTTCTCACTTTGCAAAAGAAAAACAATTATTTTCCAGAAGTGGACCGTTGTATGAGCGCCACGTGTGTGGCGTGTGGTGACAATCAGATAAGGTGGTACCGTTGCTTCTGTGCTATTTCAGCAATAATACTATACAATAGGCGCCTACACTCCGGGCAGCGTGCCATTTCAAACTTCAGTAATAGTTGTTTACCATCTCTGTTCTTAGATTTAACGGAACCAGCGTCCAGCTGAGCTAGATTGGTATAAATAATTACAATGAAGTGAGATTAATGACTAGTCCGTTTTTGAGGAATAACTGAACAGGTCAATAAGTTCGATTTCCTCAATGTTGTGACAGCATCAGTAGGCACGACAATTTAGAAATATGAAATCCTTCCAAATACTGGCTGATGTACCCTAAAGCCAAAGTAAAACTGAGACAAGTGGTTTTGCTATACAATAACTTAAAAAATAAAGGAATATTGTATTCATGTTGTCAGCTGAATCACCACATAAAAATAGAAAGCTTCTGCCTCAGTATGTTGAAAAACAGCAGTGGCGTACCGGTATAACTAGACATTTTCATTTGGGGGCAAGCGGGAGCAAAGACATCATTATCAGGGGCCTTTTTGATGTATGGAATCATTCAATATTGTGCAATGTTTTTTTATCTTACTTGGGGGGGGGGGAGTTCAAGAGTGGGGCAATGGTTATGAGTTGTTCTGAACTTCTGCCCCTCCACCCTGCTATATATAGTTACGCTACTGAAAATCAAGATGGGACTATTTATGACAGGCAAACAGGAAAATGAAACTATGTTTTTATGCTTTCTATGTCAATGACCCAGAAAGCTTGACCAATTCTGTGTCCTTGTCTATCCAGTACCAGACGTACCATTCACGTTGGAAAGGGTTGGCTGACCACAACCAGCAATGGTCTTAAAACTCCGGTAAGTTACATAAATAGCTTACTAAATGAAAAGGAGACCCCTTTGTGGTGGTTTACCGCCAGAAACAACATCTTGAGGAAACAAACAATTGCCTTTGGAAGGAACACCTCCAAAAGTGAGAGAAGAGTCAATTACATCACGTTTTCTTCCATCATTTACCGCATGCCTTTACACATTGTGCTCTTGTTTTTAACATCCTTGCCGTTTACAAAAACTCGTCTGTTGTCCCTGTTCACTTATGTTCCAATCAACCAACAATATTTGTGCACCACTATCCTTCTGTCTGCCAAAACATAACAAACAATTGTGAGCTTAATTAACGGGGGTGACTTATTATTTGTGGACAATTTAACGCATGCCTTCATTTCACCCTGTTTGTTGTCTTGTTTTGCGGAGCCTGTTGCTGGTATTTAACTGTTAAAGATAATCAGATGCTCTAAGATCAGATGGTGTTATGAAGCGTACCGGCTTGTCAATTCCTCGGATTGTCATTTAAAAACTAAAACTACCAGGTGAAACTGTTTTTGAAGAAATGACATGTATTTTCAAACTCATGTGTTCGTTTCAGTCGTTAATGGTTGGTTGTGTGGTCTCCTTTAGAAATGTCCGGTACTTTCCCTTCATCAGAAAAGTTACTGTTTATTTTGTTTACATTGAGATTCTATCGTACCCAATTGGAGCTGTCAAATTTTCATTCATAGTATTACCCCAGTACTGTTTGGTGGGAAAACAATTCAAGGTCTCTGCCTTGGGAACACAGATGGCTTAGTCTGATAGCCTTAATCATTTGTTTTTTATCAGATCATCTCTAATGTATTCCTTTGCAAGGGATAACGGTAGTCAGGTGGGATGAATTCAGTTTGATTCTGTCTGTCAAGCCTGTTCGTCATTATGAAACATATAGGCCTACCCCTTATTCAATGGCTTTTGGTTCCAGCAAACGTTAAGACCAAACCGACAGTGACTCCTACCCAATTTCTTCTAAAGAAAAGACAAAAGTTAAAGAAATCCAGGTCCTTAAATGTATTTTCGATTTGGCCGAAACCCTACTAATGTTGGAGATGCATTTTTGAAGTGATTAAGCCACGGGCATACAGTGTGTCTTTGAGTTGGGCACCGTGCGGACACCGACCTTTTTTAGCCCTCCCCTGCGTCACTCTCATTCAAACACTGATTCTCTTGGGGCAAAGACTTATCAAACAATTCAAGTAAGACAACTAGAAATATCGCCATGAATGCTCACTGAATCTAAGTGCTAATGAGATCATGCAATCTGCAATCGTGTTTACGGCGTGGTCGCATTCGAATACTAGCGATTATCGGACATTATAGGAGGGAAAGATCACTCCGGATGTTACTATTATCTGCCCGTAGTATCCAAGCCATGGACTTCGTAAACGTGCTCTACCAATCTACACGCCCAAATAGGCTTATGCATGGGTCATCACACAGTCACAAAACAGGCAAAAGTTGCAATTACGCGTTGGTTACACACTGCAATGGAATCGCTTTTCCGAAAATGAAATTTGAAAGGTGTTTGCAAACCCATTCTCTGCTGTTCGTTGTAAGTATACATACACTACAATGGACTGATAACGAAGGGGTGCAATCGCATTTTATGACACGGCAATGTCTTGGTTTATTCATAGAGAAAGGTTTGGGCTACTTAAGAGAAAAAAAAAGCTCGTGCAAAGTTCGACCGAGAGATACTGTATCTTTAATCGCGGTACATGTGTAACTAAACTAAAAAGAACATTAAAAATGATTGTCTTTTTGAAGCTCAACAAGGACTTCGGAGCTGTCAACGGGGATCTGATGATCAAAACGTTATGGTAAAAGACACGGTCAGGTTGACGCTTAAACAGAACAAAAATTACCGTTGCAGAGACACGGCTGGTCTGTGTTCCAATCTATATCCGTTTTCTAACTACCCGTACTAAGGTTTTGCATACTGGAAATCCAATCGATCATAGTATATGTGCTTATTACCACAATCATTTTATAGGTAGAAGCAGAATAATTGACACTATTTCCAGCGCTATACCGGTAACTTTAAAAACTTGTTATTCAGATGGTTGGTTGCATGAAGAACGAGATAAACAAATTAGGGTTATTAAAGATATGTTCAGAGTTTCGTGTCTCTAATGCTTTCTTTGAAATGCCATATAGGCCTTCTTTCTGTGAAAGACCTGATTTTTTTTATTTTGATTTTTTTTTTTTTTAAGTCATAACAGGAGAACATTTTTTAAACACACAATGAGATTCTTGGTAGAAGATTGATACTTTTCACATTAAAACGTCTGGTTCTTGTAAACAGACTTTTACCCATGAGTAGAGCCACAGTCCGATTCGTTTTCAAAACAGGGGAGTCTGTTCCTTGCTTGCTTGATTAAAACCCTTCCCAGCTTATTTCGCCAATAAAAGCCTTCGGTCAGCTTGAGTTAACCAATTGGTAATCATTTCTTAGCTTACCGATGGCTAACCATTCCTCATTCCTCAGTTTACCAATAGGTATAAACGTTCATCAGGTAACCAATGGGTAAGCATTCCTCGCCTTGTTTTTACCAATAGACGGTAACAATTCCTCCCCTCAGCTTACCAATGGGTAACCATTCCTCAGCTTGCTGTACCAATAGGTAACCATTCCTCAGCTTGTTGTACCAATAGGTAACAATTCCTCAGCTTACCAATGGGTAACCCTTTTTCAGCTTGGTTTACCAATAGGTAACCATTATTAAGCTTATCAATGGGTAGCCATTCCTAAGCTTTCCAATGGGTTATCTTTTATCAGCTTACCAATGGGTAATCATTTCTCAGCTTGTTTTACCAATGGGTAGCCCTTGCCAGCTTGTTTTACCAGTGGGTAGCCCTTGCCAGCTTGTTTTACCAATGGGTAGCCCTTGCCATCTTGTTTTACCAATGGACAGCCCTTGCCAGCTTGTTTTACCAGTCGGTAGCCCTTGCCAGCTTGTTTTACCAGTGGGTAGCCCTTGCCAGCTTGTTCTACCAATGGTAGCCCTTGCCAGCTTGTTTTACCAATGGACAGCCCTTGCCAGCTTGTTTTACCAGTGGGTAGCCCTTGCCAGTTTGTTTTACCAATGGGTAGCCCTTGCCAGCTTGTTTTACCAGTGGGTAGCCCTTGCCAGCTTGTTTTACCAATGGACAGCCCTTGCCAGCTTGTTTTACCAGTGGGTAGCCCTTGCCAGCTTGTTTTACCAATGGGTAGCCCTTGCCAGCTTGTTTTACCAGTGGGTAGCCCTTGCCAGCTTGTTTTACCAGTGGGTAGCCCTTGCCAGCTTGTTTTACCAGTGGGTAGCCCTTGACACCAGTGGGTAGCCCTTGCCAGCTTGTTTTACCAATGGACAGCCCTTGCCAGCTTGTTTTACCAGTCGGTAGCCCTTGTCATCTTGTTTTACCAATGGGTAGCCCTTGTCATCTTGTTTTACCAATGGGTAGCCCTTGCCAGCTTGTTTTACCAGTGGGTAGCCCTTGCCAGCTTGTTTTACCAGTCGGTAGCCCTTGCCAGCTTGTTTTACCAATGGGTAGCCCTTGCCAGCTTGTTTTACCAATGGGTAGCCCTTGCCAGCTTGTTTTACCAATGGGTAGCCCTTGCCAGCTTGTTTTACCAGTGGGTAGCCCTTGCCAGCTTGTTTTACCAATGGACAGCCCTTGTCATCTTGTTTTACCAATGGGTAGCCCTTGCCAGCTTGTTTTACCAATGGGTAGCCCTTGTCAGCTTGTTAACAATGGGTAGCCCTTGCCAGCTTGTTCTACCAGTGGGTAGCCCTTGCAAAATTGTTTTACCAGTGGGTAGCCCTTGCCAGCTTGTTTTACCAGTGGGTAGCCCTTGCCAGCTTGTTCTACCAGTGGGTAGCCCTTGCCAGCTTGTTTTACCAGTGGGTAGCCCTTGCCAGCTTGTTTTACCAGTCGGTAGCCCTTGCCAGCTTGTTCTACCAGTAGGTAGCCCTTGCCAGCTTGTTTTACCAGTCGGTAGCCCTTGCCAGCTTGTTTTACCAATGGGTAGCCCTTGCCAGCTTGTTCTACCAGTGGGTAGCCCTTGCTAGCTTGTTTTACCAGTGGGTAGCCCTTGCCAGCTTGTTTTACCAGTGGGTAGCCCTTGCCAGCTTGTTCTACCAGTGGGTAGCCCTTGCCAGCTTGTTTTACCAATGGGTAGCCCTTGCCAGCTTGTTTTACCAGTGGGTAGCCCTTGCCAGCTTGTTTTACCAGTGGGTAGCCCTTGCCAGCTTGTTTTACCAGTGGGTAGCCCTTGCCAGCTTGTTTTACCAGTGGGTAGCCCTTGCAAAATTGTTCTACCAATGGGTAGCCCTTGCCAGCTTGTTTTACCAGTGGGTAGCCCTTGCAAAATTGTGTGCCTTCCCATTCATGGTAAAAATGGAAGAGAACAACCAAGGGTATACATACGTTTGAACTATTCTGAGGCTGAGAATTCAACACATTTTTATTTTCAACAATTTCCCGAGGCCCTTCAGCGGGTCATGCCTGTCCCATGCCGAGGTAAGTTTCGCGATGCGTGCATGGAGTCACTTCTCTCATTTTTGCCGACTGATTTTTTCAAGGGAAACAAAAATAAAAGAGAAAAGCACAAAAAGTTTAAACTTCCTCGCTAATAAAATTAGTACAGAAAAGCTCAGAACGCACCAGAGAACATAGATAAAAGAAAAACCCAATAACATACAACCAAACAAGCGGCAATCGAGCGGACCCCGAACCCCACGCGTTGGTGGGCTTTGCAATGCATAATCAAACTCGTCCCTTTTGAATTACGTTTTAGTAAAAGAGACAAACGGAGAAAAAGCACTTTTACTGACAAGATAACAGCGAGGCTCAGAATGCACCGGCACAGAGCATCGTCATCACACATAGTCAGGCAGGGGTCTTCGTGTCATGCTTGGCGCCGCTCGCTCCCATTGTAATGAGTATCTGCCCTTTCCCCCAAATTCCTAGATCTGCCAGTGACAATAATTTGACACGTGCATACGTGGTTTCAAACAAGTTTTCCTAACATTGGTAATGTAAGCAAACTCCGAAATCATCCTCCACGTTCAACACGAGAGCCTATACGCCGGTGGAATGTTCCTCCACGACTCCGATTTGGAGACCCCATGGTCGTTTGCAATATTCAAATGAATTCTGTTTAATCTTCTATACAGTCATAAAATGGGAAAATTTCAATCCTCTGAACCCAATAGTGATTCAACTTTACGTCTGTGTTTTCAGGTTGTGCCTGCGCAAAGAACAAGGCAACACTTGTACCATCTATGCAGTATCAGCATGGGGCATGCAATGTTGGACACGTTATGGTTAATGGGAAATGCGACCACTGCGGATGTGAACAAAATTCATCAAATCAAAACATAAGTGTTCACCTTTTACATGCAATATCAACAAATGTAACTCCATGATGATTATGAAAGGATGGATGCATTTGTTGGTTTTTATCATCCAGCCACAATGAAATAGCAATTGAGTGCCGTTCATGACCTACAGCTGATGCCCTTTCCAAGGCCAGTTCTCCTTGACGATAAAAGCATAAAATAACAGAAACATAAGCATTGAATGAGTAAAGAAAATCGATGTTATTTTGTTGGATAATACTACAGGATGTGTGTAACTGTGAAGTGCGTGATAGAACAGGGAGTTAGGTATAGGTAGGCACAGTGTGCAATCATTATAACGCGGTCCGGGGTTTTTGTTGGTTGGGGAGTGGAGCAAAGAACGGACTGCTTAGTCTCTGTGTTAATCAGTCATTGACCTTTTACTCATACATTTTACCACGTTGAAGCGACTCAATTAAGTTTATGCGAACTCTCTGTGCTTAAAACAGAGAACACGGCAGTAATTTAACTCTTCAATATTTTGACTTTGTTACCACCTTTTAAGCATAGTTGGTTGTTGGAGCTATAGTCAGTTGTTATCGTTCCACGGGTGACAGAGCCAACATTTTAACTTATTTATACTATACTCTGTAGAGTGATAACTGCGCATCAACCTATAGGTTACCAGTGCCTACGACCGGTATCGTTTGTGCAGCTGAAAAGGGGGTTCGAGCTCTATAGTTGTTCCCCTAAACGATTTAAGCGATGGGATAGCATCACATTGACCCTCAAGAGCTCAAGAAACTTCACGTTATCTTCCATAGATTAAACAGAGTGTTACTGCTGCACAACGTCAGGGCGTAACGAACTTTCTGACGAAGGTGTGTCTAATGATAGATACATCGAAACCAGGTTCATTTGAATACTTCCCTTGTAATCAATACCAATCGTACTATGTTTTAATAATCACGACTGAGACTGCCTTGCTGATGTTCGAGACTGATGTGGAAGACATTGTTGGTGACATTGTTTCACCTTTGCCACGCTGAAACACATGGAGCTCTTTTGAGGACCCGTTTATGGACGGGTGGGCAATGTATGTGTAATATGGGTACCAACATGGTGCTTAGCCTATGTCCCAAAATCATAAGATACTGCATAATTGTAAAAAATAACAATAAATAAAAAAATACAAATACAAATGTTGTAAACCTTCAGCCTGATTCGACCAGCTTGTATACATTACGCACAAACAAGCCGCCAGTTATTTCTTCCATCAACGCACTGAAATTGTGTCAAAGTTCAACGTTAGAGCGCAAAGTTGAGGCTTCTCCTAACCACAAGGGTAAAATAAAACTATCCCGCAGTATTTGCGCTTCGAGTAATGAGTCCCAATGGATTGATACTCATAGATGTGTGGTTGTACTTGGGCTTAGTTGAATGTGGAGTTGTAGTGATTGATGGAGGTATAATAATTCAACAGAGTGCGGTAGGGACAGCAATCCTAAACCACAACATGTGAGTTGGATTGATATAGGGATAGGAAGTTATTGTGGATGTGGTAATGGATACTCACTGGTGGCATCTCACTGAGATTGCGTCAGTAAAGTCAAACTGTTCCTACCAGATTGAGGTTTCAGAAAAGTTCAAGCCTATGACCACAACGCAGGCCAAATATTGCTGTTAAGGGCACACATATACTTTGCACTATAAATCAGATTCATGAGCTAGTAGCGCGTCATTTGCTATAGTCCTCTTCTTCTTGAACGCAAACATTTTGTCAATATTGTGCAGCTCGATGAATTATCGGCCAGTCTTGCCCCTACATTTGCTTACACTGATGTATACAAACGAAGCTGTTCTTGACCGGTAGCTATATTGGCAAAACAGGGCAAAATAGAAAAATTATATTAAAAAAACCAAGTAAAGGTTCGGGTTCTCTAACAGTAAAAAAGAAAAAGTAAACAAATGAGTTAATCAACTTAATTTCAACTAATTCTGGTCTGTAGGTCTTTATTGAAACTATTATGAGGGTGGACCACGAGGTTAATCCTGGTACCTGCTCTATGTCGACTTGGTTAATAAATTCATTTTAATCCCAATGTAAATCCAGTCCACGTGTGTGGTGTTGTTGCCGGTTTAATTGATCCTACAGACCGGAAACAATAGGTTAATATCACGGTATTGAAATCCTTCTTAATCTGACAATATTAATTAAAGTGTTTGTATATGGCGGGGTGTAGTTGCCCCCTGCATAGTCAAGCTTGATCTGTTGGAATGATTAATGATGAAAGAAAGTCAATGAATGATATTTCCAATTAAAACTAGATCAATCAAAACAATGATGAGGAAAGATGTACATTTCTAATAGTTCTGCCTTAGTAGAGTCATTGAATTACCATAGGTGTAGTTCCTGTGTTCACACATAATGCGTATCGCTGTGATAAGAAACATCATTGACCTATGATTAAACCGAACTACATTCTAGTTATTGGGCTGTTTCTTATCAATGTATCTTTATCTTAAATATACATAGATTTTCTTGATTAAATTGCCCGAGGCCAATTATGTCACTGTACCATGTAATCATACAGACCTACAGGGCGGTTAAGAATGTATCTCTGAAAAGGCCTATATATTTCTATGTGGTCGACGTTCATTTTAACGTTTGTTCTAGAATCGAATACTTATCTAAAGAAGTTTGTTCACACGGTTTTAAGAATCACATAAATAACTTAACTGTGTTTTACAGCTTTGGTTGTGATTGTAAATGTGCAGATTTTCTTCTGTAAGTACATTTCGTACAGTTGCATTCTTTGTTTTCCTCCTCGCGAAATGTACTGTCTCTGAAAAATATCGCTCGGCATGACCATCAGTTCTCTGCCCACATTCAAAAACCTGGAATCAGATCTATTTGCCAAACACCTTGGCTGCTTTTGAGGCCAAGCCGTAGGATTGCAAAGCTTTCTCAGTCAACCACGGTCGGGGGAGGGAACTTTTTTTCAGACAGCTACGGTCTGAACAAGGGTAAAGTCTCCAATTGAGAAGAATGCACGTTCAGCAGAACTTTTTTCTTATCCCAGTTTTGTAAAATATGTGAACACCCAGATGCAATTTGAATTCGTGCGGTCCGCCCTCAACCCCAACCCTATTGTCTACATTTTAACATTAATGTTGTACTTTTGTAGACAATTCATGGGTTTGGTTTGTTCCCATTTAAATAAATGAAACTAAACCGATTATAGATGGGCAAAAAATGATCAATACATTATGTTGGTTTAAGTAGACTTTGCTTCAGCGTTATATAAATGTGTGGTCATTAGGTCTGCCGTTACGAAGTCAGGAATCAGACGTGTTCGACAAGTACTTCTTGGTCTCGTGATTCAATGAATATAGCTTCCAGCTCGTTATCTCAAGACACTCTTCCTGCGGATGTGTTAATTCAATAACAAAACCATAAATTCATAAATCTTGAGCGATCACTCTCTCTCTCCCCTTCTCCGCAGCATTTCCTAAAACTCATTATTATTTTTGATGGAGACAACATTGTGGTAGTTAGCCTATTCCCATGAGGCAGCAGCGCCTGGTTCCGGACCGGATAAACCGCAAATGTTGGATTTACAGGTCTGCTTGCTCGGTCATGGGAACATAGAGAAGGACAAAAGGGGGCTTGGACCATTTTAATACAGTTTTGTCGTCCGGACAGTCCCATTCAAGGTCGACCCAAAAAGGTCCCGCCAAATTGTCCCACATCAAGTTAATTACAACTAAGTCTAAAATCCTCGTTTTCCGACAGGGACCCTTATATTGGGAGAATTACGGTCAGTGGGCGGCCTAGCAATATAAATCGGCATCTTCTCTAATGGATTATGCACCACCAAGTGTTCAAACCTTTGCCATGAACAATTATTTTCTAAAATTATATGAACTGCTATAGAGGTTTCGTTTCAAACTGTTGTTTGATGTCTGCTTGGAAATGTAAGGTTTTGTTTGTTTGTTTGTTTGTTTGTTTGTTGGGGTGTTTGTTTGTTTGTTGGGGTGTTGGGGTGTTTGTTTGGTTGGTTGTTTGTTTGTTTGTTGGGGCGTTGGGGTGTTTGTTTGTTTGTTTGTTTGTTTGTTCATTGTTTGGTTAGTAAAGTCAGCGAAAGGTATCTGGAAGTATTAGCAGCTCACCACCCACTCTATCAACTACACTGAATCAGCATTTGAAGAATTGATAACACTAGTTCTGCCTTAGACTAGCTTCATTCCCAGATACCGGTCATAAGGATGTAGTTTGTTAAACAAATATTTCATGTAGGTATGACCATTTACTTTGAGGATACCCCAGTATTCGTCCTAACACTAACAGTATCCGGGAATTAACGCAATCGTTGATAATTTACCATGATACCATATCGTAAAACAGATTCTTTTGAATTTCCAGCATGTCAGGACTTTCATTTCTAGGGACTTTGGTATAGGTCAACTCAAAATGACATTCTATGAAGTGAGGTTTTTATGAGAAATTGAGGATGAACGTTAAATGAGGAGAAACGATACGAATCTGAGAGTGGCAGTCCTCGTGGGAATAGGTGATGCATCGTGGATGAATTCCACAAACATTAGGTGATCGAGCCAGTTTGCGTTTATCCACGCTCACAAACTTTAGGTTATGAGCGGTCATTACATCCCCCTTCCTTTGACATGTTTCCCGAGGCCACTCTATACTTGTCAGCTAAGCCACCCCCACCCCCACCCCCCCCCCCCCATCCCTCGCTACAGGTGACCTGGCGCGTGACAGTTCAGGGAGATCGAGACAGTTGTTATGAAATCTGCAGAGTCATTCACTTGAGCTTTCGGAAGGTAAGAGGGGTGGGATTGGCGGGGGAAGGGGACAGCACAAATTTCTCTGAAAAAGGTTATTGTACTTGCAACATGGGAACTTTCTGCTTCTTGTGTTCTGTTTGTTTCAAAAATGGCAACATAAAACTTGTAGAAGGGAACGAAACGAAATTACACTCCTAGATTGAAGTACTAACCAACTGTACTCTGAACTGTGGCAATAACTGAGAAAGATCAGTCTAGGGACTTTGTGACTCTACCTAGGAATTAGCTTTATTCAAAGGGACTCCTCGGTCTGATGGGCTGGTGTTGCAAAATAGTTGCCCCCCCCCCTTACCCACACGTGCACATCCCGCACAAAACCCCAAGACCTCCGCACCAAAGCACCTGCACTTCGCAACCACCCACACTTCCCAACCACCACAATTCCCCTGTGTACGTGGATTTCGCATAACGGCGTGGATGGGTTACTCAACAGTTTGAATTCCCTTTAATATCAACGTAGGGATTAAACTAAAACCTTATTGTTGTTTTTTTCTCCCAGAGAACTGATCTGTAGGCCTAAGTCTTACAAACTCACAGAAACATTTGACTGTGAACTTAATCACAAACTGATACGGTGGATGTTTGTAAATTCTCCTGAAATGTCGGAAATTCTACGTTGGGTTTCATACGTTGCATTGTATTTTCCTAAGCAACAAGTGCTAAAGCAGCACTTGTATCTCAATATCATACGAGATATGAAATCTATATGGTTTATTTTATGAGAAGTTGCGGTTGTGCTACACAGCCCTGGGACTAGGGTTCCTGTTTTATGGATGGGCGGCCGAGCGTATAGCTTAGTCATCAACAGGTACAAAGTGTAGGCCTCACCAAGCCGCAACTCTGGTTGAATTTATAGCTGTGCAACAGAAGTTGTCGTCTCGCTTCATTAACACAGTCACTTGTTGTGATTTCATTTTCTGTGATGGGTAAAAGCGGGAACTGAGGTCTTGCAAATTCAGCTGCCAAAGACAAAGGCTTGTTTAAAGTGTATGTATTCCAACCGGAAAGCAGACTTGCTTGTTACTTGATCTAAACGTTACCAACTGCTACCAGGTGCTCCGTAACGGTACGCCAGGATTGTATCAGAACAAAGCATGCAGCTACACGTTCCATTCACTTTACCCACTTGTACAAAAAACAAAAATTAACAGTGCATCATACAACAAAACCTTTTGGACCTTTTTCCTCATTTTTTTGTCTCTGAAGTCGTTTTCTTCTTTTATGAGTGTATGGTTACATCAAGAACTTCATAGATGTGCCGCCGCAAATCAAGCATCTTGACTAAGATTTGATCACGTGATGAGAGGGAAACACTTGATCACAGTGCAATGAATAGGTACCGGAACTTACCGTCATGGATCTCAGTGTTATAAGTACTTGCAGGTGGCACCATTTACTTTGACTATTTTAAATCAAAGAGAATATAGCAACAATAAATGACAAAAGCCAGAACTTCCAAAACGCCACACAGTTGAGAAACCATCAAAAACATTTCCTTCTATGGGAACAATCGGTAATAAAAGTTAATGTTCGTTGTCGGACTTTACCTTGAAATTGTATTACACAGTTTCAACAAATGTACGCTTGCTTGTGATGAATCAAAACTTGTTGTTCATTAGAATTTTTTCGCGCTAAAATAGTTTCAAGAAGTCATCAAAACGTCAAAGCAAATTGCTGACGTTTGAAGTGGTTTGACGGAATAATCTTAGCAATGATATCGGCCATTTCGATAACCATGTGAGACACCCTGTTTCATCCGATCACGCTTTTTATAGCCAATTGAAGACAAACTAAGGACCGTAGCCAAGTTCAACTTCTAGCCCAGAAGTAAATGCATTTTGACGTTTCCAACAATGCTACCTTGTTAGGGTTAACCGCAAGTAATTGAGTATGTCTATGATGTAAGTAACATGGATAACATGTTATGGTAGAATCATAACTATTGAACCCCTGCAATGCCCGAATGCAGGCAACAGGCAATGCTTTTACTTTAACGGTTTATTGATGTAACTATAACACAAGATTGACAGCAGTCACGCATGCGTTTTGTTGCTTTACAAATTGGCCTGGATTTTGGAAAAGATCATTGCACTTTTTTCCTTGGTGAAAACACCCCGAACAGACAAAAACACACCAACAGCCCAATAGGCCTGCCTAGGCCTACAATACAGCGCGTTGGCTCTGTCATCGTATGCATTCATCCAAATGGGAGTCACAAGCCTTCATAGAGCCATGTTTACTGAAAATTCAACAACAACAAATCAGTTAACATAGTTTAGTGAAGTCTAAGGATGACGTTGGCTTTAGATTTATCCCTTGGTTTACTTAACCTCATTGACTATTACATAATCATGTTTTTAAAAAATTGCGATCTTTTGCGGAAATGAAGGTTTCTTTTATAAAATCCTGCTATGTCAACACATTGTTACCTATTGTGGTTCTTATATAATTCACACGTTGATCGTTGGAAGTGAAGTAGAGTGGCTCAAAGGCCTTGAGGCAAAACTGAACTTTGTTACAGACGGTTCTAATCTGCAGTTCCCCATGGTTAACCCATTTACACACTAACTTGTTCCTGGTGCACCATGCAAGTATTCCAACAAAGTACGTGTACACATCCCCATCCTTCTAATTCATCCTCATGAGTCTCTCCGCCCTCTCCTCAGCCACCTGGGATTTCACTGAACTTTCCATGGTAATAAACCAACCACATCCCCAAGCAATAACTTACTGTTTCCTAAAAAAAAACTGTATCAATTTCTGAAATCAGTGAGTGACTGAAGTGGATGTACTTTGTGTAGAGTAATGCCAGACTTGCACTCCTTCCGTGACTGTACTGCCCTTCCACGATATATTTGGGGTGTAATGGATAACTTCTGGTCATTTACCTGTTCATTGCACTTTTTTATAAAGAGCAAACGTCTTGGGTAAGCGGTCATTTTGGAAGATTTTGGATATAGAGGATCGATGGTTGGCAGGGATAGATAGCCCTGTGATTCGTTGTAACTGTGTTTGTGGGCAAGTTCATACCATGTTTATATCTAGTATACCATCATCCTAAACATTGTATTACATTATATTGTGGTTTTTACTTTATTGGGTTTATTGCTCGCCACACATCAACATCTACACATACTCAGCTGCTAATCAACGCAACCAACTTGGCACAGAACATTGAAGATGGGTGCGAAAAGCCCACGAAAAAGATGAATATATTTTTTTAAAGATAAAATAAAAGTGCACAACTGAAGGCTGTTTGACTGCAGATTACTTGGTCAATGGCAAATGCCGTTTAAATTCAATTTGCACAATTTTGCTGATACCTGTTGAGTATTAACAAATTTCTATTTACCAACACAGGTTTGTACTATTAACACAAAAACCTCAAGATCTCCTGCTTGGTCTTTTCTTTTTGAGAAGACTATGGGATAAAATTTTAAATGGTTCATTGATACATTCAAGGGTTTCACTAAAGTGCACCTTTTGAACGAATCTTTGATGATAACGGGATGAGTTGCAACTGGTGTCAACTTTGCAGAAACTTTGGATCCATTTAGTATAAAGCGAAGCATTTTACAAATGCTTCTTTCAAGTTGGTCCAGGGTTGAATATTGCGTGTGTCTCCACTTGCATGCGTTGTGAAACGGTGTGTGATCAAAACCAAAGGATTTCACCTCGTTTTGTTCAACAAAAGAAACACACATGGATAACCCTGAATTGACGTTTCTGATTGAACAACTCAGTTAAACACTCATGTATGATCTATACCAATAATAATCTGAAACGGTTAATTCCGCAACGTGTTCAAACTGTCTAGTTTAATGAGTCCACAAGCAACTCCTGAACAGTCGAGTATCATAAACCCGTTAATCTAATAACGTTCACATCACAACTAGATTTCCTCGTTATCTCACTGTCACTCTGTTACTTTGAGGAAATCATATGCTAATGTGAAGTTGCATTTTTTGTAAGATATGAAATGACAGATTTCCTTTGTTTGGAATCAACCTCAGTGTGCGATGGGCAGCTCCAATGTTGACAAGCATTGTAATTGTATGTAATTCTCACAACTCGCCCTGCGTGGCTGAGCGTAAAATTAAGACTCTTTTGTTTGGATGCTTGGTTGACTATTATGGACGGTCTGAGATGAATCAACAATCGGTTCAAACAAACTATGGGAATCCTTCCCATCAAATTATTGTACCTTCACATCAGGAAGTTAAAATAGTCGCATCGATGATTTTTATTCTGAGAAAAATGATTAAGGCAAAGTGTTATAGCCTTGGTACACGTCGTGACCCGCGGTGACAATAGCAATGCCATTCACTTCGTATGTTGAAGTCAAATTACATCATATCTGACTACAAAGATTGCATAATAGTTTTTTTATTCAGTGTGAGTCTTAAATCGCCAACAATTTGAATGATTGGCTGTAGTCAGAGCGAGGCTCTAAATTGTGTCCTTGAGGAAGACACTTGCGAAAGTATTATCCACCAGTTAATCATTAATAAGAATAAGAATAATTTAGAACAAGACATAATATGCAATTTCATGAGCCTGACTCGAGGGGCCATTTCCACATAAGTGTAAACTAATAACGCCCTCACATTTCTCTTTTCCACTGGATGGATCTTCTGAGAGTTATTTTAGAGTTCTTCGTGTAGGGGTTGGGTGATTAGAGAAGTTACTAATCCAATCCCTACTAATCCTACGCATCATCCACTAAGCCTTCACCTTGGCTATCCCTTTATTACATATAAGGGATTGATTTAAGCTTGTCTGTTCAATTCCACTATAAGTTTCTCCCTAGTCCAATGACTCATAATTACCTGGATTGATAATTTATTCAAGAACAAAACAAATTTGAAAAAAATCAGGCTTCTGCATTTTAGGCACGTTTGATGGATTTTCCCAACGGGCTAACGGGAGGTCTTTCTGTAGACGTCATTTGTTTAAACCTAAATTGCACAATTTGTTGTTGATTTCCTTGCTCTCCCCTATCATATTTTTTTTTTTTTTAAAGGTTTGGACTCAATATCACTCAAAGCACATTAATAGTGACATAATTATAGGTTTACTACAAGGGACCAGTGTCATAGAGATACTTAAGCACACAATTAGCTAAGCACAACAAACAATGCTTTCTAGAATAAGTTTACCAGCCAAATGACATGTCACATGTACAATATCTAACTGGCATCCTGCCTTTTCTGCTTTTTTCTTCTTCTTTTTTGCTTTTTTGTTGTTGCTTTTTCCCCTATTTCAGCTCTATGAAATTTGGCCCCTAGGTCTATGTTCTGTCTTAAACGTTCAGCATCAATAATTTAAAATCATATGACACATTCTGGATGAATTCACCTGCAAATGTCCTGATTTTCAACATACCGGTATGTGCAGCTGGCAGATCTGCATCTGATTGAATGATTAGACCGCAAACCCCTAATGTTAAGCCGAAAAGAAAAGTACACTAATGAATAAATAGCTATTTCTATTGCAATAATACTTATGTCTTTTTCTTTGTTACAAGGACAAAACTCCTTATGGATCTGGGCACCGGTTGACTACAGATTGACTCAGATTGAGCGCTGATTTCCTTGTAACATACAGGAAGTTTTTGACGCTATTTTCTTGCCAATCAGTTAGATGCTTTTGTTGGATGAAAGATTAGTCAATCCCGGAGACATTCCTAGACAGGCTGCTGTCTACATCCCACAGAGCATATGAATGCACTAGCCACAAACACACCCGCCCAAATCTCTTCATTTTATTAGCTGTTTTCACAGCACATTCTGTCCGATTCAGATGACCTGCTCTACTGCTCCCACGTCGATTCAGTGCTGATGATGATTGACAGTCCGCATGCTTTGTTCTCGGTAGAGTATTGTGTCTTGAAACTTCAGTAACTGCGGGGGACATTCCCGGGTTTTATTCTCGTGTTCATGTTAGCCACGGAACTCAAGCCAAAACAACGCCTAGGCTATTCCCGTAGCAAAAGCACCATTCCCGCTGAAATTCCATACACCGTGTGCGACAACTTCAGATCCATTTTAAACCCAGATGAACACCTTACACATTCTTGGTGTTCAAAAAGGAAGTGGACACCAAGTCTATTTCTTGTGGGCTGGGAAAGTGATTTTGTATTGGATCGTTGTTATTTTCAGTTATCAAATTTAGAACGAAATGGTAGTTTTGTCTATAATAACAATAATGGGGAGAAGGCGATGTGAATGACCAAACGGTCATTGACCTTTATATTGCCCGCGCTTTACCAGATGAATAGTTAACCGATTAACTGGTGTTTCAGATTGAAGATGAATCAGCATCTTCAAAACTTATTTTCTCTCCATTCATTAAAAAACATTCTTCTAAAATTGCACGTACAACCTGGTAATTATCAGAAATAATTGAGTTGGCAAATTGTAATCTTATTTATTTCACATCCATGCTTGTAGCGGGTTCTTTTTTTTTTCTTCTTTTTTTTAAAGTAAATCCCCAAAGTGTGTGGACCAATCAGTGTGAGCCACTCCAGCTCTTCAATAGGCCATTTTATGTTAACTACACCTCAATTCGAATTACTAGTAACATAACTCACTCCATCGACAATTAAAATCTACGCTTCTTTGCACGAATAACACAACAGGACAATTTGTAGAAACCTCGATTTTTTAATTGTGACCGTTTTTTAGGAGGTTTGGTTAAATGAAAGACTGCTTGGGTGTTTTGAATGAAGGTGATATCTGGATGAACGAATGCTTCGGTGTCTCCATACAGTTTTCACTATGTCATATTTTATCTTATCATAACTTTTAATAATGCGCTGATAGAGTTTATCTTTCAACCTTCGGGGTACAGTCACCTTGAAATTTTTGTCTTATGTTTCAAATAAACATGTAGGCCAAATAGGCTTATAACCAACCTTTACAATCAAACAAAATCAAAATCAAAATCAACACATTGGGTGGCTACTAATGAGAAAACACAAAAAAATGGTTTGGAGACTTTTTGAAAGTAGTAAACCCAAAAATAAAAATAGTCTATTAATTTAGTCAATCATTTTACAAATTGTGTATCATGCAGTTTAACAATTTTATCAAAACAGAGTGCAGGCCTGTATGATGGTGACATCTGTTTGAAGGAGCATTGGGCTTGTTGCGTGTTCTCTCTCACAGTTTTAGACTGAAATTCACTCTAATCGATTGAAACTAATGGACAAAATCATCTGCAGTCAATAGTTATAATCGATTAGTGAGAATTTCAACTTAAAACTAAGAGAGTAGCCTTTCGATTAGTGGGACCAGTTTAGTAAATACTAGGTTTACTAATACTAGGTCTCTCATTGACTGCAAAGGAAGTAAACAGGAACTCAAGGATTGGGATAGGACTGATGAGTGTTTGTATGCGGAAATAGCATTGTATAGGCAGTGATGGCGAATTTCGTTGATAAGAAAACAAGTTTCGTAAAACTGTTTTCTTAGAACTAGATTCTAAGCAGTCTGTTGATAAAGCCACCGTGGACAAATTCCAATGCCAAACTGAATCTGAACTGAATACACGGTCGATTCCTCTTTGTATTTTTTATGTAAACTATCAACATGTCAAGTTTCCGTCTGACCATGTATTGTACTTTGATGTCATTGACAACAATTAAGACAATGTTTTAAAAAGGTATTTGTAATCCAGCCTGTGTCTGATCCGAATATCTTCATTTCGAAACACAACACATTAAAAGTTGACATCAGAGCCCGCTTGACGTGCAATCACACTAGGGAGCCATCTTACACGCACGACCATCACTCAAAGTTCAGCTATTTTGGTAAGGGACAAAAGCAGACCTGTTGTTTGTTTTCCTTGCCAATCCAACTGCACTGCTAAAGATTTGGCTTTGTTTTCCTCCTTTGTTTTCTTGACTGTCAATCAAAGGAGAACGAGTTAGGGGAGGCGGGCAACCTCGCACCTTGGCGGCAGCCCTGCATGCAGGTACGTTTGTGGAACCCTGTCCACAAGCAAGCCGAAGGCCGGCCAGCCGGGCCTGTATCCTCTATGCATATGGCTCATGAGCAGTGTCGCTAGATAGTTTTGCTTCAAATTGAAATAGGCGAAACGTTTAAATAAACAACCCTTAGAAAAGCCTGACAATAAAACTATGTTTTATTGGCTGAATTTAGAACCATAGATCATGGGTTAAAAGTTCAACAAACTCGGAATGAAATCACGTGAAATAAAAACCTACAGAGTGAACGGGTAATTGTCAACCACATTCTGACAATATGACAATAAAGTAATTAATCTTTTCCTCGTAAGTGAGCTCTATAAACTAAGGTGCAAGCTTCTCATAAAATGAGACCTTGTTATACTTACTAGAGTCCCTTGCTTATCGTAAACTATCACCAATATTCTATGTAAATAAGAGTACAGGCGTAGCCTATAGGACAACTGCTATTTTCCAATGACAGTGAATTAACTAATTAGTAGATTTAATTTGTTGACAGCTCTAACCAATTGAAACAATACTAATGAACCAATAGAGTTATTTAGTTACCAAGACTTAGAAAGACTAGAAATGCTTCATAAAACATCCATTGTTAAGTTTGGTCTTCCTCCGGTGGGGAGGGGCTTTGATACTAATAATAAAGGGTTGGAAACACAACAGTAGACACCACAGCTACACCTTAACAGTTGTAAGCTCTTTATTTCCGGGGGAATCCCCCCCCCCCCCAGCACACACACACACGCAAACGAATCCAGTAAATAGAGGACTTCTCTTTGTTCTCCCATTATTTGGACTCAGTTTTGTTATCGGTCCTCGGTTTGAAAGAGTATAAATAAACGTGGTCTTGATCCCCGCTGCAGTTATTACATTAAAGTAACCTAAGTCCCCAATTTTAGTTATTTATTTATTTCGTATTCGTTAGGATTGGAAATTCTTTCAAATTGTGATATTTAAATTGATGGAGTTGAGTCGTGCCGATCACGAGGCCTAATGGAAGGCTTAAATAACATCATGGTGTTACCAAGTGTCGAAATCCACGGACTGGAACCTAACGATCTTGTAAATTACACACCACCACACACGGCACACATTTAAATCGTACAGTCAAAGCCGAGAACATTTTTTGGAGGTCCGCATATAGAGCTGTCTAAACTGACATATAAGTCGTCAGTCCGTAACTTGCAGTACCCCACCTCTGCCTTATCTTCCAGTCCCACATCTACCATTGCATAGAAAAACAAGTTGAGTATTTTTGTTTTCGAAGGGGGAACTGAGTTTACGGATGGCCTGTCAACCCGTCCCTTTCACTGTTTCAACTTCCATCCAATACATTACCTGACAGAAAGTTGACTCTTATTGTATACTTACGGTAGCCTTCACAGCGTCTTCGTCTTGTGTCTCCATCTACTCTTATTCTGCCCAAGCATTCACCCAAATTAATTAACTGTCTCATTGTAGGTGAGGAACAAACAAGCCACCAGAAAGGTAAGTGACCGGTTGGTCGTCAGTTTGCAATTACCTGTCCACCCCAGTGAGTCCAAAGAGTCTACTGTACCGCCCATCACCAGATAAACAGTTTTGTTTATTTGGACCTTGTTTATGCATTTCCCAATTTTCATCACAGTACAACGGTGTTACCCAAAAGGCCAAAACTTACTTCCACTTTCTTGTCTTCAATACTAGCCTACTTTAAAAAGAGCAGAAGATACCTTCTGATATAAATTAAACTTAATCACACGTAGGCTCCTCCCTCAATTAAAGTTGGAACCTTTCTTGTACAATGCACTGTAAAAACTTCCGGTCAAAATTGGTCGGAAGTGGGTCCCTTGGGGCTCGACCCATTTTCGGGATCAATGTTTATACCCAGAATAATCTGTGTCAAAATTACCCAGAAATGGGTTTAAATGACTCAAAATCCGAGTAATTAAAATCCCATTTTGAAGTATTTGCCGACCCTGATATGAGTCAGGCCCCCTGCAACCTGAAAGTCTGACCCGGAAGTTTTTAGAATGTTTGGTTGCAAACTGGGTTGTTCTGGGTGCAAACTGGGTTGTTCTGGGTGCAAACTGGGTTGTTCTGGGTGCAAACTTTTAACTGTGTCATAACTGAATACTGACTCAGAAACTCACTATGCAGCATGACAGATTGAATAGGAGTCAAATACTGACGCTTTTAGGGTTAGACTATACATGGGTTTTCCCGTATAGCCTATTATTCATCTGTTTTCAGCACAGCAGTATACATGTATACGCCTTCTATGTTTGTTTCCCCTGAAAGTACATGATTTTTATATGGATCAATCCACGCCCCTAAACAGGTCCCTACTCCATACAATACACCTATGTGGCATGACTCTGTTGGTAACATTTTCCTATTTTCCAATCAATTAATGTATTGGTATAGGCCTACTCCGAGGTGTTCGTCGAGGCGTTCAGAAAGCTCTTGGTGCTCTGATACCAACTTTTTTGCACCGTATTGTGGATTCTGTTTATTTATGTCTTTCGTTCATGTGGTTGGCAATATTGCGAAACTACAAAATGATATTACTATGAAATGAATGAAATACCTGCAGTGAGTTATGTATTATCTCTAACACTTGCAACAAACATAGTTCAATACTGCCTCGTATTACCTAGTCACTATCCACAACATAGACAAATCATGTTTGCAGTTTTGTACAATGAACTATTCTGAAATATGCGAATCGTTTTGCTTTTTCTCCACAAAGTATAATAGGCGTTTATCAATAATTTAACGACGAGACTTGAATACAACGATGTCTTCTATTTTGGTTTTCTTGATACCGAATTAATGAGAATGTTTACCCATCGCTGTGTAGACCAACGAATGTTGCATAGTCCATGCACTCATTAATGACTTACCAGATTCAATACTCTCATTCTGGAAAATAACAGGATATCGGAGAAAAATAACTGTGGCTGTTTCGTAATAATTAAACCTTTAAAAAATATATCAACCGCCAATTACCATGAAATGGTTTATACACACCCCAAGCGATAATTCTGCAGAATCAAAGATTCGGGCTGAATACAAAAATGGTATTGATGGCAATAATAATTTTGGCTGGTATCAGAGACTGGATGCCGGCGGAGTGCGTAAAAGGGTCACACTGGACACGCTAATCTGTTATCATTGGTTTTCAAATCAAGACACTCATTAGGTGCGGAGGAGAATGAGGAGAAGTAGGGTAATAATTACACTACCCACTCTCAAGATACATTGGAGTTAACAACCTGCCAATCTACACATTACATTGCCCAGCCAGAAGGGGTTTAATGGAAATTCTACTTACTACTTCTTTATAACCATTCAATGTGGTGGGTCCTCTCCCATTCAATATTAAATTACTATAATTATAGATCCTTGTCATTTGATAGGTGGAACACTCGTCACGTGTCATCCTTTATTTTGACAACCGTCGTATCACCCTAAATAACCCGTCTCAGAATTGCCTCAGATTCCGGGTCCCATCAGGGGGATGACCCATTTCTTGACCAATCTGACCCGAAAGTGGTTACAATTTTCTGGGAGTCTGCGTCAGTTTGACCCATTTCTGTCTAATTTTGACACAGATTCCGGTCAAACTGACCCAGCATTGGGTCATGCCCAACCCGTATCCAGGTCAACTCTGACCCGGATGTTTTTAGAGTATACATGGAAATAAATATAGGCGGTGTATATTGATTTTCGATGCTTAATTCTCGGCGAACAAGGCTGGTGTCTACATGGACTCGTCTACGTTATAGTTAGAAGGGGTTTTTTTACGTTGGGATTTCAGAGTGTGGGGTGGACAAGTTTCGTGACTACTGTGTGTTTATTGTGATTTTGTTCAAATGACAAGAATTATTTTATATAACTCACAAAAGTTGTGAGTTATATAAAACAGATATTAAATGTATTTCGTTCATGCACTGAATTATGGCTTTTCCATTTTACGAGGTAAAGCTGAGTGGAATGGAAAAGTTGCTGCGACAATGCATTCACAAGCATTCACTATTTGTATAATAGCGGCACTGATTATGCGAGGCGTGTAAATCAGGGGTTGTCATGTCTGATAACTGAAATACTAGCAAATGAATCATTAAACTTAAAAAGAAGCATTGCCCTCTCTGCCATTCAAATCAAATAAAAAACAGTGTTCTGGTTGAATTACATTAATTGATACGTTTACAAAATAATGAAGGCGCCGTTTCGAAAGCAATCACAAGTATTGTGAGAAAAAAAATTCAAAAACTACAGGGGAAAAAATCCTCAAACCTCGCTCATGCAAACTTGAGCGAATTTTGATATTTTACGTATCAAGTTTAACATCGCATTTGCGCACGACACACACGATTGTAGCATTATCTTCTGCTAGATTTTCTTTCAGAGAAAAGAAAAGTAGCGTTGAATGTTTTTATGTCATTTGGTTTTGCCAAATACACATCTAGTTACTGGCCACAAGTTCCTTTTGTTCACAATGGATACGATATTTTTTGTCCGCCACAACGGAGGCTTGGACTGGCCTTGAGACACCAAAAGCGGCAAAGTGTCTGTCGTGTTTTTATTTCAAGTAGGCCTAATTAGAAAAGGGGATGGAGTATTTCCCAAAACACCACAGAGATCGCCGTTCTCTCCTACCGTTCGTTTGAGTGATATCTTTACAATATCTAGTCGATATGACTGGCGTCCCTTGCTGATAAAAATGACAAATCTTTGTCTGCTGGAGGACTGAGCTATAGGAACTGCAATAAGAGGAAACGGCTGGACTCTAGTGCATGTTTCAATTAACTTGATTTTCATGAATCATTAGTTTTTATCTCTTCCTGTCGGACGTGAATAGCTATATCTGACTATTTTGAATGGACAGCAGCAATAACACGCCTCAACTTACGGTGAACCTAGGTTTCATTCCAATGTAATTTACTGTAATCTTAAAGGTGTTTTATAATCACTTGAGTATTAAAACTTATTTCCATCTTCCAGTCTCACAACCTGTGAAAATGTCATCAATTAAGTAGTTGGTCCCGTTTAATGAGGACATGTTGTGCCTTGCTGTGGTGCTTGTTCACATGGTGTTTTGTTACAAGCCTCGATGATTCTGGGGCTCCTATGCTATTTCTTGAATTGACAGTGGGCCCCATTGGAGACGGGAAGTCTTCTCTGGGCTGGGTTTCCAGATCGAAACTGTCGATAATTATTATTATCAGTCCTACTTTATATAAAACAACCTGGCTGTTAGCACACTACGCAACATTAATTTAAGTCGCTCTGTCGTTTCTTTTTCAATACAGCTTTTAAAGATATTACCGTGATTTTCAGTCCCATTGTTGCCTAGTATGATGGACATGCGGCAATCTCACAACAGTCTTACCTAGCAAGAGTTTGAGTTACATCCAAGTAGTCATTGATGACACTATCAACGAAATAATGTTTTTTATCATCGTACACAATTATAATGAGTCTGGTTGTTACTTCAGCGAGCCGCGTTATCTTTAGTATTTACCCTTATGAAGGAGGGAGGATACACCTTGGCTCCTGATAATGAGGTATCCTCGCATACGGAGGGGTTGTTTATCATATCAATGATAAGAAGATTGCCCCCTGTATCGTTATGATTATTGATGTATCAGGATTTACATTCCTCGTCTGCATCTGACTGGCGCCCGTAGATACCAGCGTATCCACGTGCTAGCATTGAATCACACTGATTCATACAGCGTGGTGTCCTATGGGAGTTGAATGCACGGGGCAAGGTGGGCGGGAAGGGGAACTCACAACCCCACGCAAATTACTGCAGCCATATTATTGGGGGTTTTTTTAACTTGTAAATCTCATTGGACTATAAAGGGGTGGGTGAAGCCAGTGATGGAAAAGTTTAGGGAAGTTTAGCATGTTAGTGTGGAGTGGGTTGACTTAGCAAAAATATATATTGACGTTTAAGTCAAAGCTTATATTATTTCCGCTCTTTCAAACAATCGAAATGTAAACAAACAAAACATGCATGTATGAAATAAAATTAAACATAAAATATATAACGCAAAGAAGTTTAAAAGTCAACATTTACAATACAACGTCATAGCTTGCTACAGTATATAGGCTAACGCCAAGAAGTTTAAAAGTCAAAATTTACAATACAACGTCATAGTTTGCCATACAATAAATTATTGTGCGCAAAAAAGGTTACAATATTCAAAATTGCAGAATGATTAATAAATTATAATAATTACTTTTTTTCTGAACTATATTCAGCTCACGTTCAATTAGACGTTATTAATTTATATTACACCTCTTTAAACTCACACAGACACTTTGTGAAACTTCCCTTTAACATTTATTTAACCTCAATTCATTCAAAAGCCCTGCAGTGTGTTTGCAGATTTAGAAACAATAATAATTTACAACAAACGAGCGAAAACGCAGCAACAAAACCCAAATTTGTACCTTATTTGACTGGTTGCCCTGCCCCAGCAGCAGGATGCTGATCGTGAAAGCACGTGCACCATCAATACCTACATTATTCACCATTGCTTCAGGTGCAAGCCATTTTTATAAGAGTTGTACCTTGGCCTTAAGTACTTCCTCAACCATGGTCAAAGTACTTTGTTATTTTTAACCACAATCGGAAACGAAACATGATATTGGGGCACCAGAGTGGACCCCTTAAAGCAAGTTTTGGAGCATAGGAAACTGCAATAACCCTAAGGGAGACCTGTGGTAGGCTTTCAGACGAACAATCCTTCAAAACTAGTAATGAAAACAATGACACGCCCTCGTGCAAGATGTGACGTGGAACATGACTTGAGGTGTCTGCGTGTTTGAACATTGCAACAATACTTCATTCTTTGGGGGTGTGTATCTAACTGGAAGCTGTCTCATTTACATGCAGTTTTGAAGTAACCACATCATGGGCTGATCATATTTCTCTTAATCTGTGTTGTGGTTGTGTTAATAATTGGCGAGGAGTTTCAAGCAATTTTCGGAAAGTGCTCGTATTACAAAAACACGGTGCTGCATCTGCCTTTAATTTAACGAGTGCTGGTGTTTTGATTGAAACGGGTTACTGTTAAAGGTCAATGAAGGCAGACTTGAAGATTTATCAAACATGACTTTGTTTGGAAACATTTGGCGATTATTATACACTCACGCCTTATACCGAAGACGATATTTCGTGGTGATGTGACTAAAAAGTATCGATTTCTTCAATTTTGTCATGAAAGTATATGTCGTTGTCCAACACTGCAAAATGCTTCGATCAGAACCAGGTGGTATAAGTACATGTATACGGTTTTTAAATACCAATATTTACACCATGTTCATGGGAAGAGCATAGTTTAGCACATAACAACCTATACACAATCTACAGTAAACATTCATTTTCTCCACATTTGGTTCGAGAAAAATCAACAGGAACGCTCTCTTAAAGTTATGAAACTGGCCAAAATGTTGAATTTAGTTTATGGTGAACAATAATTCAAGTTTCAACCCATTTGAAATCTTGACTTAATGGAAAAATTATCAGAGTATAATGTTACATTGCTTTAATGTGATATTTTAAATTATTTTTAATTATTTTTCTATTCACACGCAGACTATGTATGTATTTATTGGTACATTCACGTCTGATTATCTTATAACTATGGTGTAACAAGCACGCTTAAAATGGCCTGTTCAAGAGAAATGCAAACGGAAAGTACAGTTTTATTAGCCAAAAGAGGTGGTGGGGTGGGGGAGGTGGGGGACGGCGGGGAGGTGGCGGAGGTGGGGGACGGCGGGGTGAAAAGAAATAACGTTGGGGGCTTTATATTTTACCAAATAATTACAACGAATATTATTAGTGCTGAGCAATAAATGACAGAGCTGGCGGTCTGGGATCGAGTCTAACCGCAACACAGACGGGAAATATACTCTGAAAGTCCAATCGTGTGCGCGTTTCCTTCACTGTGATTGATTGGGTTACAAAGTTCACAGTGATTTGAATTAAAAAAAATTATTGCCGTAGGATACAGAACTGTTCGATATTCATAGTTTAAATTTCTTCCAGCTCATTTATGTGAAATTAATTTGGAAGAAGAGGCTCCAGCCCCCACCACCAGCCCAATTACGCTGCCGTTCATTGAAATATTTTGCCCTCGTTGGGCAATTTTTAGGAGTTAATGATGACTTAAATATGACAATGTCTTCCAAAGGTAGATTATAAAAAACCACTAATAAAATAATTCCCGATTTGCGGTTTCTCTTCACGTAACAAGTCTGTTCACGTGAAATGGCTCAGATCAGTCGCAAAAGCATGACAGCAGGTTGTACTTTCTATCGTAGCATGTTTATTAACCAATTTAAATGTTTCCCCTACAATAATTGTTCGTGAGTAATTAACAAAAATGGAAGATGATGATATCTTCCATTCTGAAAGTCTTATAGTAACGACCGTGACTCGGACACCGACATTGTATCAGTGGGGCTAAAGCGCGTCAAAGCTCCCGTAGGCTACTCATTATGCTTTAAACGACAACCCAAGTGATATGATTTGTGAGAAAGGCGGAACTTGATCAAAATAGAACAATATTATAATTTTCAAGAAATTGTTTTGAATCTTTGAATTTAGGATTTTAATATCGTATTATTCCCATTTATTTTGGGGGCTAGACCCTTCGCACGTGACGTCACCCTTCGACTTTCGCTACTGCTACTTAGAGTCGAAAAACAACCTAAATATACCACGCATGGTTTTCACGTATTTGGCGCGTAATTAGTAAAAACTTACAATGATCATGACGTAGTGACTTTGATTACGATTATTATGGGCTAGGCATATAATTACATTGCCTGAAAAAGATCAGGTCTACTTCACTTATGAAGTGTGGCGTCTTTTTCCGGCAAACTCATCGACAACTTATATGTCGAGATATCGGAGCAGTTCCTGCGTCAGTCGCAATCAGCATGTATCTTCTTTTTGTTTCCTTGCACTTTTTTCTAAGGGGTGGGGGGGGTGGGGGCTAGACAAAAGTTTGTGGGATCAAGCTCCCCTCCCCCCTCCCCCCGTCGAACCGCGCCTGCTCGGTGTAGGAGCAGACCGTACGTATGTTTGAGATGGTTGTTCATGATAACAGCAAACTATAGGCCTACGTTTAGTTTTTCAGTTATTTCTCGTTAATGGGGAGAATTTTTTATGAAATATTATGTTAATAAGTTCACACAATGTGTACAAGGCAATTAAAGTTTTTGACTGAGAACCCCTTCAATGCGAAATATCCCGTTAATTTGACAACTAATAGTGCCTTGATCAGGCTGCCGGTATTCAATCTTCATAGGGTTATATTTGTCTTGTCAATTGATTGCTAATTAAACGATATGGCATGTTGAGGTAAAACCTTTGTTTTTGTTATTTTGAAACCAACATGGTTGCATATTTGTTTTTAGCAGCGGATCAGTCGCAGATGATGTTTGAATTCTCACTGTATCTGTGATACGCACACTTCCCTTCCCGCATACTACCACTGCCTGCCATGTCACAAGGGTGTCAAGAGAGGGCGATACGTCAATATCGCGTGACGATGATGATGATTTATTCGATGTGTCAGAGTTGAATGGTGAAGTCCCACAATTCCACGTTAACCGGAAGTGTACTATGGCGGATCATTACTCGCTGAGAATTGTAACAAATACTCCGATTTCTCGTACAACAAACACACGATATACGGAATTAAACAGGTAGGAATTTTCTCAAACACCTCCTGACCTTAAGAAGAAGACCGTAATAACAAGTTTACTGTACAATTGTTGTCTGGATATTGATTTGAAAACACTTTTTAGATGAGAACGAAAACTTGATAAAAATCAGTGTGTGTTTTAATTATTTTTACTCAGTTTATTACTTAACTTAGTAATAGTAGTAGTTACTGTAACTCATTAACCATGCTAACTGTGACTGTTGTGAGTGTTTACATGAATATTTCACCGTGCTGTCATGTATTGGGTGGTACAAAGTACTCCTGTGATTGACTGACATATCCTACAGAACAACACTACACTGCGAGGGAGAATCATTTTTATATGTCTGCCTGTAAACATGAACGTTAATTGTAATCTCTAGTCTATCTCCATTTTTAGCTACTACTAAATACGTACTCCTGAGTACTACAGTCGACTCTCGTTAATACGAGGTCCGCCCGGACTGGCCCATTTTCCTCATAGTCATATTATCCGAACCTTGTCTTAAACACAGCACACTACGTACATGTATACACATGTCGTCATAGTGCATGCACTACACACATGTATAGGCTAGAACAAAGCGGTTTGCTTTCTAGCCTTGTTAGTTAGTAGTAGCTAGTGTAGTACAGTTCTTACGAGCATCCTGTACACAAAAATGTCAATGAATAAAATGATTGATAAATGCATTTTTGTTGACTATGTCCTATGGTCATAGAAATTTAATATTGCGTATTACTCAAGATAAAAATCATAGCAAAGTTATGTCAAACTTGCCGTTCATGTGACCATGATGTGACAGATTCGGTACTGTGTAGCGCCCATGCTGAATGTTGTTTTTGCTAGTAGTCGTCCAACTGGTAAGGAAAGCATTTCAAGCGTAGGTTACCAGCAAAATGTTTCTGGTATTCGGATCGGACAGAATTGCATGGCCAGTCCGATCCGATAAATAGTTTGGTAACAAGAATCCAAACCTTGACTGAACGGTAAGCTTTTACACCTAGCAATATTTTTCAGATCTCGCTACAAAAGTATGAAAAACGACACATTTTGTCATCATGGGGCCGCAAAAATATCTTGTACTATCCGTGTTCTCGTTACAACCGCGCTTGTATCTTCAATTTATTTAAGACACAGAAACACGATTGGGACAGTTAGGGACCGGTGAAAATCTTGTATAAAAAAAAGTTGCGAAAAAAAAGATTTTTCACCGTTATTCACACTCGCCGCCTTCTAATAACATAAATGGCAGCTGTCACTTGTAATCAATGGTTCGCTGCACGCAATACTGGTCCATGATAATCAAGGGTTTACGTATAAAAATATAAGCCATTGATTATTGTGGACCAGCGTTGCGCGCAGCGTACCCTTGATTAGCAGGATACGGCTTGCATGTTGAAGAAACCAAACTTTTAAGCTATGTGCAATGCTGGTTCACAATAACCAACGGGTCACGTATAAAAACATGGGGCCCTTTGTTATCGTGATTTAGTAGTATAGCCCCACCTAGCCCTGGTAGGACGTCAGTGTATGTTGCACTACACTGATATGTCCTAGGTATAAACCTATGATACCATGCAAACAAAATTTGGGTTAATGATTTTTAATATTTTTACCTGATTTAAATAGCTGAAATTCCGTTCATATATTCTTTATGTCCATAACTACACTTTTGAGGCATCCTAAAATAACAATAGAAATAGTAATTATATCCATGGATGATATTATTCCAGAAAATAAATGGCAGATCCATGCTAACGTTTTAAACATCATGTACCGATTGACAAGTGAGCACGTGTGCGCATATGTGCGAACTAGCTGCTCCATCGACTTCCGGGGGTCAACACGCCTTGAAGCACGAGCAAATGTAGTCTTGGTGTAAGACTTTGTTTTGATTTGTCTCATTATTTTCAAGCGAGATGGCACTATCGTTTGCAGGCAGTTCGTGGATGATAGCGCCCCCTCTTGCGGGTAAATTATGACTAATCAAAACAAGAGGCATCTTGCACCAGACTAGAAAGAACGTGTGACCAATATGCAATGGGCGCATGTGCATTGTATGCAATGGAGGAGTCCAACCTGGGCGCTAAGGTTTAAACCCTAGCATCCATCCCGTTCACTCAAGCACCTTACATTGTTCAGTGTTTAGGGCACATCCCCTGCGGGTTGATCTAACTAAATGTGTCCACTTGTACCTCTTAGCTTCCCTTCAATGCTTTTAGCTGTTGAAAATAATTATCATTTTAAAAGTCATTTCAAATAACCTTTTTCTATTTTTTTTTTTATAACCAGGAGGGAAGGAAGGATTGAAGAAAGTTGTTTAGCAAATAGCATGTAGACTCATCATTTGGGAGTTGGTTAACATTTCACTGTGTATCGCTTTTTCTCATTTTTTTTTAGCCAAGATCCAGAGGAGGATTGCCAATTAGACGACGTGCCACTAATCATGTCAGAGGACGGCATGGATAGTGAAAACGAGAGCCTCACTAAGAAAGGAAAGCAGAAACGTGGACCCTTATGTGGACTATGCTGCAGCATATATGACTCATGCACCAAGTTAGTTCATATGGTTGCTTTCCTTTCACTGAGTGCACATTTAATTCAGTATTAAACACAATCATTGGTTTGAATCCCTAAAAACATAGAAAATGTTTAACTTTACACATTTTCTTGCAACATGGCTGTCTGATAATTCTGTAGCTAACCACCAGCTACATGTGCATAGGTGGTACATGTTCATGTAAGAGATTTAATTGAAAAAGTCTTGCAAATACATGCGGACTAGTGAACAAAATTGCAAACTACTCAAAGATTTTGGTTCACTAGTCGGTTCAGCGAGTGAAATAAAAAGTTAAGCGAAACCCCTTAATTAGTGTTTGGTGCAAAGAGGTGTTCACCACACAGATGAATTGCACCATTCATTACTTGTTGCTAAGCTCACACCTTGTACAAAATGAATCCTAAAGTACACTATAAAGATATATGGGTACAGGATGTATTTACTTTTTAAAACTTAGGCAATTTACATCATGGATTAGGAATGGAGTTTTGAATGTCAAGAATAAGAGTGAGGAAAAAAAATGAAAGTCTTGTTTCCAAAAATTGTGGACCACCAGACCGTCACTCTGTACTTTACAGAATACAGGGAAAACATCATCGAGTGCTTATATACTTGGGATAGGCCGCTTTCACTGGTAACCAGTGCAAAGTTGTACTATTTTGAAACTGAACAAAGATAACACAGATCAGACCAAGTACACAGTGTGAAAAACCCTGCCTTATTGTGATTGATTTTTTTGTTATCCCAAACTGCGCAGTAAATTTTGGGTTCCAAGTTGCCATTCTTTATTTTTTTTTCCTCCAGTTGTTGTCTGTCGTGTAAAGGACGGATCTTCAAGGAGAAGGAGTTAAAACCACGCAATGTTTGGCTTGGACGTCATGGACCAGAAGAAGAACATTATCCAGCTAATAAAATCCGCAACCAGAAATACAACGTCATTACGTTTCTTCCTCTTGTAAGTTTTTATTCATAGCGCATATTTATGCAGACTACCTTTTTGTGCTTTTGTAATTTTCTTGAACACTCCAGGTAGTTGACCAAACATTTGAAACTACTTGTATTCAATAACTACATTATTTATGGTGGCACAACTACAATGTACATGTACAGTATGTGTGAACAGTGTATGCATTACTATCAATTCAGGCTTGCATACATGTAGTTTATCCAAAGAGAAAGAAAATATCCTCTTGCTCCAGGGTTTATCTATTATGAATAAACATCTCAGAGAGTTTACACTCAACATTGAAGACTGGTAATGTGGGGGTGTATTAACAGGTGATATAAAGACCAGCTCTGTAAACTAGCGAATAAATGGCCCTAAACAAGCGCATTGTTGTGTAAAAGTTCTGTAAGCATTGTGCTTGTTGCTGTGGGAACTATCAAATTAATTGTTTTCTTTGTGTGTATTGTTTTTTGATTTTTTGGCAAGGACAGACGGTGCCACGTGCATGCACATACTATGCATAGGCCCTGGTATCGATTTAAGTTAGCTGGAACGCGCATAAAAAACAAACATATTGCAAAGCATGAAGCCTATCACCAACCAAAGTATTTATATATATGGCAGGGAACGATTTGATCCCAAATTTTTGCATAGCAAAACTGCTATATGCAAATTGTTTTTTTGCATAGCAATCTCAAAATATTGCATAGCAGTCCATACATTTTGTATAGCAAATTTAAAAATGCCTAAATATTGTTAAAAATTTAACCCTGTGACACAGGTTTATTTGTGTGTTTTTTTAAGGCTTAATTTCAGGCCAAGGCTACTTTCAGAATGTCTATAATTAAAGAATAAGACGCTCCAAGACTTAATATGACATAGTCCTATTCCCTTAACTTTTTTTTTCACTAGAGACAACTAAAATTTTGGGTTGCCCGCAAGTTTTTCCACTAGCCCACGTGTATTAATGCACACAATTTTCATAGTGTCAAAAAAAAAAACTATACGAAAATTTGTGGGTTTTTTTACGATCTTATCCCCTATTTTCTGCCCTAAATAGTACTTGTTTTCATCAACAACCATTTTCATGGATTTGTGATTTGTGAATCGGTTTTATACATGTAGAACTTCTTTTGCAATGAAATCTTTGTGTTAACGATCGATCGACGACGCACATTGAGAAAAAATTCAATGAATTTTGCCCTGCAACGCCCTCTGCCGGCAAAAGTTGTTGAGGCTTGAATAGCCTTAACCCAACGCTGTGTATAGTACAGAATCCGCGGGCGTGCGCCACATTGTGCAGCAATTCTTTACTCGACTCGTGAATGTGTATCAAGTTGAAGGCTAGCCAAGCTTCCTTATGGATATGAATTTATTGACGGGCCAATCACAGCATGCAGAATGTTGGTTAGGATAGACTTTAGACCCGCTGTTGTACAGTTGTACTGTACAATACACCATGTGCTGTGTGCGTGCTAGCCTTTAGTCAAGGCGTACCGCGGCACCCCAGCCCAGATATCACGCACGAAAAAAGACTAGCGCGAGCGGCGAAGCCGCGAAGCGCCTTTACCAACTCGTTCAGCTAATCAAATATTCATGATCATGAAATATTTATATATGCAATTTCTTGTACCCAATCACCCGCAACTAGATGTTGGACTCCTCTATTATATAGATGGGTAATGCTGTCTGGCAAATAGTTTGACAATCGGTAACATAAATAAGGATAATTTGACAAAACTAAATTTTATTTGCATTTTTAGAACTTTTACTTAACACGTCATCAACTAAAAACATGTAAATGGAAACGAGAATGCATGTATACTTCGTAGCACACCGTCATGCAAGTAATTGTGTCTTCTTATTGGCCAACAACTCATCACGCTAATGCATTATGCATTACATTTCTCCCACCAAAATCGGTAGCAAAAAGTAAAGAAAAACATAAAGCCCCACAACGAGTTGGTAAAGGCGCTTCGCGGCTTCGCCGCTCGCGCTAGTCTTTTTTCGTGCGTGATATCTGGGCTGGGGTGCCGCGGTGCGCCTTGACTAAAGGCTATGTGCGTGCGTGCGGGCGAGCAAACGTTGGATACTCACTACCATTACCATGTGGTTAAGTGCGTGCGTGTTTTACTATGAATTGAACGATCGCTACCGCAGCCACATTAAATCTAGCAAACATCAAGACTTGCTAAACCATTTTACGAACTTAAAAATAATCTCTCTTTGGGATTTTACAACTGTACCCCTCATTTATTGTGAAAAGGAACAATTTTTTTACTAGCCTGGCGGGCTAGTAAGGGAAGGGTTTTGACTTGCCCGCCGCTGTTTTCAATCGCATTTGGCGACCGCTAATTTCGAACCCTGCCGATGCTGCTTCCATCATGTGTGGGGGAATGTTGATCACAGCGTGGCATCGTGCGCCATGTGATTGTTTCCCTTGCTCTAGTCTTAGGTTGTCGGACATCACGCTAAATAAAAGGCAATTCCTCAAATACCCACCGCCACAGCTTGGATAAATGTGAATCCAAAATCTTGTGGGTGTATACTTATTTTTAAAACTCAACAATTTTGTAACACTTGTATCGCAAATTGCATCGCAAATTGTGCGATGCACTTTGTAAAATTGCATCGCAAATCGCTCCAATTGCATCGCAAAATGGGATGCGATACAAGGGAAATCGTTCACTGTATGATACTGTTACTTTTCAAAGCTCATAGTCTGGTTCTTGAAAATATGCACAAATACGTGTAGTTTATTATGTGTAGTAAGATATTAGGTGCCAAACAAAAGTTGAACAGCCTAACTTAGGAATGGCCATTGAACATGAGCAGAACATTTCTAAAAAATAATGGCGAAAGAAAAATTTCAAATGTTGATGATTTTTACCATATTTTTTAAAAAGGTATTTACTAATGGGAATAACTGTGGGTAGACAGTATTCACTGCCTTGGTTGGTGGCTGGCCGCTGTTAATGGACCTCACCTTTGGCTTGGCCCAATAACAGCCACCAGCCACGAGCCGGTCATTACCACGCAGTGAGACCGGGTCCTCACACTCTTATTCCCTAATTCAAAAAGTTTTAAATTAGGGAATAAGAGTGTGGATTTACAGTCAATATCCAATTCACTGTTGATAATATTGAATAGTCAGAGGAATATACAATGAAGGAATGTCTGAAGAAACCTGACATAAATTGCAGTTCTGTTCCTGGCTTCGCTGTTTGTGCTTTTAGAAATTCGACTTTCATCATTTGTTGTTTTAACAATGTAATATCAAAGTGTTATGTGTTAGTAAAAGCTTAGATAAATGGCTGCGAAGCCAAACTATGCGATCACAATGTACTCAATGCACACACGTTTATTAGTACACTTGCTCCATGCGACAAACAAACATGTTCACATCATTTCCAATAAATGGTTTGGCATGCAAGCAAAGGCAAGAACCAGTGTACGCTAGTGGGCCTTTTCATAACAATGTGATAGAATAACAGCATACGCCCTCTGATGGCAAAATCTAATAGTAAGCTAAGCGATAATATTAAAAAAACACTTGTAAATGACTACATGTCATTAGTGTGTTTTTAAATTTATTATGGTTTGAAAGTAAAATCTGTTATGGGTAAACTGGCTAATCATTTTTTGTAGATACTTGTGTGTGGTAAAATTCCACATGAGACATAATCCACAGTCAACAGATGATACAACCCCTACATGTAGTTTGTGATGTTAACTTTTACTGCTGTGGGCTTACTTGTTGTATGCTCTGTTGTCATTTTTTTTCCTGTGACAGTTTTGGAAGTTTATCCCAATTCAACCTTTCATGACATTTTAAGTCAAGGGTTCAAATACTTGAATCTCTATGGTAGTCTAGTCAAGGAACCTTATTCATATGTGGTTTTCTCAAGTTTTGTACCTGCTGCATCACGTAAACCCCTATTGAAAATCTAAACATCTTTTTGCCTACATTGCAATGTTGACACGAGTCGTGTTGTGCACTCCAATGGTTACTTATGAATAACCATTTAGAAATTTGGTGATGCATACCAAATGCTAATGAGCCAATGGGCTGTAGTACAAATGTTGTTCAAATAGAAATGGATGTGCCATAACTTTTGGAATATCAGCTGCCATGAGTGTAAGTTGCTGTGCCTAAAAATTATTTTAAAAATATTCAGACATCGATGTATAAGCCACACCACTATATGAAGCCTAAAAAACGACATCAAAAGCACCCAACTTTTTTGCAGTAATTTCGCAGCACATAGAATAGACACTCATTTTGGGGATTGCATTTGGAGATCAGGTTGGCTCAGTGGTTGCCTTTCCCTGCCTTTCACTTATGTGGACTGGACCCTGGTTCGAAACCCACCACAGACCAGAGCTCAGATGTGGATTGGGTTTCCTCCCACATCGAAAACTGAGCATTCTTGTTTCCTATTCATCATGTAATTGGCGTTAATTGTGCTGTTGGATGTGTTATAGATAAACAAATAAATTTTAGGTGCTATGTATGCATGGCATGAATATCCATTACCTCTCTTTGCATACTATTATAAGCTGCATCAAAGTCCCATCAAAAAGTACAACATTTTCAAAATGTGCTTTTGTCATGCTTCCCATCATTTACAGTGTGTTTGTATGATCACATCATTACCAGTATTATGTTTTGCTCAAACACAGTGGTGTAAAGCGGGTTTGCAACATTCAAATGAGTACAGAACCAGACCACCAGGGTTGAACATACAATCACGTTAGCATTTGTTAGCAGTAGCATTTAAACATTGACGTTTTGCAGACTAGTACAGACTTGAAAAGTGAATTTATGAGTGTATTTTAATATTTTATTTCCAAATGTCAGTAAAGGAATAAAAGTCAAGCGAACTGGCCGGTTCTGATTATATTCCAAACTGCCGAGTGCCTAAGCTGACTTTAAATGCCGCTGTATAAGCTGCCCAGTTTATTGGCTGCAGAGCACGTTTTCAGCTTTAAAATCAACTCTTAAGCCATGCCTAATATTCCACAAGTTTTGCTAATCAATAAATCACGGTTCAAGTGAGCAGGGTATCATGCATTCAGTTCTTGATCTCAAATCTTAACTATTAGTCACAATTTTCAGACATTTACTCGGAAATTAGTCATTGGTGTTTCCTGATACATACATTATATCTCCATGTACATCATGCCTACCCTACAATGCCCTCAGTTTAAATGTAAAGAACATGCAGTTTACATATCATGAGCAAATGGGCATACATGCACAAAGTAATGCCATGTATTGTGGAGATATCAGAGCCGCCAACTGTCCCTGATTCTGCAGAAAGTTCCCTGAAAATAAACCAATGTTTCCTTATTCTGATGAACAAATTTGAAATTCTCCCTGATTATGGAAACTTTTCTCCTATGTCGATTGTCTTTCTAATACATCTCCCTGATTGTTGTAACAAATTTCCCTGTTTGCAAGATATGCAAATGTTGGCAGCTCTGAAATATGAAAACAGGAACAAATCATGTACTTGGAAACTCTAATCACAACAAATCACAATTAGTTATTTAAGAGCTACATGTACATTAAGCTTGTCATGAATACATACCAATCAAGGACAGTTAATAGTTTCTATGTGGTGGAAGCTGTTGGAATGAATTAATAATCTGCACATACATGTAGTGTTTCCTAAGAAGTTATTATGAAATATTACTTGTGGGAACCTTGTTGTCTTGAATCGTTTCTGACTGTCAAGTATCCCAAGTCAAATTGTATGAAATTTCGAGGCAGAATTTTTAATTTATAAGTCTGTTCAAATTTGCTGTGTAGTGTTAATTGAAAAATATGGGACAGATTTGCTCTTGCTTATTTAAAAATGTTTTCACATAAAAATGAAAGTTGACAAAGACCCAGACAACCCTCTGATTTAATATTTTAGGTGTAGGTGCATAATGGATATTATACAACCACAACCAACCAAAATAGTTTAACCTTCTTCTAATGTGGACACACTATATGGTGTTATGTTTGTTCACCTGTTGATTAATAACCATTTTGCACTAACTGTGTATGTGTAGATCTTCCACACAGGTGTGTAGTATTGATTACCTGTTTGTGCAAGGATGGTTACCTCAGTAGCTCTGCTCCATGGTGGCTATGTCTGGATAGTTTTGCCAGCTTAGCCATGTACATGGCTAGATCTGACACTCAACTACAATATGGGGGATGGTGTTTTATTGGACAATAATTCTTTGAAATGTTCCTTCTGTTTTGTTTTTCCTATGGAAGTCATTTTTGAAACCATGATTGGCAGTATAATTATTAATTTAAGTATTTTTGGAATGTCTGCTTTTGATTTTATTTAAATGATATAATACAAGTAATGTCATGACTGAGTGTGGCTTTTTGGGGGTCAAGATTGCTGTATAATTGTTGACATGGGGATGATGGATTTCAAAATGAGATGAATTATACTATTAAAAAGGCTAATTATGTTAATATGTAACATGAACAATATTATGTAAAATAAGGAAATGACATGTTCTAGACGTGTTACAAGGGAGGGTGGAAAAGACCTCTTCTCTGTCCAATTAAAGCTCAGCTCATACAAAACAGCCTAAAACTAATTGCTACATCATGTACATTCACAAGCACCACACTTTCATCTGCCACGCAAATGACCCATAAAAAAACAGAACACAAACTGTATCTGTACAGGACACAGGCTTGGTATGCTTCAATGCATCTCCTCCACAGCTGGCAATCTCATTGCTCATCTCATTTTCTGAATATCAGGTTGGAACTTGAAAAACAAAATATATTGCATGTACACTGTATTATAGTAATGGATGGATGATCTACATGTGATATTTGCTGGTCAATGCATTCAGCTGTTTTGATAACATACAGTATTGTGCTGTACTATCCTTTTCTTATTGCATGAAATGAGCACTGAGTTGCCACAGGGTTGTAAATGTGATGTAATTCTACTGTACATGTTTAAGCCACACCCACTTCACACAAGCTCCAGTAATAACCAGAGGCCTATGAGTGTGTATGGAAAAAAACAAGTGAATTAATGTCCAGTAGCCTATAAGAATGGATAGAAGCCCTAACCTGTAATGTAGGTGGTTGGTTGTCTAGATTCCGAGATCTTTATCATTATCAGTCATTGGAGACAGGTGTTTTGCAGCAATTATTATTACTGTTTTGGCAAACATTTTTGAACGTACCTTCTTAATTAAAAAACAAATCTGGATGTAAGAGTAATGCTGAGAACATTGAAGGATTATTTTAATTTTGCTACAGTTAGCATCCTGACATCTAAGACTTGAGATTCTCAAAATGATTGAGTGTACATATCGCAGTGTTCAGCAGTGTGGTGGTTGATCAGTTTTGTTGACATCTTTACCCCAACTCCCCACCATGTTCACACACAGTGACAGCCCCATAACCACAACATGCTTCACAGCACTGCTCTTAATGGGATTATTTGATCAAGGCATTAGAACCTCCCAAATCCCATCAGAATTACAATACCACTTGTTCCTAATCCAGCAATAGCTTCCTGTTTGCCCAAAGATGGCCCCCTTTGGCCCATAGCATGGCCACCATTTATACCAACTGTGTATATTGTTCCCAAGGTGTCTTGTGTTGAACACACTTAGGTCATGGGCGGCTTCACTGTAACAATACTGCTGTCAAGTCAAACAATGCTAGCCCACCTGTCAGAGAACAACAGGTACAGCTTCCCCTGTGGCTGAAGGTGACATTGATTGGCACAGTATCAAACCATGCTTACAGTATTACTTGGCTATTAATGCCACATGTCATAACATCACTTTGAGTAACCTAGTATTTGCAGTAATACAAGTAATACTTGCAAGACAAAAGTACAGTGACCTTTAAACCAATCCAACATCAGTGATCTGAGTAGTTCTGTAACAGGCATGGCTTCCCAAATAGGACAAATACTGTACATGTGCTTGCTTAGTATGACACCAACTTCTAGATGACCATCTGAATGTCAAATGCCTTGCCAAAAATACCCTTTGCCTTAACTACCTGTTCTGCATTTTCTGTGTTAACAATCAGAATCTTTAGATTCCTCCAGCAAGCTACAATCCTCAGCTCTGATTGGTCACCATGCTGGAACGTGTTAATGATTGTAAAATCAGGTTCTAACTGTAGATGTTTACCAGCTCAGCAGTCCCCAAGACTATCTTTAAGTTTAATATTTTTAAGATAACACTCTGAAATATATCTTGTTCTTATTGGGTTTTTTAATGTTGCTGTTGCATGTCGTGCAAACCTCCAGAAAGAAGAAAAAACACTTTGATAAGTTTTAAACTCCTGGCAGAAAAACAGAACAGCTCAATTTCCATTTTCTCTCCTTCATTTTATTTTATTTTTTTTGGGGGGGGGGTAGTTGGCTCTGAATGTTTCATTAATAGCAACTTTTAAAATGACTTTTAACAACATTAATTTCAGAACCTCACCATTGAAAAGGTGAAACTTAAGTTAGTTTTGATGACTACAGTGCTGATAAACATTGGGTTAAGTTGTTAGTGGATTTTGTAGTGGGGTTTTAGAGTATAGGCTACTCCACTGCTGTTGACCGATCAAAAAATGAGGAGTCTAGCTTGCTAGAATGTTGTGAATCAAATCCTTGACTCTGCATGAAATCAGGAGCTGTAATGCTAACAACACACTGTAAACCATTACTTGGCTTTTACTTACACTACAGTAGGAGTTTGGCTATGAGCTGAGGGTACAATATGAGTATGTGGTACAGAAGGTAGAGCCATAGAGCAAGAAGAGATCCAGAATCCTAGTGTATAGTTGGATTGGTTATCTGAGGATGCATGAGGCGTGTAATAGCCACTTGATGTTACCAGGGATTGTAAGCAGACCACCCATCTCAATGCGATCATTTCAACATTTAAACAATGCTTGGCATATGCTTGGTCTTTCAACACCTTCAAACAATCTGGAGAAATTTAGTAGCGCTGACAAACAACTTTGAGAACTCAAACTCCCACGTTGATCAAACCACCACTCCACATGCTTGTGACTCTACTCATTAAAGTTCCTTTGAGATTTAAAAGAAATTCTAGGAATAGGTGATTCACAATAGGTTTTAAGGAAGTCAAAGCTGCCAGGTGTTTTGAAGTATTTGTATGTGTTTTTGTGTGTGTGTTTGTGCAAGACTTTTGTTTGTTGTAGATTAATTAACACTCTTTTCCTGCAGGATCAAGGAGATGTTGTAATTTAACTTTTTCATGTGTTTGGCTTCTTGTTAACAACTTAAATCCCAATATGAGTTTTTCTTCTCAATTTCTAAAGACAGAAGCCACAATAGAGGTGTCTTCAAATATTCAGAAGACTAATGAAATAAAGAAGTAAGAAAGTAATGATATTTGTCTTACATTTGTTCAGGTGTTGTACTACCAGTTCCGACTGTTTCTCAATCTGTACTTTCTGGTGATGGCTATATCACAGTTCATTCCTTCATTGCGTATTGGCTACCTGTATACATACTGGGCTCCTCTGGTAAGTTAAACAGATAAATGGTCACTGTTTAGTGTTAGGGAATGATCATTCTTCAGTATGTATGAATAAACGCCATCCAAATCTCACAGCTTTTAAAAGGTAGACTTTTCAAATGTTATCTGCGAGTAACTTAAACCAGCCATGAATATTCTTATCCTAAACTATAGATGGACATCTGTGTTGCTCGTATACATATGAAGTGCATGTCAGTCAACACCAGGTGCATGTAATATCAGTTTATAGCAGTCAATCCAGCCTTAGTAAACATATAACACCTATTGATAGAAACACAAATACTCCATTGAAATGACAAAGTAGTGCTAAGACACAGGAAGAGAGAAGTACTTGTTGCATGTACCCCAAGTAAATAAAGACTTCATGTTCTTATTGACAGGTGTATGAATGCATGTTTCAGCAGATGATTAATGTATCTTAAGAACAATAAATCAAGTGAAATATCTAGAGTAGATAGCTTCCTGCTGTGTTTCCATCTAGTCACCTTGGCAATGTATCATTCCGTATTAAAGTGTACCGATCCATTGTCAACCACAAACAGCTGTGACATTTGCCCCCATCAGCACCGGAAAAAACCATGCAACTCTCAACTGAGCAATAATTTATAGTTTCACAAATTCTTGACATTCCTCTTAGTGGGTTCTTTTGTTTAGTTTTGATATAACACAATAGTATTTCATTATTGATGTGGGTGTATTGTTTGTAGAGTTTGAAGTATTTATTTGTGCCATTACTGACAGATATACAACTCCAAATTATTATAAAATATAGAAAAAATTATGTTTTCATTTAGCCTTTTGTATATTTTTTCTGGATTCTTGTCAAGAATACGTGGGACCAACATTGATCTTAATGTTTGTTGACCAGAGATCCGAAGAAATTAAACAGGTTTTTTAACTGGCTCTTTGATTTGCTGGATGATAAAAGTGGCAATATCAACAAAGATAAAGTGAACCTTTTTGTGTTGTGTTTCACCGGCAATTTCGATAAGTAATGTTAACCCTTGGTTTAAGTTGAGCCTTTTTGACCCTACATTGTTGATCTAGAATCTGTAGAAAAAATCAATGAGGATTGTAATTGGGTAGGAGGTTTCTGGCGAAGTAAAGCTCTCTATTTCAATGCTAGGAGTTTAGAGGGGTTAAACTTTTAATCCTTTATGTCTGAGTACATCCCTGCCAAATCCCTAGTTAATCTGTAGCACCCACACCAAATGAAAACCACAAAACAGAAAAAAGGAGAGATTTTTATCTCTTCTTTCTTTGTTTGATTCTGAAGAGAAGTTTTGGTGAAAATGTTAAGATCAATGATGATGAATAGAACGACAACAAAAGTTAGATGAGAAAAGCTGTCAAATCTCTGCAATTCCTCAATTCCTAACATTTGTCACTACAGTGTTGTTGTAGTTTCTCTGGAGAATTCGGAAATGAAACCTCAGTCCCATTTGTTTGTTTTGCATATGACTTGCTTGAACTCGACATGGTCAAGTTCAAGGTTAAAGGAAAAGCAAATTCCACACATACTTTATTGCTTCACTTTTCCTGTTTTGGGGCTTCTGGAACTTTGGTTTCATTTTAACATACTAATGGTGACTGAGCAGGCCCTCTATAGACAGAAAAAGGCAAGGTTTATATCCAAAACAGTGAGTGTCAACTTGAAATGACAAATGGTAAACTTTTTGTTAAAAAATCAAAAACGTATTCTCTAATAAGAAATAACTTTTTGGTAACACCATTCCATTGATGTACATTTCTTTGCAGGGCTTTGTTATTTTTGTGACCATGTGTAGAGAAGCCCTTGATGATTTGAGACGTTTCCGTAGAGATTATGAGGTCAATGGCCAGCAGTTCTTAAAACTAACAAGGGCAGGGCTAGTCAAGGTACCCAGTTCTGACATTCAGGTATCGGACCTGATAGTTGTTGAAAAGGTAAGTCTTGTCTCATATGAGAGAGCTTCCTGCTTGTCTTTTCATGTTTTTTCATTATTGGAAGGGAGGGGTTTTTTTTCTAGTAGTGGCAAATATATTCACTTTGTATGTATTCGTGATATTCCAAATGTTAAGAAATAGTTGTTCATTTACAGGGTTTGGACATCACTAGGTATTGTACAATGGTTTTGTTTATCTTTCATATTAAATATCCTACAGTGTAATACCATTTTATCATCAGTTGGGACCTTTATCATTATATATGTTTCACAGTTCAGTAGTTACCAACATTCATTTTCACACACACACACACACACAAGTGTGTAAACACCTCCAATCGGGGACCTCCTATTGTCCCTCTTTTGTTTGGACTCTAACTTTTTGGCAACAGCTCCCATTGGTTTTGTACACAATTTCCAACTGGGGACCTTTACCCAACCGGGGACCCTATTGTCCTCTTTTGTTATAGGTCCCCGGTTTGAATGTGAAAACAAACTCACACACACACAAGTGTGTAAATGGTATAATACCGAGGACATCCCATGCTGTGGACTTAGTTTTTTTAGCGACGTTCCCATTGGTTTTGTACACGAAACAAACCGAGGACTGTCCCCGATATGTTTTTTTTCCGAATCCCTATTGCTAAAGTTCTCGGTTTGAATGCGTAGACATGTTCACACACACACACACATGTTTGTAAATCCCGCTTACCGAGGACTTCTCTTTGTTCTCCCATTGTTTGGACATAGTTTTGTTTAGCGACGTCCCCATTGGGTTTGTACACGAAAACGAAGCGAGGACGTCCTCGCTCTGTCAAACACCCGGATCCCTTTTGTTAAAGTCCTCGGTTTGAATGGATAGACACGCTCACACACACATACTAGTACAATTACTGCTTTCATGTCTATGATGGCAACAAACTTGGATGCAAGCTCTAAATGTTACAAATGTTCTAGAAACATTTTACCAACAAGCTGCTCAAATACTTTTTTAAACTGAATATTATAAATTTACTTCATCAGAACTTTTTATTTTGTTTTTGTTTTTGAAATAAAATTTTTAATTGCTTAAAACAAAGCCCAAATTTGGAGCGTCAATAAATGACATCACATTTGAAGTGATCTGATGTAAAACATAGCCTTTGTGCATGGCAATGGGTGATTGACCTTATGGTCAATGAACTATCACTGTGTCAGTATGGAAGCTGCTGACCAGTTAAGGGGATTTAGTGGGCATTTCTTCCACACACTGCTAGTTATGTTAAGCTTATTGTCAACATGACATTTTCAAAAGGAGCACAATACGGGCAAAGAAGCAATTTCACAAATCAGTGCTCACCACACCAGCTAAAGAATGTCAATGAGTATGGATGGGCTAACTGGTTTGTGGTCTTTGCTAGAAACCAATGGAGTTTAATTAGGTCTGTCCTAAAGCAGATAAATCCACATAAGTTACTGTGAATTGAACGATGACAGATGAAATTCTATCATTAGCACAATGCATCTAGAGGAAGTAGATTCATTATAAGAATCAATAACCATTCACTCTCAGCTAGGTCGCAACCAACCAGGTGATTAGTTTGTTTGTTACATTCATTGGTTTTACTTTGACACCTACAAAATAAATTAAAGCGTTTCAGTTATGAAGATGGGGAAGTTTGTAGCCAGCAATGTTTGGGTTTTGATTTTTTTTTTTTCATTTTTGTGATACCATTTGTATGGTAATAAGCTAGATTGTTTGTGCTTGGAATAACATTGCAATGATATAAGTGAAACACTTACCATTATGTTGCCCTCACTTTGTCTTCTTGAGATAAAACAAGCATTGAAGAAAAATGTCTCTGGTTATGTATTACTATCTGTGGGGTGCCCTGCAATCCAATTAGTACTGCTGGAATATACATCAGGGATGCTAATGGAACTGCAACAATAGATCAATTATTTCTTTACGCTTCTAATAATTGACTTTTGTAAACATCAAACACCCAAGGCTCTTCCTTGAATATCAAAAGTTTAAACACAGGTGTAGATGTCTTGTTGAAACTTTAAAGGGGCTTTATCCTAGCATTGGACTGAGACATTCCATTCTCTTACTAGATGTTGACCAATCAAATAAGAGCTATTCTTCGCCTGTCACATTCTTGGCATAATCTTCTATTCTTCTTCACATTTGGCCTCACACAAAGACGAGTGTTTGTTATTTAGTTTGGAGGATAATGTTTACCACCTGCAAACAACAACAGGTTTCCCTACTGGTGGCAGAGCTAAGGTCATTGGCTGTCTTCTTTTGAGAAGGTTTTTTAGTCCAAGGCAACTTGTGGGCCACCCACAACATATCAATCACACGGATGTGGGCAGAAAATATTGAGCTGATCAAATACTGTTGCACTGAAATTCTCACACTTTGTTGTATTGATGTAAATCAAATGAAAATGAATAACCTTTATTTTGAATTGAAGATACTAAAGAAATGACAAAATAAATAACAATGCGGGTCCTGTTGTATAAACTATACTGGCTAATGTTTGAGCATTGTGTGTAGTTGTTCTGAATCATTTAGGGAGGATACACTAAATTCAGGTTCATACAAGTACATTACTTAAATCAGTCAGGAAACAGGAAACACTCAAACGATTCATTGAAAAGGTACTAATTACTTATGTTTGCAAAAAGAAAGATTGCATGAAAGTTATGTTTTGGCAATTGTTTCTACATAACAATGTCTATGAGATCAGACTTATACACTAGTTCCCAGAATACCAGTACAGTCGAGGTCCGTCGGACTGGCCCGTTTTCCTCGTATTATCCGAACCTCGTCTTAAACGCAGCGCACTATTTACACGTACATGTATACATACGTCGTCATAGTGCATGCACTACTCACGTGTCTAGGCTACAACGGAGCGGTTTGCTTCCTAGTACAGTTCTTACGAGTATCCTGTACACAAAAATATCAATGATAAATGCATTTTTCTTGACTATGATCATAGAAATTTAATATTTTGTATAACTCAAGATAAAAATCATAGCAAAGTGATGTTAAACTTGCCGTTCATGTGACCATGATGTGAAAGATTCGATACTGCGTAGCGCCTATGCTGAACGTTGTTTTCACTGGTAGCCGTCAGCATGTAAGCGAAGTAGCATTTCAAGCATAGGTTACCAGCGAAATGTTTTTGGTTTTCTGATCGGACAGAACCGCATGGCCGGTCCGATCCGATAAATAGTTTGGCAACAAAAATATTTTCTGAACCTTGACTGAACGGTAAGCTTTTACGCAACAATATTTTTCAGATCTGGTTACAAAAGTATGAAAAACAACACATTTTGTCATCACGAGGCCACAAAAATACCTCGTATTATCCGTGTTCTCGTTACGACCGTGCTCGTACATGTATCTTTCGTTTTTTAAGACATAGAAACACGCATGGGACAGTTCGAGACTGGTGAAATACCTCGTTTAAAACGGCGTCTGGTATCTTCCGAGCTCGTATTAATGAGAGTCGACTGTACCTATTTCATGCTCAGATCTCCCTTATCCTGCTTTTTGCCTCAGTTTCCCCAAAACAGTTTCTCACACACTGTAGTTTTTCTCTCATTCTAATGGAAGTACCCTTTTTTCAAGGGAAATATTCTTGCCTAATGAAAATGATTATTCAGGGTTATAAGAATAAGTATTTCCTATTTGTTTCCTTCTTGTAATTGTGTTCTGTTCTTCATGACAGGACCAACGTGTACCAGCAGACATGGTGTTCTTAAGGACTACAGAGAAGAATGGTAACTTATGCCTATCACTCATTGCCTTCTGCTGCTCAGACACATTTCTGTTACTTTCATATGACTTAGTGTTTAAAATAATGACTGTTGTCGATAAACATGGGAAGGTCTTTTGAGGAGAAATTTGCACATGCGTATAAGGGTTACTTCTATGAAAATTGTAAAAGAGTTCCTTACTCAAAGTAAACTGAATACATTATGAAGCCTCTTCCCAGGTTGTATTGTAAACTTGGGTGTGATCCCTGGCAATATGGAAGTTACAAGATGAATGGCTTCTGACTGGCACCCCTGAACAAAGATATTGACAAAATAGGGAGGCCGCCAACATAGGGCTAGATAGCTCAGTTGGTAGAGCGCTGGCAGATTTATCCAAAGGTTACAGGTTTAAGTCCCGCTCTAGTCAATTTTTCTTTGTTCAACCCAAAATTATTTACAATTAACTCAGTCAGGTTCCCTTGTGGTTTGTTAGTTGACATAAAGCTGAAGCCAATGTTGAAAAAGAGGACTTTAACAAAAGGGATCAGGTTGTTTTGATGTGTGTGGGTATGGGTTTTTTTTTCAATTTTGTTCTCAGACTTCTTTTAGCCTTTAAACTGTCTTAAAAGGAAGTGAGACGTATCCCTCTGATGTTCAAACTTGTAGTTTACTTTATGATAGTCACACTTCAAACCTAAAGCTCAAATTGTTTTTAGATGTGCAATAAGTGTCACACAGCGTGAACTAATACCCCCCCCCCCACTTGACATTTTGACTCTTCCCTGCTTACTTGCCACTCACTAGAGCGTGACAGTAACAAGCTTCATTGAACTCTTATTATTAACACCACTGAAGGCTATAGATACAAATACCTAGAAAATGAAATCAGAGGTGATAACTGCATCCTGCATGGAATTGAAATAACACTTCACATGAATGGCATGCTAGTTTCTCTTCGGTACTTTTATGTCGAAACATTGAAAATAATGAGCCCAATCTGAAGGCAACATGCCCCTTTAAAGGTAGGGTCATAGATTGGTAAATACTCCAAAAATAATTACCATCAAAACTTACTTGATGAGAAGCACTGCAGCTGTTGATACTAAAAACTATTTTGAGAAAAAATTCCCTTTGAAGTTGTATGCTTTGGGTAATTTTTCACCTCAAAACATTTGAATCTGAGAAACGATTCATACATGAATCAATTCTCAGATTTGTGAGGATTTTGTCCGTTCTTGAATGCTGCTGCCAGAGCTGCAGTTGATTCCAGCTGTCACCTTGCTAAACTCGGATGGATTCAATCTTTTGGGCTGTTTCCTCAGCAAGTAGACACTGTATTCAGCTGAAACTTTCACATGTGAATTTTATTGACTCTTTCTTTATAATTTTGCCTACTAAATAAGTATAACATTGACAAAAACCAATCTATGACCCTACCATTAAGTAGAGGGGTAATTGTTACTTGGTGTAAACTGGCTCACATGATTTGGGCTTTGTTACCAATTTTTAATCAAACACCAAGGTAGAAGTAAATGTGCATGTAATAACTATAATGTGATTGTTTTTGGTTGGTTTTGTTATTTTTGCCAGGTTCTTGCTTTATCAGGACTGACCAGTTAGATGGAGAGACAGACTGGAAACTAAGACTAGCTGTGGGAAGCTGTCAGAGACTAGGCAGAGATGAGGTAAATACAAACTTTTATTTGATTTCAGTAAAAAAAAGTACTGGTTAGTTCTGTGGGGCCATGTCACGCAGGGCTATTTACAGGCAACCAGTTCCAGGCTACCATAGTGGTCCTGAAGTTAGTTGGTTGCCTCCAAGTTGCTTGTAGAAGTTGTCTCGAGTGACAAGGCCCTTAGTTCTCTAAGATTTATAAACAAATCCTGCTCATTGATCAACTTCTCTAGTGCTGAGGATACTGTTCCCAAAAGTTCATTGAAATCTAGAACTCCAGGGGTTACAAAAAGGTGGAGAGAAAGCCATGCTTTCATTCTACCTCCTAAACCCTCATTTCAGACCCTTTTTCAGCAATGACTTTCAAAACTCAGTATGTCATTTTTTAAAACTTAACACACATAACCAATCAAAACCAGTCTAGAACCTACAGGGATCAAATATAGATCTATGCCTCACGTTTCAATCATCCCATATCTCAAAAGTCAGCATAAGCTAAAAGGTATCAACAACAGGAACAAATCATTATGTTTTTATTTTCACAATTATAAAAATGCTTGGTTGGAAGTCTAGGTATTTAGAGCTAACAAATGGCGACAAGTTTTTATGTAGACTTGGATATGAAAGGGAGAAAATGTTCTGTTTTTGTTCATGGTTTTGTTATTATTTTGACAGGACCTACTTGATCTCAATGCATATGTGTATGCTGAGAAACCTCAAAAAGATATCCACAGTTTTATTGGAACCATCAATGTGCCAACACCAGAAGGCTCTACAACCCAGGATACATTGAGTATTGAGAATACCATCTGGGCTGACACAGTCGTTGCATCAGGTGGGTTATCTTGTACCTCATATTGGGTATGTAAGGAGGTTCTATGTTCCCTTAGCCTTGGATACATTGAGTATTGAGAATACCATCTGGGCTGACACAGTCGTTGCATCAGGTGGGTTATCTTGTACCTCATATTGGGTATGTAAGGAGGTTCTATGTTCCCTTAGCCTTGGATACATTGAGTATTGAGAATACCATCTGAACCCTTAGTTTAGGGCTGAATTTGATAGAGCTACTTAGCTGAGATTTAATTTACCAAGAACAAATCTGTGTAAGGGGAGTCACAGGTAACACTACATGGCTTTGTGTATATATTTTTTTGTAGCAAGGTTTTTGAGTTTGTGTAATTAAACAGCTTCATGAAGTTTGTATAATACAACACTAACTACACAATGAGTTGATTAAAAATAGTTGATTTAGTTCCTTCTTCATCCATATTTTTTAATAGAGTTGATCAAATGTTGTCTAATTGGTTGGTTTCTTTTGTAGGACGTGCTCTTGGTGTGGTGATTTACACAGGACGTGAGACTAGAGCAGTTATGAATACGTCTTATCCACACTCTAAGATTGGATTACTAGATCTGGAGATTAATTCCCAAACCAAGGTGCTGTTTGTAGGAACTATCATCCTGGGTATCCTCATGATCAGCTTAAAGGTACAGTAACTACCCTCTATAGAGTCCCTGTGCTACTCAGCAGTGCTTGATAACAGGAATAGTCCCATATTTTCATGAACTTGATTTTGTTTACAGATATTATACAGGATTGGTAAGGATAAAAACCACCATTGTTTAATTTTAGTCTGAAAGCTTACTGATTATGAAGTTCATACTAGAACCCAAATTAAGGACATTGTCTTTACATGGTGAAAATTTTGCATTGTTTTTCACTATATTCTCCAGACTCACACAACACAATAAGCCCAAATTTTCACAGGTTTGTTATTTCATGTATATATGGTTGATCACAAAGCATGAACACTGTTTCCTACTTTACCATTCACAGCTTTACAAGTCATACATATGTTTAAGCAAAGATTAGTCATTTACATGAAGTATACATGCCCCAATAAGAACATTCATCTGCAAACAGTACACAGACTTTGGGGTTGCTGTATTAGTACAGTTGTTTTGACTTGTAGTAGGTCTTGCCATGTACTCAGTCAGTGGTGTCTCTTCAGACTTCATTCAAATCACCTGGGGCTGATTTCACAAATAGTTAAGATTGATCTTAACTGCAAATCACTCTTAATTGCTAAGAAAAGTGTGACGTCAGAATACGAATTACTATGTACAAGATAAGGTACCTAACTGTTGGACATTGTTGCAATTGTTTTCCTACGGAATCGGTAAAAAAAGGTGATTACTAATGTGTTGATATGTTGATGTATGAATGTTAATAAATGATGTTATTTTTCCTCAGGGATTTGATGGCCCATGGTACATATACTTCTTCAGATATGTGCTGCTTTTCTCCTCTATCATCCCTCTCAGGTATGTCAGTTCTACACACCTTGAGAACATCTTCTTAATGTCATTCATTCACACACCATAGAAGGAGACACCCTTTTACCTCTCAGCCATAGCTGCTTTCATTACAGTCCATTTGCAAGATGTCAAACTCTGCACTGTGTTTGGTTCCATCAGCAGTTTTGGAGATGAACAATGTGTGATGGGATTTTAAAGTCAGTGATTTATTCTAAAGCTTAAGTCAGACCCGTTGTTTATGATTGGGGAAGGCACAATGGTCTTTCTGATTAGATGTGCAATACAATTTATCATTTTAGGTATTAAAACAACAAATTGTTTGAAGTTTAGAAAAGAAAGACACATTGAATTGTGCGAATACATTTTGCAAATTAGTTACAAATAATGCTTATTTATTTTACAAGGTGACTAAAAAAGCCATTTCACCAATCAAGTTCCCAATCTTTCAGTTGAATAAGGGCGTGAGGGGTTGGCTGTTGTATTGTACCCTTGAACCAGACTGCATAGTGATGAGTTATGTTATATGTGTTAACTGGCTGGCATATCCTTGACTTCATTTTTTCTTACTCTCTGTAGTTTACGAGTTAATCTTGACATGGGTAAAATTGTGTACTCCATCTTGATTCAACGTGACAAGGAGATTCCCAATACAGTTGTACGTACCACAACCATACCAGAAGAACTGGGTCGTATATCCTACTTGCTGACTGATAAAACTGGCACACTCACACAAAATGAAATGGTAAGACACCCTTTTCTAGCATGACTAACATTGCATTAGATGGATCAGGTTGAAGTTTTAATCAACTTGAATATTGTTATAAACAAAGAAATATGAAACTGATATTAAATGTCAAGATGTTAAATAGTTGAGTCTGATCTGTACAGGTGTTCAAGAAGCTTCATCTTGGTACAGTCTCTCTCGGCCAAGATTCCTCAGATGAACTAAAAGCACACCTCTTGACAGCCTACTCACAACCAACCATACCCCCCACTACTACCCCATCGCGTAAGCCAGCTGTTAGACGAACGGTAGTCACTAAAGTGTTTGAATCAGTCCGAGCTATAGCTCTATGTCATAATGTTACACCTACATACGAAGAGGGAAGTGTGAATGCAGAGGAGACTGAGGTAGATCAAGACCAGGAAGCTAAGGTGGTATATCAAGCCTCTAGTCCGGATGAGGTAAGGAGACAAATAACCCAACCCTCATTAAGCCCCCATATCATATTGACATCAATCTTGGGACAAACCAGTCATGATATCTTAATTAAGGATAAGGATGGACAATATTGAGTCTTATACTGCAAATATTGGAATGCTTGTATGTGGTGTTATGTTGTATAGTGATCCAAGGAAAGTATAAAATAATAGGTGCCTCGCATATCTACTTGTTTATTTCCATAAAGAATCAAACCTGAGCGACCACAAGTTGCCTTTTAACAAGTCTTAAAATGTCTTTGTTATATTTTTAGGTTGCTCTAGTGTCTTGGACTGAAGACATGGGTCTTGCATTAGTGAAGCGAGATCTGAACTCCATGTCCCTACGCAGTCCAACGGGAGAAATCCATATCTATACCATTCTGCAGATATTTCCTTTCACCTCTGAGACTAAACGGATGGGAATCATTGTGAGGGTAAGTAAACGTTGTCATAGCATGGTGGAACAAACCTGTGTTCTGATGACAGTGGTCAGTGTGCTGATTTAAATTCTAAAAGAGTCCATGTGGTTTTAGTCTGCTCTTACTCTGGAGTCAATCCAGTTCATATCAGGGTGTATACTGAACAGCTCTTGAGCAAGCTCAGTGTTGGAGGTAAAGTTAGAAGTATTATTAGTTATCCTGCTCTTCACTCTGGTGTCTATCCAGTTCATATCAGGGTGTGTACTGAACAGCTCTTGAGCAAGCTCAGTGTTATGATAATAATCAAGTGAGGTTTGTGGAGACCTCTCTTTATGAGTTGTGGTGGATCTGAGAAGAACCTTTGGTTTGACAACTCAACGTTTGGATCAGTATGCTGTGATCATGGAAACACTGAATTGTCAAACCACCGGTTCTTCTCAGAAGCACCACAACTCATAACTAGTGATTCCGCAAACCTCACTGGATTGATTTCCACCATGCAAAGTTTCACTTGATGAATTAGAACAGCCCAATACGCAGGGTGTGATATGAATCGACCAATCAGAATCGAGGATTCATGTTGAAACTAAATTTGCTATTGACATGATAGGGTTTGTTGACAAATCTGAATTCTGTTGTTGTTTACAGGAAGAGAAAACTGGACAGATCTACTTCTTCATGAAAGGTGCCGATTCTGTCATGAATTCAATTGTTCAATACAATGACTGGCTGGATGAAGAGGTAATCCATTGATTTACCTGACTGCTCAGATCATCTCAGAAATGAATTTCCCTTTTTTTAAAAGCAAGAAAAACAAGCATTTATCCATTCTTGATAAAGTTTGTGATATACTGAATCTTTTTGGGTTGACAGTCATGTGTATCTGATACTGATTTGAATTGGATTAAGTAGAAATTGATTTATTAGCTTGATGACTAGAGGGATATCTAGAGCAAGCTAGTCAAAATGTTGAGACCAATTAAGAACTCACTCTGTGGCAGTGAAGTTAATAACGAGAAGTCCCCTTGATCCACTAAGCGAAAGTAGTAGTCCCGGCTGATTTCCTACCCTCCGCCCAGGTAGTAGCTAATAAGCTGGACAGTTCTTTTCAGAACTAAGTAGTCTCCCAAAGTAGTCTCCCGAGTTCCAAAATCTACTCTGCGGCAGTAGAATAAAAAGCAAGACCTAGTTTCCTAAGAACAAATCTACACATCTAGTAGATATACACATGGTGTTACTGCAAACGAAATATACAAAGAATCCAATGTTACTGACTGAACAGTCTTGTTGTGTGTTGCAGAGTGTTAACATGGCACAGGAAATGTATTGTCATTGAGTAGATGATGTTACTAATGAGTCATGATTATTTATTTCAGTGTGGTAACATGGCAAGGGAAGGATTACGTACCTTGGTTGTTGGCAAGAAAGCACTCACTGAGGAACAATATGCGGACTTTGAGGTGAGATATAAACAAGATCCGAATATATTCAGTCCAGCTTTTCCAAGCTCATCTAAGTCTGAGTGTTTGGAGTAGCTTTTGAGTATTTATATTTATTACCATAGTTAAGGTTAGATTTATTTTTAAACGAGTATAGACCTGAAATTTTGTTTGGCACTTTTATAAACAAGAGTTTTGAGTGTTTGGAGAATAATCCATCATCCTTCAAACATTAGCTCAAGACTCATTTCTTCAAGGAGGCATTTTGAATCTTGGACTTCCTTGTGCAGTGACCGTGCCTTTGAATGGTATTTTATTCATTTATTTGTTGATACACCCAACAACGCCAACGCCAATAACATGATGGATAGGAAACAAGAGTTTAGTTTAAGGTGTGAGAGGAAAACCCCAAGGGGGAAACCCATGCAATCAGGTAGGGACTGAAAACCCAATCCACATACAAGGCTCCAGGTCTGAGGTGGGACTTCGCAGAAGTGAAAGGCAGGGAAAGAAACTACTGAGCCAACCTGATTTTAACATGTATTTATGTCCCATGCTATCCCTTTACTAATGTATTTATGTCCCATGCTATGCCTTTACCAATGTATTTATGTCCCGTGCTATCCCTTTACCAATGTATTTATGTCCCGTGCTATCCCTTTACCAATGTATTTATGTCCCATGCTATGCCTTTACCAATGTATTTATGTCCCATGCTATGCCTTTACCAATGTATTTATGTCCCATGCTATCCCTTTACTAATGTATTTATGTCCCGTGCTATCCCTTTACCAATGTATTTATGTCCCGTGCTATCCCTTTACCAATGTATTTATGTCCCATGCTATGCCTTTACCAATGTATTTATGTCCCATGCTATGCCTTTACCAATGTATTTATGTCCCATGCTATCCCTTTACTAATGTATTTATGTCCCGTGCTATCCCTTTACCAATGTATTTATGTCCCGTGCTATCCCTTTACTAATGTGTTTTGCTAAAAGAAGACATCAATTTTTATAATCTGCTTCAGTAGTGACTTTGTTGAGGCATTATTGATTTAAAACTCATTTGTAATTAATTTGTTGATACAGCATCGGTATCAACAAGCCAAATTGACTATTGTAGACCGAGCAGCAAAGGTTGCTGCTGTTGTAGAGAGTTTAGAGAGAGACTTAGAGCTTTTATGTCTGACTGGTGTAGAAGATAAACTACAACAAGATGTTAGACCTACTCTGGAGCTCCTTAAGAACGCTGGTATTAAGGTAAGATATTCTACTGAGTTGCCTTTATTGAAATCTCCAGGTGGGGATTACTATCGTTAGACCAGACTTGGCTTGGCTAGGATACCTCACTTTGTGATTTGGGTTTTTGTTCTGGTATTTTCTACATTCTATATTATCTTACTATAATAGTTCAGATAAATGATAATCAATACCTGTGCTGAAAGCAAACAACCTCAGAGTGAGCCGAACAACTTGGTTTTCAGAATGCTTGTAACGTGTTAATAATGTGATACTCATGATGACAGATCTGGATGTTAACCGGTGACAAGTTGGAAACAGCCACATGTATAGCGAAGAGTGCCAAGCTGGTGGCCCGTACCCAAGACATCCACATATTCAAGAAGGTGTCAAATCGTTCTGAGGCTCATCTTGAACTGAATTCATTCAGAAGGAAGTCAGATTGTGCATTGATCATTACAGGAGAGTCTCTAGATGTAAGTAAATCATGAACATAGTTTCTCCCACCTTCCTGGTGGGATAGATCCTATAGTATCATGTGATATGGAATGTTCTACTCCACATTGTCATAATTCTGCTATATGATGATATGTTTTAAAGAACACACATAGACCACTTGTTATTTCACTAAATATTTGAGGTAGTTTGTTATAGAGCTATAATGTAGATCTACGGATCTGCCCAGTGAGTTGGAAAACATGATTTCAATCAAAACTTAATAGCATCCAAGGCCACAGGGTTTATAGCTCAAAATGTTTACTGGACCAGAGTCAATATGAGAACAAACTTTCTACACAGTTTAACTCATAAACTGTTTTTATGTGAGAAAATGCCAAGACGAGATTGATTTCATGGTACGTGAACTTTTATACTCAATAGACAGAGTTAAAAGATATGTCTCAAACCCAAAGTCAACTATTTTTGCTTTAATTAAAGATGATACACAGTGAGGCAGTAATATTCAATTAAAAAACACAAGACAACCGAACTTGTCTGCTTGTCAATGGACCTCAGTGAATGTATTCATCACTATTTCAGGCTGTTTTACAGTCAAAGGCCTTGACCCAGTGATTTGTTTAAAAAATGCATTTTTATATGCTAGGTCAGGATATGAGTTTTAAAAAACCTTTTGATCTTTATTTCCAAGGTTTGTCTGAAGTTTTACGAGCATGAGTTTATTGAGTTGGCTTGTCAGTGCCCAGCAGTAGTTGTTTGTCGATGCTCACCAACGCAGAAAGCTGAGATTGTGGAGTTGCTGAAGACACATACTGGCAAGAGAACATGTGCAATAGGTCAGTAAGATCATTACAACTTGCACTTTATTACTATTGATTTCATTGGATGATGCACCATGCCACAAAGAGCAGGCGCACATTTCAGAAAGCAATGGATTTACCCGGTAAGACTGCTGTCACACTGCGTCCTGACAGATCTCCAAAGTTTCAATAGTTCCAGATCAATACCAATCCTTTCAAATCAATACATCTGAGTGAAATGATTTGACAGAGTATTATGTAATGTGGTGATTTTTTTCTTTACTATCAGGTGATGGTGGTAATGATGTTAGTATGATACAAACTGCTAACGCTGGAGTTGGTCTAGAAGGAAAGGTAATATAATCACATTTAGTACACATGCTTATCTCATTGTGCTTTCACTGACTATTTGAATACATCCAAATCATACCTTTTACCTCGTGTGGCTCAAAATGAATAAGCCTAAGCTAATAAAGAGCACGTAGATGCCTTTTAATGTGATTGGTATGCAGAGCTTAGGGCCTGTTATTTACATGACTAAAGTGTTCATTGATAGACTGATAGCATTAATAACTTTCCAAAATTGTATTGCCATGACATTTAAATACTCATTTTTATGTAACGATTATTTTCTGTCAGGAGGGACGTCAAGCATCACTAGCAGCAGATTTCTCCTTGACTCAGTTTCGTTATGTTGGACGTTTACTACTAGTCCATGGCCGTAATAGCTATAAACGGTCTGGTGCCCTCAGTCACTTTGTCATGCATCGCGGTCTCATCATATCGGTCATGCAAGCAATATTCTCTTCTATTTTCTACTTTTCATCTGTTGCACTATACCAGGGAGTGTTAACTGTTGGGTAAGTCTGCCTGTACTCTCTGGATGGTCAGCATTGTTAACCGGTCCATTCAGAATTATTATTAGTCCCTTTCATTGGCTCATTTCAGTCCAGTGCAATTTCAGCATAATTGCACAACATAGAGATTGATCCTTACATTATCCATCTGTTAACTTTTAAAGAAAACACATAGCTTATGTTATTTATGTTATTTGAAAATTGAAGATGGCTCTGAAACACTTGAACCCTATGACCTGCTACTGCAGTCATGTGATATTTTGACATTAGAGCTTACAAGATTACTGTAGACTAGCCAGTGCTTATCGTGAAGTTAAACTCACATCAAATCCCAGTCGTTTTCATACTTTGACACATTTGTTGTGGGAGACTTTTGCAAGATGGCAGTAGATTTACTGGATAAATCCATTCTTGTAAATGTGTGCATGCTCTGAACTAGGTCACTTTGCTCTGAACTTTGGGCTTCCCCAAAGTCTCCCATTATTCACATGCAAAATGATCTGCCATTAGTCCTTAACCAAACAATTATCATGTATCACAACTATGCAGAAGCAGCGTTAACTAAAACCTTGACATTCCTGAATGTGATGAATGTTTTATAATAATGGGATATGTTATACTTCCTCAGCTATGTTACAGCATACACAATGTTTCCAGTATTCTTATTGGTTATTGATCAAGATGTCACTGCAGAAACAGCTATCAGATACCCAGAGCTGTATAAAGATCTTATCAAGGTAGGATGGTCATGCTATCATACAATTTGGATGTGGTGGACACCTTGCAGGAATAGACATTAATCCTGCCATGGAATTATAGGCTGAAAATAAATCATAGCTCTATCACGCCACTCAACACTTGTGTGGATTTTGCAGTATGTTTGGAATTCCTGCATTCGTTGGTATGCTTTGTCTAACTATTTCAATTTTGGGGTAAACAAAGAAAAATTGAGTAGAATGGGATCTTGACAGGCGACCTCCAGATTCACATGCTGGCGCTCTACCAACTGAGCTATCTAGCCCTATTGTTAGCGATCTCCCTATGTTGTCAACATCGGATCATATGGTGAGAATATTTTTCTGTTCAAATCCCAGTGCATTAAAGTGTACTCAGCCACTGAATGGCCATTAGGAACATTGGTAGCTCCTGACAGCTAGATGTGAAATGTCAACCCTGCACCAAGCCCTTCTGGACTAGGATTCTGTATCTGTGTGCAGCTCACAAGAACAGTCTAGCCAGGGTTACCTCCATGCATCACATTGTACACTACACCCAATACTGAATATTCATTATCATTTAGCCTAAATAAATGTAACGGTAAACACAATCAAGCCTGTGCATACATGTACGTGACAGAACTAAATAAGGCAATCACAATGGAATGTTTAGTGCACAAATATGGGCATTGGCTGTACCTATACACAGTGAAGGAGCTCCAGATTAGTCATGTCTTGTTTACAAATAAACACAAGAATTAAGCACAAACAAATAAATCATGGGTAACCTTGATGGATTAAAAGGACATTGGGATCAACTCTGCTATTAGAATCAGAAAAGAAACCTTCAAGTCAGCCACAATATTCATTCCAAGTGAACATACCATGAAGTCATTATGAGTGGAAACACCTCTGATATGATGTGAATCTGTACATAAGTAGGAAGGTTTTGTGGACATGTCTGGATTACTTATTCTTGAAGACAAACATATATTTGTACAGATTACACCAATGCAAAAATGTTGACAGTTCTATCCAAAACATTGTCACAATTAAAGGGAATAATTCTGGAGATGAGATAGACTGCGTCATGTTGTGTATTACTATTGTTATAATGTGTTCAATCCTATAGGGTCGAGAGCTTTCCTACAAGATGTTCTTTCTCTGGGTTCTGATCAGCATCTTTCAAGGTGGTATCATCATGTATGGCGCCCTCTATCTCTTTGAAGGAGACTTCATTCATATTGTAGCCATCTCCTTCACATCATTGGTTATTACAGAGCTTCTGATGGTAGCCTTGACAATACGTACCTGGCATTGGCTGATGCTAGTAGCTGAGATTCTGAGTATGGCTGCTTATGTCATCTCATTGTTCGTCTTTGATAGTTACTTTGGTAAGGTTAATAACATAGATACATTGAGAGATGTAAAAACACACTAATCTGATTGCTTCACTATTGCACTATGAAGCAAAAGAATGTTACTTGTACCCTACCCACCTTATAAGGAGACAAGTTGCATGATATGTTTGGTATGTGCCTGGTAACATGCACAACATGCAACTTGATAAGACTGATAATCATGTAGAAAGATGCATCAGTTGGAGTGTCATTTGTTAGAGATCCATCTTGTATCTTAAGCTGACACTACTTGAACTGATGATTCTAACATTGTCCTGAAATACATACTACCATTGCAATTCAGTATTTCAAGAAATCTTGGGAATGTAGGGTTAGTCCAGATCTCTTTACGGATGAATGCACATTTTAGAGAAAGTGCATGTGTCTGTTTATGATTGTCTATTCCTAACCCTTCAGTCAGTAAACATTCAGGTAGCTCAATTGTTGATTCTGAAGTTAAAAAGTCCCTTATAAAGTCCCTTTTTGATATCTTTGATTTCAGAAAGAATGACAAAGATAACAAAGTTGATCCTCATATTATTGTTTATCTTGATTGTTTACAGATCGAAACTTCATCAAAACATGGCCTTTCTGGTGGAAGGTAGTGATCATCACGCTCATTAGTTGTGTACCTCTCTATATCTTGAAATATCTTCGGAAAAAATTCAGTCCATCAACCTACTCTAAGCTGATTGAGTGATGATACTACAGTCATGAGGAGCATTACAAGTCTGTCATGTTGCAGAGAAACATTATGCAGTGGTATGGGTACTTGGGGTTAGTTACCACCTTGATTTGGAATAGTTTGTGTTTGTGTGTTATGATCAGTAGAGATGTATTAGTGTATTGTCATTCAGCTATAAGTTGAATTCAGGATACAGTTTCCCAATACATGTACATTGGAATATGATATATCTGGACCTGGGTGAAGCCATTGTGCATGTAGTTTTGTTGTATATGTCAAACTATTTACTATTTAACAAGTTTATGGAATGCAATAGCAATATACATATGTAGCTAGAGAATGGTGTTTGGTTTAAACATGTTGACTTTCAGTCTAAGGTGTAACTGTTGTACGAGTCTATTGTTGTACAGATGCTTTCTATTAACATGCCTTCTTGTGTCATATTCTACACACTGTAAATCAATCAGATTGACAATGCGTTTCAAACTATGAAAATATATTAATCATGACATGTAATGTCAAAGGGTTTATTTATTTCAATGCTGGCAACTGTAAAGCAAAGTATTACAACTGCTCTATTCGTATTCTATGTAGCTTATACATGTGATTACATGCATTTATTATGTCACAAATGTAAGCTTATAAAGGCTCTCTAGGCATCAGAATGATGCATACAATATAAGGTCATGGCCAGAAATTCTTGTTGGAGTGGACTGGGAAACCAATTCTGCCTTCAGCGGTTGTAGGGGGTGGGGATTGGGGATTCATGTAAATAAACAATGAAACACCAACACAGAACAGCAGGCTTTAGGGGTGTGCTACATCCCCCACCCCCTTACAATGCCCAACAATGTTTAAACAAATTCCTTGTTTTTATTTGTATTTATCTCTGCATGAAAAATAAAAACAAAATAAATTGTTGGCTAGAGCCTCCCCTCACATCTAAAACTGAAACCCCCTTACTAGTCCTCTCTCCATGAGGTTCTTGGGTTACTAGTCCTCTCTCCATGAGGTTCTTGGGTTACTAGTCCTCTCTCCATGAGGTTCTTGGCTAGTATGGTGATTAACTTCACTTTTCTGAGAATCCCAGGCTTCACAACCAGAATCAATAAAAGGATAAATAAATGGCCTGACATGTATTTTAACTATAAAGTGGACAATTTGGTTTCTTTTACATGTTAAAGGAATGTGCGTTGGAACCCAGTGTTCAAAGGACTTGCACTCTTAATTTAAAGAAATATGGAACAATCAAATGTGTGTCTGAAAAAAGAGAAGCACATTGGCTGCATAATATGCACATCCAGAAAGACTGACAAGTTTATAAGTTATTCATTAATGTGCTTGTCATTCTCTCAGTCTTGATAACATTCAACTGTTCAATATCTAGCTATCTATTAGACAAGATTACTTCAACATCTCAGCAGTTTTACTCAACTGTCATCAGCATTTATTAATAATAAATACTTGTTATTTAAAATAAATACATGCTTTATTTAAAGGTAGAAGTGTAAATAGATATTAATGTTAAAAAAAGAGAAGAAAAGAAGATGGTAGTCATAATTATATTAGGAAACAATCCTTCTCAGCATAACCCTAATGAGTGCCTGAAATAGCGCCCTCTTCAAGAGGTAATCTGAGGTCAAATCAAGTGTTGTGATGCACACATTTTCCAATAGATAGAGTTCTCATGAAAGTGGGGACAAAATTACAAGTCTCTAACCTCACGTTAAAATGGTGTCAATTGTCATTATATTTATAGGCTCTCACAATGACATTTGAAACATCACATCATTGAACATAAAAAAACCAAATGGGTCTGTACATTTCCAAGAGGAATTATTGCCCCAGTCAAAAGGTCAAATTCAATGCCGTTTTGGTTGAATATCATCAAAACTCAAGAATGAACTGAAAGTTCTCTGTGCAAAAATGTACGGACCGTATATTTGAAATGTGACGTCATCGAACATTTTTTGATTTTGACAAAAATTGCACGAGAAGGGTATCAAACACTGGCATTTTACACCATTTTAACATGAGGTTAAAGAGTTTTTTCCAATTTCCATGAAGACTATCCATTGGAAAATGAGTGGATCTGAATTCAGGGCTTGGAGCCCCTCTTTAAAGATAGTGGAATCTAAATGATTAGACTTGGGCAGGGTGTGTCTGGTTTGTCATTACACTGAAGACTAAGGTCTTCTGTCAAAATCTTCATGGTAATCTTGTTACATAAAACCAACACACTGCATATTAAAAGTTCATTGTTTCCATTGAAACTACAGCCAACAAACTTATGTTGACAACAAATACTTACATATCTTCTTATTGTTCAATGTAAATATAAAGTACCTGAATGTATGACATGGCCTGCAAATTTGTTTATTTGAAAACCATAGTAAAATAGCATTTTTGATAGATGTGACCTGCATAAGTAATGACAAGTTTCAACATTCAATTGATAGGTGTTTTTGTGAGGTCAGGTTATTGACTAGTAGCATTGTGCAGGGGTTAAAACAAATGAATAGACACATTATGGTCTGAACAGTGAATTACAGTAAAGTGACAGGGGCAGCTTATTACAACAAACGGTTTCAATCTGATACACTTTTCCACTTAGTTATATTTGGGTTCATGATTTATTAACACAGTTATTGAAACTATTGCTAATCTCTATATATGTATTTTATAACACAGAACACTTGGTAAGACAAACAGCACTGACTTATGGTTTGTGTGGTCTAGGTACATGTATAGTATTAACTTACCATGACATTCAAACTGCAGACAGCAGGAGTGGAACTATGTTTGGTTCTTTCTTGATGTGGTTTATTACTTGATTTTTTTAAATTTAATTTATACATATTTACTAAAGAAGTTTCAAAGCTGAAAACATGCTTTTAACCTCCTTGGATTGTAAATTCTCAGTCCTTTTAAAAACTGATTGTTAATTTTTCTGACTGGAAAAAAAAAACTTCCTTTGGTGAATGATAAAACCGATGGGTTTTATTTAGTTAAGACAAGTAGTGAGAATAAAGTGCATACCATCATTGTTGTGTGTTTTGGATTTATATGAACAGGACAACTACATATGTATAATATTGCATCCAAGTATACATTAAGATAACACTTCATAAATGGTTGCAATGTTATGGAGGTTATTCTAACACTACTGAAATTAAAGTGCTCTTGCCCTTTATTCACCATATATTTATTCAAATATAATTACTTTATGAAATAAATGCCTTTCCTCTTAATTTTGTTGTATTCCCAATGAGTAAACACAACCAAAGATAATGCTTGTTGCAGAAGCTTGTGAGTTACACCAAAATAAGTAGAGAATACTCTTGGTGTGGCCCAGGTTTAGTGTAATGGAGATTTATTGTATAAGTAAGATTTATTGTATAGGTTACGTCTCATTGTTAATGTTCAACATAGTGATTGCACTGTTCATCAGCAAAATATGCCTCAAAGGTTAGCGTCTGAGGTGCAGCTGTAATGTCAAGGAGAGATTTACCATATGAAGTCATTTCTGAAACGTTTATTCTCAAGTGTTAGAATACACTTGTAGTGCATATCTCCCTCTACAGCCACTCATTGGAGAGTATTCTCATATTTTTTACTATATTTCAACCAGCAAAACAAACTTTATTTCTTCGTTGTTCAGTGAAAGTGGAGGGAGATAGTAGATAAAATCATAAGTAGATTTAAAGAACCGAATAGTTTGACAAGAATATAAAATAAAAAAATATATGTAATTGTGAGAAGGGAAGGACTGCATTCAAAATCACATTCAAGTTGATGTAAGATTAAAATTGTAATCAGCAAATTAAATGGTGTACAGTTCAATATTTTTTGAGTGAGGATTTCCAAATGTAATGAACAACTGACTCACAGTGAATCTAAGTTGATGTTTCACAAGTCCATTCAGGCCAATGTTTGTGAATTCATTCCCGCATGAAGTAAAAACCATAGCTGTAAGTATTGCAGTATTCTGTACTCAGTGGTTTGTGGTTTAGGATATAAAAATTGACAAATTAATAAAGGAAAGGATGTAGCTATCAATAACCCAAAACTTAATTAAGGTATTTACTAGGAGTCTCCACATGTCGTGTATGGCGCCTTATCTTGTAACTTGGATATGTGCACTACATGTATAAAGGAACCCAATGTTTTTATTATATTGCTAGTTTACATTTAGTAAACCATCTTAGCAGATGATGTAAACATTTTTTCAGTAATCACACTGGTTTTGATTTATTTAGATTTGTTCCTTGTATTTCAGCCATAAACTCACATGTGTCAGGCAAGATACAACAATGGTCATAATGGGATTTTTTTTTGGGGGGTGTCATGATTTCCTCATAAATTCAAGAGTTCAAGCTGAACAAGTTTTTAGATTTGCCCCTTTTTTCATCATATCAAAAGTTGATAAAAATCAGACAATGCAATCTCCGTAAAATAGAAGACCCATTGTCTGCTTCCACTGAGCTGTGTACAAATCGCTCCTGCAGGAAGTCAAGACCTGATGTCACAGGTTACATGGTCTAGACCAGTTACTATCAGTGTCATGCAATCAGTGTCAAACCAAAAATAACATTGTTATCCCTGTTATTTTAAGATCTATTTTAAGTGTCGTAGCTTATTTTTCCATTTTGAGACATGTTGGACACAATACTATGACTCTAGTATAAGGTATGGACAGTTTGTCTGCACTATATACACCCAGACCAAATAGTGCACTCCTATAGTGTCCACTATAATCTATATCTTAAAAAGGCTAATTGCTCACTCAGTAGACAGACTGTACAATACATGTGTACATGGTTACGATTTACTATATGTTATTACCAAACATGGTTATTTTACTTCTATGGTGATTAGGCACCATACTAAATATTGTATATGTTATTAGTAGAACTAAATGTACATTTACTGACAGACAGGACTGAAAGAATTGACTTTTCTGTTGAGTGTTGGAGTATGTGGTCGAGCGCATGATACATGCTAAAACATTAAACTATTCCATATAATTGATGTGTGTGTGTGTTTTATGGTCATTTTAGGATTTGCCAAATAATTGGAAGAATTTCCTATAATTATTTGTAGTTGAAATATTTTATACACCCAAGTTTTAAAAAGAAGGCAACAACAAAATGCTTGTTGTGGTCCTTTGCCTTTTTAGTCTTCACCCTGTGAATGGTGAGGGACACATATTTCACATTTCAGTAGAATATGTGTATTCTGAACATTAGAAATGAGTAAAGGCTTCCTATGTACACTACTAACCTGAACTGTGTCCAACCAGAGTTTAGAGATGCCAGGTCAATGAACCAAGGCAAACCATGAGCAGGAATTCCTTGTTGATTTGACCAGGGAGCTCATTGACCGTGGAGGTAGAATAGATTGACCAGATCATTGCAGCCAAGGTGACTACTACATTATAGTTCAATAACATCATAGGAAATATGTACTACTTTCAATAAAGCTGCTCTTTGAATTACATCAGCAATTTAGTAAAGACTGCCAGTATTTTAATGATGAATGGTTGAGGAGTGGATGTGCTATTTAAACCAAGAATATAAAAATACATTGTACCACCAAGAAGCAATTTCAAATACATTTTCATATGGAGGTAGAAATAAACTGGTGAAATATGGCACCAATATGGCTCAGCATGGGCTTAATAGCACAGCTCCATACCGCACAATCTCAAGTTGTGCAAGCAAGATGCAGAAGAAGGTCAAGCCACATTTTGTTGTAGGCCATTCCTAACCTTTCAAGTTGTATGGCTGATTTTTGCACATTTTTTTCTGTTTCAAAATACATCTAACATTCAGAATTGTTTGTACATGGCCAAGGGATGTGAATTAATGTTGGGATCCCAGCATAATTCGTATTATAGGTTTTATTTACAACTACCCCTAATAATTGCCGAATTTTCAATGTGTGCAATACCTTAAAGAAAGCTTGTAACTTTTGTTGAATCTATACAAATAGTAATTTAAAATTTAAATCAAAATTTTCAGTTCAAATCACCAGAAAATTGGAGCTAGCATTTTCAAATGAAGCCAGCTTGTGCTTGTGTTCGAGTACATACGTCAGCCTTTAATATGGAACAAACAGCTACTCAAGATTTATTCAATTCTTAAAAAAAAAATATTTTACACAAAATGTATTCACTAACAAACAATATTCATTGCTACCTGTTTGTTATTTTTCTTAGGTCTAAAGAATTGCCTGTGGGCAGTTGTTTATTCAGTTTTAATTTATTAATTTACTAGAATTTCTTTTTAGCCAACCAATTTTGTTCAATAGAAGGAAAACACTTCAAGTGAAACTATATCTCAGGGTGCTTGGTGTTTGAATCAACTCATGAAATGCTTACAATTTCAAGCCATGCTCATTTGGAATGAGAATCCTGATCCAGGAGTTACAAACTGGTTTCTATACCAAACATTAAGCAATGCCCCAATGAATATGCAACATATACACATACATGTACACATGTCAGGTCCATTGTGGGATCATTCTTCTCCCTACATTATAACAAGGAATAGTCCCCTAGGAACCATTGCATTGTCAACTAAGCACAAACACCAGAATTACTTGCACCATAGAGCTTGCATAAAGCTTTACATTCATTATTTAACTATAGGAAATTGACAGGCTTGTAGCGTAGGTTCTAAAATGCAGATCCACCAATAGCTGGTCCGAGCTCTATGATCCAGTTCATGGCTGATTACCATTTGAAAACAGTTGCAAACAATTACAAGTATTGGTTTCCATACTGCTTCCTTCCTGTGTGTGCATGGTGTAACTGTGCAAGATATAGCTTCTGTTTCAGTGAACTCTTGCATCTATCCGGTCTAGAATGGTTTGCAACCATGGACTCAACAGACCACAAATAATGCAATAATAACAGTAGGAATCTGTACAGTCTGTGCCAACAAAAATGCTTATTTTTGTCTTAACAAAGTCATCCTCTACCTGTTTAAAAACTGTCCGTGTGTCATTAGATGTGTGTATTAGTGAATGGCACAGTGAGTGCAGATCAATCTGAAACACTTTACTACAAACTCAATTTGCTTTTCTACAACCGTTAAGAATAAATAAAAGCTCAAGTTGAAATGACACTGAAGTCAGGCTAATAACCAAATGGGACATTTTGCAGGTGTGCGATAAAACATTTTCATCTGGAGTGCATTGTTGATCACAATGTCTTTGAAAGATATGCGATGTTATTTGTGATTTCACTTCTGATCCATGACTACAAATTAACAAGATGCTGGGCAAAAAACTTTAATGTACTGCAAATGTGTAAAACTAAAGTAACATGTACTTGCTGGGGTGTGTCACTACCAGATTGGTCATTACACTGATAACATTAAGATAGTAGGGTTTGTAGAAAAGCAAATGACACAATGACACAACCTGTGATTGTAGCTTGTAATCAAGAAATCCAAACCTTTGTTTTGAAGCCTTTGTTTTGTAGCAAAGATTATGGTTTGGTTGATTTTAGTTTGGACAGATAATAAGCTTCCTGTCCAAGCTATCTCGAAGAGGAACAGATAAAGATGTACCTTTGAGGACACCATTTGTGCTTAAAGGATATAAGAATTTCCTAATTTCCTCAAAGTTTACATGGAGATTGGTACAGTGACCCCAAAAGAAACTTCCTAGAGGAACTTACATTACATTGAATGTTGACACCCTGAAAAGAACAGATTCTTAGGATCAGCAAACAATAACAAGTCTGAGTGACCATACTTGATGTCAAAAACTGACATCTTTTGTTAGTAACTCTGTATACTTCTGTATGTAAAAAAGATGGTTGATAAAAGTACAAGGGGTGGGGTATCTCTACAATAAATAAGGGAACTAAAGAAAACAATGTTCAAATTTTACTTGCAAAGAAAAGCCACACAGAAAACAGTGGTTAAGACTTTTTTATATGGTTTTGTAAAATGTCATAGAAGCATACGGCTGAATTGCAACATAATTTACAATCGTTAAAATCATTACAATTAAAAAAAACGGTTTGAAAAGCAAAAAAGAAAAAAATTGGGATTTAAGAATATATCTACAGTTAAAAACCAGAATTAGAGAACAATAAAACTGGTAAGGTTAGGTAAGACTTAAATACATTTATTAGTGAGATTAAAATATAGTGAAAACTTTGGAAGGTCATGTTAAAGTCCAGGCACAAATAAGTAAATAAGCTAAATTCACATAAAAAGGCACTTTGACATTGCAAATCATGTCCAATTGGGTCAAATTTATTACAATTATTATTTGGGGAAGTGTTTGTCAGATAATCAAACAATGACGTTACCATAATTGATGTAAATGAGAAAATAGAATTAGCTGTTGCAAACTGCTTACCAACCAAAAGGACCTATGGTATAATGCAAAAAAAACAGTTAGTGGCCTGACATTCTGACCCTAGCAGAGTCTTTCTCGACTTAGGGTCGAAACGTTGGGCCACTTACTATTTTTATGCATAATTGATGTGGTGCATCTGAATACATGTATGGTCTTATCACATTATAGTATACAATCAATGGTGGAGTTTTGTTGTGTGAAATAAACAGACTCCCATGAGGCACAGCTGTAGGTGTGAAGAAAACAAGCATGTTCAGCTCAGTCCATCCAAACAGTGTGCAAATTCTACCATACATCCTTAATATGAATCCATACGTGTACCAAATTGCAGAGACTTTTAAACTTAATCCTTAGAAGGTTGCCAGGCACAATAAGTTATCATTCAATAAGAAAGGTAATAAATATCATAAAAATACCTAAACAGCTGTTCTGGAAAACTTAATTTAAAATGATACTGGATATCTATATGAGGAAAAGGTGCAGCTTTTTTGTCTATAAGTATTTCTTTCTTTAAAATCTTGTCGATTATCAAAGGGCTATACAATGTAAGTTACACGTTGACAAATTGTACACTTAGCTGAGAGTCAAGTTCTTTGCTTTGTTCTCTGGAAGCCTATATGATATAGTTAAACTTTTGTTAAAGTAAAAATATGATTACTGTTAAAACTCATCTTAAATTTCTTTTTATCAGTGTTAAAAAAATGAACTTGCAAAACTATTACTAATTAAACTTTATACAAATTTCAGCCAAGCACAAGATCTGCTAACAACACTTGTAGTTAACAATCGTTTTGACTATTTGCCCCAAACTCTTGTCACAACTTCGCAAGTCCCAGTTTACTTCAATCAACCCTAAAGCCACATTTAATTTACTGGTCAATCCCAATGTAACAGTGGTCCGCTGGTCAAAAGCCAGTTAAAACACTGAGGACCTGTCCAAATTATCTCCAAGTGGTCTGGTTGATTAGTTCAGTGTTGAAAAGCTTCCCTACTTCATTTGAAATATTGACTAGTGAAAAAGCTGGTGGACTAGTGAAATGACAAGCTAACTGGTCCTGCTGGCCAGTCACTAAAAAGGTTAAGGACAAACCCTGTTAATTGTGGTGAAGAACTTCAGAAACCATTTTGACTAACAAAAGTGTCATCTCATGTCATATCATTGGGAATAGGATTTACTTGCTATTGGTAATAAGCATAGTATGCATGTTAAGCATGACATCAACTACACGTACAAATCAACTACTAATCAATCAAATTTGTTCAGTTTTTGTCACAATTTTAAACTATATACAAATACTTTGACCACTTGTTTCTACTTAGTATTTATAACTTTCAAAATATATGGTTTTGTTTCTTAAATAACCTCACAAAAATATTCAACACCCTAACTGTAATATCTATGTGAAATAAAATGTACAAATGGTTACCTATTGCATGATACAAAATATGAAAGTTAATTAATAACAATATTTGCATAGTGTATATTTTCAGCGTAATGAAACATCTTAGTTATTGCTGAATGGTGTCACCACATTGATACAGAATGTCATGTATGTAACTACGTGTAGCTACATACATTGTTCTTAGTACATTGTTCTTACCCACCAACTACAGCACAAGGTTTTCTTTGTTTAAGTTGTACCCTGTCAATGAATTCTTTAGAAAATGTATGAAACAATAGAACGGAGCTGGTAATAACGACTTCCTATAGAGAGTAGGGTCAACACTGTACAATGTATGTATGGCTAAGGTCACTCATTCACATTGTTGCGAGGGTCAACTTTTAGGTTAAAGCACATGGACAACATTGGTATCCGCATTTTATATGACCTGACATACCTGTAGGTACATGAAATATCAAACCTGTGAAAGTTAAGCTCAATCGGTCATCAGAATCACAAGATAATATTTAAAACCCCTTTTCTCATGGAGGAACCTGTTTCCAAAAAAGGAGTTTTGGACTCGCAAGATCAAAACTAACTCTTTTTTCAAAAGCTAGCGTTTCAAGCAAACCTTTTTTTAAGGTACATGTAAGTTTTCCACCATGACCTTCTTTATACCATGTAAGTTTTTAGCAAATCTGTGAACATTTCTGTTTTCAATCTTACATTAGTTTTAGACACCTTTGAAAACAAAATTCAACTTCATAAATCATTTTTAAAAACCTTGGTATAAGGTATTCCAAGTTATGTAACCAGACAATTATGTTCCCACCTTTTTTCTTCTTTTTTTATTTTGAACCAAATGTAGCACTTGGCAAGCAACCAAAGCCATGAAATTGCAATTGAGAAGAGCTGCATGAGAAACAACATTTGGATTGGGGGGGGGGGGGGGGCGGGTATTGCGATATCATTTGCAATCTAGTTTTGGGTACACTCTATTACAAAATGAGGTGATAACTATTGTTCACATGGGGGTGTACAGGTGAATGGCAAAACCACACACTTACAAACCTCACCAGTTGTTAAAAAGAAAACCAAGCTTTGATGAGTGTTGGTAATTCACTCCTGTTGAGTCAAGTATGTACAATTGTATCCTATACAAGCTAAAACACTTCATTACATTTAATATAAATGTGTAAACAGCTGGGATTTTGTTAATAATTGCACAAACACAGCAAAAAATTAGTCATGAGTTAATAATAAAAAGCATACGTTTCAATCTTGTACAGTTTGAATGACAATCAGAGAATTTCCTTTACTGATATACATTGTAAATAGAGAAGTCTACAAGCTTCAGTTTGGATATAATGAGCTTATTCACACCCAGCACACCCAGTGTTTACTCTTTGCTCACTCAGATCAGATTGCCAAGAAAATACATATCAAAAAAATAAACCACTGAAAAGTGAAAACTGAATCCTACCCAATGCTCTGGAATTTGAGGAAACAGCACAAAGTAACATGTTGTGAAAAGAAAAAAATATATTGCAGTTTACACCAAGTTTCAAATCATGTACACTTATAATGTATGTTAAGTACAAATAGATGCAGCTCATGTTGTTTCATAAATGTTTCAAAGCAAGCATTTAATTTAGTGCAATCAGTAATCACAATCACAGTCAATAACATTACAACTTCCTTTTCTAGGTGGTTTTGAAGACTTACTAGGCATTAATGTATTTGAAAGACTGTTATTCAATCATTATGTACAGTGTAAGTGTCTTCAAAGAAAGTGGTCAAGAGCTGTGCACTGTGAAACTTGTATACCGTACATAATGTAAAGTACATGGCCAGTCATTATAAAAAAAAAAAAAACCAAGACAGGTTGTTTAAATGTCGCACTACTATCAGTATTATCAAGTAAAGTTACAAACTGATGACTATGCAATGGTCTACAGGAACAAGAGATCCTGTGATTACACACAAAAGCAAACACTGTGGGACATAATGTAGATGCACTTCTTGAAATTTTAGCAGAACATTAACAACTGAAAATTACAAGTGGATCTGACGGTTTGATCATCAAAATGTATAAATGAAACTTTCAACTGAAGTGTAACTCCTCATGTAACAAGATATAAACATAACCAACATTGAATTCCAGTGCTCTTTTGGATAGAACAAAATAAGAGTATAACACCAAAGTTACAGTTACAGTGGTAATACCCAAAATACATTTGCAATAATCCACCTTGCTTTTCAAAAAATTTGAAAGGTCACAATTTTTGATATAAAGAGCTAGTAGTGGTAGTGTTTTGTTCAGGCACAATGATTCTAGGTTATTGCAAATGATTAGATGAGCATATGTTCAGTAATATAAAACAGCATCTACAGTGATTAAAACATCACCCACAAATTTATATATTTTGTTTATTTTACATCTAAAGGACACAGTAAATGTGCAACAATATTTGTAGATGACCTATATCTGCTTTCTTGTAACTAGACTATTGTTTTTATTCAATAGTTCTTCTTCAGTTCTGACTTCAACATAGCCAAGTTCTCTCAAAGTCTCCCGGCAAAAGTCCTGCATTCGTAAAGCCACTTTATAGGGAACATGGTACCGCCATGCTTCTGAAACTTTGGACGCATCTCTGGAAGTTGAGTAGTACATGTTACTGTTACTCTTTTCCCTGGGTTTTTCAAAACTTTTGGTGTTGTTGTATATCCACTGCTGAACGCTATTTGGCAGAGGTCCCATGCCAGTAAAATCATAAATTTCTTGTGCAAGCTCCTCGGGTTTGTGTGCAATGTCTTCATATCGGACTAACTTATACTTTCCCTGGATCCAAGCAGGTTGACTACGTATAAAATCCAAGTTGTGTTTAATGCGTTTGCAAAGATAGCTAATGCCACTATCCAATGATTTACCAAGTTCAAGTGAAACATTGGTACCTTTAAGCCTACTTCTTGAGGTGTATGTTCCACGAGGATCTCGAACAAGATGGATAATCTTCAAGTTGATTTCTGGGTCATATGCAAGGGATTCAAGTGATGATATACTATAGAGCCTAATCAATTTGGCTGTATAGTATTGCTTCTTCTGACAAGCCTGTATCAATGGTAGAAGTTGAAGCGGCTCACATCTTTTCTTCACCCTTGACGGCACTATGACTGAACTCAAGCTAGCATTGCATAACGGTGGTTTAATCATTAACCTACTACTGGCTCGATGCAGAGATTCCATGTTGAGGAATTCAATTAAGTAAGGCGTTTTATTAAAATCACACTTTATAAGATGATGAAGATAATCAGTCATATCAGGGTAGAACTCCTTCTTCCACTCGGTCAGTTTCAGTGGCTCAAACTGGAAAAATGTGTCAGGATTCTGATTGAAGAACTGACCAAGAAATGAGGAACCAGAACGTCTGTTTGTAACAATCAAAACCATTACCCTGTCTTGACGCAATGCTGTGGATTCCAACTTGGGCTTGATAGCTTCAAAGTAGTGCTCCTCAATACTTCCCATTAAATTATCAGGCACATTTTTGTTAGTGGGTTGCTCAATATGCATGGGATTATCACCAACCTTGTACTCCACTAATGTTTGAACATCACTTGTTTCCATTAATGATTTGGAAGCATTACCTTTTAATAATTTGTCCTTCCATTGTGTCAAATGTTTGACTGATTGTTTTCTTGTCCTGGTTTTGTTATAAAATCTATTAACAGTTTGTAGTAATCTGAAGTATTCAGAGTCTGATAAATTTCTACTTTCATCTCGCTCTGGATGTAAGAGCAGCAATACTTGATTCTCCTCTCCTTCCCAAAACAAACTCTCTTTTAGTGTCTTAGATTTGGCTCTGAAAAAATGTTGATAGTTCACATAGTTTAGTTGGTGAAGTACGATGGCAACAAGAGAGCTACTGATCAATAAACTGTACACAATGCAGCGATTTTTTCTGGCCATGATAATTCTGTTCATTCTGCTGACAGTCATCAGTCATCATCACATCCTGTAATATGAAAAACAGATTAGCACTAAACAGTTCTGATCATGCGAGGATACTCAATTCAAATGTCTGTCAAATTTATTCCATTGATAGCGAGTATGGGGAGAATCATGAGATAGTTTGTCCTTGCCTTATCAAAAGGGAACACAATAAAACTCCAACCACGACTGAATACTTGTACAAGAAATATCTCTAAAGTCCTACTTCCCACAACAAATCTTCCTATAGGGCTAATACAAATCTTCCTATAGGGCTAATACAAATATCTTCCTATAGGGCTAATACAACTATTCTACGGTCATAGCCAGAGCAGCTTATTACTGACTTAGTTTGGAAAACAATTCAACAGTTCAACAGGGACCGAATTAAACCTAAAGATATGAGGCATCATATCCTATATTAATATTGTATAGATCCAAAACAACAATTACACATGTACTTGTGTTTTTACACACCAAGAGATCTTCAAACATGTGATCAGTCTATTGTGGCCTTTCTTGCTGAAATTGACCATGCACTGTCTATTTCTTGACCAAATCACTGAAGCAAGAATTGTCATTTATTTCTAACTCCCATCCAGCCAGGAAAGCTCCAGATTGAGACAATTTAAATTATTTTGTTCTGCAATTAAAATGCTTCTAATGTGTAGTTCTCCCTCTTGATTTACGCTCACTACATACATGCGAGATGACTTGCAACCCCTAGAAGTAGAATGTCCAAGTGTTCGGAAAAGGGGTATAAACTGCGAAACGTAAGCTACTCTTCTTACAAGCTACAATTTGTTATCCAGTCAGCAGGGCTGCTGTCACCCACCACTGCACCAGCACCAGGCTAAAGAAAAGGGTCCTACTTACTGTAACTACAAGTACTACAGTCATTTGACCAGTTCGGGATCACTTTTTGAATTCACATTGTTTTTGGTTGCAATCTCTTTGACATTTTAAACAAAAAAGTTTATCAGTTTACCTAAACATGTTATAAAACTCACCAAGTATCCACTGACAAAAAAAGATTAGTACTTTTGAAGAGGCTTTGAGAAAAGTATTGTCACCTGTTTGACCAGTTCAGGATCAGTTGATTCTATTCTGAATCAGTAGCTTGCCCTCTATTGCAAACCAATACTCCCATTCATAAAACTCTCTCTCAAGGACACAAACTTCACAAGTGTGTTGGCATGGACATGGACTTCCTTTCTCCAGAGAATTTCATGCAAGTGTATTCAACAGCAGCTCAAAAATCCAGCAACAAAAACACAAAACAACAGCAAAGGCAAATGAAAAGGTGAAGCACGCCTAAAAGCAACATTGACCCAAATATCTATTCTTACAGTCGCAATTTCCTCCTCCAAGTTTCATTTTCTCACAAAAAAACAATATTCCTACAAGAATTTGTTGAAGAAATGTATCTTAAAAGCAACAAATAAACTTTCGACTGCAGCAGTAAGATTTTACCTCACTGAGTGCGGCACCATTTGATGCAATGAGAGATGCTGAGTAGTGAGTGATCCCGAACTGGTCAAGGGTACGATGCCCCCCAAAAGACGATTTCGGTAATTTCGTCTCCTCAAAAAAACAAGACGACTGCTCAGTATTTACCTGAAATATTTTTAACACATTCTAAGCATTTAACATAAATTTTATTCGCCCTGGCGTTCAAATTTTAAAGGTGAGAAGTTTTAACAGCGTTTTTCAACCAACATTTTTTTTTTTAATTATGATCAAAATCGCAGACAAACTTCAAGAAAATGGCCATAATTTATTTGTTGATGAAGTTTGGAACCTTATTTTGGGTTTGTTGGTTTATTGCATGTTATTCTTCACATGTATCAACAGAAATTGGTAATGTGAGAAGTAACTTAATTATAGGGTTGTTGCAAAGTTGAAGTGATCCCGAACTGGTCAATGATCCCGAACTGGTCAAATGACTGTACTAGTAGCCCTACACATAATTTACGATACACTACAGCAGTTAGCCCTGGTCATGCTGGTAGGACGTCGGTGTGTCCAACCTAGGCTATACAGCAGTAGGCCTGTTGTCCTTGCTTGATGTCCAATCTAAACCGTCAACCATCAACTCACCTCACGACCTATTCCATCGGCTCAAGACAACACCAGCGCTAAACAGTACACTATTAACTAAACAGTACTACCAACTTTTTAACTTGTTTTATTCAATATTTGATGATCTGTCTCGCCACGTTTGAAAGGGCAAGTTGCACTAGCGTGTTCTAACGTTAGATACCCGTTACACAAGACTATTGCAGCGCAGATAGAGTGTGTTTACCTACCGTTCTACACTTGCAATGTTGAAAGTACAAACAAGCAGCGTTGCTGTGTAGTTACTGTAGAGTGTAGTGCTTGCAGAGTGACCAAGCAATACTTTTGTTGGCATACATCGCTTCCGGCAAGTTTTCTCAAAGTTTTTTCATTTGCCATGTATTGAACGCCGTGGGGGCAACGAAACTTTTTGAGACAAGGCGAGTGGCGATAACCATAATTCTTTTTCTGGGCGATTGTTTAGTTTTTACGTACTTTTGATTATGCGTATGTTTTAAAGGACGATGTTTCTTTTAAACACAACGATACTTTCGTAGAGATTACAGTTAATTTCTATAATCCTGTAAGTTAGGGTGATGTGATTTTTTTTAGGAACCGCACCCACTCGAACAGGAATGTATCAATCTCCCTTTTTCCTTTAAAATATGGCTTTTCAGTGAGACTCAACATTCCATTTTCTCGAGTAAACGATAAAATGCTTTATACTTGGCACATAACTCCCTTGTGTTTGCTCCTGCTTGGCTCTCGTGAGTCATGGTAAGACTGGTTTTCCAGTCTAGGTTTTTCCCTTACGGCTTTACACTGTTGTGTGTTGTGTGCGTTTGAGTTTACAGCTTGTAGCCTGTGAAGTTGTTTGGCTGGTTGTACAAGGTTGACCAATAAGGATTGGTCTTGCAAATGAATGGCTGAAAGTTTGGCGGGAGCAAAAATATATTGTCACTTTGTCACAGCTTATGTTTGCGGAAACATTTCAACAACAACAAAATAAATAAAAAAAAATTAAAAAAATAAAAAATGAAAGTAAACCCTTCAGCATAATAATATAGTACAAATAATAATAGAGCAATCAACATTTTACAATGTATATGTGTATTTATTATTAGCGAAAGAGTTATTAAGGTAATAATAAAACTTGTGCACATGACGAGGGGGCTCACCGCCTAGAGGTCAACGGGGGCTGTTCATTGGCCGATTTTGTGTGTATCGCGTGCTGGTCTGCGTTTCCATTGTGTCTTCATCGGTTTGTATGTATATACCATCAAAATAAATATACAATTAAAAGATGGGAATAATACATAAAGTATGATCTATATGTGATACTTGCAATGATAATACTACCCATCGTGAGTAATGACATCTTTCATAATATGGTTAAAGTCCAAACTAAAAGTGATTGATATCAATAAATCATTATGTTTATATATGTGTAGGTATAAATTGCAGTAAGGAAAATAATAATAATAGCAATAAATGTATAATGAATTCAAAAAGATGATTAGCGTTTGTGATTACAATTTCTGGTGTAATTGTCACCTGACAAGTTGTGCACATTTACTTTTTCAGTAAATGACAAGGTGAGAGGTTTGGGGCAATCCAATTTTAAGAGGCCAGTGTTTTTTCAAGGATGACTGTCTCAAATGTTTGAGTTGTTGAGAACTAGGTATATTCATTTTTTTTTTTTTTCATGTACAGCTGTACAGGAACTGGTAGTTGGTCCAGTTTGCAATGTTCAAATCGTAATCATTTTGCTTGGTTTGCCCCATGTTTGGCTGCTTGCCAATAGGCATGTGCAGGCCTGGGTATCCGATACTGCCGTATATGTTATGTTTTTCTTGGTGTGCGCTTTCGTTTTTCTTGGGGCGCGCTATGCGCGTTTGGCGTTTTTTGTCGAAAAATGACAGATTTGGTTGGGGGTCTAAGGTAATGTCATAAAATACCACAGGTTTTATATCTTCATTAACAATATCAGAAGGTTAACTTTTAGCAGGTACAGGCAATATTAATCTTACGTAACCAATGTGTTGGGGATTTCATGAGCAATAGTGCCTTATGGTAATTCCAAGGGCTACTTTTACCTGTACCCTTGTTCGTGCCAACTTGGAAAAATGCAAATGTATATTACCGTATGTCATATTAATTACACTATTTACTTTATGTAATGTTAGAATCATATAGTGCCCTTCCGTACCGTTGGGGCTTTGTATTTTCCCTTGTGCGTTCCTACTTAGGGGGACAAATTCTAACTTAAAACACTAGGTAATTTAGTTATTTTTTGTAGTGCCCCGTCGGTTCCGTTGGGGCTACAGTCTTATCCCCTCAGACTTCCACTTTGGGGAATCAGTACAAGTGTTAGGTTCAAATTTAAGTTGGTACATTTTGTTTGTTCCTGTACAATGGTTTGTTATTAACAAGGCAAGGTGCGTTTGTGTGGTTCAAATGTGGAGGTCCGATGGATGACCTGTAATTTTGGGCCCGGTGTGCCGGTTTGACCCTTGGGCCCGGTGTGTCGGTGTGACCTTTGGGTCCCGGTGTGCCGGTGTGCTCTTCGGTCCCGGTGTGCCCGGTGTGCCCGGTGTGTCATGTAGTGTTGTGTTTGTACACAGTGTTTTATGTGGGTATGGACAAATGAGTCCATATATATAAATGTTGGAAGGGCGTGGTGCCCTTTGGTGTGGCCACAATGTTTTGGACGTGGTAGTCCATTTGTGTTTTGGTTGGACATGGTAGTCCAAAAGTGTTTTGGGACGATGGTAGTCCTCAAAATTTGTGTAGTAATGTATTTGTTGATGTGTGTCTGTTTAGCCGGTTTGCCCTGTGTCCGGTATCCGGCTCCTTGCCTACTACTAAATCTCCTTAGGTGAACATTTCACAATTGGGTGTGTGTGAATAAATCCAGCTTTTAAGCTGTGGCAAAAATCAAGTTGCTTGTGATACGTCGTCAATATGATGTCCGGGTATAATCACTCGTTGTTTCAATATAATCATGGTCCCTTTTTTATATGTCCTATTACCCTTTGTGCCGGTTAAAATTTGCCAGAAACTTGGTGCACTCTATACCTTGAGGGTATCTGAATGAGTTTTTAATAAAATATTTGATTTTATCGCACTAAACGATAGAGTCTATTTTGAAAAATATTTGCCACAGAGGCTCGAGGACCCTGAGCCGTCGCAGTCATTGTTTTGCCTTTATCGTCCTCTGCCGCCAGCCGGTTGTTGTTGCTGTTGTTTAAAATAGCATTGACAACAGCCCAGCAGTTGGACGAAGGCCAAAACGTATGGTGGCCCTGAAGGGACGGTCACACACACATTGCAAATAACTTTGCAAATAAGTTGTGATGCCGGCCGGGTGCAGGACTAACCTTTATGTAAATTGCTTATGTAAATGTTTGGCTAATCAGGTTGGAATATGGATCAAACAAAAGCGTATATTTATTTAACGCAATTTGGGCAGGGAGGCTCACTTCGGTACACCTTTATTGCTGGTTAAGTGAAACACCACCCAAACCTAGTGCCTCCTTAACCAGAGGTTCTCCTGGTGTCAAACAACACTTTAACGGGATTTATTGTGATGTTTAATAATTCAATACTGGCAGCACCCTCTAGTTCTGGTGGGGCTAACATGTCTTCCAACTGCGTTCCTAAGATTAGAGTCACTTTAAATCGTGAAGGCATTTATCAAGCTCATCCATGGGGGCGGTGACACTTGTTTTCCTGCGTGTTGTCGTTTGTGATAAATCTGACTGCTCTCCTTTGGTCCATAGTGAATCCCAGCAAGTGCCAAGGATAAAGTGACGTATAGTGATATGCAAGCATGCTTTCTCCACGTCAGTTGGACATCTAGACCATAGAGCAAGGTCTAGACATTGTTCTCTGAAGTTCTGATGTTGGTGGGCAATTCATGTCGGCAAACTCCAACCGGCCGCATGTATACCGACGGTGGAATGCCTTAGGCATGTTTTGTGTCCAACTCTGTAGAAACACTGCTGTTTTATTGTTGTACAGAGGCTCAGTGCAATCTGCCCCTCGTTTTTGTCTATGGCAACCATCTACTTCGCCTTATGTCTTTTTGTAAATTGTGTTAAACACATTGCTGGAGTATTGTATAGAGGCTGGGCAAGCTGCTCCTTCTTTTTATCTATGACAATCATTGAGCCTTGTAGGCTTATGCAGTTTGTAAATTGTTAAACAAACGGCTATTGTGTCGAGGCTGGGCCAAGCTACCCCTCTTTTTATTTATGGCAAGGAATCCAAGGCTGGCAAGGAATCCAGGCCTGGTAAATTGCTGTTGGACAACCTGTGCCCTTGATTTGTTTTCTCTCATGTAGGCCCTACTCTGATTTTGCCAAACTTGTAATTGACAAGTGTCTATTTGGCAATAAAAACAGTTTGAGCTAGTGCCAAAAGTCAAAAATTTGTTTTGTTTGCGTATTGGGATCGTATAGGCCTACATATGTTTTGTTTGCCTTTTTTTAATTTTTACAACATATGCGAAGACATTGATTGCTGGCCCCATCTGATAATTGTTTGTCCCTGTTTTTAAGAGGAATCTGCTGTTTTAAATGTTTTCGTTATATGTTTACAATATGTGTATTTTTGAACAAATTAATGTGTTTAACTTACGTAATTAAAAAAAATAATAATAATACATGTTGAATTTTAATGTAAAGGATTATGTTTTGTTGTTGTTGTTTTGGGGTTTTTTGGAGGGGGGGTTGGGGTGTTATTTATATTTTTTAAACATGAAAACAAATATCCTGCACTTTTACAATCACTTTGCAACTATTTAGTATCACTTTGCAACTATTTAGTATCACTCTGGCCTTAGAAAAGGTGAACAATTTAAGATGATATCAACAATAAATCCTGCCAGCGTTGTTATGATGTTGCTTGACTTAAAATTCCATGTTGTGAAGAGAGGCGTTCCATACTCAACTTGATCAACAAGAATCTGACCTTCGGCCCGATCGGTTTTCAATTTGTAAACATGGCGTCAACTATTTCCATTCCCCGTCGTCTCCCACTTCTGCTAGTAGCAGATGGCATATTACTGCCAGGCTCATCGATGCGAATTCCCGTGAACTCACCAAGAAAGTAAGAATTTTACTTTTGACAGAACGTCGCTTCGTTATCTGTTCAGTGTATTTACATCAACTACAAATTGTAGTACAATTTGCAGTTGATGTACAGCAGAGCAGTACACTACGGTACGGATGTTCCGTCCCAACTTGACAATCGTCCCAACTATTTTAAGTTGGGACTGGTCCCAACTTGAGTGTTAAAGTTGGGACGTCCCAACTATAGTTGGGATCGCAGTAAACACAAAGCACCCCCATGAATTAACTAAAAACATGTAAGTATCATAGTATGAAATTTTAAGACCACTTTCCCTTGAGAATATTTTAGATTAATTAGAATTTTGGTTTTCCGAGAGAAGGGAAACTAATATTTAAAAACAATGCGTAGGCCTACTTGAGACTGAGAACTTCAACCGGCATGAGCATGAGGCCGCTGTCAGAACCTTGAGTGTTAAAGTTGGGGCGTCCCAACTATAGTTGGTATCGCAGTAAACACAAAGCACCCCTAATGAATATAAACTAACAACTAAATAATATAGTAAGTTAAGTATCATAGTTAAACTTAAGTATGATAGACCCAGTAACTAGGGCGCTGTACTCTTTTTTACGAAATTTTGACATCTTCGGTCGTACTAGCGCCCCAGCGAATTGTTGTAGATCATCCGTTCTGACACAGCCATCTCTCATATATACCTGGCTAGTCGGGTGCCCTGCTTACCATGTCGTCGCGGCAAGAGGTAGATCATGTATGTCCAGTGGATTTAATCAACGGCTGCTTATAAAAGCCTGGTTACGGGTAGTCCCACTTGTGTGGCCAAGGAAACCTGAATCCTTGGCCACACGTCAGCACCCATTTTTTCTTAAGCTCACCGAAAAAAAATTCAAGGCACATTATCTATGGGCGGGTCTGCGGTTTTAAAACCAGTTCAATTTGTTCACTCACCTCTTAGCTTGACCTGGGTGTTTTGGATGTTTAAATAAATAAAGTTTTAAAAAGATTTAAAGAAATCATTTGTCTATTTCCTCCGATTTACTTTGCTTGATGTTTACTGACTGCGGCCATTTTGGATTGATCCCAATACCGGGGGTTGTGGGTGGAGCGAGGATGCAAACATTGCAATGGTTGCTTTATGTATCCCCTCCGCCCACAGCCCGGCCGGCCAGTGACGTTGTGAATTGATTGGCATGATAAGAATCGGTTGATCTACAACAATTCGCTGGGGCGCTAGTACGACCGAAGATGTCAAAATTTCTCACAAAAAGTAGCTCAGAAACATAAACAATTATATAGTGTCAAAACAAATGCCAAGTTTTATTCTTAAAAAAGAGTGTTTTGAAGCACATTCGCACTACAACTGCAACATTATAGATAGTTAGAGAGACCCAGTCTCTGGGCGCTGTACTTTTCTTTTTGAAATTTTGATTTTGACGGTTGTACACGTACTTTACTTCTTTAAGCAGAAAATGTTCTGTCTCCTACGACCACTTTTTATACCTTTATTTAAAATCAATTTGGACCAATATACAGCTGAGGGTGGGTTCTATCGATTAGGGAAGGGACATGAGTACATCATTTTGTAATTTGGCAAGTTGTGATGTACTTTTCAAATATCTTTTTAATGTAAATCACATGCAATTCAGTTCCAGCTGTCATTCATTAGTTGTTAATTTAAATATACCATGACAGATAGAATGGAACTGAGAATAATTGTACATCATAGAAGCATTAAAAATATAACCTTGGTTTCATAACATGATGTTGGTCAAAGTTCAGTTGATTTATTATGATTATGTAACTCATTTTGATAGAGATTGTACATTGTTAATGCTTGGTAGACTAGTGCATCCACAGTCATCCTCTCCAAACAATGCAAGAATCTTCTTCTCATGACATTGAAGACAATGATTAAATAAATTTAAACCTGTTAAAATTTCATTCAAATAGATGTATGCAAATGAAGAAAAGTATGTACATGTCACTTTTGTTTGTTTTTGTTTATTTTTTTGTTTTTTATATTTCATATTATTTGAATGCCTATTTTGACAGCAGTTTTGATGAAAATATCTCTCATGTCTATACACTGAATACATTCCATCATCTGTTTATTTATTTCATCTCGTTTTCCAGGGTATCGGCATGTTGTAAAAAGAACTCATTCCCTCTAACAGCCCTGAATTCACTCAATTTAACATAATAATTTTAAATGACCAAGTTACAGTTTGACAAATGAAAATGTTTTGTTTTCCAATTACCAGATTACCAGTTACGTTTCTTCAAAGATTTACAATTCTGTTTTGAACTTTCAATACTTTGGTAGACCAAAGTTAAAACAAACTGTCTAAAGAGAAAATACAGCAATGGAAAACAACATGTTACTTGTACTTGTAGGAATTGTGGAACTTTTTGCTTGGTAAAAAAGTTTCAATTTGTGTAAAGCAAGCTTATAATGATGGCTGTAGTGGAGTATTCTTCAAGCATAATACCATAGATTCACTCATTTCTAGGTATAAATGGGTGGGTGGCATAATATCTCTATAACCCAGATTGTTTTTTGTTTCCTTTCTCTTACATGTAGCATGAACATGGTGAAGAGTCGTATTCTGAGGCATAACACGTTGAGTAGTACAGTCATTGGTGTTGTACCTAGAGAACCAGGACAGAAGGTTAATATCATTTCCATTGTTATTTTATTGGATATTTAAATTAATGATTGAACATTTTTAATATAGCATCAAATATTTGAGTTATTTGCTTGTTGGTGGTATTAGACATGTTTAAGCTGGTGCATACTTCAGGCTGATGAGAAAACAAAGCCAGTTCCACAGCCTCAGTAATACCATCCATAGGGATTCTCATCACATTCTATCTGCCTTTGAAGACCTGTGCGAACCAGCCTAATGTCATCAACCAGGGTGTGTTATTTGCAAGGAGGGAGGAGCATTACACATCTATTTGTGCAATGTGCATATCAAAGTTGAAGGCACATATACATATTTTTTTCTTCTTCTTTTCTTTTTTCTTTTCTTTCTGTTTTCTTTTTACGAAAATTAGTCGACACAAGGCCAAAGGGCCACTAAAAACTAGAGAAGGGTGAGGGGGAGAGAAGATTGATTTGTTTATATTACCTGTTGAACTGTGTTACTAGATTGTTAGGTAGTGGGAAACAAGGTACAGGTAGGGAGTTTCAAAGTGCAGCAGTACGAGGGAGTAGTAGTGTAGTAATTGTCTTTGAAACAGATACAGTGAAGGTATGAGAAGATACGGAAAAACATATTCCTCAAGTAAAGAAGCACAAGCATACAGAAGGAGTGAGAGACCTGAGCACATACCATGAAAATACCTGTTGATCAGGCTAAGAGGAGGGAAATATGTAGTTTAAAAGAAAGAGTTTCTAGTCCTATCAAATTAACACCTCGCTGAAGGGATAAATAATGGCATGTTGGAGCACCAGTCTATAATGTGACTGCAGTGTTACCATACCTTGTACCTTGTGAACACAAATGGCACAATAAAGCCAACCAGTAGGGTTTGATGAAGATGCTGTACAGTGCAATTGGGACACTTCAATGGAAATAGAGTTGCTAAATAGACCAGTCAAATCCAAGCATAGCCTAACCATATCTAAACCTTTCATCACAATATTGCCCTTGTTGCTGCAGATGTTTCCATGGTTACTTGTTTCATATGTATCATATGTGTCATATTTTGAATGTTTTATCTTTGATTGCTTTTTAGAGTGTTCAAAGTGAAGACTACAAGGACATCCACCCTATTGGTACTGCAGCTGTTGTAGTGCAGGTCACTGGTACCAACTGGCCTCAACCTGCATATACACTCCTTGTTACTGGTTTGTGCCGGTTTAAACTAGAAAAGCTTTTACAGGAGACACCTTTCCCTGTTGCTCAAGTGGTGCAGTTAGATAAATTACCTGGACAAAGAGCAGGTAAGTCAATGAGAGATTTTGGAATGCTAGCTGGCAGCAATTTCCATTGTTTTTATAGTTCTGAGCATGCGCACATTACTGAGAATGATGGATCACCCTGGTAAGTCTGCTGCCACCTAGCGTCCAAAAGTCCCCCATTACAGATTTGCATTTGGGTCACAAAGGTCATTTCACGAGACAATTACAAATATTTTTTTTTATAAAATAAAATCTTAAAGATGTACACACCATTGTTTAAAGTGTATTAAATGGAAAATAAACAATGTGCGAACAACAACAAACAATGTGTTTGTCTGGTTGTTAATGGGGTTTTTTATGTTTATGAAATCCCAGTAGAAATCATTTCAGAAGGATAGTTGACATGCTAATGAAACCCTAACTACATAGCAGCGACAGCTCTAAATTAATAACAGCAAATATGATCACTAAATAAATGATGCATTCAAAAAGGTCAAAGCTTCACCCCCCCCCCCCCCTTTGTTTTTTACAAAGTTGCATTTTTGCTTGATTTTCCGTCAATGTTTCTGTCTGGCTGTCTCTGAACTAGTAAGACATACTAAAGGGAAATTGCACTATTCACTATTTAACAACTTTGCAAGAAATTAATATGCTTCATTGTGTAACATTTTGCTGTTGAGCCTTGAGTCACAAATATCAAGATGGATTGCAGAGGCTGGAATCATGACTCAGACTTGACTGGACTTAGGCTCTGAGTGAGGAGTGAGGAGCTGCATCTCATTTCAAGTCCAAATGAATTTACTAATTGTAAAGACATTATTTTATAATTGATAAAAGTTAATTTTGAAAACACTTTTAAGATGAATACTGCCTCAATTTCCAATGTGTCTTTGGACCTGTAGGAATGAAATACAAGTATTATGTATCACTTAGGGTGGCAACTGTTGTCAACAGTCCATCTCTGAAAGACCTACCTTTGCCCACGTGCATGACAGTGGGTACTGAACTCATCAAGTGTTTCTTGTCATATGGGATACACCCTTACAAGTTTTTGTTTTTACCATAGAGAAGATTATGTCTTGAAGCCTGTTAATCCAGTACTAGGGGACTGCAGCAGTTGGGACAGACCGTACATACCTAACTTGTTACACTCAGTATTAAAGGGGATTGGGGTGTTTCCTATTGAGAGTACAATAGAACCTGTCATCTTTTTATGACTTCATCTACATGTGTGATTTAAATGTTAATGTGATGTTATGTCTTATAGATGATGATAGTGACCATCCAGTGTTACTAAGTTTCCGAGAACAAGCGAATAGTCTGGTTGATCTTTTGGATGTTGCAGTACCAGTCGTTGCTAAACTTAAGGTTAGTAGGCTATTGAGCATTGATCTCTGTTATATTGAGTGGATAGGACACGTTGAGCACGTTGTACATGTTCAATGATCAATGATGTACTCACTCTGGACAATTTACAAGTGAAAACATGCATGCGCAAGGGATTTGCTACACAACAAAGTTCCATTCATGGTAAAGTTTACGTAACGTCTGATGATCACTTCCTTAAAACGAAGGAGTTTGCTGGATAAAATACACATGCCGAGGAATCTATTCCAATGAAGATATCGGTGTGCAATTAGGATCTTGCAGTGATCAAATAGATCCAACAAAAGAAGACAATAGACTAATTTTAAACATAGTCAAATTATTACGTTAAGCACATAATCACTACAGACTTAAACACTTACTTGGTAAATGGAAATTCCAATTTTCTGAACATCTGTGCGTCTGGCGATTCAACAACCTATAACTGCACAACAGTTCACCATTGTTGTATGTCAACCTTTCTGGGTAACAACTATACAAAGGCGCAACCAAGATCTCAAGTCACTGCCAACCAAGTCGCCCACCAACTCCTAGTGAATAGCCAGGGAAACCCTGACCATCACCCCAGAAGAGCCAAGCTTCCCAAGGTCCCAGATGCTCCAAGCTCTCAAGACGCCCCAGGCTTCACTAAACTGTTCACCATGAACGACCTGCTTGCTGCAATCAAAGCAATGAAAAACAACAAAGCTGCTGGACTTGATGACATCCTCTGCAGATAAAACACCTTGGACCAGGTGCCCTCAAGTGGCTCCTTTGGGCCAATAACATCCCAAAGCTATGGAGGAAAGCCAAAGTTATTGCCCTGCTGAAGCCTGGCAAAGACCAAGCCAGTCCAAAGAGCTACAGACCTATCTCCCTACTGTGCCATACATATAAGCTATTCGAGCGGCTTATCCTCAACCGCATCGCCCCTTTCGTAGATGAACATCTTATCCCGGAACAAGCAGGGTTTAGGCCAGGAAAGTCATGCACTGGCCAACTCCTAAACCTCACCCAGTTCATTGAGGATGGCTATGAGGGTAAGCTAATCACCGGAGCCACGTTTGTTGACCTCTCTGCTGCCTACGACACCGTGAACCACAGAATCTTTGAGCTGACAAAGGATGTAAGACTGACTGGACTCATCCAGACATTGCTGTCCAACCGGCAATCGCAGCAGATGGTGCAGACAGAAAAAATGGCCTCCCACAAGGAAGTGTGCTTGCACCACTGTTCTTTAACGTGTACATGAACGACCAACCGATCCATCCAAACACCAGGAGCTTCCTGTACGCTGATGATCTCTGCATTGCCAACCAGAACCAGTCTTCGTGAAGTTGGAGGAGTCCCTCAGCGATGCCCTGGCCGGACTCATCCAATACTACGCGACCAACCACCTGAAAGCTAACCCTGAAAAAACTCAGATAAGTGCATTCCACCTCAAGAACAGGGATGCTAACCATCAACTAAGAATCAGCTGGTATGGGAAAAGGCTGAAGCACACTCACAACCCAGTCTACCTAGGCGTCACACTGGATCGCTCCCTTACCTACAAGAACCACATTGCCAACACAAAGGCAAAAGTTGGAGCCTGCAATAGCATCCTCAAGAAGCTAGCCAACACCAACTGGGGGACTGATGTCAGAACAATCAGGACAACAGCCCTTACGCTGTGCTTCTCTGCTGCGGAGTATGCATCACCAGTATGGAGTAGATCAACCCACGCGCCCATGATTGACCCAGCTCTTATCTCATCCTGCAGAGCAATCACTGGTTGCCTTAGGCCAACTAAAGTTGAAGACCTCTACCTGCTTTTTGGTATTGCCCCACCACACATCAGAAGGTTGGTCTTGTCACAGAAGGAAAAGGACAAACAAGAAAACAATCCACTCCACCTTCTCTTCCAACAACAGCCAGTGGGCAAGCGGCTCAAAACCAGACACAGCTTCCTGAACGCTGTAGAGCCACTTAATACCAGCCCTCGCAACCAAAGGATGACCTTGTGGTCCAACCACCTCCAGACCACTCAACATAAACTCTCCCTCAGCCCAAAGGAATCCCTCGCATCCTGCTCCAGTGGGACTTTGCCTTTTTGGCTAAGCCTCAACCGCCTAAGAACTGGTTACGGTCGATGCAGAGTCCAAATACAGAGGTGGGGGTTCGGAGACGAACAAACAGCATGTGAATGCGGCCAGGAACAAACAATGGAACACCTGCTAGTCTGCCCACTCCTGCCAGAGCCATGCACCCAAGATGACCTGGAAGCCGTAAACTGCCATGCCAGAGCATGTGTGAAGCACTGGACGGGACTTGTGTAGTGACTCGATAAGAAGAACCTTTGGATTTAAATTTTTTTTAATTCACATCTTGTTAAAAAATTGAGGATAAATAAGTAAGTTTTGATGCAAATAATTTTGCTCTAGCCTGAAATTTCATTTGTTTGCATTGCGTACAGAATGGTGTGAGGACCCGTGCTGACTATTTGCGGCGCAACATGCGTAATATAATAGAGAACAATGGTTCAGAATCACACTTGTTGATATTGTTTTTGAGGTGGAGGATGAGATTTTGTGTTCATATTGCAAAGTTATTAATCCTTATTAAGAGACATTGCTTTCTGCATAGGACCAAAGGTGGCTATTGTAATCAAAGTTTGATTCCATAAGATTTGGCAGTACCTGCATCTAAGACAAGTAACGTATACCGCGTACTCACTGTGCTATTTCTGCCTACCGACTGATGTGATGACTGCCCGGTATTTTGAGCAAAAGTGACATCATCAGTGCGGAGTACTATTCAATCACTCATTGCAAATGCCTTTAGTGTCATGCCAAAGCTTTTGCGTAAAGGTCTCCTGTCTCTGAACGCTCTGATCTCAATACAAAAATTATGAATTCACCTTAAAATTGTGCGTAACAATGCAAACTTGACTCAACCCATGTAGAGTCAATCTGAATCTTGATTCCAGTAGTATTTTAACATAATTGTAGTATGATATCTTCCTGAATGCAGTTAATCCTCAGTTGGTTCCTGTTTATTTGACAGAGACTTCTGGAGAGTCTTCCTACACCCAGACTTCTGGATATATTTGCTTCCATTGTTAAAGCATCTTACAATGAAAAGCTGCAAGTAAGAATCAGAATTCTTTCATTTTTGTAATACTGTGAACAAAGTCATACTATATCTGAGTCATAACGTAACCCTTTAATCCTCAAACGTAACCCTTCAGTTCTCAAACCACCTGCAACCACACTCTTAGTTTGACAAGTTGTATCTTGAGGTATACACATGTACATGTATGCAATTGAAAGTTTGTAGAGCAATCTCAATATTACCATGGTCTAAAAGTGGCACAAGATCCCCATAAGAAAAAACGACATTATCCACCTCTAAAGGTTCAAAGGTCAGAAGTGCTATTGCCAATGCACTCAACCCCATGTGCGGCTCAATGAGAAGTTTGTCTGTTTACATGTATGTACAGGCCATATTTATGTACTATGTATTTCATGTGCAATGTATACAGTAACAGTGCAGTGCTTGTAGCACATGAAAATAATCACATCTAAAGTTATTTAAGGCGATAATTCCTTGGTGCATCCATAAAGTAAATGCATCGATGCTAAAAGGATTAATTAATTTATTATGGTAATTTCCTTATTTAAATATGTTCCTCCACGTTTATCCTGGTAAGCTTTCAGTTAAAATTTCAATCAAAATGTTTTCATTGAAGGTCGCAACCAGTTATTTGTACTCCATCTTTTAATAGTCTAGTTGATCGAATGTGTTAAACCATTTTACAAGCATTTTGGTTTCCCATACACATTTCCTAGATTCTATGTAAATGACCAAACCAATGTCAGATACTTTGATTGTTTGTAGGCAGTAAAAGTACCAGAATTGTAAATAATATTCAGATAGAGGTGTTGAGGAAGTGAAGAAGTAAAGCCAGTTTGTTTGTTGCCTCTTGAAGGTGTTAGATGCAGTTGATCTTGAGCAGCGTATTCGGAAGATTCTTCCACTCCTAGCTAGGCAGATAGAAGGACTGAAGCTCCTACAACGGACTCGAGCTAACAAGGGACCTTCAGCACTACGAGATAGACATAAAAATCTAGCACTGAAAACAGCCTTAAAGAAAGTCAACATTGGCGACATAGGAGAGGAAAATGAGCTGGATGAGATAGCTGATCTAGATAAGAAAATCAAGTCAGTTCAAACATAAGGAGATAAAGATGTCTTATTCATCATCTTTGTTTTATACACAGTATTTGAATCCATTTATATCCAACAACACCTAATGCTGGGTCATGTGTGTGTACTCTTGGCAAAGGTATAGACCATGCAAGTATCGTGCATATTCTACATTTTTGGGACCTCTTTGTTCCTACATACTTTGCTTTAACACTTTAAAGTGTTTAAATACACACAAGACTTGCACAGTATAATACCTGGAAGATAGGGTCCCATTAACCGGTTTACTTCATATTATGAAAGTACCAAACGATAAATAAACTTAGTGACATGAAGAATCCTTGGTTGAAAACAAGTAGATGACAATCCACTGAAGGATTCACGACACCACTCAACAATCCACAAGACTATAAACAAAAGTTCCAGTAAAGAAAAAGGACAAAACAGATTTTTTAAATCAGGAAAAGTGTTAAAAAGTTCACATTCTTGAAGACACACTAAAGGTATGAAGACTAGAAGAAATAAACTAACAGGTACAAGATGAAGTGACAACTTTGGAGATAGAAACTACTGATATCCAAACATCTACATCAAAGATCAGCTCAACTCCTCTTAATTGCAATGCCCAGTTGGAAGAACTATGTCAACTCAAAGTAATATGGTTGAAATAGAAGAGTTTTTTGGTCTCAGCACATCAACAGTTACAATTCTGACTGTATGTCCTAGCAGTAGGACAGCTCAAGTCAGAATGCCTAGCTGATTGCCAAAAGATCCAATATAAACCAAAAGTCTTCTAACTTTCAAAGAAACACCCACAACCCACATCAGACATTGTGGGAGAGAAATTTAAAGAACAAGTGCAAACAAAGAACCAAAAAACAACCTTGCTTATTTCTGTTTAGGGAGAAAGGCATTAGTCATAATGACCCAACACTGTAAATGACTGAAATTAGACTAGCTCAAGTCATACCCTCAAAAGCTTGATTTGGGGGTTTGTGACATAAAATAAAGTAAACACGTCTTTACAAGGAGTACACTTTTCCGGGGAATATTTTTAAAAAGCTGGCTATGGCTGTTGTGATGTACAGTTGAATGTTGCATTTTTCTAAAGACTGATCTTTTTTAGTCCGTGTGCGTAAGTGCTGCTGGCCGCGCCGCCATTTCTGGGATGCTGGCAACGCAAGGTTTTGTACACAAAAGACATGGAAAAACTGTAGTGTCTTTCCCAATGATTTACATTTCCCTGACAGAACAGCTTTACAAAATGATGTAGAATATACCTATTGAGTATTTGAAACTATAGAGAAATCAGTGAAATACTGTATATCATTGAGAAAGACACCTAATTCACATAAAAAGTTAAAAAGACAATGGTTTTTCCATGTCTTTGTGTAACAAAAAACTTACGCTGCCAGCGTCCCAGCAATGGCGGCGCTGCGTACAGCACTTGCATGCTTGGATTGGTCTACTCATTCCTTGATTCATTTTACAGAGAGTTTACAAATTAGGTAAAGCCAGAAGATTGTGGATGCAGACCTTTTGTCAATGAACTTAGTGTCTAGGTAATAGACTCTTTATCTTGTCTTACAGAAAAGCCAATATGCCACCACATGCTCACAAGGCATGTCACAAGGAGCTGAAACGCTTAAAGAAGACTCCCTCTGCCATGCCAGAGTATGGACTGATTCGTAACTATCTGGAGCTGATGGTAGAACTACCCTGGTCCAAACAGACTTCTGATACATTGGATATCAGACAGGCAAGGTCAAACCTTTTTATATATGTACACTTTGTTGTAACAATGCTGTAACAATGCTGTCATGACTTATGCACATGCTTTCTGAATTTATTAATGAGGAACAAATTTGATCTTTTTGAAGGCATGACTTGGATGTTGATCATTTTGCTTTGGACAAATTGAAGAAACGAGTCGTGGAATACCTTGCTGTCAGACAACTTAAGAACAGTCTCAAGGGTCCAATACTGTGCTTTGTTGGGCCCCCAGGTGTAGGCAAAACCAGCGTTGGACGTTCCATTGCACAAACTTTAGGGAGAGCCTTTCACAGGTAAATGCTGTGGTTCAGATATTTTAACTTAATTTTCAAATCTGTAATGCTAGGTTAGCAACAATCATTCAAAAGAATGATCAATGTATTAAAGGGGCACACCGGCTTCGTTGGGCTATATGGGCTACAAAATAGGCTAACATATGATTTCAAAGGTCTTCCAGGAATGGAGAAGAACGGTTCCTAAAAGAGACCATCAAATTTTGCCGTTTTCGAGTATTTTTCAAAAAATTAAGGTCACGTGATTTATCCAAACCAAAAAAGTGGTTCGGATGAATCACGTGATCTTCGGAGTTAGTTTTACTTCCAGCCGTATAAAAGTAAATTACTGAACCAAAATTAAATCTGTTTTTTTACAATTATTCATGAGTATTTGACAAAAAAGACTATGTATTCAGATTATTGATACAATTTGTAAATAATGATGAAAAATCGAACGTAAGATTCGCATTCAGAGAGTCCCTGCAACCGAAGCCTGTTTTATGGCGCACCAGCGTGGGAGCTAGCGGAACGTAAACCTTGGGGCATATCCCGTACAGCCGGTGCCGTGTCTAGTGGGGCCAAAAAGACAAACCCCGTGGCATGAACTCCCCAGCTTGCCGGTCTAGCCGTGAGCTTGGGAGCTTGTCGGAGGGGTAAGGAGCCAGACCAACAATTACGGGTTTTTTTACGAGGGTTTTAGTCTGTACCCCTAGCTATTATCCCCTAACTATTGTAACGTGTTGCCTGCGCTACACACATGGGCAACGACGGGGAATGTTTATCCCATACAGCTGGTCTACTTCTATGATAGCTGCACAATGTCCACTCCCCCCCCCCCCCCCCAATCGCCACAATCGGTTTTGCTGGCTTTCCCTTTGGATTTATCCTATTATTTTGACTTTTTACTTTTCGTTGGACCACCTTCTGGGTGTTTTTCCTTGCGATGTTTTTTTGTACTGTTCCTTGGATGTCAAAGAAACGTTCTCCATTGCAAGTGAGTTCGTCCAGTTCGTCGTACACAGAGTACAGGTCGGGGTGCGTTTTCGCAGTCGTAACCAATAACTGTTTCAATGGCAAGTTCAACCGAAACAGTTATTGGTTACGACCGCGATCGGATTTCGACTAGGACTGACGTCCGTTTATGTCTGTTTTTTATATCCACGTGAATTTGGATCCTCATGCCTCGCCATTGTTATAATTAATACATAAACAGAGCACCTGTCTACTTACAACATTGCGCAACATTGTCACGTAAACTTGACAGTTGCAACGGCTGGAAAAGCATATATACATTTTTCGTTAATTGATGATATTTTGCTTATTTTTTTTTTTACAACAACCATCTAAAAATTATTGTCTGTCATTCCACATCACTAAATTAGGTAAACAGTAAGCCGGTGTGTCCCTTTAATCAACCATTTATCAATTACATAAACAACACACATGATTGCTACCATGTTCATACTGTGCAGTGGTGTAGCCACCGGGCTGGGGGGAGGGGCAAGTGCCCCCACAATTTTCTAGCACCCCAGGTGCCCCCCCCCACTTTGAACAAATCTAGATACATGTAGTGCCCTAAAAAGGGAAACAATATGGCCCCTGCCCCCTAGTATGTTGTTCCAGCCTCTGCTAAGGTTGCATGTGCTTGAATTGGGGAAAAAGGTGGCTGTAACCACAATTATTCATGCAAGTGTAACAAGGACAATACTGTATGTCAATAACCATAATGAGGTTGGTTTGTATATTGCAGGATTTCTCTGGGTGGTTGCTGTGATCAGTCAGATATCAGAGGTCATCGTCGTACCTACATAGGTTCAATGCCAGGTCGTATTATTCATGGATTGAAGCTAGTGGGTAGTAATAATCCAGTCTTTCTTCTGGATGAGATTGATAAACTGGTAACTAGACAAGGAATAGTCTAAATATTCTTATATATCTTTAGATTCGTAGTGATGATGCAGCATTGAAATTTTGAACAGCACTTTTATTTCTAAAACTTACTTGTTGAAATCCCACTGTGTACACATTCATGTTACACACTGTGACTTAACTTTAGCAAGAACTGACTTACAACATCAATTAATTGTATCTAAGACACTGACAACTTGTAGACCATTCAGGTCAAAATAATTTGCATGTATCCTGCACCAGTGTTTTCCACCAGTACTGGGATGCAACTGCACTCTTGTATGCGTTGGGCATAGGCTTTGTTTTATCATGCTGGTGCTTCATGTAATTACATCAACATCATTGTTCAAAGATTGTATGGAATAGTGTTTACTTAGTAATAGTTGCTTTGATTTGTTGATATTAACCTTACATAAAAAAAATATGTGTTTTTTGTTCAAGGGTCGAAGCATGCAAGGAGATCCAGCAGCAGCATTGCTGGAGGTACTGGACCCTGAACAGAATCATGCCTTTACTGACCAGTATCCTTACCTTATAATGTCTTCAAATACTCTGATATATCAACACAAATCAATATGAAAAGGAATACTATAGCAATATATCAATTGAGAGATAGCACTGTTTATAATAATGGGAATTAAAGTCACAATGGTTCTATACTTCAGTTGTGATAAAACCATTTCTGACGGGAAACATCCCCTGGAGCTTGGTCTCTACAACAATCGAGTTGAGCTTATAACCAGAAACTGTGTTTCCCTTCATGTTTCTTGGTTGGAGTGACTTCCTCAGGGTGTGGAACCTGGGAGATTTTGAAGAGTTCTTGGGTTGCCCAATCATTAGGCCTCTCAGGCAAAGCTGTCATTACACAGCCAGTTGGGGCCCCTTATTCCTGTAGCCTTTTCTTCTCCTGACAATACCTACTTGGCAGTGGGGTTGACTAAGTAGGGTTTTGGTTACCGTGCCCAAAGCCAGAGCCCCTTCAGGGAGACAGTCTGGACCAGTGGAAGGTTGGGGGTGGCTTGTCTGGGAAAAGGTATACGTTGCCTTCAGACACCTGTGTATTTTTGACATACCGTGCACTACTAACCTGTACTTTGTAAATAGTACCTAGGCATTGTCCATTCACTGCAGGATGAAGCCCTCTGTCAGACTCTTCTATGTTGTTCTTTCCTGAGTCGTTCTGGTCCAGGTCTGGTTGCAGACCTAAAGTAGTGATTAAAGTTGTAGTTTGATGATTTAAAAAAGCTTTAAAAAATATATATATATATTACATTACTCATTGATAAATAAAAACCAAATAAATATAAAAACAAAATATTGCAGTTTATACACAATTATGTGTTTATCTTGTGATATATCATACTTCAAGTTTCCTTAACTAGGGTTCCATCCAGCTACCTCAATGTGCCCTTTGACCTTTCCCAAGTACTCTTCATTGCTACAGCTAATAACATAGCTACTATACCTGCAGCCTTGAGGGATCGTATGGAATTAATCCATGTCCCAGGTTACACACAGGAAGAAAAGCTTCATATTGTTACTCGTCATCTCATTCCTAAACAACTCAAAGAACATGGACTATCTGCTGAACAGATTCAGTTTCCTGAAGATTCTATTAAACTGATTAGTAAGTAATTCATGTTTTTGGTTTTTGGTTTTGTTTTGTTTTCTTTTGTTGTTGTTGTTTTGGGTTTTGTTTTGTTTTTTTGGGGGGGTGGTAATTTGAAGCCTTAATAGACCCCTTTTATAACCCACCATATCTGATGTAAAACATGAACCATGAACAACCAACGGTCAAGAAGAGGTCTTCCTTTGACCTCATTGAGGGCGCTGTTTGAACTTGTGTCTTCATGAGTGGGGTCTGTTGGTTTTGTACCTTAGACTAGAACTCTGAGAATTGTGAAAGGGAGATTTATCAAGAACATTAACACTGTTGGTGTAGGTAAAGAACTGATCAAAAGGTTTTGCAATTTTCTACCTTGATTAATCTTAAAAGTTACTGTTTACTTTCATTTTCTCATTACATACATTAATAGTTGCCAAGTACACACGAGAAGCTGGAGTCCGGACCTTGGAGCGTAAGATAGGAGCTGTCTGCAGAGCTGTGGCTGTACGTGTAGCAGAGACACAATTAAAAGCCAAAGCTATAGCAGAAGGAGTGAATGATTCTACTAAGATGAATGATGAGGATGCTGATGATGAGGATGATGATATGACTGTACATCATGGTACACAGCTTGTAGATAAAGCATCATTAGTAGCTACATCAGAGGCTGCTATTACACAACCACCTGAGATGCCTATTGTTATTGATCCACATGCTGTCAAGGACATCCTTGGGGTAAAGTCAATATGATATGTAACATCTTTACTTTCAGAGTGACCTTGTATTTCAGAACCAATAGTGACACTCTTACAGGCACAATCTTCGTATCGCTATTGTGGTTTGCTTTAAAACAACAACCTTCTATTAAAAAAATGTTTGATATCTGCATACAGACAACTACAGTGTACAGTGTATATAATAGACCTACATGAACAATCTGAATGTTGGACTGTAAATAATAGACCTACACATACGATCTGAATGTTAGGCTGTACATAATAGACCTACACATACGATCTGAATGTTAGGCTGTACATAATAGACCTACACATACAATCTGAATGTTGGACTATACACAATAGACATACACACACTATCTGAATGTTGGACCAGGTTCATACACACACTGTCTGAATGTTGGACTGTACACACTAGACCTACACATACGATCTGAACATTGGACTGTACATAATAGACCTACACATACTGTCTGAATGTTGGACTGTAGGGATCAAGATCTAGCTATCTGCTCCACTAATACATGCTGAAGCTATTGAGATGCTAAACTGATATGTTGTATATCACTTGTGAACAGATTCCTATGTATGAGAGTGAGATATCAGAAAGATTGGAGCAACCTGGTGTAGCTGTAGGTAAGACTATCATTGCATACCACTTTCACACTGGTTAAATTTGTTTTATAACTCAGTCCAAGTAAGCTAGTAAGCAGGTCTGTAATATTAGGAGACCTGCTAATATTTTCAATTGGCTACATGAGGGTGTTTTGAACCTTAGTCACTGAAGAGATTTTGATAACTGTTTCTCTCACCACTTGATGCAATTAGTCCAGCTTTTTAACTTTAAGAAGACACTGTAAGTAATACTAACAGACAAAGAAGATGTAGGTCTGTGTACAAGTCCAAGATGTAATGCAAGATTGACTGGATGAAAATAAAAGGTGACACAAACTACTCTTGACAGCATGTAATATCCATATTATGCATTCAGTACATTGTGTGTTTTATTCTTTCTATTCATTACTGTTTCTACATCACTTCATTAACAAGGTCATTTCATATAATTATGTGATCTTGAGCACAATACATGTCTTCTATGCCAAGCTTACAAAGTTTGATATGTATTTTGTGCAGTAGCTGATGTTTGCCTGGTAGGTTATTTTACTGGGAGAGTTTTCTGTATTTTATCTTGGTATGATTCAGGATTAGCCTGGACAGCTCTTGGTGGTGAGATCATGTATGTAGAAGCTACTAAGATGGATGGAGATGGTACATTAACATTGACTGGTCAGTTAGGTGATGTTATGAAAGAATCTGCTACATTGGCTCTCAACTGGATCAGGACACATGCAAAGAGGGTAAAGATCAAATGGCATTATGACTGCTTTGAATCCAGCTATGGCTACTGTTAGGCTTAACTGTGTTGGCTCTGTGCACGGATTTGACCTGAAAATTGAAAATGGCAATTATCTTTCCATAACCAACAATGCACCATCCATTTTGAGAAAAGATCTACTTCAAATTCTTCATTGCATTTACTTTCAAATCAATCACACTTTTGGGTGACACTTCCATTTGTACTAACTGCATCCTGATTTTGATACTATTTGTTTGTAATCTGACAGTACGGGATTGCAGGAAAGTCTGCTGTAGATGTGATGGAGAATACAGATCTTCATATTCATTTTCCTGCTGGAGCTGTAGGTAAAGATGGACCATCAGCTGGAATCACTATTGTGACTGTACTCATGTCACTCTTCAGGTAGGTACAACTTGTAGTATATTTGTACCTTATGTCAAACCTTGTTATTCATGTGGAGTTTGTATTGTATCATTAGACCAGTGCAAAAAGACTGGCACAACCAAAATTAATAAGATCAACTTTGTATCATTGGTTTTGTGAGTACATGGGAATATTTAACAGGAATGCCGTTGTTAGGTTGTTATTTTCCATGATATGTTTGCACTGATGCTATTATATTTTTATGAAATTGAGATAGAATAAGTAAAAGGGTAAACCAAGGTCAGAATGGTCTTTCTACATCACATTACTGATGCTTACACGCAGTTTGATTTTTGATTTATTTTCTGGGGTTTTTTTTGGGGGGGGGGAAACAGGTAAAAATGACTGTTGATGGGGAACTGTAATCTGTGTAGAAATTTATATTTTGAAAACTTCACAACTGTTTTTTGTTGTTGCTATGCTATGTAGTGAGAGGTGTGTGAGTCCTGATACAGCAATGACTGGTGAGATAACACTGAGGGGATTGGTACTACCGGTAAGTTAACACTCTCTACCATTCTACTTTACAGCCTTGTATTAACACAATATCAACACAATGTAGTCTTTATGTAGTTCAATTTGAGCCCTGGGCTATGTATGTGTAACAGCTACCAAAACCACACAGCTTTAAGCCATGGCCTAAATTGTAGATGAGCTGAATTGTTCATTCTAACACCTTGAGCAATTGATTCATTCTTTTTAGTATACATGTACACCAATACTCCCTGTCCAGTACTTCCCTGCCTTGTTAGAGGGTAAACCTAGGTCAGAATGGTCTTACTACATAACGTTATACTGATGCTCACATGTAGTTTGATTTGTGATGTATTTTTTGCTTTTTGGGGGCAAACAAGCTCCAAATGAATGTTGATGGGGAATTGTAATGTGTTTAGAAATGTATATTTAGTATGATGCTGAATTGACTTATGACATCTGTCATGTACTTGTTCAGGTTGGTGGAATCAAAGAAAAAGTACTAGCAGCGCATCGAGCTGGAATCAAACGAATCATTCTTCCTAAACGCAATGAGAAAGACTTGGAAGAGGTGCCAAAAAACGTCAAGGTAAAACAAGTAGACACGGATATAATGATGGTTCAATGTGAAGATTAGATGGGCTAATTGGGTTTAGGTTTATTTCTATGTACAGGAATAATGCTTTTCATTTTTATTCAACATAATTGAGATGTGGATTGTTCTTGTAATTGGAGTTTTGTTTGCTTTAATTATCATTCTATCAAACTTCCAAATTGTTCTGCAATATATACACTATTCATAAATACCTGTGACATTCTATTCATTCTGATTGGTTGAGAGGAGGTCCATGATTATGTTTGAAATTGTGATATAAACACTGTGATGAGTTTTAACATGGCCTGTGTTTTGTATTTCTGGTTATGAACAGTTTGTAAACCTCCTGAATTATAACGTCTGGGAGATTCAGATCTAGATGGGGGGGGGGCCAGACCTGCAAGTCAGTTTTCAGGAATGTTCACAGTTCAATCTCATCCCTGTCTTGAAGATTAACTCATGTTCCACTCACACCCTCTGAGTGTTTTTTTTTACTGTGTAGGAACATGTCCAATATAAGCTAATGTGATTATTATCGTTTGGTCATTGTTTGTTTTTCTTACTCATTTTGCCATTGTTTAGAATGATCTGAAGTTTATTCCAGTGAAAGGACTAGAGGAGGTTCTTCATGCTGCATTTGATGGTGGATTCCCTTCAAATATACCACAAACTGACTCATCCATCGTACCTAGTAAACTATAACCTGCAGTTGTAATCAATATGGTGGTATCCATGTACGTCTCGCATGTATTCAATCATTTCAAGTAACCTTGAGTTTCAACATACATGTACATGTACATGTACATGTACATGTACATGTACATGTACATTGCTTTAATGTATGCAAGAAACAAATTAGACCAACATTCTATACCAGGGAAGTCAATTTTCATATGAGTTGTGGTGGTTCTAAAAAGACTCAATATCCTTGCAATTAGTGTGCTTTTCAGAAATGGAATCAGTTATTAAAACGGAATTTGTAAATTTGTTACTTAAAGCATTAGATGTTTCACCATTTGGGTTCACAGATGGTCACTGCACCTAATATTCTATAAGCCCTAATGATGAGAGATACTACAATGACACAGGAATAAAGACATCAATTTATGTACAAGTATAAAACAATAATAACTGATTTTATGATGCTAGATTAGCTTCAATAAAACACGTTTTGTATTTTCTTCAGAGGAAGTTATTGTTAATGAGACATGAAACACATTTTTGTTTGGGTAACATTAGGGGTATTTTTGATTGTAACCTGGCATTGTCTTGTAATTGATTGATTTCATTTAAGTCTTGAATCTTGTTGAACTGCAGTAACAGATTGTCTAATGTCAGATGTGTAAAGATAAGATTTTTGCACACATAAACATGATGCATAGGCCTACTGGTAGACAATTTTTATGCACTCGTGTTTTAAGTTTTCCAAACAGTTATTATCAATTAGTCCATCAATCATTTTGATTAAGGTTAGTTTCCATCATCAAATCCTGTCTATATGTATGTAGTGGTTACAAAAATGTAAAATTGATTGATAAGCAGATTGCAGACAATCAAACTTCATAATTTTGAAGTGGCATGGAATCCTCGTGTATGAATGTCAATTTAGTATTATAATGTACAGTACATGTATCACCATGAACTGATTGATGAAGCCAAGAGTACCAATTGTTGTAAATTTCGGTAAATCAATGGCTTTTCCTTGTCAAGCTTTGCTGAACATGTGATTATTTCTGTTTTCTGAAAAGCCTTATCACCAAATCAGAAGAATATGTTACTAATTAAATTGTTTGACTTATGATTCACAAAAGTATCTTAGTATAAAAAGGATTGGTAAGGATATCTACATACAACTGTGAAAGTTCCCACTGTAGATGTATCAACACCATATAAGCAACTTTTGTATTTCCTAGCTAATTTCAACATTGTTTTGGTAGGTCAAAGCTTGAATTATAAACAATATAATAACAATAAATCAGATGATGCAACTATCAAAAGTGGCTAACTTGCCTGTTTATTTTGCATTTTATGAACAAACATAACAATTAAATGGTTTAGTCAGAGAGTGATGGGCCCATCTTTGGGTACTGCATGAAAACACTTGATCCATCGGTCACTTTCATGTTTCTTAGTAGCACAGCAATTAATAGCACTCCATAGTAATAATTTACTTTTGCTCAAAATACCAGTATTTCAGATAAACGTTCCTTCACTAGCTCTCAATCATGTACACATGTTAGTACATTTTGACATGTTGACTGAGATTCAGGAACTGGGTTTCTATTAGCATTAGTACAGAGTGCGATTGAACATGCACAGCACACAACCAAATAAACAATGCTACAGCTTGCCACTAGGGAGGTTGGAGTTATTTGGGGATCTGACAGAGCTGGTAAGATTTGGATAAAAATGCTCCGATTGTCCCGATCAGCTAACTCCTTGAAAATCATTAGGACTCGTTTTTAAAAGATGACTGCTAACTTAACTAGAGTGTATGTCTACATGTGCAGATTTTCACATATTTCTAGGGTAAGCATAATTCTAATACAAGCAGTCTTTCTATAGCCAGAGGGTATTCACAGTACCGACAATTATCACAAGTACAAGTACATGTACATGTATTAGCTTTCTGTTGTATTTTTGTTTACACTCATCATAAACCTTTGATGCTGAAGTTAACTCAGATTGGATAGAGCATAGCATTTTTGCAACAAACTGAGGATTGAGTATTTTTAAATAAAATAGTGAATTTGCTATGGCAGATAAAAAAGCCTGGATTTTCAAGTTAAGGCATTTATGAACCAAACGTTGAGCTATCAAACAACTAGGTACATGTACATGTACATGTATATGTCCAGATATTGCTTTTGAATAATATTATTGGAAGACATTAATAAGGAATTTAAACCTTTGTTTTTTATTAATTCTGAATTGTTTCTACATACTTCATTGGCAACAAGTGCCCAACATAATGGCCGTTTCCCATTAGCCTTTTTGAGATATGGTGGACACTATAGGAGTGCACTGTTTGGTTTGGGTGTATAACAGTGCACAGTATTGTGTCCACTTGATCTTAACATGGCTTATGGACTTCAACACTTCTGTGGTAATGAAGTTTGCTTTAACCATCCACAGCACTGATCTCATCATTGTTACATATAACCACACTGACTACATCTGCCACCCATACGGTTTGGTGTACTGTACATACAGCATAGTGTAGCACATTGAGTTATTTTGTGCAAATCTTATCTGTATGAATGTAATCAATTAACAAAACAAACATGCAGTTTTATAAACAGTTTTATAAATCTAGAGTTTGATATGACACTGAACACTAAACCCACAAACAATAACAATTGAACTTTATTTGAACTTGTGTATGATCCTAAGGATGTTTTTTTCTTCACATCATTGAGAACATTTGACATTTTCCTCCTCAGTCTACCCTTCTCCATATATATTTACTGTTATGTGTTTCTCTTTTGTTTGTAATTTTATTGAATTTGTGGAGAAAAAATAAAACAATAATACTTTTAGTAACAAACATTACTTCAATTTTTGTAAGTAAACACTCATGAAATGAACACACACAAAAACTGATTTGAAAATGTGTCCGTTAAATATCACTCATAAATACCCCAGACAGTTTAGCCAGTCCTATTGGTAGAAAGGTGGTCACATGACCATGGTATTGAAGGGCTGATAAAAATGTAGCTAGAGCTGTTTAACACAGGTTGGCTAACACGCGTTAGGCATGCATAGCCATACAATTGTTGGCACACAAGCTCAATCAGGTGCTAATAACGTTTCATGCAATCAATACATCCGGAAACTTAAGTGTTAAGTCTATGAGTATGCATGTAATATAAACCTTCGCAAAATTGCACATAACAAAAAGGGCATTAATGAAGGGGAACAAAAGAGGAGTGACTCAGTCTTTAACTGTCGTTTAAAACCATCTGCTCGATCCTTTATCGCATGGCCACAACCCTGCTGGTTTAAAATGACTAGTAAAGACCTCCTCACTAACTTGTTTATTCCCTTAAAAGAGGTAAGAAAGTGTAATTTAACTTCAGGCCTGGAATTACACAGAGGCCACTGAGGCCATGGCCTCTGTTGCTGCCCCTGGTCTTGGCCTTGGTGCCACTGAGGCCATGGCCTCTGTTGCTGCCCCTGGTCTTGGCCTTGGTGCCACTGAGGCCATGGCCTCTGTTGCTGCCCCTGGTCTTGGCCTTGGTGCCACTGAGGCCATGGCCTCTGTTGCTGCCCCTGGTCTTGGCCTTGGTGCCACTGAGGCCATGGCCTCTGTTGCTGCCCCTGGTCTTGGCCTTGGTGCCACTGAGGCCATGGCCTCTGTTGCTGCCCCTGGTCTTGGCCTTGGTGCCACTGAGGCCATGGCCTCTGTTGCTGACCCTGGTCTTGGCCTTGGTGCTCCTTCAAAATATTCCCATGGACTTGATGATTTTCCAATGGAAGTGCTCTTTGCAGAATAAAAATGGCATTGCCCTGTCATAGATGAAATTCCAGGCCTGTAACTTAGTATAAACTAATAACAACAACAACATTCACATGCATCATCTACAGTAGTACTCTAACCATATAACTTCACCAATGCTCACGTGATGTTGATAACACAAAGATTTAAGAAGATACAAGCAGTAGGGAAACTATCTGATCAAAGAAAAACATACCGGCAACTAAAGAAAACAACTACTTTGTACACTGTACTAACTCAAGTCTCTAATCTAAACATTGGTAACAATCATAATGAATTTATAGTGTGAGATTTGGAGATATGAACATCTCATGGCACCCTACCCTGCATTATCAACCAAACAGGTTGTTATGTACTGGTTGGTACTGATAGATCAACAATAATAATTAGTTCTTATAATGCTTTATCTATAGGCATCTCAAAGCGTTTTTTCTTTTTTCCAGACGGGATTCCATAATGTTTTACAACTGTTTCAAGTATAAGATTTAACGTCAAAAATATAAAGTATAAGATTTAAGAATCAAGAACACTAAGTATATATTTTAAAATAAGAAACTTTCTTTAAAAAATATACAAAGAAAAAGTTAACATAACAACAAAAACCTCAATCAAGATAACCTGCCTACATGTATGGGACAGAAACTGTCTTGATTGTCAGCTGCATGGATTCAGTAATAGACACTTGATGAATACTGACATGGAGGTCCTGTTTGAAACACAATATAAACATGCATGGTATCATTTATTATACACAAACCAAAGTCAAAGACGAGTTTCAGCTATTTCTCATTTTAGCCTTTTAATAAAAAGAGCGAAAAGTCATTAAAATGCTCTTATGCAAAATTACTGGCATACATCACTGCTTGGTGATCCTTTTTAACATGTCAGGCAATAAAGCTTCTGAAGTTGTTTATTCCCATACATTATGTTCCATTTACATGTTAAGTATACTAGTTGATGACAATGTGAAGGAGATGTAATTGATTTTTGTTTTCCAATCTAGCACTGAGCTGAAATGTTTAGTCAAGTCAAGTCAATGCCTTAGTAACCTTTAGATACACAAACTATTAGTTATCACATACATGTAACCAAGAGTGGAATACCGGAAAATATAGGCCTACAACAGGCTCTGATATGAACCATTTAATACAGGTTTGTATCTTATGTTATTATGGATCAACCAATCAAATCGAGGACGCAAGTTATATCATTGCCTCTGATTTTAACATAACCTTCTTTTCAGGAAATATTTGTTTGAAAAATCTTTTGTTTCTTTTAGAAATGGCAGATATAGTTTGTTAATATGGGCATCATGGGATATGTTCACTGTATGAAATACCATGTTTTAATGACTTTTAGGTCAACTGTGTTATGTCAATTCTTGCAACTGTGAGTTTTTTGGAACTACAGTCGACTCTCGTTAATACGAGGTCCGCCGGACTGGCCCGTTTTCCTCGTATTATCCGAACCTCGTCTTAAACGCAGCGCACTATTTACACATACATGTATACACACGTGTCTAGGCTACAACGGAGGGATTTGCTTCCTAGTACAGTTCTTACGAGCATCCTGCACACAAAAATATCAATGATAAATGCATTTTTGTTGACTATGATCATAGAAATTTAATATTGTGTATAACTCAAGATACAAATCATGTCAAAGTCATGTCAAACTTGCCGTTCATGTGACCATGATGTGACAGTTTCGATACTGCGTAGCGCCTATGATGAACGTTGTTTTCGCTGGTAGCCGTCAGCGTGTAAGCAAAGTAAGCGAAATGTTTCTGGTTTTCGGATCGGACAGAACCGTGTAGCCGGTCCAATCCGATAAATAGTTTGGCAACAAGAATGTTATTTCCGAACCTTGACTGAACGGGTACGCAACAATGTTTTTGAGATCTCGCTACAAAAGTATGAAAAACAATACATTTTGTCATCATGGGGCCGCAAAAATACCTTGTATTATCCGTGTTCTCGTTACGGCTGTGCTCGTATCTTCGTTTTTTAAGACATAAAACACGCATGGGTAAGTTCAGGACCGGTGAAATACCTTGTATTAACCGGCGTCTCGTATCTTCCGAGCTCGTATTAACGAGAGTCGACTGTACATGTACATGTATCTTAATCTCCGTTTTAGCTTTAATTGTTACAATTGGGAAGGTTTTTACAAACTGTTCAAGAAGAATATAAATTTATTAGGACTACACGTCTAGCGGCTACCAGCGAAAACAACGTTCAGCATAGGCGCTACGCAGTATCGAATATGTCACATCATGGTCACATGAACGGCAAGTTTGACATGACTTTGCAAAGTATTAAATTTGTATGATCATAGTCAACAAAATTGCATTTATCATTGATATTTTTGTGTACATGATGCTCGTAAGAACTGTACTAGGAAGCCAACTGCTCCATTCTAGCCTAGACACGTGTGTAGTGCATGCACTATGACGACTTGTGTATACAGTACATGTACATGTACGTGTACGTGTAAATAGTGCGCTGCGTTTAAGACGAAGTTCGGATAATACGAGGAAAACGGGCCAGTCCGGCGGACCTCGTATTAACGAGAGTCGACTGTACATGCCATTACACTTTATGCAAAGTACATGGCAGTGGCTGCAACGATCAGACTAGTGAAATACTAGCACTTAATTCACTATTTCTTTTTATGATATGTGCACATCATTTTTAAAGTTGCCAACTTTCTCCCTTGACACTGGTCCACTGGCCAAGTCCAGTCACAACTCACTCCAAGTGGTCCAACTAGCTAGTTCAGTGTTGTAAGCATCCCTCATTTGAAATATGGACCAGTGAAAAAGCTGTCACACCACTACAAAAGTTAAGGGCAAACCTTGTTTACTAACCTGACTTGTTGGCGGGTAAGTTGATGTTACTGGGCCATGTAGGATGACGTCTTCTGTTCAAGTAGGAGCTAATGCTGGCTGATCTGATACTAGGTGGAGGTGTGTCATCCATTAGAAGGAATGTTGGATCTTCAAAAGTTGGTATCTGTAATCAACAAGACACTGACTTGATTAAATGCTCACAACATCACAATAGGAGACACCCTTGATTTCTTACATCCCAATGTTGATAAGGCCCATTTGTGATATGAGTAAACAAAAACATAATATCACATTCTCTAAAACCTCCACCATGCTGTACATACAATAATTACAATAAACTTTCAATACGCTTACAGTGTTGTAAACAAAGTCATTTTTGCTCAAGTCAAGCCAAGACAAGTCAAAAGTCATTTCTACTCAAGTCAACTCAAGAGTTATTTTTTATCCCAAAATAAGGTCAACACTTTTCAAATTCTGACAAACAGGCTAATTTACTTCAAAATTCTGTTGACAGCCAAGTTATTAAATTCAGTTAATAAAGCCATTTATAATGTTTTATTCACATGAAAACATTCATTTTAAGTATTAAAGCAACGGGCCAGAAGTAAAAAAAGATGTATACACCTGTATTTGAACACTATAGACATTTACCCTTGCTGTAATTACAACAAATCACCTGTTTGTTAAACTTATAAAACTCTTTAATCTTTTCAAATCAATACACTGACACAAACATGTACATTTACACGCATGTACAGGTTGTAGCTATTTCATTGGCCGTGGAACATACTGGCCAATAGCAACATGGACTTATTAGTGTCATTGTATTACCCCTGAAAACAAATCCAACTTGACTGTTGACGTAAGCAACACTGTCAGTGTTTCTCTTGAACCTTACAGGCCTGAAATTTCATCTTTGAGAGAACAAGGCCATTTTTATTTTGAAAAGGGCACTTTACATGGAAAATCTTTTGAAGGGGCACCAAGGCTAGGACCAGGGGCAACAGAGATTCAATAAGTAAATTTACTCATTCACATTTATTTCAATGCTGTCATTAAGGGTCAAAATCACGTCAATTACTGTAGCATAACAAAATCTAGAAAAAAAGTTGAACTTATAACTATATTTGATGATAATTGTAGTTATGACATGATCAATAAAAATACAACATTTAGGTTTGGATGATGCATAACTTCTGTACCCTTCGCTATTGACAGATAAGATACAAATGTAACAGGCTCAATAACATCAAGTCAGAAAAAAAAATCAAGTTGTTGATGCGTGTGTTTATTTTCCATTTGTCCACATCGGAAACTGCGCACACAACTGAATTACGAGTATGAAAAAGGATCCACAGGAATCTCAGCACTGTGTTCCTGGGCTATGGGTTAGCTAATGAATAAACATACACAACTATAAATACTTATACAGTCGACTCTCATTAATACAAGCTCGGAAGATACGAGACGCTGGTTAATACGAGGTATTTCACCGGTCCCGAACTTTCCCATGCGTGTTTCTATGTCTTAAAAAATGGAAGATACGAGCACGGCCGTAACGAGAACACGGATAATACGAGGTACTTTTGCGGCCCCATGATGACAAAATGTATTGTTTTTCATACTTTTGTAGCGAGATCTGAAAAATATTGTTGCGTAAAAGCTTACCATTCAGTCAAGGTTCGGAAATTACATGCTTGTTGCCAAACTATTTATCAGATCAGACCAGCTACACGGTTCTGTCCGATCCGAAAACCAGAAACATTTCGCTGGTAACTTATGCTTGATATGCTACTTCACTTACACGCTGACGGCTACCAGCGAAAACAACGTTCAGCATAGGCGCTACGCAGAATCGAATCTGTCACATGGTCACATGAACGGCAAGTTTGACATGACTTTCCTATGATTTTTATCTTGAAATATTCACAATATTAAATTTTTATGATCATAGTCGACAAAAATGCATTTATTATTGATATTTTTGTGTACAGGATGCTCGTAAGAACTGTACTAGGAAGCAAACCGCTCCGTTGTAGCCTAGACACGTGAGTAGTGCATGCACTATGACGATGTGTGTATACATGTACGTGTAAATAGTGCGCTGCGTTAAAGACGAGGTTTGGATAATACGAGGAAAATGAGCCAGTCCGGCAGACCTCGTATTAACTAGAGTCGACTGTAGGTTGTTTATTATCATAACATAAATTAAAAAGCCTAGCTGGTCATCAAACTGGTTTCTTTGAACTATAGTTGCTATAAACTGCTCCTCATAACTCAGGAGTACTGCTTATTATGGTATAGATTGTTACTGTTCATGGAAAAACTCATCTCTTAGCAAGTCGGTTGTCTATAAAATGTGCTGTACACACATCAGAAGTTATGATGCTCATACAGTCTCAGTCTTTTGTATGTTTAACACCCATATACCTGATTTGAAACTAGATTTTGACTACAATGATGACACTTACTCTGATGATGTAGTGGATATCACTATGTGGAATGGTATGCTGCAAAGCAGCTGGCATTACTCTACACAGGGGTGAATTCCAACACTTGAGAAGAAAGTCACGAGTGTACTGATGGACAACTTGACTTCTGCTACCTTCAAACATACATAATCAATAATAACAGCAGTCAATATAATAGCATAATTGCATGGACGTTTGCTCAATTTGTTCAAATATGGCCCGATTAGTGCAATTATTAAAAAGTTGATGAAATAAAGACTGTGTATGGGGAAAAGTTGTTGACATATATAAGTAAACACATCCAGAGATAAAACCAACATTCATAAATACCCCAGACAGTTTATCCATTCTTGTTGGTCAAAAGAGATCACGTGGCCATGTTTAAAATTTACAGAACAGAAAAGTTTACAGATTTTCCTACATTATTACACCTTTTAACAAAAAGGGCTTTTATGAATGGAAATAAAAGTGTAGTGCCTTGATCTTAAAGAGTTGTTCAAGACCTTGTGGCCGTGCTTTGTCCAGCTTGGCCCTAATTATCACACAGCCACAACCCTGCCAGTTTTAGATAAGGGAATAAAAGAGTGGCGACGTGTTCTTAAACGGCCGTTTAAGAACGAGTCACTACTCTTTTATTCCCATTCATAAATGCCCTTTTGTTAAAAAGCAAAAAAATATTATAGACAATCTGTGACAAGTGCTTCGCAGCGAATTTTCGAAGTTTGTACATTTTCAAAAAATGTTTTAAAAATTCTGTTTGGTGCGCGTTGGGTTGTGTGTGCGCGCGTGTAAAAATAGACTACGCGCTGGTACTAATAGCTATATAATGCATAATTAAATTGGCGTACATGAGCTTGCGCGCCCAACATGCGAAGCCAGCCGGTTTTAAACAGCTCCAGCTATGTCTTTATCAGCCGTTTAAACACCCCCACGTGACATGCTCTCCACCAATAGGAATAGCGAAACTGTCTGGGGTATTTATGAATGGCCGTTTAAAACCTCGTCGCCTACTGTCTTATTCCCATATTCACATAAATTTGATTTGATGATGTTTGATTGATGTGTGTAAAGCTAGAGATCTTACTTGAAGATCCTTCCGATAGTCGACGTGTTCGCCCAGGGTTTGTATCCATTTGGCCGATGATACTTCTTAGAGTACTGGCTTTAACAGGAGATGAAGCATCTTCAAATCTATTCCCATCCTCATTGACAGACTGCAATGTCAGGCAGTCTTGTTTCTCTCTTTCAGTTGGAGACAGGGTAAGATAAGTCCGATCACCCCCAGCTTCCACTCTGCAATAGGAGGATGTATCAGGAGATTCTTCAGAGATGACAGACAAAGAACTTGAGACATTTGGTGAGAAGGTAACAGCATCCCAGAACCCAGTGGAGCTTGGACTGTCTAGTTTGAAGCCTTCATCTTTCTTGACTGGACTTTGAGCAGTATTATGATTGAGAGCTGTGTACAACAACATAGATTAGGTCAATTGATTTTACTTCTTTTACTTTTACTTCTTTTACTTAAAAATCAAACTTTATAAATTTCAAAATTTGCTCAAGATCACAATGTATGCCAAATACAACAAAGACGTTTCTTAGAATACTGCAAAATCAAAAGCAAACACTAACAATCCTGAAGAGGTTTTAAAAGTATGATGATTAAGCCAAACATTATAAGAACAAGTTAATAAACATTTTGCCAAAAAAGTAACTTAGATCTTTGAAAAGATCCAGAAGTTCAAGATGACCTACCAGGCTGATTTAGTGGCTTAGCTCCAGGCTGAATTAGTGGCTTGGCACCTGGCTGAGTTAGTGGCTTGGCACCAGACTGAGTTGGTGGCTTGGCACCAGGCTGAGTTAGTGGCTTGGCACCAGGCTGAGTTAGTGGCTTGGCACCAGGCTGATTTAGTGGCTTAGCTCCAGGCTGATTTAGTGGCTTGGCACCAGGCTGAGTTAGTGGCTTGGCACCAGGCTGAGTTAGTGGCTTGGCACCAGGCTGAGTTAGTGGCTTGGCACCAGGCTGATTTAGTGGCTTAGCTCCAGGCTGATTTAGTGGCTTGGCACCAGGCTGATTTAGTGGCTTGGCACGAGGCTGAGTTAGTGGCTTGGCACCAGGCTGAGTTAGTGGCTTGGCACCTGGCTGAGTTAGTGGCTTGGCACCAGTCTTCCTATCTGTAGAAAGAAGTGTTGCTCTGATGTCCACATTACAAGCTAACTTGCTTTGTGCACATTCCACAATGCGCTCTGTATTGGTCTTTTCCACACTTGACTTTGTCTCTGTAGTGCTTACTACTGTTTTAGAGCTTCCAGTATCAGGTGCATGGATAGATGCCGTCTAAATAAAAGGAAAGGTTTTATACCAAAGTAAAATATCAGTGTTACCACAAATTATAGTTTCTATGTCATTTTCCCACAATGCAAAAGTTGAAATCTTCTTTGAATGGGATAGGATGTCAGGCAATATAATAGTCACATCATGTTTCACCTAACTTTTAACTGCACATTTCAGCTTTCAGAAGAAAAGCTTTAAAAGGGCAGTGTTGTAGTCGAGTCCACGACCTTAGAGGCCAAGGCCAAGACCAAGTCACAGCATTTGAGGCCGAGGCCAAGGTCACAGTGTCCAAGGCCGGGGCCAAGGCCAGAAGGTGTGGAGTCTAGAAGGTGCAGAGGCCAAGGCCAAAACTGAGTCATTGCATAGCGAGGCCAAGACTAAGGCCGTCTGAAGTGGGCCTCCAGGCCGAGGACAGCCTTGAGACCTTTAAAAGAATCAGCCAACTCAGATGAAATTAGCACACAAGTATTCAATACTTACCTGTTGTTTATCAGGTCTTTGTTCCACATCCCAATGTCTTGCTCTTAACTCAATAACTTTCAATAGTTGCATCCTAGTTGTGGGTCGCTTCTTTGGGTCTAAGGCTAGGATTCGAATCGTCTGGAAGATTCGGTCTATTTCAGCTGTAATACAAAGAATAGTACATCTATGCATTTAAAAGCATCTCAATGGTATTAATCAAAACAAATTTCTGTGCAGTAGCAATGGTAAATAAACAGAGTTAAGTATGTGCATGAGATATTCCCAATGTACAGCCAGAATGCAATAAATAATTAACAAGAAGTTGTTTGAGTTACATTAAATGATCAGACAGTGTATCAAGGTTGGTTAACAGTGTTATCTTAATGTACTTGTATTCACCATATAATACAGGACTGCTGGCAGGCCTAGTGCAAATCTAATTAAATGACATTGAATGATCAGTAGTTTGGATTGGTCTAAAGGTAAATGGGAATCAACAATTACTACTTGTCCAATAATACAGCTTCCGTCATACATAGTCGGACCATACTTACATTTGACATGTTTGTCCAGTTCTTTACCAGAAGCCTTGAGAAGAAAGCATAGATTGGCCACAGCAAACTCAAAATGTCGAGGATTAGCAACATTTAATGAAGCATGACAGTCTTGTATAGACTTCCACAAGCTACCTGTGTCTTTACAATGAAATGTCTTAGAAGGAGGTGGTGAACAGTTTGGCTTGGATTGCTTAGGGTTGGCATACACTAACATTGTCTCTTCTTCCTCCATGTGCTTCAGAAAAAGGAAAACAAGAAAGCAACTTTCATGGATAATTCTTTAATTAGGGAATAACAGCGTGGGGAGCCGGTCTTCACTGTGTGGTAATGAACAAGGTTGTTACTACGCAGTGAAGACCGAGTCCCCACGCTGTTATGGCATTAATAAACACCTTTAACGAAGAAAAACGGTAAAAATCATCAGAATTTTTTTATTTTTCTTTCGCGGTTAATTTTAGAAATGTTCCACTCATGTTCAAGGGCGATTATTTCAGCTGTTCAACTTGTGCGTGGCACCTAGTCTCTTATACATAATTAACTATTTGTGCATATTTTGAAGAACCAGACTACATGTATGAGCTTTAAAAAACAGCACTATAATTAGAAACACTTTGGTTGGTGTTCGGCTTTATAATTTGCATTACCTTGGTTTCATGTGCGTACCAACTACCTTAAAATGATACATTGTCTGCGTGTTTACACATACGCGTGGTATGCGCGTGCATGCGGCACTATCTGTCCTTGCCGAAATAACAAAAAACAATACGCACAAAGAACACAGTTTTGATAGTTTCCGAACACAACAAGTACCGTGCAAACATAACTTTTACACAACATTGTACTTGTTTATGGGCCATTTATTCGCTAGTTTACAGAGCTGGTCTTTATATCACATGTTAATACACCCCCAATCAGAGTGCGTAAACTCTCTGAGGTATTTATTAATACAATATATTATTATTAATACTTATATAGTACATGTATAAGCTTTTCATTACTCTATGTGCATGATGAGTACTTTGTGGAGGTATCTCCAATTTGCCAACTTCAATCGTTTGTAGCATGCTCTCTTTTTTTCTTTCTTTTTTCTGGCACCATATAATATGTGCACTGTGCAGTTTTGTACTACATGTACAATAACATTGTACCTTGCAGTAAATTTTTTAAATGTTGTACTTCACTGTCAGCGAACCCCTGATCTACTCATGCAATGTTCCCTAAGGTACATAATTCACAATGTGTAGCATTCTAGCTGAGAGCCTTGAAGGGCATAATTTGACATATTATCTGCATAGTGTGGTATCTGGACAATTTAGTGTATGCATTCAAAGTAAATGTGACATTAGAACTTGCCAGCGATATTCTTTATTGTCAAGCTGACATGTTCCTGTGTAAATGTGTAGTGAACATACCTCTTCCAGAGTTTTACCAATGCCATGTAGTTTCCTTGGGCTCTTTTGACCTAGAGACCCTGGGATGGTGTTAGGTCCTTTGCCTTTCATTAAACGAGCTGAGAATCCATTATTGCAAACAGGTGAAATGTCACTACCTGCCATGTCTGGAGAACCTGATGACAAAACAGAAAAAGACATGGTTCTTAAGACTTGCAACACAGCACTGCTTATTAATGTACATAGCGCAGGGCTTGACAGAAGACTATGCCAGGCAGGCACCTGTTTTTCTTCTGTTACTGCCATACACCACACACAAAAAGGCGTGTTGTGTGGCACATTGAGATTTCCATGGATTGTGTTGTGTTATTGGGCCTATAGTCATTTTTTGACTTTGTGTAGGAAGTGTAGGGGTGGCATCAGCCAAAGCAAGAATAACTGCTTAACAACAAATCAACAAATTAAATTTATACTGCTCTACAATCATTTAAAGACCAGTCCTGTAAGAACATTTTGAAGAAGAGTTTATGACAAACATTTGTCTTTAGCTGCCTTAAAAATTGTGCTAAAATTTTCTCTCATTTTGAAATATCTTACGCCTGGGTCACGTGACTGAAATAAAACTTTCCAGTTGTGTTAGTTGAGACCATAATGAATTACATTTAAAACTTTTACCAATTCTGATGCGCAACTTTGGAGATAGCAAAATAATTTGTTTTGTATGCCGTGTACATTTTCCATGGTGACTCAGTTATGACATCAATTTTTTAAATGCTTATGAGTTAAAGAAAACTTCGTCCACTGACAATGTGTTCAAACTTCCCAACCACTTAAGCTCTAGAGCTCATAATAGATCTTGATAAGGTGTTTTTCACTTCAACTTCCGCTTTTTCCCGGAAGTAAAGGTTAAATTGGGTCACACTTTGTGGAAGATTTGTGCAAAACTCCAAGAGCTATCATATGGTGCAAAGATCATGTATGTAGCATTTATGGTTCTCCAGATATGATTTTTTAAATAATAAACTTTGATTTAATGGTATGACATATTCTAGCACGTATTGGTAACCATTGTAAATCATTAAGAATGGGCGAGATGGATTCCTGAGTGCGAGTCCTGGTGACAAGCCTAGCAGCAGAATTTTGTAAACATCGGAGCTTGTCAACCAGTTAACACTTCACTCAGTTTTGGTAAAGGAGGAGCGAAAGCAAGATTACCTATCTTACCTGTCTTAATAGTTTATACACCCTCAGACTGTAATGGCTGGAATATCTCTGCAGACTTTGTCAACACTTTTGCACTCCACAGTTTATCTATTATAAACACTTAAAAACCACTTAATGTAATTAATCATTACAAAAATATATACATTAAAACAAGTGTAACAGGCTCAAAAACATCAAGTCAGGAAAACAGCATTATGATGCAAGAGGCAAAGTTTTTCTTTCCCATTTGTCCACAGTGGAAGCCAAGTGCAGCTAAACACTGTTCTTTGCAGAAGCATGTCTTGCAAACAACTGAATTAAGAATATTAAAACCTACAGGAATCTAAGCACTGTATTCCTAGGCTATGACTTAGCTAATGAATAAACATAACACAACTATAAATACAAAGGAATATGTAAATGAGTCTAGTGCCACTTGGTGAGTTCCAATAAACAATGGCCCTGGGAGTCTATGGGCATGGGGTGCATTTGTAAGATTGGCTAAAGAATTCTCCCACAGATGCAATGTACTGTACTTTAAAAATGCAATCGCATGAATGAAAAAGAAAAGTTATTATTTATAAAAGAGTAAGATCATGCAGGTCTACCTCTATGGTAAACTTTTATCACGGAAAAAAACTACTTAAGCAGAGCTAACAAAACTATACATTTTATACCTGTTACACTTGAGCATATAAACAGTAAGAACTCAAATCTGCAAACGCCCAACTCCAACACTAAAACAGATTGTAACTGCCTACAATGCACCTATGCTTTGTGCCAAATGTGGTGCTTTTTATCAAAACAGTGAAAAAATGATGAAAAATTGAACTTATGCTGCTTTACTATGAACTTATAAAGACAACTTGCTGAAAGCTTGATCTAGCTGAAAAAGAAATGTATTATTGGTAACTGGGGTTTTGGGAAACGTACATGTACAACAGATTTGAAAATGCTTGATAAGCATGATAAGAAGAGCAATTAAAAATGTAAGCCACTAAGCTTGCAATTCCTGAGTAAATTCCACACAAGCTTGCCCTACTGTTGCAACACACCAAATTTAAAATATCTTAAGAGTTCACATTAATAGAAAAAAACAATTCTTAAAAAATTGACCTGTACTCCTCGAGGCCTAAAAAAGAACCAGCACTGGCTTTTTTGCAAAACCCTTTTAATCTTGTATAATCCTTACATTTTTTTGTTTACAATCTATTCTGTAATTTTCAATGGCTGTCACACTTATCAACAGTTGTTGTACTTGTAGCATATTCAAAAGTGGACTTTATGAACAAACAGCAAATCAGCTGTTTGGTTACTTTCTTGTACAGTACATGCACTGTTTACTATTTTTCTTCCCATACAGTCCACAAGACCACAGTAACAATTTCTCTATTGACACCTTGCCCTTCACATCATACGCAGCTACTTTCTGCCAAGCTCGTCATAGCATGGAGGTAGATAGGGAGTCAATTGCAGGTAAAAGTTGTGGCAAGTGTGCAAACCCAGTGCCACCTGAAATGCGCTTGACACACAAGGAGACTTGACTCCCAAAATGTCACAACCAATAATTATTGAATTATTGTGTTGATGAGGTTAGGTAAATTGGGTCATGTTTACTTTTCTTTAAACAATTCCAGACGTTAAACTTCTGAGATACAGCAAAATAGTATCAGCAGTTTATCATTCATCACACTCTCAACATGCACTAAGGTTCAATTTATTACTTGGACATTGATTTACATGTATACCAGACCACTTCTTTATCTACACAGTTTTGCTAGAACTTTTACAGTTTTTATTCTTTTACAAAAATACCACCAGACGACTGGAGCCTTTTCCTTTGGTGATATTGTATTTTTTTTCTTTAGTCAATGTTTAGCCAGTTGGTTTCAGTCTTCCTGTGAAGAAAAGCTATACATGTACATTGTTAATATACTCTCTCCCTTGTATCTAAGCACCTTTCTGACTGTGTATTTTTAGTTATGTGCCGATTTGAGAAAAAAAACGTGGAGTTTTGACTCCAACCATTACATGAAACTTACATAGTATGTAGAATTTTACTTCAAGTACAAAACTGTCAACAGTGGAAAGCGCACACTATTCCTACCATGGAGGAAGGAATTTACTGACCAGGGGTATAACTACATCCTTCTTATATTATGTCCACCAAATAAATTAAGGCTGATGCTTGATTAACAACTACATGTAATGTACATAAGCAACCCACCAAGTGAAAACCACTCATACAGGCCCACAAGTTTATCTCTAACTGAGAGCGCAAGGCCATTTTTACTTTCTACAATATGTTTGATGTTTCCTTTCGTCTTATAAAACTCCAGATTAGCAGGATGGTTACTGACTCACTGAGTACATGAAAAGTCTTTGACGGTGTATTTTTATGGCAATGTAAACAAGTACACATTCTGATATCATTATTATTGTAAGCATTTTCTGGATTATTATTTTAAAAAACACTACTTAGTAGCCCAGAGCCTAAATTGTATTATAAATATTATTATTAAGAAACATTACAAGCTGCAATGCACTGAACAGATTTAACAAAAATTGTTTGCCTATTTAAAATAAATATATATTTCTGGTTCATTTCAGGGTACCACAACACTGTTATTACTTATACATGAGACATGACTGGCATTACACAATTGTACTCAAAATGAAGGAAAGAAAGTTTCATTTTAGACTTCACATTCACATCATCATCATGATGCAATTAAGTTTTGACTCCATATAAATAAATTCTTATAAATTTTTATCACTCAGCTAGGTAGGACTAGGACTGGGCCTACTCTTAAAACAACTCAAAAGTTTGTTTATAGTTAATTCGTTCTTGAATTGAGTTGCTCATAATGAACATCACATGTGTGTTTTTACTTTAGTAAGTATTAGTATATGTTCCTTGCTCTATGGTAATAGTAGGTTACGAATCCGGCAAGCTTGGTGTGCCATTGCAGGTGGCTGGACCTTTACACTTTTACTACAGTACTACAGATGCTCAGCATCCATGTACATTACATGTAATGTTGCAGTTAAACTACCAAGAATCCCACTACTACCGTGACCTCCATGTAAAAAGCAAACACAACAGTGGCACCAGGCACAAGTAGCTACTTACTAGGGATACTAGTTTTAAACTTTAAAAAAAACCACAAGAGCAGTTCATATCCTACCTAAGTATGCTAGTGCTCTAAACGAATGCTTCCCGGCCCACGAGTTCCACGGAATGGAGGAAAGTATGTCAATGGTATTTGAAATGAGATAGATCCTTGCTCTATATATCATGGAGGTAAATATCCAGAACTGTTTAACCATGGAGGTAGAAATAGACTATTTCTACCTCCATGGTTTTACTTACCTGTCTTCTTCTGGACGCTGCTGCTGGGGCCTGGCACGTGCTAGCGTCGTCATCGGATGTCGGACACTTTGTACCTTTGCCACTTCGTACCCTGGACACTTCGTACCTTCGGGACACTTCGTACCGTAACCAAATTGGTCACTTCGTACCGCGGGCGGGGTACGAAGTGACCATCAGCTGAGTCACTTCGTACCTTCAGCCGAGTCACTTCGTACCTTCAGTAAAATGTGTAATTCCTTAATAAGGATATAATTTTCGTTGAGATACAAAATAATACTTAATGAATTGTCATTTTGTTTAATTATTTGAATGTCCTTTTTAATGTGAAATGTGATTACTTATATTATCTAACTAAAAATATCTTTAAAATACCTTTATTTTGTCCGTATTTTGTATATTTGTGTTCTTATGTACCATTATCTCGGCACGCAATATTTTCTACCCCATACCTTTATTTTGTCCGTATTTTGTAATTTTTGTGTTTTTATGTATCATTATCGGATCCTACGTTCGTTTTGAGGTTCATTCGAGGGGGTTGTGTGATGGGGCATGCATGCATGCCCGGGCCCCCTGTCCGATTTCAGCCGGCCAATCACAGGCACTTGCATATTCATGAGATGTTTTATTCATAAAAAAGTTTTTTCCACACAAACCATCCGCCGCCCGCCCACACGCGCGTGCGCCTGCGCCTGTTGCGTGCTGCCTGCGTAAATGCTGGATGCTGGATGCTGGATGCTGGATGCTGGATGCTGGATGCTGGGGGGGGGGGGGGGGGGGTGCATCTCTCCTGAGAGAAGCACACGCACACTATTGCAATAAATAAAACAAGTATCTTCAGTAAAAAATTAGTATGATGTTCTTTATGATATGATGTTAGATAGCAGCAAAAGGGAGATTTAATTTGTTGTGAGCGTGATGACTGCTCGCTGACTGGAATAGTCTCATCTTTTTACAAATGGCAACAATCAATGCTGCTTTAGAATACTAATTTTTTGGCTGTAGCCAAGGTGGCAGAGCAAGAAAAACGTTTGTGATGCACTCATTTTTCGGAAAAAAGAGTCATTTGAAAGTGGAGAAAAACTACAAGACGCTATTACCTCACGTTAAAATGGTGTACATCATTGACATCATTGACATAATTGATATGATACTCTTTCAGAGCGAAATTTGACAGAAACATTATGTCAACAAGTGGGTCTTCACATTCCAAAGTGGAATTTTTGCGTCAGTCAAAGGGTCAATTCTATGCCATTCTGATTAAATATCATCAAAATTCAGGAATGAACTGAAAAACATGTGTAGCAAGATGTAGGCTACATAACAAATATTTGAAGTGCGGCATCATTGAACATTTGTTTATGTTTACAGAATATTGCACTTGAAGGGTATCAAACACAGTGGCATTACACCATTTTAACGTGAGGTTAGAAACTTGCATTGGTTTTCTCTCTATTAGAAAAGAATTGAATCACAAAACTGAATTTACATCAACTGGGGTTTCTTTTAACAAAATAAACCAATAGGCCTCTAACCCTTTTCACACTGTATCTCTTATCCCAATGGAATACAGCCCTGGGGAGGCCCCAGGATTTGTTGTTACCCTAGGGTTCCCCGGGCGTACTTTCACTGTCTCAGCCCGCGTATTCCCTAAGGTCCATATTCCATGGGGTTCCGGTCAGTGTTTTAGTCAAGACCAGGCAGTCAAATACCAAGACCAAGACCAAGACCAAGACCAGACAGTCCGAGACCAAGACCACGGTCGTCCAAGACCAAGACCACGAAAATTTTGTCTAGAGACTGGTCTCGAGGCCAATACCAGTCTCGACAACTACAAGTCAACACTGGTCGAGGTTGCATGTTTCAAGAATACCCCAGGGTTTTACCACTTACCCCTAGTCCCAAGCAGGGGTGGCTATTCCCCGGGGTGTGCCCATTTGCCAGGGTAGATCAGGGGCAAAGCAATCCAATTATGAAAGGGTTGGCCGTTATTCCCCGTGGATGCCTCGGGGAATAGACTAGTGGGAAAAGGGATATAGAGAGAAAGTACATGTACGTCATAGTGGAGCTAATGAAGAAATAACTTGTTACTGAATGTAATACTCATTTGGTCCATGGCTTTGTTGATTATGCGTCTGAATTCAACAGTACATTTATTAGCCATTTATGTGAAGGAGTTTAGGTCAGTTTGGGAGTTATGTAACTTTTAGGAGCTATTTATGTAGATGGACCCAAACACTGGACTATAGATTCCTGTATTGTCTTATTGCTACCATCATGCATTGCATTGAGCATCCATTGAGAAATGGCAAAATTATCTCGCAAAAGACAACAATCTACAAAGTAAGAAACGGACTGGATACAGCATTGTGCTTCATAAATTAATTGACTTTTGTTTCCTTCACATGTTAAAGCAATTAATCATGTGTTTGCACTCAATACCTGCCTGGTATAATGAGCAACCCATTGTACATAACATGCAAGAAGTAACTCGGAACATAAAACCAATCAACTTACGCATGATTGGCTGAAATCAGGCCCAATGGCAAAAAACACCCAACAAAAAACACCAAATAGCTGCCAGGCACGTCTAATTGTGTCCTACATTGTATCTTAATTAAAACGCATGTACATGTAGAAGCTGCCATGCATTAATGTTAATGTAGTTTTTGATGTCACTTTACAAAAAACTGCAAAACTGCAACTGCAACTGCAACTGCAACTGGATATTACTAACAACCTCATAGAAAGACACTCAACATAATTTCAACATAAATAACCACCAAGTGTTTGAGAAAATGTTACAGCAGGAATTATTTTCATTCAGCTATTTAGAACACTATACAATGTAGTTTTCAATATCACGTCCCCCTTCTGTTCCTCTCATAATGCCGATAGTTAATGGGGGGGCGGGGGAAATCATTTCATTTCTTTAAAACAATTGTCAGAGTATTTTGTACTTTTTACAGTTTAAATGCAAGTATAGGCTTTTGCATCATCCCTATGTTAAAGTTAAAGTAGCACTGACCTCTTTCTCTGTTTTTTTTATAACTGGAATATGTAGGTACAGACAATATAAATGACTGATTAAAAACAATATTTCCCCTATGGAAGAGTCAGAATCATCAATAAACGCATGGGAACCTTTGTAAGATTGCTGAGGTTGGTAATTTTAATCACGCTACACCACACTAATAAATGAAAAACATACATGTATGCATGGGAAAAAATCCTTAATACAATTTCAGGCATTGTGTAATAATCTTTCAGTTCTTTTCACTTGATGAAAATCTGTTGGTTACTCAAAAAGTAATTAAAACATGAGTGGTCTTGTTTTATTCAAGCAAAGAATATTCTGTCATTGAATGCTGTGAAAAATCACACTTCTTATTTGGATAAAATGTTATTGTTCAAAGACCATCTACTGTTTGAATTAATTTTATATTAAGAATCAGCCTTTATAGCCTACTGATTAGAATTGCCTATACAGGCTAAACTCCTCTACAAATTTTCCAACTCCATTATTTTCTTATGAAGATACAGGATTATACATAACTTGTTACAATAACAGTAATTCATAATAGTATCATACTGGCTGCATAAATGGATGTATTACTTCAAGCATTTTCCATTAGTACCTACATATACCTAGCTGTGCAAGGAAACCAAATTATTAAGCGAAAAACATAACATTTTATCAAATCCTGAAATATAAATGGGAATTAATGGAAGCACTTTGCAATGACCATAAAACCATATTTTACATTATATGTATATAGAGCTAGTTAAGCAAATTCATTAGACAAACCACCATCAAAATAATAATCATATTCTATAATATGACTGATTATGCATAGTGCAAATGATGTAGCCATGCCCAAAATGGACAACCCAAGAGAATCTGTGTCTTGAAATGGAGAATGGTATTTTTGACACAAGTAAAACAACAAACTATTACAAAACACATCATTTCCAATACCAAATCCTGACCTTTTGCATAATCAACCAAATACAGTTTTTGTAAATAGGTTTCATAAGCAAACAATAGCTTGTTATAGGTTTACCAAATGCATAAATAAAGGTGTCTTTAGGTTATTTCCCCACATATATATATTTGGTGCATGTATTAGCTTTATGCCAACATGTATCCATGTACACTGAATTCACCCGTCTTTGACCATTAGAGATAGAACACTAACTAATAAAGGGATGTACAATGTAATTGTTTAGTTGTTTTTTTTAAATCAAAGACCCCTCAAAACTACTGTGAAGTTCAATGACAGTGTTAAGGTAAGCCCAGTGAGCCTACAATTTGAAGTGTACATGTGAATGGTCTGTGGCCCTATCTTTAGTCTTTTATTTTAGTTGATAGTCGTTAGTTTGTTAGTTGATTGCTTTTGAAATCCATATTTGGGGATGAAAATTATGCCATTTTGTGGACATCTTAAACCAACATCTGGATTCTGGGAATTCCTTCTTCTTCACTTTCTACTTCAGATAGTCATTAACCAACCCTATTATACACATCAATGTAAAATGTAAATATCTTCCAATGTTATTTGTTGCTTTTTAATATTCTTGTTCCATACACCAGGTCATCATTGGTACCATTACATTCCAATATTTGTGCATAGTACCCTCTGATCTGGTTTTTATATAAAAAGCCACATATAAAGATATCCTACACACAGGTCTGCCAGAACTCAACCTGCACATCAATCTCTATAGTAATGCTAACTCATACATTATGTACAGAATATTTCTTCCCACATGTACAGTTTAGAATGTTTTAAAAAATCAAGTAATTAATCAACCTTGCAACCTAATAAATTATTCATTCAGTTATAAGACAAAAGAGTGAGAATTAATGAGTCATGACTGCTGACTCTGCCAAGTTTTATAGTTTTTGTATGTTTGAGCAAGTAAACAAACAGAAAAATATTGTGAATTTGCTCTTAAACATTTCATTTTCTATATATATAATTTTAAATATACAGAGGAGGGGGAAATGTTCACATGAACTTCATACTTTCATAGTTCAAGTTTATACATTCACAGAAGTTAATAAACACTAGATGCTTCATCAGTTGTGCAGGTGCTATAAATTAAACAATAAAACTAACTTTAAAAGTATGTATCTTTAGCATATCAAACACTGTCTGCATTCAACTTGACGTGAACTTACAGTCACAAATTTCATTCTTGTAATTAGTGTTTTAGTGTTATAAGTCGACACAAGGCCAACAATATCTACACTACTTTATAGTTAACTTGATTCGCAATCAAAGTAGCTGGCAAAAAACACTTGATTCTCCAGAAAGTAGGGCAGATCCCTTAGACACAGATTGTGGTCACACTGTATCCATTGGAGTACGGAGTATTTGATACAGCTTTAATTATTTTCCTCAAAACACTGTATCCATTGGAGTACGGAGTATTTGATACAGCTTTAATTATTTTCCTCAAAACACTGTATCCATTGGAGTATGGAGTATTTGATACAGCTTTAATTATTTTCCTCAAAACACTGTATCCATTGGAGTACGGAGTATTTGATACAGCTTTAATTATTTTCCTCAAAACACTGTATCCATTGGAGTATGGAGTATTTGATACAGCTTTAATTATTTTCCTCAAAACACTGTATCCATTGGAGTATGGAGTATTTGATACAGCTTTAATTATTTTCCTCAAAAACTGCTCTTCTAAGTGCTTGTGTTCATGCACATCCATCCACAATGTTGCATTGTTTCCTCTCATGGCAAGGAACTGATAGTAAGTAAATCATAGTTCTAATCATTCATGCAAATCTAACAAAATAGTCGGGTCTTGTAATGCAACATGACAATACGGATCCTGTTCCTTGATGTTGACTGCATTATCTCCGTCCAATACAGACATGTGCACTTTGCACATAGTCCAATTGATATACTGACATATTTCCAAAAAGGTGTATTTAATGCTAACACCACACTATTACCCGAATTGTGTCTGCAGTGCATGTTGTAAAAGCAGCAACACTACAATAATGACATCTAAGGTTTTTTTTAAAGGAAAACAATATAAACAACAACAAACAAATAATTCAGTGCTTGAGCCCAGGATGACATTACTACAAGGAAAAATACAAGGCAATTTTTTTTTAAATAACATTATGAGCTATATAGACCTTTCTTTTGTTTACTAACATTGGGCACTATTCTGTATGGGGGGGGGGGGTACTTGAGTATCACAAAATATGTAGTTGGCTGGGAAAATCTGCTCTTTTAGAACGTTTCATATATTTTTTCTTCTTCTCATGAAGAATATATTTACTTTTTGTTTTGGCCTGCACAACTGATTAACCAGCGACATAGGTAATTTGGTAGTATTATTGTATTAAGTGATAAATTGTAGTTTTTTGCCCATAGTTTTGCCAACTCCTGGCTGTGACGCTGCAAAGAAAAGATCTATTGTAGTTATTTTATTGTTACTGTGATTACATGTATGCTAAATGTCATTGAATTCCTGAAGGCACACTGATGTTTGCTACGAAGACTACACCAGTAACCAACAAACAAAATTACACCTACTTTTAGAAAGATTACACTAAGAAAAATTTGCAACCAGCATCAAACATTGTTTCTTTTTATTCATGTGTAAATAAAAAGAACCAAGTAAATTGCTTCAAAAGACTTTATGTATTTTCTATGAAAAAAATTAGTACAAAATGATTATATCAGAACAGTGGTTTACATTGCAATGATGTTTGAAATCCAAATGTTTCATTATGTTTCTCACAAGTTCTATTAACTGTCTATATAGTCACACTCACTCAGCTCACACAGAGACATCTGCAAGGTTAGTGCATGCACATTCATTTAGTTGTATCCTCAAATCACATGAACTTGTGAATAAGATTATAACTACAACTTCAATCTCAAGATGTAAGTTTTGTTTTGGTGTTCACAGCTTCATGTACATTCACACTCATCCCAAATGACCCAAATAATTTGTTAGAGAAACCTCCTTTAAATACCTCCTTTAAAAAGAGAGATAATTATTCATACAAACTTGAAAGAAAAAACAAATAATTTATGCAAATGTACCATAAAACCATTGTAAAATCATGGGGAGTCAGCTTCACATTGATTCCAGGTCTGATGAGGTCATCAGTCTGTCTTGACGTTGGGTATTAAGGTTCCAAACACAATGTCCCAAAGCTTGCTTGAAATCCCAAATCCTGAAAGTGAAAAAGAAAAAGATAATAGTAGGCCTAATAATTATTAAAACCAAGCACAAAATCAGCTCCATCAGAAAATATCTCAACCCAAAGTGACAGAAATTCTTATTTATTTTCTATTAATGTCCAGAATTGACTCGTGCAACAGCTTCCTTTTGGGTTACCAGATTCTCAAATTAATGAACTGCAATGGCTTCGGATTTCAGCTGCTAGACTAGTCACATGCACTCGCCCACGTGATTATATGTACATTGTAATTCCCATTCTACAGAATCTGCAATGGCTCCCTGTTCAAGTTAGAATTTATTTTAAAATTCTCCTGCTAACTTGTCATTGCCAAAAAGGCACAGTTCCAGTTTACCTCTAGGACCTAGTTCACAAATTCCTTTAAGAAATTTACGTTCTAAGTCAAAGTCCCTTCTAGTCACTTCCAACTCTGTTACAAATTTTACGAAGCTCGCTCATTCCTAATAGCTGCAGCTGAAATGTCGAGCGGCATACACAGGCAATTCAAAAACCTATTCACTGTTAATTAGTTATTGTTCTTCTGTTGGTATTTTGTTTTCAAACTTGTTGTTTTCTCTATTCCTGTTAGTGCATAGGGACTCAGCAGTGATATGCGCTATACAAATATGGTTTATTATTGTTAGCTTGTTTGAGAGAACAGCTGCCATATTGCCGTGGTAAAAATGATCATGGCCAAATTGTGAGTTCCTTACAATAAGCACAAAACTTACACATAAATATGTAGAATAAATAGCCAAGCTACACTCTATGGTAACACAGCTTGAACAGAAAAACTGTCCATCCTTGTATACAGAGTGTTTTGTAATTATGGTAATTTACATGTAAATGTTTGCTGGATGCATGTCAGCCTTTCAGGCTGTGATGTTCTTTTGAACAAACCAATGTAATGATATTGATAGAAATGTTTAAATACTAGTTTCCGCTTGACAAATGAGGCTGTGGTTTGTTCAGCTGTGATATTACAACAATTATTTTTTTCTGACTTAAAAGTGTTTACAAATTTAAGAAATATATACAATTTTCTTTTTCGGCTTTAACCACTTGGCACTACGATTTCCAAAATTTTTCCATGCTCCAGAACAGGATTAATTTTGGGGAATTTTAAGACTAGTTTGTTTTTAGAATATCCCTGTCCCGATGAATCCATTACTGAACACAGTAAAGACAACAAATGGAAGTCAGTTAAACCAGATTTTAACTCCTTTGGAACTGTTCAGGGATGCCCTTGGGAGACAAGTAAGCACACCTGTACATTCTAGCGTACACAGTACATGCACTCGTCATGTTACGCTTTGTTTGCCCCGTAACAAGGGACAATGGGTACTGGAATTCATGCTCAGAAATTTCTCTTTTTCAGGGGGTAATTGCATAATCCCCAACTTCAGACCTTTGTCTTTTTGTTGAACAAACCAGAATTACGAGAGATCAATAAGCTGCCAACATTGCATTCAGCATGGAAGGTCAGTCTGAGATTCCAGCATGTCATGACCAATTACGGCTGTAGCTTACAGCCAGGATTTGACTGATTCATGATGAAAAAAAGCCATTATTTTCTCGAAAGAGAAAAAAATCCTGAAACATTTTATGTGTACTTTTGTTGTCTTCAAATGGGTAAGTCATCAGTTTCATTGTGACAACACAATTCTGCTGAACAAAAATATTCAAGAAATTCTGAAAATTAATCCTGAGCATGGAAAAGCTTTGGCGGTAAGTGGTTAAACTGAAAACTTAGTCAAACTGGTCAAACTGTAGTTGGCCACAAACCTGCCAGTTTTAATTGAACGTTCAAGACCTCGTCCCACTCTTTTATTCCCTTATTAATAGGCTTTTGAGTCACACTTTTATTAATCCTGGCCATTTTTCGAATGGTTTTGTCTTGTCATCTGATTCCAATAGTTGTTCTTGCCTTTCAGTTACTCAGGCATGAGAATATACAATGACAAAAAATCCGGAAAAATTTAACGCTACAAATTGCATGTCCGGATTTTGGGCAAGTCCGGAATTTTTGCGTGTCCGGAATTTGGGCAAGTTTACCCAGGCGTCAGCGTCGCACTCAGTGAGCCCCTCTGCATTGGGGACCATGTGTAGGATCGAGGATATATTAATAGGAGGAAAATACTTGTAAAAACGATGAAATCATAACAGTGCTAGAGGTATTTTGTCTTAAAAGGCTCAAAATAAAATGATATTCAGAACTTACTTCCACAAAAATAAATGATTATGAACGGAGCAGTCATACTTTTGACAAAAGTTTTGTTACAAATTTTGATTTTTGGGGGGTCTTTTTACCTGTGATAGTGAATAATTGTGTTAAGTGTTCTCCCCCTTTGGCCATTGAAACTTGTTCTTCAAACACCTTTCTCCAAGATCCCGACAGTTTATAAACCATGTAAACCATAGCATTTTTGAAAAATAATGGAGACGTCAAATGTTAACGAATCTCCCCACACGTGTGTCGCACACTCAAGCTCAATTGTCTCGAAGTTTCTTCCAGGTCATAGTTCAACGCATAAAAATATCTCCAGCCGTAAAACACATTAAACGTATCAAAGAAACGGCACTTAAGCCTATGAAGGTGCTACTGACGACTGGTAAAAAAAGTCTAACGATGCGCGCGCATCCAAAACACCGTGTGTTGTTGTCAGTAGACTTTTTAATGTCTCCACACATGTTCCTTTGCTGCAACAGTAAACAATTGTACAACATGTACGGTCAAACCGTACCATGAATTAAGTGGGGAAAGACTGAAAGAAGTCTACACATATCAATTGAACGCGCTGCACATGGAAGAAACAAATCCAACGCATTATTGGGCCGGCCGCTGCTGCCGGGTGGCAATTTATTACGAAGAAGCGTGTAAAGGTAAATGAGTAAACTCCGAATTTCAAGACCAAGAAGAGGGATTAGGGAGATCCAAATGTATACCCCAACAACTCACCCCCCGATTTTTATATCAAATTCACATTGAACTCGGAGACCACATATTTTGAAGTGAAAAATCCGGAAATCCGGAAAAATCCGGAAGATTCTCATGCCTGGTTACTATAACATCATTAGTAATAGAACAGTAACAAATATTAGTTTCTTGTATTGTTGCATGTTAGTTGAAATGGCTGTTTAAATCATAACATTGAGTATAACAATAATCATAATAGTAACTACCCCAGCTGGCGTAATGAGAGTCAAAACTGATCGGGGGTCAGGGGGCGGGGTCCCAACGAGTTTTAACCAGGATTACAGCCAGAAAAACCTTGATGACACAGTACACAGTACCCACCTTTGTCTTGGATCTCATAGTGATGTCTCACATGGTATGTTTTCAGTTCTTGAAAGTAGGAACCTTGTGCTGGAGTGCCATGGTGAAGGTAGTAATGTGTCAGATCATAGCATATATAACCAAAGACTGTACCAGCCATAAGGGTGTATGCCACAGGTAGAGGCAAAATAGCAGTCAGGACAAAGTAGTACAAGATCACAAAGACTGCTGCTGCTACTGGAGGAAATACAAGACGACCTGGATCAAAAGGCACCTATAAGAAAGTACAGGTATGATCAGTAAATGTGCCTACACCTAAACATAAATTTATATAAATTATACCAGCATCATGGAAAACATTCTGCAAACTTGTCCTTGCAACATAGAAATGAGCTGGCTGTAATGATATAGATCCTATGTTCTACATCAGATTTTGATTGTGGGCTGGGAAGTGTCCATTTAATTTCCAATGTGCACACAACTGAAGAAGAAAATTATTATAAAAAGTAGATCAACACAAACAAAATTTTCCAAATATCAAATTCGGTTATCCAAAAAGAACCAAACTTGAACAACAGCAAATTCAATTCAAGTTTCAAAACATATGCAGGCCTCAGGTCAACATAAAGATTAATTTTAATTACCGTTGATACATTTTTCAATGTTGCTAACTTGTTATCATTATTATTCAAGTCATCAATCCGAGTCACCTATAATGTTAATGGAAGCCAAAGTACATGTTCAAAAAGCAGCTTTCTGAATGTTACTTTTTTAGATGTAGAAAAAGACTACTTCCATGCAGCGACATTAAATGTGTGTCTATACAGTACCTGTTTATTGACCTGCTGTTTACATGAGATGACACGTATCCAATCACAGCTTGACATGAAGAATACCAGCACAATTATATTAAATGCTTGATTGCACACAACAGAGAAAAACACAAAAACCTAATACATAGTAGCTACGATTGCACACATTGATTATACACAGCTTTTAGGTTTTTCCCTTGTACCATGGGGGAAACATGTATACTTGTTATACCTCGGTAACAAACTGTGAAGTTTGATTGGTCGAGAACCAATCACGTGCCGTGCAACAAATACGCATGTACCACGGCTGCACAGCGCGGCGGGTAACATGAGTGATGTTAACCGGTGTACATCACCTTGATCGTTCCCACCGTTGGTCGATTTCCAGCGCTTAGTACGAAACGGCCGCGGGTTCGAGGGAACAGTGAAGAATGGTTTCTTGTTTGAACAACTGTATTACTGTTAGTCTGCTTATTAAACTTTGCATACTCTGCGTAATTAATGTTATCATGTTACCAAGGTATAACAAAACAATTGTTGCACACTGTGATTTGAAATTGACACAGTATTAACAAGGTAAAGAAAAAACATCACTTAAAGACCTGAAATGTTTTAATGGGAAACACTGATTTCAGCATTAACTTCTTATAAAAATGTATAAACAGCCACTTGCAACAAAAGGTAGTGTTGAAGTAATGCAATACCTTGTGATGTTGCCCATGAAGGACAAAATGAAGACCAATGAGGATCTTTGAATCTTTAGGTGGCTCCATGTGAAACAGGAAGCGATGTAGGGTGTACTCCAGTAATGTCCAAAGCAGGATACCAGCTACAAACACCAGAGGTAATACCTCAAAAGGGACTGAAATCTTCAGGGCTATATTTAAGGATGGAAAAAAAATGATGTACCAAATTAATTTTAAGACCACGCATCAAGGGGTAATATGCTATTTTACCAATATTTACACTTTGTGTGTCAATGGATACTATATTTTTATGACCAAAAGGAGAACAATTGGTTAGCTACTGACAAAAAACTCAAAATTATAATAGTGTAAACAATGCCCAAACCTTTTATATAAACAGCTATTTGAACTTGGAGGAAAGTGGATAACTGCATTTGGCATCATTACAAATACACATGTTCATTAATTGATGATCTGCAAGTGTATGCTACTTGTCAGTTATAACAACAACTAGACATATTGCATTTGTGCACAAATGCCGAGCTGTTTCGCCATAACTTTTTCAAAAAATCATAAAAAATCATGTGATGACGTTATCATGACGTCATTTCAGAATTTACAAGAACTTGCCAATATCCAACAACCTACCAAGTTTCAACATGATCGCACTAACACTTAGGGAGATATATACAACATTAAAAAAGGCACCTTTAATGCCGCGTCACGTGACCCCCGATGACGTCATCGATCTGAAATTTCACACATATGATGGCTGCCTGACGATCAACATGTATGTAAATTTTGAAGTGATTACACAAAACTTCACCACACACATCTTCAAAAAGTCCATTTTGATCAGTTTTCAACCTGCCGCTAGAGGGCGCTCTTGTGTATCGTGACGTCATCGGTAATTTTTTTAAATTACCCACCCTTGCCAGACAATAACATCGTTGAAAGCAACTTCATAACTATTTCCACTTTTGAATAACGAGGCACTTCCTGTTTCGACCGGAAGTAGAGGTCATGTGAGGTCACGCACACTGAATAAAATGAAGACCTAATATATCCCTATACAATCCCGCAAACAGAAACCTACGGTCTCTTGTGGCTGATTTGTTACAGATTTTCAAATATTTAAAATATAAACCTTTAAGATGACGTCACGTGACAGGTGATGACGTCATCATGACATCATTGTTTGAGGGGCATTATTGCACCAATGCCTTTCATCACTGAAAGTTTCATTGCAATTGCTCTTTAGGAACTAGGCAAAAGCCCGCATAGAACGAACGTGCGTTATCTCAATGGCTTTTATTACTGAAACAGACAAATAAAAAAAAATAAAAAAATAATAATAATAATAATAATAATAAACTAGACGTACAGTGTTTGTAAACAACAAACACACAGGTGTTCGTGAGTGATGTCAGATTGTGATTGAATGAACTGGTGACGACATTTTACCATATCAACCCAATGTCTGGTTCAAAAGTTAGATTGTTTTCCAATTAATTCAACTGCCGGTTTAAACTGGAAGTCAAGGTCAAATTGGGTCACACTTTGTTTAGCGTTTGTGAAGACAATTACGATGATTTATATATTGTAAAAATCGTATGTTTGGTTAAGAAGTTATTATTTTTTCGAATAATAAATATTAACTTTCGGCTTGAATCGGAAGTCAAGGTCAAATGGGGTATAATTCTGTGTATCGTTTCTTCACTTGTTACACACCTTCCCAATGATGCATGGATTGTCAAAACCCAATGTGTGGTTCTGAAGTTATGTTTTTTGAAAACATTAAATGTCGACATCCGGTTTGAACCGGATGTTAAGGTCAAACGGGTCACATTTTATGCAGCACGTGTTTAATTTACCAAGACCGTTCAGACAACTTATGAATTGTAACAATCCGATATGTCTGTCAATGATGACGTCATCAAATTACACGCCGTCCTCTTGTGAAAAATAAAATCGTACATGTTATTTGAAAGGGCAGTAAGTCAAATGTTTTTATGTTAAATGTAGCGACATTTTCCCACTTCCCTTTCATCTTGGCTACAGATCTCGATACGAAGCTTGAACATACTCACAAGTACATATATCAAATATGCAATTCACTGAATCAAACTTATTTTTAACAAAAATTGATTCTTTATTGATTAATAATTCACAATTAGTTTACACAAGCTATGTTATTCATATTGACATTATTAAGCTAATAATTCTTAGAAGTTTTCAACAGGAATTCAATTAAAGTTGGATTCTCATTACATGTACACTTGATGATGATGTCCTTAAAATAGGTCGAGCAGAGTGTAAGCTGTCGGTTGTATTTTATAAATGGCTGGCTTGATTTTTGGACATTGTTTTCCGTACAGAACGGTTTGTTTATTTAAGACCTTTGATAGAATGAACTGTAAAAGACACCTGTTTTGTATAAATATGCAAAAGAAAAGCCCGGCGTGATGATGTCTAAGCCTCTCGTAAATTTGGACTATTACAAAAATTAGTCAAGTACTATTTCTACCTCTGTGGTGCATCATACACTCGGCAAGAAAATAAGGAGAGAAACACAACATGTGTGTAATCTTTCACTGGAAACCATTCCGATACTGGATGTGCTGTATTCTGAAAAAGAAAAACAGTATTAACGACAACTTAACTAATATCAGGTCTCAAACTATTATCTTATTGACACTAATACTATATAAATCATAGCACATTATTTTCAACGCACAACCAAAATACAATAACTTGTGTTTAGAATGTTTCAACAAAATGTTTGTATTTCAACAGAAAGTCTCACAGTAGGCCCTACATGTATTACACACAGTCATGTTATCTATGTTTAACATAATGCAATAATTTACATGGAAAATGGGCTCAGCCTGCAGTTTTATTTAAATTCCTTTGGAAACGTTTGACCTTGCAAAATAACTTTGTGAAATTTTAAACTTTGAATAAATTAATGTAAATTTACCTCTTGGAAAAGTTACAGATCAAAGAAGCACACAAGTGGATGATTTCGGACTCTCCATTAGCATGGTTTTATTGAGGAAGAATCTTAGAAGACAACTAACAGAAGCATGAAGGCTGAAGATGGCTCATATTGAAAGCTGCATGTCCAGTTTCTGTGTTCCACTCCTTCCCAGGCATCAGACTCTTATCCTGCCATCAGACTCTGTTCAATATGTTTCATGATCACTGTAGGGCCTACTACAAGTTGATAGCAAATCAAGATGAAACTGGTAAAATAAACAAAATTCAAGACATAAAACATTTCAAGATTGGATGGTAACAAGTAGAAGGTGCGCACACTGATTTAGAAGTGAACAACTTATGAATGAAAACCTTTCATCGAAGGGTTGTGAAATATTTATGCTACAATACGTAGTTGGCGGAACACTTTGTGTCAAATCTAACCATAACAGAGTCAGCAATCATACAAAAATGCCCAATTCTACCCCCTCCATGATCATACTAAACATTCCTTAGTTTTAATAAACCTCACTACTTGATAATTTAAGGATAATCTTTATTAACATAATTGTGCATTACATACGGAACACACGATCATTCTTACGGAACACACGATCATTCTGACTGAAAAGCGACGATGTTGAAACGAAGCTTACCGTTTTATTCACCGTGTCGCACCGAAAAACACTGCCGTGAGTGCCGGTCTGCAACCCCCTTGACCAGCTGATGTCACGTCCGGACGTGTCCGTGCAATCTCGGTGTGTGATCAAAACATTATCAATGTTGGTCCTTTTCTGCTTGCATTTTCTCATATAATAAATGTCATACCAATCACTGAAGCAAGTGAACATCTCAGTGAAACTTCGTCTTCACGTCCATATCACCGTTAAGCCATCAGAAGGGCGAAAAGGGAAACAATTTGACGCCGAATATAGCACAGGTTGAGAAAAATTCATTTCAGTAGCGTTGCGCCATTGATAAGCTTTCGTTAAAAGTTCGATGAACTGTGACATGTCCAAACGTGCACAGAAATCGTGCCATACTTCTAGCCTTTAGTGAAGGCCACGTGGTACTGGAGTAAACACAGCACAGCTTGTGGCAACTGTTGTTACGTTGGCCTGTTTTTTGCTGCTTTATATTTCAGGCAACAAGCCTCTTGACATAAGGCTAGCACTCCGTTGCACTGGAATCAGTCGCGAGTTGTATGCCACATGCCGCGTTAGGTATTGGATCGAGATTTTAATATTTGAATGGCTAATTTCACTTAGAAATCTATCTCAGGTCTAATGGGGTCACTCTTTGAATGTGATTTGTATAATTCGGCCGGAGCTTTTTTTATGGTGCAAGTACCTTTCATGTAGCATTTATGGTTCTCCGATTATAATTTTTTTGAAATATTAAACGTTGATTTATTTTTATGACGTCATCGATGACGTCATCAAACCGAAACAATTTGGGTGTCATATACATACTACGATCTACATGTAATAGTAAGTTTCAAGACAAAACCCTTCTTGGTTTATGAGAAAAAAACGTTTAAAATCTGAATTTTGAACTTCCGGTTTCGACCGGAAGTAAAGGTCAAATGGGGTCACACTTTGTGTAAGATTTGTTTAATACTTCAAAAGCTTTTAAATGGTGCAAAGATCATGTATGTAGCAAATATGGTTATTGAGATATGATTATTTTAATATAAACTTCAATTTGATGTAATTACGTCATCGATGATGTCATCATTCCAAAATTTTTATTTTCTTATGTACACACTGTGATCTAGGTATATAGTAAGTTTCAAGTCCGTACAAGCTTTAATTTTGGAGATAGCAAAATAATAAAAACTTCGACCTCGTCTACGTTTTTCGTTGTGACGTAGCTATGACATCATATATTATATTTCCAGGATGCTCATGAGCTAAACAAAATATTATGCATTGAAAGTTTGGTCATATTTTATTTCACCAAGGCTCCAGAGCCCCAAATAACATAATTTTTACTTTAACTTCCGGTTTCGACCGGAAGTGAAGGTCAAATGAGGTCACAATGTGCATTCCAAATGTAAAACATTTCAAGACCTTTTATATGCAACAAAGATCTTGTATGTGGCAACTTGAGTTCTCAAGATATGAATTTTTCAATTTATTAGACGTTTTTTAAACGTGACGTCATCAACCCAAAAAAGATTCTGTTCCGTCTAGACACCAAAGTCTAAGTGCATGCCAAGTTTCAAGTCTTTACGACCCTTACTTTTTGCGAAAGTTGCGAGAGAAGGTTCAGTGGGAAAGAAGAAGACGAGGAAAAATAAACAGTACAATAACAATAGGTTTTCGGGCGGAATGCCCGAACACCTAAAAAAACTTTAACGAAAACAAGAGCTGTTTCGCTGCGCTTTGCTGCGAAACAGCTAACAATGTATACATGTTTAGACTGAAATGACACAGAAAAGTGGATAACTGTAGTTTAATTTGGTACCAAAAGATACAGTATCAGCATCCTGTTAGTTGACCATGTCAAGTTTTGCTGTTGGTCATGTTGGTCACTCCATGCACCCTCCAGCATTAAAAGTACCAAAGCTAAGTGGCAAGGCTATGAGCTCCTTTATCGACTCCCCAAAACAGCCTTCTTTTTTCTTAACTTTTCTCTAATGATTTGGTAGGAAAATTTGTGTGGATAATTCAGCAGACTTAGTGGAGTTGACAGAAAGGAATGCTCAGATTGTGTTGCATTATATAAATACATGTAATCAAAGCAAGAAGACTACTTAACTGTTGATCAAAACATTGGGGAAAGGATGATAGATCGCTTTAATAAAGCTAAGACATAGCTTGTAAACCTTGGCAACTTCTTGCAATTGCAATTACAAATGTCTTTAAGTTGAAAATCTGCTGCCCATGGGATATGAATAAGGCCTCATTTACCACACTTACATTCAAATTAGCTGCATACATCAGGCCTGGCATCTTTGAAAGAGCAAGGCCATTTTTATTTTTCAGAGGGCAGTTCATTGGAAAATATAAAGTTCTATGGGAAACTTTTGAAGGGGCACCAAGGCCAAGACCAGGGGCAGCAACAGAGGCCATGGCCTCAGTGGCCTCTGTGTAATTCCAGCCTTGATACATGTCACTGGCATTTATTGAGTATATGAATATTCGATTAGATTTGATACAGATTGGTACAGGCACTTGTGGATTCATCCCTTTGTGCAGTTTTATTCTGTAATACGCCATCCAGTGTGCATTACACACCTTGCTTAAAGACCCTGTTGAGTCTTGAGTCTACTACCATGATGCCATTAAAGCTAATGTAACAGTTGCAAAATCTATACATACAGTCGATTCTCGTTAATACGAGGTCCGCCGGACTGGCCCGTTTTCCTTGTATTATCCGAACCTCGTCTTAGACACAGTGCACTATTTACACGTACATGTATACACACATCGTCATAGTGCATGCACTACTCACGTGTCTAGGCTAGAACGGTGCGGTTTGCTTCCTAGTACAGTTCTTACGAGCATCCTGTACACAAAAATATCAATGATAAATGCATTTTTCTTGACTATGATCATAGAAATTTATTAAAAATCATAGCAAAGTGATGTCAAACTTGCCGTTCATGTGACCATGATGTGACAGATTCGATACTGAGTAGCGCCTATGCTGAACGTTGTTTTCGCTGGTAGCCGTCAGCGTGTAAGTGAAGTAGCATATCAAGCATAAGTTACCAGCGAAATGTTTCTGGTTTTCGGATCGGACAGAACCGTGTAGCCGGTCCGATCCGAAAATAGTTTGGCATCAAGAATGTTATTTCCGAACCTTGACTGAATGGTAAGCTTTTACGGAACAATTATTTTCAGATCTCGCTACAAAAGTTTTTTAAGACATAGAAACACGCATGGGACAGTTCGGGACCGGTGAAATACCTCGTATTAACCGGCGTCTCGTATCTTCTGAGCTCGTATTAATGAGAGTCGACTGTACTGTAACCAAACAGAATTGATTCTATACATAAACACAGTCCTTTCACCCATTATCATCAAACTATATCACAGAAAAGACTCATCAATTTACCTCCACCAAAGACACTTTCAAACATCCAGACATCATGCCACTGTTGACTTGCCAGCCAGCATATCATTGCAATGAACGGGATCCATGTTATGGGGACAGCATACCAATTTGATGTGGAAAAATACTCAATGAAGTCATAATGAAAGAGGCGCATCGTGTCACGGCTTACTGGCATGTGGGTCCACTCATAATATTTCTCTCCAAGGTTTATTACTTGCCATAAAACTGGCTTTTCATAATCTACCAAGTCCTGTAGAAGATGAAAAATATTTAAAAGATAAATTATTTAGATATTAAGGAAAGACCACAACCGTGTATGACCAGTCAAGTCGGATTTTATTTTGTAGTAGTTCAAAATAAATCTTACCATTTTATTTTAAGAGGCAAGTTTCTTCTTCTGTGACAATATTGTTTAACTTCATAGTTCATGACATGTCAAGGTTTGTATTTTAAAACACTTCAGGAAATTGAAGTTCCTGCTTCCACCTTCAATCGTTATGTAGCGGAAGTGTCCAATGCTACTTTGGACACACTGGACACCAATAACGACTGACTCTGGACACTTCCAATCAATACATAATGACTGAAGCTGGAAGCAGAAACTAAATTTCCTGAAGCGTTTTCAAAAATGAGATTCATCCACTCTACATGATTTGTAACATACATCTGTTGCTGCATGTAATTCCAGGAAAAAGCAGTCTACCCATAATAACACAGACTTTATGAAAGTTAAACATTTAGTCAGGAAGTGAGTTGGTACAGATTAAGCATTATACATTACCCTGTTAATATGGATGTTGTTCATTAGCTGACCTTCAATATGTCAGATGTGACTCACTAGATAATGTCATCAATATATTATTTTATTGTCACACCATGCTACCTCAAAGCACCATATGAAATGTTTTTGTACGCTGTACTCATTGGTGACAAAAATAGCAAGTCTTTTCAAAGGTTCGGTTTTAATAGAATTCACCACTCAATAACTAGAGCTAATGTAAATGAGGATAAAATGTAGTTATTGTGATTTCAAACCCTATACTTTTTATTTGTTTTTGTATGTGTGATAGTTGAATTTACAGTTGAGGAATTTTACTTAAAAAATCTTAAAGAGTAATTATTCAAGCATATGTACAATGTACACAGTAATAGTTTATTACACCATGTAGTGCCTCCCAATCATTGCAATACAGAGTATTTTCATATAATGTTCTCAAAATAACTAAACCAGCTTGGCTGCATCTCAATTTGTGTTTGTTTACTTATGATAATATGCTCCTAAACATGCAATTAACACACATTTTGGGTTCAACAGGACAAAAATAGTCACAACTATTTGATAATAAGGTGAACCTGTCTTCAATATCAACTATTCAATTCTACAAATTTACACAGCTGTGTATACATGTAAGCAATCTCTGTGACATTAAGAAGTAATTGGGAATCTGATTTAGGTAATAGGTTACCTTGACCGAGTTTCCTTCACCATTGGTCCTGGGTGTCTTTCCTCCATTTAAATGACCATTTTGGCCATTGACATGATGCTTGCCATTGGATTCCGTTTCACTCTAAAATAAAATACAATTTACCCAGTCTGTTAAAAACAAGTGTTTTAATAGATTTAATAGACATTATTTTGATCCAAACCTACTTGATACTAACATTGGAAGTTGAGTTAATTTTGCAACAGAACATTGTCATTCTAACAGCAACACTACATTTTGAGCAAACCTAGCATCAGACTTCAAGTTGACATATTGATTGAATCAGGCATTATTAGATTTCATTTTTTTAATACAAGTTACCATATTTTTTACGAAGTTCTTGTTAGCACAGGATCAGACTTAAGTAGCAATATAGTTCGGCAGTAAAAGCCACTTTTTACCTGAACCTTGCAGCGAAGGATAATAACAGGTTTTGATTGATCCATGTTCAGTAGACCTTGTCGTACAAACAGAAACTACATGATGACACCCGTGTAGGTTGGGCATTTAGAGATATAGGCGAAATATTCCTCCAACTTTATGGCCCAGAAAAGTCATGAAAACAGGGTAACTTTTACAAACTATTGGTGGCACTGTTTGCTTTTTATGTAACTATAAAAATCTTTTAAATATTTAAAATGAAAATATAATACCGTAATTTTCGGATTATAAACCGCCCGGCGTATAAACCGCAATGCTCCAAAATATGGAAAAAAATATTTAGTGTCAGCGTATAAACCGCGGCCAAAATGTTACAAAAAACTAACCTCAAAACACGGAAGTGAAGTTCGCAAAACTGCGTTTTGGGTGATTTTTTATCTCATACTATCAGTCCTGAATTATACTTTTTCCATCAACACACGTTTTCAAGAATTCGTGATTTGATGATCGGTTGTGTTGACCATGTTTTGAACTTCGTTGGCAACAAAATCTTCGTGAATCAACGATCAGTCGACAACGCACACCGAGAAATAGTTGAACTTTGCCCTGCATCGCATTGCCCTCTGTTGACAAAATCTGTTCACGTTTGATTAGACTTAGACTGGGCCCTGAGCCTCGAGGTGTGGCGTCAGATGTTCAGGCTATGTGTTGTACAATGTGCAGCAGGCGCTATCTACTCGAGCCGTCAGAAGTCTAGCCAAGATCTTATGAATGGAACTATCAACGGCCAATCACAGCATGTGTATGTGTACACGTTTCACGTGTCACGTGCATGTTGAGCTGAAGAAACAGCTGATCGGTGGCTGACACGAGTGTAGCCTGAATGGCTGACGTCGGCATATGGAGATCGCTGGGATAAATAGACAGGGGACCAGTCTAGTCTAACTCGAGTTTCGCTGATTGTTCATTTTCTTCCTCCATGATCTGAGGGGGACTGAACTCTATCAATAGGGCGGTTGATAAACGTTTTATAAAGGCATAACGGAATACAAATGAGGTGGGATTTTCAACAGGCATTTTCAACCAGATTTTGTCATCACACAGGCATGTTTTGCAGGATTTTATTTCGTTTAAGAACATTGTTTTTATTTAGAATATTTTACAAACGATCTTTCTTTAAAAAAATGCTGTTTTTTCTCTTCAATATTTATACGTCGGCGTATAAGCCGCCCGGCGCATAAACCGCAGGAGTACAAAAAATGTCAAAATCAACGTATAAACCGCGGTTTATAATCCGAAAAATTACGGTAATACTTGCAACACTCTATCAAACACAAAATCAACTGTTTTAATGTACAATTTAATACTTTTCAAATATATTGTAGAATGAGCCTACAGTAAATTGACACTTATTAAACTGGTACCATTCTGGTGCAATCTGTAAAACATCACTTGATGAAGTCTGGGTACACGCTGATGTACACAAAAGGACACGTGCAGAGAATTAGCCACACGATATGGCTGCCTCGCTGAGCATTCGATTTTCAGGGTAAAGATTATTTATAGCAGCTACTACACATTTTAACAAGAACTTCCAAAGATGTATGTAGCATTACATTCATATAATTGACAGGTTTTGTGGCTTATTTATAAAGACAGATTGCCATGACTATTTGTGGATTTATAATGACCGGTGACATATCAGTAACCTGGTCAGAGGTGACAAATGAAATGCTTTCATATTGAAACAAAAATACTGTCAATGAAACCTGCCGCTAAGAGAGGAGTACTAGTAATTAAATTCACACCATATGGATCAGGAAACAATTGTATCATTACTTGGGCATTGCATTTGCATAAATGATAAAGTACATCAAGTAGGGCACATTCTTCTTAGTTCTTGTCTGATTATTAACTGCACCTGGTTTTGTGTATTATAATTTGGATTTATGTTAATCAAAGCAACGGACATGAACAGAAGAATGTATTTTCAGATGGAAGTATAGCTTCCCGCATGATTTAAGCAACTTGTCTGATGCTTGGCCTGAAAGAATAGGTACTACGTAAAATTATGATCTGCTCTAAAGATTATGATACAGCCAACTTCAAGCACAACATCCAATCGTTCGCTGTCAGAGAAAATGTTTCCTTACTTACACATCCAAATTGCAAATAAAAAGACATATTTGCAGTTTGCTTCCTCATCAGTTGCATGTGGGTTGATTCAAAGAATCGGGCAAATCTCTGTACGTTTTAAAAAATTGTGGGGTTGCAAAAGGTGTATTGGAAATAAAAGCATAGCCGTGGGTATGTGAGTATGTTTGTGTTTAGGAGTAACAAAGCGTTTATCCATTGTTGTCTTTAAAGCAATAAAAGTTGGATCCGGAAATATTTCTGAAAGTCTCATCGCTCTGAATTAGAGGCCAGAATTTGTTGATTGCCTGCGATATATATATCCATGTGGAATAACGCCGAGTTGTAGATTGTCGCGAGCACAAGAGGTGTTTTGGAGCTTTGTTTTGCTTCTGGTTTCTTATTAATCATATTTGTCTTTTCACGATGTCATACTTTTACGATCTGCGTGTTCATTGCTTTAAAAAAGACAAACATTATACGGGAAATGATCGTCAGAGCAAAATTATCACAAGATCTTATTGGACCTAAAACAACCTCGATCATCATTCTCCTTTAAATATTTCACATGAACTAAAAAACACTTGAGGATTTGATTGTCTTACTTTGAACAATCCAACAACGAATGAATGCCTTTTACTCATAATCACAAACATACCCACGGCTGTGTATTTATTTCCCATACACTTGTTACAACCCCACCCACCAGATGTCAAAGAGATTTGCCTGACTCTTTGAATCGACCCACATGCAACTGATGAGGAAGCAAACATGACTTCCGAAAGCTAGCTATTGCTTACCCAATAGATCTGAAAAAATATCTTCTCCCCCACTTCCTGGGTCTCCCAAAATGCAACTCAAGAAGAGGGTACAGATGTACATTTTTATATTTCAGGGTGTCTTTAAAGTTTGTAAACTTGCCTTAATTTGTCAATGCGCATGCACGTACGCAGTTTGGATTTGTACAATACTATACTATACCATGGCCAAGCCCTTGATGGATCCTACCCATCCTACATGTATCATCCATCATCCTTAAATACATTAATGTATAAACCTCTTTCAAAGATTTGTTACCCAAAACTTTCCTAAATAAATGTTCTTAGTTTTCAATATCATGTGCATTAGGATACAAGTAACACCTCCATCCCACTAGCCACGCCCCCATCAGCACCCTACACCCTGTTTCATCCTTTTTTTACTTTTTTTTTAAATACACAATAGTTTATGGCAAGTTAATTGTATGCTTTTTCATGCCATTTCAAGATTTACAAGCTTGTATTTGTTTTGTTTACACCATAGGTATTGATAAATATCAGTAAAAACATTAAATAATCGCTATTACAAATTGCCCAACCCTGAGGAGGGGTCATCACTCAGATTCTTTAACAGTGTGACCTTCAAGTGTGGAATCTGCAAAAAAACATTTATCCAACAAAACATGGTTCACCCCCCTGGCTGCTGGACTAATATCTCTGCGCACGATGTCACTGGGCCAACTAACTGCACCTGCAATCCTTGTTCTCATACAATACATCTAGGTAAATTAATTTGCTGTGTGCACATACTTTCCCTTGCATTACTGTCCTTATTGATAAATGATGTACATTTAACCTGGGAATGACAAGGTGTGCTGCACATGAAAACATGGTTGCATTGAAGACTGTATGCATTCAAAAATAGGGAACTCATTGACTGAGAAATGAACACTATTTAGGCGTGCTAGGGTTCGTCGTTTTTTTTTCTGGCAGTGACGTTTCATGCCAGCAATTATTTTGTCTACACCAATTACCAAATCAAGAGACTGTGAAAAAAGGTTTTCAGAAATAAATAAGGTACACCCAACTTTACATTACTGTTTTACTCAAGACCACTATGTGCGATGTTAATTATATAATTTTTTTATAATAACAATTCAAACTAACAATTTGTTCCAACATTTTATTGCATAACAATCTAAAACAGAAAGTATTCAAATCATAAAGTACCAATATTCAATAATACCAATACTTTTGAAGAATTTTACCCATCATTCTACATGATGTATGAACATCACCATCCATTCCATGCTTCAAAAGATAAGAACACAAAAGTCAAATTTCTAGGACCTTGGCTGTTATTGCTTCTCCAAACCTGCCGACAGACCAATTTTAAAACTTGTAATTGCATTTTACTCATGATGAAAAGTACAAAAGACAAAATGCCTATTTTTGACATGACACTGACTATAATTTTTATCAATACCTTTGACATTTGTTTTGAAATTCAGTGAAAAGTCTCATCTGACTATCTAAATTGTATTGTTGTAGGCCTAGGGAGGGAATTTTCCTTAAAACTCAATAATAATGATTAATGTCATGTTATTTTTTATGAAGATTGTATGATTTCATCCACACACAGTGAAGATGACACTGACAGTGTAGCCTACGTCAAATAGATTACCTCAAATTCTCCGACGTAATACTGTTCCATGAGTTTGTAGGCATTGTTGCTGTGTCTGTGTGGATTTTCTCTGTCCATTAGTGTGGTTACATCACGACCTGCATTGTTCTTCAATGGTTTCTCCCCACCAGGATGTCGACTTGCAAATTCGCTTACATCATAAACTCTGCCTTCTCTAACAAAGCATAGACGGCCTGCAGCTTTCCATGTATCCAGCTCATTTTTACTGATAGTGATACGGCCCATGTTCTCAGTTTATTCAAAATAGAATAGCTAGATGATTATTGTCAGGAAAGATAACTCGTTTAGTTATCTACTTATGTGCGAACATTACTTTGGCAGTGTGCTGGACCGTGCTGGGAGTAGTGGTATGTAATACTCGTCAACAACCACGCCCAGAGTTTCAATCAAATACAACTATACAGTACTACTCCTAGTAATAGTATAGTATTGTTACCACATCACACAACGACACACACATTCCATACACCAGATCCACACACGCATGTCGATGTCGCACCTATGTAAAATGGCGAAATAGAAATATGGCACGTAACCTGCGTGCTGCATAGTCTTGGTGCAAGTCGTTGTTTGCGTCCCCATGTTACGTATGGAACACCAAAGAGGCATAAACTCCGACCAAGACTTCGATCGGTCATGTGGGACGGTTTGTGTTGGAGTGATTCGTGTGGATGACAGCACCCTTTTGCGGGGGGAAATTGTGTTGCAAAACAAAATTTAAAAGTCTTACACATGTTCACCTATCTTTTGCATCGATCAATGAATATTTGCCATTGATCGGTCTTTTGTGTCGATCGGTCGTTTATTTACTGCTACACAGACCGACGCAATCCTCAGTTCAGCCATAGAGCAAGGAACTTGCTCTATAATTCAGCCAATCAAGCGAACATTATTAATTTGCAACTTTGTACACAAGCAGCATGATGGATGGATATAGGCCTGAAACACGTCATGCAACTCGCCAAGGCTGTGGTCGTGGGTTTTTGTCACTGGAATATTGCCTGAACCCTCTAACAATAGTGGCACTGAAACATTTAAAGAGAAACACTTTTTGAGACGGTTTTGAAATTTATGAATTATGAGACCAATAGGGTTTTGAAATGTCCTGCGGGTCACTCGGCACGGCAGCCAGCACCAGGACAAACCACTTCTCAAGAGCCATAATTAAGTTACACTCACATGGGACCGAAGCAATAATGGTTAAGTGTCTTGCTCAAGGACACGATGTCAAGACCGGGACTCGAAACCACTTGAGTCGTACAGGTTCGCTAGACCGCTCGGTCGAGACACACCTCTTGCGGTTTGCATTGGCAAATAAGTGGAGAACAATCTGATTGGTAAAAATAGCTAAAGCCTTCTATCTTTGGTGCACATAATTTTGCCGCTGCCCAGTAATTCAATTGCAGCTTAAGGCGAACAAAGCGTCGATTCTGGTTTAAAATTCAACATTAAAATGAATAAGTTAGGATACTGGACGATTCCATTCAAATCATAGCTAACACGTTTTTCGTCTTGTAAGAATCGGGTATTTTATCGATACATTTTTTAAAGATCTCACATTATTTTTGCCATACTAATTTTAAAAACCGTTACCAAGCGCTACACAAATTAAGACCAATGAAATACACCAGAAAAATGATTGGGTGATAATTGGTACTAAGACGAGGCCTTAATGGGTTTTTGTGTTCTCCTGATTAAAATGTTTTCTGGTAAAAATAATTGCTGTTTACTATCAATCGGTCGATGGGAAAAGGTGACAGATCAACGCAAGAGAACTATCGATCGCTGAAAATGACAGATCAATAAACTAAAAACACTGTTCGGTGTCATGACCGGAATGTATGCCTCTTTGGCGTTCCATATTTATCTTGCGTTATTTCACGCCAGTTATTTCATGGTTTTTGTAGTACGAGGTTGAAAACCATGCTTCGACCCCACGGTTATACTGTATATCAAGTACTGCTTGCGTACGGTAAAGAGCCTTGTGGACAAGGCTAGGCTACCAGTAGTCTTGGTTCCAAGACCTTCGCATGGATCAATTCGAACAACAGAATGAGTCCACTATCAGTGACTATTATCCATCGTTGGTAGTTCGCACCGAAATGGATCAATTCAAACAACAGAGGGCGTCACTATCCTCGGTTCGATTTCCAGCTTGCGCGAAGGTCTTGGATATCTTGTATGAGGGTGCTTAAGTGTTTCATTGTTTTTCCCCCGACTTTCCGGGGAAGCCAATCAACGATCGAGTTTGCACCTTTTCGTGAATTATTCATGATTCGCCATGTGTTTCTAACAGCTAGCTCGCTTTGGGACGTTGTTGTGAATGGTGTGGCGAAAAGTACCTCCTCGCAAGGAATTATTATAAAGTGAATAAAATGCATTCTGAAAAGAGCTTGACAGTGGGTTAGGGTTTTGGACTTAAAAATTCTCTAGATTATTCTGAAATTGCTTACCTTTTGTTTATAATAATCACTACTCAAAATATATTTTGGCATAAAAACTTACTTGGTAACGATCGCAAAGGAGAGCTGTTGATAGTATAAAACATTGTGAGAAACGACTCCCTCTGGAGTAACGTAGTTTTTGAGAAAGGGGTAATTTCACTAAAATATTTGAATCTGAGAAAGACTTCAGGCCTGAAGCCTTTTTCAGGCATCTGAAAGCACACACATTGTGCAACAAGAGTGTCTTTTCTTTATTATTTTCTAGCAACTTCGATGACCACCATTGAGCCCAAATTTTCACAGATTTGTTATTTTATGCATAATAAAATACTGGTCTTTGACAATTACCAAACGTGTCTAGTGCTAACTTAGTCTTTGTTTGTTGAAGGTTTACAGGAACAGTGAAGGAATGAAGGAATGGTAAACGATAACGCATGAACATAGATTTCCACACACATGTACATGTACGGTAAAAAAAATAGGCTGGCTAAAATTGTATTACATTTATTTATGCACTTTGACCTTGCAAAGGAAACTGCATCATATCTATGCACAGGGTGCGCGGTATTTGACGAAAAGCCAGTCAAAACCGCAAAGAGCAACACGCACACACTGACAACGACGCTGGTGCCCGGTATTTGAAACGCTCCTTTATATGCAGCAACTTATAAAATACTGTTGAAAGTAGCATGTTGGAGTGATGGCCATACGAACATGATCAAAACAGTCTAGAGTTCACCCCTCTTTCTTTGTGAATTAGGCCTACATATAAAAGATGCAGTAAATTACAAAAGTCCTCATTACATTCGTGTAGTTGCAAAGAAAGGTAAAAGTAAACAAAGTAGAATTGTTATTGCCAACAGTTTATTTTCAGGGCATGTCGAATGGTAGAATGGAGTACCGTAATTCAGATGCAAAGATAACCTTTTCTAAAATTAGATGGCTGACATCGGCAATGTACAAGATTCAAACGTCCATTAAACAATGACCAACCGATAAACCTAACCAACTGCAAGCATATAATTTAGCTTGAGTAATTTCAGAATCACTTGCTTAGTGCGTTGATAGCGATGAAGAAGTCATGGTCAATCACTACAAAACGTGAGTGCGCGTGCATACTGCATACAATCATGCTCGATCGTGTCGACGACCTCGTGACCTTTCTTATCTTGCTTTTCTTGCAAGCTTGTCATTTTAGTCACTAATATGAATAAAACATGACTTGATGCTTCATGGAAATAACTTGGCCACGCCTTCTTAAACAAGATATCCAAGACGTTACTACAGACAATCGTCAACCGAAATTAATTCAAGAAGAAAAGCGCGCCCTCTGTAGGGTTATCACGTTACGTTACGAGTATGAGATAGTGACGTCTTGGACCAAGACTAGGCTACCAGCGGCCGTAGAAAAGAAGGAACACCAAAAGAGGGCGCTACATCATCACATCCGGGTGTTTTCGTTTCCATGATCAACAAACATCTAGCTACACACCTGTGAAAGAAGACGGGTAATGTTTGTGAAATAAAGTTCGCAGAATCAGAGAAAACATAAAGTTTGAGCAATCAAAATGGTAAGAATATCGTATTTATATAATCAGAGAAGACCTGGGAACCATTTAAGCTGATATGATTTGACTGCGAAAGTTACAGTTATGTTATTTTGACACAATTGTCTCCTCTCCGGCCCGTCTCCTCCAGTCAGGGGATTCAGTCAGTCAGTGCATACAACTTGGTACTGTTCCGTCCCAACTTGACAATCGTCCCAACTATAGTTGGGACTGGTCCCAACTTGAGTGTTAAAGTTGAGGCGTCCCAACTATAGTTGGGATTGCAGTAAACACAAAGCACCCCCATGAATAAACTAAAAACATGTAAGTATCATAGTACATGTATGAAGTTTTTAAGATAAGACCACTTTCCCTTGAGAATCTTTTAGATTAATTAGAATTTTGGCTTTCCGAGAGAAGGGAAACTAAAATCTAAATGCGTAGGCCTACTTGAGACTGAAAGGGTCACCCAGCATGAGCTTGAGCCATGAGGCTGCTGTCAGAACCCTCTAAAAATACAATTTACACGAGTTAGTTTTACTTAGCGGTCCATTATGAGCGATATGCTATCATTCCAAACCTCGTCCTGGGCAACGGCCTGCGACGGTGTCAGGACACTTCGTACCTTTTCCACTTCGTACCCTGGACACTTCGTACCTTTTCAAGGTGCGAAGTGACTTTGGACACTTCGTACCTTGGACACTTCGTACCTTCTCACAAGACACTTCGTACCTTCTCACGAGACACTTCGTACCATCTCACGAGACACTTCGTACCTTCAGGATTCAATATCATTTTTACGTGCAGAGATAATGAGACGTAAGAAACAAACAAATTGAGTTTACAAAATACGAACAAAACAAATGTATTTTAAATAAAAGTATTCACATTTCACAATAAAAACAATTTCACAACTAAACAAAATGACAATTCATTATGTATTTAAAAAAAAAGCATATTTACATGCCGAGAGAATGAACCAAATTAAATACAAAAACAACCAGTACACTTTTACATCAATTTCATAAAAAGCTAAAGCTGGAAAGTATTCCATATCAAATTTGCGTGCCGAGATAATGATACATGCAAACACAAAATTTAAAATTACAAAATACGGACAAAATAAAGGTATGGGGTAGAAAATATTGCGTGCCGAGATAATGGTACATAAGAACAAAAATATACAAAATACGGACAAAATAAAGGTATTTTAAAGATATTTTTAGTTAGATAGTATAAGTAATCACATTTCACTCTAAAAAGGACATTCAAGTTTTTAAACAAAATGACAATTCATTAAGTATTATTTTGTATCTCAACGAAAATTATATCCTTATTAAGGAATTACACATTTTACTGAAGGTACGAAGTGACTCGGCTGAAGGTACGAAGTGACTCAGCTGATGGTCACTTCGTACCCCGCCCGCGGTACAAAGTGACCAATTTGGTTACGGTACGAAGTGTCCCGAAGGTACGAAGCGTCCAGGGTACGAAGTGGCAAAGGTACGAAGTGTCCGACATCCCCTGCGACCGGCTCTAGCTCCATCATCAGTTTTGACATGAGTTTGTACAAAAATTTGTTAATATTTAACGACGATCGCATGATTGATCACAGTGTCCTGGCATACTCTATGGGCGATCCCAACTATAGTTGGGATGTCCCAACTTTAACACTCAAGTTGGGACCTACTCCTAGAACTATTCGGTTCGTTCCGCTATCGTCTACCCGACCCTCATAGGTCATCATGTACAAAATCCTATTCGAAACTTTTTCCCCTTCACGTTTATGCACCTGGACTTCTCTTTTGAAAACGGAGCTCGCCAAAATTAGGCTCTATGTGTTTATTGTTTTCATAGTGAGCTCGGGGTGGGTCCAGAAAATCCACTCCGCAAAAAAAAGGTGCAAAAAATGATAAATTCCCATCGTACTGACTTCCTGTGAATGTGAGTGTAGGCTAGCTAGTAAGTGTAACTTTCTGTACTGACTTCCTGTGAATGTGAGTGTAGGCTAGCTAGTAAGTGTAACTTTCTGTACTGACTTCCTGTGAATGTGAGTGTAGGCTAGCTAGTAAGTGTAACTTTCTGTACTGACTTCCTGTGAATGTGAGTGTAGGCTAGCTAGTAAGTGTAACTTTCTGTACTGACTTCCTGTGAATGTGAGTGTAGGCTAGCTAGTAAGTGTAACTTTCTGTACTGACTTCCTGTGAATGTGAGTGTAGGCTAGCTAGTAAGTGTAACTTTCTGTACTGACTTCCTGTGAATGTGAGTGTAGGCTACATGTAGCTAGTAAGTGTAACTTTCTGTACTGACTTCCTGTGAATGTGAGTGTAGGCTAGCTAGTAAGTGTAACTTTCTGTACTGACTTCCTGTGAATGTGAGTGTAGGCTAGCTAGTAAGTGTAACTTTCTGTACTGACTTCCTGTGAATGTGAGTGTAGGCTAGCTAGTAAGTGTAACTTTCTGTACTGACTTCCTGTGAATGTGAGTGTAGGCTAGCTAGTAAGTGTAACTTTCTGTACTGACTTCCTGTGAATGTGAGTGTAGGCTAGCTAGTAAGTGTAACTTTCTGTACTGACTTCCTGTGAATGTGAGTGTAGGCTAGCTAGTAAGTGTAACTTTCTGTACTGACTTCCTGTGAATGTGAGTGTAGGCTAGCTAGTAAGTGTAACTTTCTGTACTGACTTCCTGTGAATGTGAGTGTAGGCTAGCTAGTAAGTGTAACTTTCTGTACTGACTTCCTGTGAATGTCATGTGCGTGTGAGAACCTTTATAATTATGTAACTTAGTTACACACAATATTTATATCGCAGTAGCAAGTTTGTCACACTCAGGGTGTCAATTATTTACAATAATTCAATTAACGGTACAGTATCGACACTGTCGCTTTGTACTATAACAAAATAATGTATGTGGTATCGATACCAAACTAACATTACACTTTTAATGTTTTGCTTCACTTGATGAGAAAGTTTTATTTGCATTGTTGAGAAACTTTTTATGTCAAGAGATGTAATAAAGAGCGCACTGAGTAAATCAGTCTGGTCCCCATTAGATCGTAGCAGTTGATCCTATCATTGTTAAGGGAACCCAACAAAGTATGGTTTTCAAGCAAGTTGCTTAGATGTGAAAAATTCACACTCGTGAGTCGAAAATCAATTGATTTTCCCCCAAAACGTGTGATGTTTTAAAAACAAATTCCAGCAGTAGGACTAGAATCAACAAGTACAGTGGCATTTGATAGGTAAGTTTCATGATCGAGAACGTGGCAGATTAAACATTTCAGCAGGCAAAAAAATAGGTTTGCGATGGTGCTGGGGCCAAGGATACGAAGTGGATTGGCCCTATTTGTGGGGCTAACCTGTCCAGTGCAATGGAGACTGATGTCCTACCAGGGCTAGCTATTGCCCTAAAGCCTAGCCTTATCAATATGCTGCACTCCCTCCACATTGTCTGCCTAATCAGGGACTGTGATGATCTTTTTTCCCTTTGTTTCCAGGTGTTACCATACAGGAAAACACCTAAAAACTACCGGAAAAACTTCACAAATCACACAAAAACTGGCAACAGTAAACAAATGAATAAATTTCCAAAACTATCGCTGTTTGCACTGTATTCAACTACTCCAAGTTGAATACTTGGGAGAATCTAAGCTATATGCTTTTAATGCACAAGTGTGACACTGCCCGCGTTACGTCAGGCCAGAAATCCATATCCATGTGTCTGGCATACATTGTGCATTGTGCACAATGCATAACAAAGTGAAATCAATGCACATTGTTCCAGGTATCTGTACTGTGTAGGCCGATCTGTTAAAAGAATGTGCATTGCTGGGCGTGTATTTACATTTTAAAGGATTGCGCACTAGGCATTAAGCACAACGCAAGACGGATACAGTTGACTCTCGTTAATACGAGCTCGGAAGATACGAGACGCCGGTATAAACAAGGTTTTTCACCGGTCCTGGAAAAAAAACGGAAGATACGAGCACGGTCGTAACGAGGACACGGATAATACGAGGTATTTTTGCGAGTCCATGATGACAAAATGTATTGTTTTTTCATACTTTTGTAGCGAGATCTGAAAAATATTGTTATTTAAAAGCTTACCATTCAGTAAAGGTTCGGAAATTGCATTCTTGTTGCCAAACTATTTATCGGATCGGACCGGCCATGCGGTTCTGTTCGATCCAAACACCAGAAACATTTCGCTGGTAACCTATGCTTGAAATGCTACTTAGCTTACACCCTGACGGCTACCAGCGGAAACAACGTCTAGCATAGGCGCTACGCTGTATCAAAATATGATATTTTTGTGTTAAGGATTTTCGTAAGAACTGTACTAAGAAGCAAACGGCTCCGCTCTAGCCTAGACTTGTGTGTAGTGCATGCACTATGACGACGTGTGTATACATATATGCTAATACAGTGCACTGCGTTTAAGATGAGGTTTGGATAATACGAAGAATACGTATTAACTAGAGTCGACTGTACATGGATTTCTGGCCTAAGATTTTCATGTTAGTTTGTTTTCAAACTGTTTCTTCTCCAGCCTATCTGACCAGACAAAGGGAATTAATAGATGTTTCCCACTTTATTTCAAGGCGTGGGTAAACATAAAACACAGTCCTCGAAATGACCCACGACACCCACAGCCATTGCCACGGTGCCCTGTACTTTTGTGGTGCTCTTTGCAAAGTTCCAACACAAATTTACATTTGCCTCATAGAGTGCCCCTTACCAGAGGAAAATTGCCGTGCCCCTTCAAGAGCGAAGGCCTGAAAACGTGTAGCTTAATGATTTGAGCTTGCTCAGGAAGGAACGGCAATGAAAGGGAAGACTTGGAGAAGTTGAAAACACCCAGTGTGATTTTGTTTTCAGGATCGGATACTTTCCATAATCATGTGCCCAATGTAGGAGAATAAGTCCTCCTGCTCGTCACGATGTTTTGAAGTAGTTTCCTGGTAGTCTTCCGGTGTTTTCTGGTTTTTCCGGTATATAGTAACACCCATCTCCGAGTCCGATCCTCCAAGCTGAATAATAAGAAGAACAAAAAAACTTTGAAAACATGAATGATTTGGGTCAGTCAAGATGGCTGCCATCAACTGTGACTTTTGTGTTTAACTCTTTGTGGCTGAAAATTTTCTTTTCACTCTTTATAAGTCAGCTTTAAAAATTTAAAACAAACAATACAATACTTTTGCACATTTTTGTTTCTGTGTATGCTCAGTAATGATACATTGGTTCGAACAATGCTGGTGAAAGGCTGGTGACAATAAGTTTGTTAATATTTGTTAGTGTGTAAAAACTTAATTTGTTTTAAATGTTTAATTTTAAATAGCCTCCTAAAAAGAAGAGTGGTAAGAAGGGAAAGAAGAAGAAGTCGGCAAAGGCAAAGACTCCAACCGTCATTGATGGCATCTCTACAGAGGAAATGTCCAAGGAGCAGGTATGCATTGATCATATCAAGCACATGGTCCTAAACAAACAATGCATTTAACAAGCACACAACTTCAGAATCAAACAGAAAAAATAATGAACTTTTGCCTTTTTTTTGAATGAAGAAGAATTTGTATTACAGCTTGATTATAAATGAGGTCCTGAATCAATTTAAGTTTCTTCACACACTCATCATTATAGTACAACAAATCATGTTAAACGTTTATTTACCTGTAAATTTGAACTGTAATGTTGTCAATGTGTTGATGACTGTATTTGGTGAAATATTTACAGCTAGAGGAACACATTGGTAGACTGAGGGAGGAACTGGACAGAGAGAGAGAAGAAAGAAATTACTTCCAGCTTGAAAGGGATAAAGTCAACACCTTCTGGGAGATTACTAAAAGACAACTGGAAGAATCCAGAGCAGAGCTTCGTAATAAAGACAGAGAAATGGAAGACTCTGAGGAAAGACATCAGGTGGAAATAAAGGTACTTGAGAGTCATGCATTAAATGAATTTAGAGTAAGTAGGAATAGAGTAGCAAATTCAGTGTCTGCATTCACTGGTTACATTCACTAAACTTTCATTGTATAAAACTTGCACATGAACCAATCATTTGACTTTTAACAAAAGGGTAGTACCTCTTGGTCATGGTATACCACTGTTAACAAATCTTATGGTATGCACTTCTAAGCAGTTTAACCCATTCACCTCTCAGGAATGTTCACCTCTATGAGTTGGGATGGGCACATTGCATGGTTTGCATCATAGATTGATATTTTTCAATCAAAAAGCTCCATTGGTGCTGTCCCTCGTCTATCCCATCAGTAGATTTATTTCCACATGAAGTGCTGTTATCTGTGAGATAATTGTGTTTCTAACCAATTTAAGTCAAAAAGTATGTAATCATCCTGAAGATAATGATGCAATGTACCCCATGTTGGTATTGGTTACAAATTGGTTGGATTAAGATCAAAATCCAAGGTTACTGGGCATAGCTGGAATACAAAAATTACCAGTAAATACGGATTTACTCTTTCCTCCTCACCAAAAGTCTAAGCTGCGGACAAAGCAATGCCACCAGAATGTGCCTTCTTCTCCCTCTATTAATTCTTCTAACTATTGTGCGCTAACTATTTTATCATAGTAAGTAATAGAACCAAAATACATGTATTTCAGTACAACACTGAAGTGATGCATAAGTTTACATGTTGGGTTGTATTTCTATTGTAGGTATACAAGCAGAAAGTCAAGCATTTGCTGTATGAGCATCAAAACAATATATCTGAGCTGAAAGCAGAGAGTGCTGTAGCCCTTAAATTGAATCAAGATGAACATCGAAGTCATGAGTCTGACTTGAGGAAAGACAAGCGTGGTTTGAAGGTTACACTGAAGGAACAGGAACTATCTCATGAAGACATCATTAAGAATCTCAAGATGGTAAGTTACATGTTGTAGTAGCGATCCCTCTTGGTCGAGGAAGATGTTCTCTACGGTGAAACACACAATTTATTTTGTTACAGTTGAGGGAAAAGTAGCCTGACTTTTAAGTTACATGTATCTCCCCCAGTGCTCTATTTCTGATCGTAGTAGTTTATGTTAGCCATAGTTACCTCTATGATGTTATTAAGTCCTGCTCAGTTTGTTAGCAAAAACATATTTTTTATGGGGTTTTTTTGTCAGTAGAAAACATATTTTATCCTGACTACTCCATTTTAAACAGTACCAACTTCTTGTTATATTCCAGGTATTCTCATAACTAATGAAACATGCCTAATAAACATCTATCGCACTGTGCTTGCTAAGTCCCAAGTTCTCTTTACTCTGTACCCCTACTATGATTAAATCTCAAACACAGTTCATACAGCCCCAGTGATTAGATGCAGAATGTAATACTAGAAAATTCCTTCCAAACTTCTGACAAATGAACAATGCAAAAAAGTTACTTAGCTGTGTTGGATCGTTGATTGAGGGGGTTGACAATATTTTACGTGCCCCACCTTATACCAGCTGCTTGTTTATCTCAAGTTCTTTTTTTGTGGCTTCTATTTATTCCTCTTCAGAAAAGTGATGAGAAAGTGACTAACTTGAGGGCAGAGTTTGAAAGGGAAGCCAGAGGTAAGAATGTTGGAACTATGTTTTATTGAAGAATACTTGTGTTCAATTCGTGACTTTATTCCTTTTCAATGTTTAGGTGAACAAAGAAAACATTGACAAGAGAGAGATTTGAACCTGCAGCCTCTAATTCATGTGTCGATGCTGTACGAACTGAGCTATCTAGCTCTATGTTGTAGGGGCTTTTTATTGTAAATTTCTTTGTTAAATATGGCAGTATACGGTTGTATGACTTCTGACAGGTGCCTTCTAACAAAGATATTAACAAACTAGGGATACTGCCAACATAGGGCCAGTTAGCTCAGTTTTATGAGCACCAGCACATAAACCTGTATGCCGCAGGTTCAAATCCTGCTCTAGTACATTTTTCTTTGTTCAACCCAAAGCTGTTTTATAGTAACTCAGCCAGTTTCGCTTGTAGTTTTTATAACTTGTTATTCATTTGCATATCAGTTGTTAACTCATTAATATTGCGGAAACGAAGGACTTAATTTAACCAAATGACACAAGAGTTTCCTCACTATAACTTCTTCCTGTTGTTAACACAGAACTAATTAGCTTCCAAGTGCTATTAATCTTTATGCTTTGGGTTTTTTTTCTTCAAGAAATTGAAAACAAGTATGAGCAAAAGATGCGTCAACTAAGAGAGGAACTTGAGCTGAGAAGAAAAACTGAAATCCATGAGATTGAGGAGCGTAAGAATAGCCAGATCAACACACTGATGCGCAATCATGAGAGAGCTTTCAGTGATATTAAGAACTACTACAATGATATCACACTCAACAACCTGGCGCTTATTAACTCACTCAAGGTAAATAGTTTCATACTGACTGCAATATACTTTATCTAGAGTTTTGGCCAATGAAAACATCACATAAATTACAAATTTCAGCTTTTTTCTCTATGCAAAACAGCAAAAATAAATTTGCTTGGTTTGTGCATAATTTACTGAAATTTATTTATCTAGTTTCACTTTTCACTTTTTGTAGATGATAAAATGCCAGGTGGGTGTTCGTAACTATGATGATCTGCATTTCTTATTGGGGTTTTTGATAAAAATTATAATGATTGGTTTTTGTATTGCGCACATATCATAATGGCTAAATCAAAGCACTTTACTGCATTATTATCCCTGATTATGTGGCATACTTTTAGACCATTCCTAAAACAGCTCCCTAGAGAGCATACAACCCCAAGCTACTTAAATTAGCGCTAAGAGGTTAATCCAACACAAAACTGTCTCGGCTCTCTTAGGTTCCCATTTATACACCTGGGTGAAGAGAAGCAATTATGGCTAAGTGCCATGCTCAAGGACACAATTAAATGACCGGGAATGGAACCTACACTCCAATGATTCAACCATCAGAACTTGAGTCTGATGCAGTAGACTGCTTGGCCAGGACACACCACATTTTTGTGAAAGTCCGCTTATACACATTTTATGTCCTTGCTTGTAGTTTGCCATCTTTTTGTAACTTTCAAATCATTCCTGTAATGGCTCTATTTGTTCAAAAAGAAAAGAACCAGAAAGAATTTCCAGATGAGCCTTGCACAAACCCTGATACAAGAAGCTAAGTTGTCTTCTCAGTTTTTTTCTGAGCATCAGTCACGTAAAACTAATTAAATTATTAAAGCCTTCGTCTAACTTGATAATGATGTTAAACAATCTCTAAACTAATATCAAGATGGCCTAAGCAGTTTTTCTGTTTGACTGTCTTGAAGAAATTGTGTTGATTACAAGAAAATATGTTGTTTAATATACTGGGTATAAACTTTGCAAAAGTAATCACCTTTTTTTGAGGGGGGAGGGAGAAACTGTCCTTGCTAGGCAAATAAAAAACATTAATAACAAAAAACTAAGTTCAACAATTTGTTGTTGTTGTTTTTCTGTCACTCAAAAACTTGTTCCATTGGAAATTTCAAAGGCCTTAAATATGATATGCATCACACACACAATAAATTATATGAAAGGAACTTACCCGTCCAAAGTAACATGCTATCTCAATGCTGCATCAAGAAAAATGTAATGGAAACTTTGTTAACTTGGTACTTTAGTGTTGTAGCCCTAACTTATTTGAGTTCTTATTCTATTCTCAGGAGCAAGTTGAGGAGATGAAGAAGAAAGAAGAGCGAATGGAGAAACAGATGAATGAGATTCAGTTAGAGAACAAACGTCTGAAAGAACCTCTTGAGAAAGCTAAAGAAGAGGTTGCTGAGCTAACTAGACAACTTGCAAACTATGAGAAAGATAAAGCCTCATTAGCAGTGAGTACAGGACCTCCAGTGTTTACAATCTGTAGACTTGTAGCATAGAAGCAATCTCAGGAGTTTTGTGCATTTCATAAGCTAGTGCTACTATTACCAAAAGAGCTTTTTGTTTTGGTTAAATCTTTTGTTGTCTTTTCCATGCAATCCTCTAAACTGTCTGCTAGTATGATGTTTGGAAGGAGGGTTTTTATTGAGCAGAAACTGAGAAAATCCTCTCCATGCATTGTACTTCAAGTGTTTCTGCCTTGGTAACTTGGGAATTACTTAATACCATCAACCATGAATCTATGCTCTTTGTAACTTGGGAATTACTTAATACCATCAACCATGAATCTATGCTCTTTATGCTGATTAATTGCATGATTTTAATAAATTTGTTTCCTTAAACATTTTATTAACATATTGTTTGTCATTTCTTGAACAGAGTGCTAAGGCAAGACTGAAAGTCATGACCCAAGAGTTCAAGGATTTGGAATGGGAGCATGAGGTATTAGAGCAAAGATTTGAGAAGGTGAGAAAGTTACAAGACTCAGTTTATTCATAGAGTGTAACTGACTGTATTATCCTGCCAGAAACCATTTGGAATCAGGTCTCACGCACTGATGGAGATAAGAGCCATGTGTTGTTGTTTTCCATGTGGAATGATCAGAACCTTTTTCATCTATATTTATGGTGTATAAAAGTTGCTTTATTCAATGTTAGTTTGGGACTTGAAACATTGTAATATTCCTATTTGTGTTGCCTACTTTAGATGCAAACAGAGCGAGACGATCTGTATCGTAAGTTTGTCAAGGCCATCCATGAAGTCCAACAGAAGAGTAATTTTAAGAACCTACTTCTAGAGAAGAAGCTGACAGCATTGACAGATACTCTAGAAAAGAAAGAAGCTCAATTAAATGAAGTACTGTCAGCATCTAACTTAGACCCAACAGCACTAACAGTAGTAACAAGGAAGTTGGAGGTGAGTTGTTACCACTTTTATCTGAAAAATATTGTTGCGTAAAAGCTTACCGTTCAGCCAAGTTTCGGAAATTACTTTCTTGTTGTCAAACTATTTATCGGATCGGACCAGCCATGCGGTTCTGTCTGATCCAAAAAACCAGAAACATTTCGCTGGTAACCTATGCTTGAAATGCTACTTCGCTTGTATGCTGACGGCTACCAGCAAAAACAACTTTCAGCATAGGCGCTACGCAGTATCGAATCTGTCACATCATGGTCACATGAACGGCAAGTTTGACATCACTTTGCTATGATTTTTATCTTGAGTTATACAAAATATTAAATTTCTATGATCATTTTGTGTACAGTATGCTCGCAAGAAATGTACTAGGAAGCAAACCGCTCCGTTCTAGCCTAGACACATGTGTAGTGCATGCACTATGACGACGTGTGTATACATGTACGGACGGGTAAATAGTGCTCTGCGTTTCAGACGAGGTTCGGATAATATGAGGAAAACGGGCCAGTCCGGCGAACCTCATACTAACGAGAGTAGACTGTACATTTTGTCCCTGCAGTAAAATGGCTACTTTAACAAAATTGTGCCTAACTGGTACTGTTTTTTTGCTGGAATGTTTTTGAAGATTCGTTTATTTATTCCATTGCAGAACTTAATTCTATGATGGAATGCTGAGACATGTTCTAATTTTTACATTTGGTTTTCTTTTGCTGGACACACTTTAGTTAGGTCCATCTGCCACTGCCAGGCACATAACAGAGTGCTTTGCAAAGTAAAACTGATGGAAATAATGGATTTGGAGTTCAAATTGTGATTGTTTTATGGTGTTATACAGTAAGAGAAACATTCTAGTCTATATCTGTTTTAGCAAACCCAGGACATCGTATTTAAACTCAAATAAGGTACTCAAGGTAACTTATCTACAGTGATTCATTTTTCCACTTTTAGCATTTGTTTCTAATGCACTTAATAAGAGTTCTTTACCAATGGAGTTTTAAATGCATAGTACCTGCATGATATTTAGAAACTCAGTGGGCATGGGTAGTCTCATATGCCTTTATCCCAGTGAAGCCATCTCATTTGATGAGAATCACTATCCTCAATAGTGTGATTACACACAAGGAACTTTACAAATATAGATCCCTTGCATAGGATCCACAAGCCTAACACAGCGCCCTCACTGAGGTCAATGACGACCTGTCATTGGCTGAAATTTTCTGCCTATGGCAAAATGAAGAGTTGTATGTACTTGTATATGGAAACACGTCATCAAATGGTATTTATGTTTTACGATTCTAAGTTTCATTTTTGTATAATGTAGAGTACAGAAACTTGATGTGATATTATACTGAATTGTGAGTGTCAGGTCATGCCATGGTATTTGCAGTGCACTCATTGATTCCATCTAGTATACTAACTGTTTTGGTAATTTCTATGCAGGATGTGTTGGATTCTAAGAACAGTGCTATTAAAGATCTTCAATATGAGTTGGCTCGTGTCTGCAAGGTCAGTTACCTCTCACTAAAACTAATAGTTTAGTTCATAGTTTCATACAATCAAACTGTCAATTCATCTGAAGATAACAGTTAAATCATCTATACTAGACATGCAGAACAAACATTACATATTTTGTGATGTTAGGGTTATAACAACATTTCTGTACAATGAAGCCATTAAATCTACACGTTGGGAAGGGGAACCAATATAAACCGTGTATTTGTTATATTTTCAGGCCCATAATGATCTGCTTCGAACATACGAGGCTAAGTTGACAACGTTTGGTGTACCTACTGAAGAGCTTGGTTTTAAGCCTCTGGAGAGTACAGTGGGAGGACAACAGCTTGGTCAAGGGGCTGCTGGATTAGTAGCTGCACCTACATAGATATATACATGGTACATAGCTACACTGCAACATCCAGACTCTGGTTGGATCCTATGGGATCTAACTGAACTGGAATAGATCTGGTAGTCAGATCATGTGCATCACTACAATAGCACAAAGCTTATCATTCTGGTTTTATCTGGTTGGATCTGGCTGGAACTAGAATGAATTGGAAAATGTGATCATTTACATGTATATTATTGTTACACTCAGCAATAACAAACAATCGTTTATCACTTTGGCTGGACCTAATATGGATAGGGAGGTACATCATGTACATGTACAAACCTGCACACACATAAAGTAAACTTAATCACACTGGTTGGTTCTGGCTGAAACTGGAATGGCTACACACACATGGCAATTGTTTTGGTAGAATCTAGTTGAATCTGGCAAGAGCTGGAATAAACTGGAGTTTGATCATGTAGGAGACATTAATAACCTGTATAATATCAATTCTGGTTGAAGTTTGTTGTATCTGCCTGGTACTGGAATGAGGAGAACATTTATTGATCGGTCAAGAAAACTTTTTGTTTAAATTATAATTTTATTGTATAAAGAAGGGAACTTGCAAATACTCCCAAAAGCAATAAACAAAACATGCCGAAATGTGATTACCATGAATTGTGTGTCTAAGGCTCGTTTCATGAGTATACTTTTCATTACAAGAGACCATTTTTTAAATGGTGAAAAAAAAAGTCATTGACAGATTTTATAGAAAATGAGCTGAATGATTTCGCTAATTTGTTTTTCCTCTCATCATTTAATTTAATTTATTTTAGCCCGAAACACAATGGTTGGATTTTGCGTTTAAATCTATCAGTGTGAAGCTATATTTTGTTAGCCATGCTATAATTTATTTTTTAAAGTAAATGACGGCTTCTAGTGCGTGACCTCTTGTTTTATTCCTGCAAGCCAAGACACAATTCTTTTTAATTGATTTTGACTTTTTTCATTTATATTCACATTATAAACCAACACTAATTGGTTGTGACCAGTACATATCTAATACATGTATTATGTTTCGAACAAAGCTGTCATTAGTCTTGACAGCATGTTGTTGTCCATCTCCATACTAGAAAGTGGATGTAGACTGCTTCCAATTAGGTGTTTGATGTCAGATATCAAATGGTAATAATTCTTGAAGAGATATATTGTTGGCGCCAGTGTGTTTAATGACTTCAACATCTGAAATTGTACCAAAACACACAAGTGATAAAGTATACATATGGGGATAAATGCTTATAAAGAAAACAACCTGTGAAACTTGAAGCTCAATGTAGTTTTTGTATAACACTATTCTTTGTCGCTGCTGCAAGATTTAAACCAGTTAAATAATTTAGCTTCATGTTAGATGAATTTGATGTCTTGTTGGCCTGAGTTCACAAAAAGCTTACATTTGTCTGATGGTGAATAACCTAATGATCTTAGTTGTCGATTCACACTCAACAATTCCGGTGAATTTTGAACAAATTTATCTGTAATGTGAATCTCAGCACTTTTTTCAACTTTTCCCACAAGTAAAGTGACCAGGCTAAAACCACAATTTCATTTGGAAATGTCTTCAGTTATTCCACAAAATGATATGATCCAGCCTTAAACATCAACAAGACTTCAGTGGGTGTTTGGTACTCACACTAACTTTGACAGTTAATGTGTTTTTAAGATTGAGGCATTTACAAAGACACTCTTCATTAAGGAGTAAGTTCTACATAACTTGCAATAAACATGAAATCAGAAGTAGCTAGTGTTTGATGTATCTATGTGTACACACTAGATGTACGACTAGTGTGAAATTTAGAGTCGTATATTGCAACATTGGGGTTAGGTTTACCATCGTTGGATAAATGATAATTCATTTAGTGTCCTCCATTCCCGAAGTCATTGTAAATAGAAGGATCGTCTTACCTTTACACCACGATGTACATAATGTCATCTTTGCTCAACATACTGTTGTAAATTAATTAAGTTTAACATTAGGTACCGTCCAGTTATTCTTGACATTTACCTTCGTTTTTGTGAATAGAATGGTTTTATCTTAACGAGCAAAATGATTTTTGAATAAAATATATCAGAATATACTTGTGGAGAATTGAGAGAAGCTTATCGGTTGAGTAGAATTGGAACTATGTAGCTTGGAGGCGGTGGAACAATCCAGAGGGGCCTTCTGTCATTTAAACAAGTATTAAAGAGAGAGTTTCCAGACAACTTCTGTAAAACAATCAAAGCACGTTGTCTGCAACGTGAAGTTATAAGTGGCTCTTGAAAAATCACGTCACATTCATGTTTGAACTCGAGGTGAACGACAACCTAATGGCAAGAAGTAAGATTTGAAGCTATGAATGGTGTGGACTAGTTTACGGGTGACACTTCATGGAGATCTTTGTGTTCGTAACAAGACCCGGTATTGTCTGTTTGAACTTCGAGATTTGATCCACTCGTGGTTCTTTCCAAAACTTCCAAGAAGAGATTGTTACAGTTTGCCGCCAGCAAAATAATGACTCTGTAATTGCGTTGTGATAAGCTTTACTCACTTGATGTGACTGTTTTCAAACAAAGCTGGTGCGTAAATAATTGTTTATCGTTTTATTTACGGTTTGTTTGTTTGTTATTTGTTTGGTTGATTGGTTGGTTGGTTGGTTGGTTGGTTGGTTGTTGGGGTGTTTGTTTGTTTGTTTGTTTGTTTGTTTGTTTGTTGGGGGTGTTTGTTTGTTTGTTTGATGGGGTGTTTGTTTGTTTGTTTGTTTGATGATTTGTTGGGGTGATGGTTTGTTGGGGTGTTTGTTTGTTTGTTTTATGGTTTGTTGGGTGTTGGGGTGTTTGTTTGATTGTTTGTTTTTGTGGGGGGTTTCTGTTTTTTAAAGGTTTTTTTATGTTATTTATTATTTTTTTTAATCAACAACAGTCCCTTTGCCAGTCCCTTTTAGAGAGAAGGGCACGCGTAGTCGCTGCCGATGCGGAACCAAAATGCGTCTATTTGCCCAACAACTATCTGCTTTATCACCATGTTGGAGAGACCGGATATGTGAAAGCACGATCGCATCTCACCTAATCAGTCAAACCAATACTTTCTTATTCAAATACGACCACTTTAATTCAAATAACACTCGCATTAGGATCTTAAAGGGAATGATTTTTAGCTGGTAGAAATATTTTGTTCAACCATGCTAATTATTTAAACCTGTACACAATTAAAAGTACATGTAAATGCACCAATGATTTGTTGAAGTGGTCTGTCTGCGTAATCAAACTGATCCCTGAAATGAAATGTATTACCAACATGGGCCAAAGCGCTGAATCCAGAACAGTCAGGTAGGCCTTCACCTTAAAGACAGGCTCACTGCGTCAGTTAACAAGTAATTTAACGCTAAAACTCACATTTGCAATTATACTTGTAATAAGGCCTTCATTCTACACATTCAAATACATTTTTCTTGATGCCTCTCTTTTTTAATTCAAAGCGAAGATTTGAAGACGTCGATAAATCATGGCGACATTGCTAATCAGCCACCACTGATAATTGACTATCACGTGAAAGATCAGTTTCATATTGAGGAAATTGATATATGCGAATCTAAGCAAGCAATGACGTCATTCCGGGTCAGGACGCATTAATTTCACAAACGTAAAGGTTTGACCAATTCTGTACACGCAGTCGTCTATTCTACTGATACAGCAACATATTGAGAGAAAAGTCGATTTCTTCAAGTTTTAGGATGAGTTTGGAAAAGAATTTCCACATTGTACCTAGTAAGACTGGTGGTCAAGTGGTAAACACAGTAAAACCTGGTAGGCACAGTTAGACTAGTATGTGCAGTAAGCCTGGTAGTGGTAGCCACATCAAGAGTGGTAGGCACAGTAAGACTGGTAGGCACAATAAAATTGGTTGGCACAGTAAGAACGGTAGTTAGCACCACTAAGACTAATGTTTTTTCTTTCATTATTTTCTTGCAACTTCGATAACTTTAATGCATATGTTGGGATACACAAATGAGGATACTGGTCTTTGACAATTACCAAAAGTATATCCTGCCTTTAAGCGTGTTTCACGGGTTAGCAGTAAAATTAGGCGACCAGATTGCTGCACGCTCACCATAGACTCTAAGTCCTCTGCCCATCCCAAGGTTAAAACTAGGCGACCAGATTGCTGCACGCTCACCATAGACTCTAAGTCCTCTGCCCATCCCAAGGTTAAAACTAGGCGACCAGATTGCTGCACGCTCACCATAGACTCCAAGTCCTCTGCCCATCCCAAGGTTAAAACTAGGCAACCAGATTGCTGCACGCTCACCATAGACTCCAAGTCCTCTGCCCATCCCAAGGTTAAAATTAGGCGACCAGATTACTGCACGCTCACCATAGACTCTAAGTCCTCTGCCCATCCCAAGGTTAAAACTAGGCGACCAGATTGCTGCACGCTCACCATAGACTCTAAGTCCTCTGCCCATCCCAAGGTTAAAACTAGGCGACCAGATTGCTGCACGCTCACCATAGACTCTAAGTCCTCTGCCCATCCCAAGGTTAAAACTAGGCGACCAGATTGCTGCACGCTCACCATAGACTCCAAGTCCTCTGCCCATCCCAAGGTTAAAATTAGGCAACCAGATTGCTGCACGCTCACCATAGACTCTAAGTCCTCTGCCCATCCCAAGGTTAAAACTAGGCGACCAGATTGCTGCACGCTCACCATAGACTCCAAGTCCTCTGCCCATCCCAAGGTTAAAACTAGGCAACCAGATTGCTGCACGCTCACCATAGACTCCAAGTCCTCTGCCCATCCCTGGTTAAAATTAGGCGACCAGATTGCTGCACGCTCACCATAGACTCCAAGTCCTCTGCCCATCCCAAGGTTAAAACTAGGCGACCAGATTGCTGCACGCTCACCATAGACTCCAAGTCCTCTGCCCATCCCAAGGTTAAAACTATTTTAGGCGACCAGATTGCTGCACGCTCACCATAGACTCCAAGTCCTCTGCCCATCCCAAGGTTAAAACTAGGCAACCAGATTGCTGCACGCTCACCATAGACTCCAAGTCCTCTGCCCATCCCAAGGTTAAAACTAGGCGACCAGATTGCTGCACGCTCACCATAGACTCCAAGTCCTCTGCCCATCCCAAGGTTAAAACTAGGCGACCAGATTGCTGCACGCTCACCATAGACTCTAAGTCCTCTGCCCATCCCCTGGTTAAAATTAGGCGACCAGATTGCTGCACGCTCACTATAGACTCCAAGTCCTCTGCCCATCCCAAGGTTAAAACTAGGCGACCAGATTGCTGCACGCTCACCATAGACTCCAAGTCCTCTGCCCATCCCAAAGTTAAGGCATTGTTACAAGACATTCTCAATCCAATCCCAGAGTCATATGGGGGAATGCAAAGCCATCATGTGATTTTCCAACTCCTAGGGGGGATCATTCGAATCTCACCGGGTACCCAATCGGGTGGAGTTCAAACCCACGACCCACATTTTAGTAAACGCCTAGAAACACCAAAAAACGGACTAAAAAATAACAATACAATTTGAGTGACCCTATGTTTAAGCTGAAACACGATACTGAAAAGAATTAAACAAAACAAAACATGCGCAAAGTAACTTTGATCCACATAGCCCACCTATCCGCAAATAACTGGTTTTTTAAAAATAAAATAACTGCTCTAGAAAATAAAATAGGGATGGCACTACATTCAAACTCATAGTGTTGAAAAGAGTGCGGTCAGTGACTACTATATAAAAGGTTAGATTTAACAATATGAAAAAGTTAAATAAACGCTGTCATAGTTATACATCTAACATATACTATAATGTTGCAATTCCTTTTTAATCAGATGAATTTAACTTTACAAAGAGTTGTCACTCACCGCACTCCTGAAAGTGTTGAACTTGACACTTATGTTTTTGGAGTGTAACTGCTAGTTAAGTACAAACTAAGAACCATTTTCGGGATCCTGAAGTTATCTCACATCCATCAGCTATGAGAAATTTTGCGCTTTTGCGAAAGATTTTGTTTGTTTTTTCGTTTTGCGTCATCTGTAAAAAAAAAACGTTCAGAGAATTTTTTTTTTTTTTAATTAATTCGGCGAAAACCGGACCATGCAACTTTAAGTCAGGCCAATATAAAGAGTATCCGCAATGAGCCATAACCTACTACAACCGATTGTTCGCATACAATGTAAAATTCCCGGGACACAAGACCACCACTGTATTACCCACAGCTTTCATATAACCTCCTGTCAGACTTGCAAGGACTGCCAGAATATGCACAAACTGTGCTATCAAGTACCAAACGGAACTCAGCTGCTTCTTACAAGACATTGATCAATTACATTTTGATGGCACCAGGAATTGGCAATTTTAGTCAGAGTGCAGTATCGGTGAAAACAAGATTTTTTAGACAAAGATTGGCCTTTGCACCCTTTTAAGGCATGGCTCTATGATTTAACACCGAACTAAACACAAGCTCAAACATCCACGATGAAGTCAGTAGGAACACGAAAGTCAACCTAGTTAACGAGCACAGACTGTTAATTGCTGGACGCCAACCTTTAACGAACGCAGACTGTTAATTGCCGATGTTGAAATGTAACAACTGCATTTGTAAACAAGCTCAAATTCTCAACACATTGCTGACACAAATGCCTGTAGGCAATCCAAACAACCAGCTGATTTATGATTAGTTTAGCGCCCTTCAAAGAACAATTGCTTGATATGACTAATGCCCAGAGGATAACGTGTGGTTTTCATGGGAATTGAGGCACCTTGTGTCTGTCATTATTACAACCACACGTCTTTTGTTTCAATCTCTCGGCCTCAACCTGATCAATCATGTCCAATTGCTATAGCTCACTTCTTATTTTCAGCAAAGCTTAGACTGGTTGGTAATTTAAGCTTAAAATGGTTCGAATTATCGGTAACTATCAGTTTAAAAAAACACTTAGTGGCTTTGATTTTCATTTCTATTTAATTACTTGTTTTTAGGTATAACTAGGATGTGTGCAGGATCTCCTGATACCAAGTTCCCGGTAACGTGATTTGTACCGTGATCTACAACCTCCCGGGTCACAATTGCAACGGATTCCGGGTTGCAGTAGGCCTGGCACAATTCTGGGTTAGTTAGTATATGACCCGGGCACAGTCTCCATTTGACCTGAAACTGTATCAAACTGACTCAAAACTGTGTCAAACTGACCCGAAACTGTGTCAACTCTGACCCACAACTGTGTCAACTCTGACCCCTGGGACCCGAAATCCTGGTCAATTCTGACCTGGGAGACTTTAGAGTATAATGTTTTGAGTCAGATATACCCGCAAATGACTGGGTCCAATAACCTGGCTATACTCTCATCTTTTAACTCAGCGAGGTTCGATTTGAAACTAATTAATTTTCCACGATAAGCTATCAAATGTTAACAGTTTATTAAAATGTTTCCTTAAAGTGTAATTAATATTTGTTTTTTAGGCCTATGTTGTAATAAGTTCTCACTATTCCTGCATGTTAGAGCATACCTTCTTGCGGAGCTTGTTGTTTATAACGAAGTCAAAGATGTTGGTTATGAATGTTCACACATGGGAACAGTTGATACCCAAGGATCAAAAGATCAATGGCAGTACGACACGTTTGAGACTGGTAAAATTGGGTTAGGGTAGACCTATACTCCATAGGAAATACGTACACCAGCCCATGACGCTAGTGACTCATGGTAATTGCAATGAAAGACAGTTATCTCAGACACTGGGTTTCCTGCGTTAAAGGTAAAGATACACTGATGCAAGTTATCAAAATATATCAATTAATTTATAGACGATATTTCACCTTTCTTCACTGAAACTCACAGATTGCTTTACTTAATTATAAGTAACCACACGTCTGGCTACAGTTTTCCCGATTCCATAATGGCGTGTATTGCCTATAGCTGTTTTCCCAATTTCATAATGGCGTGTATTGCCTATAGCTGTTTGTTTATCACAACGTAGTTTTCTCAGAATGATTGGTTTTATGCAAATGGCAAAACAAAGTTTGGGATGTATGGTGTTCAAACCATAGAGAAAGGACAACTAAGCAACTCAATAATATAATGACTGATGTTCATTCTTAAACAGGAAACTTGCGTCACGGTACTTTAAGAATATCTTTATTAATAATACTTGGATGTGATTAATAGTTTGTAGTTCCTGTATGTCAGGAATAACACCCTGGAGAAATGTCATAACATTTAGGACTACAGTGCAGTACCTGAGTCCATCAGGGCAAGACGGACTTGCATTCACCGTTTTGACACGGGTATCATTCGTAGACGATGTACCCTTTTCTGTTTTCTTGTATGAGGACCATAAATGATCGGTCACGCCGATGGGTAACACTCAATATATACGCTTTTATATAAATATAAATGAGGGGTGTTTTTGTGTTTTCCATTTGTGTTGGATAATGGTTAATTGACCCACTTCCCATCAGTATCTGTTCGTTGATAGTTCTTTCTAACTTTTTCCAACACCAACAATAATTTCTTCATGATCTCAAAATCATCTCCTTCACTTCTCACCACGGATTCACCAGTTCATTTTGAAGCTTTTGATTTTGCTTCGGTTTATTATTATTCATTTTTATCGTTTTTCCCCTTTTTCTTTCTTTATTTTGTCCTCAAGATTTGACACCTTTATTTATATCTACTCACTTTACACTCTTACTCGTTATCTCCTTCTGACTGGTCATCGGGAATTAGATGCAAGTTTACTGCTCGTTCTGGACTCTTCAGCGACATGAAATCAATCTCTAGGCCTATTTCAGAATTAAGTATTTTTTATCTGTGTTTATTTTGCTTAGCATTATCTGCGTATGTGAACCGTTATCATAAAAACTTTTGAGTGTTTTGTAATTTAAATTAAATTAAATAAGCACAAATAATGTGCTAAAAACCGTCTGGGTCCAATTTCATAAAGCTGTTTAACCGGTAAACAATTTTGTGGGTGCTTGCTAAAAACATGCCTAAGCAAAATTGTATTTCATAAGTCGTTGTTTCAAATAATAAACTTAAGTAAAAACGATCAGAACTGAATTTTTCTTATTCAAGTATAACGTTTGAGAAAAAGCTCCACAGAACTCGTAAAACATGTCTTGATTCTAACCTCCTTACATCTGTTGTAAAATCACTAATGTGGAGGTCTTGAATCTGAACATAGCTCAACTGAAGCAGTGTCGTTGCACCGTCGATCATAAATACTCTACAATGTTGTCACTTGTGAAACTGAGATGTGTTGTTTGTACTGTGCATATACAAAAACGCAGCAAAACATGTAAACACTTTAGTGCCCAACTTCTTCAAGAACCCGTCTTGAACCAAGAGAATGAGAACAAACGCCTTCTGACGGAATCTAATGACTTATCTAATGACGTTCTTCTTGAAACGAGAGTAACGCAATTTTCATTAAAATTAAATTAGCTGTTGCAAACTGCTTACCAACCAAAAGGACCTAGAGTATAAAAGCAAACAAGTAGTCAGTGGCCTGACGCTTCGACCCTTTTAGAGTCTTTCTCGAAGGCTAAAAAAGGCTCTGCAAGGGTCGAAACGTCAGGCCACTAACTATTTTTTTTTTAATTGTTGCAATTTTAATTCTTCAGAAAACGGTATTTCATGAACCCCCCCCCCCCCCCACTGTTGTATTAAATTGTCTAAGCTATTTGGAGTGAGAATGTTGTTAGCGGTCCCGATTAAGCAAGGGAGTTTCTTTCTGGATGTTTTCGACTTCACACATTGCTACCCCTTCTGAAACACACTATCCGGCCACGTTGGCAGATGTTTCATTTTCAGGAAGTAGCACCGAAGCATATGCGACATGCGCTATTGCCGCGAAACGCACGAGACAAGTCTACAGTCAAATCTCATTCACCGTAATAAATTTTGGTTCTTCGTTACAAATTATACTCCCTGTGAAAAAATGGACTACTCCACAAGCCATCAACTCTGGCTATATTAAGGGAAACGTCAAGATTTGCAGCCGTCAGAGCATGATCAGAGCAAGAGAAACCAAACTAGACGGCGTTGCACCAGCCTTAACTAACTTGAGTAACTTGTTGTAGTTCTTTGGCCCCAGCATAGCACGCTGCCGGTCGAAACAGTTTGACACCCGCTGGTCTTAACTCATCCATAGCAATCTAATTGTTATAGTGTATGCATGTAGTCAAGACCTTTCAACTCGGGATAACTTTCTCTTAAGATCAACATGGCATCCTACCAACTCTTGTTGTGCCTGGGAGTTATTGTAAGCAGTTTTCTTTTGCCGATACTTTGTAATGATGAGACCAAATTCACCAGAATAGACCCCGGTACTGAAGACAAGACAGAAGCGTTGAAAGATGATGCAGAAATTGGGCAAGATGTGACGAAAGAGCTGGAACAGCCTGACCAATACACATTGGATGATGACAAGAAAGCTACTGCTGGAGAGCCCGATGCTGGTATGGCAGCAGATAAGAAAACCGATTTTGGCTTGGGACACACACTAGAAGGCAATCGAGATCGCTCCAGATCAAGGAGTCGCGTTTACACTCAGGTAAGCGGCAAGATCAGCGACCTACCTATAACCGTTATTGGTTCAGTATTATAACCAATATGTACAATGTCAATATGCCACCTGGTTGTTCTCTCGAATGGTAACCTAATGCGATAAATTTGGTCATTCAAATCTCGGTATATTTTTTTGACATAAGTGAATGGTAACGTGGAGCACTTGCTTGGTGACGAGGAACCGTGACGGGCCAGTGGCCATAAGAATCTTTCTAACAAAACTACGGTCAAATCAAACATTTGTCATATTGAGAACACATGCGTTTTCATTACAAACAAAGCACACTTATCTCCAATACATTGTATTCATTCTCTTGAAAAACTCTCTACGTAAAACGGAAAGGGTTGTTTTTGTAACGGTAGATTGAGGATGGTGACAGGCTAGTTTGAGACGGAAAATCCGGTGGAAAAGTTTACTATTGGTACTCCTGTACAGCTTTACTCGATGAGTTCAATTTCAGCGGAACACACTACAGGGAGCTGTACTACCCCAGAGAGACTGAACATTGGTCAATTAAATTGTGAATCACAATGTGACTGTACTATCCACCATGGTTCAAACCGTGGTTGGTAAAAATGTTTAACGTCTAGTAGTTTACGGTGTCTCACCATGGAGGCTAGCTCCATGGTCTCACTTATAGTGTACACGGTGAGGCCTTCATGCTGACCCCGATGTACAGTTTGTCTCACTTTGGACCCGAAATCCACCTATTTTTAGACAAGCTTGCCTACGCACAGGAATAAAAACAAACCCCTTTACTGATAAAATGTAGCTCCTCTTCCTGTACATGTGTGTCGTTTTGACAGCGACCCAGAACGGATCCCTTGGGCAGTGTCGTACTCGTATTCGCCACTCAGTAGTGTGTACTACTCGAGTACTGTTATAATGTTACTCGTACTCGTACTTGTATTCAGCTAGCAAAATGTTGCACGTCAACTTTTTGGATCGGGCGCTGGAATAATATTAAAGCACCCCCTACGTTAAGTATGTATGTTTCATAAATTCACCCTTTGCGTGAACGGACAACTTGAAAAAGGTCATAAAGGCATATTTACTGTACATGTTGTACACACTTTAATACGCCCGTTTTCCGTGTGTACGTATTCTCCGTGAGACATGCGTACGATGCAGGATTGAACGAATGGGGGGGGGGGGGGGGGTGACAGGGATTATCGGAAAGGACATAATAAAAAAATAGAACGCTTCGCAGCGTCGTTTCCAAATCCATTGTTCCCGCCCGTTTGTCTAAACAAGGCAAGGTCGTGTCACGGCGGACAAGATTGGCGGTTCCTGTTCGTTTTCGGACCCACACGTTAAAGGGTCTGTATACGTTTGGAAATGACTCTGAAAATTAATAGCAATAAAAACTTACTTGGTAAGAAGTACAGCAGCTTTTGATAGTATATTGCAGTTTGAGAAACATTTCACTTCGAAGTACTGCGGTTATGGAAAAAGATATCACTTTCTATCTCAGATTGTGTATTCCTATTAGGGATTATTCGTCTTGCGTGGACATATTCGCTCCTGATTTTCGGCGATATCTAAAAAAACGCGACCCCTTTGAAATGAAATTTCCATAAGTTAGTTGTATTGAATTGTTTATATATGATTAAAACAATTAAACGGTTGCAATAACCAAAGGCATACTCTGCCTTCAAGCATGACAAAATATACACCCCGTTTGCACTGCATTTTTCTTAATTTCTTGCTAACAAAATATGACTAATACATTTCTATCTATATTATGAGTGACGCCTTTAAAAGCAATACCTTGGAAAATGTTTTGAATTTAGGGCAAAAATGCAACTAAAATCTGCAAAAACGACACCCGTTTTTTAACGTACGTGTATGAACGTTGTCAACGTGCGTGCAAAACACGGAATCCGCAGTTACGCGTCACGTGAACACACAAAGTGTTGACAAAGTGTTGATGTATCGGTATTCATGCAGCCGTAACCTTGCGAAACCTCTCTATTTACTCACTCCGTCGTGTCAAATAGTGGCTCTGATTGCACGACAGAGCATCTAGGACTCCAAAGCTTCTGGTCCTTTAAGCGGACCCCGGACCCCACACCTCATGGCTTTGCACTCCATGTTAGCGAATTGTCTTTGAAAAAACATCACCTCTTCAACCACTTTCCTTTCTGATTTCATGAATGTGCGTTAATATGCAAGGAATAGAGGAATAAAGCTCTGGAAAATGTGAAATGAAAGTGGTTTATCGATGTGTCCACGTTTAAAAGATGGTTATCATAACAAGTACACAGTGTCGTCTGGAGATAAGTAAAAACAAAACCAATAAATACTTTTATACCTCATTTTGCAGTATTTTTATGTAGTACTCGAACTAAAAGAGCAAAGTACCTTGGACTCGGTACTGGCGGAAATCAGAATACTCGGTACTATGAAACTTCGATGGCCCAAGTACTCGTACTTGAGTACTACAGTACTCGGTTATACCCTAGCACTCGACAGTATAGGCTACTTGATACGCGACTGAAAAGTACAACACTGACCTTATCTGCAACCCTCCAGGACCGGCAAGACTGTTATCAAATCAATATATGGACATACAGATCGCTTGTATGCCCGTTTTCAAGGTGTATTAGTATACCCGTGTGTAATAGGGTACAATATTATTTTGCATTTTTGTTTCCTTTGAGTAAAGTTACTCATTTTAAAAGTTATATCATTGGACGATCTTCCTTCATTCATGGAGCGGTAACTAACGACTTTAAAGCGTATATCGCTTGGTAAATGATCTACCAAATTTAAAGCCATAAAACATGCAGCTTGTAAAGATATTATGATATTTCTAAATGTACTAACCATTTTGAAACAGTTCATCGGTTTCCGCTTAATTGAAATAATTGAACACATTTTCACACTTTCTGAACAAATTTTAGGACCAAGCGTTTGCCCTTTTTAATGCAATCACTTTTTTGTGTTTTTCTCCTTTGGGTATTCAAAGTGACAGTAAAACACAAAGTTCATGCAAGCCTTAAAAACAATATTCGTCCCTTTACAATGCTACCGTAAGAGAAAAATTGCATTTTCGTTGTATACCGGAATCATTCAAATAAACGATACGTCTACTGATCGAAACTCATGTTTACAGCCATGGAAATTCAATGTCAAACAAACCTTCGTAAATAATAACAAAGTAGAGATGCTGCAACGTTTGACAGCTGCGACTTGACCGAAAACAACCATTGAAACTCAATTCAAACTTTGATAAAGATGAACACGTTACGATGAATTCATAGCAACAAGAACAACACACAAACATTATGCCAAGATCATTTTGACCTTGGGATGGGGGTCTTTATGGTTGTATTTATAATGCTCAAGTGTGCATGGATATTAACCAGTATGTGTGGAATTGCTTCAATCTGTTCGGTTATATCAAACGGACATGATTGTTTGTAATGCACACATAAAACATTCAACTTAAAGAAATGCCCGTTCTCGTGTGTGTCATCTTTGTAAAAGACGCCTTTGCTAGCATTAAGCAGGCCTCAAGCCTCTTCAACGTACCGGGATACTCCGCCGAATGAATTATATGTCAAAGGTCAAGCTAGTGGCCCGTTTGGATCGTCTTTTAACAATAAAATCTACGAAAACCTTTAAGAGTGACGTGGACCAATACTGAGAAATTGTGTTGATCCAGATGTTTGAATGCGGAGAAATTGCATTTGGATTTGAAAAGACGCTCTGGCTTACAGCTGGTAGATTCGACACTCCTTCCTACGCTCTTGACATCGTGTCGACAGTATGATGACGTAGACTGCAGACGAATATCACAATGCTTAACCAATCCCCCATTCAAATTGCAACAATGCTGGAGGAAAGTGAAATTAACCCATTCGGACTAGGAATCGAAACTTGGCGAAGACAGTCTTGGGGACCAAGGAAATGACATCAGCATTGATTTCAATTACAGGGATTCAATCATAGAAAACAAGTTTCACAAAAACATGTATCAATTTATTGCTATCTATGTGAGTATAGGCATATAACAGTATGGAGTCAGCGCTATGGTAATACTGAAATAGGCATATAACAGTATGGAGTCAGCGCTATGGTAATACTGAGATAGGCATATAACAGTATGGAGTCAGCGCTATGGTAATACTGAGATAGGCTAATTACGAATAAGCTATAGCTTTGTTTAGAGTCAACTCAGAATCAACGTTGCTAAAGTATTGATCATAATTATAGTTTGTGTAAAAAATGTATTTATTGTTACCATATGAGTTGATAGATGTGACACAGGTGTGCCAGTCATATGCCTCGGTAGAGTGTGTTGTATATTATATGGAACCGACCGCACATTTAGGATATTGTATTCAAACATTGAGATTGAGAGTTTCAAAATAATCAATAGTAAACAGGAAAGTGACCGGATGTTCCGTTATTCAAGCCTTCGAGCCCAGTTCTGTTGGACTTCGGGTTCTATTCAGTTTATTTATTTTATGTATTTATTTATTTTAAATCATCGGACATAAGTACACATACATGTATACATTTAGAATTGTCCGAGTCAATACAAAAGTTTTAAAAACCCTGTCATAGATGTGTCAGACCCACAGCTCACAGCTCACAGCTCACAGCTCACAGCTCACAGCTCACAGCTCACAGCTCACAGCTCACAGCTCACAGCTCACAGCTCACAGCTCACAGCTCACAGCTCACAGCTCACAGCTCACAGCTCACAGCTCACAGCTCACAGCTCACAGCTCACAGCTCACAGCTCACAGCTCACAGCTCACAGCTCACAGCTCACAGCTCACAGCTCACAGCTCACAGCTCACAGCTCACAGCTCACAGCTCACAGCTCACAGCTCACAGCTCACAGCTCACAGCTCACAGCTCACAGCTCACAGCTCACAGCTCACAGCTCACAGCTCACAGCTCACAGCTCACAGCTCACAGCTCACAGCTCACAGCTCACAGCTCACAGCTCACAGCTCACAGCTCACAGCTCACAGCTCACAGCTCACAGCTCACAGCTCACAGCTCACAGCTCACAGCTCACAGCTCACAGCTCACAGCTCACAGCTCACAGCTCACAGCTCACAGCTCACAGCTCACAGCTCACAGCTCACAGCTCACAGCTCACAGCTCACAGCTCACAGCTCACAGCTCACAGCTCACAGCTCACAGCTCACAGCTCACAGCTCACAGCTCACAGCTCACAGCTCACAGCTCACAGCTCACAGCTCACAGCTCACAGCTCACAGCTCACAGCTCACAGCTCACAGCTCACAGCTCACAGCTCACAGCTCACAGCTCACAGCTCACAGCTCACAGCTCACAGCTCACAGCTCACAGCTCACAGCTCACAGCTCACAGCTCACAGCTCACAGCTCACAGCTCACAGCTCACAGCTCACAGCTCACAGCTCACAGCTCACAGCTCACAGCTCACAGCTCACAGCTCACAGCTCACAGCTCACAGCTCACAGCTCACAGCTCACAGCTCACAGCTCACAGCTCACAGCTCACAGCTCACAGCTCACAGCTCACAGCTCACAGCTCACAGCTCACAGCTCACAGCTCACAGCTCACAGCTCACAGCTCACAGCTCACAGCTCACAGCTCACAGCTCACAGCTCACAGCTCACAGCTCACAGCTCACAGCTCACAGCTCACAGCTCACAGCTCACAGCTCACAGCTCACAGCTCACAGCTCACAGCTCACAGCTCACAGCTCACAGCTCACAGCTCACAGCTCACAGCTCACAGCTCACAGCTCACAGCTCACAGCTCACAGCTCACAGCTCACAGCTCACAGCTCACAGCTCACAGCTCACAGCTCACAGCTCACAGCTCACAGCTCACAGCTCACAGCTCACAGCTCACAGCTCACAGCTCACAGCTCACAGCTCACAGCTCACAGCTCACAGCTCACAGCTCACAGCTCACAGCTCACAGCTCACAGCTCACAGCTCACAGCTCACAGCTCACAGCTCACAGCTCACAGCTCACAGCTCACAGCTCACAGCTCACAGCTCACAGCTCACAGCTCACAGCTCACAGCTCACAGCTCACAGCTCACAGCTCACAGCTCACAGCTCACAGCTCACAGCTCACAGCTCACAGCTCACAGCTCACAGCTCACAGCTCACAGCTCACAGCTCACAGCTCACAGCTCACAGCTCACAGCTCACAGCTCACAGCTCACAGCTCACAGCTCACAGCTCACAGCTCACAGCTCACAGCTCACAGCTCACAGCTCACAGCTCACAGCTCACAGCTCACAGCTCACAGCTCACAGCTCACAGCTCACAGCTCACAGCTCACAGCTCACAGCTCTACAACGCATCAGTAGTCACGTCGGACTACAATATTAATCTGAAATAACCATGATATTCACGAACCCTTATATGGACTTTTGATTTATGCATTGACACCAACCATTTTGGCATTTTATTTGATTTGTTGCTGATGGGAAATGTTTATAAGATTGAATCACTCATCAAGTGGAATACTTTTGATCAAGGTCACTGTATTCAGACACGTAGACCACTTGGTCAGGCTGTGAATAGAGTACTGTGATTTGAGACAGCTGTTTATAAATATCACAATCAAAGAACGTTGAACAATGCTGTCAGTTAAGGAAAGTTAACAACGAAAACAATATTAAAACTGCCCTGATGTTTAGTTCGTTTTCCTTTATTAGAAATTACTGTTTTTTATTTATCAAGCTAACCTAACCAACCTTTTCACAATATGTCATCCGTTTTATTGATATCATCAATTCTTGTATTTTGTTAAAAAGAATAATTGGCAAATAAAGAAAGCATAATTTTGTAAAATACTATAAGAAATCCATGGAAATAATCAAAATTTAAATTGTTGGAGCACAATATTTTTCGTAAAATACAAAACATACGAATAGCAAAGAAGACAACAAAACAACAGCATACACACATTTCAAAATGAAATAAAAAGAATTAAAAAAAACCCGAGATGATAACTCAGATAAACTATTTTTGGTATTTAGGCATACTTACAGTCGTACTGCAGAGACGAAATGGGATTATATGCTTCGGGATAATAAAGAATAAAGGCCTACATCTATAGAAAGGTTAGATATAAACCAGATCCTTACTGACTTACCCAATCTACTCTCAATCATGCACATCGTTAAATGTCAATTGGAACAAAGTATGTACACTCATCGTGACGTACATTCATCCAAGCATTCACCATTGGAAATGGTGTTTCACGGTGGGATTCGATGAGGTACATGTATGTGGTCATTAATTGATATACTTGTTAGTCCGGAGGCCTGGGGCTCTATACGTGTACCCATCCCACCAACACACCCACCCTTAACCTATAACGGAATCCTTTCATTGTTGTTCTATTATTCCCCTGTCTTAATAAATCCTCTGTGGGGCAACACTAAAACAAAGAAAACCTTGGGGTAGCATTGTTCTATTGTGTAAAGTGCTCAGTAAGTTGGTGAGTGTAAGCCCACACATTCTCAAGTTATGCACTCCTGGGAAGATTATGGTTTTTTTTTAATGAATCTTCTGTCCCTGTACTTTACATCCTCCAATAGACTTTGTACACAAAAATCTTAGTGAAACTTTAGAATATTCCCATATGGTTTGTTCCTATATTATTGTTTTGGTATCACACTTATTTTTTTGCCCAGTGACATCACAATGACGTCGCAATGTCTATGAAATGACCACTCGAGGGCACTGTACCCACACCCAAGACAGAGCCAGAATCACATTGTACAATATACCACTACACATTATTAGAATCATCCGATATGAAGGGTTGCTTGCTAGCATTCTGCACAACGACCCAATGAAAGTTTGGTTTGAATCTCCCTATGCAGTCAACATAATTGATTTACGTTATTTAATTATTACGACGAAAAGATAAGCCAGTCTGTTTTGCTAATTGTGTGTGGCTGAAACATGTTGTTTTTTTCTTTGCCATTTTGGGGGTATGCACGGTCTCTCTATAACGATGAAGGGTCCCCAACTCCCAAACTGCCCCCTATCGGAGCCTTATACCAACTTGAAGTAAACGTCTGTTTAGGAATAAATAACATTCGGGTTACAGTGAATTTTACATTATTAGTTGCTTTATTTTGTTTGCGCGATTCATGGGTGTTTCAGGACATTACAATGACTCCCAAAAATTAACATTGCTGCTGTTTTAAATTTGGGGGTTTGTGCTGATGTGAATAGTAAAAAAAAAAATTAAATGATTGAACGAGCTGGAAGCATCGCAAGACGGTAATGGCAACATTAATCGTTGGTTCGTCTCACTTGACTGCACTAACATACCTGTCGTGCCAATAATTCCATCATTCTGCAAAACATTTCGAAGAAATGTATGAACCAAGGTTACGCTCCATGGCCTTAATTACAGACTTGAATACTTAAGGCGCGAAAGACCTTGACTAACTTTGTATGTACGAGGAAGGTGTCTTGCAAATTGTAAAGATACACGAATTTGTTTCAGTTCAGAGTAAATTTTCTGACCATTATTTGTTCTTTATTTTTTACTAGACTAATTGAAAAGTTGGCCATTAAACACAAAGGGGAGACTTGGTTGTATTGTCAACGACTGTGCGCAGCTGTCGTCAATTTTAATACTTTCATGACTTTGTTCCAAAGTCGAACAGAGGCCTAAGATTTTATTCCCGCCCGGTAATTGTTGTGGTTTTGAATAACCGTTGTCGCGAATACTGACACTAATAATATATACCCACGACTTGGTGTAAATCTTGAAAACTGTCTGTATGTCACTTTAAAGCCACCATACTTTCCCAACCCTTCAATACTGCCGCCTGTGTTATCAAGTGTTCTCATTACAACTCCCGCGCAATAATGATTGAACAGCTGCCGTTGAAAATAAGCACTTTAACCCTGCGTCCACGATGGTGACATTGTCAGAATGTTTTCCGTGTCCCCTCGTTGTGGAAGAGTTAATTAGTTTTGCCAGTGAAAGATATGAAAAATGAGTTTAGATAAAGATAACGCAGTTTATTTTTTGCTTGAATTGCTTTTGTTAATCGGAAATGAGCATTTTATTCAACCTCCATTAACCACAAATTTAATTAATGGTGACTTTACGGAGTTGTGCCTTTGGGATAACTTTGAATTGTAAGTCACGTATTATTTCCGTAAACTCCGATCCAAAGAAGCGGCTTCTCGGTATGCTCATATACTTTTATTAATCAACCAAAAAGGGTTCAGTCAGTCTTTATTTAGACGTTTTTTATGCCATCATTATTTTGATTTTGATATGCTTAAGTATAATTTAATCAATGTATCAATCAATCCATCAATCAAGCAATTAATCAGTCAGTCAGTCAGTCAGTCAGTCAGTCAGTCAGTCAGTCAGTCAGCCAGCCAGCCAGCCAATCAATTAATCATCAATCAATCAATCAATCAATCAATTAATCTATCAATCAATCAATCAATTAATCACCAATCAATCAATCAGTCAATCAATCAATCAACCAACCAATCAATCAGTCAATTAATCAATCAATCAATCAATCAATAGATAAATAAAATGAAATAAACCAACAAATCTTAAAAGAAAAACAATAACGAAAAGAAAAAATAGATCACATTTACTCTTTAACTTCACAGCTGTTCGATACCACAACGAGTCCAGTCTTTGCATTATAATATGAGATTTGACATCAATGAGTTCTGTTTATTTTTGCTTCAGAGAGTGAAGACTATCGTTGATCCTGTAGCAAGGCAACGACCCAAAACCCCCGTCCAAGTTGGCATTACTCCCCGCATGGCAAGAATGCTTGTAGCTATGCATAATAACTACAGGAGAAATGTACCTGGACCGGCAGCAAATATGGAGGAAATGGTAAGCATTTGGATTTCCAACCAATGTTTAGGGACAATGTAACTTGCCCTCAACTGACCCATTTCAAGTTTCGGTGCTTATACAATTGTTAGTCGGTGAAGTGGTTGGGGCAAAGGTGTGCATTATAACAGTGTAGTTTGCAACCCGATCCTTCAGAGCAGGGTGGCGTGAAAAAAAAGGAACTTCAATTCATACCCTTTCACCCAAGCGGAAATATCAGAGAAAATTCGTTAGAGTTGTTTTACCTCAATAACTAATCAATCGAGCACCCGGTTACTTTATTTCCATCATTACTTGATGCGCAACGAAACAAACTATAATGAGAACGAATTGTGACGTCAACATGAATTAATCGCACATGACAATGTCACTTCGACACATTTAATTCACAGCCGCAGTGTGTTGATGAAATATTAAACCGCTGAAATAAAAACAACCCAACTTTCCATTCAGTTACGAGGAGACCCTGTTGGACCAGAAGTTTTAATGCACTCTGTGTGACAATGCAAAGAATAAGTCCATTGATTAGCTTTTAGTGCCAGGAAAACCACGTCCTGCTCAGCAAGGGATCACCCCTAACCACATGAGGTGTCTAGGAGCAATAGTTTGTTCCATGTAGCTCCCGATTGTTCTTCTTTAAAAGAGATGGTTAACAAAAACTGTGGAAATAAACCAATCGCCACGAACTCACTTGTTGTTATTGAACCGCATTTGAAAAACCATGTATAATGGCGGGACATTGGGACATTGCGGCAAGTTCGGAAAAGTTGCCCCTCTAGAAAAATGAACGGTTCGCTTTTAATTATTAGGCCCGGAAGGATACGGGGGTGGAAGGTTGTCTTACTTTGTCATGGGTATTTTGGCGTCTTATTATGGTAATGAACCGCATTCACCATGAAATATAATAGGTCGTCAATCTTGCTGCTACATTTACTCCAGTGGGTAATCATTGTTAAGTTTCTTGCTCAAGAACACCACTTGCCTTGACCGGGAGTCCACTCGGTCGAGACATGAGAAAGTTGCAGTAAACAGAGAAAGATATTGGCGCTTTCTTTATAGATTTTAAACTTTATTTTCGTTTGATATGAACGTTTTTATTTATTCCGTGTCCTTTCAGACATGGGACGATGACCTTGAATCTATGGCTGCAGAGTATGCTAAGGAATGCATCTGGGGACATGGGAATCCTGAAAACATTACTCCATACCAACACGTTGGACAGAACCTAGCGTATAGTAGGGGTGGTGCACCAGCCTCTCCTATGTATCTCATCTCACACTGGTTCAATGAGAAGAAGAACTATGATATCAACACGGACTCCTGCGTTCCAGGAACTGTATGTGGACACTACACACAGGTACACCGATAAGCTACCTCAAATTCATTGCATGGTTTACCGTAATATCGCTATTCCTATATGAGACCCCGGTATCACCTTCGACTTAAGCTCTGTAAACAAAAGGGAATCTTTTTGTGTTGGTAACTGACTGAAGATGAAAGTGGAGCGGGCTATAGCTGTAGCATTATTAGTTCCGAAAAGGAAATGCGATGTAAAAATAAAGTTCTGATTTTGTCTAAAATTGTCCAAAATGTTAATGTTCTGCTGGTGCTAAAAACGACTGGTGCATCAACAGTCAAGTTTACTAAAGACTAGGGTTGTTCTTTTACACTGATTGACTGAAGACGGCCCTAAAATTGATCAAAGTTATCTCTCCGCTTGAGTATTTTTTTATCATCGACCCTTTTCTGGAATCGAGCCATACTTTATTATTAAAAACAAATCAGAATGTAATATAAGCTGTGATCGAGGCAGGTTGTAATCGTCAGACTCCTCGCTTGCAATGGTAACTAAGAATCAGACGTTTGCGTATGGTCTTCATTTCCGTTCTACTGCAGTTTACTGAGCACAACTCATCAAAATATCAGGTGATAAAGCTTAGCTTTGAAGAACTATCATCAAGAAACCTCGGTCCAGTATCAGCATTCAAGAATAATATCCATTCTAGAAACTAGGTCAATCGTTATCATATAACAATAACAGACAGTGTTGTTTTTGTTGAATTCAAGAGGAAGCCTTATACACAGTGATTTAACTTATACTTTTTTGTCATCAATTGTATAAACGTGTGCCGTTTTATAATTTAAGGTCAAGCTGTAGTATTAGACTGGAAAACAAAGCGATGACTTTGAATCAGAAAGCCTTCTTGGTATAAAGTTGAAACAGGGGACACCAATGTCCGTTTGACAAGCAAGATCGAAATATTGCTTGAACGCAAAAAAAAGAAAAAGAAAAAAGCAATGCATACAGAAAGTTTTTACTCAAAAGCATGAAGCGTGATGCCTGTTTATGTAGATTGAATAGAAATGCCTCCGAGTTTTTTTTTATTTTGAATTCCCACCCCTTGTAATTTATCCTGTACCCTTGGATAATACATGTAATGGATTAAAAGAAAGTAAAGTTCGTATGCATTCAATTCAACCTATAGAGGTCGACATGAATACGGTAATTTTTAATGGAGTTTAGAACTTTTCGACATCATACCAAGTTCTTGTATGCAAGCCAGGATACTCCACATGTGGGCGGCAATCCATGCTGTTCAGGGATGTGTCCACAAATATTGAAAAGACAAGAGTTCTACATTATGAAAAGTTCAAACTGCCACCTTGATACCGTCTTGTTTACAACTTTGGTAAATTTACACTGGGGTCATAGGATTTCAACCGATTCGCAGCCTGGTCCATTCAGGTGACTGTCATATGCAATGTCATTTTGGCATCAAGAAAAGATGTTTCTCTGAGATAAAAAAATTATAGAAATATACTGTTCAATGTTTGGTAGGACATTGTTTCTGGGGAAGAAAACCCTCAAAATCTCGCGGTTTGATTCAAACGTAAGCACCAGAGCTCCCATATCATATTACCTGAAACAGTTTGCATCTGAATTGTTGTTTTTTTGTCACAAATTGTATTCTTTTCCATTATTTACATGTTTAGTTGATCACGCAGGCATCTCCTCACAAGCTTCTGCTTCAAGAAGATGTCTTAATTTACACCTCTAGTATATTTTGTCGATGATTTCCTTGATGTTTAATGCTCTTTGTTGGTATGGAAATTAAAACATTGACTGGAATGGACAACCTCGTGGTATAGATCGCTGTCGGATCTGACAAATTTTGAGCTATCATATATTAATATATAGACTTGGATATGTTTGTGTTAGGATCGAAAGCTAAGGCCATCTCCCCTACTAGTTTAATATATATAGACTTAAGAATATTTTTTTTTTCTGTCAGATTGTATGGGCTCATACCAAGAAAATGGGCTGCGCGATGCACTCGTGCCCGGTCCTGCGCGACCCTCTGATAGACGGAGCCAGCTTCAAAAATGCCCAGTTGCTTGTGTGCAACTATGGACCTGGGTAGGTACACCTGTTTGTATGGTTAGCATGGTGATGTCACGTGTTTAGACGGTGCACGTGATCATATGATGCCATAAATAATGTGTATTATTCGTGTTGTAGTGTTGACATTATTTACATTGTTCTATTCCTTAAAAGCAAAAAATGTGCATTTAAGAACGTAAACTCTTACATTATCATGTCCGACGAACCACTACTGACAAATGGACGAAAAGACCGCAAAGACCGACAAAAATAGTGCCGTAGCTCCAACTTTTTCAAAAAAAAATACCACACGTCTCGGTAATGCTGCAGGTTTTGCTATGTTTTGGGTTTTGTTTGTTGGTTTGTTTTTTGTTTCAAAAGAAGCGTATGTTTTCAAAAGAAGCGTCAATTTCTCTGATCCTTTCATAGAACAGGTTTGTGAAATGTTACTTCGCATGGGATTTACACTGCGAGAGTCAATGACAAAAACTTGTCATCAAATCAATTGGGTAAACAAGAATAGTTGCCTATTCCAGTTGCCAGACTGCAATTATTGTCATCTGCCTGAAATAAAGATATGTCTTCCCTTTACTTACTTTACAAAACACAAAATCTAAACAGTCAACCATTTTACTTTTGGCGTATAAGCGTACCGGTAGCGCGTAAAGTGGCACGTTTTCCACCTTTTATTTCCTTTTTCTTTTCTTATCTTCTCATCGCTAATTTAACTTCTATTGAACTACATTTAGTTTGAATATTCAACCAACTGGTTGTATCTTTTTAAACCGTACACAATTAATCTTCAGCACTCTACTGATTACAGTCGTTTACCAAACGTTTTGTCGATTATGGGTGAGCAGGTCTGCCATACAACACTGTCATTTGTCAGTCTTTTAGTTCAAGTTTAGTCGTTTCAAATTTAATGAAGAAACAAGACAAAGAAACAAGACGCCCGGGAAAAACACAAAGAATTTGCTCTAAAAACTTGTGTTTAATAGCTGTCATTGCTCCTCGCTGCTTAGGTGCTGGGCTTCACCTCTGAAATGTAAACTGTGTATGCCATTGTGTGTAAATCTCCAATTTATTTGTAAAGATATGTTGGCGTACGTGCGCGTAGTGGTGTTGACGCCTTGAACTGGCTTTACAAACAATTACAAAACTTTTAAACCATTTTGTACATTCTTCATTGCGTAAAATCGTAATCCTTCTTGCGTTGCAATACTCGTTTAATACGGAAAAGACAATCGTTTTTTATTTTAGGGCAGACGTAAGGAAGCCGTCGGGTCGTGTGGTCCGAAGGGCCCCCCGTTACAGTTTGAGTTTCTTGATGGTACAGTGGACTAGTATACAACTCCTGAAAGTATTGAATCCAACGTGACGGCGTAGCGTCATGCACTAAATACCTCAGTGGGACGTGTTTTGCCGTCCAAGGCCAGACAATTTTGTGTTTTACTTAGGCCTACTGCATATTAAACGCATACTTTGGGTCAAGTTATCTAAACTATGGCCAAATTATCAAGCTGAAACATTAGTCCATTTTTGTCAAGTTCAGCTGTCCGAGTCTCTTGCTCAGAAATATCTACCCTTAGGGCCTGTGTAGGCCCCCTAATGCACCAAGGCAAGATTTACTTATCATTGTAACGTATTTAATGCAGTGATGTTGGCAAGTATTGCAGGTAGTGTACTGGTTGGGTAATCGTGCGTTTTTAATAACATAGCCTATTGCTATTGACGACGTGTCCCAGTTATAAAGTACATTAATTGACAAGGGACACCAAGACGTAAGTATCTCATTACGGTTTGAAATTATTCGAATTCTGACCCTTTGTGTGACGCGAAAGCGCACCTCCGCACAATGCACGCCTCACCATTTCCTATGGTGTTCTATAAAGGACACTTGTCTGTTTTGTCGTGCCTGTGAGCAAAGCGTCGTGCCTGTGAGCAAAGCGTCGTGCCTGTGAGCAAAGCGTCGTGCCTGTGAGCAAAGCGTCGTGCCTGTGAGCAAAGCGTCGTGCCTGTGAGCAAGTCCGTCGTGCCTGTGAGCAAAGCGTCGTGCCTGTGAGCAAAGCGTCGTGCCTGTGAGCAAAGCGTCGTGCCTGTGAGCAAGTCCGTCGTGCCTTTGAGCAAAGCGTCGTGCCTGTGAGCAAAGCGTCGTGCGTGTGGAGAGGTCCGTCGTGCCTGTGAGCAAAGCGTCGTGCCTGTGAGCAAGTCCGTCGTGCCTGTGAGCAAAGCGTCGTGCCTGTGAGCAAAGCGTCGTGCGTGTGGAGAGGTCCGTCGTGCCTGTGAGCAAAGCGTCGTGCCTGTGAGCAAGTCCGTCGTGCCTGTGAGCAAAGCGTCGTGCCTGTGAGCAAGTCCGTCGTGCCTGTGAGCAAAGCGTCGTGCGTGTGGAGAGGTCCGTCGTGCCTGTGAGCAAAGCGTCGTGCCTGTGAGCAAGTCCGTCGTGCCTGTGAGCAAAGCGTCGTGCCTGTGAGCAAAGCCGTCATGCGTGTGAGTAAAGCCGTCGTGCTCACAAGCACGACGGAGCTCTCCACACGCACGACGCTTTGCTCACAGGCACGACGCTTTGCTCACAGACACGACGGACTTGCTCACAGGCACGACGGACTTGCTCACAGGCACGACGCTTTGCTCACACGCACGACGGACTTGCTCACAGGCACGACGCTTTGCTCACAGGCACGACGGACTTGCTCACAGGCACGACGCTTTTGCTCACAGGCACGACGGACTTGCTCACACGCACGACGGACTTGCTCACAGGCACGACGCTTTGCTCACAGACACGACGGACTTGCTCACAGGCACGACGGACTTGCTCACAGGCACGACGCTTTGCTCACACGCACGACGGACTTGCTCACAGGCACGACGTTTTGCTCACAGGCACGACGGACTTGCTCACAGGCACGACGCTTTGCTCACAGGCACGACGGACTTGCTCACACGCACGACGGACTTGCTCACAGGCACGACGGACTTGCTCACAGGCACGACGCTTTGCTCACACGCACGACGGACCTCTCCTCCACACGCACGAAAAAACAGATAAGTGTCCTTTATAGAACACTATAATTTCCACCATTTTGGGAGGCAATTCGGTACTTTTTGACTCCTGGCGGACAGGATAGGCACGTGTAAGTGCGCTGCGCGTCGTTAACGGGTTAATATACCATGCATCGCATTACATGGATGTTTTCTAGCATACTTGGTATGGCTTACTTTGAATTTCATCTGCTGTATGAACTTCAGCCCAACTAGTGTTTCATAACTTTGAAGGCTTTCCCTGTTGCAATGTTTGCGTATTTATACGCTTATTATTAACTAGAAGTTTTGACAAGTTGGTTGCACAATAAGACTTAAGTGAGTACGACAATTCCCAATAAACGGTGTTCGTTTTTTTTTTCCAGGATGGAAATTGTATAGGAAAATTCTTAAATAAAGTCGTTACCCATTTTTTTAATTTTTTTTTTATTATTTGGAGGAAATTATTAATTTGTCTTATTCAAATGTTTTAAACCGTGAGAAATTGAAAATGAATGAATTAATGATCGTTTTATTTATTTTTCTTTCTAGAGGGAACGTGAATGGCCATGCACCTTATCAGATCGGACAGCAATGCAGTTTGTGTGCATCAGGATTGGGAAACTGTAAAAACGGACTTTGCAGTAGGTTACATTCTTATATTTGCCATATATAGGCCTACACCTTGAGCCAAATAACCGGGGTCAGACTTGATGGGGATCAGAGACCAATTTCCGGGTCAAGCTGGCAGAAGTTTCGGGTCAGTCACTCTGACCCCAAAAGGCGTTATCCTCTTGATAAGTTATGACGTTTTGGAGCCGGAAGTGCAATTACATACACGTTACTGCACTTCCGGCCGGGCCCAATAGTCAGACACCAACAGGCCAAACGGGAATGGGACGCATCATTTAACTTCACAGTTGACAAGTTTGATATCAGTAGTTGTTAAAGTTAGAATGTGAAAATAAATATCGCATTGGAAAAGACGTTGATTTGTAAGTACAATGTACAATAGGCCAGTATTGTATACAGTCAAAGCTCCCAAATTACCAATGGATTGATGGTCAGGGGCCTTTCTTAGATGCTTGAGACACTGTAATTGTCAATAAATGTTTGTTTTCTCTTTTTCTTTTCTCAGGTGACTGTTCATTGCTTGACCAAGGATGTGGTAAGTTAACTGTTCACTTATCAGATCTGTTGAGGAGAGGGAAAAACTTTGCTAATCTTCCCCGTAGATTTGACCTGAACTCTGTCCTCACTTGTCAAGGGGCCTGGATTCTCTTTATGTGCATTGATCATTTTGACTATACATGTACATGGATGGGAAAGTTCATGTTTTGTTGAGTGTGCTTTTTATATTCCGTAGTACTTTCTTGCAACAAACACACAATTAAACTGTATTTGTAAATTACACCGCACGGTCATTTACTATAGAGATAAAGAGTATTTCAAATATGTGCCGTTCAGTTCCCCATAGCTGGATTCAACCTGGTCAGGATTATAATATGGATATTTTAATTTCAAGATCGTCTTGTAGCTTCACATTGAGTGGCCTTCAGCTTTCACTTGGGGGTCGCACTTTTCAAATCTGATTCTTATTATCTAGCCATATGTATTGGTCAACCTACCTTTATTACAGAATGTCGCCTTGATTGTCAGAATGGTGGTAGTATCAACCCCGATGCGTGTAAGTGTGACTGCCCTGCAGGATGGACGGGAACACTCTGCCAAAGTAAGCCTCATTGATTTTAAAAAAAATTATAGAAATTCCTATATTGGGGTACTTTTAAGGGAGATTTTTACGTGGTCTAGTTTTAAATGGTTATCATTGAACGATTTTTGAACTTGTTGAAAACTTTTGTTAAATTTGATAGATGTATGCAATAATACTCATCCATGGTGCGGAGACGGATGGCCCAAGCAATGGTGCTTCCTGGAGAACGACGCTAACCCAGTAGAGCAGCTATGTCCAGCACTTTGTGGCGTATGTGGTAAGCTAAGGGGGTTTCAACCACAAATAATAACAAAATAAAATAACATCAAATTAATAACAATAATCAAAAATTCAGATTTGGAGTAATGTTCTTTCGTATTGGAGTAATGTAGAGCAGATCAAGTATTTCGTCGTATTTTACACACATGCCAAACAATCTCAGTTGACATGATATTTACTACATTTTGAACTCTAGAGTGTGGTGGTCCCGATTGTGTGAATGCTGGAGTCAAGAATCCAGATTCGTGTATGTGTGACTGTCCCAAACCATGGACTGGTGCATCTTGCTCAGGTAGGTGTCCCCATTATACTTATTCATTAAAAGAAGATCTAGCCACGTTTAAAATGAGCTCCCCTATGCGATGTAGCTGACCAAATCAGATTGATGAATACAAACTGCAATAGACTAATGGGTCAGAAACTGCTTTGCATTCCGTAAGGGCCCAGGGGGCATGTCAACAATAATTATAGGGATAGTATTATTCTTATTATGATTCACCTTGACCCTGTGTCGGTTAAAATTATATTCCTTCAGATTTACGGAAATTTTCGTTATTTGTGTGTTATTAAAGCCGTCGTAATACTTTTTTCTAAACAATCCCCTTTTATGTGTACGGTGTGTTGTTTAGCTCTGCTATTGTTGGTATTAAGCGGCTTATTCTTGAAGCCAACTCAATCCACCATGGACAAGATTATTGGTTTAACACTTTGTTTTCTCGTGACTCATTTACAGAATGTAATATCCAGTGCGTACATGGTACAATGGATCATGCAAATTGTCAATGCACGTGTAATGATGGTTGGATGGGTGAATCCTGCTCAGGTACGTGAATATTGAAAGTTGGATATAGATACGGTTTTGAAATTAGTGATGGAGTTGTTTAGACCTAACGAACATGCTGTCAATTGAGAAAGTCATTAAGAATATCTATTGAATCTTGGTTCAAACCTTAGATTTCATTGTTTTTAGATTTGTATTTTTTTTTTACAGAGCGCTGTGAAAATACCAACAAGGTGTTGTGCCATCGGGGTTGGTATCCTAATTGGTGTGATGAGGAACATCCATATGTACTCAAGTACTGCCAGGCTATGTGTGGCTTATGTAGTAAGTATCGTCCTCGAGCTAAGCAAACGCTATCCAGTTAATATTATGATGCATGACGAATGTAGCCATTTTTACAGCTTTATCAATGACCCTAATTCCAAAGATAACCGGCTATGATCTTTATACCTTAAAGTCATCATAAACACGCAATCACAGTAACAAACCTATTTTGAATGTGCACACCGTGGCGGCTATTATTGCTGTACATACTGATTCAGGTCAGGGCTGCAAGGGTTCACACCTAATTTCATCCTTCCTTTGGTTAACATAGTTTATAATATGATGTATGATATGGAGGTGCAAATGAAGTACAGATAGTATTCATTGTAGTGACCGAATATAGTACCCGGAACATGGATGTTGATCCAGGGGTACCCCCTACCCTACAATTGAAACGTACACCCGTCCGTACGTGCCGAAAAGATACAGTATTGAAAATGTTCAATTCCACCCACGTGCTTCTTGGGGCCAGGGTCTCGGTTACAGTTTAGATGAGTAATAGGAAGGTCTACATACAATGAGCCTTATACTATGCCCAGTAACGCCCCTTGTGCTATGTTCTGATAAGAAATACCTATGTAGTTTCCCACAAGCCATGAAACGATGTGACAGATAGAATCTTAGTCATCATATTGGGCCTAATTCACGTGACGTCATCATCACAACTAATCTTAGTAGCGCCATTTTGGAAGTCGGTGTCCTTGTGTGGTAGTGTGAATCGGTGGTTGCGAGTGACATGCAAGGGGTCGCACTCCTTTCATATGATAGCTCACATTGGCGTAGAACCTGCATTGCTACAATTACATAAATGAACAATAACAAGAAAGGCACTAAGTAATCCTGTACCAATTAGGCCTACCTGAAAGCAATGTATCTGAATTATGTTGGTGATGACAAAAATGTAAATATCCACAAAATTCTGTCTGTATTTTAAAGCCGCAAATTCAAGCAACGTTTAAAAGTGATCAAGTTTATACAGTTTTCCACACCGTGCTTTTGAGCATTTCAAAATAGAGAAACATTTGATACAAAATCAATTTTACGTCCTATTGTTTCCTCACAGATCCTGTAATGTCAGCCGAACCAACCGGGGGTACGTACTATACCGATTACTCATTGTCAAGACTCTGTGTATGTGTTACTGAGGCTAGGAATCTCAATTTGATTTGTTGTTATTCTCTGTTTTGTAGATTGTGATGTGACGTGTTACAATAATGGTGTTGTCAACCAGCAGACTTGTAAGTGTGAGTGTTTGGACGGTTGGCATGGAGAAGATTGTACAGGTGAGACACAATGTCATGTGCAGCAGACCTCATACCACATTTATCCTAACAATGTAATGGATTGTCAAATATGAAGAATCCTGTTTCACATATAACTGTTTGAGCATGTTTACACTTTATTTTAAATCTGTGCTATTTTCTTAATTGCAGTGCCATGTCAAGATGAGTTCCAATACTGTGAATGGTCAGATGCCATCATGTGTGAGAATAACGAAGATTTCGCTCTCAATTTCTGCCCGGTATCATGTGGCAAGTGCGTGCCCGACCCCAATTTACTCGGCGGTGCGACACGCCTGGTCTAAACAAAAAAATTGATTATGTCCATCGACAATCGTGGGCGTTACATTTGTAAGTTGAAGGTCTTTACAATAACAACACTGACAGATGACCATGGTGCCAGCAAACTCAAACATAATATTCCTAGCACGTTTTTGGTAGCTAATGGGTGGAAGGTTTGAGATCTCATGGAAGGAGCAGCAAAATATAAGTTAAAAGAAAGAAAGAATCGAAATTGAATTGACTTACAGCTCAGCAATAACAATGGTAGCTCAGTTAAGAGCTTTAAAGCATTTAACTTGTATTTCCTACCACTTCCTTTATTTGTTCATTTCAACCACCCTTCTCAAGAACAGTTGTTAATTATTTTACGCTCGTATCTTTCTGGTTTCTTGAGCACAGAGATTGTGTGTTAGTTTGCTGGTAACGCAGACATGATCCACAGTGATGGTGTACTGACTGTTGTGTTGTGGAGTGTTGTACATGTTAATCAATTGAAGATAACTATTTTTGTGATTAGTATTAGCTGTCGCACGTACCAGTAATAAACGGATTCTGCACCGATGGACATCTTGTTAGGGTTGTTGGTTATGTCGTAATCAGCATCACTGTAGGCCTTACTGTCCAGGCCAACACCAACCAATCGAGCAAACATTTCAGGAAAAAAATACACCTGTCTCTCGTGCGTGTTTATTTATTGTGTAAAAATTATATAGAAAAGCAAAACGTTAAGTGTATAATTATATTTTCAAAAGTTGTGAAGCTATTATTTTATGATAATTTTATTTCTTAGTCACATATCACATTAGTAATTTAACTGAGAGGTCCTTTTTTATTGATGGAAAATATGGGATAGGCCTACAACAAATATTCAAGCAGCGAAGAAGCGTTAATAATTTAGGAAAAGGAAGTGTAACTCAAATTGTTTTGATTTGAACTTGTTCTTTATATTCTGGCTACCGGCATGGTTGCAACGCAAAACAGCATTGCATACCAAAACAGAAACGCTAGTCTGAAGCAGTTATTTGGTGTCATTTGTTTAGAAATGATCCTAATTCTAGTACTGATAGATTGTCGGTAATTCGAGAGTTGCACACAGTACCCTTTGGCATCAATGAGATGGGCGCAATCAGTAGGCCTATATTCATCGGTTTCGTTGTAGTTACACAGCGTGATTATGTACGGCAGATTAATTGTATAATTTTATTCTTTGTATATAACGTCTTGTCTGATTCTGTACATTCGAACTCAAGGGAGGCCAACTCAGAACTCATTATTAATGTTTTCATATATCATAGCATAAACCATGTCCTATCTGTTAATAGTGTCTATTATATTACTGTTTATTATGGATCAATAAAATAGTACGAGATCTCATTACTTGATGCATATTTGGTTTGGTTTCACATCTCCCACATAGTAGGTGCTAACCCACAATGGAAATTCGCGCCAATGGAAGTGCCACAAAGTGAAAACCCGTATACGACTGGGTTTGCATAATACTTGAACTTCCTCTTATTTTCATCGTTCATGACCTTGGTTGCAATCCCACCTCGAACTGAATTTGTGTACGGTGATCGGGTTTTCAGACACTACGCTTGATGCCCAAAAGGAAACTGCAAATGTATTACCTGTTACGTCTAGAAGTGAACATTTCTTCATCATCTGATGTCCTCATTGCCTCCAATGCAAGACACTACGGAGGATCCACCTGGCTTTACTTTAATATCTTGGGTCGGAATTGAGCAATTGAGGGGTCACAGGGGCCCAGACCACTGTGCACATCGTGTGTAACTTGAACCGCTATTGTAAACGACCATTATGGATGCACTTTCGTCTGTCATACCTCCCTGACCATAATGCATTCCACGTACAGTGTATGCTAACATGCAATTTTACTCATATTTCCTTAATTTGTTGCGTTCATGGGTTAGTTATTTTAATTGACAGACAGCTCTATTATTGGGTTATTATTGGAGAGGCGGAAATCTAAAGTTAATTGTGGGCAATGCATTTTTATCCGTGATCGGCCTGTGTTAAACTGATTTCTTTTGACAAAACCATTACAACCCGGCCACCTTTCACCAGGGCCAGCATCTTGAGGGACGAACCAGGGGTGGGACGCTAGGAAGCAATTCAGAACTAATGCAATTTATGATATGTCAGTTGACAACTGTGAACCAACTGAACCCAGGGTCACTGACTAAATTGACTGGTGGAATTCTAACCATTCTGTTCAGAAGCCTCAATATTAATTTACAAAGTGAAATCAGGGTCACTATATGACCTCCTATTTTGATCAAAGGTCTTGGGTTCGAAAAGGAAAGAAGGATTTCGTGGATATGAGATTGGATGGAGTATCCGGTGGTAAAGGAGGCCGCTCGAGTCCGTGGGGACTTTTGCAAAGACCATCGCATTTTCATCCTTGCGGTACAATCTTTCTTAAAATAGGGGCAGATGGTCAATGGTCTATATAACTGTTTAATTTCATATAATGGCAGTCTAACGTCAATGTATGCCACGTACATTGTGGTGTACATGTACATGTACATGTGCATGTAACCATTGTGTTAGAAGGCTCTATTACTCCGGGCGAACTTCAATTGTGCAGCACCGAAACATTTTCCGGGAAATGGTGCAATCGCATTGGACAAAGAAAGCTATTAAGAATCTAGGAACAACGCATCTCCAAACTGCAAATGTTATCTTGAATTTAGTGGGCACTTATCAATAATAAAGAGCTGAATATGATTTGGCGTCACCGGTAGTTCTTCAAATAAATCCCATATAGGCCTACACTGTTGTTTCAATAAGGGTGAATTTTGACTTAACAATTCAGGCAATTCGTGCAAATTCACAAAGGTGGCTATTGAAAAAATCACTAGTTGGAAAATAACTAGAATTTTCACCTTCAAACAAATACTTACACCTTTTGTTTGTTTGTTTATTTATTTATTTACTTATCTATTTATTTATTTATTTTCCTCTTAATTAGTTAATTAAATTATTGATTTATTTATTTGTTTTATTTAAACCAGGGTAGCCCCATCATCAGTGTCCAATGAACTCTTCTCCCTGGATAAAAAACACACGAATAAAAGACAAACCAGCTGAAAGCCATACGTCATGTGACTGATGGAAGAAGTCATGTGACTGATGGAAGAAGTCATGTGACTGATGGAAGAAGGGCGCAAGGCTCCACGCCCTTCTTCCAGGAACACAGAGTAGGGCCTACTCTTTTCTAGTAACAGAAGGCCATACGCAATCAAATGGCTCCTGACTGTAAACATGAAATTGCTGTGAAATATTTGATGCTCGAATTACATATATTATTTCCATTTTCAGGCAGAATTTAACCTCCCTATCATGACATAGTAATTGACGCTCAGTGTCTACTTGCTGAGAAAACAGCAAACAAAGGCGAGGTGACACGGGTACCAACCGCATCTCTGGCCACAGCATTCGCGAATGGACACCAACCCTTAGTCTCAGAATAAAATGTTTTTGGATGAAAATGATCATAACCATTAATTTGAATGAAATCTTTTCTCACAATAGTCCCTTCTATCAACAGTGGTAGTGATTTTTACCAAGTAAGTTTTTACTGTCGTTAGTTATTGAAGTACTTACCAATGTACGTAACCCTACATTTAATAGTAGTAGTACTACTACTACTAATAATAATGGTAATAATAATAATGGTAATAAAACACATTAATCGCCTTAACGCAGAACCTCAAAGCGCTTACGAAAACAACGAAGCAAAATAGCTAAAGAACAGCAAAAACAACAAAGCAAGAATAAAAACACATACAAGAAGGTGAATGTCCTTGAAAGAAAAACACAAAAGATACGCCCTTTACCTGTAACTGTTCCTTTAGGTCTATACATCCATTTACTGGGCACACGACGAATACATAAATGAATGAGCGACTCATGTGTCATAGAATGCTAAGAAAGAATAAAGAAACACACACATCAAACCACAAGTAATATTTGAACCTAAAATACCACGTCTGTCTGGCAAATTGTTGAACCATTGTGTCCGAATTGTAAGATGGTGTACTGAAACATATTACATGATATTTCAGGTGGTCGTTAAAAATATCACAAGAATAAAGGGAATATAGGGTTGGTACAATGCGTCACTCGTCACCTGTGCGTCCGAATACGTTATTCCACATAACTCATTGATGAGAAGCAGTTTGTACGCAGTGAGCGTCTATGGTACACAAACGAGAGCGATACCTTGTCATTGATGCGCAAGCGTGTAGGGCATGCAAATCCAAACAATAAAAAACATGTGACCATGGGGTTGATAGTACGGTTGTTATTGGCAAGATGTCAACGTGATTTGGGAAGGCCTCGGTGATTAGGGTGGTTAAGGGCCGCTCCAAGTGGAAATACAGAACGGAGACGGGGGCGAGCCCATACCCACCGGGACATCAAAGGGGCGTGCTTAGGCGGAACATTTCGACAAAAGCATCCTTTGAGGTTAATGAGGGACTACTTCGAATTATTGAACCCCCTTTTCTGTTTATGTACTTCTTGCAAAACAAGTTAATTCAGACTATCTTACCTCAAACAGGGGAAATCTTTAGCAGGTTTACTTCTCAAAAAAGAAACGAAACGTTCGGTAACTCTTAACTTTCTGCATATTATAGAGTGGCATTTGAGCTACTGCTCTAGAAGTCCTGGAGGAACTTCAGCTGTAGAGGTCTCCACGATCACTCTCTCAGCGCCGCAGCTGGGACTTTTCCGGGAAAATGGGCGGGGTGGGGGGAATTCAGACTGAAAAAAGGTGGACAAGTCAAAACAAAAGTTAAGCAATATTATGACACACGTGTTTGTTTATTTTGGCATTATTGTTGATAATTTTTGTTCAATACAAAATATGAGTTATATATTATTCTTTAAATTCTCTGATTTATATGACATAACTGTGAAATTTTCAGTTGTGATTTTGTTTAAAATTTACTAATAAGAACTTTGTTTTATTTTGCCAGAACACTAAAAAAACGCATCTGTTTAAATGAATTATATAAAAGGGCAAACAATAAGGGGTAGTTCTACAGTGCAATTTGAGCAAGAATGATGTCACTTTACTATTGCTTGATGGTTTGTTGACTGATTGACTGATTGATTGATTGATTGATTGGTTGATTGATTGATTGTGTGAACTAGTGATTTTGCGTTACCAATTTTCGGGAAAACTTTCTAGCCGTTTTAAACTACTATTTCCAACGTTCTGACATCGCGCATGGTCTGTCTGTGCGTGTTTTGGCGTTCGTGAACAGAAATAATGTTTCAAGTTGATAAGCTAATGAATTCTACATCCGGTCAATAATCTCATCTTGTCAGTTTCCGAACATGGAAACGAGGTATCGGAACATGGAGAAGAACACATAAAAGCTTTGGTATTCGGAAAGAAATTACTTTTGGAACAGAAAATAACAAGGAAGCACCATCAGTTTTTTTAACTGAAGAAAACTTTTACTGAATGTCGGAATGTCCTTTTCCCAGTTACATGCGCAAGTGGTAGCACATGATCAGACTCTTTCAAAATGTCGGATAGAAACTTGTCGGCCAATATTGGAAGTCAAAATTGTGTGTAGTGTCAAAATGTCGTAAGCCTAGGCCTACTCTAAGAGTCCGAAACATTAAGTGGGTCCTCACGACAATGCTCATCGACCGTCTGAACACTACGGTGGCTCATATTCGCCAATTCCTAGAGAACCCATGTTTTATTTACGGCGTTATATCGCCGTACTATTGCGATTTATTGCCGTACTATTGCGTTTATCGCCGTATTTTATTGCGTTATATCGCCGTATTTTATTGCGTTATATCTCCGTACTATTGCGTTATATCGCCGTCTTTATTGCGTTATATCGTGCTTAAACCTCAAACGGTCCAATAAGAATCATATTTTTAATAACTTAGCGCTAGACAGTTAACGTTTCATAACAAACCTATCCAAGTTAAATCTTTCCACAATTGAGAAAATTGCCTTAGAGAAAAGGATTCAACTTTGTTCCAAACACTCACTAAGCCCAACAAAAAAACTCATGAGTGATTTCATATAATCCGTACATCAACCATGGTGACCTAAACAAAGCAATCAGGAAACACTGGTCTTTAATACAATGCAACGAAACACTCTCGGGTTTCCCAGAACCCCCAATGCATACAGAAAAGATCAAAACATAAGGGAAAAATTGATCAGAGCTAAATTAAACCAGAGTCCAACCGACTCATCCTCTCAATAGCTCGATCATATTTCACACACTCTGGATTTTTTGATGATCCTGATGAAACGCTTAACATCCTAATTTCCTTACTAGAGGAACAGTTCACCCATGGTCATGATTTCACTCTTACAAACTCACAACCCTCACTCTGATTCTAACGGCAGAAAACCCAAAACTTGTCTCTCCCGAGACTTGAGACCCATGGATTCATTAAGAATCACCCACACCCGCAATTGAAGATTGCTCGCAATTGAGGCATGAAAACATGTTATTGCTAAGAAGAGGATCTGAAAAAATATCCTGGCGGTCTCACTCCACCACCCACACCTCTAATGACGCAATCGTCAAAATGGCCACTTTGGTCACCCCAATATATTCGCCCACCACATTCCCCGGTCACAATTACAAACATGGCGGATATAGTTGTAATAAACTGACACGGACCCCACCCATAAAACTTGTAACATTTATTTTGCAAACCTATTGTTTTTGAAGTAAACAGTTATAAGTGTCACAGCGGACAGCGCCATCATTTATTAAAATTTTACTATTACCATAAAAAAATATATACGGCGATATAACGCAATAGTATGGCGATATAACGCAATAGTACGGCGATATAACGCAATAGTACGGCGATATAACGCCGTAAATAAAACATGGGTTCTCTAGGAATTGGCGAATATGAGCCACCGTAGAACACACCTGACCGCAAACAAGTCGTATAAGGGTTGATATTACCATTGAAAGAAAATCAACCACATGACAGCTATCAGTTCTCTAAATTATGTTTTAACACCTACGCTCTGCCCGCCGTTAGGCCTATCTGAATTTATTTTATAAGCCGCTTATAAAACATGTCTCAACAAACCAGTATTCCAAGGAACGAGGTAGGCATAAATGTCTTAATTAGGTAGTTTAAACAATTTGTTCTACTCAGAGTTTTAAGTTTATGTGAATCGAACCAATGACCTTCTCCTGCTTCCAAGTGTAGACTTGGTCTTCAAATTCGTCTGCATAACACTGGAGGCCGACTTGTTTAACGGGTCATAATACGTTACGCAGTTCCAAAGCACTGCATTTATTACAGTGGTTACGTCACGGGTGGATGTTTGCAAGGTGTATGATATAAATAAACCGGGTACAACTTGCACTTGAGCTTCGTACGATGACCTACTCGAAACGTGTCCGTTTTAGCAGCAGGGTGCCACTGCCCCCATCAGGGTCTTAACCAAGGACCCCATGATTCATCTGTCTAAGGTTCGGTTCCCACACAATGATTTGGCTGGCGGGCAACTCAATATGTCGCAGACAGTGCCCGGCGAGTTGCAGCCGTCTTCCTGCTAGCTTGTTGGTCAACTTGGGGAGTTCGCCAAAGAGTTGCTTATTGGTCACTTTCTGCGCCCAGCTGTTCTTGCTGGTTGAAGGCCATCCGGAGCATCCGGAAGTGGCAGCCATCGAGGGACTTTTTCATAAGGTTCTAAGTTGAACACCCGTATTACAGGAGGAGTGTTTGAATTACTGCCATGATGATTCTCTTCTTGAGTCCTCTGGGAGGTTGGAGGTCCACATATTCAGCATATTATAGTTAGGCCTAAGCACTTTCTAGGTAAGACCTCTCGCACCATGCATGGTGCGAGAGGTCTTACCTAGAAAGTGCTTATAGGCCTAACTATAATATGCTGAATAGGTATCCTTTTCCAAGTTCGCTTTGTATGGTACGTGGTAGGCTATAGCGTGAAGTTAGAAACTCGTTCGAGCAAAGGTCTTGAGCGGCACGTGGTCAACTACGTTGTATGATGACTTCTGTCTTCTTGGAATTTCAGTGCAGCCTGACTTTGTTACACTTGGTTCCAATCTTGATATAATTTCTGATCATCAGTGATTTTGTCCCGATAGACCGATATCTTCAGCAAAGTGCAGATAACATCACCGAACCAACCCTCCTGGACTTCTTGGCGTAATGGTGAAGAAGTCCAGTTCCTCATCGCCCCCAACTGTTTGCCGGAGGACATAGTCAAGAACCATGACGAACATGAAGGACGCCAATGTGTCGCTTGTAGCTCAACTATACTTTCTTTCTCACTGCCCGGTGTAAGCATCCGTGCCAGGGTGTTGGCTCAGCTGAGCTTGCAGTGGTGGATATTGACATTTTCATTTTGGGTGGGGGCAAGTGGGGGCACATACATAATAATTTTGAGGAGGCTTTGTCATGTATATAAACCTTTGTTCGATCTCATTCTTGGGCTAAGGGGGCAAATGTTCTCAGGGGGCTTCCGCCCATCTCATGGTTACGCCGCTGTTGTGGTGCCTGGAAGGACACGTGGAAGTATGCCTTCAATATTTTGAAGATTTTTCGATAAACGTCAAGACAGTGTGTGGGTTGTTCTTCTTTAGATCTTCTATTTATTTTCCTTCGAAGGGTCAGGATCTGCACGACTGGTGGTCAACCTTGATCGGTTAGGAATCTTCAGATTAAAGAGCTTAGCTGTGAAACCGGTCAGACTGATGCCACGGTAGTTGTTGGTCTTGGTAAGCGAGCAGGATGTTGGCGTTATGTTTAAGAATAATGGTTCGTCGGACATAATGGTTTGTCGGACACAATGGGTCGGACAAATGGTTTGTCGTATGGGTTGGACCTAATATGTTTGTCGTGACATAATGGGTCGGACATAATGGTTTGTAGGACATAATGTGTAGGACAAATTGGTTTGTCGTACGTAATGGGTCGGACATAATGGTTAGTCGGACGTAATGAATTGTCGGACATAATGGGTCGGACGGACACAATGAGCTGTAGGACATAATGGATCGTACACAATTGTTTGTCGGACATAATCGTTGGACATAATCTTCCACGTCCATGTTAATTCAACTCAACTCGGTTCAATACCACATGTCAGTTACATATAATTGGAGTGGATAGTAACCCGACTAAGGAGGCAAGCCACATCATTCTATTAATAAACCAGGCGTTCTCCATGGGGTAACAATTTAAGTGCGTAACAAACTTAAAAGAAGTGTTTGTTTCTGGTTGTATCCCGTTGCAACCTCTGTGCACACACAAGCTCATTTCCAATGGGTTGCGCGGTCTTCCCAAGCTCATTTCCAATGGGTTGCGCGGTCTTCCCAAGCTCATTTCCAATGGGTTGCGCGGTCTTCCCAAGCTCAATTCCAATAGGTTGTGCGGTCTTCTCTTTACATTTCTGGGTACTTTTGAGAGATTTGTGCCAATTTATTTTGACAAATTTTTTTTTCGGCCCGACTTTTGCCAATATTGCCTGCCACTCGCTCTGCAGCTATTTCAAGTATACTTGTGCAATGGGTCAAAAACGTGCAAGGTCGGCACGCAAAGGCGTTGCAAAACAGTAAAACAATCCGTAATAAAAAGTGGATGTGAAATTTGCGTACAATACCAATGTGAGATATTTTCACAATGAAATTGTGTATGGCATATCAACGTAGTTTATCGTCAAGGGTACATCCACGAATTGGTAAAGGAGCGGATCCAACAATCTAAGCCAAAATGATAAAGATGACGATGCTTGCCGTGGGTCCTAACATTCATGTAGTTTCTTTTGAAAAAAGGTAATAAGAACTTCCCTTGCTTGCAAATGTGCACTGTTGGGTCTACCACGGCGTGTGGGTCGTGGGCCTGCTCAAGGGCATCGGAAGTTGTTCTTTGAATGTAGATATAGATGCTCCTGTGCTGCATTCTGAGTTTTGTTTTCTTTGACTTCATTTGAAATAACATATTAAAACATCGATCAGAAAGATGGGACAATCATCACGTTCTTCCTTGTTTTCAACCACGGATTACAAAGCTGCAGTTTATTCATTTGAACATCAGTTACATATGCTAAAGCGTTCAACAAAATGTACAATTGTAACATTTATTGTTTAATAGTAAAAAACATAAATATACAAATTTAAATATTTCTTTGAGACGTTAGAGTGCCTCCGTCTAGGCATCAAGCTATTCACAAAGCCTAACAAATGGGTGTATTTCAGTCAAGAACTTGATGCCCTACTCATAACACAATCAAGCTATTGACCCAGTTCACTACACGTCATCGCCCACAATCAATTTGGGTTGCACCATTTTGGCCGAGTCCCCCAAGTGTAACTGTGTGGTGTGCCTTTTAGGCGACACAGGTGCGGTTAGAAACACACCGCATCTTTACAAGTAGCAGACATAGTCCCATGAGACGTCAGTGCAAGAGGTTAATAGAGAAAAGTTACAACTATCGAAAGAAACAAATAATAAACAGACACAATGTGATTGTAATTGTTCGCCCTTCATTTCTGATCAATTATATTCTATGTTACAATTAAAATACATTTTTGAACAAATTTAAACCAATTTGGGGGGCAGCAAAACAATGCTTTAAAAAAACTCAAATACTTCTCCAATTCACTCAAAATGAATGAAGCAACTTCAAATCATTGCAATACAACATCGTTCGGATTTAAGGGCAAATATCAATGACTACTGAGGAAAAGGGGAAGCACATTTGCCAAGTACAAAGCACGGGATTAGTCATTATTCGGTACCTATCCTCTAGAAATAGGTTAATGTAAATACATCCAGTACACAGTTATAGTTGTACTCTAGACTGTAATATAAAACACATATGCTTTGACATCAAATACACTGAACCTTAGTGTTTGCCTTTAAGCTGGACTGAACATCGGAAATGTTGTTCCAAAACTATAAGAATTCTCTGGAAATCCTGTTTCGTGTTATGGAGCTTTATTTAGAAAAAACAGAATGTTTAACAAAATACACTTAGCAACAGCATTTCAAAAAGGCTATTTAAGATGAGTTTTGTTAAGATTCAACCATGCAAACTTAAATGTGTCTTTATATGTTACAAAATGTTCCAACTTATAGGAGCCATTCATACTTAACCATTTCTGTACAAACTAAAACTTTAGTAGTAACTGTTGGCATATTTCATGAATCAAAATTCCCACACAACAAACCGAACTAGTCACTCAATATGGAATTGGGAGTGGAGTCATGCAAGTTTTCCTGGTAAATTTGACCAACATTGTAGATACATACAATGGTTACATGCAAAGGTTCCACAAAGGTTTCTCTGTTTAATAACTTGCAAATTATCTGATGAGTAACTTGCAATTCACCACTTCTTTACAAACAAGAAACAGTCCACAAGAGATTTGTTTTATAACTTGATCTTTATGCTAGGGAGTAAACCACACTTGACAATTTCCTCACAAACATGTATCAATCAACCATTAATCCCACCACATTGGATAGAGCTTCATTCATATCCACTAACATTTCATGACGTTTATTAAGTGTCAAAGGTTGAGGGTGACTGACCAGTGTTGAACTTTGACTATCAAGGAGACTCTGGAATATGGTTGAGCCTTTAAGGATTGCCTTTGCCTGATGGAAGGAAATGAACAAGAGATGTCATCATATTCAGTCAAATACAAACTATCACAAACTTTCTCATTTTACAGAAGTGTTTACAAATTCAATTGCTTAACAATGACTGACTGTAGTGATTTGAGCATAAATTTGTTTGTAGCTCACCTTTTGGCTTCCATAGAGTAATGCCCACATAGCACCAACTGCTATGTACTGTACTGATGGTACTCCAGACTTCAGCTTGCTCTCAAAGAAAGGTAACAGTTTATCTGAAAAATAAACATTTCACTTTATTAACAGGTGTATCTTATCAGTTCAAAATCAGATGTTACTTGTTTTCAGTTCGATGAAGTCAATCCTTGTTAAATCATGTGATTTCTTTCTCAAGTTGGTATAAATTGTGGGTTCAGACGACAAAATAAACAAGAATTTAAAAGCCGCTTGAACCCCCACTTCCAATCCTAGGTCTATTGAATATACTCTGTTGCGTTAATGAAAAAAGAAACGGTTATGATTACTAGAAATTCAATTTTTGTGACATCAAAAAAACAGGGTGTTTAGTAGACATGTTGGAATTAGCATAGCTAGTGAAAATAAAGGAAACAATTTTGTAAGCATGTCTTTGTATGAAATATTGATATACGTGAAGTAAATTGTGATTTTAAAGATTTGCATTTTTGAAACAGAAACCTTGATCTAGTCTAATTTGAAAACTGATGATGTCATCATGATGTTATTGCCCATTTCTTATCCAGACATTGAGATTTATAAGTTTATGCTAAATTTTAAACTTTTTAAAACTTGCAACAGGTTTTAAGCAAAAGTTATTCTTTTGAGGCCCAGGAATACTTTTTTTCACTTTATATTCAGGTTTCGACCAGAAGTAAAGGTCACGTGGGGTTACACTTTGTGTAAGGTTCGCACATACGGCGAGAGCTTTCATAATGATGCAAATACCTTGCAGGTAGCAATTATGGTTTTCCAGATGTATTTTTTAAAATATTAAATGGTGATTTAACGTTGTGATGTCACACTGGCGTCATCACCCCAACAAAAATGCAGTGTCATCTACACATTAAGATTGATAGACTTGGTAAGTTTCAAGTCTCAACTCTTTTTGGTTAATGAAATATGAGCTTTTGAATTATGAAACTTCAACTTCCAGTTTCAACTGGAAGAAAAAGTCACATGGGGCCACACTTTGTATAAGATTTCTAAGATACATCAAGAGCTTTGATATGGTGCAAATACCTTGTATGTAGTCATTATGGTTTTCCAGATATATATTTAAAAAAATATTAAACATTCATTTCATGTTGCGACGTCATTGATGACGTCATCATCCTACAACAGTTGTGAATTAATTAACACACTAAGGTCTACGTACACGGTAAGTTTCAAGTCTGAATCCTCTTTTGTTCATGAGATATGATTGTATAATTTAAGTCTAAAGATTTTACTTCCGGTTTCGATCGGAAGTGAAGGTCAAATGGGGTCGCACCTTATGAAACATTTGTAGAATAATGAAAGGGCTTTCAGATGATGTATTGATTAATAATGTACCACCTTTGGTTCATAAGATATGTTGTTATTAAAATATAAAAAATTTATGACTGTTTTCAACCAGAAGTAAAGGTCATATGGGGTCAAACTCTGTGTAGGATTTGTACAATGAATCAAAAGCTATAATGTGGTGCAAAGATCTTGTATGTATCATTTGTGGCTCCGTAAATATATGTTTTGAAATATTTCATGTTTTTTGTAAAAATTATAACATCATCTATAATGTTATAACGTCATCTGTGATGTCATCATCTTGGAAAATATTCTGTTTCATGTATTTACTAAGGTCTAAGTACATGCAAAGTTTCAAGTCTGTACAATTTTTACTTTTTGAGAAAATTGCGAGAGAAGATTCAGAGATAAAGTGGAGGAAAAAAAACCCCAGAACAACAACAATAGGTTTTCAGCTCTGTTGGCCGAACACACTATAAGTTTTACTTCATTACCAACAAACTAAATAACCCAGGTACAGCTATCACACTGAATGATGGAGTTTTAGAAAGACTTCTTGTCAGAAATTATGTGTCTCTAACCATGGAGGTTTCTACCTTGGTGTTCTAATCAAAGCACATATCCAAACAGCATTGACAGTACATCACGTAGCTGGAGTCAATCTCAGTGTAATACTTGCCATTTAGTAACCAAGCTATATCATATCATATCATATCAGTAATCTTCTGTTACTAGTGAATGACTTCTTTTAAGGACACCTACCATTCAAATTCTTATCTGTTAAACTGTCCGTTGCAATGTGTGTTTCAATTCATAAAGGTTTTTAATTGCATCTTGAACTTAAAGTTGAAACAAATGTAATTTATTGTTTACTTCAAACATGATTGAAAATTAACAAAACTGTTTTTCCTGAAAGAGGTTTATCAACCCAGTGAGATGTTGACATCATTGGTCCCATTGCACATGTTGTATGAGTCATTTGCAAGATATAAGAAAAACAACACAACACCTTCTGATCAACCTCATTAGCTTGATCTTGCCCCTGCTATAGATGAGAGCTATGGCAAGTTTGTATAACGTGTTAGTGATTTGACTGGGATTATAATCAGCATAGCCTGCTTCCATTACACTCCAACAGAACTTAATCACCATATATCCATTCCAAACAAATTACCAGCAACAAACTCAGCCCCTGTGTAATTTCTCAAGTTTGACATAACAACTTGTGATTGCAAGCCTGGAGAGGAAACTGACAATTTGCCCAAGTGCCTGGCAGGCCAACCAGGGTAATATCAACTACCTGACAGTCAAATTGCATCTGGCTTTCTAGAGAACAACCACCTTACATACTTGCAATGTTCAAGCACAGTTGATGTTCACTATCAAAAGGTGTTCTAAAATTTAAAGACTTAAATTCCCCCACTTAACTTCAATTTAAAGGGAAAGTATGTTACTTTTTTTCTGAAAAGAGTTATCATTCCAATACAGCCAACTTCAAGAAACATTAAAATAGATAATCACTGAAAAAGGTGTCTTAAAAAAAATCTGAACACTGCCAACATAATTTTGAGAAAATGTTACAATCTGACTTAAACTATGTGACATGGCAAGGTTAGCAAAAGCTTATACATTAAAAGACAATTTAAATGAAAATCACAGCAATTTTGGCAGAAAAGAAAATCACAGCAATTTTGGCAGAAAAGGATAATTACAATTTTCTTTTAAATCAACGATGGCAATAAAATAAATAAGGAAACCAAACTTTATGTGTAATTTATAAAAGTAAATCAAATTTAAAAAGTGCAAATCAATCCTGGCCTTGCCTTCTAATGTTGGCTTTGCCATCACACATCTCATTTAAATAGATATGCTTATGTACAATTTACTATATACAAGGCCTATAGAGTTTAAAATAAATTGCAGATATTTATCAAACACATGTTCAATGTTTGCAGCTTGTAACACTTCCACATGACAGTTTACTGGTAAACATTGAACAGGTCAAGCAAACCCCAATTTTTTAAATTTATGCATTAATTTTTTTATTTTAATTTTTTAAAACAACTCTGATCAGGGACTGAAATTCAACTAGGTTCATGGATTGATGAATCGGAGCCAATCATTCACATAATCATCAGGGTTCTCCCAGGTTTTTTTAAAACTGGGGGGCATTCTGGACCAAAAATTTTTGTTTGGCCAAAGCACGCTAAATTGAAACATCATCGTCAGAATATTTTCTACTTGGTGTTTATCTTGGTTTAAAAAGCCCTACTGTGCAATCTGGAACATTCTTTATGGATTTCTCTCAATTTTGTTGAGGAACAAAATAAAATAAATAAAAATATATATAAAAAATATAAAAATATTTATTTGATTTTATTAATATTATTTTTTTTTTTTTTGCATATTGGCCGAAATTTGCGTGTATCAGCTCGCAATCTGCGCGTAACGGCCCGATATGCTAGCTTGCACATGGAGAGAGCCCTGATCATTTAATTGGAAATTTGCTTTGACAGCTATACGTGTAAAACAGAGTGGTGTTAGTAATGTAACAAGATCAAGTGCCTCTACTTCCTTAAATCAGCTCTTGTTTTGACACAAATATTTATTATCTATGCCATGGTTGGCAAATGACACAGAGGTGTTTACTGACATGATATCAATGTGCATATGACAATGTTAAATTGTGTATGAATAATAATTTACAAAAGAGCTACAGAGCCTGGACTTCATACAGGTAACATTTTTCACAGGTCAAATAAAAAAACCCATAAATGTTTACATTTTATGGAAATTGCACGAGCTGATGCCAGACTCAAACCTGTGATCACTTCAATACCAAAAAAGTGCTCTACCAACTGCACTAACCTGTCCTTAGTGCTCTAACTGAGCTAACTAGCCCTTAGTGTTCTACTTACTGAGTTAACTAGCCCTTAGTGTTCTACTAACTGAGTTAACTAGCCCTTAGTGTTCTACTTACTGAGTTAACTAGCCCTTAGTGTTCTACTTACTGAGTTAACTAGCCCTTAGTGTTCTACTAACTGAGCAAACCAGCCCTTAGTGCTCTACTAACTGAGCTAACTAGCCCTTAGTGTTCTACTTACTGAGCTAACTAGCCCTTAGTGTTCCTCCAATTGAACTAAACAGCCCTTAGTGTTCTACTAACTGAGCAAACCAGCCCTTAGTGCTCTACTAAGTGAGCTAACTAGCCCTTAGTGTTCTACTAACTGAGCTAACCAGCCCTTAGTTCTCTACTAACTGAGCTAACCAGCCCTTAGTGTTCTACTAACTGAGCTAACCAGCCCTTAGTTCTCTACTAACTGAGCTAACCAGCCCTTAGTTCTCTACTAACTGAGCTAACCAGCCCTTAGTTCTCTACTAACTGAGCAAACCAGCCCTTAGTTCTCTATACTAACTGAGCTAACCAGCCCTTAGTTCTCTACTAACTGAGCTAACCAGCCCTTAGTTCTCTACTAACTGAGCTAACTAGCCCTTAGTGCTCTACTAAATGAGCTAACCAGCCCATGTGCAGACCACTTGTGCCAATCCTCTACTGCCATGTCTAGCCAGGTCCAAAACCAATAAACTTTTATTACCAATTGGCCAGGGATAAAGCCATGTATATAATACAACCTGGTAGTGGGACCTTCAAGAGTTGTAAAGATTCTTGTAATTGAGAGACAAAATGGAAACCAATGACATGTTGAAAAATATAATAAAATACTCATTGTATATTACTTTGTGAATAAATGTAGGGCAATTGCAACAAGCAGTACTCTAAATCCTTCCAACCTCTAAGAGGTATTGTAAATTAAAAGTAAACATCATTAACAAGAAGAGTGTTTTTAAAAACTCCATTTGACTGTTGCTGTACATGATGCGTATAGTTGTCTTGCTGGCTTCTGTAATGACTTCCTATTGTAATGATCAATCTGGTCTAGAGTAATATGCCAGCAGCTTGTCCCAGTCCCTGACCAAACAAGCCTATGACCCCCGAGTAAACTTGAAGGAAATATTATCCTAACTACAAGTGAAGTCACCTGTACATTGTGAATCCCCTGGTTCCTTCCTTAAGTTTCCTCAAGGCTGTAAGGTCTGACCACAATCAAACAAGTCTGCTACATGAACTTTAAATAGGTCATTTGTCTTTTAGACTTCATGCATATTACAGTACATGACAGTGTCTGCTCTGCAGCTGGGCTCTCCAGGGGACACTCTGACACTGTCAGCTGTTTTTTATTATTCTTACAATATTTGATGATGTAATTCTCCTTGGAGTTGTTTTCAGGTTTCTGTACAAACTACAGAATATAAATCAATAGTCTAAACATCAATGCCATTTTAGTAAGTCAGGTCCAAACTTGTGAATATAGCTTGCAAGGCATGTGAGTCCATACTCCATGAATAGTCCTGAAATAACAAGCATGTGAAGTATCAGCAGACAGGTTATTGAGAAAATAATTGCAATACACGCAATAGCGAAATAAATCACAGAAAACTACATTAATAAGTGCAATATTACATGTAAAAAAAAGCTGTAACATTGCACAAATATTATATCCTTCCATCAATTAGCTGAGTGAGTTTATGGATTGCATTTAATGCCCACCTGACCCTGAGCACTACCTTGAATACTTATGGAGACAGCTTATCTAAATACACAGCCCCAACCCATGTGCCTGAGGCCAGGGACACTGTGGCCAACCCTGAAGTACATGTTCAGTACAGATCTGCAATTTTTTGTAATGTCCATTATTCATTGTTTATAAAAAGATAATAGACTCTAATATGTAACAGTCAGAATTGAGCAACTGTACATTAAAGCTAGGAAATAATATTTTCCAGATAGTTTTCTAACACCTAAAAAAGCAAGGTTTCTGAAGTATGACCTAATGTTGCCCTATTGGCCTTACCTCACTGGAGGCAACATCCTCCAACACCTAATTCTATTTGCAAGCTGTCCCTTGCATGAACCAGTTCTTATGAAAACCTCTTGGGATTATATTAATACTAACTTCCTTAACTCATTCAACCCTCGCTTCCAAAAATACATTGAGTGAAGTAATCAATCTTGTAAAATTGACGAGAAAATGGGAATAAGGCAGTAAACACTGACTTGTATGTTGACTGTAAATAAGTACATGATGTATAGGAAAAAACAATATAGGCTTAGAGAAGTTTTAAATAAGAGACTTAAAATCAGTCAATAGAGATGAAATTACCTCCACACATTATACAGAGTGGACTTCTTAAGTTTTTACATTTCGTTCCTGGTATACTCAAAGCTGTGCAACATCAAAGATTAATGTTATCTGGTGAAATAATTTACAATTGATTGAACATGTCTTGGCAAGGGCTTAACACTTATTTTGGTTCACGACCAATGCAAAAAAAAATTCCTATACTTAGGAATGGGTTGATAACTTTTTATTTCCACTTTATTTGTTTGTAATTTTCGCTTTTTACCGTTTTACTAATTTCTTGAAAGAAGACCATATGAATGTATACATTACAAAGTCATTAGTGGTGACTATATTATAATAGGTCTATACATTTGAAAATTGTACAAAACTGGGGGGAAAATAATTTGTCTGCCATGTTTGATACATTTCTTTAATATTGTTGATGTGATTATATACATTTAGCCAAAACAAACTTACAAATTATATCCTGGTATTCACTTTGAGAAAGCTTTTGACATTAAAGAGGGAACTGAATACAGGTTAAGGTAGACCCTTTGGTAGACAAGCTGTGTACATTATTGAGACAGTCATTTTACTGCAAAGACTCTGTGTATGGACAGCTTCATTATAAAGACTGTAGTCCGAAACAGGCCAATAATTCATACATCAGAGTACTACTAGGAGTAAACACAATCAATATTCTTTATCCAGGATGCAAATTTAACACCTGTTTAAGATGGGATTAAAGTTTTCTTTTTTATTGAGGATACAGTTAGGCTATATTGCAGTTTCATTCGTTTATTCTTATGAAAAAAGAAAAAAGAAAGCTCTTTTTTCCAATATAAAGGAACTGATTGGAACTAATTGCATCATTCTCACCCTCTAATAAGTTCATACACTGGTTTTTTGAATGTATTGTAAATTAACTGAAACTCTACAGTTTTTAAGAGAATTTTGAAAATGTGTGAGTTTTAGAATAACATTATATAGAATTGATGTTTTGCAATGTGTGTTGATATATTTCAAAAGTCATTAGAAAAGTACTTTCAGCCAAATTAGGTCATAAAATCTGGGGTCCATGATGGAAGACTTGCGGTTGCCACTGAAATTTAAAGTAGAGATAAATACCTATTGATTGTTACTTACTATACCTGCCATCCATTGAAGCATACACAACTATACTTTGTAAGTAAAACAGAAACCATCAGCACATAATGAATTTATGTTTGATGTTAATCTACCTTCCACAAAAACTCTACACCAACCACACAACCACAGCAATTGTATTCTCGTCCTGACAATGTCATTTTAGTTTATTGGTGGTAATTCAGCACAGGGACACTCAAATTCTCTGTCCCTCCCTAGTGTGTCTTTACTAGTACTCCAACCATGAATTATAAGAGTGTAATTGAGCAGCAGGTCATATGAATCAAGTATTCCTAGAAACTCACCTCTTATAATAAGTAGTTGACATTCATTATGATTGATACAAACTTCTTATCGTGATATATAAATTGCAGTATACCCTTGAACTTAGTCTTTATTAGACAAATATTCTGTTGTTATTTTAGCTGGAATGACCATAACGAAGTCTCAATGATTTGATTGTTTTCTTAATCAGGAAATCCAAGTAATTAACCAACAGCACTAATAAGATTATTAGCTTTAATACGTCACAATGCTTACCCAATGAGGACGTAATATAGTTGTCTAGATGAAGACCATAATTGTATCCTTTTTACACTTGAGGGTTTTTGATGCTACCACAGAGCTAGGGTTAGTTTCTTTACATCAATTTCAAAACCCCCAATACTGGTTCTCTGTTGTTTACATGATTCACTCATTTGAAATTATTCGTAATTGAAAAAAAAGATAAACTTGATGTTTGTTTTCACAATGCAAAGTAGAGTAATGAGAGGAATATGCCACTGACACCATTTCATGTTATCTGAGCCTCACATAGTAACACTAACAATGAAATATGTAGTTGTGTCAATCATCCCTTTGCATGATTAACAACAATCACTACTTTATATGATTAGTTCTTAAAGTTGTAAAGTTGTACAGTACTTTGAGGTTGAATGGCTTCAAATTGACAACTCGATCAAAGATATTGACAAAATAGAGAGACCGCAAACTAGATAGCACAGCTAGATAGCACAGTTGGTAACAATGTGTCTTTGCTCACCCAGTTAATTGAATTGACAGTCAGTTTCCCCTATGGGTTATTACTTGATATTACAACTTACTGATTCACGGTATCTTCAAGATAAGATACCAAATTGCTTCTTCCCATATCAATTCTCAGGACAAATCATAACAATATTATGGTGAATGTTTCACTTCAGAAGCCTTTGATATTACTTGTTACCTTTTGGGGTTTCTTACACACAACACACAACTACCCTTTTTGTGTTTTAATTATGAGGAGCTGTTGCCAACTTGGTCCATTACTGTGCAAATCCATTTCCAAAGATAATACTATTTTGAACTCCCATTTTGATGGACCTACACCCAAGGATGTTATAAATACTCCATACAGAAAGTACCAGTAGTGCTAATTGGGGTTTGGGATCAGTATATAAATGTCAATCTTTGTAATCTGTAAAATGTGAGGAGTGTGATTGAAGTGTTTAGCATGTGACACTCAAGCTTGATAGGCAATGTTACACATCCCTGAAATTTGTACAACTTGGCTCTCTCATCACACCAGCATCTTTGTTTAAAATTTCACTGGAGTGAAGTGGATCATAAAAAGGTTGACACAACTGAGCTTGGGCTCAAGATTAATGAAGCTGGAAATGAAGCTGCCATATGGACATTCCAGGGAGTAATGGATATGATGTGAAGGGTTGTGATCTACCCAAAGGCTAATGAGAGACAGTGTATAGCAACAGAGTGATAGCTAAACATAAAGCTTGCCCAGTAGTGATGGAGCAGCTTTTATGAGCAGACATTTTATGACTGAGTACAGCGCTCATCTTGACCATTGCTTGGCATCTCTGAAATGAGTATCAACTTTGACCCATTTTATCAAAATTCTTTTTTTAAGCTAGATGTTTCCAATCAATCAAACAGTGAAACACTTTAAGTTAATATTGGTTTTAGAGCAGCTTCGTCCAAATTGAACCAAAGCCCTGAGAATACAGGCATGACACCAGTTGGTGTGGCTTAGAGTGGAATTAAGGCTAGGTAATGATACAACAATGGTTAGACACTGCACATTACTTGCATTCAGGATAGGTAATGATACAACAATGGTTAGACACTGCACATTACTTGCCGCATACAGCTAAAGGATGTGCATCTCAAATTCACACAGATTGCCATTAATCAAATCTTTCATATATATTTTCACATTTAAAGAGAGAACAAAATCTATCATTTAATAGCACAGTAACTGATTATTTTACAATCACTGTAATCTTTAATTCTGCATGAATTCAATATTTGCATAAGACCAAATATAGCATTATTTGTAAGTGTTTCTCGTATAACAAACTCTAGTTCTGTATTGTGGATGTATAATACAGAGAATGTGGCACAATCTTACCATCCCACACATCTTGTACACAGTTTGTCTGAACAGATTTGAGTGCATATGACTTTATAGGTGCTTTTACAATTGATTTAAAATGGTTTTACAGTATCACATTGATATTTAAACTGAAGTGTGAGAGAAATCCAGAAGTAAACCCTGTTTCTCTCACCGCCTTATACCACTCTTTATTTGTTCCTCTTCATTCTGAGCTGGAAATGAGCATCTCTGTGTACATTTTGGCCACTACATGACCATGAAGGAGCATATCACTTCAGCTTCTTGAGCTACAATAGTCTATCTCTGTAACATCTAGTTGACATTTCATGTAATCTTGCAATGGGGTGTACACGATCCTTGACCCAGACCTTTCTTTAATACTACACTTAGTTATAGACTCCTTTAATAGTTTTTTTTCAATTTATTAGCCTCCCTAATGACCTACTCAGCAGCCAAAATTACTACATTAAAATAAATATTTAACACCTTCAAAAAGTTGGTAGGTTATACCAAAAAGGGTTGGGTTTAAAAGTACCCTTGGCCATAAGCCACGATAACCGGCCATGGTACGCTGGTATCTCAGACTTGCCTTCCATATGCCAAATACAATGATAAACTAGAAATGTTGCATTTGTGCACAAATGCCGAGCTGTTTCGTCATAACTTTTTCAAATTACTCAACTGAATTTGAAAGTTTTTTTTGTATTCAAAGTAGTTTTGACGTTCAAGCCTGTTTAAAAAAGAATTTGGATTATACCACGTTTTGTAAGCAATTTATGACTAAAAGGTGCAAAAAATAGAAAAAATCATAAAAAATCATGTGATGACGTCATTATGACGTCATTTCAGAATTTACAAGAACTTGCCAATATCCAACAACCTACCAAGTTTCAACATGATCGCACTAACACTTAGGGAGATATACGACTTTAAAAAAGGCACCTTTAATGCCGCGTCACGTGACCCCCGATGACGTCATCGATCTGAAATTTCACACATATGATGGCTGCTCGACGATCAACATGTGTGTAAATTTTGAAGTGAATACACAAAACTTCACCACACACATCTTCAAAAAGTCCATTTTGATCAGTTTTCAACCTGCCGCTAGAGGGCGCTCTTGTGTGTTGTGACGTCATCGGTATTTTTTTTTAATTACCCACCCTTGCCAGACAATAACATAGTTGAAAGCAACTTCATAACTATTTCCACTTTTGAATAACGAGGCACTTCCGGTTTCGACCGGAAGTAGAGGTCATGTGAGGTCACGCACACTGAATAAAATGAAGACCTAATTTATCCCTATACAATCCCGCAATCAAAAACCTACGGTCTCTTGTGGCTGATTTGTTACTGATTTTCAAATATTTAAAATAGAAACCTTTAAGATGACGTCACGTGACAGGTGATGACGTCATCATGACCTCATTGTTTTGAGATCATTATTGCACCAATGCCTTTCATCACTGAAAGTTTCATTGTAATTGCTCTTTAGGAACTATGCAAAAAGCCGCTTTGACCGAACGTGCGTTATGTCAATAGCCTTTTTTACTGAAACAGACAAATAAAAAAAATAATAAACTAGACATATTGCATTTGTGCACAAATGCCGAGCTGTTTCGCCTTAACTTTTTGAAATTAATCAACTGACTATGAAAGGTTTTTTTATTCAACGCAGTTATGACGTATCAAGCCTGTTTAAAAAAGAATTTGGATTATACCACGTTTTGTTAGCAATTTATGACTAAAAGGTGCAAAAAAATGAAAAAAAATCATTAAAAATCATGTGATAACGTCATCATGACGTCACTTCTGAATTTATAAGAACTTGCCAATATCTAACAACCTACCAAGTTTCAACATGATAGCACTTATACTTCGGGAGATATACGACTTCAAAAAGTGCACCTTTAATGCCACGTCACGTGACCCCCGATGACGTCATCAATCTGAAACTTCACACACATATAATGGCTGCCTCACGTTTAACATGTGTGTAAATTTTGAAGTGATTACACAGAACTTCACCACACACATCTTCTAAAAGTCCATTTTTAACTGTTTTCAACCTGACACTAGAGGGCGCTCTTGTGTATCGTGACGTCATCGGTATTTTTTTTTTAATGCACACTCTTGCCAGACACTAACATCGTTGAAAGCATTTTCATAACATTTAGCACTTTTGAATTACGAGGCACTTCCGGTTTCGACCGGAAGTAGAGGTCATGTGAGGTCACGCACACTGAATAAAATGAAGACCTAACTTATCCCTATACAATCCCACAAACAGAAACCTACGGTCTCTTGTGGCTGATTTGTTACGGATTTTCAAATATTTAAAATAGAAAACTTTTAAAATGACGTCACGTGACAGGTGATGACGTCATCATGACATCATTGTTTTAGGATCATTATTGCACCAATGCCTTTCATCCCTGAAAGTTTCATTGCAATTGCTCTTTAGGAACTATGCAAAAAGCCGCTAAGAACGAATTGTCTGAAAAATACAAATTAAAAAAAAAATAATAAAAACAAAAACTTTAACGAAAACAAGAGCTGTTTCGCTGCGCTTTGCTGCGAAACAGCTAAAAAAACTTTAAAGAAAACAAGAGCTGTTTCGCTGCGCTGCGAAACAGCTAAAAATGGTGGCGGCCTATCGATCTCTCCTTATCCTTGTTTGTATGACAAAAGGACGAAAGTCTGGAGTTGGGGACTACACAATGATCACCGGAAAAAGGGAGATTTTGAGCACAAATCCAGAATCCTTTTTCTCTCTTTGTACGGGGAAACGAGGCATAACACGAGGCATAACACGAGGAATGCATGTTTGTGCATGCTACACAATGGAATGTTCAGACATAGTTATACATCAACCGACATGGCCAACCCAACCCAAAAAAGACCCATTTGTAAACTGTTCTAAAACTCCACAGCTATTCAGTCTGTAAAAGTTTTGCATAATAAGACATTATCTGGTGTCAAGTGTTTAAAGGACTCCACAGAAGTAGCTTCCCTGAGTGTATTGATGTGGTGAAACAAAATATGGGGGTAATTAAAGCACAAGGGAAAGGGGTGGTTACATGTGGTGTGTGAAACGTACGATCCGTTGATGGAAAAGCAGTGACAGAGTACATGGAGAAATGAAGTGAGGGCAAATTGGGCTACAACAGTAATTTTGAAACTGATCACTTTTGGTATAGGACTTCAAACAGGAGAAGATGACTTCAGCCAGAGCCGAAGCCTAGCCTGTGCTTTCAAACAGCCATGATGATTTATGAAATAAATGCTGATGATTGTAGTGTGCTTGTGAGTGTCATGACTTATGCACTGGGTTGGATTGCATCGATGGAGTTTTGTGCACTTCCACAGACAAATCAGTGCAAGGACAGACACATTGTGTAGAAAATGTGAAAATAACGGAAGTAGTTAACTTGTTGAAAAGGGAACGAATACTTTGAGTGGGTTTAGACATAATGAGCACCGTAACAAGGACCATAACAAAGAATGACCATCTGAAGGTAGTGCTGCACAAGTGGGTGCTTTTCGAGACTATTGTATGTATGGCTGTCGTGTAAGAGTTGGGGTTGCGGGAGGTTTTGCACTTGCAGCCAACGAGGCACACAGGTCCTGGATTGACTTTACACCCATCCAACACAGAGGGAGTTCGTCCACTGCATGACCCCCCCCCCCCCCCACCTCACAAAAATACGGGGAAAAACCATGAGTTTGTTCATGACACAAAAACAATGTCACCGGCGGAGCCAAAATGCGAGACATCAACACCCTCCATAATTTTGTTGACACACAGGTACCCCTCTTGACCTGTGGGACCCAGCGGTTATGGAAGTTCCATTCTTATTATATCAGATACAGCAAGAAAACAGAATACATAAGAATTATTTTAGATGTACAAGTAGTGACTAATACCGTGCACAGCACTAATGGATATTAATGTCTCTTACCTGAAGCTAGTAACTTGGGCTTGTTTGCACTCGGAAAGCACAGATTATGTAGAATCAGAGTAGCTAGATATTCCACATCACTGCCACTGTATGACTCACCAAACTCCAGCAATAAATCCAATGATTCTGAAAGGTAAATTCCAATGTGTGTTATGAAGGTGTCATGTAGTCTAAAATGTGTTTATGTGTGACCACTTAGATAGTTTGTATATAAAGTTTGACTGATTTCAGGCTAATCACTTGTCACTTTATTTATCTCAAAATATCCGAACTGAGATTAAATGTTGCTTTTTGGTTTGAGTTGTTTATTCACAAGACACCTCCATTATAACGAAGCATCTGAAGTGATAAAATACAAAAAAATATATAAAAATAAAGCATTTTGTTTCTAACTTATTCTGAAGTTCTTATTCTTTTTGCTTGCATTTATTTAAAATGTTAAATTTCCAACGTTTAGATCATGTAAACTGTTAATTTGTTAAACTGAAATTGTGTTCTTTGTACACTGCAATGAAATAAATGGAGTTGTAGGCCTAAAGCTCCACTTTCATAACAATCCCCCAAAATTGAATAGCATTGTCTCTTTCAAATTAAAGTGTCAATTATTACTTATAAATCCTCACTAAATAAATAATTAATTTCCTGATGACCATAACATTTCTCATACACAATCAATCACTGAAACCAAGTTAGATTCCTCAGATTATACCCACAATTGTGCTTACAGAGTAGAACTGAAGGATTACCCTCTTTCGGAAATGTGAAGTTTACATCAATCTAGATACACTGGACATTCTATGCCATTCATTTTCTTGCACTCCAGACATTACCACAAATATCCCTCATTTTATCAAAAGTGGATTCAGTGCAATCATTGAACTTGTGACCTTAATAGGGCCTATATGAAATAAAGATGTCTCTACAAAATGACCACTAAAGGCACCTATCCAACCACTTCTCCTGTTGAATGAATTTGGTAGTTCAAGGGAAAGTTTCCCCCTAAAGAACACATTCCCTTTAGAACCCCCCTCCCCGTTAAGTTATAAACCCTAATTACACCACTGCCAAGGATCCTGATTGGAACTTGGACTCACTAGTCAGACTCAGGTACATGTATACTTCTACCTTGGTCATTACCCTCCATAAGGATTCCATAATGACTCACACACTGGGAGGAATGGAACTTTTAAGATTCAAACCGATACACACTAGTGGACATTTTTTTTTTACTTTAAATAGAAATACATTAAAACCAGATGACAAAGTATTAACCACAACCACAAAATAAGAATGATTAGTATGTGTAAACTGTGAGACAGTACTATAATTGGGCCATTCACACAGTTGAGCAGTGTTAAATGACAATACACAATCCCTTGTATGGTAGGAGTTTCCCTGACTGGTAGACCACACATGACCTGACATGGCCTCTTGATCTTATTCCTCCTCTGAAGAAACAGGAAGGCCCTGGGGTGTTAGTTTAATGGCTTATACCAAGTAAACCATCTACTAAGGACCTTTAAGGGGTCCCTAGATGCAAAGACTACAGGCACCTATTTAAATCAACCACACATCAGTTGACACAAAAAAAACCAAATTGCTACAAGTGGTTTGGGGAACATTTTATGACAGCTTTCTTGCTACAGAAACAACTCTTGATAGTCAATGGAAAGAACACTTGCAGTTCCAGTGCAGTTTGTCAGGTCAGAACAAGCATTGTTCTAAACGGGTGCTTATTATTGTCCTTCTGAAGATATTACTGACACAAGCATCTAAGCTGGAGGCATCTAAACTTGTCAAGCTGATGAGTAATTACTAAAATGGTATCCAACTGACTGGACACAAATGGTGTAACATTGAAGTCCAATCAAACACACCTACACAATGAGACAATAGATATGCAGTCCAGTACATTGATATGGTATTATAATAAGCTCAATTTCAATTAATTGCACCTACAAAATAAATGTTCATGTTATTAGAAAAAATACAAACAATTATTCTATTTAACTTATTTCCAGGACAAAAATAATAATTTAGCTTTCACTTCAACAACAGTGTAATGATGAGGTCCTCTTATTTAGCAATTTTACTGTGAAACCTAAGAAAGAATCAAACAACTATTACTTGACTCCAGCTGACCAAACTTCAGCGATTGTCTGTTTGGGGCCTAAGACAATGATATAAACATCACTACCAAGTCAACCACCTACAATCAAAACATGATGGAAACCATCTGCCAACTCAAAGACAATAGATAAATATGGCAATGGGAACAAGGTCAAAGGTCAAGTCCTTACCTGGAATTCTCATGACCATTTGTTGACCTTCAGGCGAAAAGGTCAGATTGGCAAGAAGGTGAAGCCAGAGGGCAGCAGATAACTGTTTGCTTGCTGGAGACTGTTTAGTAGGTTTCCTTTTCCTCCGTTGCACCTGACTGAAGTTTTGCAGGAAACCAGTCTGTTATAAACAAAATGTCCTGATTATAGGTAGGTTCCCACAATGCAACATCCACGTAATCAATCAACTGGCAATTTCCAATTCATGAGTGACATGACATGCTGTTGAAATGTCTAGAGTTGATTCAAAGGCTTAAAATCTTACAACCTGTGCATTTGCTTCATTCTCTAGTACACACTGTTTGGCACATACCTTCCATAAAGCATGTCTACACTCTGCTGACCACACTGCGTTACTCAGTACATGTACTATTCTCTGATTGATTAGTTGTTCATCTCCTGACTGACCATTCATACATCCTCTACTCCTATCAATCTGTTGTATGATACGATGGAATAAAGAAGATCCCCTCTGACTTGGAGCACATTGAACTAGGGATGAACATGCTACAGAACAAGAAACATCAAAAAGAATGTTTTGGTGTTGTAGTGTGATAGTTACATTCAAATTGCGTGACTAAGTGACTTGGTATAACTTCGTGTTTATATGCTACAGGTATGCTCTCCATAAAACACCCCAAGGTAATATCTCTTAGTTCATATCTCAAAAGATGACCTTTCCCTGATTTATGTAGATATAAGTTAGAGTTAACAAAACCAGGAAAATATTACCTTAAAAAACTTCAGTTTTACTTTAATAAGAAGTAGTATACCTGGTAGGAAGTTAGCTGTGTATACAGCCAGAAGGGATAAAGTAGACAACAGTAACCTATTGTCTAGAATACTCCACGACCATAGCTTGAGAAGAACCACAATGAGTCCTGCTTCAAGGGCTGCCATCTAAACACATGAGAAAACCAATAATAAAATCCATAACCCTGGTGATATTGCTTGACAATGTATCCAATGCAGGAATCAGGTTAATAAATTACTTCAGTCAAACCCACATAATCCTGTGGATAAGTGTGACACAAATTTAGCACAAACCATGGCCACTTACACTGACTCAAGCAGTCATCAGAAGCTTTTACTAAAAGGATTGATCAAGCTTTTTAGAGTTTACTAAAGAAAATAACAAATCCTGGACTTTGCCTCTCACATGTGTTGCAAAAACTTGAGAGTGTATTAAAAATGTAGTTGTTTGCACCAACAATTCTTTTGGAATGTTAGAAAACAAGGGAATTAAGGCAACGTTATTACACACATTGTAACTTTGAGACACTTGACCAGGCACCAACAAATTATTTATTTTCAAGAAAAATGGTTTTCAAATACCTTCAACTGTTCAAATAAATATCAATTTAAAAGGGCAGTGAAACAACATCTCTCCTCTCAAGCTAATTTTCAAATGTTTTTAACATTTTTGATTACCATTCTGCACTTTTTGTTGTGCAATTTTTATTTTATTATTATTTGTTTTCCTTTGTCTTTGTGTCTTTTAAGGACCTCAATGGAAATATGCTGGGCTCTGTAATTAGTTTATTTGTTATGTCTTTTCTCTGTTTGTCTCATTGTAATGGCAAATAAAATAATAACTAAAACCCTGTGTAGATGATGTGAATAAGACCAACGAATGTCACCAGATATGTATGCCTTTTCTCTCAGGCCAATCATTGCCGATTTCTTTACATCTTACAGATTGTAAAATTAGTCATGCAGAAATATTTTCAACTTTTCCTTTTTAATAGACAAAAACGATGCAAGTCTTCAACATTCATCATCATATAAGTATTATTAGTAAGAAAAGCTTACCTTGGCATCCTTGCATTGGTACAAGCAATTCTGCAGTAACTCCATCTGACCAATAAGCTTCAACAACAGTGGCTCTTCCTATATCAAGATAACAATATATAAAAACTTCACAGTCACAGCTCCTGTCCTAACCATTTATAACTTTACTGCTCAACAGGATAGTATTGCTCCAGTGCAACAAGTATTGTTACTAATATGGAGAGCACAATGATTGCATCTCATACCATTACAAACATGCAAGTATTTGGCTTTGGACATACATGCACATCCACAAGTTTCATATGGGACTGTAAGAGGTCATATCTTGTTATGTGACCTCATCGCATACATGTTAAAATAAAATGTTTTAAAATATTGAAAGGGAATTGAGAGAAAACACAAGTTGTAAAAGAAGCTGGGAAACCAGCACCTTAAGACTTCCAAGGCCTAGACTTGTGGATATGTAGAAAGCAATTTATTATATCTATTTGTTTTGTTACCCCCCCCCCAATGGTAGAATGAGAAAGCAGAAGTAGGGAATTGTCCTCATCATAACATTGTGCAATATACATACTTGAACTCTGTTTTGACAAACAATGTTTAAAGTAATTAAAAAGAATGGTTGCCCAATGAAAACAAATGTAGAAAACTGGGAAAAGCTGTGTCTAGTGTGTACTTAAGGACCATGCACAGTAGATACATCATTTGCACCTGTGTAGCATAGAGATTTAATAACATTGGACTGCACCCACAATAATAAAAGCAGGTAACTATTAGATGTTGACTGATGCAGAACTAATCCCAACTTCCTATAAATGAATGATGAAACCTCAGAATACACAGCAAGCACAGCTGTTATGGTATGTCACCTTCTTCTTGGCACTAGGCCTTGGATGTTGGAGACATTGTACATTCAATTTTGCGTGTGTGTGCTGCATGCTGTCAACCAAGGAGTCCAGTAAACCAGCTGTCATCCAAATCAAATGAAAACGGCAAAATCAAATAAATCTTTCAATTTGTGGATAAGCCAAATCATTATTAATTAAGTTTTTTATGTGCAAAGTGACCATAATGAAAGCTAGCAGTTGTAGGGTTGTTTCTAAGTTGACAAATAGAAAGTTCCTATGAATTTGTTTTCAAAATTATAACCTTCTTTAAAGACTGGTATGTTTCTGCAGTAGACAAACATAACATCTTTCTTTAGTCTAAAAGAGTGTATTGTGTTATCTCCAATGACTGTATGATTCAATTTCATTATTAAACATCAAATGACTGGGTAATGCACTGGGTAAGCAATGCTGAGGATGAATCAATTCCTGATGTAGGGTAAGGGTTGAGGAAACACTACTCGTCCATTAACTTGAAATTCTTGGAACCATTGGATTGATGCCAACAGTCAAAGTATATCACTTCAGACAGGGTTTTCCAGTAGCATTTGGATAGTTTAAATAAACAAGTTACATTACAAAAACAGTATAACTATTTTATTATTTGATCACATTTATGTCAACCCATATAAAAAATGCTTAAACTATCCTGGAGGATTTCCACTATTTTCTGCAAACTTAACAAAACTAAACAAGTAAAAAGTGTTTGGTCCCATGTTGTCTAATTATGTTTTCATACTTTTTAAAAATATGAAACTTTTCAACAATTTGAACTAAAATAAAATGTAAAAAAATATTCATTGGAATGAGGATCAAAACAAAATCAATGAATATTTGTTATCCAAGATGTAATTATTACATGTATTAACTAGACTATGGATAATGTATTTACATTGAAGCGCTTTTGTCTTGGCCTGTTGACTGAATGCTAAGAGGTTTCTCAGTGCACATGTTATACTAGTCATTTCAGGAGTGGATCCTGTTGTATCTACACATCTAGGTAGTGTACCATCATATGCTTCAAGTAGTACACTGCACAAGGTGATCCCATTGCCTGTAGTATGACCTGAAAAGTACAAAGTGACAGTGATGAAATAGTCCCTGTAGTAACAAACCCTCTGGCTACATGTATAGACTTTGCACAAACCCCAGACAAGCTCCTCAGCAAGGCTGGAAGAAAAGTAGTTCAGGGGCCAATTTCACCAAGCACTAAGATTCATCTTAACATGAGTTGTCAGTATTACCATAGTGATTTGTATTGTGACATCACATTTTGCTAAGCAATTAAGATTGATACACACTTAAGATCAGTCTTAGCTCTTAGTGTGAAATCGAGGCCAGCAGGTCCATTACCACCCCATACTCAGTGAACAACAAACAGTATACAGCAACAAAACCTCCCTCAATGTAAGATACAATTGAAATGTTATGGTACATCTTGAACTGACAAATGTAGGTAAATATCAAAATATACACATTATTCTGAAGGATTTAAAATAACTTGTCATGAAGTTTTGAATACAAGTACATTGAATGCCAGGTGAGTGTGTTTAACAGATGGTTGAATGTTTTAGACATGAATAGAGAACAGACAATTAAAAGTTATGGACTAGAAGTCTGATTTACAATTTTACAGCATTTTATAACCTCTGGCAGCTAATGTTTCCTTGACTGAACTGAACCAGTGGTTCTCAAACCAACAAATATATTCTTTCAAAGAGGCCAGTCTAGGAGCATTAAAAGATACATTGTAACATCCAATGTAACTTGTAACACGAGTTAAAACAATTGTATAATCTACACAGCTTCATGAGACAGTTTAGTGATTAGTACACCTCACAATAACGCCGGTCATTTTCAGCGGCATAGCCAGGACTTTTTCGGTGGGGGGGGGGGGGGGGGGGCACGGGGGGCACGGGGGGGGGGGGGGGGGGGGGGGCATTGCTTTTAAGTGGGGGGCCCAGGGGGGAATGGGTTTGTCAGTGGTGGGGTCATGCTTTTGGAAGGGGACACTGCAGGGGGCCACAATCGTTCTTGGCATTTTGTTTAGCCAGACATGCCTATTCAGCATTAATGATCAGCATTATGCCCAGCCCCGGGCCCCTCTCTATTTTGTGTTTATAACAACTCAACAAGACAGTGAATTGTTGACATTGACCAACTTTTCATTCCGCGCTGCATGCATTGCATTGATCAGCGCGCTGCATGCATTGCATTGATCAGCGTGCGCTGCATGCCTTGCATTGATCAGCGCGTGGGCACGCGCGCGCTTCCTGATACGAGGGCAACAATCCCCACCGCATTAGTTAAACAATAATGGCTTAGTATACTATTAATTTTTTTATTTTTTTTTTACTGTATTTTAAAAGAAGGCCTACAACTTGCAGATGTATTCAGGATAAAACTTTGCAATGTTTTGTTTTCATTCTTTTTAGGCCTGCGCTAAACGTCGCACTTTTGCCGTGTCGAACTCATATGATTTTTGCACGGTAAGAGTTCGGCACTTAAATCGAATCGGTGACAAACGTTGAATTTAGTAAAATAGTTTGCCGCACTTAAAGAAATTCAAAATGGCGACGCAGGAGAAAATTGAAAAAGAGTTGTTTCATAAAGGCAATTCGAGCTGACACTCGTAGTTTTTTTATTTTTATTAATGACAAAATAATTGTTCCCAAGCTTAAATGTCGTAATTCTACTATTACAACCGTTGATGAGTGGTGGTCATCGTATTTTATTTTAAAGTGACAGACAAAATCGATTATAATTCCGAAATTTACAGAATATTATGTTTGTTCAGTGTTTCCCGAATCCCATCCCCTCCGTATCAGCTACGGTACGGACAAGGAGAACGTTCACATTAAGAACAATACTCATAAAACACATTTCAAAAGCTTTGCGTGTGCGTATTCGCAAAGAGCATCGCCCGACTGAGAATTAAATTCGATTCGACGCGGCAAGAGCACGACGTTTGTCACCCATGCAAATACCGTGTAGCACAGCAGAGCTTGCCGTGCTACACGGAAGTGTCGAACTTAAATCAAAAATTTGCACTAAACGTCGCTCTTTTGTCGAATTTAATTCATCTATTTGAGTTCGACACGGCAAATGTGCGACGTTTAGCGCAGGCCTTACTTTTTTTTTTCTGTGGGCACTATCACGATTTTTTCGTGGGGGGGGGCACCTGGGGGGGGGGGGCACTGGAAATTTGTGGGGGGGCACGTGCCCCCGCAGGCTCCCCCGTGGCTACGCTGCTGGTCATTTTTAAATGTTACTCATGAATGTTCTCAAGTAGCTGGTATAACAAAGGTCTGAATAAAAGATGATGGTGGATTAAATTGACAAACAGACATTCAAATCATATTTACATGCACTTTCAAATCTTTGGTTTGGCAAACAAGTCAAGCATTACTTCGATACTTGGATACCGATTCGTCTTATAGCCAATCACTTTATTGGAAGAAGTTTCCTTTACAATGTCATTAAGACCTCTAATGTGAGACTTAAGCTCACTAATTACACTTATGAAAAACACTTAAGTTTCCTTTTATCTCAGAATTCATACTAATGCAGATGTTTTTACAGGTGAAACACTGCACCAAGATTCATAATTAAAACATTAACTAGCAAATGGTGTGCTTTCTTGTGACTGCATTTTAGTTGTGTGTGGGAAATGAGCCATTAGGAGAAGGTCATTAGGACATTGCAGGCACTGACAAGGTGAATTCAATTAAAACAAGATACAGACACAGCATCAAAAACCAGCAACTATAGTTGACTATTGAATGATCACATTCCTCTCCTTCAGCCATTCATGGCGCCAACTCATACTTGTTGAGGGCAAGTGAAGGGCATGATGGGGAGGGGTCAAACACTACTGAGCCTCTACAATTAACACAACCTCGAAAATCACATCAACAACTCTCTGCAGCTAGTAGGGATATAACCAAATTGACAGGGTATGCAGTACACTGATTCTGATGAACGGGCCAAACTGTACTTTGATTGTACTGCAGGGCTATACTTCATTTGGCAAAGTTGTATTTATCTTTCAATGCCACGTACAATAATCACATTCCAAATTAATTGAATAGATTAGTGACAAATGCAATGACACAATTGAAAGACATTTACTTCCAAAGCAGAGTGTAGTGCAAAAGAGAGTATAACAGGAGTACCTTCCCAACAACTTGCCTCAATCCTATTACAGTACTGACTCTATTAGTATTTGACCTTGTATTAGATAAGGAGGGAAAATGGGAAAACAAATTAATGATTGAGCAGACAGACAAGCTAGCATTTAGTGAACTGATTTCCCTGAGATTGGCAAACAAGCTCATGTGATGTGTAATGATGATGGCTTAGATCTTATGTTCATGATTAACATCTGTCTTGTTTGTCAGAATGGGATGTAGCTATCTTGGATTCATATCAACTAAAACGAGTCTGGTATCTCTGCAGTTAGCAAGTTACATCAAGTATAGTCAACACAACAGTGGCGTAACTAGACATTTTCATTTGGGGGGGCAAGTGGGGGGCAAAGATTAAATTTGGGGGTGCCAAAGAAGTGCAAGATTATCATTAAATATGTTAACTGATGTATATATAATAAGAATATACTTTTCTGTGATTTCATATGGGGGGGGCAAGAGGGGGGGGCAAGGGTTCTGAGCGGGGGGGCGCAGGCCCCCCCTGCCCCCCCTCTGGTGACGCCACTGCAACACAATGTAGTCAATGCCATGAGAAATGGTTGCCATGTACAACTTGATGAATCTACATGTAATGCCAAAAAGCTTGTGAAATTCTGCCACTTCAATCACAGATATTTGAGATGCTGAGGTTTAAATTAACAATTTGAACCATGGCAATGTGGCTCACATTTATAAGCAAATGTAAAAAATATATTAATGTATCATTACACTGTAAATATGTCAATGTCTTTTAACGATTGTTACTGGTTTATAATGCATAACATTATTTAACAAGTTAACATTTTCAGCCCAACAGCTGAACTGTGTTGTAAATATTTTGTACATTATGATACAGAGTCAACAAGATTCATACAAATGGAAAAACATTTACAGGATGTATCTCAGAATTAAGACTAACCAAATATACCAGGAAAAATTTGATAAAAAGTTAAATTAACAGTATAGATCACAGCATTTCACTACCACGATGTTTGTGAATTAAAATTACTAAATGTTAAAACTATCGGACATTGTTGTTAAATTGTGATTCCATTCCTATCTATGTAACATTCCTGTACATGAGCATGAATGCTCATGTACAAGAGTGAATCCCAGAGTTCTATAATTTTGCTTAATACTTAATTTTACTTAATATTGCTTAATACTTGGCTATGGGCTGGGGGCTTTGTCATAATTTTGCATTGACAAAAAATTAATCATAAATACATCATAAATCAAAGTAACAAAATTACAACTAAATAAAAATTTCAAAAAAAAAGAGGAAATAATCAACATTAACTCCATACATGCCACAAATAGATAAACTAGCACAAATATCCAACTTGAAAGGCTGTTCAAATATTAACGCCATCATAATAAAGATGTAAATGTGACCAAAGATTGGATTGCAATACTAAGCCATAATACAGATTAGTAAGAGGAAAGATACACTGCTTTACATTGTATTGATAGCTGACACTTCTTACCTGGAGAATCCAGAACTTCCAGTAAGCACTTCATGACATCATCTTCATCATCAGATTCTTCTTCACTGCTACACTGCTTCACTGAAGCTTTATTGCTCTCATTGTACTGTATTCCTGAGAGTAGAGTGGCTAAGAAGTTAAGAGCAACTATCCTGGTATATGAATCCATTGGTGTCTTCATGAGGTGTATCACTGAGCCTGTAGAGAGTCAAGTATTGTACAAAAAATGTCATTCCATCAATGCGCTGAAAAAACCTTAATCTTTATTATCATACTGTATGGAATAACAACCTTTGATTTAAAAAGACAGTATTAATTGTGTTTCTGATCATTGATGATTCAACCACACATTCTTAATACTAACATTAGCTTTTTGTAATTTGTGTATATTCCCTTTCTAACTATGACTTCAAAGTATGATACATTGTTGGTTTTTGAAAGAAATAATTCCTTCATATCCTCATGTTTGGTGTTTTATCTGGGACTTTGTAGTACTGATTTTGATTTAGCAAATCACAATAAGAACTGTGTTTTGTTCAGACAATGTTCTTGCACAATTCAAATGAAATTCTTTCTAAGGACAATTGGTATCAAATTTATAAGCTCCACAATAATTTTTTTTATATATTTAGATTTATTTTATATTTAAAACACATTTGACAATAATGTATCATGCCCTTAACCTGGGCAAAGTTCATTTAAGCTTGGTAAAGTTTGTTCATCTGTTACAAATGTATTAGTAAATTAAAAATACTTTAAAATGTACAACTGCAGCTGTAAAAAACTGATGAAATGATCATACATGTGAAACTTCTGCGATTAAAAATAAATAATTGTTCTTGCAAGAAGTTTCTACGGGTAAGTAAAGTAAATAATAAACACTAGTAGTGTAAGTGGAGATGTAGGCGTACGAGTAGATGATCTATTTGTATTGGAGCAACTTGAGGCACAGGCCAAGGCACCTAGTCTTTACACAGCTTGTACTCATCATTAAGAAGCCCAGCATATAATCTCCTTAATGCAATGGTACACACATTATGTATTTACTCTGGCTCATTGCAAGAGATTTCATATTGGTTTTTATAAAGGGAGTTTTCAGTTAAATCAAGCCAAAATAAAATTCTTGTTTACTAATGAAGTTTACAGAGTGGAGTAAGCTGACATTTATCAGCAGAGACATCTGTAAAAGCTTCTCCATACAGATCTTTAAAACCCCTAAATTAACAAATGTTTGTATTTTAAACCATGCCTGAGATGTTGAGTGAAAACCAACTCTACTAATGTACATGTGTACATGTATATTAGCATTATTTTAGCCAGAAGGACTCAGAAAGCAATGAATATACAGTTTTTATCCCACATCGGTGTAAGGGTAAAACCAATGTATCCCCAAGCAACTCTTACATCAATTCAAATGTAGACATACTGTTTGGCAAATGGGTGTCTAATCCAAATTCTACTCCTGCAGAATATACTGTTTACCAAACTGTTTACCAAACTGTTAGATTGGGGTAAAGTGAAAAAAAGGCAAAAGTCATCAGTTACCTAATGTGGTCCATCTAACCACTAACAAACTGACAATTAGTTCATGTTCCCCTTAATATGGGAATAAAAGAGTAGGTGACGAGGCCTTCAACAGCCGTTTAAAACCAACAGGGTCGAACAACTACGACCCTGCAAGGTTTTTTAAACAGCCATTCAAAGGTAGGGTCATAGATTGGTAAATACTCCAAAAACTAATAACAATAAAAACTTACTTGATGAGAAGCACCGCAGCTGTTGATAGTATAAACTATTGTGAGAAAGGATTCCATTCGAAGTAATATGGTTTGGATACATTTTCACCCCAAAACATTTGAATCTGAGAAACAATTCATGCATGAATCATTTCTCAAATTTCTGAGGGTTGGTGTCTATTCGCGAATGCTGTGGCCAGAGATGCAGTTGGTATCTGCAATTACCTCGCTAAATGTTGATGGATGCGATGTTCTTGTGAAAATGCCATGACAGTTTTTAGCTGTTTTTTCAACAAGTGGACACTGTATTTAGCTGAAACTTTCACATGTGACTTTTATTACATTTGTCTTTACAATTTTGCCTATCAGCATTACTTTGAGAGAAAAAAAAACAACAACAACAACAACAATCTAGGACCGAGTTACTTCTCTTTTATCAAATTCATAAATACCAAATCTGTAAAACGTTTGTTTTGTTGGCCTAAAATTTCAAATCCTGTTACGTCCTCAAGTAGGGTCAGATTGCATACGATGCTCAATGATTGTGCTAATAGATCTTAGATTGAGTACCCGTATGTATCGATTGCATTATGCGTAAATTAGCACCTGAGTATAAGCTAGTGCTCTGACACACTTATGGCTTTGAGTGCTGAATGTGCCTTCACAGCACTAGTAAGCTGTTTTGTAGCGCAGCGCAGCGAAACAGCTCTTGTTTTCGTTAAAGTTTTTTTTATTATTATTATTTTTAGCTGTTTCGTAGCGTAGCGCAGCGAAACAGCTCTTGTTTTCGTTAAAGTTTTTGTTATTATTATTTTTTTTCCTTTTTTTATTTGTCTGTTTCAGTAAAAAGAGCCATTGACATAACACACGTTCGTTCTAAGCGGCCTTTTGCATAGTTCCTAATGGGCAATTGCAATGAAACTTTCAGTGATGAAAGGCATTGGTGCAATAATGATCCTAAAACAATGATGTCATGATGACGTCATCACATGTCACGTGACGTCATCTTAAAGGTTTCTATTTTAAATATTTGAAAATCAGTAACAAATCAGCCACAAGAGACCGTAGGTTTCTGTTTGCGGGATTGTATAGGGATAAATTAGGTCTTCATTTTATTCAGTGTGCGTGACCTCACATGACCTCTACTTCCGGTCGAAACCGGAAGTGCCTCGTTATTCAAAAGTGGAAATAGTTATGAAGTTGCTTTCAACTATGTTATTGTCTGGCAAGGGTGGGTAATTAAAAAAAAATACCGATGACGTCACAACACACAATAGCGCCTTCTAGCGGCAGGTTGAAAACTGATCAAAATGGACTTTTTGAAGATGTGTGTGGTGAAGTTTTGTGTATTCACTTCAAAATTTACACACATGTTGATCGTCGAGCAGCCATCATATGTGTGAAATTTCAGATCGATGACGTCATCGGGGGTCACGTGACGCGGCATTAAAGGTGCCTTTTTTAAAGTCGTATATCTCCCTAAGTGTTAGTGCGATCATGTTGAAACTTGGTAGGTTGTTGGATAATGGCAAGTTCTTGTAAATTCTAAAATGACGTCATAATGACGTCATCACATGATTTTTTATGATTTTTTCTATTTTTTGCACCTTTTAGTCATTAATTGCTTACAAAACGTGGTATAATCCAAATTCTTTTTTAAACAGGCTTGAACGTCATAAGTACTTTGAATACAAAAAAAACTTTCAAATTCAGTTGAGTAATTTGAAAAAGTTATGACGAAACAGCTCGGCATTTGTGCACAAATGCAACATGTCTAGTTTTTATTTTTATTTGTCTGTTTCAGTAAAAAAGGCTATTGACATAACGCACGTTCGGTCAAAGCGGCTTTTCACATAGTTCCTAAAGAGCAATTGCAATGAAACTTTCAGTGATGAAAGGCATTGGTGCAATAATGATCTCAAAACAATGATGTCATGATGACGTCATCACCTGTCACGTGACGTCATCTTAAAGGTTTCTATTTTAAATATTTGAAAATCCGTAACAAATCAGCCACAAGAGACCGTAGATTTCTGTTTGCGGGATTGTATAGGGATATATTAGGTCTTCATTTTATTCAGTGTGCGTGACCTCACATGACCTCTACTTCCGGTCGAAACAGGAAGTGCCTCGTTATTCAAAAGTGCAAATAGTTATGAAGTTGCTTTCAACGATGTTATTGTCTGGCAAGGGTGGGTAATTAAAAAAAAATACCGATGACGTCACAATACACAAGAGCGCCCTCTAGCGGCAGGTTGAAAATTGATCAAAATGGACTTTTTGAAGATGTGTGTGGTGAAATTTTGTGTAATCACTTCAAAATTTACACACATGTTGATCGTCAGGCAGCCATCATATGTGTGAAATTTCAGATCGATGACGTCATCGGGGGTCACGTGACGCGGCATTAAAGGTGCCTTTTTTAATGTTGTATATATCTCTCTAAGTGTTAGTGCGATCATGTTGAAACTTGGTAGGTTGTTGGATATTGGCAAGTTCTTGTAAATTCTGAAATGACGTCATGATGACGTCATCACATGATTTTTTATGATTTTTTGAAAAAGTTATGGCGAAACAGCTCGGCATTTGTGCACAAATGCAATATGTCTAGTTTATTTTTTTATTTGTCTGTTTCAGTAAAAAAGGCTATTGACATAACGCACGTTCGGTCAAAGCGGCTATTTGCATAGTTCCTAAAGAGCAATTGCAATGAAACTTTCAGTGATGAAAGGCATTGGTGCAATAATGATCTCAAAACAATGAGGTCATGATGACGTCATCACCTGTCACATGACGTCATCTTAAAGGTTTATATTTTAAATATTTGAAAATCCGTAACAAATCAGCCACAAGAGACCGTAGATTTCTGTTTGCGGGATTGTATAGGGATATATTAGGTCTTCATTTTATTCAGTGTGCGTGACCTCACATGACCTCTACTTCCGGTCGAAACAGGAAGTGCCTCGTTATTCAAAAGTGTAAATAGTTATGAAGTTGCTTTCAACGATGTTATTGTCTGGCAAGGGTGGGTAATTAAAAAAAAATACCGATTACGTCACAATACACAAGAGCGCCCTCTAGCGGCAGGTTGAAAATTGATCAAAATGGACTTTTTGAAGATGTGTGTGGTGAAATTTTGTGTAATCACTTCAAAATTTACACACATGTTGATCGTCAGGCAGCCATCATATGTGTGAAATTTCAGATCGATGACGTCATCGGGGGTCACGTGACGCGGCATTAAAGGTGCCTTTTTTAATGTTGTATATATCTCTCTAAGTGTTAGTGCGATCATGTTGAAACTTGGTAGGTTGTTGGATATTGGCAAGTTCTTGTAAATTCTGAAATGACGTCATGATGACGTCATCACATGATTTTTTATGATTTTTTGAAAAAGTTATGGCGAAACAGCTCGGCATTTGTGCACAAATGCAATATGTCTAGTTTATTTTTTTATTTGTCTGTTTCAGTAAAAAAGGCTATTGACATAACGCACGTTCGGTCAAAGCGGCTATTTGCATAGTTCCTAAAGAGCAATTGCAATGAAACTTTCAGTGATGAAAGGCATTGGTGCAATAATGATCTCAAAACAATGAGGTCATGATGACGTCATCACCTGTCACATGACGTCATCTTAAAGGTTTATATTTTAAATATTTGAAAATCAGTAACAAATCAGCCACAAGAGACCGTAGGTTTTTGATTGCGGGATTGTATAGGGATAAATTAGGTCTTCATTTTATTCAGTGTGCGTGACCTCACATGACCTCTACTTCCGGTCGAAACCGGAAGTGCCTCGTTATTCAAAAGTGGAAATAGTTATGAAGTTGCTTTCAACTATGTTATTGTCTGGCAAGGGTGGGTAATTAAAAAAAAATACCGATGACGTCACAACACACGAGAGCGCCCTCTAGTGGCAGGTTGAAAACTGATCAAAATGGACTTTTTGAAGATGTGTGTGGTGAAGTTTTGTGTATTCACTTCAAAATTTACACACATGTTGATCGTCGAGCAGCCATCATATGTGTGAAATTTCAGATCGATGACGTCATCGGGGGTCACGTGACGCGGCATTAAAGGTGCCTTTTTTAAAGTCGTATATCTCCCTAAGTGTTTAGTGCGATCATGTTTAAACTTGGTAGATTGTTGGATATTGGCAAGTTCTTATAAATTCTGAAATGACGTCATGATGACGTCATCACATGATTTTTTATGATTTTTTCTATTTTTTGCACCTTTTAGTCATAAATTGCTTACAAAACGTGGTATAATCCAAATTCTTTTTTAAACAGGCTTGAACGTCATAACTACTTTGAATACAAAAAAAACTTTCAAATTCAGTTGAGTAATTTGAAAAAGTTATGACGAAACAGCTCGGCATTTGTGCACAAATGCAACATGTCTAGTTATGTCTTTGTCATGCAACTACCTTTCAACCAATAGGACTGCATAAACTAAATGGGGTATTTATGAATACAGAATCAAACTGATTAAGAATCCTGGGTGGAATACCTGTGATATTTGTCCAATATTTGATCATGACTGGCAATAGATCCTTGAGCCTAGCTTGGTGCGTGGTGGTGATATGAGTGAGCATCAGAGAAAATGTACTTTCCCATACATCATGGATGTACTTCCAGGTAAAAGACCCTATCAAATACAAACAAATTACATCTATGTTAATCAACTTAAAAATCAGCCAAGCAATATTTCAGCAAACAAGAAGTTTATGAGTTAACAATCTTTACTAGAAACAAGTACTTAACTTTTCTAATGAAATTTGCTACCATAGTTCAAAGATGTTGAATGATCTGCCAATTGTATGTGTACATCAGGTTTCATCATAATCAATGCCTTTGTGGAAATTGCTCACCTCCAAAAACAAGTATTTACTACGCAGACTCTCAATCATCAATTGTTATAACAGTTTCTCTAACATGATAGCTGTTTATGTGGGTAATCTGCAATGTAACACGTCTGCAACACTATTTCACAATATCCACCGAATTGTACACACATTCAAGTTAGACAAGCAGTGATAAAAAATAGTCATAGTTATTCACATTCCAACTGCACTTCTGACTATTCAAATCATCACTATAAACAATGAGTTCTTTTTTTTACAATATAAAATGTTACCATCTTTGAATGGCAACAATTACCAAACCTAAATGCTGTTTCCCTTGAAGATAGATTCTCAAATTATGCAAGCCTTCTGTTTGACATCATTTCCCAAGCTACAAATTAATTTCCAAGCTGTCTATGTCTGATACTTCCCAATAATCAAAAGGAACTCTTCCAATCAGTTCTGTAACCCCAGATGATTAATTAAAGATCCATAAGAATGAAACCTGACACTACAGTCAACGTTCATAGATGCCAATATGGCTTTTTGTGTTGGATTGGTCCTGGCAACTTGAGATTGACCAATTAATTTCTCAGACACTTGGCAGAAGAAATGCAAAGAGTGACCACTATGAACTAGATGTAAAACTATACATTTGAACCATAGAAGCACTTAAAGAAACCACAAAAACACCTTGACTTCAGTTTTGAATTTCAGAAAGATCTGGAAATGTTGACTTTTTTCTTTCTTTCAGCAAATAAAGTTGGAAAAGAAGTGAAGAAACAGCAACTGTTTTTTTGTTCTTCACTCTTCCACGGCATACTGGAAGACCGTCTCACTGTCTACATATAATATTTTTAGATATCAGAAAAATGGTTCTGTCCTGTTGTTTCAATAACTGCATTATCAATCAATCCCCAGTGGATTTGATTTTAACCAAGAATACAGTGTGAGCATTTGGTTGCCTGTCAGCACTTTGTACCTCGGTATGACTAGCATTCTAAAATATAAAGGTACTTTTAGATTTCTCATAATGACTTCAAGTTGTTCCAGCATACATAAATGCAGCTTTATGTGGCAGCCAGAAAATTGAACTACATTGCAACAAGGGAAGGTACAGCAAAGGTACATATTCTTCAAACAATAGAAGTAATATAGCTTTTGTTGAAAATGACACATTTTTTGAGTTAATGCAAATAACATACTGAGAACTAACTTACACAAACAGGAAAATTACAGACATCCGAGCTCAATTTAATGTCGTCATATCTGCAAATTTGATACTCTGTGGTTTTACATTACAGACCAGTTGTTGTTCATTTGAAAAGTGGATGGATTTGAAAACCTTGAAAGGCTACATGTGATCATCCTCCTACTCAAGTAACCACTATGACAGTTATATACATTGCCCTCAACCAGCTAATCTAGCTGGATTTAGGTTTCACTTTTAATGATCTGACTTCCCCTTTTGAAATTGAAAATCATGATTTATAAAACACCTGGGGACATTGAGATAACTGCTTAGTTTCATGGCTCCTTGCACCACAAGGAGACAACTCAGCAGTGTGCTGCAGGAATGCAATGCCAACTAGAGCATTCATTTCTATTCACAGGGGAAAGCTCAAAGTCACACAGGTTTGTTTTGACACATGTCTGCAATTATTGACAGTAAAAAATTAGCAATACTCCTCTTTAACAAATTATTTATTAATTAACATTAATCTGTAGCCATTTGCTTCCAAGTCAAAATTGGTACATGACAAATACATTTGTATCATATCACCTTTGTTGATTATGAACAAAAAGCAGTTAATAACACTAGTACTAGACATTATACAACTTGGGAGTTATTTGCATATTGTAAAACCACTTACGACTTGAATTTAAAACATATACAAGAAGGGAATATTGAAAACAGGTACCTGTAACACTACATTGCATGTCAATCCCTCAGGAGTTCAAGACAACGTAGTGCCTTCCTTTTGTAGAAGATGATTCAGTTTACATAACAAAAGGTAAATATTTCCTGTTAAATGATAACATGCAGCTGTCCCATGGCAAACAAATGGTCAGTGTATTCCCCAATGGTTTACCTCAAGCTACAATTTGGTCTTAACAAGAAACAGAAACAGTCAGTTGATGTGGAAGAATGTGAGGTACTTGGTCAATGTTGAAGCCTACTTAAAGCTACAACTATACACTGTCCCATCATGATGTATGCATCGTAATTGAGTGCACAAATAATTTTACAAATTTTTTAGAAAAGAGTAGTCTGTTTTAGTAAGTTAAACAATGCTGCCAGTCTTTTTATCTGTACAGTCTGTAGACTGTGACTTAAATTGAGTAAGCATTTCATGAGCTTCAAAAGTGTCAGACAACAGGCTCTGATATCCACTACAAATCCAAAACTCATTCTTGCTTATTAGGCAACTGTTCTTTTTCTGTGAACCAAAAGTAACTTAATTTTACAAAATAGCAAACAAAAAGAACAAATGTGAGGTCTATGTGTACCAAGTATACTGTCCGAATACTCAGAAGAGAGATTTAACTACATGGTGTCACTGCAAACACTTTTACAATATGTTGAACTGCATATTCTTGTACTTACCTGTTGCCTCTGTGCTTGATATACCAAGCAATCTACAAGCAAGCACCAATTCTGTAGTGTCAATATTAGCAGTAAGAGATTTGCTAGGACTCTGTGTCTGCTTGTAAGCTTGAAGAAACTGTAAGATATCTCTGCACATGGAAAGGTGTGCTGACAACTGTTGAAGAATCTTTCTCTGTTCTTGAGTAGTTGTCACTGACAGATGATGCAAGAGACCTGAGATGTGCTCAACATCAATCAATCTACAACATTTGAACAAACCATACACATTACATTCATTGATCAGATAATTACAATATTGTGTTATATAGTTATTCACAAAAATCACTTATAACGCAAGAAAGAAAAACCCAAACTAGAACCGAGTCAAATGTATAACTGAATAAATACCCAGCTAGTTGCAGCTGTTCCACTATTTGTTTAATAATGAGGTTATATTAGAAGTTTCAAGTTTATATGAACTTTAAACGTTGCATGTATAGGCTGAGAAATGTTGGATGAAAAAAGACGGGTAATATTACAGGTGCTGTGGCTGCAACGAGACACCGTAACATGTGCTTTTCTGATTGCACAGAATACAGCATCTTCTTACTTTCATTTCACTCAGTCAATTTTATTTCAAATTACACAATTTAGCTTATTATTTGTATCAACATTGGTGAAATTTGGTTAAACATGTTTTGAAAAATAATATCAATATAACCTTGGCGTATAAATGGCACAGTAAAACGTGACGACGACATCATTTACATATTTGGAAGGGACATGAACCAGTTGTCATTTCATACACAAGAACCATGTCAGATTCCCTTTTTACCTTAGCTACAGACCCAAAAGTAGGGCAAGGAAATATTGTTCACTTCAACTTCTGGTTTTGACCGAAAGATAAGGTCAAACTGGGTTCATGTCAGCATACTTTTTAACTTTTATTTTTGAATACTTTTCTAATGATGTATAGGTTGTACATATCCATGATACAGTTAAAGAGTTTTATTTTTTGAACTATTAAAAATTAAGTTGATGTAATTTGACACATGGTGTCATCAGGTGATTAGACTGAAACATGTGGACTTCAATGTGCAAAGTGTAATGGACTGCTGGGACGGAAAGATCGGAAAGATCTGGGGAAAAAACATAACAATACAATGTATGATACCAATAGCTGTTTTGGTGCCAAAACAGCTGATGATTTGATGTAGTTTTTGAATCCATTAGAATCCAACACCATGTAGTACCTTGACTGCAACAAATACAAAACCTGTTGTTGGATTTCAGTAGATTTATGGTAGTGTTTGTGTGGGATTAATGAGTAATTTCATTGCTGTTTCAAACTCTACTAATCTTATTAATGTATTAAATAAATGGTTCATGTTTTTGTACTGAGGGCCAGGTCAAACACTAATTACATGCATTATTTTCTTTTGATAAACTGTAATCAGTGTAAAAACCTTTCTCCTTTTTCAAATATCCAAAGGATGTAGAAACAAACGCCTTGCTTAAGAACATCAGCACTACAATCAGAATTCACACATCCAGCTCTATGTTTGTTCTATGTTCCTAGTATTAAATGGGTCAGACATCTATTCATTATTTATAATGATCACAAAGGTATTGTTTAGAGTGAGTTGTTTTTAGTGTATACCTTGGCACACATTTTGAAACAAATACCGGTACAATCAACACTCAAGTTATTGTTGACCAGAGACACAAAATAAGAGGCAGATATTGAGTAAGAATTGAGGGACGTTCTCATGCAAGGTCCATGTCTATAACAGTCTTTCATTGACATTGATTGGATTGGATTAGAAAAATTTAGGAGAATAATTAACACTCCAACAGCAAATGGGTTGCTATCTTATTTCCTTTGAATAAATCAGGATAACATATTGTTTGGTTGTTAACTACACACACTGCACTTAAAGCAGTGTATCACTCTAGTTGTTGTGAGTTCCTGTGATTGACACAGAGGGACCTGGGAATAGGCCTGGTCCCTGAGGCTATGACTACCACTACACCAAGTCATATGCTTCCAATGTACCATGGCAAGATGTACATAGACCTCCAATGCAATGGAGCATGTCCAATGGTCCATACTAATTTATTAAGTTGCTCTCAGGAGGAACCACAGGTTGAATAAGACCTCCTGCTGCTCATGTGGGCATGAACACAAATTCTTTCCATACACATACTTTTTATTTGCCCAAGCAGTTCATTTATAAAAAAGTTTACCTTGTCATCACTGGACAAGAAACAATTATAGTTAACATTACTACTCATTTTTATTTTATTATCATTATTATATTATTTTAAACAATTTGTATTGGGGGGGGGGGGCATCTGAGGAACCTACTGAACGGATATTGAAAATTTATATACTGCAAATATAGATTCTTGTCAATTGATTGGTTGTACATGCCTCCTGTGTCACTATATATTTACTGCCGTGACGCCTGATGCTCAAAAATTTAACATTGGAGTCTTAAATTGGTGTTACATGAAAGTATTTAACTCAATCAGCTACTGAAAAGATTGTTCATGCCCTTATTTCATCCCAATTAGAGTGTTGTAATTCTCTACTCTATAAATTACCAAACACTCAGCTTGCCAGATTGCAAAGACTACAAAACACAGCTGCCCGGATTGTTACATTGTCTAATCGTACAAGTCACATCACACCAGTACTGCAATCTCTCCATTAGCTCCCTATGCCTTCTAGAATTGTATTTAAGTTACTTTTGCTTGTTTCTCATTGCCTGCAAGGTTCTACTCCAGAACACAATACGAATCTGTTCATTCAATATCATCCCTCTAGGAATCTTCGGTCCTCCAATTCATGTTCACTTGTTGTTCCTAAAACTCACACCTTATGGGGGGATCGTTCATTGGCACATGCTGGAACTTATCTCTGGAACAAACTTCCTCAAGATATCCGTAATATTTCTGATGTCCACACTTTCAAAGTTACTCTTAAAACTCATCTTTTCAAGATGTATTTCTATAGTTCCTAATTTTGTTGCTTTCCACGGTTAATTATTGTACGTTTTCCCTATTTGTTATTTTGCTTTCTTTTCACTGGATATATTATGTGCATATACTGTTTTGTTTACATTGTCTCTGATTCTCTGCGCCTTGACCATCTGTTTAGATTGATTTGGCGCATTACAAATGCCTATTATTATTTATTTATTATTAATTTATTTGATGAATAATCAAATGGGACACTTCTCAGCGAAGATTCGCAGCGTGTTTTCCAAAATAATCATTCCTGCCCGTTTGTCCCAACAAAACAAGATCTTGTCATGATGCACCGGAAAAGGTTGGTGTTTACATGGAGTTGTCCACATTGTTTAGAAGGAGTTTTAAAAGAATTTTCAGATTGTGAGGAGGACAAGTTTCTGTGTCTTTTTTCTGTTTGTTTTGACAAAAATTCAAATGGCAAGGATCTTTGTGTGTGTTATATAAAAAATATTGAATGCATTTTGTTCATGCATTGTCGCAGAATCTAATCACTCGGTAAAGTCTTGCTGTCCAATTTCAGGAGGCGAAGCTTCATGCTTTGTAAAACATCTTGTTGAAATCATTACTACCATTACCATTAACATCTATTGAATTATAAAACCTTTATACAAGAGCTACTTCTGGTAAACAGAATAATGAGCATTTTGAGGATCAGTTATGAATCCTGTTTATATTCTCACCTGATCAAGCTTTGGTTAATGTTGTATTCATCAATAGAATGCTTGGTTTCTTTGGGAGACAAAGCTAACAGATTTAGTAGAAGACGACAGATGGCTGATACGGAGCATGGAGTAACTACACTGATGTAACGTCCATTTGAATTTGTAATGGTCATTGTACTGCTGGATTGAGATGAACTAGGTCTGCTGGAACCTGTTAACATGTTACATAATGATTAGGGTTTCTTGAATTCATCAGTGTCTCTCCAATGGTAATGGTCAACTGCAAATCACAACTTATTGAAATAAAGATAAAGAACCCTCAAAAGTTTCCCATTCCCAAGCAAAGACATTTTTAAATGTCACACTTTGTTGAAACTGCTTGCATCTTGGTAATCTGCATTGAGTCTATGGGATCAACCCATTCAGGTTACCAAACATGACCAAAATGTGTGCTATTGTTTATTCTGCAGTTTGTATGCCCTCCTCATTCTTTTAAAAACAAGCAATAAATACAACTGAAATTAAACCTTAAAAAGAAGAAAGTATTTTCAAAGTATTTCTTTGTCAAATGAGCAAAAACTACAGAAAAACATTTCTGGGGTTAGTTTCTAACACTGCATGAAGTGCAATGGTTAGGTCAATAATATTTAGTATTAGTTCCGTTTACCTTGATGCATTTTAATTTGCCATCTTCGTGAAAATATATTAAAGGCCGATTGATTCTTAATGAAGCTGTATGCTGAAACAGATTAAAGTTCAGTTGCATTACATGATTAAAAACAGCTTTTACTATTGTAGCACCATCTCTTCAAAACCAAGCCTCTGCAGGGATGACAATACAGGCTTACCTTGATCATTCTGCATAGTGAGCAAGGTATTAACTTCATAATCACTGTTCACTGTGGCACTCAATATCTGTATCAAAGAAAAACACATCTCTACATTTTACAAATTTCAAAATGAGTCACAAATATCCTTAAGACAAAAGTGTTTAAAGAGTGTTAAGCGATCAGGATCGTGAAACACATGAGCGTGAAACTTAACCACAATTACCTGATCCTTCAGATGGGACATTAAGCTGGCCCCATGTTTTGTGTCATACAGTATTGTGTATACAAACCCTCTATGCTTGTGTTTTAAATAACATAGACCACATTTTCCAGCGTATAACGCATATAAGGCACTGGACATATAAGGCGCAGTACCCTCAAATCACTGAATTAAGATTCAAGTGTCAACATACAAGGCACACTGCTATATAAGATGCAACGTGTAAAGATTGTGAAAATTGTAAACATAACAATTATTAAAACATCACTTCTGTTTTTTATATTAATTTATTTTCATTTTCGTTGCACGCACATCCGAGCGCGCACACACATGCGCTGGCCCAACGTTTCCAATGAATAGGCTGCTTGTCTTTAATATCTCACGATTTGCATGATACAATACATGCACGAACCACTGAATGCTAGAGGCTGCTTTCACAACAATGCAATAGAATGAGAGCATACGCGCATTACTCAATAACTTACTAAAACAATTGCAAATGACTTGATAACTAAAGACTAGTTTGTTATTGATGTGCGCGCTATCTAGCTGTGTACAGCACGAGACATCACTGGTTCACGCTGGTATAATTATCATCATTACAGAAAGTAGCATGGTCAGCAACAGCCAGATCTTCAGTAGGTTGCGCCACAGCTTGTTTAAAACTACACAACGTGTACTGTGTAGGTGTTATTTTTATAAAATGATAGCACATAGGATTATCCTGGACGAATGTAAGAATTATTTTACACTATAAATTTAAGATTTCAGATATAGATCTTCACAAAGACTTAATGCGATATCAGAAAAGGCGCACAGTTTACTAGGTAAGACAGTGATTTTTTGGGAGTCAGATAAGCAGCGTTTTATACGCAGGAAAATATGGTATACATGTATCATACAGACAAACACATGAGGGCTCTAGTCACAAATATAGTATACATGTATCATACAGACAAACACATGAGGGCTCTAGTCACAATTCAGGCACTTAACACTCCTAGACCATGCTGGAAGTTTGCTTATATTTTTATTATTATCTAAGTTCACTTTACAAGTTAAACTTGGCTTGAATCCTGTGTTTATTCTCATAAACACTTCATAAATCCCATAAAAGATCTGAGCGCACTTAACCATACGAGAAGGGGGTTTGCCCCAGTATTTCTGGCAATGTTTGCTGCAGACTGACTGCATCACCTCGCAATCCATTACAAGGTGCCATACAAACAGATCTCATAACTGGTGTGAAAATATGGAGCACTTTGAGACACCTGTTTGGTGTGATAAAACGATATATATATATTCTTGTTATTAATGGTACAAAAGCTATAAGTATAATAGAGAATCAGATGTGACTTTGAAGATGTATAAAAAGTGTGTTGACAGTACATACATGAGGCTGTAGACCATTCATGAAGATGGGTTGTTCCATGCTTGCGGGTGTATTACTACCACTGTCACCTTGATTACTACCAAGATCTGTACATAAATTTTATGTAAAATAAAATACAAAGACATACCTTCCCAACAATCTAGTTCCCTGCGATAATCTTGAAACCAAGCCTATTCAAATCAACAACTCAGTTATGATTTGTAAGCAACAGTTAGGTCACTGTAGCTGAATCCATCTCTTCAAATGCTTAACCAATGACTGAAGCTCAAATATGTTTCTGGTTTGGGTTGCCAAAATGTGCTCTATTGCACATGTGACTAGTGCAAGTTTTTGACGTTTTTTGAAGCAGTGATATAGTACATAAAATATTGTGTAACTGTAATCCCCAATTCCAGACTGTCGACCTTTGTCTGACAAAAAAGGATTATGAGACATCAATAGGCAGTCAGTTTTCCACTGTAGTGTATTCGGCCGAGAGGCAAGTCCGAGATTCCAGCATGCCATGGCCATTTATCAGTCGTGGCTTACGGTGGACACAAAAAAACATTTTCTCAATAGAGGAAAGAAATCTTAGTGCACTTCATGAGAATGTTTGTTGTCTTTACTTGGTTTAGTCATGGTTTCATTGTGACATCAACATTTGGGTGTTCCTAAAATGAATACCTTGAGTCCCACAATGAAATGACTCCCACACCAAAGTATTGGTTAAGAAAGCACAAACTCTGTCAACATAGATATTGCCAATACTTGTGGACTTTTCAGGGAATTTGTCCACATCCTAACCTCGGAAAACAGTTTTTTCTAGTCAAAAATAGAATTCAGGTTAACAAAAATTTTCTGAAACAGAAAATCATTGGCCCTCTCAGTATTAACTTTGGACCACATCATCATGGAAAGTTCACTTTTGAAAAGAGGTAATCATAAGCTATTATTTAATTGTAAAAATTTCACTTCTTTTCAAACATTTTGGAGAAATTAACAAAGAATATGTTGCTATACTTTTTGAAGATCCATTGTCTAGGCATTGAGCTGATATTGATATTATTCTTAATATGACTAACATTTACTACATATTCAAATGCAGTCAGTTAACAGTTTGAATTATGGAAATAGCATCTGTGAAGCCCATGGAAATGAACTGAATCTAGCAATAGAAGTGTTTATCCAATACTACACTATTTATACACACAGGCTGGGTAAGCAGCAGTTACACTGTTTTGCAGAATGGTGTACAAAGAGATGTCTTGAAATGATCCTTCTACAAAGTTACCTGTTGTAGTTGTTGTAGATGGAGCCGATGCTACACTACTTGAAGCTACAGTAGACTCTTCTACAACACTGACCGGCTGGATGCTAGCATGTCCGTAGTAGTAACATAATGACATCGACAAACTTTGATATACATTGTAGTGTTTCAGTACAGCAAGAAGTGCTGGCATACCACATAAAGACACCTTTGAAAAAAGAAAGATAGTGTGAAGGAATGATCTTTGTTTTCTGCCTGTAGTATGCATTCTGTTTTATGGCAAAAAATCTGTAAGGGGTGTTGTCGAATCTTTAAAAGATTTTGAGACCTACAAAAGAAACAGGTAGCCAAAGACAATTCAATACCCTGAAATAAAGAAAACATCACCTGCGCATTCAAACATACGATTCAAATATTACAAATAAAAAACACTAAGAAATAAAGGGTTATGTTGTGAATTCTTCCAATTATTTCTGATTTTTATTTTTGAAAGAAGGAAAATAACAAGGCCAGCCCATACTTATTGTGTATCAGAGGGACCTCCTACCTTTGTCTGTTGGTCATCTATAACAAGTGCAGCCCATACTTTATGTATACCAGCTTCCTCTGGGTTACCATTGCACTCATCTTGACTTAACAGATTTACCAGCAACAAAGTCGCCTGTTATAAAATGAGAAATATTAGTAAAGTAGCATTTCAAACTTTAAATAGAGGGAGGTTTGCATGAACCCAATGGGTATAAGATTACAGAATAATGATTGAAAATGTTACACCACTGGCTGACTGAACGGATTATTTAACGGTGTTACTGCAGACACTACAAGACACTGCAGACTGGTTTTGTTGGGATAAAACTTGAGTGGAGAGGACCCATTATTGACTGGATAGTATGTATACAAGTTTAAATTGGATACTGCAATGTTTATAGTGTGTCCTCCAATTTGACGCATGAATAAATGTTGCAAATACAAGAATATTGTGTGTTGGTTTGGGAACCGACTCCATTCTGATATTTCTTGATAATCGCTAATAATAATGATAATGGACATGTATTTTTCAATAACCATAATTTGTTGATCTAGTATTACTAATTTTACAATTGCTGGGACACCCTATCTACTTCACCTGTTGGCGGACAATACTGCACTCTGATTGGTCAAGAAGAACTCCAAATGCCATGGCCCATAATCCACCTGGAAGATGCTCACAACCTGTTGTCACAGTAAGACGTCCTTCTTCAGTAGAAGATAAAATGGCAGCTATAGCTAAGCCAGCTGCTCTCACCTAAATGAAGACAAGCAATATTGCAAGCTAAACCACTTTCACACTTTAAATATGAAGACTATAGCCGTGTTCGCATTGGACTTATTTTGGGTAAACTAACCGAACAAATTGGTAACTTGACCATTTAAAGTCCAAGAAGTTTCCCTCGCAGGTAACTTACCCGACCCGAATGGGTAGTTTAACCGGACTACTTCTGCCCAGTTAAACTGACCAGGTCAGTTTAACCGAACCGAAAAGTCCAGTGCGAACGCGATCAGGGTAAAAGCCGTCCTGGTAAAAAGCCATATCCGGTCCCCCGGATTTACACGCACATGTTTACACGGAAGCTCAGTTGCACTCATTGCATTCACTGTCACGCACCCTGGTCAAAGGTCACTGCGATAGCGCCCTATTGTGTTTGTCTTAAGTTATTAGTCGGTTAGTTTCACCGGTCGTGTCGGTTAGTTTACCCACGTCCTTAATCCAAGTTTGGACGCTGGTAAGTTTCACCTATTGGAATGTTAACCACAGTCTTGGTAAAAAATAATCCAATGCGAACACGGCTTAAAAGTAAACCACAACTGGTGAACGAAGGAAGAATCTAAGAGCAGTTAACAATTCACACAGGATTAAGACCTAATCATGGCTAACATTAAATCACACTGTCTGAGAATTTTGAAAACTAATTAATTTACACCTTTAATAATGTAATAAACTTTTCTTAATTCTGAGTTTGTGATGTGCTTTGAAAAAGGAGGGAAGTGCTAAAGACTGACCTCAGGGTCTCGATATGACCAAAGGGGTGTCAACCACCCAAGACCCACATCTGCTTGCTCTTCTTGTCTCTGCCTTGTATACAGCCATTCACTTGGCCAACTCTTAATATATTCAAACAATACAAATACAGAAAAACAATGTTTAAATGACTATATAAAATTGTCAATATCCAAATATGCCAAGCTGTGGTGAAAGATTGGTCAATATCACTCACACTACAAGAGTGGTGAAAGATTGGTCATTATCACACACACACTACAAGAGTGGTGAAAGATTGGTCAATATCACACACACACAAGAGTGGTGAAAGATTGGTCAATATCACACACACACTACAAGAGTGGTGAAAGATTGGTCAATATCACACACACACTACAAGAGTGGTGAAAGATTGGTCAATATCAGACACACACTACAAGAGTGGTGAAAGATTGGTCAACGAACGCGGATACCGTGGTGGAAAAAACACGCAATAGATTCACATCTTGCAGTAGAAAACGTAACCCTAGATTGCAAATCGGACATTGGAATGCCCGATCTATGACTACAAAAACAACCCAGATCTGTGATCTTATAATTGCCAGCAAACTGGATATTTTGATCCTAACTGAGTCTTGGCTCAAAGGGGATCCCCGTGATGACATTGTTTTGGCTGATCTTGCAACAACGCTACCAAATTACAAAATCTGCCATTACCCTCGACAAGGGCGTGGTGGTGGCATATGTACAATATACCGGGACTACCTTCGCATAACTCAAAACAAAAGAAGTACACATGAATCTTTTGAACTGATGGATCTGACAGTGCATGTACATTTGTATCCCCAGCTGATATTTTCAAATTGTTTGCCATTTACCGCCCTCCGCCGTCACCTAAGAACAAACTTACACCTCAAATGTTTCTATGTGATTTCTCAAAGTTACTTGAGTCACTGCCAGATATAGGAGATCATCTCATCATGGTAGGAGACTTTAACATTCATGTAGACGATGAAACTAACAAGGAGGCCAAATCGTTCAACGACTTGTTGGACATGGCTAACTTAAGCAGCACATAAATGGCTCTACTCACAAGGCCGGTCACACACTTGATCTGCTCATCGCACCCAAGTTGAGCCACATTGTTTGTGACTCTTCTGTAGTAACTGGATTACCATCTGACCACCATGCAGTCCTCTTTACTCTTGACTTCACTCGTCCTGGTTTGTCTAAGAGACGCATCTGCTGCCGTAAGTTACGCGCAATCGACTTTGACAAATTTCGCTCCGATATTGTCAACTCTGTTCTCACTCAGTCGTCAACCATGAGCGCTTCTGAATTAGCTGAACAGCACAACCATGTTCTACATGAGCTCATCGATAAGTACGCACCTGAAAGAGCCATAGACGTAACGATCAGACCGCTTGCGCCTTGGTATACGGAGGAGGTTCGAGAGGCAAAACGAGCAAAACGACGTCTTGAGCGTCTCATGACCAAATCTGGACTTGAAATTCAAAGACAGCTATACCGAGATCAATGTGCCGTCTATAATAACACAATTCTCTCGTCAAAATCTCAGTATCTTCAGTCTGAAATTGCCCAATCTGATAATAAGCAGCTTTTCAGGCTTGTAAACAAGCTCAACTCCCCATCATCATCACCGACTTTACCTGAACACCAATCAGATGAGCATCTGGCTAATAAATTTGCACAGTTCTTCCATGAAAAAACACAGAACATTGCAATTTCGTTTGACAGTGTCTCTCAACCGGATGTCAGAGACATGCCTGTTCCAGAAACTATAACTAGTAGCTTTACACACTTCCAACCTACCTCAGAGGAGGCTGTCAGAAGAGTGATTGTAGATAGCCCATCAAAATCATGCTCATTCGACCCCGTTCCTACCTGGATAGTCAAACTTTGCTTGGATGAACTTCTTCCATATATCACTCAAATAATCAACCAGTCGCTGTCAGGTGTTTTTCCAGCTGCATACAAAACATCCCACGCTGTTCCACTGCTCAAGAAACCCAACCTCGACCCTAATGACTTCAAAAACTATCAACAAATTGCTAATCTAATGTTCATTGCAAAGGTTCTTGAAAAAATCGCATCTGCACAACTTCACACATATCTTCTGGATAATCACCTTTTTTTTCTGAGGCTCAATCAGCATATCGAAAGTTTCATTCTACTGAGACTGCCTTGACTAAAGTCTCGAATGACATCCTTCTAGCAATTGACAAGGGTTGAGAAGCTGTTTTCATTTTACTGGATTTTTCTTCGGCTTTTGACACTATCGACCATTACACACTCATACAGCGCTTCAAGAGTTGCTATGGCATTGATGGCACTGCACTAGATTGGTTAGTGTCATATCTGGAGAATCGTGAGCAACGAATTGTTGTCAACGGCGTTCTCTCCCAGGCCCATCCCCTTCCTCGTGGTGTACCTCAGGGGTCAGTTATGGGACCTCTTGAATTCATACTCTATACCGGTCCTCTGAGCAAGGTCATCAGTGCTCATCGTGACGTTCAACACGTTATGTATGCTGACGATACGCAACTCTATATCATTTTAAACCCAAAGGAGCACCACAAAGCTATAAATTCCTTGCAAGAGTGTATGAGTGATCTGTAATATTGGGCTGTGACCAACAAGCTCAAGTTCAACTCTACAAAGACAGAGCTCATACACATCACCTCACAGTTCCGTAAATCAGAGAATCTACCGGTAATGAGCATTGGTGGGGATGCTGTCACTGTCTCTGAGTCAGCTCGTGACCTCGGCATTATTCTTGACAGCCACCTACAGTTGGATAAACATATACACAATGTTTGCCGTGCAGCATCAACTACCTTGACACCAAATCAACAGAGCGCCTCGTCCATGCTCTCACCACATCCCATCTTGACTATTGCAATAGTTTATTGTATGCCTTACCAGTTAATCACATAGCCCCACTTCAACGTGTACAAAACACTGCTGCATGCATGGTCATGAGAGTAAAGCGTGGTGAACATATTACACCGGTTCTCCGTTCTCTACAGGCTTCCTATTCACAAGCGGATTCGGTTCAAAATCCTTCTCCTTGTATACAAAGCAATACATGGCCTCGCTCCCACATACATCAATAGTCTCTTCTCACAAAAGTTGCCTACTTCATCCATGAGCCTTCGATCAACATCCAATATTCATCTTCAACTTTCCAATGGCCCACGCACGAACACCCGCTATGGTGAAAGAGCATTCTCAGTAGCTGCACCAACTTGCTGGAACAAGCTCCCTCTACACATCCGTGACTCATCTTCGATCAGCTCATTCAAGTCTTTTCAGACAATGTTAAAGCGCTTTGTAACGCCTGTGGAAAGCACTATACAAATGTTAGAAAAAGTGGTGAAAGATTGGTCAATATCACACACACACACTACACGAGTGGTGAAAGATTGGTCAATATCACACACACACACACACTACACGAGTGGTGAAAGATTGGTCAATATCACACACACACACTACACGAGTGGTGAAAGATTGGTCAATATCACACACACACACACACTACACGAGTGGTGAAAGGTTGGTCAATATCACACACACACTACAAGAGTGGTGAAAGATACGGACATGTTAGCATTTGTTGTCCCATGTGTCAAATATTCCTGCTTGATACGTAACAGCATAAAAGCTAATTACAAAAAGTTACCAACATGTGCTTAGATACAACTATCATAAAATGGTGAAACAGCACTACATTTTTTAGATAAAACTATTTGCTCTTCAAACATATCAAATTGTTCAAGTGAAATTTGTCCCATAATGTAGAGTTTACATATGACAACATGAGTAGTCTCATTTTGAAACACAACCAATGTGGACTAATCATGTACCAAGTCATTACAACAGGCAAAGCTGGCAGCAGAGGTGACAGTAATTTTTTACCAACATGACTCTTATTCAAGGGATTTAGCTAGGGGTTTTAAATCTGTTTTTCCATCTTATATAAATTACCAAGAGCAATATTCAAAATGGTGAAGTACCACGAATGGACCAAATTTGATGTCATGCCAGACACTAAGTCTCCCATACCTGTTCTTAATGGTGATAAAGAAAAATATCAGAAAAAGCAGTGTGCATAAGAAATGTGATCTTCTAATGAATAGAAGGGCGTTATCAGTAGAATTGGAACATTACTGAAGGTATTACCTCTTCCTACCCACAGTTGGTCCTGATTCTTTGGATACCTAACACTTGGTTTGCAAAGTTTGAGGACACTTTGATTTGGGCAAATACATGTAACTCACAATGAATTATGACATGTGATTTTGTGCTTGTTTCTCCACATGCATTAGTCTTTTATCACAAATATCACCTGCTTCCTTGGGTAAACTGACAAACCTAACTCACTACATTTCAGCACGTTTCATAATACTTAAACTGTTACTCTTGTTTTTACATTGCCTTTAGTGTAGCAGCTATTATGAAACAGTCATATAATGTTTTCTGCCCTCTGACCTTTTGATGAGACCTAGTTGCCATCTCATGAGCTAAATGACACAAGCAGACGGTGGCACTCTTTGTTACTCCTTTACCCATATATGACAAGGCTGTCCCTCCCCGTCCTACATGGAAAGCAGATACTACCTGCATTGAGATACATATCCAATATTAACTTAATAGTCATCCACATCAACAAGATTAGGTTTATAAGTACAATCTGTATCGCTGAAGTTTAGAAATCAAATTGATCTAATGTGGCTGAATTAATGTGAAAGGCCACAAAGTACAACACATTGGCTTGGTTAGTTTCTATAAAGTCCTTGTTGGCAATTTTATATCCTTGATATTCAAAAGAGCCTGGTTTAGTCTTGGTTTAATGTGACAACAAATACTCCCTAAAAAAAATTTGCTCTGAGTGTTCCCAAACTTAATCCCAAAGTAAAGTGGTAAAAGATAGAAAAATACCATTATCGGCGAGTCGGGGGAAAAAGGGATTATCTTATGAACTCAAGTTTACATGTGTAGGCCTACAGGAAGTTTCTTCAAAGTTAAACACATAGTGTAATTCTTTAGTTACCTCAAGTAATGAATTTAACAGGAGTTGACAAAGTGACATACTGTCTCCATCTGCCCAGTCTATACTCCAGCCAGGCCTAAGAAAAATAAATCATCAAAATAGAATAACAATTAATATTTCAATATTACATTGCGTTTACTGAACTAAAACAAAATATCCCCATTAAAATTATCAACACATGTTTTGGTTTAATTCATGACACCGTTTTTTCACCAGTAAAAAAACCCAACCTTTTCCACTGTTTTGCTCAAGCTCTAATTGAGTGGGAAATGTATCAGCTGGTGATCCAGCACAGACTGAGATTTTAATGTGTTCTTCACATTTTGACAGGTGAAACCATTCCACCTTGCAGATTACATCTTGACAACAAGATTTTCTAGTGAGAGTTTATATGCTGGTTTAACATTTAAAATAACATCAAATAATTAGTAGTATGAAACATCTGCAGTTCCCAGCTGATGTGTCATTTATCAATACAAGGAACGAGATGGAACCCAACGGTGTGCCTTGGGGAACATCAAAGGTAATGCTCTGAATGGAGGAGAAATTACCATGAAGCTTGGTGTTTCGAGTTCGCGCTGCAAGGAAACTGTAGACACTAGGAATCATAACCTTAGGGTTGACCAATGCCAAAATGCTTGGAATCCAGCTAAGCTGAAATGTTTTGCACAAATCCATTAAGCCATAAAGGATTTGAAGGCTTGCAGAAATATTGGTGTGAGGGAAATTCGCTGAAGTTGATTTCAGACTTGCCAACAAGAGCTCCATCCAGGTTATCCTAGGTCATCTTGGAATGGTCATGCTTGTTGCCAATTGTTTAACTTTGGGGAGCTCACAACATGCAAACAAGAGCACACAACAGCGACAACTGGTTCCAAGAGGCAACAATCTCTATGGCTCCATGAACAAAGCAGGAAACTTGGTGAATACATTAAACCAAGCATTGCCACAAATTGAGGAGATCAACTGTATCATGTCCAAATCAATTACAATGGGGTTGAGTTGAGGTTGTTGAAGTTCTGAAATTCTGATGCTGTGAGAGTGTGGGTTTGGGTCCCAGTCATGGCACTGAATCCTTGAGCAAGACACTTAACAATAATTGCTTCTACCTGTGTGTTGTGTAATGCATGTTAAAGAACCCAGTACACTCATCATTAAGAAAGAGGGTTTGCCACAGTGTTTCTGGCATAGTTATGGTTGGCTGCAGATTCTGATGCCGAGGCTTGTGGTGAGATGCCTGACATATTTTTGACATATATCACAACATTAATATGATGGCCCAAAGTTGATCATATATGCCGGGAACGTCTGGCCCAGAGTGAGCCTGTGTCTTTTCGTCCATTTTTATGATTGTGTTTGTTGTCTTTATATTGTGTCCTTTTTATGGCATTTTATTGTTTAATTACTGAAATTTGTATCTATCCAATTTTGGCGCTTACACTGTGGTTGCTGTATGAAATAAATAAATAAATAAATAAAAAATAAACAAATCGAAGGAGGGGTTTAAGTTGTTCTAAACATTTGGAAATTTTTTGACAAATTTATGAAATCTGCAAATTTAATGTAATTTATCGGTGGGTTTCAGCAAATAATAATAAATCTAAGAAAAAAATTGATATTATTTTACATGTAAATAAAACATTTTATTTTGATTTCAAAAATGTAATAATTGTAATAACTGATAATCATTATGACAACCAGGCGTACAAAGTCAACAGAAGTTGAACATCATACAGTACATAGGTGGTCAGGTTATAGGGATTGCATATCCATGGGTAGGTTGTGGCATTAAGTTGTACGCTATGTACGTATGTGTGTATGTTATTAATAGTAGATTTAATGAATCATTAATGTATTAAGTACACACTAAATAATGTTAACTGCAGTATTGAGTACGCGTTGTACCGACATTGAGAATCCTTCTAGCATTGGATTTTTGTTTGATGTTCAGTCGTGCAGACATTGGCTGAAAGTCAAAATTTGGTTGGTAAGATATTAGCAGGAAATTTGGAAAATGTTGGTGGTCTTTCGTCAAACTGCCGACAGCACAAATGCCTAATGTTGCTGTAGGGTGGAAATCCACACAACATCCATGCCAACGTCATGGCCGACAATGGCGGCCCTTGCAAATGCCCAACGATAGGCCGACATCAGTGTGTTGGGTTATAGATATAGGTCTGTACATCTTGGTACAATCATACAACAGTGTTGAGTTACTTGTGCAGTGACAGAAACGCAATAAGAATTGATCTCTAATTTTGGTTTGTCTGTCAACAATGTAGTTTTGAAGCACTGTATGCTTGTTGCTTCCAAGATATCACGTTGTTGACATACACTTCATACCTTGCAGTTACATGAACTAGAGCATGTAATGTGTTTTCCAATGAAGGAAGATCATAGAAGTGGGTAGCATCAGCGGAGTTGAGACTCAATAGCAAAGCATGGGTTAAGGAGCCTCCTAAGTAACCAGTCTTCCTTCTCCTAGAAAAGGAAATATAACATGCAAGTATGACAGGCTGTGGCAAATATAAATGGATGGTAAACCACAAAAACTATAACAGTGGAACAAGTCAATCTTTATGTAAAACTGCTTTGGAATAACAAATCCTCAAATTTGTGAGAGAGAAAAAAAGAGTCCAAACAACAGACCAATGTTTATAGTTGTTCGGTTGCGTTTGACAAAATATTTTATCATGATCTCACATGAGACAATGCTTCAGTCATATTCATGTCCAATAAATTTTCTTCAGTTTTATACTTTATTTCTCAACAATGGTTGAACATCCCCAATTTTACAAACAGTGAAATCTAAATCACAAGAAAGAGGACATTTGAGGGGGTGTCGTGGCCGAGCGGATAAGAGCATCGGACTCAAGTTCTGGTGGTTAAGTCATCGGGATGTGGGTTCGAATTCTGGTTGTGACATTTGTGTCCTTGAGCTAGACACTTAACCATAATTGCTTCTCTCCACCCAGGGGTAAAATGGGTACCTGTGAGGCAGAGATGGTTTATGTGAATGATAAGCTTGGACCGGCTGTATACTCCCCAGGGAGCTGAGATGGTTTAAGGAATGAAATATATGGCCCAGTGACCAGGGGTAATAATGTCAGAAGCGCTTTGATACAGCATTCGGGCTGTGATAAAGCGCTATAGAAGAATCGATTATTATTGATTATTATTATTGAGTAAAAACAAATAGCCCAACTTTAATAAAATGATGAGGTAATTGTTTGCTTCATTAATCATCATGATTGTTGTGGTCATAACCCACATCAAAACTTCTACAAGCAAAAGATGTTAAGGTCAGTTGAAAACACAAGTTACCAAAACACATGTAGGTCATAAATTGACAGGTATTGTACACATGCCATTTATTGTCACATTGTTGAAAATGCTTCAGATTGTTCTGTTAACATCAACCTACCAAGCTTGACATGACAGAGGTAAACACTGTACATAGAAGCCTAGGAAACCCAGTAGTTGCTTATGTAGTAATCTTTGTGGTGTTGCAGATACATCCTCATGCCTTCCTTGTCTCTCACTCTCTGTAACGTCATGCTTAGATCTGATAACTAGATCTGTTATTGTACACTTTGGATTGCAGGACATATTACCCAACCAGTGTAAGAAGTCAGTATGTGGTGGGTACAAAGCCAGTGATTTCAGTAGAAGCATTAGGAAGGATAGGACTTCAGTGAGTAGCAGCTTATCATCAGTGTTGGATGGAAACACTGCAATGAATCTGAAAATCAATCAACACAACTTATCAAACATCAGTTGAAACAGTGACAAGTTGGACCATTTCATTTCTGACTTATCTTGACAGCCCCAGACGCTTATCAGAGAGTCAAGATAGTAAAGCAAATGACTACTTATAACCAAAGCCTAAACAATAAATTCTGAATCATACATTTTGATAAAACAGTGCAACGTAAGGACACCTGGTAATTGAACTAAACAAACTTGATATCTGAAATTTATTAAAGCTATCTTAATTGCATGTCACTGATATCTTAGGACCTGGTTCTCCCTTCCTATAGACTAAGGTTCAAATCTTGTTCAAAATCAATCATATCGTTAATGTTTGTGCATACCACCACACAGGAATAAGAAACAGTTAATTCTACTCAAGCACCAGTAAATCAATGTTTGAAGCTAACATAGATACCTTGCTAATACTGTATTAAATTCTAGTTGCACTAGACACTGTGTAATGTCAGGGGTGGATTTATTGAAGCCATCTTGAGCCATCATGTCAGTCAGGAGCCATAATGATAACCTCCATAGTGACATCTGCAGAAGGAAATATGGTTTGAAGATTTGTACATTGCATTGCATAGATGAGTGGAAGGAAATAAATGTACCTAAAAGCTAACACTTCATATTGCAAACATTAAAGGAATGATTTAATTCTTTCTATATTCCAAACTTAAAGGGGCACACCGGCTTCATTGGGCAATTTAGGCTTCATTGGGCTATAGGCTTCATTGAGCAATTTAGGCTTCATTGGGCTATTTAGGCTTCATTGGGCAATTTAGGCTTCATTGGGCTATATAGGCTTCATTGGGCAATTTAGGCTTCATTGGGCTATTTAGGCTTTATTGGGCTATTTAGGCTTCATTGGGCTAACTAGGCTTCATTGGGCTATTTAGGCTTCATTGGGCTATTTAGGCGTCATTGGGCTATTTAGGCTTCATTGGGCTATTTAGGCTACAAAATAAACCCAAACATGATTCTGAAGTTCTTCCAGGAATAGCTAACAGTCCCTAAAAGAAAAGATTAAATTTTGCCATTTTTTAGCATTTAAAAAAGTGTAGTCACGTGATTTATCCGAAACAGAATTTTGGTTCAGATAAATCACCTGATCTTAGAGTTACTTTAGCATAAAAGTTAATTACTGTACCAAATTCAACTCTAATTTTTAAAAAATATTGTTTGTGAGTTTTTGACAAAAGAGACTACAAGTATGTCCTCAGATAATGGATAAGTTATAAAGTATGAAAAATCAAACGTAAGATTTTAATTCAGAGAGTCTGTTCAACGGAAGTGTGTTCCATGGTGTACAGCGTCGGGATGATATTTAAATGTCAAAGGTACCTTCTCATGGCATCAGACCTTCATCTGGTCGACCTTGTTGGGCTGGTTATGGCTCTCTTGTAGGGAATATTTTATAGGTCAATTCAAAAATAACTTTTGTATAAAAAAAAACCCACAAACAAACATAGAAACAAACAAACAAAAACACACACAACTAGACATATTGCATTTGTGCACAAATGCCGAGCTGTTTCGCCTTAACTTTTTGAAATTAATCAACTGAATATGAAAGTTTTTTGTATTCAAAGCAGTTATGACGTATCAATCCTGTTTAAAAAAGAATTTGGATTATACCACGTTTTATTAGCAATTTATGACAAAAAGGTGCAAAAAATTAAAAAAATCATTAAAAATCATTTGATGACGTCATCATGACGTCATTTCAAAATTCACAAGAACTTGCCAATATCTAACAACCTACTAAACTTCAACATGATCACACTAATACTTCGGGAGATATACGACTTCAAAAAACGCACCTTTAATGCCGCGTCACGTGACCCCCGATGACGTCATTGATCTGAAACTTCACACATATGATGGCTGCCTGACGATCAACTTGTGTGTAAATTTTGAAGTGATTACACAAAACTTCTCCACACACATCTTCAAAAAGTTAATTTTGAACAGTTTTCAACCGGCCTGCTAGAGGGCGCTCATGTGTATCGTGACGTCATCGGTATTTTTTTTTAAAATGCACACTCTTGCCAGACACTAACATCGTTGAAAGCATATTCATAACTTTTAGCACTTTTGAATTACGAGGCACTTCCGGTTTCGACCGGAAGTAGAGGTCATGTGAGGTCACGCACACTGAATAAAATGAAGACCTAATTTATCCCTATACAATCCCGCAAACAGAAACCTACAGTCTCTTGTGGCTGATTTGTTACAGATTTTCAAATATTTAAAATAGAAACCTTTAAGATGACGTCACGTGACAGGTGATGACGTCATCATGACATCATTGTTTGAGGGGCATTATTGCACCAATGCCTTTCATCACTGAAAGTTTCATTGCAATTGCTCTTTAGGAACTAGGCAAAAGGCCGCATAGAACGAACGTGCGTTATCTCAATGGCTTTTATTACTGAAACAGACAAATAAAAAAATAATTTAAAAAAAAATAATAAAAAAAACTTTAACGAAAACAAGAGCTGTTTCGCAGCAAAGTGCAGCGAAACAGCTAACAAATTGCCTGTTGTGATTTCTTTGAGCTTGTGCATTAGTCTATGTCTCAGGTTGAACTGTCATTTTGTATAACAAAAATACTTGCAATGGCTTTGGATTAAATGGCATTAATTTTGTGATTTCAATAATTGACTGCCTTTTCAGATTGAACACACTTTTTAAATTTTCTCTCAAATCTAATACTGGGTTCTTATACAGCGCTGATACCCTAGTAACTCCATCAAGGCATTATACAGCAGAATCCCTGGCAAACTTAACCGTGTCACAAACCGCATCTAAGATGGACCCTTACCTTGACTGCATAATGGTTTGTAGCTTCTTGTAGTGATTTTAAACAATCAGTCAGGCTTGTTGCTATATGACTACATGTCATCAAATCTTGCTCTTCCTTCAATAGCACTAGGTCTGGATCAAAACTACTAATAACACAAATGGAAATAACAACAACGCTCCTAAAAATGAACAATCAAGATTACTCAATGTCAACTTAAATGTAGAGAACCAATAAATATAAACAAACTCTTAAGAATCAATTGATCCCCAATTGATCCATTATAACAGCCTACAGTAACTCATCTTTTAAACCTACATGTATGAAGTCTGGTAACTTTGGTATGCTTGACAGTTATGTGTGAAGTATGAAGTAGCTATATGTGTGAAGTAGCTTCATGTGTGAAGTAGCTATATGTGCGAAGTAGCTATATGTGCGAAGTAGCTATATGTGTGAAGTAGCTATATGTGTGAAGTAGCTATATGTGTGAAGTAGCTATAGTATGTCCGGTCACCGTGGGCAATCACAAGGTTGCAATCACAAGGTTGTGGGTTTGAATCCTACCAAGCTAAATGCTGGTTTCACACTGACTACAATAAGTATTGTCATCTAGTTACTGAATCACAATTTCTTGATTTGTGCAATTCATAGTCATAGACGTTAAACCAATGTTTGTATGAGAGAGTTTGGCTGTTGCCAGCTTGGTGTCTAATCCCCTTGTGGGAGTTTGCCGAGTTCCCTTGTCAGGAAGATCATCTAAAAAAAACCTTAAAAAACAAACAAAAAACAAACAAACAAACAAGTGAGCGAAAGTCCTCTGAGGCTACAAATGATGATTGATACTTTCCTAATAACTTGATATCATTAGGATAACAGATATTACATAAGTAGTTTGAAGTTACAATAGTTTTTTATAAATGTTGTCCTTTTCCTTTCAACTAGCTCCCAATCTGTTACATTCCTAATCTAAAGTACCTGGTAGGAGACTGTGGTAGTGTATCAGATTGAACCCTCTCTATCAGAGCCTTTATGCCACCATCCCATGCAGTATTCCATACAAGCTTCACCATTCTCCATGCAATAGGGGACCTTATCAATGCATCATCCATTAATGGCAGTTCTGTTCGATGGCTACTTTGGGACTGGACAGTAGCACAACGAAATGGAAGCCTGTATCTACAAAAAACAAAAAGAACGTTGTAGTCCTGAAGGCTAATTTGTCGCGTCAGTGCAACAAGATCGTAACTCCAGTTCAAGTTGTTTTGCGTAAATCACTTTTTAAGGTTTGGTGACATTTTATACAATCACTGGTTGTTTAATACTTGTACATATGAATTATGCAGACATTTATAATAAAAACATTAAAAGTGATATCTACACTATTATCTTTAAAACAAGATTCATGCCTTAAATACCATGAAAAATGTTGATACGGCCTTGTTGCACAGACACTGCATGCGGTTTTAGACTGGTCAAAAGGTTGTATCTTAGAGTTACGACCTTGGTGCACAAACCTGCATCGTGTGCAATCAATAGTAATAACAAAATTTTCTCAGTGCAACAAGGTCGCATGTCTGAAATATGACATTGTTGCTCAAAAAACGTTAAAAAGTTTGGCATAATTTATTGTTAATGAACTATATCTTTGAAAGTTTATTCAGACAAAAGTAAAACACTTTTTGTATATTCTAACTCAATTTCACCCAAACTGTAAGATACGACTTTGATGCACTGACACAACGAATTGTTCATTGATCAAGTGATGCTTTGCTGGATGGAAACATCTTGAAAATTCTGAGGGAGCAGACCTGGTTTTTTTCCACAAGATTTTTAATGCTATTAAATCCAAAAATATCCTTTATCTGGTGCATCCACACCTTTTAACCTTCCTTGTTTTTTATCATTTTAACCTCCGATTTAGTGATTTATTTGTCTTTTTTTATTTTTTGATGGTTTTTAACTTGTCCCACGGTGGACTTTTAGCAACCTGTATAATGGTATACCATATGTACACAGTGGACTTTTAGCAACTTGTATAATGGTATACCATATGTACACAGTGGACTTTTAGCAACCTGTATAATGGTATACCATATGTACACAGTGGACTTTTAGCAACCTGTATAATGGTATACCATATGTACACAGTGGACTTTTAGCAACTTGTATAATGGTATACCATATGTACACAGTGGACTTTTAGCAACTTGTATAATGGTATACCATATGTACACAGTGGACTTTTAGCAACCTGTATAATGGTATACCATATGTACACAGTGGACTTTTAGCAACTTGTTTTATTGAACACCGTAGCTGCACCCATACCTGTATTCTGTAATGTAACTTTGGCCAAATACAAAATGGATCCCACATGGACAGTCTACCTACTGTTGTTCTCCTTCATGTGGACCAAATATCAGCAAGGTATGTGGGGCTACTTGCACTCATAAATAAGGTTACTAATAAATAAGGTTACTAATAAATTATGACATAAATGACTTCGTTAAGAATATTACTGAAGATATTGCAAACCAGTCTTCTGTAAATCAGCTTTGGTTAGATCTTAAAATAACAATCACTACATCAGTTAAAAAACATACACCAAGCAGAACCTCAAAGAGTAGTACTCAACTCCCATGGGTAAATCATCTTCAAATAAGGATGATTCGATGAAAACAACACTTGTATAATAAAGCGAAACGCACAAATCATATTTGGGAAAACTACAAGGATCTTCGGCGTGCAACTGACTGCAGTATTCGCAAATCTAGGTTGGAGTATTTGTTTGAAGTTGGAGAAAGTTTGGAAAGTGGTGACACAAAACCATTCTGGCATTTCATTAAAAACACCCCTTGAAACTCCTCGAGCGTTGGGGCACAGGACACGATGGAAGGAGTTGCTGCAACTGCCTTAGAGAAAGCCAATACTTTGAACAATCAATTCCAATCGGTCTTCCAAACATTAAAACCTGGCCTGCCAGACATGCCACGATTACACATAACCCCCCCCCCCCCCCCCCCCGAGTGGAAAAGCTTCTAAAACAGCTGAAAGCTCAGAAAGCACCAGGTCCAGATGGAATTATGCCAAAAGTACTCAAGGAATGTGCTCATAGTATCGCTCCTATCTTGACCATTATCATTCCAAAATCCATCTCAACAGGTGTCTTTGTAGACGACTGGTTGACGGCAAACGTTTCCCATTAAAAAAAAAGGAAACTGCTCTATGCCTAGCAATTATCTCCCAGTGTCACTGACATCGGTCTCAAGTAAATTGCTAGAACATATATTGTATTCAACATAATGCACCACCTTGACAAATAGAGGTTCCTGAGCAAAAAACAACATGGATTTCGAAAGGGGCCCTCTTGTGAGACTGTAGATGATCATGCTAGAATCCTAAGCAACAAAGATCAGGCCGATATAATTATAATGGACTTTAGCAAAGCATTTGATAGCATCCCACATGAAAGGCTCCTTGCAAAACTTGGCCAAGCTGGAATAAATGATACCCTTCACACATGGACTAGATCAATTCTTACCCAAAGAACTCAACAAGTCATTCTAGGAGCATCTTCATCTTCCATACACGTAACATCCGGTGTTCCACAAGGCACAGTACTTGGCCCTCTACTCTTTTTGCTGTACATAAATGACATACCTGATGGGGTAAAAATTCATCTTTTTGCAGATGACTGCATTATACGCAGACAAATAAATAACATCAGCAACAGCCATGACCTTCAAAAAGACATCAATCGCCTGGGTATGTGGGATCAATTTGGCAAATTTTATGCCATGCAAATTACTCACAAGAAAAAACCAATCAACACATCGTAGAAATTGGGAGACTCAACACTTGAAATAATCCCCAACCCCACGTACCTGGGGATAGAGTTAAACATCAAGTTAAGCTAGGCCAATCACATTCAAAAAGTTACTACAAAAGCAAATCAAATCCTTGGACTGTTGCGTATAAACCTCTTTAGTTGTTCGTCTAAAGTCAAAGCAAGGGCCTACAGGATGCTTGTTAGACCATGACTCGAGTACTGCTCAACAATATGGGATCCTTATCATAATAACTACAAACTTCAGTTGGAAGGGGTTCAACGGGGATCTGCCAAATTTGTTTTAAACAATAACAGCTGGACCATCAGAGGGCCTTCCAACGCTTGTCACTACTTTACAAATCTGTCCACAAGCTCGTTGCCATAGACACTGATTCATACCAGACCAGACTACTGGGACAGGTTTGGAACTAGACAACAGGCTGCAACTGCCTTCATTAAGCCCCCTGCACATAAAGACTGCTACAATTCTCCCTCCCAAGATCATTTGCAGAATGGAACAAGCTACCATAAGATATTGGCCAAGCACCAACTATAGTTATTTTTAAGGAAACAACTTTAAGCAATGGACATGGGTAACATCATCAGGGGGGCCCACTTTTTGTAATTCATTCTGCTCAGTTACCTGCATGTGTACATCCCGATATGTGGAGATTATGCAGTATTCCACCAGAACCAGAATTCATTGGCAGACCACTGTTTGGCACAAACCAATATATAACAACCAATGTATTACATGCTTCAAATGAAGATTTCAACACCCCTAAAACATTGTCACAAAACAGATTGAAAATAAAAATTTAACACTCAATAGTTAATCATTTTCAATTTCTGGTTTCATTATATGCTCTTATAACAGGCTTGTTTAGTTCTGGCAGGTTCCCAGTTCTACACAGTTTTAAACTTGGAACCTGGACTGCGGATCCACTGTTTTCTTGTACAGAGTACCTGTGATTATCCTCAGTTCCAATTTCTGGTACCAGTTCTTAAAAGTACCAATGCTGTACGGGCTTCAGAGTCGGCATTTCCTACTCCTAAAGCCTGGGTCATACTTCCTGCAAATGCGAATGCGAAGCGAATTTTGGTGACGCAATAATGGGTACACGCTGCCCTTCCAATTGTGACGCAAGAAAATTCGCTTTGCACCAAGCATTCACATGAAGTATGAATTGGGCTTAACCCCAAACTCTTTCCAAAACCAAATATTTGTGATGCCACAATGCACCTATCAGGTGTCAATCACATCGCCCAACACATCGCCCAATCACATCGCCCAACACATACAAGTTGCCAAGACATCTTGTATGTTGCCCCTGAATGGATATAGAAGATATCAAAGACATTAATAGCCTTCAGTGTAGACTTTTAAAAGTTTGATGGCCCCAGAACATGGATAGTTTGGGTCAGATCATAGAGGACAGGGATACTGTGTAGTCTGATCATGGAGTAAACAATTCTGTTTTGTCTGTCTGTTTTTATGATTTTCAAGCGTAAGGTTCAAACTTAGAGGTACTGTCTGTTAAGAGTCCCTTTATTTGTTTGATGTATATGTGATAGGGAGCGATGTGTGCATCGCTCCCATCCACAGGGACCCTTATGACTAAAAAGCAAATCAATGGTCAATGATGTTGACCCATTCCTTCAACACAAAAAGGTTGGGTATAAAGCTAATGAGGACTGCCATAATGTACTCACCTATAAACAAAAGAACAGTTTATCCCTAGAAATACTTACTTTTGTGGTATACATTTAGGAAGACTAAAGTGGTTCACAGACTGGTTCTCATCTGTGGACAGAGAGGCAACCTCATCAAAAAGTAGCAACACCATGATATGAGATACATGGTATCGGACACGGGAGTCTGTGTAGCACAACAGAGCACCTGAAAAACACATTGCAAACAGAATAAAAGACTAATCCTAGAGCACATACACAACACATTACTTGATCAATATCAGCAAATCTTAGAAAAGCAGGCTTTCTTGACAGCAAATAAGCATTAAAGATGGCCAAACTCTTCTTTCTCAAACACTACCAAATACAGAAGATTGTCATTACCTTCCCTAAAGTTTCACACAACATAATAATAACAAATTACTTCAGGTTTTCACCTGTGGACAAATGTTTCGTTCACATGCCTGTCAAAAGTACCTCAAATCTTTTCCATTTTTACATTAAAGAATGCCCTTGTTCACGTTTACGCTCTGTATAATCCATTAAAAACCCCAAAACACAAACTACCTAGAGGTTAAGTTACTTTGGGCCAATAACTAAGCCCAGAGGTTTGCCAAAATCGTTGGAATACCATTCCACTTTGATTTTATAACAGAAACAGATTGTCTCTGCATTGAGAGAAGCACATCCCTAAAGAGCAGGACAAGAAACAGCATTGGGGTGTTGTGGCTGAGCGGATAAGGGCACCGAACTCAAGCTCTGGTGTTTCTGATCAGCAGAGTGTGGGGTTCGAGTCCCGGTCGTGGCACTTGTGTCCTTAAGCAAGACACTTAACCATTAATGCATCCTCCTTCAGATGGGACGTAAAGTCCTGTGTGTTGTGTAATGCACGTAAAAGAACCCAGTGCACTTATTGTAAAGAGAAGGGGTTCGCCCCGGTGTTCCTGGTTTGATTGGCTGCATATTGTGCCACAGCACCTTGTAAACCATTACATGGTGCTATGTAAAGGAATAGGTCTCATATTATGACACATAGCTCCACATACCTTGTAAAAAAATACTGACAGTGCATAGGGACCTCACGTTGATATGCGCTATATAAGAATGGTTTATTTATTATTAGCATGTTTCAAACACAATCAGGCAAACATTTATGGTCGAATGTGTCCACTGACATGGGAAGTTGCAGAGGAAGAAAATGAAAAATGTACTCACACCCACACCCTGATGCAGCCTGATAAAGGGCAACCTTGTAATGCGATTTGACTTGTGGTTTAACTTAGGCCCCCACACGGTTCAGCATCCCCACAAGGCCAGGTGCTGTCAACATCCTCTTCACATTACTTCTAATTACCTCTTTAGTTAATCCAAGTGACTCACCTCTAAGCAGGAGCAAGTAGATACTATCTTGATGTGCTAACTGATGTCTTAATGATACATTAGCATGTAGGATGTGACGCAAGATACACATACATGCTGGAATCAACAGCAACTACAAACACAATCACACACATAGATATAGCATTGGCCAACACAATAGTGTACCAAATTAGGTATTGAATAAAAAGGATCTTTGCATGTGTCTTATTCCATAAGAAACAAATGCTATTCATCAAAGTGCATAGAATGAAAGACAAAAAGTAAGTTCCAGAAAATGTTGCGTTGAACTACCTTGTGGTGATGAACAGCCCAATTTTACCTAGATATTTCTTCCGCACCACTCACTTCCTCTAGAAGTGTGCTGATTATTCCCTCACCATCCATAATAACCAAATAAGAGACTTTTAAGTCTATCAGCAATTACTACTGACATTCTGAATAATATATATGTATATAGAAATGCACATAACACAAAATGGTTAGAATGTGATATTGGTGTACCTTATTCTGCTTGAAGCTATCCAAAGATACACTTGTTACTTGCTGTATGCATTCTATCACCTTCTCTAGACCACCTTGGGATAAGAAGGCTTTATGTACAGTGACATCTGCAAAACATAAACATAATACCCACAAATCAAGGGGTATTTCTTTTACAAAATAGATAATTTGCTCACTGTGTTCTTTTTTTATGACAGATTAAAAGAAATTATCAAGATATATTCCACAAGGGAAACTGACTGGGTAATTTGTTTTATTATTTGGAGGTTGAACAAAGAAAAATTGACTAGAGCAGGATTTGAATAAACGACCTCCAGTTTAACATGCTGTGGCTCTACCAACTGAGCTAACTAGCACTATGTTGGCGGTCTCCCTATTAGTCAATATCTTTGTTCGGGGGTGCCAGTCAGAAGCCATTCAACCGTAAGCTGTTTACGATACAACCTGTGAGGCAACAGCCAGAGGATCAACTCAAAGGGGATGCGACTTTTCTGTTTCAAATATCAAGTTATAAACCACAAGGAAAACTCTGTTTGAAGCAGTTTATCAGCCAGTATTTATCCAAAACTACAGTTTCAAACATTGTTTGATCATTCTCAATTGATGTTATGAAAAAATCATAAAGATTTCAGAGTAAGTGTAAACCTTGTACGATGATAGCTATCTGCTCCAGTGCTGATTTTCTCAGATCATCATCACTGTTTACAGCGGTAAAAATACCAAAGACTTGAAGAAGGCCCTCAATCTAAAATATAATGTACACGATAGTAAAAACATAAGATGCAGCAACAACACAATGAAAATCTACATGCATACAAGATTATAACCATTACTTTAACCAAATTTACAACACTGTATTTTCTGCAGAGTCCTTTATTGGTGTGTTCACGATTTTACACAAAACAAAAATGGCAATTTATCATCAAAAACTTTTCTCTTTCTTGTAGAAACTAGAAAGGACCACATATTACTGATATTATGTAATCTAAAACAGATTTTTAATGACAGCTTTAGTAAATACACATTCCATTTTTCAAAGACACAGGAATGAAGGGCTCGTTTAAAAAAAGAATTTGTGTTCTGCAGTTGACAAGAAAACATTCCTTGAACATTCTGTGTGGTATGAGTGCAACAGCAGGTGATGTGACAACACACCAAGACAATTCATTGTGTAGTATACACCATGAATGCACTAACGGTGTTACGCTTTGTTTGCCTCATACAAGCAGGGATAAAAGGTACTGGAATTCATCTCCAAATCCCCAATTCCAGTCCTTTCTCCTGTTGTCTAGCCAACCAGAATTATGACAGACCAATAGGCTGCCCTGATTGGTTCCCATTTTCCTCAGCATGGGAGGTAGTCAAAAATTTCCCAGAATGCCATAGCCAATTATCAGCCAAGGGTCACAATCACAGTGAACAAAAATACTAATTTTCTTGAAAGAGAAAAATAAAAACCTGAGCATTTTATAAGAATATTTGTCGTCTTTACTTGGTTTGATGGTTTAATTTTTACAATGATATTCTCAACAACAAAAAAGGAAATTCTGAAAACAATTCCATAGATGGAGCAAACAAGTTAAAAGACTAAATATTGATAAGGCTTCTCACTGTAAAGGCTGAAGGTCCTGAGTCTTGCATGTCTAGGCTAACAGCATGATCCATGAGTAGCAGGTCAGCTACATCTTTCACTGTGTACATATCTAAAGATGGAAGCTTCCTTGAGTTAGCTGATTCTTGAGAGAGATACCACATCAAAGCCTTAGCTCCTTCAAGACGTACACTAAGAAAAAGGTTTTTTTTCAAATAATCATCATAGATTATTCTAAATCAATAACCACACTACATATTATTACTGTGCTCTCAATACGTAGGAATCAGTTGGTGGTTTTCACCAAAAGATTAATTTTTAAAACAAACCTTCAAGCTTCAAAAGGTCTTTCAAAGAAATCAAAATTTCATTTGCCTTATTTCAGTTGGGTGATTAAAAGTAAAGTCTGTTTTAAGCATCTTGTCTTCTAGAGAAAAAGATTGTGTTGTGTGATTGTTAAACAATTAAATTACAGTTTGTATAAGTAATTTTGGATTGAGATTAAGCCAATACTATAAGAGTGCATAGAGGTATTAATAAATGACACAACTAATGGCTCCTACAAGTTTTTTGTAAAAACCCAAATAATTAAGAACTTGGGACAGCATTGCACAGTGAGTATCAATTGAGCTACGTCGTACCTTTGCTCTGCACAGAACAGCAGTCTTAATGAACCTCTTAGCTTTTCAAGACCAGACAAGACTTGGGATTGTCTTACTTGACTGCAATGGATTGAAGGTTGTATTAGATCCAGGATGCACCTTGATAGCTGGCTTTTGGTGTCTGCTACCGCCTACAAGTAAACATATGTTGTCATTTGATGTCAATCAAAATAAACTCAGCATCTCAAAGACTATCCGATTTACTTTCAAAGTCTTTTATATTTCCCTTCTCTGTGACCAAATGCAGTATCACCGTTCATACATAGCGAGTACAATCAAAAGTTTGTAAGAAAATTCTTTCCTGCAAGCTAAAAATGTTGGCAGACAGTTTCCACTATAAGTGTCATTGCCGAGTGGTCTAGTGCAAGGGACTCAAATGCTAGTGATGTCTAAGTGTGGGTTTGGCTGGTCATGGCACTTCTGTCCTGGAGCAAGACACTTAACCATAATTGCTTCGCCTTTAGATGGGACATCAAGCCCTAGGTCACATGTGTTGTGTAATATACACATAAAAACACTCAGCAAACTTATCATTAAGAGAAGGGGTTTGCCCCGGTGTTTCTGGCATGATTGGCAGATGATTGCTCTGCACCATCTTGTAAAACCATTGTGGCATGTCATTACCGAGCGGTCAAGCGCACTGGACTCGAGCACTAGTGTTTCTGACCAGCAGAGTGTGGGTGCAAGACCAGGTCTTGACACTTCTGTCCTTTGGCATGACACTTAACTATTATTGCTTTGTTCTTTGGATGGGAGGTAAAGCATTAGATCCTGTGTGTTGTGTAATGCATGTAAAAGAACCTAGTACACTTATTGTTAAGAGAAGGGGTTTGCCCTGGTGTTTTCTGGTAAAGCTGGCTGCAGAGTGGGCCCTAGCTTACATGATGCTATGTCAATAAATGGTCTTATAATTCGAACTTAGCTCCAAATACCTTGTTGAAACCTCCACCCCCCACACAAAAACAAGCACTTTGAGACGCACTAGGCCTATATAAGAACTGCTTATTATTATTATTATTTCATTATATACAAGGGTCTATTTATTCAGACTTAGCATACCTGTCACTAATATACATAGAAAAAGTGCTTTATATAAAGTATAATTAGTCTATTATTATTATTGTGTGAAACAAACTGTATTGAATGACTAGATTGACTAACCTGAAGTAGAGGCAGTACTGGGATACAAGCCTGCAGGAAATCATGCCATATGCTGCAACCCATTATCAGTTTACCTTGTAGAAGATGTAACATTAAGTCTTCAGCGTGCCTACACACCTTTGTCAAACAAAATCAAACCAACGACACTTTAACCAAGCATATCTTTTCAGTTACGCAATCAAACCAACGACACTTTAACCAAGCATATCTTTTCATTTACGCAATCAAACCAACGACACTTTAACCAAGAATATCTTTTCATTTACGCAATCAAACCAACGACACTTTAACAAAGCATATCTTTTCATTTACGCAATCAAACCAACGACACTTTAACCAAGCATATCTTTTCAGTTACGCAATCAAACCAACGACACTTTAACCAAGCATATCTTTTCATTTACGCAATCAAACCAACGACACTTTAACCAAGCATATCTTTTCATTTACGCAATCAAACCAACGACACTTTAACCAAGCATATCTTTTCATTTACGCAATCAAACCAACGACACTTTAACCAAGCATATCTTTTCAGTTACGCAATCAAACCAACGACACTTTAACCAAGCATATCTTTTCATTTACGCAATCAAACCAACGACACTTTAACCAAGAATATCTTTTCATTTACGCAATCAAACCAACGACACTTTAACAAAGCATATCTTTTCATTTACGCAATCAAACCAACGACACTTTAACCAAGCATATCTTTTCAGTTACGCAATCAAACCAACGACACTTTAACCAAGCATATCTTTTCATTTACGCAATCAAACCAACGACACTTTAACCAAGCATATCTTTTCATTTACGCAATCAAACCAACGACACTTTAACCAAGCATATCTTTTCATTTACGCAATCAAACCAACGACACTTTAACCAAGCATATCTTTTCATTTACGCAATCAAACCAACGACACTTTAACCAAGCATATCTTTTCATTTACGCAATCAAACCAACGACACTTTAACCAAGCATATCTTTTCATTTACGCAATCAAACCAACGACACTTTAACCAAGCATATCTTTTCAGTTACGCAATCAAACCAACGACACTTTAACCAAGCATATCTTTTCAGTTACGCAATCAAACCAACGACACTTTAACCAAGCATATCTTTTCAGTTACGCAATCAAACCAACAACACTTTAACCAAGCATATCTTTTCATTTACGCAATCAAACCAACGACACTTTAACCAAGCATATCTTTTCATTTACGCAATCAAACCAACGACACTTTAACCAAGCATATCTTTTCCTTTACGCAATCAAACCAACGACACTTTAACCAAGCATATCTTTTCATTTACGCAATTAAACCAACGACACTTTAACCAAGCATATCTTTTCAGTTACGCAATCAAACCAACGACACTTTAACCAAGCATATCTTTTCAGTTACGCAATCAAACCAACGACACTTTAACCAAGCATATCTTTTCAGTTACGCAATCAAACCAACGACACTTTAACCAAGCATATCTTTTCATTTACGCAATCAAACCAACGACACTTTAACCAAGCATATCTTTTCATTTACGCAATCAAACCAACGACACTTTAACCAAGCATATCTTTTCATTTACGCAATCAAACCAACGACACTTTAACCAAGCATATCTTTTCATTTATGCAATCAAACCAACGACACTTTAACCAAGCATATCTTTTCATTTACGCAATCAAACCAACGACACTTTAACCAAGCATATCTTTTCATTTACGCAATCAAACCAACGACACTTTAACCAAGCATATCTTTTCATTTACGCAATCAAACCAACGACACTTTAACCAAGCATATCTTTTCAGTTACGCAATCAAACCAACGACACTTTAACCAAGCATATCTTTTCAGTTACGCAATCAAACCAACGACACTTTAACCAAGCATATCTTTTCATTTACGCAATCAAACCAACGACACTTTAACCAAGCATATCTTTTCATTTACGCAATCAAACCAACGACACTTTAACCAAGCATATCTTTTTTCAGTTACGCAATCAAACCAACGACACTTTAACCAAGCATCTTTTCAGTTACGCAATCAAACCAACGACACTTTAACCAAGCATATCTTTTCAGTTACGCAATCAAACCAACGACACTTTAACCAAGCATATCTTTTTTCAGTTACGCAATCAAACCAACGACACTTTAACCAAGCATATCTTTTCAGTTACGCAATCAAACCAACGACACTTTAACCAAGCATATCTTTTCAGTTACGCAATCAAACCAACGACACTTTAACCAAGCATATCTTTTCAGTTACGCAATCAAACCAAAGACACTTTAACCAAGCATATCTTTTCAGTTACGCAATCAAACCAACGACACTTTAACCAAGCATATCTTTTCAGTTACGCAATCAAACCAACAACACTTTAACCAAGCATATCTTTTCATTTACGCAATCAAACCAACGACACTTTAACCAAGCATATCTTTTCATTTACGCAATTGCCTTTTGCTCTCAGCCGCACCAGGAGTCACTTCTGACACTCAGAGTGTCAAAGTCTAACATTGTAAATGTTCACTATTATTACTTTTATTATTATTATTATCTTTTACAATTTTCTTGTGTATAATGCTTTTCTGAACTTGTTAAGAATAATCTTGTTGGCAGACTTGAACCTTTTGGTTATAGAAATTTTTTAAAATATTTTTCCTCCTTGGTCAAAGCCTTCTCACACCTATTTCCCATTTTTCGTGTTTTCTTTTCACTTAGTGATACTTTAAAATTGTAGGATTTAATTTATTGAATTTTGTGTTGAGATATACAATGATGATAATAATAAAGCAATATATGCATTACTACCACAGTCCACGATATAAAAGTAACTGGTTTACATTATGAGTTCATTTGTTGTTTAATTTATCAAATACAGGAATTACACAACAAAGTACAATAGAAAAACAATTTGTTTAACAAACGATAAGGGATAAAAGAAAATATATATTGTTATTCCTTCTTTAGATGAAAATAGGGATATGTGTTAACAGGTCTTTCATGAATTCGGAATACATTATACACATATGGACTGGCAATGAGGTCACTAGAGCATGTCTATTCCCCCGAGGGATTGGAAGGCCTCAGGATATAGGTCCCTCTTCTGGTCACTCACAGGCTGAGGGGGGATAGACGTGCTCTAGTGACCGAATCATGACAGTCCATATGTGTTTTATAACACACCTCGGTCCAAAATATGAAATACCAGTCAAAAATTTATGTGAAGACAGGAGTAACGTGATCCGACGATCCAGACGCCGCCATTTTTCATGTGAAGATGAGCCTGGCAAACCTCTTGAGGGCGCTGTAACCAGTCAAAAATTGAAAGACTATTGCCCGCTTCGGGAACTATTTCCCGCAAACTACGCGCGTGCGATGTGTAGTTCATGGTTGTGCAAATCTCATGCACTAGCCTATAATAGTTCATCCCACGTGACCGTGTTTCAGCCAACCAGAAAACAGAACTAGCAAGAGGTGTGTTATAATTCCATCTAGTATCTGGAAGTTCAGTTTGTCAGAGGAAAACTATTTAGAATGTATTGCAGTATAGCATAATGTATTTCAGCTTAAAATGTTACATTATCATAATCACAATATTTCCTGCAACTACCAAACAATTCACAAACATTTTACAACGAAAGTAAAAGCCTTGTATGCTAGAAAATAAGTAACACACTGGAAAATGTAGTTGACACAATGAATGTTTTCTTTCAATTTGTTTTCCCCTCTCGCTGTTTGAGAACATACCTTGTCTTTGTTACTATTCTTCAATCCAACGCAGCATATCTCATACAGAATGTGTGTATCAAAGAGAAACACAATATGTCTCACTTCATCAGGACTCGGCTTAACAACTTCTTTGACATTAATAACATCCTGTGAAGTACAATAAGAGAGACAAATCTGGATCATTAACACAAAAATAGTTCAAATTATGTTATAAGTTGTGCCTCAAATCAACATTAGGTATAACGGTTGTTTAAAGTCAGTGGTGTTTCACATCACCTTAGTAAGAATCTTGCCATGTTCATCTCGTCTAGAAAATACTAATGATGAATTATGTTGTGTAGGTGTTTTTCTGTATTTAAGTGACTTAGTTTTCCAGACATTAAGAGTGGAAGATAAATGTCACTTTATGAAACTTTAAAAAGTCACTTGGGCCGATTCAACACAGACTACTTCATGTCCCATGTGTTGTGCCATATCTGCTGTAGGTGTGTGCAAAACAAGAAATCCACTTGAACACATCACTTCCTACACATTTTGTTGGTTTTTCATAAAGTAAATGCGATGCATGAAGATATGATGGTTTAGTGGAAATCATAGTTCATAGTGATGCACGGAAAAACCTATCCATTGTTAGTTGACATAGTTAGTTAATGATAACCTGGCCAAGCTTCTCAATTGATCAAATTGTAATTTGGTGAGCACATACTTTTAACAAAGCTGTAACAGAAAGACAAGCTACAGTCATACATCTACCATCTCCCAACAGTTAGGATATTAAGAGATTGGCCTCACAGGCTAAGACTGATGATCAAATCATTAATGTAATGTATTCCCTCTAGGTAGGTATCTGCGATAGCTGGGATTAACGTGTCCAACAACTTGAGGTACATCCCAGCATCGGACGTTTGTAAGTCAACTTGAGATTATTTAGACCTTGTAGAATGCCAGTGTTAAACCAAACTGTGTGCTTACCTTGATGATGTTCAGACATGCAGCATATGTTTGTGTTTGTATAGTCTCCTCAGGATAAGCTAATAACTGAAGTAGGATCTTTCTGGACTGTACCAGGAGATCTTTGTCATTCCCTGATGATAAACAGCATCTAGAAACGGATCAATATAAATATGTCAGCCTCCCCTCAAACACTTATAACAGTACAGTCAAGTTTAGAACTTTAAAATCTTAACCCACAAGTTGATTCAGACCTGGTGCATTTGTTGGGCACATCAGTCTTCTGACTTAAAGACCCAGATCTGTGATCTATAAACTTGCTATTAAGTTACCCCCTGATACAGGGATTCCTGTGCCCGTCAGTTTTTGATTTTACAATTAACCATGTTACAGTAAGCGTAATTCATTCAATACAAAGTATGCAATATATGATAGTGCAATATATTCCTATGTTGAATTGTGGCAGACCAATCATCAGAGAGGATTCAAGTTTGCTGGAAGATAAATTATTCAATTTTTGCATTAGTACAATTATGGAATGACATCGTATACACAAATGGTGCTTACGTTCATATTGTCTATTCTATAACAAATTAAATTGGGTTTGAACAAAGAAAAATTGACTGGAGCGGGACTTGAACCAATGACCTCCGGATTAAAGTACCAGCGCTCTACCAACTGAGCTATCCAGCCCTATGTTGCTCCCTATTAGTCAATATCTTTGTTCGGGGGTGCCAGTCAGAAGCCATACAACCATTAGCTGCTGTGTAGCCAGGGATCACACCCAAGTTTACGATACAACCTGGGAAGCGGCAGCCAAGGGATCAACTTAAGGGGATGCGACTTTTTAAACATAATATATCAAGTAACAAACCACAAAGGAAACTGACTGGGTAAATTTTACATAACTTGGGTTTGAACAAAGAAAAATTTACTGGAGCGGAACTTGAACCAACGACCTCCGGATTGTTGGCGGTCTCCCTATTAGTCAATATCTTTGTTTGGGGGTGCCAGTCAGAAGCTATAACAAATTAGTAAGACATATTTGAAAGACTTACATGGTTGAACATAGTTGGACATATCTATCCACCACAGATACAACCTTGTGATAATGTAGACCCATTAGACTAGCCTCAGCTAAATCAAGAAGTTCCTTCATGTTGGGATTCTTAGTAGTTAGAATAAAGCAAGAGCAAACATCAAGAAGGTACATTAACACCATAATAATTCCATTCCAACTACATCACACATCTCAAATCATATAACATAATTATTCTTCTAGTGTTGTAGCCTGATTTCAATTCTAAAATATATATTTTTTTTAATGATGGCAACTTTATTTTAATGTGTGTATGGTGTTCATCTATCCAATTAGCATGAGCTATGCATAACAGGTCACCCCTCAAAAATATCTTAAATCAGAAAAAAATAACACGAAGATTAAAATTTTCTTTAGTATTTTGTATTTGAATAATGTATTTATTCACCCTTAAGTGTTAAAAACTTGTTATTTCCCATGGATTCCGAGGTTGATCCTTGTCACTGCATGACAATGCTCCCTACCCTTTAAGACTGAGGAGATTCCATCTACCAATGTGTGCACTGTGTATCTGTGGGGTCTTTATCTATGATTGAAGGGGTGAGGTGAATAACTCATGCTCATGTGCATGTACATGAACATGAACAAGCTTATAAGTCAGGACAGTATGACTGCAAAGTTTTGCTAACAGAGAGGAAACATTGGCCTTGGGATCTGTGCTCACCTTTTGATCGATCTGTTGGATGAAGTGGCAAGCCTTCTCCATTGAGATACATACAGAAGCCGAGTGCTTATACAAGGCATGTTTATTAGGTAGACATTTCTTGAGAAAAGGAAGCAGCGCCGGTCTAACTTGAGGTAAACAGTGCATCAAGCCTGCATCCATTACAGCGTTAAACACTGATAATGCTAAACCTTCAGGTAAGATGTCAGCAGCCTAATAAACAACAATGTTTCAAACAATAATTAAAATGAGTTTTGTAACCTTTGGAATAGGCACGTCATAAATGTTATTGATTTTATAATTAATACACCACAGTGTATGACACTGGTCCAAAATAACGAAAACAAAATATAAATATCTAGACGCATAAACAAGTCCATTTTATGAATCACATTCATGGCTTACAGAGGGCGCCCTATCCTCCTTGAAGCATTACAGCAAACAATCATTGCTTTGTTGACTAGTCATCCACGGTAAGCATGATATTTTGTAGCTGATTTTTTGCAGTAACTCAAAAACATCAAAAACAGATTTGAAGTTTTGTATTCTGTAAATGATGCGAGAGTTGGTTATTATTTCGCAATATCACAGTATGTAAAAGAAAGGACACTGGGAAAAGTGCTCTCTCATGCCATCTAAGATATTTCAGAGGCGTTTTACACATTATTTTTACCAAGTTGAAAAATTGCTTTGTTTGCCTTTACAGTGTGGGGTCCAGGGCGACCTATAGGGCCTAGGAAAATGTTCCAACATTAGGTGCTGTCTGATGCAATCTAGGACATTTTAGAGGCGTTTTTAAACATGATTTTTTACCTAGTTCAAAATTGAGATTGCTCACACCCACTGATCTCACATTTTTCGTCGCCATGGCATCATTCAAAGCATCATTTTTGTCATTGAGCCTATCTCAACCCATCTCAAAATTAAAGTCTCTTCATCAAGTTGTTCCACAGTATTTAGGTACGCATGTGGAAACATGCACACACATTTATCAAAATCTATCAGAATAGGGCTTTTAGGAAGTTTTATCTGGTCAACAGTTTTCAAATTTTAAGGGGTGAAAATCTATTGAAGGCAACTAGCGGCCTGTTGTCTAATTTTGGAACAGGTTTCGTGGTAGTCATTACAAACACGTATATTCGGTTTTCGGTAACACCATGTGTATATCTACTTTGCTGTGTGTAGATTAGTTCTTTGAGAACTAGGTCACAGTTTTGCTTTTATTCTACTGCCGCGGTGTAGGTATCAGCAAATCGGAAGACTACCCTGTCAGTGGAAAGGAAGCTGGCTGCCAAGCTCCTCTCTCTGAACCGTAGCAAGGCCATACCCACTCCGCTATACAGACATCTCAGGCCTTCTGCCTCAAAGTGCTCGAGATTCTTTGGTCAACCAAAGATCCATAAACCAGACAAACCACTCTGTCCTATTGTCTCCTCTCGATGTTCCCCAACCTACAACCTCGCTCAACACTTGACAAAGCTCCTACACCAACTTGTGGGTAAAACGCCCCACAATGTACCCGATTCAGCAGGGTTTATTGATATCATAAAGGAAATTGAATTACAGACCTCTGATGTACTAGTGAGTTTTGATGTCAAATCACTATTAACTAACAAACCTACCAATAAAGCATGGCAAATTACCAAATCGGTCCTCGAACAAGATGAAACCCTAACCAACCGAACCAGCCTAACGCCAGACCAGATCCATGATCTATTATTGATATGCGTGAAGTCCACCTACTTCCAATGGAGAGATGGGTATTACAGACAGGCTTTGGGCACTCCCATGGGGTCTCCAATTTCTCTGGTCTTAGTGAACATCTTCATGGAAGATTTTGAACAGAAAGCCCTGGGCTCAGCTCGACTCAAACCCAAGCTTTGGCTTCGATTTGTGGATGACACGTTCATCATTTGGTCACATGGATTGGAAAACCTTGTTGACTTCCTTGGTCACCTCAAACGGCAACATCCGAACATTCAGTTTACCATGGAAACAGAGACATCCGATTCATTACCTTTCCTTGATAGACTCATTTCCAAGAGGGCTAATGGTTCTTTTGCACACTCCGTGTACAGGAAACCGACTCATACAGACTGCTATCTTAATACTCGGTCATTTCACCCTCCTTCTGTGAAAGCCTCAGTAAACCCCACCCTACTTCAAAGGGCACATATCATTTGTGACAAGGAACATCTACCAAATAAACTGGAGCACCATAATACTGAAAGAGAATGGGTACAGACCTAAGAAATGAGAGTTCATTCCCAACAACTCTCAGTCTGCACACTCAGAAGATATGTCCATTGTAGTCCTTCAAAACATTGGTCATACATCACACAAAATCCAGTGTATACTCCATAAAGCGAATATTAAGGTCTATTACCATACTCGCAACAAGTTGGAATTGAAGCTACTAACCCACAGGAAAAATACAACTCTAGCAGTCAAGCAGGAATTCACCGAATTCCTTGCTCATGTGGTAAAGTGTATATTGGCGAGACTGGTAGAGACCTTGATACAAGGCTGAAAGAACATACAGCTCATGGCCGCAGGAAGGAATATGACAAATCTGCCATTGTCAAACACTCTACTGATCTAGACCATGCCATAGATTTGGATCAGGCTCGAATCATAGCCCCTGAGAGACACTGGTATACACGTCGCATCAGGGAAGCTATCGAAATACACAAGCACGATACAGTGCATCAGATATCGGCTATTTCATCAGCAGCATTTGGCACACAATCCTACCACCCTACTCCACCGATATCCCACAGTCTACCAACACTTCCCACTACACAGCGCACTCACACACAATGGGCAACCTACACATTGACTCTCAGCCCTCTAATCACAGTTCTCCTTTGAGAAGAACCAATCAGAGCAGTGACTGACTCTACACTGAAACCTCTGAATCTTTATAAATAGATCATCATGTCTCATACTCTTCAATCTCCTGACAATGACTAGAGCAGGCTAGTCGAAAAAATTAGACCAATTAAGAACTCACTACGCGGCAGTGAAGTTAATAGCGAGAAGTCCCCTCGATCCACTAGCAAAAGTAGTAGTCCCCCCGATTTGCTACCTTTTGCCCAGGTAGTAAATAAGCAGGACAGTTCTTTTCAGAACTAAGTAGTCTCTCAAATTCCGATATCTACTCCGCAATTTTTTTGATTCAATTTTACTGGAGGGGCACGTGCTCCCGGGCCCCCACCCCTGGATCCGAGCTTACAGCGTTGCAGTAATCAAGCCATTGGTTTCCTTCTTCTGGCTGCTCCTAACATGCAATTGCAAGTCTATTTGCTTGATGTTAACACCGTCTGTCACACTCAGTAACCCTCTCCTGCCCTCTGACCTTGTTAAATAGATACTAACATTTGCCCATTGATGTAACATGCAGTAACATGCCATGCATGGTCAACTTTCTGTTCCTCCCGTCAGTGACATCTAGATCTTCCTTAATCAACTCAACAATACCTCCACTGTACCCCATCAAAGAAATGGTAAATGTGTTAATCGCTTTAACCATGTTCCCCTGTTCAGTTTGTTTTATAGTGGTGTCCAAAATGTTACACAGAAATTGTCACTAAAAGTTGTGGTAATGAAACATATAAAATGGGAGCAGATATTGACATCAGCAATTAGGTACCCAGATACCCAACTACCCGGCACAGGCCAAGAGTAAAGGCAGAGAAGGGACCACTTAGCCAACCTGAATTCCAATGGTTGTCAGCAGCTGGGCACTGAGAATGAACTATGGGCCTCTTATCAGTCAAAGTAAGTATGTTTAAATTGTCCACATGGTTTCATAATGGCAGAGTTGGCGACTTCTCTTTATGATTGCCTGCTGACTGCCACTTGTGTGTATTACTTATGTTGATTTAAACTACTTACTTATTTCTATAATGGGTTTTATTTACCTTTTCTAGAGGAACAAGATGTTGCAGTAGATTCTTGACCAATGAGAGGATGGCAATCATAGAGAGACGGTGATTAAACAAGCTATCTTTAGAAACAATAGTAGGTGATTGATGGTCATCATTGTGGCAGTGCTGATAATGATACTGAATGACTTCACCAAGGTTATCAAAACTCTCACATAACTTATCCACCTGTTGAAATCAAATCAATAAATTAACCAATGTGTGCTAACTAGGTTCAGACACATGCGTGTACACACACTACCCAAACTACTCCATCAGAACACAGAGTTTAAATACAGAGAGTAAAATACTGCAATATTATAACTAAACAATTTAACTAAAATAGTTGTAATTTTAGCATAAAGTCAAACTACAGGTATTGTCAAGTTTGTAGTTACAATAAATGCAACTGATGTAGTAAAACAATGATTGTAAAATGAGTGAAAAAAGCTGAGCACAGAAGGTGCTGATTAATGGGGTTAAGTTGAATTACTAACATTAGACTAAATTCATCAAGGCGGTAATCTATCATTTAATCCAAACAGTCAATAGTATTACTGAAGTCCCTTCATTTATTATCTGCTGAACATGGGTTTTTTTTTTAATGATGTTCAAATGAAAACTACAAGATAGATGAACTACATACTACATAGATCTACAGAAGTCTACAGGCTGGTCCTGGACAAGTTTACAGTCATCTTTTGGCAATTTGAGCTTCTTGAAAGTTTTGAAGTAGTTTGTCTATGGGTTATTATGGGTTATTTTATAAAAGCTTCCTTATCAAAATGAGAATTCACAGATTTTACTGGGAGGCTTTGTAAACTGCAACATTACAAGGAAGTAATAGTTATCATAAATGTCATTGTTTATAAAAACACAAAACTAAAATGTGAGTTGAAAAAAACCTAAACTGTAATATTGAAATACTCTGTGAAAAGTCAGGTAGTTCTTTCAGTTCAAAATGATGGAGATTGAATAATCAGGTTACTCACCAATGCTCTGCCTGCAGCACATTCATCATTCCATATGTCTGCTGTTATAGAGATCTCTATCAACCTCAATACCTCTCTCAGAAGATACACACCAGACATTAGCATCTCAATGTTACCAGTCTTAAGAAGTGGAATGACATGAACGAGAACATCACAAGTAAACTGGGCAAGAGTCAGCTGAGAGAACTGAAGCATCATTGCATCTTCACTGTCTGTTTCTGAACCAGAAGCGGAAATCTCAGGAGCCATTGGACTTGAGTCTCTACAACATAACATGAAGATACCATAAGTAATCAAAGTCATGGCAAGCACAGGTTCCATGTGCCTATGTGGCACTTGTGTTGGATAAGTGGGCAATACTGTTAACTTACACTGAACTAGGTGAATCTCTGTCCCTTCCATCCCCTCTAATGCGAGGTTCATTTCGTCCAATCACAGAGGGTCTCGAGTCTGAACTTAGAGTTGATTGGCCAGTTGAAAAAGATGATCTTCCAGTGCAAGAAGATGCTGAGGAGGTTGTCCGAGATCCAAAATCTTCAAACAAATAATCAATCAGGCAAGACATTGTTTTTGTCTCTTAAAATAAAAATAATAATTATAAAATTATATCATCAAAATGGTTGTTTTGGGTAGACTACACAGTGTGCATAAATCAGTCAATACATGTGCATCCTGCAGGAAATTTCAGTTGCAGCCAGTGATATGAGCTCTCTGTATACTACACAGCATTGCTGTATGTTCTTTCCACTACACAATACAACTCTCTCACAACTCCCAGAGAGGAAGTCTGACGGAATGTTTTATTAAGAGTGAGCCAGATAAAAGAGCAAAGAGAAGGAGAATAGTTAGCATGTGGAGAGAAGAAAGAATGTTTGAGATCAGTGAACAGCATTTCTCAGACCAGATCAGTAGTACAAAAATAAAACACTGAATCATTGATTAACAAACATGGAAATTGAAGAGAGAAGGACAGTGCAGGCTGGTATTCCTAAGATTGTTTGACAACCATGTACCGGAGGATGAGTCGGCTAATTTGAAGAATGAAGAGGAGACTTTGCAACCTGGAGTACAAGATGGCTAGGAAGACGATGGCATAGAGGAAGAGGAGAGTAAGAACTTCACAGAGGAAGAGGTACAGATTAAAACCAAGATTCAAGAGGCATCGGAAGCAGCTAAAGGGTCACATGGGTGTAGTATTCTAGTATTGCACTGAGTCCTTAGGAAAAGCCTAGCAGATTCATCAGCCATGTTCAATCAAATCCTTCAACAGGTAAGTACTAATAGTTTGTCATAAATTATCCATCTTGTATTTGTAGAGGCAGTTGTACCTGTATGTAGTTGGAGAAAAAATTGTGTAAAAGCTTCATAATAAAAACAGGAAAACAGCACACTGTGTTGGAAATGCCTGATGAAGGGTTAAATTAACACATTGAGGAGAGATCTTAGTAAAGTAAAACAAATAAATAAGAGTTCAATTAAAGATTCATACTAATCTATGAATAAATTAATGAAGAAGTACATCGTCAAGGTAAGGGATGACCAATGTCATAAAGCAAATGATTACGGCCAAGACTGCAAAAATAAAGAGGTATGATGATGGGGCAAGGAACAACCTGTTTAACACTAATCAGGGCTAGACATTGGATGGGAACATATCTATAATAACAATCATTTCTGCTTATCTTGCATTTCTTTCCCCAGACAAGTGGTCAAGACATCTACATATGAATACAGAGGACCAGTACTGCCTGTATTAGTATTTGAACAAGTGCAATTGAGTTTCCTTTTAAAGGTGTCCATGGAGATTGTTTACACAATGTGGCAGAGACCTCATTTCAACTGACAGGGGCAGCTTTGGAAAGTCTTAGAGCTGTATCTATATTCTTCTTGTTCACAGTTCTGCCAACAAGCATGATCCTATAGACCTGAGCTTTTGAATGTTTTGTTTAGTGGCAATGAGATACTCTACTTGACATTATGAATGGCATTATTTGCCATTTTCTAAAGTCGTTTTAACTAAGGTCTTAAGAAACAAAAAATGCACAATTCAAGAAATTGTTTTGGTACTTACGTTTTTACCTTTAAAATACACCATAGGAAAGAAAAATTGCTAAAACAGAAAATAATAAGCATTTGTGAACTCTCAAAGTTTAAAGAAACATTTGATTGAATGGATTGAGAGTTAACCTATTTAAACATTTTGACCACATTATAAGTATGATAAATTTACATCAACTGACCTTGTTTGGGACAGTAAAGGGCTGGATCATGGTAGAATTCATGTCTTGACATAAGAAGTGATGACAGCTCCCTCAAGCATTTCAAGGCACTCAAAGGTATAGACTGATCCCCACTACTCAATGGCTTTAGACCAAGCAAGGAAATCAGACTCTGTAATTCAGTTAATCATACAGTTAATTACCCCAAAATGCATTTAATCCAAATGTATTGTAAAACAAATGCAGTAATTAACTGGTTTGCATGAGTGGCAGTTTGTTTGTAAATGCATCTATCTACTAATCTATTATATTGTATTATATAACACCTTTAGAAGTATTGTCATAAGCCATGCATTTTTGTACTATTCAAAGTGCATTTCCATCCCATCCTTTGCTAATAGCATGGGCACACTTTTAAACGCCCCCATAGTGGATGCCAGAGCACAATATTGTACACTTTGTTGATAGGTGGGTTTTTTTGTCCAAATGACAAAATTTGCTTGGATGTTAGATTAAACAAATAATAATAAAAATAATTATTTATTAAACAAATAAATAATAAGTCGCAAATTTATGTGGTACTCCTCAATTACGGGACAGCGTTTGACAAAGTGTCTCATCGACACCTACATGTACTAAGGAAGTCCAGCATTATGGTGTTAAAGGTAAGACACTGGAATGGATAACAGACTTCCTCCACTCCCGCACTCAATGCCTCCTCGTCGTTGGTCAGAAGAGCAACGAAACCAGCGTCACATCTGGAGCTTCATAAGGCAGTGTAGTGGGCCCTCTACTCTTCCTATATATAAATGACCTGCCAGACTGTCTTCCAAGCTCAACAACTACTTGTAGGCTAGTTGCAGACGACAGTGTTGTACATAGACAAACCTCTTCAACTGACGATGCAATCAGCCTTCAGAAGGACCTAGATGCCCTCCAAGTCTGGGAATCTAAATGGCTGATGCGCTTCAATGCCACAAAGTGCCAAGTTGTTAGAGTCACCGACAAGCGGAACATTGTCCCTGCCTCTTACACAATCCATGGGCATATCTTGGAGGCTGTCAACTCTGCCAAATACCTGGGAGTTCACCTTGATCCGAGGTCGAGTTTCAACACCCATGTCAACAACAACACCAAAAGAGCCACTTGCACCAAGGTCCTCTTCTCAGAAATCTGAAGCACAGCAGCCAGAAAATCAAAGCTGTCTACGCCACCTTCATTCGACCAGCCGTCGAATTTGCAGCAACCTCATGGGAACACTCCACTCCACGCAGCACCAAGAAGCTAGAGCAAGTCCAACGTAGCTCAGCTCATTTGGTCATGGGAGATTACAGAAGAACAAGCAGCGTCTCCGCCATGCTAGAGCATCTTGAATGCCCTTCTCTACAGAAACGTCGCTACCAAAGTTGCCTCCAAATGATGTACAAGATAAGATACAACTTGGTCGACATCCCCAGAGCACCCACCTGACACATTCAACTACAACAACAACAAGAGGTCATGGCTCCCGATTCACAATCTCACACACCAGCTCAACATACGCCAGCTCTTACTTCCCACGCACCATCCAGGACTGGAACAACCTCCCTGTTGATCCTGCTGCGTACCCATCCCTTGACGCCTTCAAACTCGCGTTAAGGGACCTCCGGCTGAAGTAACCTCATCTCTAGCCTTTTTACTCACAACTGTTTATTACTGCTCCTAAGACCATTTTTCTGCCAACCCATGCGCACACACATGCAGTGCGTACATCTTCAATCATTTGAAGAAAGAAGAATGAATATTGTGCATACATTCAATGGAGAGATTACTTTCGCGAGTTGAAAGATGGAATGTTCCATTCAACTCCATCTTTTAACTCATGACAGTATTCTCACTTATACACTCAAAATCATTCATTATTTGCATACCATTGTCAAAAGTAAAAACATATCCTTGTGATGTATACCTAATTGATTACTTGTAATTCTGGTGACTTTGTGACTTTGATTAAAACACTAATGGCTATTGTCGGTGCAAAATAACATGTGAAACTGTTGTCATTAGTTAAATCACACAAAGCAAGTGGAAAAAGGGAAATATTGTGCTTATACCCCCATACAAAGTCAATGAAATGCAGATGCTTTTTTTCCGTATTCCATGAGCCTGCTACAGATATCAAAGGTATCCTCAAGTAAACTTGCAAACAAAACTGTTACAGTTCTCATCAGGTTTCAACCTCATTTGGCTGTTTTTACTTTAGCCAAAGGTTTGCACAAACACTAACAGCAATATATAATCGGTTTGCGGTAACACCGTGTGTATATCTACTAGCTATGTAGATTTGTTCTTTGAGAACTAGGTCTTGCTTTTAATTCACTGCCGCGGAGTGAGTTCTTAATTTGGTCTCAAATTAAGAACTCACTCCGCGGCAGTGAAGTTTATAACGAGAAGTCCCCTTGATCCGATCCACTATTAAGCTAAAGTAGTAGTCCCGGCCGATTTCCTACCCTCCGCCCAGGTAGTAGCTAATAAGCTGGACAGTTCTTTTCAGAACTAAGTAGTCTCCCGAAGTAGTCTCCCGATTCCAAATCTACTCCGCGGCAGTAGAATTAAAAGCAAGACCTAGTTCTCAAAGAACAAATCTGCATAGCTAGTAGATATACACATGGTGTTACCGCAAACCGAATATATATTGATACCTCACCATGCAAAGCCTCAAAAAGTATACACTAACAGCAACATTTTAATTCAACTTCAAAACAGTAGAAACTCAGAATGTTGTTTTTTGGAGAAGGTTGAACTTAAACTCGGTCTTGGAGACTGCTGTGCTGGTAAGCACTGAAAGTTTAGTTATTGACTTTACAACCATTGAACGTTATGCACTTTTAATATAAAGGTACATGTGTGAATTAGGTTCAATACACAGAATGCATTATAGGAGCTGAGAGTACAATTATACCAAATATGAGTGATATGGTGAGAATACTTTCATGAGTTGAAAAATGGAATGTTCCTTTCAACAAGGTGAAGACAAGTTAAATGTAACATAAAGCCATCTCTCAACGAATGAACATATTATCTCCATTGCATGAATGCAAACACCCATTATTATGTTATTTTGCATAACATCAGACAGAGTACATGTAGATCCTTGACATTTGCTTGGATAAAACTATAATAATAAACAAACTGTACAAGGTTGTATTCTGCCATCCACTACAAGGGAATTTGTACAGCTGTGTATGACACATGGTGTGGTCTTGCAAGCAATAATGAAAAACTTGATGGGACGAAAATGCACAACCAAAATGTACAATTAATAGCGCTAATGAATGCCCTCCAATCAAATGGCAAGGATCGAATCGGGTGTTATACAAAAGAATACAATTGCACTGCTGTTGATCAATAAGAAGCAAGGATTCAACTTTGCTAGAAGATAATGGCATGTAACTGTTATTTTGTTCAAACCTTCATGGCTAATCCTACCTTAATACTGTGCTGCTCCAATTATAAAATTACAATATCATGAGTTAAATATTGACAGTAACTCAAATATTCAAGCAATTCATGTGGATTTCGTTTACATTGTTGGCTAATTACAAATGAAATATTTCAGACCCATTGAACTAAAATGTTACATTTTGGCCTGAAAATGTGAAGACATGGTTTAATAAGAAACTTTATGATCTTCACTTGAGCCATAATGGTTTAATAACAATTTTAATGCCTTTACCATTCTCAATTTTGATAATGGATTATTTTTCAATGCTGAATGTACTTCAGCAGAAAATACTTTGCATGTTTGGGGTTTATACTACCTTATTTCTGAAAACTATTCAAGAAACTTACAATCACCGTGAAAGCAAAAACAAGCAAAAACAAAACACAAACCTTGGCGATGCTTGGCCTCTGTAGGAAAATCTCAGCTGGAAAGTCTTGAAGAACCACATCACTGACAAATTCACATGAGGTAAGAACCAGGCTTGGTCTTGGACTACATAGTGAGCTAATGGGGAGTAAAACAATGTGTAGAGTTTGAACAAAGTACCATAGAATACCATTGCTTCAACTTCAAGTCCATTACTTTGCTAACTTGGTCATTACATCCCATCGGCCGCAAACATCTAATCATAATTCTATTAGGCAGGCTTTGATCTTAAGGGGAAAAGGGCAGGCCACTTTTGGTCTAGGTTTCATCAAAAGTCCAGGGAGCACCATTGCCACAGTAGGGGCAACAAGTCAGAACATTAAGATTGAGAATTGTCAGCTTATATGAATATCCAATTAAACTTGGCTAAGTTTTCACAGATTACTTTGAGACATTAACTTTTTCCCCAGGTGTGTCATTTTGACTCTTGAAAGCCGTCCAATTTAACTTTTGTTTTAACACAACCCAAGGAAGGAATGAGTACTACATTGGTGAATGATCAAAACTTTTTAGCTCTAAATATACAGTTGGCTCAAGACACAATATTGGTTGGTCGATTGACATGACTTTACATACATTGTAAGAGGTTATTCAACAAAAAGGGCTTCCGTGACATGTGCATTTTTGGAAAGGGCATTAAGGCCAACTCAGCAGGGCATCATGGCCAATGCAGGCAGTGGCCGCAGTTAAGGTCAAGGCTAGCATTTGAAGTATTCAGATTATTCTTTGTTTTATTTGGGATATTCCTTTATCAAATATTCATTGTTACAAAAAGGGGGCAGTCAATCAGAATTACAGTCTTTAATCGACCTTAAACAAATAATGCTTCCGTTCAATTGTCTTACAGAAATGGTTCACTACCGTACTATTGGTTCCATGACATTCTCTTAAGCTACATGGGAGTAGTCAATGTTAACTGTCACACCGTATTAAAACTGCTAAATGGTACAAACTTGAAATACAGCTAGCATCTTTCTTAATACAACCACTGGTTAGACTACTCGTTAAAACAGCATGCCTTCCCCCATTCAGTTTTAGCATTTTTCGGATAGATGTGTTTTTCAGTTCAATACAAAAAGTAAGATTCTTATGAAAGCTGAGACTGTAGACCCACTTGTTTGGAAACTGATAGGTATATTAATAATATGAGATTTAGTGCCCATTGTAACAGGGTGCAAAATGACATCATCATTCCTTTGCACATCTCATGTCACACCCATGACCATCAACAATGATGTCCAAAATTTTCTTCATTTTCTGATAAATTAGAATGGCAAAAACGTTATTATAATTACAGACAGATTTGTTACGTGTATTATAAAAGTGCAATATCTGGACATACCTGTTGGTTGAAATCAACACATGTCTGTCAGTGGGTGTTAAAGCAAGCCAAGGAAAAGTAGAAAACTTTAAGCCCTTTATACCTAAAACATTAACCAAATAAGGGATATTGAGGTCAACAATAAAGCTTAAATACTTCACACCAAATGACATCTTTTTCAGCCAAACTTTTCAAAACTGTGGATGTTTAAATGAACACTGGGAACAACTTCACATCATCCTCTTTATGGTTGTGGGTAGTTGCATGGCTAGTGCCCTGGACAATCCATCGTTTCTCAAAAGAGAAATAAAAATCTTATGACAACGTTTGGTTTTTTAAAAACTTAGTTTAGCCAGGGTTTCATTGTGACTATGTTATTCGAATAACAACTACTTTGAAAGTTCAATACAATAATACCACACAGGTTTTACAATACTGACATGAAGTGGTTAATGTTGACCACAAAAAAAAACACTTCTCACTACACCCAAAAGTCTACGACTTGCCAATATAGACTGAATTACTGTATCCAGTAGTCTGACCTACCAGTATTGACTGAATTACTGTATCCAGTAGTCTATGACCTACCAGTATTGACTGAATTACTGTATCCAGTAGTCTGACCTACCAGTATTGACTGAATTACTGTATCCAGTAGTCTGTGACCTACCAGTATTGACTGAATTACTGTATCCAGTAGTCTGTGACCTACCAGTATTGACTGAATTACTGTATCCAGTAGTCTGTGACCTACCAGTATTGAGTTGACTGAATTACTGTATCCAGTAGTCTATGCCCTACCAGTATTGACTGAATTACTGTATCCAGACGTCTGACCTACCAGTATTGACTGAATTACTGTATCCAGTAGTCTGTGACCTACCAGTATTGACTGAATTACTGTATCCAGTAGTCTGTGACCTACCAGTATTGAGTTGACTGAATTACTGTATCCAGTAGTCTATGACCTACCAGTATTGACTGAATTACTGTATCCAGTAGTCTGTGACCTACCAGTATTGGCTGAATTACTGTATCCAGTAGTCTGACCTACCAGTATTGAGTTGACTGAATTACTGTATCCAGTAGTCTGACCTACCAGTATTGAGTTGACTGAATTACTGTATCCAGTAGTCTGTGACCAGTCCTTCTGATTTGAGGCGTGCGATCGCACCCGCACGCCATCGCACGCCTAAAAGCTTCCTCAGGCGTGCGAAAAATCACACGCCTGATCCCTCCATAACGCACGCCTTGGCAAACATTTACAGCGTCATCATACTTCATAATTTGTAAATTAAAATAACGTTGTAAAATTAATTGTTTATTTTCAAAATCCTTCAAAATTCTGGCGATAAAGTCCCTAGTCTTGATATGTACTAGCCGCGATCGTCCATTTCAGTAAACGAACGTTAAAACATGCATGCACATTGTTAGTCTGGCTCTCTCCTCCATGTTCCATACCACAATACGTAGGCGAGTAGGGAAACACACAACTCGATTTTCCAGGGGTTAGAAGACGTGCGGTGGAGTCTAATCGCGACCTCCTTCCGGTGATATATTATACAAAATGTTAACCTCGTACTCATAAACACATCGCTCTCGCCGCACAATTTTCCCTAATGTGGGCCGATCGTTCGACCGATCGTTCAATGGAAAATGTATTGCAAAAGAAGCTTTAAATAAGCGATCCTTTATTTACGAATCCATTAAAAATGATTGTTGATGAAAAAAGTATTATTTTGTAGGTAAAATATACCCCCATGGTATTATTAAGGGCAGAAATTAAGTTTGTGAATTTCACTTCCATTTTTTATTTGTTTAAATTTTTTTTTATTTTTTTATTTAGCTTCGACAATTGTATGCACTTTTGAGTGTTTAGATAAATAAGTGTATGGGAGATTTTGTTGATAAAGTGTCCAGTGTACAACCAATTATACCTTCACAAGATCCCTTGCCATGTCGTTTTAAGTACATCACTACCCACTGTTTAGTTTTAAGAAAACCGACTTTAAATTGACCAGCCAGTACCACAAAAATCACACGCCTAGAAGAATCCAGGTGTGCTTTTTTCACACACCTGGAATTTTCAAATCAGAAGGACTGTGTGACCTACCAGTATTGACTGAATTACTGTATCAAGTAGTCTGTGACCTACCAGTATTGGCTGAATTACTGTATCCAGTAGTCTGACCTACCAGTATTGACTGAATTACTGTATCCAGTAGTCTGTGACCTACCAGTATTGACTGAATTACTGTATCCAGTAGTCTGACCTACCAGTATTGACTGAATTACTGTATCCAGTAGTCTGTGACCTACCAGTATTGACTGAATTACTGTATCCAGTAGTCTGACCCACCAGTATTGACTGAATTACTGTATCCAGTAGTCTATGACCTACCAGTATTGGCTGAATTACTGCATTCAGTAGTCTGTGACCTACAGTACCAATAATATTGGCTGAATTACTGTATCCAGTAGTCTGTGACCTACCAGTATTGACTGAATTACTGTATCCAGTAGTCTGTGACCTACCAGTATTGGCTGAATTACTGTATCCAGTAGTCTGACCTACCAGTATTGACTGAATTACTGTATCCAGTAGTCTGTGACCTACCAGTATTGACTGAATTACTGTATCCAGTAGTCTGACCTACCAGTATTGGCTGAATTACTGTATCCAGTAGTCTTTGCCCTACCGACCTACCAGTATTGGCTGAATTACTGTATCCAGTTGTGTGCTGCACATTGCTTTTGATGAGATTTTTGAAGTAGCCATATTGTTGAGGCGGTAGTGATGTGCTCTGTGTTGCAATTGATGGCCTCTTCATCTCATGCATAACTGGTTTACATCCAGACTCTACATAAATCACATGACACTTTCTTAGACAACTTGGAACCAAAGGTTTTTAATTACCAATCTTGTCACATCTAGACTTATTAATGTTTGCTTTAATATCAACCTTAAATTAACTGCCACTGATCATAAATCATATTATTTTTGCATTTGCTAATAACTTAACATTACCACTAGAAATACAAACTTTGTAAGAGCAAAACAAAATTGTCACTAATTCTGAAGTTTTGAAAAATCCATGCCTGTATAAACTGTATGTGTTCAAAGATTCATGTGCAACATTATTCCATCAATTATTTAATTTAAAAACACATTCATCCAAATTTTCTACCGCAGAGTGGAAACATGAAACCAACACATTCTTAAGTTGTTGTGGTGGACATTTGACAGGTAAAACTATTGGTTGCACGTATCAATCAGTGCCACTGAATCAAAGAAAACCTGCTTTCAACATTGGATTTGTGTACATACAGATGGGTGGTTATATATATAATACATGTACATTTTTTTGTTTTTAGAGGGGTTATTTGTTTTCTTCTTACTGGGGTGGGGGGGGGGAGGGGATTAACAATACAATACCATTGCTGTTTGCTTGCTGATGTTGATAGATACATTCTGTTGTTTGTGGTACTGCATCTTGATTTGGTAAACTGAGTAGATTGTCTAAGATGTCATCAATAATTGACTGAAGAGAGTCATCAGTATCTGCTCGAAGTTTGGATATGAAACTAGGCCCTCCAATCTCAAGAAACTGCTGGACCGATGACCCATGCTGTTCGTAAGATTCAAATTATTACGTTGATAATGCACACCTTGTTTAGTCTTGATGAATACCAGTCATGTACATGTAAGTACCTCCCCTTGTCAACTGATCTTCCTTTAGTGAGGTTAGGAAAACTACAGCAACTTGCCTTGTGCATTTGTAACATTGACATGACAATTGACAGATTAATTTGGAAGAACAACATGTTCCAGCATACATGTACATTCTAACATTGACATGAGAGCACTATCATTTTGTGAGGTGCAGGGATGTAGTTGTATCTTGGCATAGATGTACATTGGACCATATTAAATCTACAAAGCAAGTAGCCAACCTGAAGCAGTTAAACAGTCACACCGAGCAAATAAAGTAACTTTACTCCACAGCAGCACTTGCTTAAAATACACAGGCAGAAGGTACACAGGAAAACAAATCTAAAACATTTTATTTTAAAAAGCAAAATTGTGCAGAGATCTCACGTACCTTACTTAGTCTCTTGATGAGATTGAGTACCTCTTCTTTATATGTGCAGTGACTGTGATTAAACCATTCTAAAAGATTTATATGTAGAACCCTTTCCTGAACAAGGTCTGATTCACAGATTAACCCATGCTCCAATTTACTCAAGATATTCTGCAATGCCCTCACACGTATCTCCTCTAACTTGTGTCCTGTTTAGAGGAGGAAAAAGGCAATTCATTTGGTTTAACTTTCTCACAAGACAATTTTTAACCTGTTTTCTTTTTGATTAAATTTTACTGCTGTATTGAATAAGGCTGCATCGTTTTAGTAACTGCTCCACCTGCTTGATGCATAAAAATAATCTTTTAGATCTGGCTCATTTGACAAATGGTTGGTCTTATGGAAAGTTCTTGTCTAATAAGAGGCTGACAAGGATAGTTCAAGGAGTTGAGGAAGGCCTTCACAACTTCCATTAGGGAATAGGTTACAACCACTGTAATTTCAATCTACTGTTGTAACTTCACTTGAGTAAATCAAGTCTGGTCTCCATTAGATTGTAGCAGTTGATCATTTCATTATTGTCAAAGTATGGTTTTTCAAGCAAGTTGTTACTACGTGAATAAAAATTCACACTCGCGAGTCGAAAATCAACTGATTTTCCCCAAAAAAACATGTGATGTTTTTTCAACAAATTCCAGCAGTAGGGCTAGTTACAAGTACAGTACTTAGCATTCAATCGGTAAGTTTCATAAACAAAAACGAGGCGGATTGAACATTTCAGAGGGTGAAAGAATAGGATTGCAATGGTGCTGGGGCCAAGGGTATCAAGTGGATTGGCCCTAATTATGGGGCTACAGTACACAGCGCCCCTTTGTTCTGTCCCAACTTGACAATCGTCCCAACTATAGTTGGGACCGGTCCCAACTGGAGTGTTACAGTCGGGTCGTCTCAACTATAGTTGGGATCGCCCATAGAACACTACAGGATAGCCTTTGACTTTGTGACATGCGGGCGTAGAGCTCCCCGTGGGATGGATGGGATGTGCGGTATGCGTTAGCCTTAACATTATTTTGTAACAATTTGGCTGTGGCTCTGCAATGCTGCCAACACAGTGCAAAGATACACTGCTCCAAAATTTGCCGATGGTTGATGATGGTGGAGCCAGAACAAGCCTTTAACTACTGGGAGCTTCGTACATGAACTTGTCAATGTACATTACAATCACAATGGTATAAATGTATTGTATATTGTGTATGGGCTGGGTTTCTAATCTGTTTTTTTCAATTTCCCCCTTCTCTCGAAAACCAACGACCGTGGTCTAGATTTACAACAATCACATCAAAGAAACTGGTGTAACTCGCCATGTTCGTTTTCTTGGCCCCCTAATCATGTATTTTTTTATCCCCTCAAGTTTATCTTGATTTACATTGTAAATTACAATGGGGTTATACGTGACACACTGTCAATTTCGAGGTAAAAATTGTGGAAAAACTTTAGAAGAATTCATCATATTAGCCGCCACCCATCTACGCCGCTGCCAACACTGCCAAAAAGTGTCAGCAGTAGACGTACGTCGTAGACACAAACTTCAGGCAGTGAACTAAGTAGTCTCCCGAATTTCCAAAATCTACTCCGCGGCAGTAGAAATAGAAAAAAGCAAGACCTAGTTCCCAAAGAACAAATCTACACGGCAAAGTATACACACGGGGACACGGTGTTGTTCCGTCCCAACTTGACAATTGTCCCAACTATAGTTGGGACTGGTCCCAACTTGAGTGTTAAAGTTGGGACGTCCCAACTATAGTTGGGATCACCCATAGAGTTCAACAGGACATCGTGATCGATCATGCGTGGATTACTGTGTAACACTTACTGCAGACGCACAAGCTGATGCGATCGGCGTTAATTAACAATATTTTTTATTTCAAACCCGGGTCTCGGCTCTGTATACAAACTCATGTCAAAACTGTCATGATGGAGCTAGAGCCGGTTGTGAGCCGGTGCCCAGGACAAGGTTTGGAATAATAGCATACCGCCAACTCTGCGTAAATAGCGTTTTTAGAGGGTCCTGGCTGAGCGCCCTCTTGCTCATGCTCATACCATGGAGGAAGAAATCTAATTTTCTTCCTCCATGCTCATACCGGGTGACGCTTTCAGTTTCAAAGTAGGCCTACGCATTTAATTTCCCTTCTCTTGGAAAACCAACATTCTAATTAATCTCAAATATTCTCAAGGGCAAGGAAAAGTGGTCTTATAAACTTCATACTAGATGAAACTTACTATTGTTATTTTGGAAACCAGTCATCTCGCCCCCCGGCAAAGTCGCCCCCCACAAAGTCGCCATTTACAAAGTCACCCCCTACAAAGTCGCCCCCAGCAAGCTCGCCCCCTCAAGGTACAAAGTCGCCCCCTTACAATGTCGTCCCCTACAAAGTCGCCCCTCGCCAGAGTCGCCCCCCGACAAAGTCGCCCCCTAACAAAGTCGCCCCCCTTGGTTGATACAAGGATTGTATGTGGTGGGTCGTATATTTCTGTAAGATATGTTTTTACGTTTATTTATTGATGGACATTAATCGGTGATTTTTTATCCTCTAGGTTTTTTTTTACTATACAGTATATTTTTGTGAGAAATCTTTTATGTTTATTAAGTAACTGTTAAGCTTTGTTGATTTTGTACATTATGGCTTTTATTACATTTTAATTGATGTACAAAGTATTGATTCCAAAGGCAGAATTTTTGTCACACATCAATTTAGTGCGGAGTAGTGTAAAGTTTTTTAAAATTAATGTTTCTTGAATTTCTTGTTAAAATTAAAGACTGAGTTACAACGGGAGAATTTTTGTCAAAACTTGTTGTTTTTCAATTAGTTATACATAGTTATTAAGTTATTTATCCTCAACAAAAAAGTATAAAATTGTAAGGATTCCCTTTCTTGAATCAAGTTAAAAACAACAAAATTTCCCCTTAGAAAATCAATGCAACAATAGCAAAAGAATGCATAGGGATGGGGGCGACTGTGTCGGGGGATGACTTTGTTAGGGGGCGACTTTGTCGGGGGGCGACTCTTGCGAGGGGCGACTTTGTAGGGGGCGAGTTTGTACCTGGACCCTGGAGGGGGCTAGCTTGCTGGGGGCGACTTTGCCGGGGCGACTTTGCCGGGGCGACTTTGCCGGGGGCGAGATTACTGGCATTCGTTATTTTTAGTTCATTCATGCGGGTGCTTGGTGTTCACTGCGATCCCAACTATAGTTGGGATGCCCCAACTTTAACACTCAAGTTGGGACCAGTCCCAACTATAGTTGGGACGATTGTCAAGTTGGGACGGAACAGTGTTACCGCAAACCGAATACATTAACATTGATGCACTCATACTTATTGATGCTTACCTAATTTATTAAGAACTGGCCTCAAGTCAACATCTGCAACTGTATGTAATAACGGCACGGACATCTTAAATTCCTTTTGATGGTGCTGCTTCTCTAAGTAACACTGATATTTAAAGTAACTAATAACGACATACAGTCTAAACAGAACACTAACAACACACCAGTTGAGCCCCAGGTCCCCTTCGTTCGTGTTGTTTCAAGTCCCCGCGAATTCATTTCTTTTTAGTTGGGTTCCATCGTGTATATTAATAATCAACATTGATTGCCTACACATAGTGAATGGGTACAAGACATGTGAGCCGTATAGTACGCACTTATAGATTCAAACGGTAGAGGACGCTATGCAAAAAGATTCAATTTTGGATTTTATGAAACCTTGGGCCAGCAAGTGAAGGCGCGTCAACACTTTTTGTACACGTTTAGGCATAGCCCGCGAGGCAGTGCTCCCGTTTTCATGTACTTTTTCTGAATTTTCAGGAGAAATTGACCCGAAGAAGGATTGTAAATTAAGTGTTGAATTTTAGGTAAATTCCTACAATAAAATTATAATATAATAGAAAGCAAATAAATAACATTTCATTCCCAAACATGATTTGTTCGCGTAAGGTAAAATTAATTATAAATCATCGCCACTTGTCAACAACTGATGAGGACGAGGCCGATTTGATGTAAAGTTTGTACTGCTGATTGTGACTCGACCAATATTACAAATAAATTATGGTCTGTCGGACCATAACACTATTCTCTGGTGTCCAAACTTCATGAGACTATGGCCAAGGTTCGCCAAAAAACTGCTGGTGGGCCTGACGGTATTTTTGCACGAATCATCCGCAACTCTCTGTTCAACTAGCTACACCACTGGCCCACATTATCAACTCCTCTCTCCAACAAGGTAAAGTTCCAGATGAATGGAAACGTGCAATAAACACCCCCATCCCCAAAACAAGCCATCCTTCTGTTGACAAGTTATGCCCAATTTCCTTGACTGACCACTTAAAATTGCAGAATCATTCATCTCGAAATGGACCCTTCAATACAATGCAACAAAATTGGACCCAAATCGATTCGGTAAACCGCAAATCACTTTCCGTGACAACTCATTGTCTTATCTACACTACCTTTGTATACAAACGCTGAAAAGCCAAAGTCATCATCATCCATTGTGCTCACCGACTGAAAAAGCCTTTGATCGCATTGACCACACTGTAGCCATCTCGAAGCTTATCAACCTTGGCATGCGTATTGTGATATAATTCCTTGGATCTGTGATTTTCTGTCATCTCGCCAACAATGTGTGCACTACAACTCCACCTTGTCTGATTGGTTATCACCGAACACGGGAGTTCCACTAGGAACAAAATTGGGACCCATCATTTTCCTGGCAATGATTAATGATGCCCAACCTTCTGATCAATTGCACACTTTCAAATAATGTTGATGATGACACTAGTTGAATGTCGACAGTTAAATCAACCCTCCAACATCCAACTAGCGGTTAATAATCTAGTTGAATGGTCTGATGCAAACAAAATGAAACTGAATCCTGCCAAATGTATGACGATGGAAATCACTTTTATGCGAGACCCTCCCGAAAAAAACCAAGTATTTTTATTGGTGACCATGCTCTCACCAAAGTAAACACCGCGAAGGTTTTAGGTATTTTTGTTTCCAAGACGACCTTTTTTGGGAAACACATGTACAAAATATTGAAAAGCGAGCGAGTTTTATGTTACGTTTGTTATAATGACACTGTGTTCCATGTCAAGATTTACTAACCGTTCTCACAGGCTACATCAGACCACTCACTGAATATGCGGCGCCTGTGTGGAGTGGAACTTTAACCAATAATCAAAAGTCCCGTATTGAACGTATTCAAAAACGTGCTTTGCGAAAGTTTTTGGAACGTCATACACAACTTACGAGCAGGTACTGTCACAATGCTCACTTCAATCCTTAGAAGATCGTCGCCAATCGCTCTGTAATTCCTTCATGAAAATGATTTTCAATAAAACAACTCAATTTCAACGATACTTGCCAGCACCAAAAAACTCAAGATCTCTTAGGCGGAAAATCAAACTCCCTGAGTTTAATTGTAAAACTGAAAGAATGAAAAACAGTTCGTTGCCTTACCTTATCCGTAGTTTTAACAATAGTTGATTTTGCTTCTTTTTAATGATTTTTTAAAAGCTTGCTATAACTTATTTCCTCTACTCATTGTTGTTTTTCCATTGTGCTTTCTTTAAATTTTGAAATAAACGTTTTGTAAATTTACCTGCAATTTGGTTGATGCCGCGATTTGTAAATTTGTTTTTAACACTCAATGACACTATCGCTCACTTATTGAGTAACAGTTTTAATTAAAAAGTCGGTACTCCGCCATTTTTTTTTTAAAGATCTAAAAAATTTCAAGTTCTACGACTGCACCTAGCCAAATAGCATGCCAAATGTCTTATCACTATCCGGGGTTTGTTTTTCACTGACAACATCCAACAATGACCCACTCTCCAGCAATTTCCATAGGAATTGTACAGCAATTACTCAGCCTTGCTAAGTTGTGTAAACAAAGGCTGTTATTCATGGTTGATTGAGCAAACTAAAAGAGACACGTGGGCTCATCTCAAAATACAATTTTGCTGGAATTGATTTTATTTAGTCAAAAGGGTCTGTATCTAATGATTTGTGTGGTTTAAAAGTGATTTGGTTCTTCACAGAAATGTATTACACGCTTAAATCAAACTGTTATACTCAACAAGTAAGGCAGGGTGAAATGGTGTGATTTTTGTTGATGGTGTCACGAAGTTAATAAACCATTGATGAATGAATGAATGAAGTTAAATGAAACTGGAGTCGTCAAAACGTTGTTTGGTTGCATTTTGCTGATTTGGGGGGAGGAAATCGTATGGCCTAGCCTAGGCCTATAGGACTGTCACTTTCTGTCACACACGTTCTTGAAATTTAAGATACCACTTCATGAACATTCCATACGGCTGTTTACACATATTGGGCGTTGAGGTTTAACCGTTAAAACCTGAGCGTTTCTACAACTTAATCATCGGGAAATATTCCATTCGACTTGCTCTTATATGACACATTATTGTTCACTTCGGCCCACCTTGAACGCACGCCTTCGGCATGTTTTGCGCATAGATATTCTATATCTATGATTTTGCGTACGCTCGTGTTTAATCCCTCTCATCATCTAGCGCTTTCGTCAAGTACATCTGACATTGCGCACCCTGTAAGTATCCTCCACTGTTCTCTATCAGCTGCCAAGTGCCATCAGGTTTGTCGGTGCTTGATGTTCAGGTCCGTGGCTTTCAGGTCTTTATTTATTCTGTTCAGCCATGTTGTTCTTTGACCGCCCCTTGGCAGCTTGTGATGACGACTCCATAAGCGCTTGCTTGAATACATACCAATAAATCGCGCAAATATCAGTAGCACATTGTAAATCTACAGGCGGTACGCGTCATCAGCGCCCGCGCAAAACACCACCAACGTGCACTTTGGCCGGAAAGTGTGTGACGAGCGAATTCTTTTTAGATACGAAGGATAATTCCTTCTACTTGTATCGTTTTGGAGAAAGTTCAGTAAAACGTGGAGAAACAGCCAACAAGTAACTAGACTTGGTTCCAAGTCCGCGATCGTGGCTTTTAGTCTACCCGATAGCCAATACATTATTGCCTGAAATAGCGCCCTCTTGTAGATTAACCTCCGTCATTAGCCTATGATCACAGACTTGGGACCATCAACGGTTTGTACACACCCTATGAAGAATTAGTCCAAAAGTGGAAGGAGCAATCTGATTGGTCGGAATCGCAAAAACCTTCGATACATGAATATTCAAACAAACCATCTACGGGCTAGGTTGTGAGCTCTGTTCCATTTAAACTGTAAGGTGCAACTATTATCGCGGAGTAGGAATCATGTATTTTGTTATGTGTTTTTTACTAAACTAAAATCTCATTAAACATATCTATGTATTTTAAAAATTGTCTACGTACCAAGGAATATACAATTTAATATCGAATGAACATAAAGCATAAATTTTAAGCGAGTTCAGCCTGTTAGTAATAAACGCTGCCAGCAAGGTTTTTGCCGTCTCCTGATTGGCCAGCTCCCTGGCGTACGCTTGATTATTTAAATTTATCTTTGAATACATGAATATATATAAACGCAAGGTGGTCAAGTCTGAGATTGCGAGTTGGGGCGCGTGATAGCTAATCTGTGGGGGCGTTTTTCGTGGCTGATGTAGAGAAATCATAAACCGCGATCTCAGACTTGAAATCAAGTCTAATAAGTAACGTGAGACAAGGTATCTTAGTTATTGATTTAAACATTTTTTTCCAAGACTGTTGGTGAATTTTTCACTCTTAAAACACAAATTTACTTTTATCATCTCCCCACTCGCCCATTGTTACACGGGTTTTCACTTGCGTTTTAAAGGATTTTGCCCATCAAGACATGGTTTGGGTACGGTCGGGTGCTGTCAAAATTACGGTATCCAGACGTTGATTTCCATATAGGTGCTGTCGGTGCTATTTTGTGGCGTAGTCGAAAATTAACGAAAAAAATACATTTTAGAACTAGCACCATCCAATGAATTGTTATGTGCGCTTTTTTGTCAGTCGTTGAAAATGTAAGTTAACGCGCGCGATACACAATCATGTATGATGGCCCTGAAGGGGCATCACACATCGCAAATATCTTTGCAAATATCTTAATAATAAATTAGTGCGACCTACTCCTAGAATTAACAAGTGAAAGAAAATGACCATCGTTGTATAATAGACCACAAATGAAATTGATACCCTGCTGACTACCAATGCTTACAATAAATGCACTTCTTACTTACTTGAATATTATCATTACACAATATAGAATACCCTCCAGAACATCGCCCTTATTGGTGGGAGAATGTAACTGTGTGAGCGTAGACCATGTATCATTTTGATTTCTATATGTTAAAGAACAAAATATTTAGGCTTACGGTTATTGGAGGGTTATAGGGGATATAGGAATAGTTCAAATGACTAAAGCTAAGTTTAGTAATAAAAAAACGATGAGTGTTAATTAGACAACGACAACCACCATCACTACTACCTAATAATATTAATCATCGTGTATAGGCCTATACTATTTTATTGTTTGTATTTTGTCTTCTATCATTTCGTCAATATCTTAACTATGGCGGGCACACCGCGGTTTACTTAATAACCTACATAATTTGGAACAAGGCGTTGACTCTAAAAGTCACTATTTGTTTGGGCCATTAATTCTATAAACAAAAGGGAAAAAATTACACCATAAGCTCGACAAAATAAATTGAGATAATCAACTGGAGAAAGCCGCCGCATGAGACTGACATGTTAGCGTGGATGTCACTCCCATCTTTCAAAAACATCATGCCAACCTTAGAAATAATTACACGCCTAAGAAAACATGAATGAGGGAATGTGGGCTGTATAATATTAAAATAAAACATCGTCATGGGATTGTTACATGAACCGCCGCTTTGCAGCCGGAAAAAAAACCCCCAATACCACATGTCATCCATTAACGATAAAATGCTTTATACATGTATGCTGCCCAGTGCAGATAAAATTGTGCAAGAAGAGGAATTTACCGAGCGGGGATGCCGTGCACGGGCCGTGCATATCGTGCATTAATGTTGGGCAACTTAGGTAATTATGTTTTCGCTGGCAAATTGTTTACATTGCTTTGTTTAACAGGCCTCTTTATGCAAAAATGTTGTAGGTTTACAGTTAGCCAATAAAATGTGTGGTGTGATAACATTTAGCCAGTGGTATCTATCCTTGAGCTGTTGGGGACGCTATGTGGGTACGGTTAGGCTGTCCTGATTTTAAGGTCACTATGTCACTGCCTTTCAACGTGAACGGGCAATTTTATTTTTCTGGACACATAATTTTTTTAAGTTCCCACCACTCCAGCCCTTCACTGGCAATACATAACTTATGTATTGCCAGTGAACTAATTATATTTGCCAATGAAGTATGGCGTTTTACGGGATTCACACAGGTTTGTTTTTTTAGTTTTGGGGTTATAGTTGCAAGTAAATGTACTTTGACCAACTATATTTCTTCAACTTTCAACACCTCTTTGTTCAATAAGCTTACACACCCTTCTTTATATTAAGATCCAATATTGTAACAATAAGTTGTGTTAGCGCTCTGATGTACCACAGTGGCTAATTGAATGGTGGGTTAAACTCATTGTATAGTTTTCAGGTATGAATATTTTGAATAAATTGCTCAATAATCACTCGTGTGGCAGCATGGACCCTGTAAAAAAAAATCAAGTATGAATAAATGACATAAAATAAGAGACCTTTGGCAAAGATATGTGTCCTCTAATTTTTTTTGTATTTTTCCTATGTATTTTGTATGTATAAATTATTGTTGACCCCCCCCCCCTCGTCGGTTTTGATTAGTGCATTGTACCCTGTCATTAAAGTTAAAAGTTTCCTAATTTACCTGTTGTATGCCCTCTCTGCATTGGTATGAGGATCTGCTAGTGGGGTCACTAACCACGGCCGTATAGGGTGTAGCAGAACCGCCCAAGAGAATGCCCTGCAGCCTGCCACCTTCAAACAGCTGCCCTATCCGACTCGCCTGTAGGATGCGGCTATCATGGGTGCTACCTGGCCACCTCGCAGCTACATTGGTGATCCGATAATTAGCATTGCATATAAGTTGGACATTTATGCTGTGTCTGCCTTTTCGGTTGACGTATATGTGTTCATTGTCCTCAAGTTTACATCCACGAAAACAAATGTGGGTTCCATCTACCACACCAACTAGGTGGGGCAAATCCTCCGATGGCGAAAAAACCTCTCTGCACATCCTGCACTGCTGCTGGGTTTGATGGAAATGAAATATAATTATTTCTCATTGACACAGTTTCAGAGTAACCCTTCTTACTACCCTGGAGGATGTAGCAAGGCTGCAGCCGTGAATCTCACTTGCACAGTCGAACAGAGAGCCTGTGCCATAGAATCTGAGGGCGATGAATACCTATAAACTTCCTGATAGTGCTCTGTTTCGCCTTGTTGGATGTTGCAAACCTGCCTCTAACAAATCAATGATGTGCAGGCACCCAAACCGCGTAAAACGATATTTTTTTAACATCTGTACATCATAAAACTCATCTAGTGGGTTCTTCCTATCTCTGAAAACCCTCTCCCTACGCAAAGCATGCTGATTTCCCTTACAAGAAGTTGAAACGCCATAATTTGTCGAGATAACGTAAGTTTACCACCTAAATAACTGAAATTGCAACAAATGTGTTACATTTTTGTGCTGTTAAGTTTTCCGCCAAATTGTCAATTGAGACTTAAGATTAATTATTTTGATTCTAAGATTGATTTTGATCAAGGTTAGTGTGGGGCTAAGATCGATTGGTGAGTAAAGTTAAGATTGATATTAATCTTAACTTGCTTTATGAAACAGAGATAAGATTAATTGTAAAATTGAGGAGATAAGATTGTTTGTTTGAAGATAAGATTGATTATTTGGAGATAAGATTAATTGTTAAGCTTTATGAAACACCCCCAGAACAATAAGGTTTCAGGGGCCATGGCTGTGGATTGGTCTTGACAAGGTTTTAAAAACTCAGCCGTCTGTGGGTCGGTTCAAGGCAACTTTTAAAACATTGCTGGTTTCCAAATACTCAACTTTATAGCTTCCTTTCTTGTATGCACTCCTGCCTTGTTACGAACTATTGGATTTATATAATATTTATGCCGTCCCTCATCAAAACTCCTTTTATGGCATTGTTATACTACCTTCGTTTTAGTTTTAAACCACATTATTATTATTAGTTTCGTTCAACGTTATCCTCTTTGAGTGAAATTGTTAATTTTTGTTTGTCTGTTTCTTTTGTTTTTGCTGTAATTTGTTTCGTCTTGTATTTGTCAGTGGGCACTTCAACACAAGCCTCCTATTGGCTTCTGAAAATGCCCCCATGTTGATTTGCTCCGTATTCATTACATTGTATTATTTTCATTCCATTACTTATTTTGTTTCCATTATTTATTTTTCCAAAATCATTTATTTATTGTCTTTGATTTAAATCCTTGTTCTAAATTTGCTTATTATATCCTCCCTTGTTTTACCAATGTAGAAATAAATGTTGATTTTGAATTGAATTGATTTTGAATTTGAATTGAATTGACTCAGGTGAGCCTGCGTTACAGGTTCTGTATAGTGTATACTTCCATCCAGCCAGGATTTTTTTTCTTTCTAAAAGGTAAAACTCAACGCCTTGAAGTTGATTTGGTTGATCCAGGAAAGTATTAACCTTGGAGATGGAGGAAAGCCAAACCCCACTACCCACTAGCTGGCACTAGTGTGGCGAATGTTTGTAAACTACTCTATATAATTTATGAATATACACAGTACAAATCCAAATTATTGAAATGCGAATAGTTGGGGGTGTTGGTTTGTTTTCTATAAAAGTTTTCTATATTCTAGGCATGATATTCTTCCTAATTTATTCTGATTTTCCGATTTTGTTTTTGCCCTTAGAAAAATCAGAAAAATGTTAATTCAATAGCCTGAAAAATATACTAAACCTATACACCATATGAAAAAGTATAGGTCAGCCCTTGTGCTCAAAAATTATTTTCCTACTTTTTTTCCCAAGGACCAAATATCATGCCTGATATTAACAAAATGTTGCACTAGATAGAAGGGTATACTTAGTTATAAAACAATGACAATCTACATCATTTGATTTTTAATGTGAGATACGAAGGCTAGAGAGTTTTAATTTTTTCCTCTTTCATTAAAGTTAAACTTGAGTCCCTGTTAAAAGGATGTGCACAACATTGATGAGATTTTAAATAATGTAAATATCATATCATCCATATAACTTACTATAAAAAATGAATTTATAAAACAATTTTGAAATAATTATGTAAACACGCATCTATATTTACATTTTTTTAATTTATAAAACACCAAATAAGATACACTGCCATAGGTAGAAGCTTCTGTTATTGCTACAGGTGTAGTACATTGGTTGCTATTATTATTACTAATTTAGAATAGCGCCTCTTATAGTGCGTCACATTCACACGGTTTGCTAGTAAAATAAAGCATACCGTGTGATGCGATGCGCTCTAAACCAATCCTAAATATCATTCTATAGGCACATTACTGGACATATCCTGAAAAAATCAGCTTGTTATGAGCTATAGCCGGGTTTTGGCCTATGTGACCTAAGGCTCTTGGACTAGATGAAAGTGGAAACTTGTTTTCCTTAATTATTCTCTTATTATTCACAATACCTTGAATTAGTAACTATAATAACAATTTGCTCAAACATACTTTCAGTTTTACCCAAAGGAAAACATTCTTTGTCCCATTAGAAATTAAATTAATTTTCACTGTTAGCATAAAACTTTATTTGCCTTATTTCGGATGGAGTTGCTTTGGGCGATTCAAAGGGATGATGAGGGCCTATTAGGCCTAATAAGTTCTTATGCAGGAACAGTATGGACAAGAACAGCAAGAAATAGAGATGGATAGCGTTTTCATGAGGAGGGCTATGAAAACAGCCTAAATTCATTCAAATTCAATAGGTAGAGTGCACAATAAAGTGTGCTGGATTGACCTATGTAATAAATAATAAATAATAATAAATCATTCTTGTAAAGCGCATTCCGTCCATGGCAAGACCCCAATGCGCTGTGCAGGCATGAAACTTATTTAAAGAACATACAAAACGCATGACAACAATTTCACAAGATGAAGTCACGAAACAACTGGCAGGAGAAATGTTAAATGTTTAAAAAGAAAAAAAGAGGTGAAGTAATCTTAGTGTCAGTTTACAACTGTATGACAAAAAGAGCTATTGATTCTTGAAAAGAATGCTCTTTGTAAGTTTGTGACGGACACGCTCCCCCTTAATTGCCTCAGTATATCTTTTCGCTGCGAAGAAATGTCTTATCTTGAGGAACTCCTTCACAACTTTCCGAAGCAAGGACAAAAGCTTGGGGAAAACATCCTGACGATTGATGAACCTCTCCATGATTGCTACCTCAAGCTTCAACCCCCAGTTCCCTTTCAGCTTCTTCAAGTCAGAAAGGTTAAAGAACATCTCATCATTGTCTCGCATGTACTAACCACTTTACGCAGACTCTCAGATGGACAAATTAGTCCGCCACGAGATTTTATGTTAGGTGGCAATGTGTACAAGGTTTCCTCTTCAGCATGTGAAACTAAAGCTAGTTTGCACTTATATATCACACACAAGTTTGGCTGTGATATTTCTTGCCACAAAACCTGCAAATTATGTAATTACATTCTCAACAAAAACCGTAAGACCAGCGCCACCAATGGCATATGAATGATCTTCTATGCGAGTTGTTTCTCCAACGGCCATCGTTGTTTTGGTGAACCCACCTGCCCGGTAATTTCTTCTGTCCTGATTGACATCCAGAAAGCAACTAAACCTAAACTGCTGACAAGTTGGGTTGTTGTTGTGCCCCCCCCCTTATATCCCTTTCCTCGACAATTTCTGGAATTCAAAATATCGAACAACCTATCGACTGTACGGATGAATTTAACAGTAGCACCACAACCTTGGAACTGTGCATTTCCAATCCGCTAAGCAAACTCAAGTGCATCAGCAACTGATGAGCTTAAAACCTGAACAGCTAGGTTGACCTTCATCTTCTCATTGTGGTATGTGACATGTTTGTCATTTACTTTGTGTCCAGCTGTCAGCTTTTCATCTTTCTGTAGCTCCATGAGGCGTTGTATATACCCCCAGTTAACTATCCCTTGACCTGACATGATGAATTGTTGGTATGAGCTCATCATGTTTCTTATCAACTTAATCATATGGCAAGCATTAAAAATGAAACTGACTTTCATGGTCGGCTTGAAAGGATGACGGAATGTAGAATTCATTATGTGTGGTTCAAGCCTGCACCCCAGGGAGGTTGCCATCTGTTGATTATAACTGGTTCCGTCTGCAGTAACAGAAACAGCCTAACCCAAGATTCATACAGTCGTTTCAGACACATTTTGATGAGTCCTGCCTGCCTGATACCTGTTATGTCATTTATACAAAAATAGCCCAGAGGGGCTTTCCACCTTCCCCAAATACCAACAGCCATGATAACTATAATTTCTGTAGCTTCTGGCATGACATAGTATCATCTTCTATTTGTCCCCCACCCATATCGACACAACCAATCATTTTTTTGTGAAGACTGGTCCCAGTCAATTGACTTCTTCACACTCGTACCATCTATCATTGTAGGCTGCAATACTGGTATTGCTGCTGACCTTCTTGGATCTTTGAAGCCAAAGTTGTAAACATTTTGGCTACTCAAACCAAGTTGACCATCAATTCCAGAGAACCATCAGTAGTAAAAGAAACACACATACAATAATTTGCAGAATTGAGTAAGTTTATACCAAGATATATTACATGGCATTGTTAAGTTGACTTTATGAAATTGGCATTGGAAAAGCCCTTTTTTAATAGTGAGGAAAAACCAAGGAATTAAAAAAATTCCACTACTGGCACCCCATGCAAGATACATTAAAAATGTGTTCTGTGCAATTCGCAATGTTGTTGTTTGTTGTTTTTTTCCATCTAAGTTACTTCTTAACATGCCCAGCTAAATTGTCTAAGATGATTGAGCCGTATTCTTCTTTGTTTAATTAGTTATGTTTTAATCAATTATATTTTGATTGTAAGGTGAAAAATAATACAGAGCGAAGTGTCTCCATTCAATTTTTTGTTTTGTTTTATTTTCTCCTGTTCCCAAAAAGTATTTTATCATATATTTATCACAATCGAATTCATTTACCTTCTTAATGTTCTTTGATGCGGAATGTTGTAGCATTTTCTCACATACTCATAGGCCTTTGTTGAATATATATAAAGTGTTGTTGCAAATTCTCGTACTTCATCAGAGAACTTCACACCTATTCACACTTCTATTTAGATTGTGAACATAGGATATTCATATAACATAATAAATCACAAAGGCTTTGATGGTTTGCTAAAAATCGGTCAATGAGCTAAAGATCTGTGCTTAATGATAATACTCACTGGAGTATGTTTCTGTTATCAAGGTTTTCTGGTCTTGGGTGATTAGCTTCTGTTTTGCCAATTCGCTTGCCAGGGTTGTGATATAATTTTTTCTCCTCTTAAGTCGTTTTTTAGTTGCAGCTAGCTCCCTTTTAACTGACATCGGCTCATTCTTGAGATCAGTATTTTCGGATGTTATATCAATATGCCGTGCGTAGTTGTGTTCCTTAAAAAAGGGTTATACAATGTATATAAATACCAAAACATATGGTATACACATAATTAATAGATTCGTGGACAACGAATGTTGGAGAAGACTGGAGTGGTTACTTGAAGTTTTACATTGTCACTGTTACCATTCGGTATATCGTCATTTTGATCTTCTGTGTTGTTTGTTGTCCTTTTGGAAGAGGAGCTTTGTCCAGGATAGAAGTTAATGTGCTTCTTTACTTTGTAAGATTCTAGAGAATGCAATGTGCAAACTATGATGAATGTTAACATATATTAAATGATGAAAAACAAAGTAATAAAGGGGTCCTTATTTTTTGCAATGTATCATTGTAAAACCAGAGAATATGTTACCAATCGGAGAGCGCAAACTCAAAAACAAAAACAAAAATACGGAAATCGTCAAAAACCCATTTTTCAAAATTCCATGATAAATCGTTCTTGGTTTCAAAGTTCAATCACACAGTACAAGTGTGATTACATTACGTCGGCAGAAGTAAAACGCGATCGTATTTAAAGCTCAGAAAAGCTTGCACATATCTATTCTTATCACAGTTGGACTTCTGGTATTTGAGAACTCAACAAAAATTGTTGGACATGCCGCTCTCTTCAATTTCCGCCGCCCCCTGCCAGAGTGAAAGCAGTCTGGATTGAAATGGTTGGAGCACACGTAGCTGCATTTGGGTTGCCACAGTTTTTTTTGTCTTGGGGTCAATTCGGCGAACCTTCACCATCCATTGCTTTCGGATAATTTTATCTATAGAAAACCTTAATAACAGCAAAAGACAAAATTACGGAAGCGTTAAAGGGCCACAACAATTGTTTTTGTTCAAAGTGCTATCTCGCCGCGGCGAGTTACTATATCGAGTGAGCCGCAGCAACTGACTGTGTCACACAATGCGTTCTTGGATGACGAGAGATAGATGTCGTGCAAAGGGTTTTTGAAGTAGTAAGGTTTTAACCTCCTTTTTGGTAACCCGCCGCGGCGAGATAGCAACTCGCTGCGGCGAGATAGCAACTCGGCGAGATAGTTCGCCGCGGCGAGATAGCATTTTGAAAAGAATACAAGTTGTTGTGGCCCTTTAACGCTTCCGTACAAAATGACAATGGTAAATCGTCCAATGTATCCAATGTATCACAGATGTTTCAGATAAATAAAAAACCTTGTTATCCAACATCGCAGACAAGCATCGGGGTGAAGTCCAAAAAGTGGCAGAAATAAGCAGCAAAATTAAACAATTAAGCCCCAAATCATCGAAAGGAATCTGTTCGGAAAACTGGTATGAAATACTGAACATTATTTGTAATTGAAAACATTTGAATACAACATTATTTCATTACTTCAGTCAATCATAAATAAATAAATAAATAAATTAATTTAGTTACATAGGTCTACACTTTGTTGAATTGAAGAGATATTCATAACATTAAGTTGTTAAAAAAATGTATGAAAAGTCAATCATCAACTTCATTTAATGACATTTGTAAAATTGTGTTCAAATTATTAAATATTTAATTAATCAGAATCATTGATATAAACACTTTGTAACTAGCAATATTACGGATTGGGGTCCCATTGCGGACAGACCGGAGGACTAGAATAGGTTTTTTTGTATTGCTCATAAAAACTTCTGAAAACGGCGGGGTTAGGCCCCCTAATTGACGGAGGTTCTTTTTACTTTCCCAACCCCCGGTGCACATGCGCAGCTAGCTGTCTATTACTAGGATAGTCAATTGTATCAAAATTTAATTGTATCAACATTTCTCAAATAATTCATAAACTTGGTCTACTGTACTTGTTATTGGGTAGCTAGGCTGTGGACAAACGGAAATTCGGAATTGGTGGATTACAACTCGAACTCACTGCATGGAAATACGTGTGAACAACATGAATCCTGACATGGTTGCCTTCATGGAGTGCATGCTAGTGAGCCATTTCCGAAGAAACCAGTGTCCAAACACTGCACAATCATGACAGTAATGACAGTACATACAGCTACATATACCACTACTACAGGTAACCGTCTTCGCTTGCCCCTGCCACTGGCTCTCAAACATGTTGTAATTAGCTCTCTCTGACATTCTGAGCATCCTTGAGTTGTGCGTAAATGCGCATTTATTTCATGATTTGTGTGAAAATACACATCAATGATTGTCCACAACAACGTGTACATTTACAGGGTGGTATTTTTTCCTGTTTACATTATTGTTCTTCCTGTTCTGCTGGCGCTAAGATTTGGGTGGTGCTATTGATAGAATTTACGCAGCGAAATCTGGCGATGTTAAATCCCCTCATTTTAATATTCTGCATCTTGCGACTGCTGGCCACATCACAAAATAAAAAGATTTTCTTGAAAAACTCAATGAAACAATACCATGTTATTGTTAGTAAGATTGGCGTCGCCAAATTGGTTATTACTATCCCCCGTCTATTTTAATATTATTATTACAATATTATTATATTACTTTAAAAAAAGTAGTTTCGTGAGGAGGCCTCAGAAAAATCTACCGTCAGTGTCATGGATGCATTTAAGCACATTTAGCAAAGCTCAATATTCTTTGCAGACTACTACTACTAGTACTAGTACTACTACTACTAAGCACTTACTTGTGAATGGAGACTCCGATTTTCGTTACGTTATATTTGAACGTTGTTGCAACCCGCAACCGCACAACACTTCACCATTGTGTTTGATTATTTATATTAAAAGTAATTTGTTGTCACATCTTGGTTTTTTTTAACACAAGAAGAGAAACGTGTACGTTTTGGTGAAAGAAAATGTGCACCGGCACCAAACTTCATACGTTTGCGTTGCTAACAACAGAATGTTGTGACGACTCCGCGTTTGCACTTTTTAAACCCCTCAAAAAATGCGCGCGTTGATGCATAGCGGGTAACGCATTGATCTCCATTATAATTGACTGGATTGGACCACTGATCTCTATCAGGGCCCAATTTCATAGAGCTGCTAAGCACAAAAATTTGCTTAGCATGAAATTTCTTCCTCGATAAAAACAGGATTACCAACCAAATTTCCACGTGATTTTCTAGATAAGCAAACAACAGCTGACTACCAGTAACAAGCAATATGCAACACATGTAAATTTGGTTGGTAATCTTGTTTTTATCAAGGAAGAAATTTCATGCTAAACAAATTTTTGTGCTTAGCAGCTCTATGAAATTGGGCCCGGTGGATAGGACACGTCGAACGCGTTTATGTACACGTTCAATGATCAACGGCGCGGCACGCACAGTGTACAGTACTCGCTCTAGAGGGTTTACAAGTGAAGACACGCATGCGCAATTTTATCTTATAGAAAACCTTAATACAAGCATGGAGACCTCCATGATACAATTAACAGGAAAAGAAAAATGACAATGGTAAATCGTCCAACGTATCCAATGTATCACAGATATTTCAGATAAATAAAAACCAACAACAAAGGATAAACAATTTAATGCATCGGGTAATACAACAATGGCCACTAAACAGAAAGCGGCTCGGAAGCCAAACTGTTTTGAGAAGTTGCTTCTCAAAAATGATTGGCAAATGTCCTAGGCCTCGTCCAAAGTTTTCTTCCAAGATAGGCCCTAACATCGCAGTCAAGCATCGGGGTGAAGTCCAAAAAGTGGCAGAAATAAGCAGCAAAACGAAACAATTAAGCCCGAACGCATCGAAAGGAATCGGTTCGGAAAACTGCAGGTATGAAATACTGAATGTTAATTGTAATTGAAAACATTTGAATACAGCATTATTTAATAACTTCAGTCAATCATAAATAGATAAATAAATAAAGAAGTTATTGAACAGAGAACAGCTATCCAATAATTACATTAATTTAGTAACATAGGCCTACACTTTGTTGAATTGGAGAGATAATCGTAACATTAAGTTTAAAAACATGTATGGCAAGTCAATCATCAACTTCATTTAATTGACATTTGTTAAGTTTGGTTCAAATTATTAAAATTTTAATAAATCAGGATTTTGATAAAAACACTTTGAAACTAGCAATATTACGGATTGGGGTTCCATTGCGGACAGACCGGAGGACTAGAATAGTTGTTTTTATTGCTCATCAAAACTTCTGAAAACGGCGGGGTTAGCCCCCTAAATGACGGAGGTTGAAACATTAGTTCTATTTACTTTCCCAAACCCCGGTGCACATGCGCAGCTAGCTGTTTGTTACTTATACTAGGATAGTCAATTGTATCAAAATTTAATTGTATCAACATTTCTCAACTAACTTCATTAACTTGGTTTACTTGTTGTTCAGTAGCTAGGCTAGCTAGGTAGTAAGAAAAAAACATAGTGTAGTTTGCATTCAGTTTTGAATCGCGTCATTGGTAATTTGGGAACGTGACCGGTGTGTGACAAACGAAAATTCAGAAATGGTGGATTATAACTCGAACTCGTGTGAACAACATGATTCCTGATATGGTTGCCATCATGGAGTGCATGCTAGTGAGCCACTTCCGAAGAAACGAGTGTCCAAACACTGCACAGTCATCATGACATGCATGACAGTCATGACAGTGTACATGTACAGCTGCACATACCAGGTAACCGTCTTTGTTTGCCCCTGCCGCTGGCTCTCAAACATGAAGTTGTAATTATCTCTCTCTAAGCATCCTTGAGTTTTGCGTAAATGCGCATTTATATCATGATTTGTGTGAAAATACACATCAATGATTATCCAAAACAACGTGTACATTTACAGAGTGGTAATTTTTCCTGTTTACATTATTTCTTCCTGTTCTGCATGCTGGCGCTAAGATTTTGGTGGTGCCATCGGTAGAATTTACGCAGCGAAATCTGCGATGTAAATCCCCTCATTTTAGTATTCTGCGTCTTGCGGCTGCTGGCCATTCACAAAATCAAAAGGTTTTCTTGAAAAACTCAATGAAACGATACCTTTGTCCCTAAGTTGGTTATTACTTTCCCCCGTCTATTTATATATTATTATATAATATTATTATCAGGCCAGCCAAAGTGTGAAAGTACACTTTGGACGGCATAGTTTGTTAATGGCTGGCATCCATGCTAGATCTATTGTTAATGGAATCAGGAAGATGATCAGGGTGGATGCCATCCTCAATTTTGAATTTTAAGGTCATTTTGGGGTCAAAAAGGTCAAATAAGGTCAAAATTGGTATTTTGGGATTTTGCACCAAATTTGACCCCAAGTAGTAGATCTATCTATAAAACCAATTTTTATCATCTTATTGATATACCTAGCCTGTAAAATTAAGAGTTAATCTTTTATCTTGTATACAAATGTATAGTAAACAATGGTAAAATGAAAACTAAAAGTGTGATTTTCTCGAAAAGTGCATATCTTGAGTACAAATTCCCTATCTCAAGGGTGCTTATATTTGTTTCAAACAACTTTTTTTTTCTAAAGGTAAATATACCCAGGCAGTTTTTTAATCAATTTGTTTTTCTTTCATATCACACCTTTATGTATGGTACAGTATAATGAAACAAGAAGGTATGTTATTCACGCAGTACATTTGAATGCATAGTGGGTTTATAATTTGACCTGGTGCTCAAAAACTGTATGTCTGATTTCATAGTTGTTTGTACTCCCAATCTTGCTAATTGAACATTTTTCAGACTCCTACCCAGTCATCAAACTCAACTGACAATGATGAATTAAAATGTTTGAACATTTCTGGGGAATAAACAGTGGTTTTATCCCATGTTATAGCTGTTTCATACACCATGGGGTATCGTGCAGTGAAACATTTTAGGCTTTTAAGCTACATGTTGTAACAAATGTGGCTTGCCATGATTCAAAGCCAGCTCAAGAGTTAGTGACCAGGCACTCAGAGGCCACTTCTCTTACATAAACTGGACAACATAAGTATTTCTGTTGCCTAGCAACTGCCCAGACCATGGCTGATTAGCGCAGACATTAAGGGCCACATTGCCACACACATCCATTCTTTCGATCAGAGTACTAAATACTGGTTACCCTCCGACAAAATGTGCATGGCTAAATCTGAAGACATCAGCCCTCAGTTTCTTTTATGAAAGAATTCTCACATCATCTGTTAGAGTGAGTAGACTCAAGTTGTTTAATTACATTTTAACTATATAGTAACCATGGAGACATTATTCAGCATAGGAAAGGAACTCGTATGGGCAAATCCAAAGTTTTAGAAAAACAAATTTCTCATGGGAGGACTCCACGTCTGTTTCAACTTCCTGAAGGCTAGTGGCCAACACAAGGAAAGTGCTGGGCTTGATGACCTGTGGACAGAGGCAGGTGTTTAATGCAAACAACAGGACTGAGACCAAGCTTCCAGTCAATGCCTATTATCACTCTGTTAGAGGACACCAGCTGACCTACGAGGCTCTGTGGCACATCAAATGGTCTATGCTTGAATCTTGGCTGGTTTATGAAAAAAAAAAAAAAAGATGTGGAAGTTGACAAACTTGCCCAAAGTGTGGTTTAGCAGTTCAAAAAAAGAGATAGCAATCACAGAGCAGAACTTTACGAAGACTTGGCCATAGTTGCTGTGGTTGTCGATGGTGAGCCATGGCAGCATTGCTGAAAAAGCTTCTAAAAGGAGAATCCAGTTTCCGTCCCTCTGAGCCCTGTAGAAGTTTAGCACAGAATCTCCACCATCTCCATATAATGAGAACACAGTCGGAAGTTTGGATTCCCAGAGTGTTTGTTGTTGAATTCTTTGATGAGCTCTTGAACATTGTTATTGCTCAGAAAATCTTACAGCTGGCCAACTGCTTCGTAAAGTTCTGCTCTGTGATTGCCATCTCTCTTTTTGAACTCCTTAACTTTTTGAACTTTGTCAACTTCCACATCTTTTTGTTTATCATTTTCAACCAGCCAACATTCAAGCATAGAACCATTTGATGCGCCACAGAGCCTCGTAAGTCAGTTGGTGTCCTCTACTAACGGCGTGATAATAGGCCTTGAAGCATGATCTCAGTCGTGTTGGCTGCGTAATCACCTGCCTCTGTCCACAGGTCATCAAGCCCAGCACTTTCCATGTGTTAGCCACTAGCCTTCAGGAAATTGAAGCAGACATAAAGTCCTCCCTTGAGAAAAAAATTCATTCTCAAAATTTTGATTTGCCCATAGGAGTTCCTTTCCTATAATGTCTCCATGGTTACTATATAGTTAAAATGTAATTAAACAACTTGAGTCTACTCACTCTAACAGATTGGATGTGAGAATTCTTTCATAAAAGAAACTGAGGGCTGATGTCTTCAGATTATGCAATGCACATTTGTCAGAGGGTGTCCAGTATAGTACTCTGATCGAAAGAATGGATGTGTGTGGCAATGTGGCCCTTAATGTCTGCGCTAATCAGCCATGGTCTGGGCAGTTGCTAGGCAACAGAAATACTTATGTTGTCCAGTTTATGTAAGAGAAGTGGCCTCTGAGTGCCTGGTCACTAACTCTTGAGCTGGCTTTGAATCATGGCAAGCCACATTTGTTACAACATGTAGCTTAAAAGCCTAAAATGTTTCACCGCACGATACCCCATGGTGCATTAAACAGCTACATGTATAACATGGGATAAAACCACTGTTTATTCCCCAGAAATGTTCAAACATTTTAATTCATCATTGTCAGTTGAGTTTGATGACTGGGTAGGAGTCTGAAAAATGTTCAATTGGAAAGATTGGGAGTACAAACAACTTTGATATCAGACATACAGTTTTTGAGCACCATGTCAAACTATAAACCCACTATGCTTTCAAATGTACATGTACTGCGTGAATAACATACCTTCTTGTTTCATTATACCATATATAAAGGTGTGATATGAAAAAATCTTTTGATTAAAAACTGCCTGGGTATATTTACCTTTAGAAAAAAAAGTTGTTTGAAACAAATATATGCACCCTTGAGATAGGGAATTCAAACTTATTCTGTATACTCAAGATGTGCACTTTTGAGAAAATCACACTTTTAGTTTTCATGTTGACCTTATTTTACCTTTTTGACCCCCAAATGACCTTAAAATTCAAAATTGAGGATGGCATCCACCCTGATCGTCTTCCTGATCCCATTTACAATAGATCTAGCATGGATGCCAGCCATTAACAAACTATGCCTTGGAATTTTTTTCTAGAGGACTTTTTCAAGTTTGGCTGGTGTACTATTATATTACTTTTTAAAAAAAAAGTAGTTTCGTGAGGAGGCCTCAGAAAAACCTACCGTCAGTGTCATGCATTTAAGCACATAATTAGCAACGCTCATTATCCTTTGCAGACTATAAGTACTTACTTGTGAAAGAAGACTCCAATTTTCTGAACATTTGTAGTTCTTGCGTTCTGGCAACCTACAGCTGCGCAACACTTCACTCCATTGTGTAATATTCTTTAGGTTTAAAATAATTTTTCGTCACATCTTGTTTAAAAAAATGAGGAGAAATGAGTAAATTTGGGTGCAAGAAACTTTGCTCCAGCACCAAACTTCATATGCTTGCATTGCTTACAGAATGGTGTGACGACTCCGCGTTTGCATTTTTTAAACCCCTTAAAAAATGCGTGCGTAGATGCATATGGGGTAACGTGTCCTATCAAGTCATTATACGCAGATTCGAATGAAACAAAGGAACAGGTTATTTTTTGATTTAATGTCACAGCCTTGAAAACTGTTTTTTATTTTGTGTAAATAAAAATTGTGCCGGATGCCGAAAACTGTTTGGCAATCCTGCCGCACATAAAAACTTTATTCGGGGCACACCTCTCCCCAACCTTTTAGGGCATACACTGCGCCTAAAACAATTTTGCACACGGGGGCAAAATAAGGGGTACACCAGACCCAAACCATGTCAGCATTAAGTCTGACTAACACGTTTGCACACGGGGGCAAAACATATGGGTACACCTGACCCGAACCATGTCAGCATTAAGTCTGACTAACACGTTTGCACACGGGGGCAAAACATATGGGTACACCTAACCCGAACCATGTCAGTAATAAAACTGACGCACACGGGGGCAACAAATATGGGCACACGTGACCCGAACCTGTGGTCATACTATGCCCAATTAAATTTAAGAACAATATAGTAATCACACATGTAAATTATACAATGAATTTAACCAATCAAGTAAGCTGTGAAATTCCACCTTGGCACATACGGTCGGAAATAGCCCCTGTGGTACATCAGAGCGCTATCACAACTTCTTGTAACAATGCATGTCACTAATTTATAAGTTTACTGATAACTTGATTAAGCAACAGTTTTGCTGAACAGTAAAACATTTAATTAAATTTTAACCAGACACTGTATTTTCGGTGTCAATCCCGTGAAAAAACGCCAAACGCGCAACGCGTGTCCCACAGGGAGAAACACCTAAAATACCAATGAGAGAACACAGGCGCGCAAATTGTCACAAAAGATTTTGTTGCCCAGTGACGACAAATGCACGCCATCATAACGATACAAGGCCGTTTCCGACCAAACAATTTTTTGTGGGTGCGGCAAATAATGAGCGCCTAATTTAGCGCACTGTGCTTTCGCCCAGCGGTTAATGGCACGCCGTTTCCTTTCCATAGCAGATTGCGATTTCTTCGCCCCAAAATAGAAGACGCGAGGGAGAATATGAGACCACACTATCTTAGCAGTTGGAAATAGGGACATATACTTCTGCAATGCTACTGGAATGCGCTGACGCATGCAAAATTCATCAACGTCAGTGAGGTCGTTGGTGCCTATGTGAAAAACAAGGACTGATGGGGGCGGGCCCGGTATTGACTGAATGAGCGCGTCAAGATCAACCATGCGCCCCCCACTTTTCCCTTTCCAGATTACCTGACGAGGGAGATGCATTTTTCCTGCTGCCCAGCGAACGATGGAGTCACCAATTATCCAAACTGGACCTATTGATTGGGGTGACGGATAAGGTAAATGTTAACAGAAAGGAACGGTAATTGATTAGGATAAAGCATGAAAGCTTATACCCGGTGTTCCTGCAACTTCACAACCTGGTACGGAACGAATGTATGTATCCACCGCATTGGAGCGCCACCTACCCATTCTACAAACTTCGTCATAAGGGACACCTGCACCCACTGCCGTGGACGCAGCCCCAATACGGAAGGAGTGAGCACGGATGCGCTCGCTTGGAACCTCCGCAAACTTAAGTGTTTTCTGCAATACTGAGTTGAATTGAAACCGAGTAAGCGGAGTACCATCAAAATGGCAAAAGAGAGGGCCTGCGCACGCTGGGCGCACGTGAAGAAACCTTTGTAAAGCCAAAACGGGGCAAAGTGCTGCATTGGCAGACTGCACTAAACGTATGATCTGCGGAGGACCGCGCTGATTATTCTTTGCATGCTTGAATGAAATAAGCACTGCAAGACAATCTTCTCCGGCACCACAAAACTGAATGTCAGAAATTGATAACGCTGAAGGTTGGACGCGCAGGCGAGAATCTGCTGCAAATTCACCTACCCGCATGAACCCGAAAAAGGCACAAAGGAAAACAGCCTGAAACAAACAACATTCAAATTCAGTCTTGCAAACCGCAGGAAGAGCTTGGATAGCTAGCAACAAAATAGGCATGGAAATTGGTAAACGGGTATCTGATAAAGGACGCAACCGCCTACAGCCCTCAAGTAACTTTGACACCAAAAATGCATTGGTCGGATCCGGCCACCCGCGTGACTTATGATAAAACCCAACGGCTGAAACATAAGTTGAGATCGTGGATGGGGCAAACATTTGCAGGGATAACCAAGCTACAAAGCGCTGAATGACGTCAGCCGACACAGGACTTTCTAAAACCTGACCCTGTTGCAAAAACTGACAAAATTTATGCATACCCGTCGCATATGTTTTATGCGTATTCGGGGCCAATGCGGCTGAGAAAAGCCTATTAATTTCAACATCTAATGAACAGGAGGTAAATCTGGTAACGGCGTCATGACTGCATCCGCAAGAGGAGCTGCTGCGCGGAAGCGTGTTTCCTGGAAACGGGACAGAGAATCAGCAATAATATTATACACACCAGGCACATGAACAGCTTTGACACGAATATTAAATCTAAGACATTCAAGCACAAATGGACGTACAAGGTGCATCATTTTTGGACACCGGGATGACTGTGTGTTAATGACGTGCACTACTGCAATATTGTCCGTGTGAACAACGACCTTGCAATTGGCAAGCTGGGGGCTCCAACACTTGAGAGCAACAACAATAGGATAGAATTCTAAAAGCGCAATTGATGGTGGGTTGCGCAGTATAGATCCGGACCAACGCCCTTGAATCCAATGACCGTGAAAGTAAGCGCCAAAACCTATGCTAGCAGCAGCATCGGTGAACAAATCTAAAGCAGAGCAAGATACCCAATCATGTTCTAAAAAGGCAGAAACCCCATTGAAATGGGTCAAAAACTCATGCCATAAAAGTAGGTCGAGTTTTGCCCCCGCTGACAAACGAATCTTATAGTAGGGCCTGGTTATGCCTTTAGTTAGTGAAATAAGGCGACGCAAAAAGGCGCGCCCTGGAGAAATTGCCTTGCACAAAAAATTCAGGGAGCCGACCAGTGATTGAAGTGCCACAAGTGTAATTTTCCGCCTTGCTAAAACGCCAGTGATCTGAACGGTCATGGCCTGTACTTTTTCTGCTGGAACTTTGACTTCAGCGTGCAAGGCATCGATCTCCAGCCCAAGGTATGTCATGACCCGCGCAGGGCCCTCGGTTTTTTCCGGGGCCAGCGGTACCCCCAGTTCACCACAAGCGCAAGTGAATGTATCCAGCAAATCTTTGCACCTAGAAGCAGAAGGGCCAACAAATAAAAAATCATCGAGATAGTGGGTGATCAGAGAAGAACCTGTAGTTTGCTTAACATGAAATTCCAGAAATGAACTAAATTTCTCAAAAAGGGAACATGAAATAGCACACCCCATTGGCATACACTTATCATAATAAAACTGGCCTTCAAAGGAAAAACCGAGCAATTCATAATCCAATGGAGACACAGGGAGAAGCCTAAACGCTGATTTAATATCTGCCTTTGCCAGCCAAGCATTACGACCAGTGCGTAGCAACAGAGCAACAGCAGAATCAAAAGATGTGTAATGAACAGCGCAAAGCTCATCGCTAATAAAATCATTGATTGAATGCCCAGCTGGGAAAGACAGATGATGAATGAGCCGGTATGTACCAGGCTGGCGTTTAGGAACTAACCCGATAGGAGAACATTGCAAATTGGGCAGTGGACGATCGCTAAAGGGACCAGCAATCCGTCCTAAGCTTATCTCTTTATTTAACTTGTCCCTTACAATATGTGGGCGCTCAGCTGCGGAAGCCAAACAACCCGAATCCCGAGGTAAACGTGGCCCAACATAACATAAAGAAAAACCGTTAGAAAACCCATCCAGTAGAAGGATTGCATCATGTGCTATGGGATAATCCTCCAGCCACCACTCCAAGACAGGCAATTTAATTGGCGTTGGAGGCACGAAAAGTATGACTTTTATCCCTGGCAGCATTGCCGCCTTGTGGCAAGTTGGGAGCTGGAGAATTCAGTTTTGGGGCAAAACTTTGTCCAGCTTTGATGGGCGTGCGCAACATCTGTTTTGCACCTTGTGTGGGCCTTCCAACAGAAGGAGGAACCCAATGACACCAGATGGCAACCTTGCAAGCTGTTGAAAGCAAAGCACAAACCAGGCCTAACATGTGATCTGACACCTGTACCTTGCCCAATATTGACAGTGGGATGTACAGAAGAACTTGTGGAAGACGGCGCAGGAGAGATTGCCGCCACCGTCAACCAAAGCTCTGTGTCAATATTGCCCCACGAGCGCCCCGGATTAGCCTCCTGCATGAGACGAAACTGCTCGTCATAGGTCCGCCAGCCTAACCCAGAATACTGGATAGACGCCGTGCGAACAATCTCGGCATATTTTAGCAATTCTGCGCATCGCGTAGGATGCCGCATGATATAAATTGCAATGAAAGTATGAAACGCTGACTGCCACATGTCCAGCGAGTCCAACCTTTTGCGCAATGGGCCTGGCTTCCTGATCACGAGCTGACCATCATCAACCACAAATTGCAGGTTTTGATCCGGGGCTCTCGAACATACGGCATTAGCAGTGTCCTTGTACAACAAGGACAAATCTACATACGACCCTTCCCATATTTTCTCCTTGATGGCCTGTGGCACATGAAACCCCAACGGAGTATTAATGCCTATTTGTGGAACCGGCTCTGGCCGCATGTTCAAACCAAAACCCCAATTATTGACCGTACTACTAGTACTAGTAATAGTATTATTATTACTATACTCACTACCCGGTGCTGCCGCAGCAGACGACACAACTGGCATTGGGGTGGCCATAGTGGATGAGTTCTGGGGCTGTACGTAGCTAGGAGGCGCCTGATGTCCGCCCTCAGCAGACGAGGTCGCAACCTGCGGAGGAGTTGTAGCCTGCTGGCTCGGCTGCGTCTTGCGCTGGCCCTTCTTCTGGGACGTCCTGCCTCTCTTGGGAGGAACCGGATCAGCATCCTGGAGCCGAGACGACCGCTTGACAATGCGTTTTGGTCGCGGCATGGCGCACCACCAAACAATGCCAACGCCCGGTACAACAGTTACAATGTCACACAACTGGGCTAAAACAATAGACTGCACAGCACCCAAGGAGTTTGCCAGCCGACAAAAATTTAGGTCGATGGTTGACCGAAGACTGCACGAAATTAAATAATTCCTCCGGCAAGGTAGGTGTAAGAACCACAATACTAAACAATTCCACAGCTCAGCTGTCGAATAAATTCCTAAACACGATTCTAAAATACTAAACTAAACACCAATTCTAAAATACAAAACACTAATCCAGAGACAATTTGAAAAAAACTTTATAATTATAACCCCGCAAAATATTTTCATGTGTTCATAGACAAGACTATGACGAAAGTGATTAATCCCCCAACTTTTCCCGCTTGCTCAAGCGTCCCCAGCAACGCAAGAATTGCATCCATTGGTTGCTTTTCCCTGCACTGCATATTATTGACACATTAACAAAATCTGTTTATATAACATAATTTGTAACACATCCATAATTATATACTTTACCAATACATAATACAGCAATATGTTTTTTCCCCGCGAAATTGTTGTAACCTAGATTTGTAAGAACTTACACAGTGCGCCCGCACGCACGTTGAACCTCCCAGGCCACCTAAGTTGTCAACTTTTTGCCTATAATAAAACAACACAAGCATGCGTGCCGCTGTGACATGAAACACTGACTTCCCCGCGTATAAAGCATTGTATCGTTCAGGCGATAAAATGAAATATAATGGAGATCAATGGGGTAACGTGTCCTATCCAGTCAATATTAATGAAGATCAATGGAGGGGTCAGTTGCTCCATGACTTGATGCGTCCTTTGACAGCGGGCTCTGCGAAGTCTCTAACAGTACACAGAATGGATCAACCACAGGACTAATTAAAATATCCAGTATATTTGGATATTTTAAAGTCACACTTCCAGGGGTTACATGTTAGGGTGACCATGTAAAAACATGATTTATTTGAAATGTATTGCGTCAAAAAACATGCTTTTTATAAGCGTGTACTGAGCGCCCGACATGCGCCCGACAAGCGCTCGAATGTTTTTAACAAGTGTGCATGCAAAGCAGTACATTTTGGTTAGCCAATCAGCATTGATTTTCAGTGTTTCCCTACCAGGGGTTAAGCGACGAGAGGTATCGATACGGCGCGCTGCCCATGGTAGCGAGGCTGATGCACCCCAGATTCATTCGTACGAGTGTGCGGCACCCAAATGTAGCCCGAGCCCTTAATGTTGCCCGACCTAAATGTAGCCCCAAAGTTGTACCTAAATGTCGCCCGACCTAAATGTAGCCCCAAAGTTGTACCTAAATGTAGCCCCAAAGTTGTACCTAAATGTCGCCCCAAAGTTGTACCTAAATGTCGCCCCAACCTAAATGTAGCCCCAAAGTTGTACCTAAATGTAGCCCCAAAGTTGTACCTAAATGTCGCCCCAAAGTTGTACCTAAATGTCGCCCAACCTAAATGTAGCCCTAAAGTTGTACCTAAATGTTGCCCCGACCTAAATGTAGCCCCAAAGTTGTACCTAAATGTAGCCCCAAAGTTGTACCTAAATGTAGCCCCAATGTTGTACCTAAATGTAGCCTGACCTAAATGCACCATGCACTTGTACCTAAACTTAAATGTATCTCATTGTAACTCACACTTAATTTAATACTAAAAGTTTGCCAAATATATGAATTTGTTATGTTCACTAAAGCGATTTCTGTCCGAACGCACTGTTTTGGTAGTAAAAGGGGGGGGGGAAATTGCCCTTTTTCACACGTTTTTAATCATAACTTGTTAACAGCTCGGCCTATTTCACCAGATAAAATGGTTTCAAGGTTTCAATGGTTTCAAGTGGCCAATAAGATTGCTTGTGTGATATTGTGTCAAACAAATCAATTCCCATTGCCTCACACGCAATTTGCACTTTTCAGCTGTTTTTGACAGTCTTTTTTTGTTGCCCGATTTTCTGCATTTAAATTGTAAGTATGCCACTGGGAATTACATATTGTATATTATTTGTAAGTAACTAATGAACTATTCCGTAAACTTAAAAATAGGTTTCATATTTTCTTTATGGTGAAAATATTTGTGAAAACTTGTCATTTTTATGCAAGAGCATTTGTGATTTTGCCCACGGCTTGAGCTGATGGACGCTACGTGTTTATTGGGGCATGCCATTTTGAACAAGGGGGTGATACTGTGGTGTATGTGAGATTCTTTGACTACAGTACACTTTTCTGCATGCTTATGCTGGTACTTTTTCACAGCAGAGCAATAGTTGAAGAGCTAAATAAGTTCATGATAAATTTAAGAAAGTTTGTAATAAATTTTTACGTTTTGAATTAATTGTAGGCCTAAAGTTTGACTGATGTTTTACAACACTCTCTGTTAACTTCATATTCTAATTTTTTAATGCAGGGAATGAATTTGGACCCAAAAGAAGAGATTGGACTGCCGTGCCATAACAATGGAGTACAACTTGGTTTGAATCATGTTAAAATAACCAGTCAGCAAGTGGGTCCACATCTGACTGCTTTGTCTATAAATCATTGATAACAGAATGAGTTATTGTTTTAATAGCATATAGTTCATGTTATGTTAAAGTTTAATTCATTTTGGCAGCTACTTGGGTTGTGATTCTAAAGATTAATATATTCTTGATTTAAAATAGTTCCATGTGTAAAATAGGAAAATGGAAAGATTTACAATTAAGTATTATTATTTATTTTTACTTTTCTGACAGTGACCTATGCATAATGCATTAGCAACTGACCAGTCAAAACGCTTTACTGTGACTCCATAGTTGGGGTATGGTATGGGGAAAAAAATTGCGGCATGTGCCCCCCAACTTTTTTTCCCCCCGTGCCCCCCCCCCCCCCCAGGTGCCCCCCACGGAAAAATTGCGATGAAGTTCACAAAAAAAAAAAAAGGGGGGGGAAAGGACAATGTGTGTTTGTGTAATCTAACGATCGCAATAATTTTTGCTACCGTGGCCACAAAATGCTAGGAACATAAGAGGATGGTGGCCCCCTGCAGCATCCCTTTTCCAAAACAAAAGCATGACCACACCACCGACAAACCCATTCCCTCTGTCCCCCGCGCAAAAGTCCTGGCTACGCCTGAGGCTGCTTGTCCTCAGTAAAGTAAATCTCAGACTGAACATCTAACATGAATCAACAGACCTCCTGCAATGAATATCTAGTGATAGTTTCATGTTTGTGGCTAAGAACAATGTAAAAATGCAAGGTCAGGCGACATTTAGGTACAACTTTGGGGCTACATTTACGTCGGGCGACATTTAGGTACAACTTTTGGGCTACATTTAGGTCGGGCTACATTTAGGGCTAGGGCTACATTTAGGTGCCGCACATACTAGGGCTTTTTCAGTCCCCAAACAATGCTGTAACAAGTTTTGTGATTAGACAAAATTTACCAAAGTCATTATTAAGTTTAACTTTAGAACAGTATTAAAACATTTGTTTACAGTTTTAATACACTCTGCTTATAATGCTATGTTAAATGAATAGGTGTGTACACGAATGTTAACTTCAGCAGTGTGCTGACCTCTAATACAATAGCTCCGACTACCATAAAACAGTTTGGGAAAAATGGTTAGTTTACATGGTAGATTTACCTAGTCAAATTAACACAAAGATTCAGTAACATAACAAAATAAATATTGGTTAATTTTTTTATAAGATAGCGAAACACAATGCAAGCAAGGGAATTCTTCGTTCAATCTGGACCGGCCCAACAAGAAAACAAGGGAATTCCTTAGAAAGGAGAATATGCGAGTGTGTTTTAACGCTGCTTCGAAACCACACAGCTCTGTGAACGTTGCAGTCACTCTGTGTACATTCCTTTGTTTTGTACATTTCAGGAAAATCCTATTCTTCAACAATGTAAAAAACACTGTCTATACAGATTTGTGCAAGTCCAATAGTGTTCCAAGTTCCGACACTATGTGGACCTTCTTTTTTCTTGAGTCCACAGTTGTCATTTTCAGTACCTTATGGAGACCAAGGACAAAACAAAAAAGAGAAAACAAAAGGTCTCCACATGGAAATTTTAAGGACCGGGGTGCTTCACAAGGAAATTTGTGTGTACAAAGTGCAGGGGAAAGGAAAGAACATAAGAATGCTCCACAAGGATGCATTTTTGAGAATGTGTGTCTCTGTGTGTGTCTGTATCTTTACTATTATCAGTACGTACAGAGACCAAAATAGGCATAAACGCAAAAGTAGAGAGAGAGAGGGAGTACGTGCTATATAGGGTGTTTAGTGCGACTGTGAGCGTTGTGACAAAGTAAAGTGGACTGTGTGATACCAACATTTGCTTTTGGCATTAGCACAGCCACAGGGTTGGATAAAATATGAGGTTAAATGCCATTCAGTGTTGATGTTTGATTGATTATGGATTACGGATGTGCTTCACTTTATGGGTTTAAATCAATTCAAATAAATAATCTAGTGGAACATATTTGTCATTGAAATTGTTTCCATGCCTCATGCAGGTGTGACGGAGTGAGCTAGTCTCACTTAAATGCAATTCCAACTTTGTGTACTCCCTGAGTGTTGAAGACTATTTTTTTGAATTTGAAAACTAAACAATGCAATGTATCAACTGACATCCTAGTTACTTTCCTTGAATATTTTTATTATGAAACTGTTAAAACTTGATCAACTTTGTGACTTTTAAATTAGTCACCATGGTCCGATTCAAAATAATTATGGCTTTTATACTTTAAAAATTATCATTCTGTTAATGCAATAAATTTCAAATGAAAAATAAAATAGTAAAATTTGTGCGAGTGGTTCTTTGCTTTCAACTGTAAGCATTTTTTTGTTTGTGTAAAAAAATTGTAATAATTGAATACATTTTGATAGCTTTTTAACAGCTATGTGTATTTTATATTTTCTAACATTATTATTAAAGCGTTATTGGTGAAACCATGACGAAACAGCGCTTGTCAATGTCATCAACTTCAAGATGCAAATCTTCATCCGTTGTGCACACGCCCCTACAAATTTTTTTACAATATATTTATTTAAATAGTTTGTATTAATTTTCATTTTCTACGAACTTGATCAAAGGTTTCAATCAAAATTTGAAGATTGTTTCTTGTTCTCTTGTTCCTCATTGTTTGTTTTGGGGTGGGGGGAGGGTGATTATTAAATTTTACCCCCCAAAAATACACACACATGCAACTGGTATAGTTGTCATTCTTGGACACTGGACACTGTTTATTTAAGTACCCACTATGTTAGTATGTGTTCCTAATTAGTAAATAACTACCTCCCATACTTCTACAATATTGCTTGCAAATAATACCCAATCATTTCATTAAAGCTAAAGCTGTAACGAGACCCCAAGAGACACATTAAAAAAAATTCTACTTGTCGAAACATCGGGTCTCCTCTCGGTTGACCCAAACTTGTAGAAAAAAAAAACTGGTCTACCGGTAAGTTGTCTTTGTAATACACACAACCAATTGGTGCATTTAGTCCTATTCCACAAGGTACAAACATTCCATTTTGTTAGGGCCATAAATACATGTATTTATTGTGGCCTCCTAAAAGTTTAAACTTATACTAATGAAATTCACAATTTATGGCGATCAAAATCACACCACTCAACAAATGCGCATTCTTTATGGATGCCTAGAGCAGCCATGTACTGCGTGTCATTTTATCATTCCCTAGGAAAAAACTTTGACTTGACAAAATGCATATTTAATCAATCATTACAATGATTTATTAGTTATAAAATTGAATACCACCCCCTAAAAAATAAAACAAACAAATGGTATTAAATAAAAAATATTACAAAAACTTAAATCTGAATTTTGATATCTGATATCTCTGACCTGAAAATGGAACAGAAGCTTTCTTAAAAATTATAAATATTTCAGGATTTTTAAAGATTGTAATTATGAAGGCATGCAGCCCCTAAAATAAATCAGGATAGCCCCTTCCTTTTAATCTTTGATGGGATAATTTTATATTTTGTATATTTGTTCTTCTTTTTTTTGGAAGGGGGTACAGTCTGTAGATGTCTTGATCAGGTTCATTATTTTTTGTAATTCTTATTTATTTATTTAAATTTTTGTCTGGGGGTACTGGAAATTCTAAGGGTTTGGGAAATGTGTCCAAATGATCCCCTGCCACTGTTTTCAACATAACTTTTTAATTTTAATAAAAAAGAGAAATTTCCAAGTGCAATTTGGTTTTGAAATTGAGGCTTTTCTTAATGCTTAAAAATGTGCCCTTCAATCATGTTTCAGTCTACTTGTTTAGGCCTAATGTGCCACTATGTTTCAGTCTACTTGTTTAGGCCTAATGTGCCACTATGTTTCAGTCTACTAGTTTAGGCCTAATGTGCCACTATGTTTCAGTCTACTTGTTCAGGCCTAATGTGCCACTATGTTAATCTTGACTAATGGACTAAATTATGCAATTTTGCTGGGGAATATTTATACTACACTTTCCTTTGTAAAAGAGTAAAGAATCCCGGAAAAACCTTAACCGCAACCTTTAAATATTTTGTGTTTTCACTAAACATGACCTCCTGGTTTTTTTTAATAGTATTTTACAATTGGATTGCAATATTATTGTTGTTGAAAACTAAGGGGATGGTCCAAAAACAATGGTATCATACACAAATCTGCATACACCTTTAAACCTATATAAAATAGCTTTTAGTTTTAATCCATTATTATGCAGCTTTTAACACATTATCAGCAAAGTTGAGACTTCGTCCAAATCTGTGTACACTTGCTTTACTAATAACTTGCCTTGAGGCAGATAAAACAGGTCTAGTTGCTTCATGCCTGGCTTATTTTTATTGAGTGGTCTACTTTATACATCACTCATATGGAATTAGATCCCTGCTTCAAATGACTCATTGTAAAAAGAGTATATAATCCTTTGGGTAAGAATATAGGACTTGAGTACAAGCATGGCTAGACACTTGAACATTGTCTGGTTTACATTATTTGTAACTCATTTAGATTTTCAAAACGATTTATTGCTCCTGAAAGTACTGAAAAACTGTAAAAATTTAAGCTTTTATTCGGTCAATTTCTCTTAAAAATGACAACATATAACTTAAAGTTTCCACAAGTTTGTTGGTTGTTTGGTGTGTTTTTGAAGACTATAGATTATAATTGGAATGAATTGTATTCAAAAAATCAATACTGGAAAAGACATCAATCTGTTTTTGGAATTTAATAAATTATTTTCCAGGAAAGTTTTAATAAGAATGGGTTAAAATTCTGTTTTGGTGAAAACAATGTATTTTGTATATTTCTTTGGGGATAATGATTGTCCACGTAGTAAGTTCTGGTCCTCAAATGCTATTTTTCTGACTGTGACATTACTTCTAGAAATGGGTTGAAATTTTCAATCATTGAGCTTTGGGAAGCCAATCCAGTGTTTTTTCTTTTTTTTAACATAAAAGCATGACAAATGTTTTTAAATTAGAGGAAATAGAACACAAACACAGGAAGGTGCGTATGCTTGTACTGCAATCTTTCTCTCTGTTCTTTCAAGATGCCCACTTGGGAAAAGAACAAGACATATGATTTTTTGCATGAAGCACTGTTGGTCAACTATAAAACAAGCATACAACTTGATTGAGAGCCCTCTTTACTTGAGGGAATCCTTATTTAGGACAAGTACACTTTCTCTCATTAAATTGACAACTAAGTGTAGATAGTGAAATACATGTAGCCTTCTTGTCTGTCAGCCATTTAGCTTTAAATAATTGGTTGATAAAAATCTTCAAGGTGCACTTGCAAGGAGTCCTTTATGTCACTTGAGTAGTATTTGTCATTAAGGTAGGACATTATTCAGCATTTAACAGATTTCCACTTCAATTATTAACACTGCTGAAATAAAGGCTTTTAATCTACTTGGAATTTCTTTAATTTTTCTGTGTACATATCCTAATCCAATACAAATTTGTCTTTGTTTGTTTTCCAGCTACATCATGAAATATCCCTTGGCTAAATTTACTTCCCATTTAACTCGCGGATGTGACATTTACCCTCATAATCCAATCTTAATGGGAACGTGCTCCCCAAAGACAATTGTGACAGCTATGGACATACTACATTGTACATGTAGTGTATAGCCTATAGGGATGTAAGGAGATGAGCTTGGAGTATGCAGTAATTGCACACGTTTCCTGTCTGTGCAGGCTATCTGAACAACAGTTGTTAAGAAACCAACATTATCGCAGTTTAGTTGTCATACGCAGTCAAGGGGTTCTGTGTGCAGGTGCATGAGATGTAGCATCCATCCTTTCTGAAGCTACAGCTATTGCTGAGAAGTGATGTTGTCAAGTCTAGACAGATTTGAGATGTAATGACATTAATGTAGCTGCTGATTAGAGAAACCATGTCAGGAGGGTTTGATGATATAGTCAAACAGGGATATGTACGCATACGGAGTCGCAATCTTGGGGTGAGTATATTGCTAAATGCACATCTGAAGTTTACAAAAATGTAACAGATTGTTGCACACACAAAGTATCAATGTTGCCATCACATATTATGTATAGGGATGCATACTTTCACAGAACTAATGATATGGATGCTTATGGTGCAGTTGCCCCTCTTTTCACCAATCTTATATCACTGATATATAGACATGCTATGTTTGGCAGTATTCTTCATGACTTCTACTTAACGTTTGCACACAAAAAACAGTGACAAAAGAAGTGTACATATCATTAATTCTCCTACATTGTGTGAAGTTGTTTTAAAGCTAATTTATAAGGAAGCTTAGCTAGGTTACAGCAATGCCAACTGTCAACCTTGAAGCTTGGTACATGTATGTATTTTTTTAAGTTCACAGGAGCTTTAGAAGCAATTAAGAAGAAATTAAGAACCATGGGATCATGAAATATTTGTTTAGAATGTATTGTATTAAGAATGTACTGAACTGTTTACCCGCTGATATTACTCTAGTATATAGTGTATACACTGAGGCCTAGGGCAGTCCTGTGTAATGTGAGGTCAGTCTACATCTCTACATCAACTGCACGCAGGACTGTTTCCCTATAGATTCCATTATGCTTATCAACCTGTATAAATTGAATAACACAGCTCCTTTAATAATTCAAAAGATTTATAATATGACAATGGGATCACTTCAAGTGCATATTTTTTATTAAATTCTTTACAATTTTGTGTCTTTAAATGAACAAAAAAAAAGTTTTTTGACCATGCCCTTAAATTAAGTTGGTTTAAAATTAACCCTAAAACACAGTCGTTGCTAAATTTTGAGGTTATTGAGATGAGGTTTGCTCATTCGAGGACCTCATGCCATATTAAGGCATACAGATCACCAACAATGGCATCCTAAATATGAAATGTGATATTCTAGTGCATGTGTTTAACTAGATTTCCAAACCATGATTGGCAAATGTGGCATACATATTGATTAAAAATGTATGTGATGCAGCCAGTGTAATTATGGGATCAAGTTCCAGCCACATAGCCTTTGTTGCAGCCTGATCATGAATGAGATTTAATGTAACTGTTGTTTAAGTGGCAATAAAGATCTTTTCAGCTATAGGCCCTAATTGTCATTTTTAGTTTAGTATCAAACTTTGAGAAGATCATAGCCTGCATGATATGAAAATCGTTGGCCATCCCAAGACCACTCAATCACCAATAAACAGTCATAGCACAAAACATTTGAGACTAAAATTCTGTTTGTAATGACTAAATTTGGCGTGTCGTGGCCCGAGCGGATAAGATCACTGGACTCAAGCTCTGGTGTTTCTGATCAGCAGAGTGTGGGTTCGAGTCCCGGTCGTGACACTTGTGTCCTTAAGCAAGACACTTAACCATGATTGCTTCGTCCTTCGGATGGGATGTAAAGCCGTTGGTCCCGTGTGTTGTGTAACGCACGTAAAAGACCCCAGTGCACTTATCGAAAAGAGAAGGGGTTCGCCCCGGTGTTCCTGGTTTGATTGGCAGCATATTGCGCCACAGTACCTTGTAAGCCGTTACATGGTGCTATGTAAAGGAATAGGTCTCATACTTCAAACGTAGCCCCCAAATACCTTGCAGGAAAATACTTAATGTTGAAGCGCCTTGAGCGTCACTGAGTGACGGATATGAGTGCTATATAAATAGCCATTATTATTATTATTAAATATAAATCAATTTGAAGGGGGTCACTAATTTTTATAACCCATTACCCAGCTGTATAATTTTGTATTAGACCTTCCTGTTTTAGAGGTAGCATTTTGAAGAGACATAGGAGAAATAAATGAAGGAATTGCAACAAATCATCAATGAGTTTCTCTTAATGTCTTGATGTAGAAGTCAAACAAATTTGATTATTATTGAAGACATTCACAGGTTGAGTTGTATGATTTAGGTGGTGGTTTTTTAATGAGAAGATTGAAATAAATGCTTGTTCAATCAACACTACGCTGATATAGGCCTATTACAATTTTATTTTATTTGTTCATAATTTTTTTTTTGAAACTCCCTCTGAACATTCATAATCTAACCCAAAAATTGTACATTCACAATGTTAAACACCTGTTTATCAATGCATTGTCTAGTATACTTTTAATACATGATTAGCATCTGAAGAGACCATATCATAGTGACAGGTACATGTACATGTAGTGGGGGAGAAGCTTTTTTGGGGGAAGGTAAGTACATGTACCAATCAACATTAAATTTAATTACCAACCTCATACATATTAATGATCATGAGCTGAATTCTCATTGGTCCATGTATTCACACACTGATATAAGCATGCATAGTAAACTGTCACATGTGCAACAGTCTACTATGCATACGCCTTAAAACATACTTCCCACATCAATGGTGGCACACTCCCAAGATAATGACACTCCAGGTTTTCCAGAGCTCAGTTATGCCGAACTAGAGAAGTATGAGGTATAGTAAAACAAATACAACATGGTTTATTACAGGAGGGCAGTGGATATTAGCTGCCCTCCGTAGGGCCTATAGAGGTTGCCAAAAACCGAATTAGTTTGAGGAATTAGGCAGCCTATAGGGCAGTCCTGTGTAATGTGAGGTCAGTCTACATCTCTACATCAACTTCAGGGAGCTAATACAGACCCTCCACCCTTAAAAACATGTTACATGAAAACTAATCTGTCACAATTCTCTATAACATACTATTACCTAACTTCAATATGAAAACAAAAAAACTATGACACTGTGAATAAGTATGATACACCTGTAAACCGTACCGTTCAGCAAATTTAGACTTTAATTAAACAAAAAATTTATATTAAAAAATATGTAGGGGGGCCTATAGAAAAATATCTGATACAGATTGAGTGGACAAACAAAATGTGTAAATCTCAGAAAAAGTTGTCATAACATTAAGACAACAGTTAAATATGACAAAATAAACTTTTGGGATATTACAAAATTGGGTTGCGACACTTTTGGTATTTACAAGAGTTTACAAAAATACAATTAAGGCTTGTACCAAATGAATTGGTATTCAGTTACAGGGAACAGAGTGACCCAGCTGTTTCAAGAAACCTTGAAACTGTTTCAACCTTGATCATGAATAGCAATCATGCCAATATTTAGAAAATAACTAAAATATAATAAACATTTTAAAAATTAAACTGTGTTTTTGTCAGTTGATTTCTCCATGAAATTACTCTGGCTTGTCCTATTTCAGGTGACTCTCAGCAGTCTTGTCCCTCTCCACAGTCCCTGATGTATAGACTGCTCGAGGCTCATGGGATCTTTTTGTGCCAGTCATTACATCAGGGGTTAATGGTCATCTAAGGAGAATATTTAATCAAGAAAACTTCTTCTTGCGATATTAACAACAATATCTAATAAATAATACATTCAGATATTATCTTTGTATAATCCAAAACATCATTAAAGATGAAGAAAATTACTCATCGAAAACATCATTTCTCAGAATATGTTACCGCAAAAAAGTTTAGGAATTTGGACAACCATAGGCCCTAATGTTTTTAACTAAATTCTTTTTACATAGAAATTCAACGTACAGTTTTGTTTATAAGGCTTGGATCCAGCCTGTAAGTGGATGTCTGGTCAGTGGTGAGGAGCTATATTCCTTCAGGCCTTGCTGGCCTTTCTGTACAGGTTTTGCCGACCAAGTAACCTGCGAGGAGCTGTGTCCACCGCTGGATGGTCAAGGTGTCAACTTGACCGCTGTCTCGATCCCTCACTGTCTCTCATGCACTCTCACTAATGTCTAACGACCTAACTCAAAACGAGTTCATATTCAGCTTGCTTTTCATTTCTTACTTTCCTCTAAACCTTTCACCTGGACCCACCTAATATGCAATAGTTTTTCCAGCCACTAATAACAACAGAACTTTTACAATACTATGACCAAATATGGATGTGAGTTCGAACCCCAGACCCCCCAAATCAAGGACCTACAACCATGTGAATGCAAATTCATGGAAGAAAGTGTTTGAAGGGCAGATATACAAATCTTAAAGCCTCTCACTTTTCAAATCCTATCCACACCTTCTCGCAGTGAACCCTGTTAACCTGAGCTTTGCGGCTCATGGACAGACATGGAAGGGTGCTTTTCGTCTCCCCTGTCCCAAGGAGACAGAGTCACGTCACTTGACCGATCTTAGTGCAAAAAAATATGCAGCGAGGATGATCAACAACCACTCTGAACACAGGCGTCTTCATGGAATTTTCGGGGCCAAAGCGAAACAGGACAGAGAAAAATACCTTGCAGGACTTTCCCTTAGGATCGATAATGACTTACAGCCAAAACAGCCTACAAAATCAGCCTACAAAATCATTCAAGAACTTTGCGCTAAAATAAACCACAGAGTGAGTAAAATGGTTAACAAGGCTGACGGTTCACCCTGCTTAACTGAGCAAGAGACTCTGGACAGATGGAAAGAGCACTATGAGGCTGCCCTCAACCATCCAGAAGCCCCACATTGCCCAGAGTTGGATGAACTTGCTAACACACCCCCTGACCCGATGTCTCCTCAGATGCACCCAATTTGGAGGAGGTCAAGGCAGCCATTAATAGGCTAAGGAATGGTAAAGCAGCTGGACCAGACCATATTCCCCCAGAGCTTCTGAAATGCGCCATCAACCCTATTAGCTCAGTCCTCCATAAGCTCTTCACTCGTGTGTGGCATTCTAGCAGAGTCCCAGCAGAGTGGAAAGAGAGCATCATCATCTCCTTGTACAAAGGGAAAGACCCCCGCACCAAATGTAGCAGCTACAGACCTATCACACTTCTTTCTGTTCCTGGGAAAGTCTTTGCCCACGTACTACTGGCACGTCTAAACCCACTACTCACAAACCACAGACGACTTGAGCATTCCGGATTCACAGCTGGGCGCTCCACAGTTGATGCTATATTTGCTCTTCGTTTGCTATCTGAACTGCATCGTGAATTCAACAAACCCCTCTGCGTAGCTTACGTTGATCTAAAGGCAACATTTGACTCGGTCGACAGGAACGCCCTCTGGAAAGCTCTCCCGGGAAATGGGGTTCCTGATCATCTTCTTAACCTCTTTAAAGATATTCACACTAATACCACTGCGAAGATCAGCCAAGGAAACAGCTCGTCATCAAGTTTCCCCACAAGATCAGGGGTAAGACAGGTATATATTCTGGCCCCATCTCTCTTTTGCTGTGCCATGTATTGGATCCTCGACCGGGCAATGGTAAACACAGGAATCTCCATTGGGTAGTTCAACGTCTCTGACCTCACCTATGCAGATGATGTTGCTCTGATTGACCACACTGCCAACTCCATTAGCAACACACTCGATTTGCTCCGACAAGAGGCATCCTACCTTGGCCGCAAGAAGACCAAACTTCAAAACCTACCCGGGAAAGACACAACTGAAAATATAGTCCTGCATGGTCACTCCATCGAAGCTGTCAATGACTTTATCTACCTTGGGAGTAAGATCTCTAACACTGGAAGGAGTGAGCCAGACATTCTCAGGAGGCTTAGTCTTGCCTCTTCAGCCATGAACAGCCTACATAGAGTTTTGAAACTGAGGAGTCTCAAACCCGCCACAAAACTAGCAATATACAGGACCTGCATCATGCCAGTTTTTCGGGTCTGACACATGGACACTCCTCCAGACCAACCGGAGAAGACTCGAGGCCTTCCACCAACGATGCCAAAGGACCATACTGGGCATCCATTGGTACGACCACATCACAAATGCAGAGATTGCCCAAAGAACCAAGCTCGCCACCATTGACCACCTAGTTCATCACTGCAAAGATGCTCTTTTCGGCCACATTGCCCGCCTTGACAACAACACCCCGGCAAAGAAGGCATTAAACATCCCCCCGGCACCTGGATGGTCAAGATCTTGAGGCTGCCCGAGGACATCTTGGATTGAGCAACTGGATGGATCCACCAAGCAAGGTTGACAGACTCTGGAACCTAGCTGCTAACCGCAGACATAGGAGATCAACACGACGGACCCCAGCTGTCTATGCGGTAGAGTGAGTGAGTGAGACATACAAATAAGCAATAGAACAAACATTCTATGAACAGACTGATAACCCTATACAATAACTATATCTTTAGAAAGAAGGGGTATAGGAAAGAGACAATTCCAAGTTAAGTGCAGGAAAATTTTAAATATACTAAACAAATGAAAATAATTTGACAAAATTTGTTTTTAAATTGACTAGAAAGGATTTTGAAACTCTAACCTTTAGACAAATGTGCCTGCACTTTACAAACTGAGCTATCTAGCCCTAATTATGGCAGTCTCCCTATTTTGTAAATATAATTATTTGTTTGGAGGTTGCCAGTCGCAAGCCATTCAGCCTTAAATTGCAGTATTGTTCAGTTGGTAGAGCCCTGGCACAGAGGTTGCAAGTTCAAATCCTCAGAATAGAAATTTTTTTCTTAGATTACCACAAAATCGAATTGAATATTATCCATCCAGTTTCCATTGTGGCATACTTACTTGATACCAACAATTCGTAGGGTTTGTCCTGTTTAACTGATGCTGGAAGTCTGGAATGGTTGTAATCTCCTAAATTAATTTTCAGTTGCTTGTTTCATGGCACAACCTCTCCATTTAATGAAACGCCTCCAGGATTAATATCACAAATGCTGCAGTAACGCCAAGGTTAACAAAGATCACAATCTTAAACCTTATATCTTATTTGTTCAGTAAAGTAAATGGGTTGAGTATACTGTTGTGTTAATAAATTGCCAAAATGTGTTCATGCATGGAAATAAAGCTAACAAGGCTGCAGTGTCACTGTATGTCTAGATATGTGTGTAAATATTTGATACACAGACACAAGTAGAGGAACAACATGTTAGTGTAGCCCCATTTTGTGGAGTTAAAGTCGAGAGAAATTCAACAGTCATTTGTTTTGATTTTAATGTTCTGCTAGATGATTGGTTATAAAGGAAAATGAGAAAAAGCATCAGATTCGAATTTCCACATATTAATAATGGAATCTGAGTAAGCAAGGGCAAAAATTATGTTTTCAGAATCCACAAATGGCAGCACTTATTGTTATCACTTGTATCAATGTACACTGGCTTTTCATCAATGTACATTGTCTTATTATTTATTATCACTATCACTGTATGGTATCTCGGTCTTGCTGTAAAAAAACCCAAGTAAAAACAAAACAAATTGTTGATCACCCACAATTAGGAAAAGAACCCACAACCTTTTGCATTGACCTTTATAGAGATCACTTAAGCCCAAGTGATGACAGAGGGGTGCAGAAGGGTTCACTATAATGCTTCACAATCATCGTATAGCCTGGAATCTATTGCTAAACTAGACAATTTTTTGAGACAAGTTTATTTATAAAATGTTGTGATATATAAATAAGCTTCTCATAACCTAGTCCTTTATGCATGAGTGGTGCAAAGGACATAAACGTATGGCAGGAACCAATCTGTACAGAATACAATGTGAATATGATTTTGCATATAGCAGATGATAGGTTGGCCAAAGCTTAAAACAAGCAGCACAGATTCGAATACTTCCATTAACTCTCCAATCGTGACAGATACATGCATCTGTCAAAATCTTTAAAAATAAATGAGATGATGGTTAAAAACCAATTGTAATTTACAGGCTGAGCTCATTGGTTTCTAGCCTTTTTTTCTTTTTTAAGCTCCATATGTGTCATACAAAATGTAAATGTTCCCATCATGCATGTTAATTACTTGTATGGCTTTATAGTAGACTGCTGAAGGACCCATGGATAATATACTTGATTTAATCATTGAGCTAATGAGCTATACAAAGAATACATGATGGCTCTGTGAAATACATGCAATTGATGTTTATTTGTTAATTTGAATTGCAGATATGGCAGCGACGTTGGGTGCAGTTCAAGAAGGTATCCAGTAAAGGACCAAAGCGACTTGAGAAATACATTGATGAGAAGTCTGCTCTTTGTGGTGGATTGCACAAAGTCATCTTTCTTGACCTTTTAGTCTCAGCCACTAGACTTCCTCGTGAGACACGAAGATATGCATTTGCTATCAACTTTAAAAATGATATAACAAAACATATCTGCTGTGATTCAGGTGAAATTACTTAACTCAATTATTGTGTAACATCTTAAGAGAAACTATTATTAAAATTATAGTCATGAATTGAGGTAACTGCAAAGCTGAGGTGTGTTTTCTGAACCAAGGAGCTTGTCTCTATAGTTAACATAGATTTTGGCTTTGTTTTGACACTAATACAAACTGATTGAGTTTTTAAATGACAGCTACTGAGAAATTAAGTTTTTCATAAACTAGGAGTTTGTGTTTGTGATTGATAATTATGTTTTAGTCTTCATGATTCAGGAATCTAAATTCATGTTGGCTGCTCACCACCAAAAGAGGCTGGGGAATTTTGTTAATTGTCACTTCAACTTCCGGTTTGGACCAAAAGACAAGGTCAAATTTGGATGATTTTGTCCATACCTTCACATGGACAATTTTATTGTCATTTAATACTTTAGTCAAGCTATATTGAGTAAGTTTTGAGGTTGAAGAATTAGCATAACTTACACTTACACTCATAAGAGAGCACTGTCAAATAGTATGACGTCATCATCATTTTAGTTGAAAAGGCAAAAAGTCACTTTTTTGGTTTTTTTTAAACAGAAACAATGACCGAATTCTCTACAGAGCTGAAACTATAAAGGCCAATTTAAAAAATTGTTTTACTTCAAAATGTGGCTTGGACCAGAAGGTCATGGGGTTATGTCGATGCAGCTTTGGGTATTTTTTCAAGACCTCCCCGATGATTAATAGAACAAGTACAAGTTTATAATTGTTTCCAATATTCAACTTGTAATGTAATTTGACACCCAATGGCGTCATTGTTCAAGTTCATGATAAGGTTTAAGTGCCCGCTGAGTTTCAAGGTTCAATTTAATTCAAACTCTTAAGTCATACTTTAGAGAAGAATTTGGCAGGAAGAAAAACATCAAGAAAAGCTTGAACTATAACAAGATGTGATAGACTCAAACAAAAACAATGCTGTATGGATGAAAGCTTTAAAAATACACTTATCTGCAAATTTATTACGAATTAGTTATTACAAATTCAGACAAATAGGTTTTTTATATATCAAACACTACAAACATTTTATCAAATAAATGTTTGGTGCATTATAGCAGAAAACCCCAAAGCCTAGGCAATGACAACACAGAGTACGCACACATGAACACTTATTCTACCAGGGTCTCTTTTGACTTTGGGAACTTTAAGCTTCCAATGAGTACGAAGCCTACTACAATTCTCAGAACATGTCATGGTAACAAAATCCAGCACTGGAAGGCTATGTAATTGGCCTGGAACATTGGCCTAAAGAACACTAAAGATAAAGCTTAATTTAAGTTTTACCTCCAGTTTTTCATTGAAAGGCTAAACAAATTTTGTTTGTGTCTCCGAACAATTATTTTAAAATCTATAAAACTATTAAAATAAAAACTCACAGAGAAATACTATCGTGTATGCCAAGCACAATGTTCAAAATACATGTAACACAAACTGTTAGTCTGTGGTTGTTGGTAAAGTGGGATAATGTTGGTTTCCAATAATAAGTTGTTTTATCTTTGAACTAATTAAGTGACTAATCGTTGATGGCAATGTTTTTCAGTGTTTTCAATGACAACCTCCTCCACTGCAGGACAAAAACAGATGTTTTAATCAGTTTTTTACCAGAATTTAGCAAACAAAATCAGGTTATGTTTCTGTAGTGAATATAATGACTCTATAGAAATTATAACAGTATAACAGTTTTTTTCTCTGAACAAACTTTGACAGATAATGCTGTTTCAAAATGAAAAACGTACAAAAACCTTCACATACATGTATGCCATGGGCAATGCACAAAATACATGTAACATGCAAAATTGGTTGTATGTGACTCATGGACATGAGGCAATGTCGGGTGCAGACAATGTTTAATTTGTAGTTTGTATTAAACTTTCATTTATCATTTGCAGATTTTTTAAAGCAATACCTTAAATGAAAGCTTAACTTTTTTGAATCTATAAAAATAGCTATTTAAATTTTGAAGCTTCATGTAAATTTTGGTCAAAATCTGCAAAAAATTTGACCTTTCATTATTTAACTTAACAGTCTCCAAGACTCATATCAAACAACCGTTGCATAAAATGTTTTGACAGCTTCCCCTGCTGATGACTGTTGCAGAACTACAAAAACAGAGTTATCAAAATCATTACTGCTGACGTAGTTCCTTCCATGTTTTTTTTCTTCAGTAAATTGTGGAAATAGTTTAGTTTACAATTTAGTAAAGGCTAGATGCACATTATTGTTTTGGTAAAGATTAGAAACTTTCAGGAATAAATCCAGAAATGTAAATTTTGTATTTAAATAGATACGGAAGCTGATGACTGGTGTAAGGTACTGTGTCTCGACCTTCACTCACCACAGCAGTGTGCAAAACAAAATCAAGAGCCTGATATATTGTTGTGTGGACTTCATAAAGAATACAGTGGTAAGAATCTCTAAGCTCCACTAGTGAATGTGATCCTACCAATCTGTCTGCTTGTCCTGTAAGTGAGTTTTGCTGTGAGCCAATTCTTCTGACGAAATTATATTTTAGTAGTAATGTATTGGTAGATTTCATCCCTTTTTGCCAGTGTACATCCTATCGTTGGGCTTTAAGGTGCTCGTCTATAACTTTAAAGTAATTTAAAGGCTTTTTGACCAGTGCACCTCCTGTGTATGTATATTTTTTTCTATGATCCAGGTTTAAACAAGGCAGATCCAGGTGTTATTTAAACAGGCATGATATTCTTTCTACCTAAGTCTGATTTCTGATTTTTGTAAAATCAGCACAATTTTTATTAAATAGCCTGAGGATGTCTTTTAGAGTATAATCCATGTGTACATGTAGGTCAGCCCTTGTACTCGGCAAATTTGCCTTATTTTTTCCAGGGGTCAAATATGCCTGTTTAAAGCAAGACTTGCATATTTCAGTTTATGGTATTTTCATCCAGAGCCTTGAAACTCATTCTTGACTTGTCAAACTTCAAATTTTCACATTCAGTAATTTGCTATATTTCTAGCTCATGAAACTGTTGACTATGAGGGACCTTAACTTTGGAATTCTTCTGTTAAACATAAATGAACTTGAAATCTTTCTATTTTTCAGCATAGTTTTAAATCTGTCTTGTTGAATTCTCATTTTTTTATGCTTGTGTGCATGATCTAAATTAATGCATCTTGCTAATTCTCTGCTGTTCTGAAATCCTTGTTGATTGTTTGTGTTTTTGTGTATTCTTTGTAACTTAGTCTCACATTGCATGTGATGAGCCCTAACCACCCAATTCACCTGAGGTCATTGCACTATGGATCTTGCTCATGCCAATTTGGGAGTCAGATTTCCCATGAGTTACAAGACGCAAGACACGTGCACCAAGACACGCGCACATTATCTGTCCGAGCATTTTTACTTCAAAAATGGCACACCATAGGCAGACAGTTTCCATGTTGGACATCAGTCCAATGGGCAAGTGATGGATTCTTCCTTCATTTCATTGGATGAATATTTAGTAAATGTGTGAGTTGTGGTCACTGCATTATTTTATGACATGCTCTTGTCTCAGGGTCTGATTGTGTCAATCATTGCAGTCGTAACACACTTTTTGTTTGACACTCAGACTTGGTTACTTTTAATTGCTTACTTTGATCAGGAATTTTTAGAGCTCTTATGGTGCAATGTGACTTTACAAAATAAACATAGATTTTATAATTCTATAAAATATGACAAGGAGGGCACCTTTTAATTTCCTGACACTTTAAAAGAAAAGATGGCCGTTTTTACATGTACAGCCCATTCTCCATGTTGGTGTATCAGTGATTGTGTTGTAACAAGTTTTGACATTCAGCTTTCAGGATCTGAGGGTGTCTACATACCTAAGTGTTTGTAAGTCTACTATATATGTATGCAGGTTCCTGTACTTGGCTTGCTGTAGAATTCTGTCTTTGGTATGTGGGGATGCAAAACAAATGCCCTAATCCAATGAAGCTGACTGCACTGAAGAACATGCTTGCTCCCCAGACTCGTTCTTTATCCAAGTAAAAGTAGCTATGCAGTGATGTATGGTGTAAGCCTATAAGTACAGCATACACCCTTGAAATCAATGTGAATAATGATGAATTTGGCATCATGATTGCCAAACTAAATGCCGGATGTGCGATTTTTGTGAGATTTGGAAGTCTCCTTAAATTTGTTTGGCTCCACTCACACCTCTGTCTTTGGTTGAGCCTACCAAAAGGCTCACTTTGCCAGAACTTGCTTTGACCAGATTTCATTAAAGGTGTTGAAGAGGGTACTCCAAGGTTTCCATTTTCTCCACTTCTTTTCACACCAACATTTTTAGTGTTTGTACTTTATGGCAAATAAACATACTTGTAAAAAGTACCCATCACTGCGTTACAATTGCCAAAGGCAGGTTATGCTAAAAAAAGTAAAGTTGGTGTGGTGGTCGAGTTAAAGGATAGAAGCCTCCAAGAGCAATTGACAGCATTGGCTGCTGAAGTGAAGGAGATGAAGAGTGTGGCGTATAGTTGAACAAAGCTCTATAAAGCCTGCCAAAGTCAAATTGTTCCCTGACACTGGGGTGCAAAGTTAGCAGAGAGGCACAACAGTTGTGGAGTGAGCCAAAGATACGAGGTGCCCAATGAAAGACATGTCAGATGGAAAAGGTGCACAGCTAGTCCTAGACCACCTTAAAGGTGGAAGCAGAGCAGAGGTTTGACTCTGCCCCCCTCCCTCCGCCCCCTCCCTCCGCCCCCTCAACCACCTGGAGCAGAGAACAAGTTTTTGGTACGGGGCGATTAAGAAGAACCCTGAGTTGACATTATGGTACTGAGTCAAACAGTTTGCTTCATTATAATTGACACTGGAAATAAGCCAAAGGTACAAGACGCCTTAAAGTGGCTGACAGTATTTGCTGCAAACGGTATGGAGTTATGTCAGATACAGTTAGATACACAGAGCTTGCACTCCATGTCACTGTAACAGTAGAGCTCATCTGTAGGTGAATTTTAGTCTTTGTGAAACCAGGCCCTGGTCTGTTTTTTGAGATTTGGTTAGGGTTAGTTGTTTGCATTGTAGGAAAATAGATTACATCTATACCTGACTTACTTTATTTTTCATCTTAGAGAGATTTCATGTAAATCTTGTTCCCACACCACAATTGTCTATTGCTGGGGAGTGCACACTTCAAGTCACAGAGGAGAATATTTACCTATGGGATGTATACAATGTGCGACTCAAGCTAGCATCGTGGCCATTGCAATCATTACTACAATACGGAAGAGATACTACAAGATTCATATTTCAAGCTACCAGGTAGAATTTTTGTGTTTTAATACATACATAATACTGCAAGAAGAATTTGTCATTAACTTTACAAAGTATATCCTAGGGAAAACAAATATATTAATGGAAACAATATTTCAATGGAAAAGGGAAATTCAAGGAGACCAATTCTGTGTTTCAATCCACTTTATAGTGTCATAAGAGAAAACTGTGTCTGTCATTGAATTAAAAACAAAGTGTTGGCAGTAGTATTACTTGTAAGAAGCACAAGCATGTCTAAAGTCTGGTTACCATGCAATCAGCTCAATGAACTACCATGCAATCAGCTCAATGAACTACCTTGCAATCAGCTCAATGAACTACCATGCAATCAGCTCAATGAACTACCATGCAATCAGCTCAATGAACTACCTTGCAATCAGCTCAATGAACTACCATGCAATCAGCTCAATGAACTACCATGCAATCAGCTCAGTGAACTACCATGCAATCAGCTCAGTGAACTACCATGCAATCAGCTCAATGAACTACCATGCAATCAGCTAAATGAACTACCACGCAATCAGCTCAATGAACTACCACGCAATCAGCTCAATGAACTACCATGCAATCAGCTCAATGAACTACCATGCAATCAGCTCAGTGAACTGCCACGCAATCAGCTCAATGAACTACCATGCAATCAGCTCAATGAACTACCATGCGATCAGCTCAATGAACTACCATGCAATCAGCTTGATGAACTTGTTGAACATACTAACAACAGTTTTATTCTTCAGCTGTATTTTACTAAAAATGTTTTTAAGATTGAGCCTAGGACAACTTTAATGGCCCCACTTGCCTTACGCAAAAAATCAGTAGAAAATGTTCGAACAAAGTTCACGTGTGAAAAGGAAATATTTCTCCTGCAGCATTCTTCACTTGTAAATCAGCTGAAAAGTGAATGATAGTAAATTAAATCAGACAATGCCATGTTTAAGCATTGGAATAGGGCTGTCAATATTTTTAGTGAACCAGATGAAACAGACCTTTATACATAAACCCTCCCAAAATGTACTATTGGAATCATTCATAATCAAGCAAAATGTATTGTTTGTGTTTGCACTGTAGATACTGTGAGAGTATGGAAGGTCTCTTTACAGTTCAAACGGTGAATGGAGAAGAAATCTACCAGAGAGTACATCATGCATCAATTGCCATTGCAGACATGTTAGAAATGATTGATCTAAGAGAACAACATAACTATCAACCCCAATATGCTCATGTAAGAAACCAGTAATAAATAAACACAGCTAATTACATGTAACTATTTTTCATGCAGTCGGGCGTAACCAGACATATGCATTTGGGTGGGGGGGGGGGGGCAAGTGGAGGCAAAGACATAATTTGGGGTATAATATCAAACCATTCCTTTTTGTATTTTTTCTATCTCATTGGGGGGGGGGGGTGGCAAGAGTTCTAGGCCCCCCTCCCCCACCTCTGGTTATGCCACTTTTGTCATGGGGATTGATTCAGTATATTTGTGAATTTGATATTTCAAGCATGTTGCAGACAACTAGTATTACAAAATTAATCAAATTACAAGAAGATTTCACCAAATGCTGCTTCCCCTTGTGAGGAATCCACAGAGGAACAGAGGAGACAATTCCATTCAGGGGCAGTAGTCACCACTTATGGGTAACAAATTCTATTTTTGTTATTGAAGATTCTGCATTAAAACTACACATAAATGTACATAAAATGCCTTTTTGTAACGACTCTGTCAACTTACTTTGTGCAGATGGATGGATACAATGACACACTCGTAGAGTCTTCATCTCATCTCACCTCAAGAGATGAGAATGGTAATCCTTACAAAGTTATCTATAGACTGCAACCATTCAAGAATCACAATGCAACATCATTCCACTTACCACTAGGTAGGTAATGTCTTTCTGAATGTTCTTCCAAACCCGAGTCTTAATTTGTATATATCAAGAAACTTATTACTCTGACAAAATCAAGTATACATTATGTATAGTCTATCATTGCAACCTGTTTTGCCATGGTGTCATTAAAAGATAACTTCTGAGCCAAATACTGAGTGACTGTAAGGAATGATCTGCTTACCAGAATGTAGCCTTCTTGAGTCATCTTAAACTCACAATCTACAAGCATTGTATGAGACCAATGTTGACATTTGCAATAGGGATTTAACTCCTTATAATATTCTTGTTGGAGGTGGAATCATAATATGTACAAACCAGATACACACAGACAAAAACTAAAACTTTGGATATATGGGGTGAACCTTCTGAGAAATTTAATAGTAGCAACAGCAACTTCATTGAATACTAAAACACCATTATTGAACTATGAATTACATGTAGATTCGGGAATTTGTGTTTGGAAGCCAATATTCATTTTGACAGTTTTTCCAAACAAAGTATGCTTGTGCTTATACATAGTTTCTTTTTTCAGTATTTATTAGCATTAAATGCTAAAAGTGTCATGGGCCAATTAAATGTGGCCTATTTTGGGACTGTGCATTTGTATCCCATTTGTATCGGTTACAACACAAACAAACCATACTCTTGCGGAAGTTAAAGTTGTAACAAAAATTAAAGTTTTGGAAGTTGGCTTTTAGCTTGTTTTTGCCTTAAATCATTGACTGTAGGCACCGTTTCAAGAGAAGTTATTTTCAAATTCAATTTAAAAAAAAGTTATTTACAGCCTAACCACTTCATGTCAGTAGTCCGAAAAAATGTCAGTGCCCATGTGCGGTATTACTTTTCAGAACTTTTTGGAGCTGTTGGAGTAATTGTAGTTTTTCTTAAATATCCCCACAATGAAACCCTGACTTAACAGAGGAAATTAAGACAATGAAGGTTCTCATAATAAGCACTAGGATTTATTTTTCTCTCGTGAGAAAATATGATTAGGCACTCGTTGTGAATCGCAAAACCTTGGCTGTAAGCCAGGGCCCATAATCAACCATGGTAGACCGGATTCTCAGATTGCTTAGACTTACCTCCCATTGAGCTGAATAGAATAACAAACAATTTTGGCAGCCTGTCCATTTTGTATGCCACATTTGTACAACAAAAGGACAAAGGTCTGGAATCAGGGATCACACAATAACCCCCAGGAAGAGGGACATTGTGAGAATGAATTCCAGTACCTTTTCAGGTGGTTGCATGTGCCTATGCACCCCACACAATGGAATATCAAGGTGAATATACTTGTCAGCCATCCGACTGTCTGCATGAAATTGAGGGTGCTCTGAAGTTATTCTTGGCATAAAAAAACATCCGTTATTGGCCAGTCTAGAAAAATTATGCGTTATACATGTCATCCGACGTGAAGTGGTTAAAATGCTTGCCATAACACCTATTTAATACACTAGAAATTAAACTAGGGTACTGCTAGGTGCTAAGTTATTAATGTGTCCATTTTTCTTCTTTACTAGTTAAATCGAGTCAATGTGCAGCCAGTTCATCTGTGGCATCATCATCATTATCACCATAATCAACATTGCCATTACCATTAGCATCAGCAACATCTGCACCATTCGTCAACTGGCTGTAGGAGTATTCATCATAACAAGCCTTTTGGCTATTGACACCTCGCATGGCACACAGCGCACTCAGGCCTTTCCCGCCCCCCCATTTTAGGAGTCAAAATATACACAAAGGATTGACCCCCCAAAATGATGGCAATGGTAGACGCGCAGTGTGTGGAGGTGCGTTCCGCGTCTCCAAGAGGTCAATGTTGCCAAGTTAAAAGCCCTGGATTTAGCTTTAACCCTGGGACCTCTACCTCCGTCGCTGTTTAAATGAGCCTTGTCTAAATATCTTACTAAGGAGTGTGCTCCAATGGCCATTCACCATATACCCTTGACCACATTACCAAACTGTTACTGTCCCTGAAGCAAACAAAGTGGTTACTCCTCCAATATCTTCCCACAGCTTCACTTTGACACTCCATTCCTGTATCCTGGTTCCCCACTACCTCTAAAATAGCTCAGTTGCTTCATGATCATCACATGTGTTTCTGCTCCCCTATCCTTTCTTCTTGTAGCCCTCTACTTGAGTGACCATAATGACCTTGTGGCGGGAAACCCTTTAATACATATTTTTTAATCGGGAGAACAACTGTAAAACAAAATGATATCAGCACATTGCTGACTTGGTGGCAGTCATCAGCACATTGCTGACATAGTGGCAGTCATCAGCACATTGCTGACATAGTGGCAGTCATCAGCACATTGCTGACATAGTGGCAGTCATCAGCACATTGCTGACATGGTGGCAGTCATCTCAGCACATTGCTGACATGGTGGCAGTCATCAGCACATTGCTGACATGGTGGCAGTCATCTCAGCACATTGCTGACATGGTGGCAGTCATCAGCACATTGCTGACATGGTGGCAGTCATCAGCACATTGCTGACATAGTGGCAGTCATCAGCACATTGCTGACATAGTGGCAGTCATCAGCACATTGCTGACATAGTGGCAGTCATCAGCACATTGCTGACATGGTGGCAGTCATCAGCACATTGCTGACATAGTGGCAGTCATCAGCACATTGCTGACATAGTGGCAGTCATCAGCACATTGCTGACATGGTGGCAGTCATCTCAGCACATTGCTGACATGGTGGCAGTCATCAGCACATTGCTGACATGGTGGCAGTCATCAGCTCATTGCTGACATAGTGGCAGTCATCAGCACATTGCTGACATGGTGGCAGTCATCAGCTCATTGCTGACATAGTGGCAGTCATCAGCACATTGCTGACATGGTGGCAGTCATCTCAGCACATTGCTGACATGGTGGCAGTCATCAGCACATTGCTGACATAGTGGCAGTCATCAGCACATTGCTGACATAGTGGCAGTCATCAGCACATTGCTGACATGGTGGCAGTCATCTCAGCACATTGCTGACATGGTGGCAGTCATCAGCACATTGCTGACATGGTGGCAGTCATCAGCTCATTGCTGACATAGTGGCAGTCATCAGCACATTGCTGACATGGTGGCAGTCATCAGCTCATTGCTGACATAGTGGCAGTCATCAGCACATTGCTGACATGGTGGCAGTCATCTCAGCACATTGCTGACATGGTGGCAGTCATCAGCACATTGCTGACATAGTGGCAGTCATCAGCACATTGCTGACATAGTGGCAGTCATCAGCACATTGCTGACATGGTGGCAGTCATCTCAGCACATTGCTGACATGGTGGCAGTCATCAGCACATTGCTGACATGGTGGCAGTCATCAGCACATTGCTGACATAGTGGCAGTCATCAGCACATTGCTGACATAGTGGCAGTCATCAGCACATTGCTGACATGGTGGCAGTCATCTCAGCACATTGCTGACATGGTGGCAGTCATCAGCACATTGCTGACATGGTGGCAGTCATCAGCACATTGCTGACATAGTGGCAGTCATCAGCACATTGCTGACATGGTGGCAGTCATCTCAGCACATTGCTGACATGGTGGCAGTCATCAGCATATCATTGTTGACACGGTGGTTTACAATTTCAACATTAGGTGGTGGAGTTGATTTCACTGGATCATATTGATGATGACGACTTCATCACTGATGACTTATGAGTTTAATGGTAGATTTATAAGCAAGGCAGACTACTTTTTGCAAACAATAGCAGTGTTGTTAGAAGTAAATTCATGTTTTCTCTGCATGAACTACATGTATGTTCTCACAGCGTATGCGCTATTTCTAAAAGGATTTTGCTATGATATGTTTTTGCTGTAGCTTTTCATAATGAGCTGTCAATGATACAGACTTTGAAGGTTGCATGGTGATGCATATTTAGTACATGTTATGGCTTTCATATAAACAAACTGTAAAATAAAAACTCTGAGGATTCCTCTAGAGGTGACCGACCCATCATCAACATGCTGACATGACTTAGGTCTCAATTGCCAATGCTTACATTGTTGAAGATGTCAGTGTTTGAAACTTTTGTTTTGCCACTATGGCAATTCTGTGAAGACAGCATGTATGAAATGGGTCTTGTCATTAAATGTGACGATGCTAGGGGGAACCTGTAGCTGTAGCTTACAGGTGACATATCATTGAACATTATTTTGTGTATTATTACCAATCATTGTATCATACCTGTAATTTTAACATTTTTAATTTAACTTTATTACGCGTGTGTTTGAAATTATGATATTCATTCCAAGGTTTGTTAATATATTTGATTTTTCTCTAAATGAATGGCCTATTTAATTGTTCCAATTAAGTCAGAACTCCTTAACTTTGATGAAAGTATGGATTTTGATTAAAGTCAATCAATGTTTTATGAGCTTTTCTTTTCTATGAAAAATAAAGTAGTTTTAAATGAAACTTGTATTTACTGTAGATATTCCACATTTTAGAGATGTAAATAAAATGTTTACTAATGCAAATGCTGCATTTCACCTTTCTGTGTAAAGCATTCAGCTTCAGTAAAGTTTATACTCTCTACGAGCTGCAATTGTGTACTCAACAGAGATTTATAGAAAACTTTGAGCTCAGTTCAAATATTGCTTTGCTTGGATTACTACTATTACACCATGTATAATACTTGTTTATGTCGTGCTCGCACAGGTTACCCCAAAAAATTTACACACACTTGTCATTGTCAATTGTATATCAGTTGGATAGCCTAGTGTGCAGTATAAAATTAAATAAAAACCTGATGCTTCTATGAATGGTATAGATCTATGTGTAAAAGTTTGATGTATTTATACAATACGACAGAAAGTAGGAACACAGCTTAAAAAGTTGTGTGGTTACATGGTTTAAATAATGACTGTATAATGTATTGTGGTAAATCTAAACAAGGACTGGTGGAGTAACAACAATATTTTTGTCAGTATGCCTCTAATTGTCTTCAACAGAAAAGCTGCTTTACATGTATGTGATGCAGTGCTGTAGTACTCGTACTTGGTACTTTTGTACTTGAGTACTACTCAAGCACCGTTTTGATGGTACTCATACGCACGCTTTGTACTCACACTCAGCTAGCAGAGTACTCGTATTCAAAGTTTATACTCGATACTCGACTGAAAAATATTCTCTACTCAAAGTCATGTATTCGATACTTAACTGAAAATGTAGTTGGACCCTAATTTTTAAGCGATAAAAAGTGCCACTTTCCTTTCTGCTGTCCTATAGGCCCCTATATGTGTTGATGCAAGGAATAAAGCTCTGAAAAAAAGTTAAATTAAAGTTGTCTTTGATTTGTCTTTGTATTTATGTTTAAAAGATAGTTATCATAACAAGCAAACATTGTCCTCTAGTAAATACATTTTTAAAAACAAATAAAATAAACAAATGTGTTTATACCTCATTTTCCAGTATTTTTTTTATAAAGTACTTGTACTCATACTAGTATTCAGTACTAGTACTTGGATATCAGAATACTTAGTACTTGAATATTGGACTTGGTACTCAGATAGTTATGTTCATACTCTTTGTGCGTATTTCAATTTTTTTTATTTTGGAAATAGATTTAGGTGCTGCGTGAACACGCATACCATGCATATGCATTAACTCACAAACAATGTATCAATTGAAGGTCACTAGTTGCATATGAAACCAACAATGCTAAGCAAAAAAACGAACACCAACCATTAAATTTCTAAATATGGTATGGCTTATTTTCAGAGCTCATTGTCTAGTTCTTGAAAATATGCATAAACAGTTAATTATGTGTAAGAGGTAAGGGGCCACACAAAATATGAATGGCCGAAAGGATGGCCCTTTGTAAAAGTACTTTTATGGTTGAGCTTGATCATACTGTCTTGTGGAGAATGGTTGAGCGTGATGATACTGTCTTGTGGAGAATGGTTGAGCGTGATGATCCTGTCTTGTGGAGAATGGTTGAGCGTGATGATCCTGTCTTGTGGAGAATGGTTGAGCGTGATGATCCTGTCTTGTGGAGAATGGTTGAGCGTGATGATACTGTCTTGTGGAGAATAGTTGAGTGTGATCATACTGTCTTGTGGAGAATGGTTGAGCGTGATGATACTGTCTTGTGGAGAATGGTTGAGCGTGATGATACTGTCTTGTGGAGAATGGTTGAGCGTGATGATCCTGTCTTGTGGAGAATGGTTGAGCGTGATGATCCTGTCTTGTGGAGAATGGTTGAGCGTGATGATACTGTCTTATGGAGAATGGTTGAGCGTGATGATCCTGTCTTGTGGAGAATGGTTGAGCGTGATGATCCTGTCTTGTGGAGAATGGTTGAGCGTAATGATCCTGTCTTGTGGAGAATGGTTGAGCGTGATGATCCTGTCTTGTGGAGAATGGTTGAGCGTGATGATCCTGTCTTGTGGAGAATGGTTGAGCGTGATGATCCTGTCTTGTGGAGAATGGTTGAGCGTGATGATCCTGTCTTGTGGAGAATGGTTGAGTGTGATGATACTGTCTTGTGGAGAATGGTTGAGCGTGATGATCCTGTCTTGTGGAGAATGGTTGAGCGTGATGATCCTGTCTTGTGGAGAATGGTTGAGCGTGATGATCCTGTCTTGTGGAGAATGGTTGAGCGTGATGATACTGTCTTATGGAGAATGGTTGAGTGTGATGATCCTGTCTTGTGGAGAATGGTTGAGCGTGATGATCCTGTCTTGTGGAGAATGGTCGAGTGTGATGATACTGTCTTGTGGAGAATGTTTGAGTGTGATGATCCTGTCTTGTGGAGAATGGTTGAGCGTGATGATCCTGTCTTGTGGAGAATGGTTAAGCGTGATGATACTGTCTTGTGGTGCATCATGAGCCTTTTGGGGGTATGTACTGTTGCTCTTTTTCTTTTAACTTGCCAAAAGTGTGCAAGTTCACACTGCGTACATGTACATCTAGCCTACCAGAAGAGCTCTAGGAAAATTGTGAAGATTAAGATCTTTGGTGCATTCCTATTCTAGATTATCTTTTGAGGCAGTTGTTTTGAACTGTTTAAATATTTTGTACCCTTTTTTGTTCTCTTTGGGGGGAAATATCAGTCAGTGAAAAGAAAACAAATGGGGGGGGGGGGGTCATAATGGATCAGTTTGTTCTATTTTTGTTCCTTTTGTAAAGAATTGGCTGTTATGAAATTTTGTCACTTCATGGAAAATTGAAAGGAGGATGATCAGCCCCACCCAAATGAAACACAAACAAATTTACATTGTACAAGTGTTTGATTTAATTCAACTAATAAATTTCAAGCTGTAGGCCTACTAGATGATAAATGAATTGCTTGTTCATTGTACCTTATACTAGCATTTCAAGAACATTTGTATTATTTAAATGACAGAAAAGTCACATTTGGATTTACCAGTGATATCATGGTTTAAAAACCCTTACCTGTACTAAAGCATGAAACCACTGATCCTTGATGGAACAGACATTGGGATTTTGAGTCAATAATTAAGGATGCAGTTGTTGACTTAATGACAATGTTATTGAAACTACTGCCTCATACCACACAGATAGAGAATGCATGTACATAGGTTGTGCTTAGCATTTTATAACATGTACTGTAGATGTTAGTTTATTAACTAAATAGAGGTAAAAAATTAGGAAATCACTGGTGTCTTATCCTCAAAGAAATAGCTTTCACTTGAAATAAACAAAATATTTTAAAACATGACATTGAAATTTAATGCTTGGAAGTCTTAAAAACCTGCCAAGATCTTGATTACTTTCAGGTAAATGAGACAGATCCTTAGAATGCAGGTTCAACATCTGACAGTCAATATCCTTCTTTATGCTAGATTGTTTACCTCTGCTAAGTATTAATTTAACAAAAAATCAAACATATTTATTTATTATGCTTAAAATAGATCTTCAAACTTGTTTGTGCCTGACCACTATTGATGGATTTCTTTACAGAAAAAAGGAGTTTCATCTAATTATGGGACACACACAAGCACAGAGTCTTTTTTTATAAAATTGATATAGTTCTTGTTCTCTATCAGAGTACATGTATGTACTTGACTTAATAGTCTATCTACATTATTTGATATCAAAACTCCTATTTAATAACAATTGACAGGAAGGTAGAGTTACCGAGTGAGCTATTAGTTCACTGACTGGAACAACATACAGTCAGCAAAGAATATGGCCCACATCCGATAACAAACACATACATTCTTAAAGGGAAAGGAAATTACAACTATAATTTTTTTGTGACAACGTACATATTGCGATGAATAGTGAAATGACCATCAAATACTTCCATGCAATTCCCCCTTATAATTTTAAACAGTATTAAAGTGTGAACTACTTCCGCAATTGTCAACATGGTCAAGGTATTTCAATAAATATTTGCATATTAGCAAATTACATCTTAAAATAAAAGACAAAATAACTGCAAATAGAAAAAAAATGTTATGGAATATCCTGGCATGACATTAAATGACACAGTGACAACCATAGGATGTCATGTTTTTTGTCATTATCTAGGTTGCCCTGCAATTCATGCCATGTGACAATTAGGCCTACAAATTAAATTTTAAGAAACTTCAGATGACATTTCATTATTTCCTGTTTATATCCACAGAGTAGAGTAAATAAAGCCAAGTCAGCCATTTGTTTTGTTACTACAGCTTATTACTAAAGTTCATTACCTGGAACATAATGAACTCGCACTTATTTTGTAGCCTTGGAATTCCCAAACTTAAATATTTGTTTAAGATGATTAAGTGATATGTTATTAAATAATTTAGATCCGCCTTTTCTAAATGGTCTTGCAAATCAACTGATATCATCACCTGCAGTGAAGGAAAAGGTAACCACTTCATGTCGGATGGCGTGTATATCTGCCAAACTTTCAAATCTTGCTTACATCAGACGTTTTTTCCTGCCTGGAACAAATTCAGAGCGGCCTCAATTTTTGTGCAGTCAGCGGAACAGCTGAAATGCATATCCACACAGGCATGCACCTACTGTGTTACCCTTCATTTCCCCACAGGGACAGAAAGTACTGGAACTTACACTCATCACCTGATTCCACAACTTTGTTCTTTTGTTATATAAATGTGGCTTAAAAGAATAGACAGGCTGCTACCATTATTTATCATTGTATTCGGCTCAATGGGAGGTAAGTCTGAGCGTTCCAAGGTTCCAGCATACCATGGCAGATTATCAGCCGTTTTCTGATTCACAGTGAACGCAAACTCTATTCCTAGAACAATGCAATTCAATGTTAAATTTGTATTGTTCATGGTTGTATTCACCAAATAAATGTTTTCACAACAAAGCCATGTGACTACCCCCTCCAAAGATGATTCTGATTGTCCTGTCATGAATGTATCACATGATGGTATCACAGGTACCACCGGCCTCTCAATGTATCTATTACGCATCTATCATGTCAAACTAATTGTATCATTCCTGATCAATCTTTTACAATAATAGTACAGCTTGCAAGTCTATTTTCATGAAAATAATAAATTACCAAATAGCATTACCATAATTTCTTACAGAATGGTCAAACACTTTTAAGATCTTTCATAATCTTCCTCTGCATGATTTGGGGGTAAAAACAAGCCTATATAAGATGTATACCCATTTGTAGAAGTGTAGGTGCACAATTAAGCCACCTGTAGTTACTTTGCATGTATCTCACATGTACTTCATCCTTCCAAGGAGTCCAAACTCACGTTTATTAACAATGGACTTATCAAATGCACTCAAACATATATTTAGCAAAATTTTTCAATATTTACAGTTGTTAAATTAGAAAGTACAGCACATGTACAGTCAAAAATACATGTAGTACTGGGTAGTGTGAAATGTGTATACCTACTCACAATACAACTATATCTGTCCATGCAAGATACAAAGCAAGTCTTTAATCAGTATTTACAATCTAAATCCCACAGAGTGGTCCTACAAAGTGTATGTTATCGGGATTTCAAACAATTGAAATAAAGTCAATCTCTTAGATGTACACACTTACAATAACTTATCCTCACAATATGCTACACAAAGCGATATTGTCATCATATTGTCATCATACCAAAGTTACCTGAAGTTTTACTTAAAAATATTTACCCATGCACCTGCATGTTTGGCTTAGCATTTTGCTGGTCTACAAATCAGGTATCAACAGTCATATCAAACAGACCTGCTCATAATTTTTATGTCAAGACAGTGGCTTTGTCAGTATTACATGTACCACCAGTTTACCTAAGGTTTTATCTACAGTGTGTGCAAGTACTTTGGCTATCAATTCAAGGCCCCGTAGTGAACAGTGTATACACATGGTAGGCTTTTAACATTAACTTATGGCTTCTTTTACAAACACAAGTTAGTATCCGTTTTTACATACATGTACTGCCATGGAACTGTCAAGCCACCTCTATTGCATCACTGTGTTCAGAAGGATTCTACATCCCAAATTCAATGATTTCAACTGTTTAAGACTTGTAGCTTAATTCATCATTCGTTTGACTCCTAGTGCAAGCAGACGTGTCTTGCAGACATTGACCTCAATGTGTACAGAATGGGTTGTGAAGACGTTATCCAAGAAGACCTGCAACATTACAAAGCCTGTTGATGCTGATTCACCAATGTTCTTGTTCAAAAAAGATGTACCAGCTTTTACTTCCCTGTATAAAGAGAAAACACATCATTCAATTCAGATTCAATGGTCTGTTAAGTGTTAAGGCCTTTTCACACCACAAAATCTGTGTCAACAGGTCACACCAAAAATAATTCTACTCGTGGGTTGAAATTTGTTGATTCATGTTAAGATCTTTACAACACATGAGACTGGTAGTGTGAACCTTCCTGGGTTATGTTGGGACCGTTACTGATTCTTCCATGAACTGCTTTATAGCTACTAACTTGCAGGATGCTGTAGTCATCTTCAACCTTGCTTCACTGCTGTAAATTTATGCAGCATAAAGCCCGGTTCATACTTCCTGCGAATGCGAATGCGAAGCGAATATGACGTGAATTTGACGTCACAACTCTGTTTTTGCTGCGAATATTCGCAAGAGTTGAGCGCAGCTGAACTCTTACGAATATTTGTAGCGAATTTGTGACATCAACATTCGCTTCGCATTCGCATTCGCAGGAAGTATGAACCGGGCTTTAGAAAGGTTGCCAATTGAACCCTTGCACTGATGTCACACGTGAATGTTTGTTCATGGTCTGCCATTTTGGGAGTCGCCTAAAATGTCCAATTCAGTTACATGCAGGGAATGCGAGTCCCAAACATTACCAAAAATGGCGCAACCAAGATTTATTGTGACAACACAGGTGAATAGGATCAGCACACAGAACAGATTGAAAACTACACATGTAGCAAAAATGCAAGTGTGTGTAAGCTGTTCAGTATTTTAGAAAAATATATGGTTTATATATATGAAATCTAATTACATATATGACTAAAAGGGATCACTAATCAATACCCCAAAAAATAAAGAGTGGCTCAACATTTACAGTAAATTTGGTCTACATGTATCAATCTTTCAACACAAAGATTTGTCTTTTACAAAGTTTCTCTGTACATATCGCCTTGAAGACATCATTAAGGGCCATGATATTAATAGAATAATGTATGCCGAAGAAATGCAGGTCTAATGTTATCATGAATGAGCAAAATTGCCCAACTGTCATCTCACAGCTAGAAATGAGCAAAATTGCCCAACTGTCATCTCACAGCTAGAAATGAGCAAAATTGCCCAACTGTCATCTCACAGCTACACAAATGTAGAAAATTGCCTTTTAACGACATAAGAGCATGGTCTGTTGCAAATCAATTAAAACTGAATGAAGACTGATGTCATCCACATTACATTTCGTTTCAGAAACTCTTCCCAACTTACACCTATCTCCATTGGCAGCTTTCCAATAGAAACTGTTCAAAAAGTACGAGATCTAGGTGTTAATTTTCAGAATGATCTTTGGATGCACATCCAATCATTCATTCATTCATCAATGGTATTCATTCTGTAATTTTTTCAAAAAAACTCAGGGATTTAGATTTTTTGCCTGAGAGTTCTTGAGTTTTGGGGTGCTGGCAAGTATTGTTGAAATTGAGTTGCTTTATTAAGAGTAATAAACATGAAGGAATTTAAGGATTGGCGAGGATCTGCTAAGGATTGAAGCGAGCATTGTGCCAGTACCTGCTCGTATATGACGTTCCAGTTTGTTGATAGTGTTAGCAATGGTTATGTGGTAGTATTCCTGGTACAAAAACTGGGGCGTGGTTCCGTTGACAACCAGTTAAAACACAAATTTCACGGTACCGTGCTGAGGGGTTGCTATGTTTTAGACATTGAACGCGGGACACATAGTTCTCAGTTTTTGCTTTGGCAATAGAAGTTTTCACCTTATTTCTCAGACACTTCAGTTCGAAGTGTCCCCATTATGAAAAGCAATTTGTCGATCATGAATAAGAGCTTTTATTCCTGCAGACATCCGTGGTTTATCGTTTGAGTATAGTTTGGCTTTGCGAGTGGGAAAAAATGTGTTAATGGCTGAAAAGATTGTATTGGTGAAACTTTTGCACTGTGAGTTGACATCGTGTTTAGATGTTACTTCTGTCCAATCATGGTTGGAGATCCAAGTGCCAAAAGCTCTCATTGCACTGTCAGGCATTGGATGGCTATAGACTGTGCAAGTCTCGCGCGTATTCGAACATTGGAATCCGGTAAAGCACGTGAGTTTGTTTCTTTAACGCGTTAAAGCAATGTACGTGGGACCACAGTGGTCCCAAAAATGTTAGAATACGCGCGAGACTTGCACGGTCTATAGCGGTAACAGGTTAAGTTGGGCTGTTTGGGTTGATTCTTTTTTTGAAAACCAGAGAATAGTGTTATGGTCCGACAGACCGATGGGGGAGGTGATTTGAACGCTATCATAAATATCACTAATGTTACTAATGATTTTGTCCAAGGTATTATTTCCATGGGTAGTTCGGTCAACAACCTGACATTATCACTGGGTAGACAGGAGTGGGTCAGTGTTGAGCTGGTTAAAGTCTCCAACAATCATGAAGCCTGCATCAGTGTGTTTTGTGGATAAAAGATCAATCGTGGATAAAATATGTTCTGTAAGGTGAGTTTCTAGTAGATAGTGGCAAAGAAAATGCATGGTATTGACTGGGATAGGCAGGATGGGCGGAGCTTAATCCACACTACCTCCAGGTTGAAAGGAACAATAACATCATTGACATGACATGGATTGAGGTAGTATTTTGCATAGACGGCTACCCCTCCACCAAGGCGATTTGGTCTTGATGTGGCAAACATGGTGTAGCCACGGATAGCAACAATTTCTGGGGGCATGTCATGTTTGAACTGCATTTCTGTGACGGCATAAACATAAGCTTTGTGTTCAAGGATCGTGATCGAGAGTTCATCACATTTGTTGTCGGCTGAGCGAGCGTTACACAGCAGGAGTGATGGGTGGATTTTGAGGATCATGTATATGGGTCTTAAAACGAAGACAAATACCTCCCTTGCTTCCTCTTCATCGTTTGGCAACTCCCAAGGATTTAAACAATCAAGAATTGACTTTGGTAAGATCTGTTTGTATGGAAGAGCCATTAATTAAGTCATTGAATACTTTATTCTGGGTACAGTCCGATGAAAGCCACAAACTGAATTATTGTTGCTGTTGCAGTGTTCAATGTTTCTAATAAAGTCCCGATGAAGTTAAGTCATTACACCTGTTATTCCACTATCAAAGCAGACAGGGCCAGGGTTTTTTAAAACATTCACAAAGAATGTTATGTCAAAGGATGGGTCATGCCCAGGTGTTTGGCCATGTTTGGACCATTTAGCGGTTTTCTAGTAGGCCAAAATCCAAAAGTACAGAGTCTAATCGGCTAAGCCCTGGGTTGGCATAGAAAAGTTTCAGGAACGCTGCAAAGGTTTACCCTCGTCTGTGATGTATGGAATGTCCATGGTCAAACTCCACTTGTAAAGAGCAGAATCACTAGCACTAGCAGAACAGCACCATTTATTTTGGATGCCATTAACTGTGACAGTTGCACAGCCGAAGGCGAGCTGTTAGTACATTAAGTGGCAGAAAAAACACTTTTTAAAACTTGCAGAACACAAATAACTTCATCGTAAAGTCCACAGACGATTGAAGAAATGATAGACTAAAGATTAAAAACTGATGACAAGACTAGACGGAGATTTAAACAGGATTAAAACAAAATAAGCTACACAAAAAAGAATAAGCAGGCAGCCAATTTAAAAGCCCTCTCAGACCATGTGAGAAATGTCTGCAAATCTTCGTACCTTGCATTACACAAGATTGGACAACTTTGTAATCTTCTTGACAAATGCACTACAGAAAAGCTTGTCCCTGGCCTGCTTTCATTACATGCCGCCCTGATTTCTGTAATAGTCTTCTTCTCGGTCTACCTGACTCAACAATCTCCAAAATACAGCGAGTTCAGAACTCAGCAGCCAGATTGGTCACATGATCCAAAACCTGCGACCATATTTCACCAATTTTCTGCGACTTGCACTGGCTTCAGGTTAGATAACGGATTGTGAACAAGACCCTTCTTCTCACCTTCAGCTACATAAATATCCATGGCTACGCACCAACATATTTGCAAGAACTTATTCACAAATATAAGCATCCAAGAAATCTCTGCTCCCAATCTCACAATCACAATCTCTACTTGCCTGCTCATCGGCATCGACAAAGTCATACAGCCAGCATGCTTTTTCTACGTCTTCTCCCACTTTTTGGAACAAATTCCCCCAAAACATCAAAGACACACAAACTCTGGATCAGTTTAAACGCCTTCTCAAAATTCATTTGTTCAACTCTGACTAATTTGTGTGTTTGTAATCTATTGACTTTACACAGCGCATTGGGACTGTATGTGTAAGGCACTTTATAAGAATGGTCTATTATTAAATTCTGTACTGGTTGAAGAAAATACTTCTTCTTTTTTTTGACTCATTCCTACACTAGGCACCGGACAAGACCTATGACTTTTTGCCCTTACATATTGAATTTTTTGTTTGTTTGTAAAACGGCTTCCTTCAGCAGTGCTTTCAATGCTAATCCAATATCAACTGACTATAGAAGGTACACATTAGGGTTGTGCATCTTTGTTTATTTTCCTTAATAGTTACAAACGGAACTTCCTTCCCATTAACTGTTTTGACCAATTCCAATCAGCCCACAGGTAAAAGGAGCAGATGTCAACACACTTTTCAGGATGAATCAGGATTAAAAACATGACACTAATTGTTCACCCAGTCTTCACAGTCACAAAACCTACCACCATAGATGTGGTGGTAGAAAGCAAAATGCATGACAAATTGTAAAGGATTGAACATAATTTATTACATCAGTTGGTAAAGCAGACGTTGGAAAAGAAAAAAATGCAGCTCTTCTTGGTTGAATTTTTCTTAAAGGATAAATGGTTAAAACATAGTTTGTCAGTATGCCTGGTGTTGATGGTAATTAAACTTAAAGTGGGAGTCTCTTTGATTATTAATGAGCAATTTGAAAATAAAACGTAAGCTTTGATACTCTCGTCGTTTGGGAATAAGTTTAAGTGAGCCAGTCTAGACTCATAAGGTTCATCTCGGCGTCTCTGTTTTAAGATCATTCTGGTGGCAGTCCATTGGATTTTCTCTATAGCTCCAATATTTTTAGGTAGATATGGATTTCAAATTGGAGAGCAATAATCTAACACAGGCAAAACCAGAGACTTATACAAATGGTGATGAATGACCAGCTACACTGCGGATAAAACCAAGTTATCTATCGCACTTGCAGAGAGTGTTTTGAACATGAATATCCCACGACATAATCTAGGAAAATGTGACTCCAAGCAATTTCAGATAGTCAACTGTTTCAGTAGACTGGCCCTGCACATGGTACGTATGTTCAGATTGAAATCTACTATGATTCAAGGAAAAAACCTTACATTTGGAAGCATTCAAGGTCAAGTACTTCTTGTGCGACCAACTTACAAGCTTGTCAAGATCATTTTGTAAAATTGTTTCATGACCCTGCGAATTCACAGAGTGGTATAAGAAGGTGTCATCTGCAAACTGACCAATGGAAGAATTTACATGGAGATTTAAGTCGTTAACGTAGATGCTGAAAAGAAGTGGGCCCAAAACTGAACCTTGAGGAATTCCAGACTCCACTGGTATCCAGTCCGCAGAATGTCCCCCAAATACCACTCTTCGATCACGATCGCATAGAAAGGATTGGGTTTATGCTATGAGATGTCCAGAAATACCAAATGTAAGTTCAAGTTTTTTTAACAATGTCTGATGGTAGATACTATCAAAGGTCCAAGTTTTGTCCAAGGTTTTAAGCCATTCTGTAGTGCAGTTTAGAAGGAGGGTATTGCATGAAAGGCCGCGTCGAAACCCATGTTGCGAGTTGGTCCATAAACCATAATTAGTCATGTGATCGCAGAGACTTTCACCATGTTCTCAAGTAATTTGAAGATGATAGACCTCAGTGCGAGTGGACGATAACTATTTAGTTCCATTTTACTACCCTTTTTGAAGATCGGTACAATGTTAGCTTCAATTGCTTCCATCCATGAGGTAATCTTCCAGTGCTCAAGGAAAGATTAAATAGACTAGCCAGAACTGGTGCGATTTCCTCTAAGCAGAGTTTGAACATATCCACAGATACCAGATCTGGGGGGTGTTTCATAAAGCTTAACAATTAATCTTATCTCCAAATAATCAATCTTATCTTCAAACAATCAATCTTAAACTCCTCAATGTTACAATTATTCTTATCTCTGTTTCATAAAGCAAGTTAAGATTAATATCAATCTTAACTTTACTCACCAATCAATCTTAGCCCCACACTTGATCAAAATCAATCTTAGAATCAAAACAATTAATCTTAAGTCTCAATTTACAATTTGGCGGGAAACTTAACAGCACTCAAATTCAACACATTTGTTGCAATTTCAGTTATTTAGATGGTAAACCTACGTTATCTCGACAAATTATGACGTATCTACTTCTTGTAAGGGAAAATCAGCGTGCTTTGCGCAGGGAGAGGGTTTTCAGAGATAGGAAGAACCCACTAGATGAGTTTAATGATGTGCAGATGTTGAAAAAATATCGTTTTACGCGGTTTGGGTGCTTGCACATCATTGATTTGTTAGAGAGCAGGCTTGCGAGAACGAATTTTTGCAAAGGGGTGCTGATTTGTTCAAGGACAATTGGCGTGAGCAGAGCGCAAAGCCATTATGGCATGTGGTCCGGTATTAAATGCTTTGTCGTACAAGCACAGACACGATTTGGCACATAAATTTATCTTTTTTGAGGGGGGGGGGGGGCAGGATTATTATTAGTGTAATTTGCAAAATGATTACCCCAATTTGACTTGTTTTCACGAGGTGAATGAAAAGATATTTAGTTTTCAAGACTCTTGCAGTAAATTACTAGAATCCGCTTCAAATTGAAAGATATTTCCAAGGCTAGTTGTTTACGTACAATTATCGTCCCTTTCGTTAATATTGGCATTGAATAACATAATATGTCAGATGATAAGTCCCAAGGGAACAATAAGTGCCTCTCGTTAACAGCTTCCTGGTAATTGTTATGTCGATTGTTATTACAAGCATGAACAAAATATTTGTAAAGAATTTGATAGATCATTACTAATTTCCCCCTTCACAGATGACTTGTAAATGTTAATAGCGATGAATTTATTTAGCTTGAATGTAAACTTATTTCGTCATCATGACAATGTGAAAAACTATCAGTGAGCAAATGATGCTGGGTAAAAGTGTTCGAAAACTATTGTGTTATTGGTTGGTTTAATTCAGAGGTTGGTTTATTTCTGAAATATTCGCTGTCACTCGCCGATTCATGCTGCGAAAACGGCAGTGTATAAGTCAGCAAAAACACATAGGGGCCCGAATTAATTGTTTAATGAAAGTAATCTTAGTCTATACTGTATACATTAAACTAAATTATAGCAACTTATTACCTTTCTAATATAACAACAAATCATCAAAAATTGAACGTTTGAATGCATTTTCTACTTACCACTGTTTCACCACTCACTCACACTGAAAACAAGATGGCCGACTTGAAAAAAGTTTTGACAGCCAAAAAGTTGCTCTAGGTCAAAGGTCGCACTTCAGGATCTGTCACTAATATTAAAGGCTTAAGATACAATTGATATTAATCTTTTCTTACGCTTGATCGATCTTACACTAAGATTGATTTTATGAAACAGATTTTTACAATTAATTGTAGACTAAGATTGATTCAGACTTAAGATTAAAATATAAGATTAATTGTTTCATGTTCTTTATGAAACACCCCCCTGGACCAACAGATTTACCACGGGTCATTTTGTTGATCCTGCTCAGAACCTGATAACTGTTATCACTTAGAGAATTAAAACCAGGAATTTGTAAGACTGGAGAAGTGATGGTGGAGTTTTTGTGGTCTAAAGATCGTGTGAAAAAAACTTCTAAAGAGGATGTTGAAGGCGTCAGCAATGCGAGAAGTATCACTACATTAATTTCCGTCTACATTAAAGGACCTTACTTCAGGCTGAACTCAACTGATGAACAACCAGAAGTGTTTCTTTCCATCTTTAGATTGCAGCAACTTATTTATGTGATTTGCATGGGCAAATTTAATTGAGTTGCTGAGTTTATTGCGGAAAGATTTGTATTTTGTCCAAAGTTTGTCACATCAAGTTTTTTTTGCACGACAAAAAAGGTGTTTTTTCAGTGTGATGAGCTTGCAAATGTCTGGTGTGATCCATGACTTGGTTTTTTCCCATTGTCTACAATATGGAACACTATCCTTGATGCATGCTGAAAACTCATCAAGGAATGATGACCATGATGCATCAATATCCTGGCTGATGAAAGAGTTCCAGGGAACAGTGGATAACAGATGTTTTAACTGATTGACAATGGCCTTTTTGTACATGAATCGCCTAGGTTGACCAGCAACTTTAAAAGAGACAGCATTATGATCAAAGTTGCCTAGGCCGTTCACCACATCAACACCTAGGACGCAATCAGGTCTTGATTTAAAAAGTAAGTCCAACGTTGAACCATGGCGAGTTTGTTCCTTCACCAGTTGGTGGAGACAATTTGAATCACTAGTTTGTTGCAAATCAAGTAGACGAGTTCTTTTCAAAATTCCAATCTATATTAAAGTCACCGATGATCATGACGCTGGAGAAGCTTTCCAACGGAAAACTCCAAAGTAATTCATAAAATTTGTTAATGAAGTTGGCATCAGTTGGTGGTGGATAAACCGTACTGACAAGCCAGCTTCTGCGTTAATGCTACATGTCATCCATACATTTTCAAGTTGAGTGCTCACAGCAACATCATCATCAAACGAAAACGGTTGCTGCGATCTCTGCGAGCAATGACAAAATCCTGAAGGATTGCAGAATTTGGAACATCAGGTGTCAGCTATGTTTCAGTTATACCAATAATATCGATGTTCTGGGAGGTGACCACTACTTAAAGTTCTACCAGTTTATTTTTAACATTTTGAGCGCTCTATAGTATACCCGATATACCACTTGGAATTGATGATGTACCAATGGTCGTATCAGTTCCAAGTGTTTCAGATAAACTGATGACTCTAAGGATAAGTCCAACTTTGGTAGGGTACCCATATTACAAGTCCATGAAGCTACTCCATCAATGTTTAAAAGTCTATGGTAACATTCAATAGTGATGGCAATGCATTTGATGTGAAAGTGTTCAATGCTTTCCTCACTGATTGATGCGTACTGTTTTTTCACAGAGTGGGCATTTTGATTGTAGGGGATCGAGTTAAGACGGTTCCACCAGCAAACGGGTTGTCAATCATTTCCCCTGGATGACATCTGGGGCTGACATTATAAAGAAAAGGAAGGTCACATTTATTTTATTTTACGTTTTTTAATTTTCTAATTTAGCTGTCCACTGTTTTTGTATGTTATTGGTTTATTAGCTACTCTCCTGAGTTCTGTGAAAAAGAAAAACCCCACAGGCATATCACTAAGGTGGGATTCGAACCCAAGAACAGTTAGGAACCTTGGGGTCATATTTGACTCTACCATGTCCATGTTCAAACATGTCACCTCCGTCTGCAGATCCTTAAACTTCCATTTACACAACTTGAATCGCATTCACAAATACATTGATCAACCAACTTGCCATCATGCAGTGCGATCTCTCATCCTATCTTGCCTTGAATAATGTCATTCTTTGTCAACGGTGTCAATCAAGGAGAGATCAACAGACTCCAGAAAGACCAAAATCGAGCTGCTTGGCTTATATACTCAGTCGACCGGTTCTGGGATGCCCCAGAACTCCTGCAGCAACTACACTGGTTACCAGCCAAACATCGCATGGTACTCAAGTTACTACTCAATCCATTCAAGTGCCAGCATGGTGTAGCTCCTTCCTACCAGATTGACCTACTTTCTTTTCATGTCCCAGGTAGGCAGGGGCTTCGGTCTTCATCTGATACTTCCCGTCTACATGTTAACATCAAATCTTGTAGTACGGGCGACAAGTCTTTTTCCATAGCCAGCCCCTGGGGATGGAACAAACTCCTTGTTCACATCAGAGACTCTCCTTCCATTCAGACATTCAAAAAACTTCTCAAAACATTCCTCTTTTCTATTTCTGTCTAGCTTCTGTTATATGATCTAGGTTCGCTGTGAAGCACTTTGATCTTGTTAAAGGCGCTTAATTATTCATTAATATTATTATTTCATCTTATCACTGCATGCAAAAGAAAGATCACATTTTCCTTAGTGCCGGTAACTCCTCGAGTCGGGCTACGTCTCGTAGCCTTAGATCTCAAGGGTCTTTCTCAGAATCCTCGCTGTTTTAAAAGTGCTGCCTTCTGTAACAGATCTACCCTCACATTTGTCCCTATTTCATCTAGATTATTATTACTAGGACAGAACAATGTTTATAAAAATCAGGCATGTAACTACAGTTTGTCAACAACAACAATAAAACAAGATGCCTTGATCTCATTTTTTGATCATTAGGAGACTAACCAGTTGAGAACTGTGCCACCAATTGATGCCAAATCTAGCTCCAAGTTGTGAAATGAGAATGCCATGGTTGGTGGTGTCCAAATACCACAGATAAATCTAGCAGTACAAGATGGACCTCTAGACTTCTATCAATTGCCAGCAGCAGATAATTTTAAACATAAAGTAAAGTAGTCTCAGTTGAACGACAATAATGATACGCAGATTGAAACTCAGCTTTCTTGGAGATAATCTCGAAGTTAATTGGCGGATACTTTTTTTAAAAAACTTAGCTCTAGACATCTGGTTGCCAAAGGATGACAGTCGGGGCATCTTGATGAAGGCAACTACATGAACATGTACATGTACATGTACATACATACCAATTTTTGTGAGGAGCAGGTACAGTACCAATTGTCCACATGAGGAGTTGACAATTTGAATGATTGTCTGCAAATGTTCATTGATACAAGCATTTAGAGAATACTACCTACCCCCTTCACCCTGGGATCAAATTGTCAAATCAATAAAACTGGACAAAACAAATTTGATACAATGCATCACAATTAATTACAGAGTGCAAGGCCACCTCGTTTCTTCTCATCTTCAGTAAAATAATTATGTTACCATAACAAATGAACGGTAACCAATTGTTCTCTGAATGCTTGAAAACTCAAGAAAATGTTGAGATGTTTATGGGTTATAATGGTGGTTCGGAGACTAGGGCTAAGGATATTGCTTTTACCTGATAACTTTAGTAGGCAAGGCAACTCTTGTATCTAGTCTGCAGGATGCTCAGGACATGACCGATTCCTCTCAAACCACATATCTATACAACTACACACACAAAAATAACAACAAATTTCAATCAATGCATGGAGGTAGTCAAATTATTCCAAAAAGGTGCAGCACACATTATTGACACATTACCATGGCTCATCCCGATTTCAACTTCATGGATAAGTCAAATAGATTCCTATAGGCAGAGTTGGTGTTACAACAAGCTGAGCACTGCAGGAAATGATTATTTAAAGCAAGCAATGCTCAAAACAAAGAATAAAATGTTTTATGGTCATGTGCGCAGTCCATTGCACTGTGCACTACACAATGAAGACACATACATGTACATGTATGTACAACACAATACACACACAGCTTTCACACCAAAGCACAAGCAAAAAGCCATTCAGCCATTTGTAATGCTTTTAAAGGCCTTAAATTTGGATAGTTCAATTTAAGACGTTTTAATACTTTTTAAGGATACGCAGAAACGCTGATAGGTGCATACAATTGCACAACCAATTGGTTTGGGTTAATTTCATCTTTTAGGGGTTTTGCAGTAGAAAATTGATCAAATTCGATCTAGCTTTCCTTTCATGGAATACAATCTAGAATAAAAACACATGCCCTTTAACATAAAAAATAATAAATATCAAGTAATAAACCACAATAATAATAATAAAATAACTAAAAACCACCTTTCACACAGCTTCTAACTAAAAAGGCAACCTTACCATGCCTTCAAATTTGGGCTGAGATTTTCAAAATCAACCAATGTAAATTCAGCTACAGTACATGTAACCTGAATCTGGCTAAAACACTGAACATTTTAAAGAAGGGTACATGTACAAACTGCCCAGGTACACTACAGCAGGAGGTTGCTCAAGCATATTGTGCCTCTTCCTTTAGATTTAGTATTTCCTATCACAATCTGATATTTGTATTAACAAAAACTGATAACAGGTAACTGGCATTCTGAAAATTGAACACAAATTTTCTGTCAGCAAACCTTGTGGTCCAGATTTCTGAACATTATAAATGTTATTGTTCGTGTCTCAGTAGCTGAATGAGACTTTACATGCCGACTGATTGAAATGATTGTTGTTGTTGGTGCCATTACCCCCAGTTGCTCTGGCATGTCCTTTGAATGTTGTTTATATTTGAATACATTAATACATACTGTACATACATACATTATCTGCATTTTTCTGTCTCACCTTTTATGATAAATACACAGGCATGGTAGTCTTGCTATAGTGTCTCCTTGTTGCATATCATCTAGGCATATGACACACTCTCCAGCATCTGCCAACAGGACATCCTCTGGTAACATTGATAAGGATAAATAGTTGTAACATTCCTTGCTCCATGATCAAATTAATAGCTCCCCTCCCCCTAATCTGTGTATTTTGTACATCCTGATCCGGATGTGATGTACATTACCACCAAACTCATTCACTCTTTGAATGAGGTCAAATGAGCCAACCTATCAAGGGTGCACTCAGATATTTGAAAAGTATCGATCATAACTTATGCTGGCATTTTGTATTCAAAACATAATGAGGTCAATAATAAGAGGATTTTAAGATCTTAAAACATTGTATCCTTAACATGACATTAAAACATCACTTGGCAAGATAAGTGTCTCCATGGTTAAGGAAATTTGTCTGGCATGTAGAGAGTTGCAAGTTTGAGAAACACATGTCTTCAAGTGGATTTGTTTCTGCAGGACCCCATATGGAACACCTTAAATACCTCAAGTTAGGATAAAATCAAATTTATTACTTAATCTCTGATAACTTTGAATTCTACAGGACGTCCAATCAATCTTACTTAAGCAAGCATATAATACATATCGTTTTGTTTTGTTTTGTTTTTTCCAATAAGCAAGGGAAGGGGAATTTATGCAAAAAAATTAAATTTATGCAAACAAATTACAGTTATGAGCATAAACAAATTACAGTTATGAGCATAAAAAAATTACAGTTATGAGCATAATTTGAGTGCCTCGGACCTCACTGAGTTGAATTTCAAGCATAGTAAGGTTTTGGTGATGATGAAGATACATGTAGTGTACATTATCCACAATTTCTACTAATGGTAGGCATTTAAACTCCATTTGCATTGAAATCCAGCAAAGCTAGCAGCCTGTCTTGCATGCACTGTCATGAAAAAGATGTACATTATGGATATTTACTTGTAGGTATGCAATCTATAATAGTAATTAATCATGTTGTATGCTTCATCCAAAGTCATGGAGTAACTTGGAACAAGTCATTTGAGTCCAAGTCACTTTGATCAAGTCCAAATCCAAGCATGAGTGTCACGAGTCTGCTTAAGAGTCCATGTCCAAGTCCGATTTACTCTCCCTGTACGTAAATCAAATCAGTCATTCAAAGCTACATGTAGGGTCATCGTATGGTAATGACCCTGAAATAAATTGTGAATTTTTTATCTCAAAGCTTACTCTTTATGAAGATGGTAATGGTAGTAAGCATTCTGAATATTTCGTCTGAAACTAAACCATTAAAATGCGGGGGGGGGGGGGGGGGGCTGCATCTGATTCAACTGATTCGAGACTAGGAAAACAAGCAAGAATATTCTGATGCTTTGCTTGCCACATAAAAACAATTAGTAACTCTAGAGTTTCAAGTTAATTCCAACTTATGATACTAGTCTAATCCAAGTCCAAGACTTTTGCCAATGCAACTTGACTTTTCTAACAATGCAGGCCTGATACTTCAGTCTCATAAGGACACGGCATTCTCTCATTGTTAAACTGCATAGAAATGAGAAGGGCACCATGCTCTCCATTGCCCCTGTGAAGTATCAGACCTGACATATGCTTCATCTAACTGGGAAATTCAAGCTTTTGACCCATGTTTGCATCAAAGTCTCAATTTTTAATAATAATACCAGTAATATTATTCACCTACAGTGTATTTTAGGGGCATAACTCAATGGCAGTTTGAACTGTAATATTAGAGAGACCAATTTTGTTTAAAATCACTCAATTTTTTCCACAAAATTAAAATTACCATGCACAACAATTTAAAAAAATTGTTTTGCAAAAGCTGTTCACCAATAATATAATCCATGTAGGATTCATGTTGATAATTTCAAACTTACCGTTATATACAATCCTTGGTTTTGTCAAACATATTACCAAATGGCATTCAACATCATCAGGGGGCACAGATTTAGCACAGACTGGGCACTTGATTCCTGAAACAGAGCATGTCCAATGACATGGTCAAATAAGTAGAAGGAATTATACCAAATGTACACGTACATATGTAAGCCAAGTTGTACTCACGTCAGGTGTGTGTTAAACTGACAACATTCAAGTAAATTCAGAGGTGCCAATGAAGCCATTCAACTTGCAACTGACGTATAGCCAGGTATCACACCCAAGTTTACGATCCAACCTGGGAAGTGGCAGCAGACGGATCCCCCATTAGGGGAACTGATTGGGAAAATTTGTAAAATAATTTGTTTTTTGAACAAAGAAAAATTGACTATAAAGCAGGACTTGAACCTGCCACCTCCGGATTTATGTGTCTGCGCTCTACCAACTGAGCTATCTAGCCCAATGTTGGCAGTCTCCCCACTTTGACAATATTTTTGTTCGGGGTGCCAGTCAGACGTCACTCAACCTGTAAATTAAAAAAATATATTTATTTTTCTTTTATCAACTGTTCAACACAAACTATTTTTCAAAATTACCCAGTCAGTTTCCCTTGTGGTTTGTTACTTGATATTTGAAATAAAAAGTTGCATCCCATGATCCATCTGCTGCCGCTACCCAGGCTGTATCGTAGACTTGGGTGTGATCCCTTACTATACAGCAATTACAGATTACATCGCTTCTGAGTGGCACCCTCAAATAAAGACATTGACAAAATAGGGAGACCACCAACATAGATAGGGCTTGATAGCTAATGGTAGAGTGCCGGCACATTAAACCGGAGGTTACAAGTCTAGTAAATTTTTCTTTGTTCTACCCAAAATTAGACTGAAAATGTTATGTAAATATTAAGTAAGCCTTCATCTTAAATGTTGGAAGTAAACTTTTAAAAGGTAGTGCTATTCAGATACATATTAGACCAAGTAACTGGGGCGCTGTACTCCTTTGAAAAAGTTGTTTACATCTTCGACCGAAGATGTCAATTTTTTTTTAAAGGAGTACAATGCCCCAGTTACTGGGTCTAGATACATATAATGATCTGTGCATGCAATCCTTTTTTACTTCTCATACCGTAAATATGAACGAAATGACAGCAGCCAATGGAAATATTTACTTTCTGAAGATTTTGAACCCCCCCAAAACCTTTAACAAACTTAAGTGTGTGCTACTGGTAATGCTCTACCATTACATTTGTAAAAACAAACCTTGTTGCAGAAGCACAGGTGTTGTGAAGAGGTGTGCTGGTAGTGACTGAGCATGAAAAGGGAAAGTCCTTCCACGACTTCGGGTTACAACTGGAAGGGATAAACCATTGTCCTCAGGAGAACTATCGTCAGATTCTGTGCCAAGTGTCAAGTCCATTAATCCAGGTATAGTCATACCACTACTATTGTTAGTATCACCATTTTGAGCACTACCAAGAGATCTAGCTCTGTTTCTGGAGTGCTGTTGAGAGGTGGACACTGATGATGTCGCTGCATAGGAAGAAGTACTGGCATGGTATGATGCTCGTTGATTGGCCTGGTGACCGTTGCTTGTACCACTCCCCATTGCCAGATGATGTATTGAAGAAACAGGATTTGTATTATTACTAGATTCACCAAGACTATGAAGACCAGGACCAGCTAAAGATGGGTCATGTACTACTTGGGGATGCGTAATGGGACTACCATAACTTGTCCTCACTCTCGGACTTGAACTCACTTTCTGTCCCATTTTAACTCTTTATTACTTCTGGCATGTTTAGCGCGTTCAGATTTTTGAGTTAGACGTAATGTCATGAGTGCTTCTGTCCGAGTTGGAGTTCCTCCTTGTCTTCAACACATCATCACATGTACAATGACAACATTAATTTGTATGGATAAGAAGTTAACGGCTCAATAACCATCACGAAAACACTTTATGACATGTAACTTTTTAATTTCCTTCTAAACTGCATACACTAGCATAATCCTATGCTAAGCTAGTGCAATCTAGTAATCCAGCTAGAAACGAGGATCAATCACACAACAACATGACAATGATTGAAACATCAGGTAGGTTCTCGTTTCACGCATATTTGTATGATATTTGATTATTTACAAGGCGTATACTCGTTAAGTGCCTACATATATACATACACGTATGCAACATACTGCCTTCTTAGTGGCATAAACATCACAAGCAACGAGAAACTGAGCTTTCTGGTGCGATTAAATCATGGAGCAGCGACATGTCAAGTTCCGGTATTCGGGTATCGTCATTTGATGATCATACAAATATTCAATACATTGCGGGCTCTGACTAAAATTAACCTTAAAGCTTTATACGTGAACGTAGTCTGGTTCCGAGCCATCGTTTTCATTGCCTGCTTTCTGCATAACAGGGTAACTGCATAACAGTAAAGCAAAGGTGGCCCTCCTTTCTTTAGTTATAATTTATTCGATCGTCTCAATGGAACCGGACAACAGTTCAGCCCAGCAGTCCCCAGTGCAAGGTACGTGGATTCATTTATTTCCGTTTTGACATGGGGGTGAATATCAACATTTATGTGCAGTCAGCTGCCACATGATTATCTTTCTGATGCCAAATAATTATGACCTCCGTCACAAGACTAAGTTTCTCTAGTATGAGTATATGGTTTAAGTAAGTGGTTCGTTGCAAAATAAGGGTTTTTCTTTGCAAATGCAAGTTGCGGTGTTGTTTACACATTCGACCAGTGTGCCAGCGCAGTACGTAGACTAGGTAGTACTAGTAGAGTAGATTCTATGCACGTACTCCCCTTTTGAATCAACTTCCTTCACAACTCACAATTTACCGTGAACCCTCACCATACCATACATTGGGGGGGGGGGGGCGGTGGCTCAGTCAGTCACTTACAGCTGCAAATTTCTAGAGTAACTAGAGTAACTAGTGTACTCCTTTTTTCGAAATTTTGAATTCATCGGTCGTACATGGGCAATTCTTCGGTAACGGAATTACGCCCATTTGTCACTTTGTCAAGGTTTTAATTCTTTCCTAAGAAAATATGTTCTATGCTAGACAACTAATCTAAACATGGAAAGGGAGCCAAGACCCAATCCCCGCAATAGAATTGAAATTGAATGACCCCCCCCCAAAAAAAAAAAAAAACAAACAAACAAACAAACAAACAAACAAAAAATCCAAAAGATTACCCTTTAAGGGGCGAAGATTAATATCGGTAACAGAATTACGGTGACAAGCATATTTGAGTTCTCGCATCAATTAATAAAACTCTGAAGTTTTGAAATTTTTTAATTGAACACTACCTGTTCCTGTTGTACAGGGGTGTTGTTAACTACAATACAATGCAGAACAAAGTTGAAAAACTAATCAGTTCTTTTCATAATTGTCATTTTAATCACGGTAACAGAATTACGCCTGGGCGGTAATGGAATTACGCCATAGTTTTAATAATTAAAAGCAATACATAACATTGAAATCAACATAAACTCATCACAATACAAATTTTAGAAGTTTATAAAATGGCACAAGGGGAAAGCTAGGTGAAAATTAGCAGATCAAAATGTAAATGTAGGCCTAAACATGTCTGGGCTTCCTTATTTTTTAGGTCAAGGTCAAATGAAAGCAGTCTGGTGATCATGTGATGACTGCATTGCTGGTTCAATTGCTGGTTAGCAGATTTTAGAATTTGCCCAAATAATAGATCAATCCATTAAGCCCCACCCCCTTACATATTGACCAATCACAGGATTGCCTACATCACCACTGTCAGAGGCAGACTGTACTCAAGGATTTTACGGTTGCTGACTTGTGATGGCATACTGTACATGTAGCAAAGGTTGTGGTTGGTCAACGTGTGAAATAAGATTGCCTATAATTTTTGTGTCCTGGTTAAAACAAGGGCTTTAAATCTATTTAACATTTAAGAGGGACATTTTTAATAGAACTTAGAAGTATTTAAAACATACATCATGAACTGCAAAAAATTTTCAATATTTGCCTCCTCAAATTTTTTTAAATTTACATTCTGTGACGTTGTTCCATTTTAAAAAACGTTTCATAGATTTAGCATAACAACCATGCAAATGGAAAAATTAGTCCATTTCAAGTTTAGTGAAGGATTTGCTAAATATTACAGAAAACAGCATTTTATCAAATTCCATAAAATTCTACAAATTTCAAATGGATCAGCAAGCAGAGATGTCAACCTTTGCCCACAAAAAAGAGTACCCCAAACATGCCAAAGAGTAACAATACTATTTTTCGAAGCAAAAATATTATTTTCCTAAAAATGTGACTAAGTGACTGAAGAGGCTGAATTGAGAAAGAAAATTGTTCTTGGAACATTTGTATGCATGTTTATGGGTTTTAAATGCTCAACTGTGCAATTAAGAGAATTTGTAATGGTTTTACATGTATTTACATGTATGTTGTTGTTTTTTTTACCAAAAATCATATTTTACTATGAAAATATGTCATGTACCTAATCTGGAGGAAATGTGCATCTTTGTGCATGCGTTATTCCATTACCGTTTCATAATTCAGTTACCACTGGAAAAATGCAAAGAAATTAAAATTTTAAAGTTTTTATTTTTCATTCATAAATACCCCAGACAGTTTCGCTATTGCTATTGGTGGAGAGCATGTCACGTGGGGGTGTTTAAACGGCTGATAAAGACATAGCTGGAGCTGTTTAAAACATTAAAACCAGCTGGCTTCGCGTGTTGGGCGCGCAAGCTCATGTACGCCAATTTAATTACGCGGAACGCAATATATACATGAAGTTATAAGTACCAGCGCGTAATCTATTTTTACACGCACACACAACCCAACGCGCACCAAACAGAATTTTTAAAAAGTTTTTGAAAAATGTACAAACTTTGAAAATTCGCTACGAAGCAAATTGGGCGCGCAAGCTCATGTACGCCAATTTAATTACGCGGAACGCAATATATAGCTATTAGTACCAGCGCACAATCTATTTTTACACGCGCGTACACACACAACCCAACGCGCACCAAACATAACTTTTAAAAAGTTTTTTAAAAAGTACAAACTTCGAAAATTCGCTGCGAAGCAGATTGTCACAGATTGTCTAACATTTTTTCGCTTTTTAACAAAAGGGCATTTATGAATGGGAATAAAAGAGTATAAGTGACTCGTCAATACTCTTTTATTTCCTTATTTACAAATGTATGCTTATAGTACCGGTAGGGTCTTTTCTCAACATACATGATTTGAAGGGAAAAAACAAGACATTTTGTGGCGTGTCGTGGCCTAGCGGTTAAGAGCACCGGATTCAAGCTCTGGTGTTTGATCAGCAGAGTGTGGGTTCGAGTCCCGGTCGCAACACTTGTGTCCTTAACCAAGACACTTAACCATGATTGCTTCGAAAAGTTGGGGAGGTAGTGCTTTCTGCTCTACCAGCCAGGCTTCTGATGGATGATACCCAAGCCTACATCCGTATGGACTGTAAAGGGGGTAACCCTGTTTCAGCCCCAGGAGTAGGTGGCAACGGCCCCTGGAAAAAATAGTTGATTGTAGCCCACACCTTGAAGTGGCCTTCAGGCCTTGTGTGTCTGGCTACTTGCATTAAAAAATAAAAATTAAAAAATAAATAAAAACTTTTGCAATTTTTTCGGTAATGGAATTATGTGCAAATTTTGACATTTTTAAGTGAAGGCCTACACTTTTATATAAAATTAGAAGGGGAGATGGCCTTAGCTTTTGATCTAAACTGGACCTTCGTCAAAGGCATAAACAAGAACAAACACATACATCCATTTATAGCAAAAAGAGGAGCAAAGGATTAAGGGAGTGTATCCAGAAAAAAGCGGGAAAATCAGAGCCAATCAGAGTTATAGATTGTTTTTTTAATGACCCTGAGTAATGTTGGTAATTTGTAACATTATAAAAAAATCAAACCTTTTTCCTGTAATTCAGAAAGTACATATAGGCCTACTGTACACACAACATTTTTTTACCAAATCTGCATGTTTTTAATCATAAATTGCAAAAATCACTGTTTTTCCAGAAATGTATGTTTGTTTTCCAATTTCATTTTTGAACTGAATTTAATTGAGGTCTGGAAAAACTTTTAAAAAGTTTAAAATGTAAATATTAAATTTTGACATTTTTTCCCCTCCCATGGAGAATAACTGACTAGCGAAGAATTCAAAATGTCGAAAAAAGGAGTACAGCGCCCCAGTAACTGAGTCTATAGAGTAACTATGTTTTTTAATTGTCATAGTATTGCAATTGTGCTATATTGCCATAATTTATTGCGATACATTGCTGTATTTTATTTCATTATATCACTGTACTAGATGGTGTTATATTGCTTTTTATATTGCCAGACTTTATTGCATTATATTGCCGTATTTTTATTATTTTTATATCATTGTATTTTATTGCATTTTATTGTTGTACTACATCATGTATTCTGTTATATCACCGTTTATATTGCCATATTTTATTGCATTATATTGCCGTATTATAAAGCGATAATTGCGTTATTTTATCGTACTAATTGCATTATATCATTATATCGTTTTATCGTTACATTGCATTACCGTAATTTTCGGATTATAAACCGCGGTTTATACGTTGATTTTGACATTTTTTTGTACTCCTGCGGTTTATGCGCCGGGCGGCTTATACGCCGACGTATAAATATTGAAGAGAAAAAACAGCATTTTTTTAAAGAAAGATCGTTTGTAAAATATTCTAAAATAATGCTATCCTAATAGATCCTTTCAATTACGTTCAATATTGTCAACTTCAATACATTTCGACTTTAATTACAACGCAACTCGCACTGTGGCAACTACACATGTACAATGACTGACTGATGTGCCGCCCGCCTGTCACTGCACATCGCCACAAAGAGGACCGCAAACACGCACGGCCCCTCTGTGTGTGTACTTATACACATGCTGTGATTGGCCGTTGATGATTGTCCGTTGATGATTGTCCGTTGATGATTGGCCGTTGATAGTTCCATTCATAAGATCTTGGCTAGACTTCTGACGGCTCGAGTAGATAGCGCCTGCTGCACATTGTACAACACATAGCCTGAACATCTGACGCCACACTTCGAGGCTCGGGGCCCAGTCTAAGTCTAATCAAACGTGAACAGATTTTGTCAACAGAGGGCGATGCGATGCAGGGCAAAGTTCAACTATTTCTCGGTGTGCGTTGTCGACCGATCGTTGATTCACGAAGATTTTGTTGCCAACGAAGTTCAAAACATGGTCAACACAACCGATCATCAAATCACGAATTCTTGAAAACGTGTGTTGATGGAAAAAGTATAATTCAGGACTGATAGTATGAGATAAAAAATCACCCAAAACGCAGTTTTGCAAACTTCACTTCCGTGTTTTGAGGTTAGTTTTTTGTAACATTTTGGCCGCGGTTTATACGCCGCGCGGTTTATACGCTGACACTAAATATTTGTTTCCATATTTTGGAGCAATGCGGTTTATACGCCGGGCGGTTTATAATCCGAAAATTACGGTATATCGTCGTACTATTGCATTACATGTACATGTGTATGTCGCTACAATTAAATTGCTATACATTGCTGTATTTTCTTGGGATATATCGTCTTACTAAGTTGCCTTATTATCGCCATAATTTATTGCATATCTCCATACTACATGTATTGTGTAAAGTACGGCAATATAACAAAATACAGCGATTAACACAATAGTACAGCAATATGTAACCCGACAGCGATTTTGCAATTCTACAGTGATACAATGCTGTAAAAAAACACGAGTTCTCTAGGAATTGGTGAGTCGAGCCACCGTAAAGAGTTACACCGGCATGGATGTCAAACGTTGGGGGAGCTAAGAGAGGGACAGGCCCCTCCCCTTTTTTTTATTTCATTCGGGGGGGGGGGGGAGGGGGGATCCAAGGGCGACATAAATTTAGCCCTCTCACGATGGGCCACTCACGAAAAAAATATATATCATGCTAATTTATATTAGGCAATCCTGGTCATATCCTTTCACCCATTTCTGCAAGAATTTCTTTAAAAAAAAGAAACTCTTTGAAAAAGCAAATTGAAAACACTGCCTTTACATTTTATTTTTAAATTAAGTTCCATGCTTTCTTACAGCTGCAATCCCATGACTTATATATAAGCAAGGCACATGTTAAATCTTAAAAAAGAGAGTACCTTTGGTAATTATACTAAAAATTTAAAGACCATAAACAATTGATAATGTTCATTTTGAGAAACTATTCCATTTCAAGTAATGTGGTTTAGAGAAAGGGATTCAAAACAACTTCAATCTGAGAAAAGTTTCATGCATGAAATGTTTCTCAGAGTATGCGTATTTCATGTATTTCCAGGCTTTCCTGGTCATTTTTGGCAAATAGCAGCTTATTTCACTTTCATGGATTGGATTTGTATTAAAACAACTTGGCTTTTTTAGTTGAAACTTTGAGGCCTGCATCCTTTTGGTAAGGTAATTTATCCTCATTGGGTCACACACGCCTGCATATGCTGCATGCCCTGTAGTAGTACAGGGACTCCTCCTGAAGCCAAGCCAACAACTACAGCTACATGTAATGCCCTTTATTATTCACAATATCCCTGCTTCCAGTCCACACAAAATACACATGTACAGTATGTACAGTTCTGTAAGACTGAGTAACGTAAATTAAAAAGCAAATGTTAAAATGGAGCCATATGTAACAGCCGACTTTATAGGCCTTTGACAGATACTGGATTCTCCAACCCTTCTTAGACAACTGTACCATAGATGCTTTGCTTGATGTGGTTTTAACTATCATATATTTTCTATGATTTCTCACAGGTGTTGCAGACTTCGTAATACATGTATGATGTATTCTTAATGTTGACAAAACCTCATCAAACTTCATGTTTAGAGTTGCAACAATGCTTTTCATTTTTACCTGCCGAGATACACCGTGTACTATTGATTTTGAGAATTGAACAATTTCCAAAATGTAAGATTCAGTGACTTCGTAATAAAAGAGATTTATTTCAAAGAACTCTTTGTACACGTACCTAACAAAGAAGTAAGGATGCAGTACGGTGATACAAGATCACCCAAATTTAAAGTGATTCTCTTGGGAGAATCTGGAGTAGGTAAAACGTCACTGTTTCAGAGATTTCGCTCCAGAGACATTCCGTCATCTGCAAAGTCAGCATTGATGTTGGACTGCTATCAGCACAGTCGACAGTTTGCTGTTGGACCCTATGGCCGTACAGTTCAGGTAGGTTTCTTTTTCACCATATTTGTTTTAATACATCTATTTATTTGACTCTTCTTCAATTTGCACTGTTTTCCAAACAGACAAAAACTTATAAATCACAATATTTAAACTTTAAAAACCATATTTAAACTTTAAAAAACCCTGAAAGAATTTTTTTTTCCAAAATCAAGGCTTTGATCCTGTATGATCTCTTTATTGGACCTCCAAGCCATGGGCTGTTTGATCTCTGTCTTCAAGGACTTCCACGCCGTGGTCTGTATGACCTCTGTCTTGGACCTCCATGCCATGGCCTTTGCATTCACTGTCTAGGACCCCCATGCCATGGCCTGAATAATCACTGTCTTGGACCTCCTGGCCATGGCCTGTATAATCTCTTTTGGGGAACAAGGCTGTGATCTCCAGGCCATTGCTGTGATCTCCAGGCCAAGGCTGTGATCTCCAGGCCATGGTTGCGATTTCTAGGCCATGGCTGTGATCTCCAGGCCATGACTGTGATCTCCAGGCCATGACTGTGATCTCCAGGCCATTGCTGTGATCTCCAGGCCATTGCTGTGATCTCCAGGCCATGGCTGTGATCTCCAGGCCATGACTGTGATCTCCAGGCCATTGCTGTGATCTCCAGGCCATTGCTGTGATCTCCAGGCCATGACTGTGATCTCCAGGCCATGGCTGCGATCTCCATTCCATGGATGCGATCTTCATCTTATGACTGTGACCTCCAGGCCATTGCTGTGATCTCCAGGCCATGGCTGTGATCTCAGGCCATGGATGCGATTTCTAGGCCATGGCTGTGATCTCCAGGCCATGACTGTGATCTCCAGGCCATTGCTGTGATCTCCAGGCCATGGCTGTGATCTCCAGGCCATGGCTGTGATCTCCAGGCCATAGCTGTGATCTCCAGGCCATGACTGTGATCTCCAGGCCATGGCTGCGATCTCCATTCCATGGATGCGATCTTCATCTTTTGACTGTGACCTCCAGGCCATTGCTGTGATCTCCAGGCCATGGCTGTGATCTCCAGGCCATGGATGCGATCTTCATCTTATGGCTGTGATCTCCAGGCCATGGCTGTGATCTCCAGGCCATGGCTGTGATCTCCAGGCCATGACTGTGATTTCCAGGCCATGGCTGTAATCTCCAGGCCATTGCTGTGATCTCCAGGCCATGCTATGATCTCCAGACCATGGCTGTGATCTCCAGGCCATGGTTGTGATCTCCAGGCTATCACTGTGATCTCCAGGCCATGGTTGTGATCTCCATGCCATTGCTGTGATCTCCAGGCCATGGTTGTGATCTCCATGCTATGGCTGCTATGTCTGGGACATAGCTGTGATCTCTGTGATGGAACTCCAGGCTTGACATGGATCTTTAACTCGGATCATTGCCTGATTTCTGTGTTTTACCTTAAGACCATGGTATTGATCCTTGTCTTGGACTTCCAGGCGGTATCTTGGACTTTTGGCAAACTTGTTCTAAACTATGTGCAGTGGTGCAACTTTACAGTTTACTCTTTGCTTGTATTGTACTACTATCAATTTCTCCTAATGATTCCGTCTTTTCTTATTGTGAGTACGGAAATAAATGTTTCATTGAATTGAATGTTGGAATGGGGTCTCACTGCATGTTACCTTCAGTAGCATTCACTGCCTTACCTGCCTAACAGCAACACTCACAAACATGAATTTGAAAATTTCACGCATGCATTTCTTCCAGTAGAATTGGGTATTAAAGTTCCTTGATGACTCGCTTAAAAAAAGTATTTTGTTGCCATAGGATTTTATACATTACTGAGCGATACTTCAAGTTTTTATTTTGGGGAGGGGCCAAGCATGAAATGATTGTGAAAGGGACTCAGACTTGGTTTCCGTGTATGATTTGACAATTGACCCTTTGATGTCATCAACTTACACAGTCCCCTCTGGTGACATTTTTTCAAAATGTATTAGTTTATAAAATAATAATTCCTGAACAAAACATCACTTTCACATACATGTCAAAGGAAAGGTAAAATATGGAATAATATGAAATTGATAATGTTGCACCCAGGGTAGTGATTATTTACGATTCACCACGGGGTAGATTTCATAACTGTAAAAACGGATGAAATAATAGAAGACAGTGAGTATTTGCTGAGACTTATTTATTTCATGTGTGATTTGTGCTGTTGTAAGCAAACACCACTTTGTTAAGAGAATCCTTCCAGTTAGATTTCTGCTCATCAGTCAATGCTCGCAACATCTGAAGAAGAGTACAGTTAAACCGTTCCACCTGACCATTTCCTTGGGGGTGGTAAGGAGTTGTCCTGGAGTGGCCAACACGCTGAACTTCTCCAGTTGACGGAACAGATTATTCTCAAATTCCTTGCCCTGATCATGATGAATTTTCTTTGGAAACCCAAACTTCAAAACAAAGTCATTGAAAATCTTCTCTGCTACTGTTTTTCCGGATTTGTTGGTTGTGGGATAGTATTGAGCGAAGCGGGTGAAGTGATCCATAACCACAAGTATGTACTCGTAGCCACCCTTGCATTTTTCTAGATGGAGGAAATCAATGGACACGAGCTGGAATGGTTCAGTTGTTGTGATGCTAGTGAGTGGGGCTCTTACAGGCAAATTGGGTCGCTTCTGCTTGAGACAGCTGCATTCTTGTGTGACATAGTGATCAATGTCACGTGCCATGTGAGGCCAAAAAAACCTATCTCTTGCCAGGTTTACCACTCGTTCTGAGCCGAGATGTCCCATGTCATTATGAAGCTCCTTGTACACCAGTGGTCTGAATTTCAGAGGGAGAACAACTTGATTCCTAGAAATAGTTCGTCTGTGCAATATACCCTCTGCATCTAGATGCAAGTGGTCCCATTCTCTCATCAGTGCTTGTGTCTCTGGTAATTCATCTATCCGCTGCTGTTTGGATGGTCGTCTTTGTAAGTCCTTATATTTGATCACTTGATTAATTGCCTGGTCCTCCCTCTGGGCTGTTGCAAGGCTCTGTCTAATTATGGACTTCATTGGTTGCATTGTCCTTTCCTCTGGCTGTTGGGCTGCATCATCAACTCCAATGGCCGACCCACGACACTTGATGGCTAGTCATAGCTTCGATGCCTTGGATTGTTGCATCTAAAGCGGCAGGAGTGACCTCTTGAGTACAGGCTGACACAAATTCCTCAACATTCATTGGTAGTCGAGACAGTGCATCGGCATCTCTGTTGGCTCTACCCGGTCTGTATTTGATAGTAAAGTAGAAGTCGGCCAATTCAGCCACCCATCGATGTCCAGTCGCATTGAGTCTCGCTGTTGAAAGGACATATGTCAAGGGGTTGTTGTCGGTGTACACGACGAATGAAGGGGCATAGAAAAGATAATCCCGGAACTTGTCGGTAATAGCCCATTTAAGAGCTAAGAATTCCAACTTCCCTGAATGTAGGTGGTAGTTTTTCTCTGCTGGTGTTAGCGTTCTCGACCCAAAAGCAATAACTCTTGTCTTCCCCTCCTGTTTCTGGTATAGAACTGCACCAAGGCCTTCTTGGGATGCATCGGTTGTGAGGAAGAAAGCATCACTGAAGTTAGGGTAGGCCATTACTGGTGGTTTCATAAGGCTGTCTATGAGGGAGCTGAGAATTTGATGCATTGGTTTCAGGCTGGATGATGTTAGCCTGAGCCTCATGGGTTGAACTACCCTTACGTCCCTGTAGCTTTGTCTGGCTCTCCTCTTCATTTGTGGCCGCGGTATTTAGGTATTCGAAAAGATCTTCATCCGTGATTGGACGCAGCTCTGCCTTGACACTGTTGTCTCTGAGGCCCGTAAGAACAGAGTGTAGGAAAACACCCTGTACCAAGGTGGAATCATAGGTGAAGGATGATCCTGTTCTTGTGACGCAAATATTACTCTTTGACGTAGCTCCAATGCACGGATAAGAAAGGCTTGCACCGTCTCTTTCTGCTCCTGGGCCAATCGGGAAAGCTGGGTGAATAATTCCGTCACATCTTTCTCTCGGAAGTGTGATCGCAGCAATCGCCTCAGTGTGGGAAGCGTCAAATCCTGTTTGCCTTCAAGATAACTTCGGAGTTTCGCTCCTGGAATGATACTACGGATAACTGCCGCCACAATCTCCTTCTCAGGATATTTTTTGTCTTGGCCGGTTTGTATTTGGTGAATTAGACTTGAGAACGACAGCTTGTCCTTCTGGCCAGGCTCCCCGATTTGCCCGGCTATCTTGAACTCTTGTCGTAGGGTCACCGCTGGCGTCTGGCTTGGAGGTTTGGAGGGGGCTGGCTCTTCATTTTCTGACGGGGAGGGGTTATCTTCATTGCTCGATACTGCGGAGTCAATCTTGCCGATGGCCTCCAGCACTGCTTTCAGCACGGATAATCCTCCATCCGCAAGTACTTCGACTTCATCTCGGTCAAGGTGGCGGTTGATGAGCTTTACCTTTCTCAGCCGAGACAATTCATGTGTAACTCCTTCAACCCAAAGATCTTCTGTGATTTCACTACACGCCATTTTCTTTCTAGAGCAGGGCAGGCATTGGTGTTTAATGTGTATCTGCCTCGCGACAGCTACTCATCAAAACCAGTCCTGGCTAGATCGCCAATTGTTGCACCCAGGGTAGTGATTATTTACGATTCACCACGGGGTAGATTTCATAACTGTAAAAACGGATGAAATAATAGAAGACACTGAGTATTTGCTGAGACTTATTTATTTCATGTGCGATACCACTGCCATGTCATCCAGATATAAAACAATTCACATCACATCAGTGATACATCTAGACTCAAAAGGCTAACTGACAAGTACATTATCAATAACTCATTAAAATACTTGAAAATGTCTTACAATAATAATAGTAAAATGATACATTAAACAGTAACGTTTCTTCCTCTTAAAACAGACCTTTATGATGTAAACAACATATTTATCATAACCATTGAAAACTAGGGTTAAATTCCAACTCAAACTGTGTAGGCCTTTGTGACTTTATCACTACCAATCATACTCAAAACACAGTCCTATTTAACTCCCTAGTCTTTGGTAAACCATGAAGGTAGAAAGAAAACCAACACTAAAAAACACATAAGATAAAGGATATAAAGAAAAACATTAATTTAAAAACACTCTGGGAGACAAGTTTACATAACACAACTGGACCCTTCTAACTGCTTGGCACTTGACTCTTGCTATGGAACCCAAAGGGATGTCCAATACACAGTAGGGCTAGGTAGCTACCTTATATTCCCAGCTACATTGACCATAGCCCCAGGGCTTAAGAGTTGATTTCTCTTCCAGGGGTGATTGTGCCACATAGGCAAAGCATGGTCTCTAATCACCAGAGCTGACTGTATAAAATATGCCTTGTTATATAACACCCAAGCAGATCCTTGCCATTTGTTGTCCTTTGGACGTGATTGCAAAAAAAAAGTACTATTGCACGCTACGTCACTCACCGTGCATTTTTCGTTCCATTCACCGTGCATTTTTCTTTCCATCCGAAAAGTACTATTGCACGGTGCGTAAAACATCACTGCGTGCGCGTGTCTTTGGTAATGCAGCAGTCTTACTGATCTACTTGGATGTTATATAAAACAAATAATGAATGTTTTTCATTCGTGCAACAGTGCGAATATTTGCATTCGTTGAAAGATGGAATGTTCCATTCAACTTGGCTCCGTCTCGTTGAATAGAACATTCCATCTTTCAACTCATGAAAATATTCGCACCATTGCACTCATAAACATTCATTATTTGTATACTATCTACTGTACTGCAAAGATAATGGCACCTCTGAACTATCTGTAACCTAACTAAAAACTACTATGACTTTTCTATCTCCAAATACACCTTACTGAGAAAGTCATTCACCAAAATCCTAGTATCAATGAATTCTATAAAGTCTTAAGCTTTCAGACACTTAAATAATGATAACCAAAGCAACATTAGAAAAAAGAAATAATCAATGAATAAAACAACACTTTTAACAACTTTAAGAAAGGTCTATACAGTATTAACTAAAGCACAAAGTTCATAAAAGAATCAACAAAGTTCAAGTATAAAGTGATAGATCTGGGTAGTCTAAAAGTAAACTGGAGTTATCCCATATTGATCTATGTGAGATGGAGATTATTAATTGATAAAGAAAAATCATACCTGTAAAAACGGATGAAATAATAGAAGACAGTGAGTATTTGCTGAAACTTATTTATTTCATGTGTGATACCACTGCCATGTCATCCAGAATTAAGACAATGGCTGTGGAAACCACACACTACTACTGGGGTGTTGCTACTACTACTGGGGTGAAAAGCAAGGCTGTTGAAATTAACGGGGGCGGATACTAGGCTGTTGAAATTTAGGGGGGTGGAATTTTAACAACAAAATTCTTCACAATATTTCCAAGGTCCCTACAATAACATCATCGTAGTTTAAAGGCTTACAGCACCATCAGGAGACATCAACCATTGATTATCAGGGCTGGAATGTTACACTTGACCAATTTTAGCATTGAGCCAGTAAACATGGTAAACTAACGCCCAGACAAGTCCAGCGGTGTTGTGTTTTTCATTTGAATAATAATACCTCACTGTGTAATACCGTTAGCAAAAAGAAATGTTTAAATGTTGACTTTTGAGTCTGTTATCTCTTTCAAGGCTGTTGAGTATCAAAATATAGGCCAACTTACTGTCAAGACAAGTGAGATCAATCTTCTTTAAGTGCTTGTTCAAATAAAAAAAGGCTTTCAAGTTAAACTTTATCGAAAGTTCTTTCTCATTAAGGTACTGGTCTTGTAAATTAAACTCTGGTCCATTCAATATTTTGAGCTACAAGCCCTGTGGTCTTGTGGAATTTTACCCCAATTTGAGCCCTGATTATGAATCTCATGTCTTGATTCTTGATTCAGGAATCTTCATGAACCATGAGGTCCTGCAGAACAGAAAACATGTAGATCAGAAACACAAACACCCAGCATAACTTAATTTCTAGTTGTTTTTGTATTGTTATTAGTTAATTTTTGATCTGAGTACCATTTTCATTATTAGCTGTTCCGACGTAGTGGTCGGAACAGCTATTGTTTTTGTTAAGATTTTTATTTGTTTTTATTATTATTATTATTATTATTATTATTATTATTATTATTATTATTATTTGTATCTCAAAAGCCCATAGGTTTAACCAGGGCATTTTGTTAAAGCCAAAAGTCATACTTGGCTTAGTATAAAAGAGTTAAATCCTATATCATATTAAAGCTTAGGTTTTGAAGTTATAGAAAAGTGTAATTAGCTTAAATTAATTAATTAATTTACTTAGTTATAATGGCATGAATATTTAATTAGCCAATCTTTAGACCGCCATATCCCAAAAAGTATACGTCTGATCGTCAAACTTTTTTTCGATTTTAGACTTCTGGAATACTGTTGATGTGCATCGCGGCATACAATTACGGACGACGTCACAATGACGTCATTTATTGCGCGTTTTGTATCTGTGTACAAACACACAGGATAAAGTGAAAACAAATCCGACTTCTAGAAAAAAAAATTGTCAATTAAGCTCAAATTTAACGTCCTAGATTACACAAACTTTCTTAAAACAAATAAGATTTTATTGTCTTTCAGTTTAAAAGCTTCAAAACTTATTAAAACATTGTCAGTAGAAAAAAAACAAATTCTCAGGCAAATTTAACGCCATGGGTACTTTGCCTATAATCTGTGAGTTTATAAATAAAAACAGACTCAAGCTTTAAACATTTTAAACGATTGAGGGCGCTATACGAGTTTAACGGTGCTCTTGCTTGCTTTTTTTCAACTCGATCAAGTCTTAAACCCATATGATCTGTGTTTTTGCGATTTTTGTATGAAGAGTATATTATAAAGAGTCATTCCTGCGCCGACTGACACAAGTCTACGTTCATTCACAAGAATCGAGAAGAATTTTCTTGCTCTCAGCGCAGAGCGACGTGTCCGCTCAGATCTTGTTGTTATTCAGCGTGAACGTTGAAAATCGAACGCCGTGTGTTGGAACGATGTTGCCCGCGTGTCAGACTTGTCTGCGCTTGGGTCCCGTTCACCGGAAAACGATCTTTTAGGTTTCTTATGCAAAGGCATTACTTGAAGCTGAATCGTGAAGGAAACAAGGCTACCCATTCGCCTGAAACCACGTTTTAAGGTTCTTGTGCGAATGCATTACTTCGGGAAATCACTATGTAGCAAACAACAAACCTGTTGGGGGTTGCAATGAGGCTCGAATTGTAGCTGAATGGGGAAAGGTGTAGAAAAGAAAGCATACATTTTTCATGGGTGTGCATGAAGAGCCAAAATGAACAATAAAATCATATCCAATATTTACTATTTTAGCCCAACAAAAACATTCGGTATTAAAAAGACACAACATATGTTAATACAAAATTTAAATCGTCTACCCAAAATTATAATGTGCTACTAAAGCGCAATTGTGGCATGCACTGAGAGTGAGATGTTATCAGCGGAAAGCAGGCGTAGTAACAGAATAATGATTCGTTTTGAATTAATAATTCGTTTCGAATTCATAATTCTTTGATAAGAGTGGCACTTCATGCTACGTACTAACTTATTAACTTATACCGCATTTAATATTTTATCTCAACAAAAATAACATACACGATATTAAAAAGTTTGTTTTTTTTTACAATTATGATTTTAATACAACAGCATAGACCAATCTTTATTTACTAACTTGTGAGACCTGTGGTGTGATTGCTTTATGTACTAAATTGTGAAACCTATTCCATGATATACAGTCTTGTGTGGTTTGCGTACTAACTTGTGAGACCTGGACCCAATTTCATGACTCTGCTTACCATAAGCAAAAAAACGACGCTTACGGAAGCAGATAATTCCGTGCTTACGTCAAGCGTATTTCAGGGGTTAGCAGAGAATTACGTCTTTTTCTTGTGTGTACTTCACGTAACTAGGTATTCTTCGCTTACACAGCTAGCGCAGAAATTCGACGCTTGCAAAATAAGCGGAGAATGTTGACCGTAAGCATGGAATTCAGCAGTAACCAGAGCCATGTAATTGGGCTCATTTGTTTAAATGAGGGATAGTTCACTTTATACGCTAAGTTGTGAGACCCAGGCCCAAATACATGGCTCTGCTTACCAAAAGCAAATAATCAACGCTTACGGCAGAGAATTCCGTGCTTACGTCAAGCGTATTTCAGGGGTTAGCAGAGAATTTTGGCTGGTGCGCGTGTGTACTTCACGTAACTAGGCATTCTTCACTTACACAAATAGCGCAAAAATTCGACGCTTCCAAAATAGGCGGAGAATGGGTGACTGTAAGCATGGATTTCTGCAGTAACCAGAGCCAAGAAATTGATTCGTTTAAATGAGGGATAGTTCACTTTATACGCTAAGTTGTGAGACCCAGGCCCAAATACATGGCTCTGCTTACCAAAAGCAAATAATCAACGCTTACGGCAGGAAGTTCCGTGCTTACGTCAAGCGTATTTCAGGGGTTAGCAGAGAATTACGTCTTTTTCTCGTGTGTACTTCACTTAATTAGGCATTCTTTGCTTACAAAGCTAGCGCAGAAATTCGACGCTTGCAAAATAAGCGGAGAATGTTGACCGTAAGCATGGAATTCAGCAGTAACCAGAGCCATGTAATTGGGCTCATTTGTTTAAATGAGGGATAGTTCACTTTATACGCTAAGTTGTGAGACCCAGGCCCAAATACATGGCTCTGCTTACCAAAAGCAAATAATCAATGCTTACGTCAAGCGTATTTCAGGGGTTAGCAGAGAATTTTGGCTTGTGCGCGTGTGTACTTGACGTAACTAGGCAATTATTATAGTCAATGTTTCGCTGCACTTTTTGATTGAATTGTTTTACGTTTATCCGAACTGTAAAAATGTAAACGTTTAACCGGTTGATCTGTTGGTTAAACGTGTAACCGTCACAGGCTTAGTATACATGCTAACTTGTGAGACATGTTCCTCGGTAACAAAATTTCGAGTAAAAGAAACTTTAACACATCTGCGGTTGTGATCAAAAACATTGCCTCTTCAGTGCATCATTATTTGGCTCTGCACAATCGAATTGTTGTGGAACGCCCTCTAGCGTTCAATGTTTCTTGCATTTATTACCTCAAGCACAGTTTTCATATTAACAAAGACTACGAGCCTGATTGGAAACGATAATTATGTGCATTTCAAGTTCTTTTCAGATATAGACTCATTGAGCATTGAAGATTGAACTTGGGTTTATCGTGACCCCATGTTAACCTTTACTTCCGGGTAAACCGGAAGTGGGACCATATCTCAAGAACTACACAACCCATGTTCCATTTCTTTTCAGTTATTAGATCCTTTGAACATTGAAGATTGAACTTGGGAAATCGTGACCCCATGTTGACCTTACTTCGGGGTCAATCGGAAGTGGGACCATATCTCAAGAACTACACAACTGATTTTCAATTTTATTCAGTTATAGACTCCTTGGGCATTGGAGATTGTCCTTTGGTAACCGTGACCCCATGCTGACCTTTTTTCCGGGTCAACCGGAAGTGGGACCATATCTCCAGAACTACACAACCGATTTTCAATTTCTTTTCAGTTATAGATCCTTTGAGCATTAAAGATTGAACTAAGGCTTACCCTGACCCCATGTTGACCTTTACCTCTGGGTCAATCGGAAGTGGGACATTATCTCAAGATCTACAAAGCCAATTTTCAGTTTGTTTTGGTTATAGACTCATTGGGCATTAAATATTAACCTTGGGTTATCTTGACCCTAAGTTGACCTAAACTTCCGATTTAACCGGAAGTTGGACCATATCTCAAGAAGTACCAGCCGATATTCAAACTTTTTTCAATTATATACTTCCTGGCATTGAATGTTAGCCTTGTGTTACCATGACCCCATATTGACCTGAACTTCCGGGTCAACCGGAAGTGGGACCAACTCTCAAGTACTACGCACCCGATTTTCAATTTTATTTCAGTTATAAACCTTTTGTGCATTGAAGATTAGCCTAGGAATACCGTGACCCGTGTTGACCTTTACTTCCGGGTCAACCGGAAGTGGGACCATATCTCAAGAACTACAAAACCGATCCGATTGTTAATTTTTGTTCAGTTATACACTCCTTGGGCGTTACAAATTTGCCATGGTTAACCGTAACCCCATGTTGACCTTTACATCCGGGTAAACTGGAAGTGACACCATATCTCAAGAACTACATCTGGAGCGTTTAATCAATGTAATGAGAAACGGAACAGCTTTGTGTTTGTCATGGACAAACACCTAATGTCTAGTTCATATTTGGACTCATTTGTCTTATAAAAGCAGAAAAACCACTGTTCCAATAACAATTGTGCTAGACATGGTTATTAAAATTGATGTTTAAAAGGTCATTAACTTGCAATCATTTTCAAATACATTTTGGCCTACACATATGAAATTTAAAAACAAATTTTAAGAGCATACTATTTTTTATTAAGAAATGTTTACTTTTTTTACTTTGTTGACAGTTGGAGCTCTGGGACACAGCCAACATGGAAAGAGCACGTTCACTTACAGAACAATACTATAGAGAAACATCAGCATCTCTGCTAGTATACGACATTGCAGATTCTTATTCCTTAAGAAACATTGAAACATATTGGCAACAAGAGCTGCAGAATCATAAGTCCAACTCGTATGCATTATCATTCATTGTGGGTAACAAAAATGACTTAGAGGTAGCTAAATATGATTCTGAACATACAACTGTTTCCTATGCTAAGGAGGTCATTGGAAAACAATGTACATGTAAAGATGTATTTGAAGTGTCAGCCAAAGAAGATTACTGTGTGGAAAGGATGTTTCATGGGGTAGCTGAACATCTCTGGAAATTCCACACACAGCAAAATTCTAAACAGAACAATTCCTCAGGTGTAGCATTCGGAATGCATAGAAAGGAAAATATATCAATTAGAACTGACGGGGGTATACATGCTGCACACCAGGAAATTAAGACAACAGGAAAAGGATGGGGATGTTGCTAAAGTGACACTCCATGTTATGGTAGTGAACAAACTAATTCGCCAACTGGTTTATATTTAGGGACAAGGTCGTTCAACAAACTTGGGGGAGTGGTTGGGGTGGGTTTGACTTTTGATGGCCCTCTTCCAGATTCATTGAAAATATATGTGAAAATAGAAGTTTAAATTTTTGAAAAGAAGCAGTCATGAGACATTTGTCAGACTACCGTTGCTGCAAACCCAGTAAACAATGGCCCAATGTGCCTTTTATTATAGAGAAAATGCTTTTAATTTTAAGTACATGTATATCACATGTTGGCATACAATTTAGTTTTGCTTGTTCACATTTGTGCTTAGAGCATTAATAATGTACGCATTCACTAGCACCAAGAATGATAATCCTAAACAGTGAGTGGCAGAATACCAGTGCCATCTACATCTAGTGTGTCTGCCACCTATATATAATTTTTAAGTGAAATTGGCAACAGGCAGTTGGGCATAATCCGACTGGAAATACTTTTGTTGAACAGTTAAAGATCAATCGCTAGGTACATGTATTCCAGACAGCAACCAGAATAAAGTTAAAGCTTGCTGATTGATTTCAGGAGCTGTAAAGTACTTACAGGTACAATGTACATGTTATACACAAGTGCAGAAGAGAAGATATTTTTTGCAAGGTACATGTAATGCACATGTAACAGGCATGTAGGAAGATGGTTTTGACCGAAAGGGGAGGGGGGCCTGATTCTTTGTGCAAAGGGTTCTAGTCAGTAAAAAAATATGAATAGAGGCATTAATAAGAGACTGAATTGGGAGCGCAAAGCCATTAGGGCATGGGGTCTGGGTCCGCTGAAGGGCCCTAGGGAAATTTGAGGTCATAGATGATTTAGTCTTGTACTTGTTGCACAGCTTGCGAAGCATTTCTCATTAAAAAGTAAACAAAATGATTTGCAGAGTTAATTGTGAAATAATTATTTTACCCTTCATATCTAAAATATTTGTGGGGTTTTTGTGGGCCAGATTATGTATTTGTGAAATTACATGTGTAGCCTGGTCTCTAACCATACACACTGAACTGTCAAGTTTCCAGCAAGGATGAAATTCAAGGGTAGGGGGGCTCTTGCAAGCCAGAATAGTCTGGTTTTAGCCCCATGAACATATTAGGCTCTAGATACCTATGGGAGCAATGTGAGGTGATTATAAAGAGTGGTGAGGATCTGCTTCCAATGTTGTATTGTAAACTTGTGTGTGATCCCTGGCTATACAGCAGTTACAGGTTGAATGGCTTCTGATGGCTTCTGACTGGCTCCCCCTGACCAAAAATATTGACAAAATAAGGAGACTGCCAGCATAGGGCTAGATAGCTCAGTTGATGCAATGCCACCCCCCAAAAAAAAGGGAAACTTTTAAGAAAGCTTTTGATTTATACTCAATTTTTCACCTTTCTTATTTTTAGGGGGGGGGGGGGGGTAGGCCCCCAGCATCTTTTCAGCAGGTGCTAACGCCCCCCCCCCCCCCCCACTCCTACGGGCATATGTAAAGGGAGTGTTTTAAAGATACATGTACGTAAGCAATTTTTAAATGCAAACTACTTTTTCCATATTTAGCCACCTTTATTTTGAATTGTCATACTAGTAATAGTCTGTCTTTCTCTAATTTGTTTTGATTGAACATGCAGTTGGACACAACATAAGATTCTAGACCTCTCTTTTCTCATTTTAAGTGCAGTATCATAAGTGCA